>OZ020487.1:18774593-21174593 GCA_963971405.1 Psococerastis gibbosa
ATATTTTTGTTAAAAAAATGATGAATTTAATCTAGGTAAACAGCTAACCTAACCCAATGTAACCTAATCTGGCCTATCCTAATCCAATGTAACCTAATCTAACCTATCCTAATTCAATGTAACCTAACTTAACATTATATTTATTTGATATAAAAAATATTTTTTTTAAAAAAAGAAATGATGAATTTAATCTAGGTAAACAGCTAACCTAACCCAATGTAACCTAATCTGGCCTATCCTAATCCAATGTAACCTACCCTAACTTGATATAAAAATTTAACCTAGACTAATATTAAAACTTAACCTGTCCTAGCCCAATGTAACTAAATCTAACATAGAAAACACAACTGCCTGGTATATTGCACCCAATGTAACCTAATCTAACCTATCCTAATTCAATGTAACCTAACTTAACATCATATTTATTTGATATAAAAATATTTTTGTTAAAAAAATGATGAATTTAATCTAGGTAAACAGCTAACCTAACCCAATGTAACGTAATCTGGCCTATCCTAATCCAATGTAACCTAATCTAACCTATCCTAATTCAATGTAACCTAACTTAACATCATATTTATTTGATATAAAAATATTTTTGTTAAAAAAAAAATGATGAATTTAATCTAGGTAAACAGCTAACCTAACCCAATGTAACCTAATCTGGCCTATCCTAATCCAATGTAACCTATCCTAACTTGATATAAAAATTTAACCTAGCCTAATATTATAACTTAACCTGTCCTAGCCCAATGTAACTAAATCTAACATAGAAAACACGACTGCCTGGTATATTGCACACCTATTGTGAGAAACTGAGACTTAGTTGGGATTATTGAAAATTCATTTTTATAAACACGGCTGGTGGGTATATTGAACACCTATTGTGGGATTAATACATTTCTTTTAAGATGCTGAGTGCACTTATTATATCGGCGTACCTGAATTAATAGCGATGTGTCATAATCTTAATGCGAGGGGGACTGAAATGGCCACCGACCTTATGCACTCCAATATATAAAGGGTTGTCTGCATGGCAAATAAAGGGACTGTCTACTCATCAGCGACTGCTTATATGAATATGTACCTTTAACTGGTATTGTACATCAACTATTGTAAATGAATGTAAACCATTTTATGATATATAAATTTTATAATACACATATTTTAAAAGAAATCAATGTCTTTTCATACAATCACTTAAAACAAGCTTTTAAGCCTAAGACTTATCTATAATACAATAATGACCATGAGCTAAACGAATGTAAACCATTTTATGATATACAAATTTTATAATACACATATTTTAAAAGAAATCAATGTCTTTACATACAATCACTTAAAACAAACTTTTAAACCTAAGACATATCTATAATGCGATAATGACCATGAGCTAAACTATCAATTCCATTACGACACACATACCGTTTATCATCATAAGGACTAAGAGTGACTTTTTGCTGTTTAATTGTAAAAAGCTTATGATCTCTACTTTGAATACGGAACATTGGTTTACGTGAGTCTTTTGCTATGCAAGGCTTAAATAAGGTATTGTAATAGTCTTGATGGTTAATATGATGTTTAAGGGTTGAACGAACTATACCTTTGCCCACTTTCTTCTCCTTTCCCTCCTCTAAAAGGGAATACAATTTTGGGCGTAAAGCAACACATTGTAAAATGTGAGATTGAGCATTTTCATCTTTGAACGTTCCCACTTTCTTTTTATTTTCAATATTGTATAAGAGATGGTTCGGAGGATATACTGAGTTATCAAATAAATGGGGATATGGTTTTAAATCAGTGTACAAATCATCACTCTCAACCTCATAAACGAGCGAATCTGTATCTGTTAAAATCAGTGCAGCTTTATCACCATACATTTGTTTTACAAAGTTATAATGAAATTCATACATAACTACCTTGGATAGTTCGAGAACGGTTAGGCCAATAAATATTGGCTTGTTTAGCAAAATATTAGTTTTTTTTGACCGGACTGCTATTAAATCGTTTGAAAAAATCTTAAAATCTTTAAATGCAGGGGATGAGATAAGTTTACGAGCTCGTTTGGCAGTGTTAACTAACTCTAATTTTGCGTGATTTCTAACATTCTCCATTGTCTTCCCATACATACTATTAATTTTCAATTTATAAAAATCCTTCTCGAAATCATTACAAGCTAATTTCCGTTTTTCTGTGTTAAAATCGATAAAGGGTCGCATCCAAGCGCTTTGCTTAAAAGCTAAAATTTTATGTATACATTTTAATTTTAATCCCAATTCTAAACATTGCTTCAAATTTCGATAATGTATTATATAGTTGTGTTTATCGTTTAAGTTGGGAATAAGCTTTGAGAAGTTGGATGTTAAAGATATATCATTTTCAGCGAGAAATTCCTTACAATAGGGGGAAATCATGTCTGATGTTACAACACAATGTTCAGCTGCTAGTGGGTATTCATTATGTAAATCATGTAATTTTTGTGGATATTCCATGTCCACCTGTAATATGAACCCATCATCGCCCTCATCAGGTGCGAGCATTACATTAAAGTTTTTGATTTCTTCCTCCTCCATCCAGCGAAACCCACTAATAGGTAAAAATTGACGCATCGCATGTCCGTATAAGTTAGTGCAATCCCAATATACTATAAATTTGGATGGCTTATTTGAGTCAAATTTTTTTAAGTATTTATTGTTGCTTTCCGCAAATCTTTTTGAAATCATACTTATACCCCCGCGAATCCCAGCCTCACAAAACAAATACATATCAGGTTCGCTCAATAGCTCAAGTTCTACTCCTGTCATTTTCAGACAGCTCTGAAGAGCTAGCCCTGGTGCTGTGTACATGTGACAAATTTCGAGGTTATCGTTTTCAAAACATAAGGCTCTAAAGGCTTCAAAAACATCGCAAAGGAGAAGGGTGTCTGTTAATACATACAAGTCTTGGTATTCTCCTAAATTCTTTATACTAAAAGCATTCCACACCTTTTGAGCATGTTCATATTTTTCTTGTGAAATCCCCTCTTGAGTTAATTGACTAAAAAATGCATCAATTGGAGGTAAGTGTTCCTCATTAAATTTTGATTCGTGCGTTATATATTCATAGGGGAAGACACCCTTCCTCAACATCAAGTCTAATTTTTCACCCACAAAACATGTTTTCATAATTTTAAATTTATTTTTATCCGCATCAACAAGATTTTTGACTAATGAATCTAAAGAGGAGGCCATAAATTGATAAGTGTCTAAAAAGCGTAACTCTCCAATACTAAAGGCTATATATTCCTCCATAGTTTTAGCTATACAAGTAATTTTCATATTTTTTAGTTTCCCAACCCCTTCCATGATAAGATGACCATCATAACGTTTTAAGTTATGCATAAAAACGGGGATATGTTTTGGAGTTCGAAAATTGCTCATATTACAAACATTATGTAATGCTTGTCTATATTTCCCCGTTATATGACAGTGGTCTATTACACGATCATTTCCTAGTGGTTTTTGACAAACATTACAAATGACAGAGTTTTTAAAATTTTCTCTATCCTCGTCAGTCATAATTACTGCTTTAATATTTTTATAAATGTTTAAAATTTCATCCTTAACATTTAATAACGATTTCAAAAACACATCAACAGCATTAGCTCCCCTGTAAACTACCGGTTCTTTAAACTTATTCCCATTGATATCTACAACAACATAACAAAACCCTGATGGTATATGTGCAGATAATTTTTCAGTGTTACAAATAGTCCCTTCAACGGGACTGAGAATGCTCTCGAAATCGGCATATATTCTATATGCTACAGGGATCATATATTGTGCCTTATCAAATTTCATAGTGCTTTTCTCCTGAATTGGAAATGTGGTTTTTTGAGGATCATGTCTTGAGCAGAGTGGCTTATGTTCATGTAAGCGTTCAGCACTACTAAAGGCGTGTATGCACCAACGACAATAAAACTTTTGTTCCTTATGTTTAGTGATTGAGAAATTAAGTTTGTTGAAATTTTTAATAAGACAATAATGTGAATTTTCGTCTTCCGTTATGTAAAGCAGATCCACCTGCTTATTATAATGGTGACTTTGTGATAAATATAATGGGTACAGTCTGTGATCATAACCAAACACATTTACTCCAATATTATTATTTTTTTCAAATTTTGAAATGACTTGCAAAGATACTGGGTAAGTTATACCTTTCATATCTAACTCTTTTTCATACTTTTTATAATTATAAACCCGCTGAGCATCCCGACTTACTGGATGTAAGTATGCTAAAATTGACCATATAAAACATTTGAGATCGTCATTTTTAATATTGATTACTGCTTTAGTGTTATAGATTTTTTTGGGTAAAGGGATGTAACTACTACCACTGCATGGATTATATTCAGCAATAAAAATAACAAAATGTTTTAAAGATTTCAACACCCACCCGCTTCCCATTGCTTGAAATTTATCTATTTTTACTAAAATTTGTTCAATCATTTGTTGATATTTTATTGTGGAGTCATCAGTGAGGAAAAGTTGTTCGTTTTTAGCATGAAACCATGCTTCAGTATAGTTTTTATTATTGTCGGGTCCGCGTTCAAATTTAATGTGTAAGGCTACATACCATTTAATTGCATTAAAAAGTTTAATGTTTTCAGTTGTAATAGAATCAACCTCACCTTCCATATTATTTAAATATACAACGGGATCATGTATGGTTATGTTTTTATAATTGTATTGTTTTACTACACCATCTAGAGCTATAGATGTTTTGCATAAAAAGTTCTCCTCGTTGGATAGTGCTCCCCCGCTCATAATTGTGCAATTATTCTTATGATTAGTAAAATCTTCCCTCATAAACAATTTCTTGCAATTCAAACAATTAATAATATGTATGCTTAATATGTGGACTTTCAAACTATACTTCCGAGCAAAAGGGACCGAACAGAATTCACAAATATATTTACACTCAAGGGTTTTAACAGATACAGGATTCTCATACTTACACGAAAAGATAGATGAACATTCTTTACACAGAACTGTAAGTGGACTGGAGTTGTTGATTTTGCCCCCGCATGCCTTGCAGTCCTCTCCATTCCCAGCAGATGTCAGTTTTGGGCGAGTTTGTACAATTTCCATCCCGTGATTTGCTGATGTATGCCGCTGCAATATATGATGAGATAGGTCCTCTCTGCATGTGAATGTGGCTTTACATTTTTTGCATGGTATAATACTAACTCCATGTTTGTTTATGACATGTCTTTTTAAATTGCAATTTAGTGTGAAACTCACAGCACATATTCTACACACATATTCCCTCGCGTTCAGTTTCCTTTTCTTCGATTCCATGCTGTACGATTACACAAATTCACTACACTGAAGTGGTATTACGCGAATGAAGGTTCGGTTTCAACTAAGCTCCTCAACCCAAGGCGATGCCTTTTGTAGCGACGACCACCCACGAAGGATAGATGGTAAGGGTACAGGGATAGATTGTCCATCACGAAGCGGATAATATGTTGTTAAGACACCATTCACTTTCTAACGATCGATTGCAACTAATGCAAAAACAAAAATCACTTTAGCTTACAATGGACTGTCAGCGAGGGGTAGATTTATTAATGGCTTGTTTGTTTGAACCATTAGACGGCTGTACAGAGTTATATGCACCTGGTGATTCACAACAGGTTTGAACCTGCACTCTGTTATTTGTTTGCCAAATCAATACTTCCCTTCAACCTAAGTGTTGGATAGATTTACGAAAACAAAAATCACTTTAGCTTACAATGGACTGTCAGCGAGGGGTAGATTTATTAATGGCTTGTTTGTTTGAACCATTAGACGACTGTACAGAGTTATATGCACCTGGTGATTCACAACAGGTTTGAACCTGCACTCTGTTATTTGTTTACCAAATCAATACTTCCCATAAACATATGCTTCGGATAGATTTATTAAAATTAATTAGCTAATGTACTCGTTTAATTATTTGATTTACATCATTTCATAGTCTATGATTAAGATAACCCTTCACCGTTCAAGTACTCGATTATGACTGAAGCAATAGCTTGTTTCTTTCAACCATTAGTTTTTAATACTCATCATCATCTAACTATAAGCTTAAAACTAATTATGCAATTAATAAAACAAGAACAAAAATATATATAGAAATTATTCATATATTTACATTATTTCTGTAGTTTACAATAATAATACATCATGAAATATTCATTCTATGATCTGTAGGTTGACACTATTTTTTCCCCGATGGCTTGAAACGATAAGATACATCTCAGCTCCTGGAGTAACTTCACTTTGTTGAAAGGCTGGCAGATATTGTTGAGGCACAAAACATTCCACGACTTCTTTTTCCAATCCTCGCAGTATGACTTTTACAGCTGGTCCATATTCTGTTTTTTCGATTTGCACTATTTTCAATATTAGGTATTTAACTCCAATCACTAGCTTTCGCATTGGTATGGTAGGCCCGGCTACTTGGTTGATAGCATTAACTTTATTGAATAGAGATGTCATGTTGTAAGATTATACAATTTTACGTATAAAGTGGTATTACTTGAGTCTTGAATGAAGGTTTGGCTTCAACTAAGCTCCTCAACCCAAGGTGATGCCTTTTGTAACGACACATTTAGAACCTTCTAGATGTCTGGCTGTACGGGGAGGGGGGGGGGGGGTGCGTCATAGACCACCCACCTGGTACAGAGATAGATAGACAACGGGATAAGCACGGCGGGGTACAAAGACCACCCACGAAGAAGAAAGAAGAAGAAAGAAATGTTTTAATTCAATTAACACCATTAAAAAAAAAATAAAAAAAAAAAATAATAAATAAAAAAAAAAAATAAAATAAAAAAAATAAAAAAATAAAAAAAAATAACTCTGTATCTCACAAATTAGTAATTATAAAAAAAAAAAACGATCATGGTGCCAGAACCTCAGACCACCCACGAGGGGTAACACACAAAAATAGATAGACCACCCGCGGGGGATAGATGGGATAGCACGACGGGGGGTGGGATAAGCGCCAGAAACCCCCTTTCTACTCTACTCCTTTAAAAAAAATAAAATAAGTATATAGCTAATTTTCTTATTCTTGTCGAATGAATTTTTTTTAGCTACATTTACACCGATGAACACGCAGGAGCAATTGCCCAATGTTAAGTACAATACAATGAGCCAAAATAAGCAAAATTTAGACACCCTTATCATATCAAGACCTTTAAAAAAAATAATATAAGTAAATAGCTATTTTTTTTATTCTTGTCGAATGAATTTTTTTTAGCAACATTTAAACCGATGAACACGCAGGAGCAATTGCTCAATGTCAAGTACAATACATTGAGCCAAAATAAGCAAAATTAAGACACCTATTTCTTTTTAAAACCTTTAAAAAAATAAAATAAGTAAATAGCTATTTTTCTGATTCCTGTCGAACGAATTTTTTTTAGCTACATTTACACCGATGAACACGCAGGAGCAATTGCTCAATGTTAAGTACAATACAATGAGCCAAAATAAGCCAAATTAAGACACCCGTGTCATATCAAGACCTTTAAAAAAAATAAAATATCTATTTAGCTATTTTTCGTATTCTTGTCGAATGAATTTTTTGTAGCTACATTTACACCGATGAACACGCAGGAGCAAGTGGTCAATGTTAAGTACAATACAATGAGCCTAAATAAGCAAAATTAAGACACCCTAATCATATCAAGACCTTTAAAAAAAATAATATAAGTAATTAGCTATTTTTCTTATTCTTGTCGAATGAATTTTTTTTAGCTACATTTACACCGATGAACACGCAGGAACAATTGCTCAATGTTAAGTAAAATACAATGAGCCAAAATAAGCAAAATTAAGACACCTATATCATTTCAAAACCTTTAAAAAAAATAAAATAAGTAAATAGCTATTTTTCTTATTCTTGTCGAATGAATTTTTTTTAGCTACATTTACACCGATGAACACGCAGGAGCAATTGCTCAATGTTAAGTACAATACAATGAGCCAAAATAAGCAAAATTAAGACACTCATATCATATCAAGACCTTTAAAAAAAAAAATAAGTATATAGCTATTTTTCGTATTCTTGTCGAATGAATTTTTTGTAGCTACATTTACTCCGATGAACACGCTGGAGCAATTGCCTAATGTTAGATACAGTACAGTGAGCCAAAATAAGCAATATTAAGACACCCAAATCTTTTCAAGACCTTTAAAAAAAATTAAATAAGTAAATAGCTATTTTTCTTATTCTTGTCGAATGAATTTTTTTTAGCTACATTTACACCGACGAACACGCAGGAACAATTGCTCAATGTTAAGTACAATGCATTGAACCAAAATAAGCAAAATTAAGGCACCTATATCTTTTTAAAACCTTTAAAAAAATAAAATAAGTAAATAGCTATTTTTCTTATTCTTGTCGAATGAACTTTTTTTTAGCAACATTTAAACCGATGAACACGCAGGAGCAATTGTTTAATATCAAGTACGATACAATGAGCCAAAATAAGCAAAATTAAGACACCTATATCTTTTTAAAACCTTTAAAAAAATAAAATAAGTAAATAGCTATTTTTCTTATTCTTGTCGAATGAATTTTTTTTAGCTACATTTACACCGACGAACACGCAGGAGCAATTTCTCAATGTTAATTACAATACATTGAGCCAAAATAAGCCAAATTAAGACACCCGTGTCATATCAACACCTTTAAAAAAAATAAAATAAGTATATAGCTAATTTTCTTATTCTTGTCGAATGAATTTTTTTTAGCTACATTTACACCGATGAACACGCAGGAGCAATTGCTCAATGTTAAGTACAATACAATGAGCCAAAATAAGCAAAATTTAGACACCCTTATCATATCAAGACCTTTAAAAAAAATAATATAAGTAAATAGCTATTTTTTTTATTCTTGTCGAATGAATTTTTTTTAGCAACATTTAAACCGATGAACACGCAGGAGCAATTGCTCAATGTCAGATACAATACAATGAGCCAAAATAAGCAAAATTAAGACACCTATATCTTTTTAAAACCTTTAAAAAAATAAAATAAGTAAATAGCTATTTTTCTTATTCTTGTCGAATGAATTTTTCTAGCTACATTTACACCGATGAACACGCAGGAGCAATTGCTCAATGTTAATTACAATACAATGAGCCACAATAAGCCAAATTAAGACACCCGTTTCATATCAAGACCTTTAAAAAAAATAAAATAAGTATATAGCTATTTTTCGTATTCTTGTCGAATGAATTTTTTGTAGCTACATTTACACCGATGAACACGCAGGAGCAAGTGATCAATGTTAAGTACAATACAGTGAGCCTAAATAAGCAAAATTAAGACACCTATATCTTTTTAGGACCCTTAAAAAAAATAAAATAAGTAAATAGCTATTTTTCGTATTCTTGCCGTATGAATTTTTTTAAGCTACATTTACACCGACGAACACGCAGGAGCAATTGCTCAATATTAAATACAATACATTGAGCCAAAATAAGCAAAATTAAGACACCTATATCTTTAAAAGACCTTTAAAAAAAAAAAAGAAGTATATAGCTATTTTTCTTATTCTTGTCGAATGAATTTTTTTTAGCTACATTTACACCGATGAACACGCAGGAACAATTGCTCAATGTTAAGTACAATACATTGAGCCAAAATAAGCAAAATTAAGGCACCTATATCTTTTTAAAACCTTTAAAAAAAATAAAATAAGTAAATAGCTATTTTTCTTATTCTTGTCAAATGAATTTTTTTTAGCAACATTTAAACCGATGAACACGCAGGAGCAATTTTTTAATATCAAGTACGATACATTGAGCCAAAATAAGCAAAATTTAGACACCCTTATCATATCAAGACCTTAAAAAAAATAATATAAGTAAATAGCTATTTTTTTTATTCTTGTCGAATGAATTTTTTTTAGCAACATTTAAACCGATGAACACGCAGGAGCAATTGCTCAATGTCAGGTACAATACAATGAGCCAAAATAAGCAAAATTAAGACACCTATATCTTTTTAAAACCTTTAAAAAAATAAAATACGTAAATAGCTATTTTTCTTATTCTTGTCGAATGAATTTTTTTTAGCTACATTTACACCGATGAACACGCTGGAGCAATTGCTCAATGTTAATTACAATACAATGAGCCACAATAAGCCAAATTAAGACACCCGTGTCATATCAAGACCTTTAAAAAAAATAAAATAAGTATATAGCAATTTTTCGTATTCTTGTCGAATGAATTTTTCGTAGCTACATTTACACCGATGAACACGCAGGAGCAAATGGTCAATGTTAAGTACAATGCATTGAGCCAAAATAAGCAAAATTAAGGCACCTATATCTTTTTAAAGCCTTTAAAAAAATAAAATAAGTAAATAGCTATTTTTCTTATTCTTGTCGAATGAACTTTTTTTAGCAACATTTAAACCGATGAACACGCAGGAGCAATTGTTTAATATCAAGTACGATACAATGAGCCAAAATAAGCAAAATTAAGACACCTATATCTTTTTAAAACCTTTAAAAAAATAAAATAAGTAAATAGCTATTTTTCTTATTCTTGTCGAATGAATTTTTTTTAGCTACATTTACACCAATGAACACGCAGGAGCAATTTCTCAATGTTAGTTACAATACAATGAGCCAAAATAAGCCAAATTAAGACACCCGTGTCATATCAACACCTTTAAAAAAAATAAAATAAGTATATAGCTAATTTTCTTATTCTTGTCGAATGAATTTGTTTTAGCTACATTTACACCGATGAACACGCAGGAGCAATTGCTCAATGTTAAGTACAATACATTGAGCCAAAATAAGCAAAATTTAGACACCCTTATCATATCAAGACCTTTAAAAAAAATAATATAAGTAAAGAGCTATTTTTTTTATTCTTGTCGAATGAATTTTTTTTAGCAACATTTAAACCGATGAACACGCAGGAGCAATTGCTCAATGTCAGGTACAATACAATGAGCCAAAATAAGCAAAATTAAGACACCTATATCTTTTTAAAACCTTTAAAAAAATAAAATAAGTAAATAGCTATTTTTCTTATTCTTGTCGAATGAATTTTTTTAGCTACATTTACACCGATGAACACGCAGGAGCAATTGCTCAATGTTAATTACAATACAATGAGCCACAATAAGCCAAATTAAGACACCCGTTTCATATCAAGACCTTTAAAAAAAATAAAATAAGTATATAGCTATTTTTCGTATTCTTGTCGAATGAATTTTTTGTACCTACATTTACACCGATTTACACGCAGGAGCAAGTGATCAATGTTAAGTACAATACAGTGAGCCTAAATAAGCAAAATTAAGACACCTATATCTTTTTAGGACCCTTAAAAAAAATAAAATAAGTAAATAGCTATTTTTCGTATTCTTGCCGTATGAATTTTTTTAAGCTACATTTACACCGACGAACACGCAGGAGCAATTGCTCAATATTAAATACAATACATTGAGCCAAAATAAGCAAAATTAAGACACCTATATCTTTAAAAGACCTTTAAAAAAAAAAAGAAGTATATAGCTATTTTTCTTATTCTTGTCGAATGAATTTTTTTTAGCTACATTTACACCGATGAACACGCAGGAACAATTGCTCAATGTTAAGTACAATACATTGAGCCAAAATAAGCAAAATTAAGGCACCTATATCTTTTTAAAACCTTTAAAAAAAATAAAATAAGTAAATAGCTATTTTTCTTATTCTTGTCAAATGAATTTTTTTTAGCAACATTTAAACCGATGAACACGCAGGAGCAATTTTTTAATATCAAGTACGATACATTGAGCCAAAATAAGCAAAATTTAGACACCCTTATCATATCAAGACCATAAAAAAAATAATATAAGTAAATAGCGTTTTTTTTTATTCTTGTCGAATGAATTTTTTTTAGCAACATTTAAACCGATGAACACGCAGGAGCAATTGCTCAATGTCAGGTACCATACAATGAGCCAAAATAAGCAAAATTAAGACAACTATATCTTTTTAAAACCTTTAAAAAAATAAAATAAGTAAATAGCTATTTTTCTTATTCTTGTCGAATGAATTTTTTTAGCTACATTTACACCGATGAACACGCAGGAGCAATTGCTCAATGTTAATTACAATACAATGAGCCACAATAAGCCAAATTAAGACACCCGTTTCATATCAAGACCTTTAAAAAAAATAAAATAAGTATATAGCTATTTTTCGTATTCTTGTCGAATGAATTTTTTGTAGCTACATTTACACCGATTAACACGCAGGAGCAAGAGATCAATGTTAAGTACAATACAGTGAGCCTAAATAAGCAAAATTAAGACACCTATATCTTTTTAGGACCTTTAAAAAAAATAAAATAAGTAAATAGCTATTTTTCTTATTCTTGTCGAATGAATTTTTTTTAGCTACATTTACACCGATGAACACGCAGGAGCAATTGCCTAATGTTAGATACAGTACAGTGAGACAAAATAAGCAATATTAAGACACCCATATCTTTTCAAGACCTTTAAAAAAAATAAAATACGTAAATAGCTATTTTTCTTATTCTTGTCGAATGAATTTTTTTTAGCTACATTTACACCGATGAACACGCTGGAGCAATTGCTCAATGTTAATTACAATACAATGAGCCACAATAAGCCAAATTAAGACACCCGTGTCATATCAAGACCTTTAAAAAAAATAAAATAAGTATATAGCAATTTTTCGTATTCTTGTCGAATGAATTTTTTGTAGCTACATTTACACCGATGAACACGCAGGAGCAAGTGGTCAATGTTAAGTACAATACATTGAGCCAAAATAAGCAAAATTAAGGCACCTATATCTTTTTAAAGCCTTTAAAAAAATAAAATAAGTAAATAGCTATTTTTCTTATTCTTGTCGAATGAACTTTTTTTAGCAACATTTAAACCGATGAACACGCAGGAGCAATTGTTTAATATCAAGTACGATACAATGAGCCAAAATAAGCAAAATTAAGACACCTATATCTTTTTAAAACCTTTAAAAAAATAAAATAAGTAAATAGCTATTTTTCTTATTCTTGTCGAATGAATTTTTTTTAGCTACATTTACACCAATGAACACGCAGGAGCAATTTCTCAATGTTAATTACAATACAATGAGCCAAAATAAGCCAAATTAAGACACCCGTGTCATATCAACACCTTTAAAAAAAATAAAATAAGTATATAGCTAATTTTCTTATTCTTGTCGAATGAATTTTTTTTAGCTACATTTACACCGATGAACACGCAGGAGCAATTGCCCAATGTTAACTACAATACATTGAGCCAAAATAAGCAAAATTTAGACACCCTTATCATATCAAGACCTTTAAAAAAAATAATATAAGTAAATAGCTATTTTTTTTATTCTTGTCGAATGAATTTTTTTTAGCAACATTTAAACCGATGAACACGCAGGAGCAATTGCTCAATGTCAGGTACAATACAATGAGCCAAAATAAGCAAAATTAAGACACCTATATCTTTTTAAAACCTTTAAAAAAATAAAATAAGTAAATAGCTATTTTTCTTATTCTTGTCGAATGAATTTTTTTAGCTACATTTACACCGATGAACACGCAGGAGCAATTGCTCAATGTTAATTACAATACAATGAGCCACAATAAGCCAAATTAAGACACCCGTTTCATATCAAGACCTTTAAAAAAAATAAAATAAGTATATAGCTATTTTTCGTATTCTTGTCGAATGAATTTTTTGTAGCTACATTTACACCGATTAACACGCAGGAGCAAGTGATCAATGTTAAGTACAATACAGTGAGCCTAAATAAGCAAAATTAAGACACCTATATCTTTTTAGGACCTTTAAAAAAAATAAAATAAGTAAATAGCTATTTTTCTTATTCTTGTCGAATGAATTTTTTTTAGCTACATTTACACCGATGAACACGCAGGAGCAATTGCCTAATGTTAGATACAGTACAGTGAGACAAAATAAGCAATATTAAGACACCCATATCTTTTCAAGACCTTTAAAAAAAATAAAATAAGTAAATAGCTATTTTTCGTATTCTTGCCGTATGAATTTTTTTAAGCTACATTTACACCGACGAACACGCAGGAGCAATTGCTCAATATTAAATACAATACATTGAGCCAAAATAAGCAAAATTAAGACACCTATATCTTTAAAAGACCTTTAAAAAAAAAAAAGAAGTATATAGCTATTTTTCTTATTCTTGTCGAATGAATTTTTTTTAGCTACATTTACACCGATGAACACGCAGGAACAATTGCTCAATGTTAAGTACAATACATTGAGCCAAAATAAGCAAAATTAAGGCACCTATATCTTTTTAAAACCTTTAAAAAAAATAAAATAAGTAAATAGCTATTTTTCTTATTCTTGTCAAATGAATTTTTTTTAGCAACATTTAAACCGATGAACACGCAGGAGCAATTTTTTAATATCAAGTACGATACATTGAGCCAAAATAAGCAAAATTTAGACACCCTTATCATATCAAGACCATAAAAAAAATAATGTAAGTAAATAGCGTTTTTTTTTATTCTTGTCGAATGAATTTTTTTTAGCAACATTTAAACCGATGAACACGCAGGAGCAATTGCTCAATGTCAGGTACCATACAATGAGCCAAAATAAGCAAAATTAAGACACCTATATCTTTTTAAAACCTTTAAAAAAATAAAATAAGTAAATAGCTATTTTTCTTATTCTTGTCGAATGAATTTTTTTAGCTACATTTACACCGATGAACACGCAGGAGCAATTGCTCAATGTTAATTACAATACAATGAGCCACAATAAGCCAAATTAAGACACCCGTTTCATATCAAGACCTTTAAAAAAAATAAAATAAGTATATAGCTATTTTTCGTATTCTTGTCGAATGAATTTTTTGTAGCTACATTTACACCGATTAACACGCAGGAGCAAGAGATCAATGTTAAGTACAATACAGTGAGCCTAAATAAGCAAAATTAAGACACCTATATCTTTTTAGGACCTTTAAAAAAAATAAAATAAGTAAATAGCTATTTTTCTTATTCTTGTCGAATGAATTTTTTTTAGCTACATTTACACCGATGAACACGCAGGAGCAATTGCCTAATGTTAGATACAGTACAGTGAGACAAAATAAGCAATATTAAGACACCCATATCTTTTCAAGACCTTTAAAAAAAATAAAATACGTAAATAGCTATTTTTCTTATTCTTGTCGAATGAATTTTTTTTAGCTACATTTACACCGATGAACACGCTGGAGCAATTGCTCAATGTTAATTACAATACAATGAGCCACAATAAGCCAAATTAAGACACCCGTGTCATATCAAGACCTTTAAAAAAAATAAAATAAGTATATAGCAATTTTTCGTATTCTTGTCGAATGAATTTTTTGTAGCTACATTTACACCGATGAACACGCAGGAGCAAGTGGTCAATGTTAAGTACAATACATTGAGCCAAAATAAGCAAAATTAAGGCACCTATATCTTTTTAAAGCCTTTAAAAAAATAAAATAAGTAAATAGCTATTTTTCTTATTCTTGTCGAATGAACTTTTTTTAGCAACATTTAAACCGATGAACACGCAGGAGCAATTGTTTAATATCAAGTACGATACAATGAGCCAAAATAAGCAAAATTAAGACACCTATATCTTTTTAAAACCTTTAAAAAAATAAAATAAGTAAATAGCTATTTTTCTTATTCTTGTCGAATGAATTTTTTTTAGCTACATTTACACCAATGAACACGCAGGAGCAATTTCTCAATGTTAATTACAAACCAATGAGCCAAAATAAGCCAAACTATGACACCCGTGTCATATCAACACCTTTAAAAAAAATAAAATAAGTATATAGCTAATTTTCTTATTCTTGTCGAATGAATTTTTTTTAGCTACATTTACACCGATGAACACGCAGGAGCAATTGCCCAATGTTAACTACAATACATTGAGCCAAAATAAGCAAAATTTAGACACCCTTATCATATCAAGACCTTTAAAAAAAATAATATAAGTAAATAGCTATTTTTTTTATTCTTGTCGAATGAATTTTTTTTAGCAACATTTAAACCGATGAACACGCAGGAGCAATTGCTCAATGTCAGGTACAATACAATGAGCCAAAATAAGCAAAATTAAGACACCTATATCTTTTTAAAACCTTTAAAAAAATAAAATAAGTAAATAGCTATTTTTCTTATTCTTGTCGAATGAATTTTTTTAGCTACATTTACACCGATGAACACGCAGAAGCAATTGCTCAATGTTAATTACAATACAATGAGCCACAATAAGCCAAATTAAGACACCCGTTTCATATCAAGACCTTTAAAAAAAATAAAATAAGTATATAGCTATTTTTCGTATTCTTGTCGAATGAATTTTTTGTAGCTACATTTACACCGATTAACACGCAGGAGCAAGTGATCAATGTTAAGTACAATACAGTGAGCCTAAATAAGCAAAATTAAGACACCTATATCTTTTTAGGACCTTTAAAAAAAATAAAATAAGTAAATAGCTATTTTTCTTATTCTTGTCGAATGAATTTTTTTTAGCTACATTTACACCGATGAACACGCAGGAGCAATTGCCTAATGTTAGATACAGTACAGTGAGACAAAATAAGCAATATTAAGACACCCATATCTTTTCAAGACCTTTAAAAAAAATAAAATAAGTAAATAGCTATTTTTCGTATTCTTGCCGTATGAATTTTTTTAAGCTACATTTACACCGACGAACACGCAGGAGCAATTGCTCAATATTAAATACAATACATTGAGCCAAAATAAGCAAAATTAAGACACCTATATCTTTAAAAGACCTTTAAAAAAAAAAAGAAGTATATAGCTATTTTTCTTATTCTTGTCGAATGAATTTTTTTTAGCTACATTTACACCGATGAACATGCCGGAACAATTGCTCAATGTTAAGTACAATACATTGAGCCAAAATAAGCAAAATTAAGGCACCTATATCTTTCTAAAACCTTTAAAAAAAATAAAATAAGTAAATAGCTATTTTTCTTATTCTTGTCGAATGAATTTTTTTTAGCAACATTTAAACCGATGAACACGCAAAAACAATTGCTCAGTGTTAAGTACGATACAATGAGCCAAAATAAGCAAAATTAAGACACCTATATCTTTTTAAAACCTTTAGAAAAATAAAATAAGTAAATAGCTATTTTTCTTATTCTTGTCGAATGAATTTTTTTTAGCTACATTTACACCGATGAACACGCAGGAGCAATTGCTCAATGTTAATTACAATACAATGAGCCAAAATAAGCCAAATTAAGACACCCGTGTCATATCAAGACCTTTAAAAAAAATAAAATAAGTATATAGCTAATTTTCTTATTCTTGTCGAATGAATTTTTTTTAGCTACATTTACACCGATGAACACGCAGGAGCAATTGCTCAATGTTAAGTACAATACACTGAGCCAAAATAAGCAAAATTTAGACACCCTTATCATATCAAGACCTTAAAAAAAATAATATAAGTAAATAGCTATTTTTTTTATTCTTGTCGAATGAATTTTTATTAGCAACATTTAAACCGATGAACACGCAGGAGCAATTGCTCAATGTCAGGTACAATACATTGAGCCAAAATAAGCAAAATTAAGACACCTATATCTTTTTAAAACCTTTAAAAAAATAAAATACGTAAATAGCTATTTTTCTTATTCTTGTCGAATGAATTTTTTTTAGCTACATTTACACCGATGAACACGCAGAAGCAACTGGTCAATGTTCAATACATTACAATGAGCCAAAATAAGCAAAATTAAGACACCTATATCTTTTAAAGACCTTTAAAAAAATAAAATAAGTAAATAGCTATTTTTCTGATTCCTGTCGAATGAATTTTTTTTAGCTACATTTACACCTTTGAACACGCAGAAGCAACTGCTCAATGTTAAGAACAATACAATCAGCCAAAACAAGCAAAATTAAGACACCCATATCATTTCAAGGCCTTTAAAAAAAAAAAAATAAGTAAATAGCTATTTTTCTTATTCTTGTCGAATGAATTTTTTTTAGCTACATTTACACCAATGAACACGCAGGAGCAATTTCTCAATGTTAATTACAATACAATGAGCCAAAATAAGCCAAATTAAGACACCCGTGTCATATCAACACCTTTAAAAAAAATAAAATAAGTATATAGCTAATTTTCTTTTTCTTGTCGAATGAATTTTTTTTAGCTACATTTACACCGATGAACACGCAGGAGCAATTGCTCAATGTTAAGTACAATACATTGAGCCAAAATAAGCAAAATTTAGACACCCTTATCATATCAAGACCTTTAAAAAAAATAATATAAGTAAATAGCTATTTTTTTTATTCTTGTCGAATGAATTTTTTTTAGCAACATTTAAACCGATGAACACGCAGGAGCAATTGCTCAATGTCAGGTACAATACAATGAGCCAAAATAAGCAAAATTAAGGCACCTATATCTTTTTAAAACCTTTAAAAAAATAAAATAAGTAAATAGCTATTTTTCTTATTCTTGTCGAATGAATTTTTTTAGCTACATTTATAAGCAAAATTAAGACACCTATATCTTTTTAAGACCTTTAAAAAAAAATTAACTAAATTGCTATTTTTCTTATTCTTGTCTTGTGAATTTTTAGTAGCTACATTTACACGGATGAACACGCAGGAGCATTTGCCCAATGTTAGGTACAGTACAATGAGCCAAAATAAGCAAAATTAGGACACCTATATCTTATTAAGACCTTAAAAAAAAGAAAATAACTAAATAGCTATTTTTCCGATTCCTGTCGAATGAATTTTTAGTAGCTACATTTACACGGATGAACACGCAGGAGCATTTGCTCAATGTTAGGTACATTACAATGAGCCAAAATTAGCAAAATTAGGACACCTATATCTTTTAAAGACCTTTAAAAAAATAAAATAAGTAAATAGCTATTTTTCTGATTCCTGTCGAATGAATTTTTTTTTAGCTACATTTACACCGATGAACACGCAGAAGCAACTGCTTAATGTTGAGTACTATACAATGAGCCAAAATAAGCAAAATTAAGACACCCATATCATTTCAAGACCTTTAAAAAAAAAAATAAGTAAATAGCTATTTTTCTTATTCTTGTCGAATGAATTTTTTTTAGCTACAATTACACCGATGAACACGCAGAAGCAATTGGTCAATGTTAAGTACAATACATTGAGCCTAAATAACCGAAATTAAGACACCTATATCTTTTTAAGACCTTTAAAAAAAGAAAATAACGAAATAGCTATTTTTCTTATTCTTGTCGAATGAATTTTTTGTAGCTAAATTTACACCGACGAACACGCACGAGCAATTGCTCAATGTTAGGTACAATACAGTGAGCCAACATAAGCAAAATTAAGACACCTATATCTTTTTAAGACCTTTAAAAAAAAAATTAACTAAATTGCTATTTTTCTTATTCTTGTCTTGTGAATTTTTAGTAGCTACATTTACACGGATGAACACGCAGGAGCATTTGCCCAATGTTAGGTACAGTACAATGAGCCAAAATAAGCAAAATTAGAACACCTATATCTTTTGAAGACCTTTAAAAAAATAAAATAAGTAAATAGCTATTTTTCTGATTCCTGTCGAATGAATTTTTTTTAGCTACATTTACACCGATGAACACGCAGAAGCAACTGCTCAATGTTAAGTACAATGCAATGAGCCGAAATAAGCCAAATTAAGACACCCATACCATATCAAAACCTTTAAAAAAAATAAAATAAGTATATAGCTATTTTTGGTATTCTTGTCGAATGAATTTTTTTTAGCTACATTTACACGGATGAACACGCAGGAGCATTTGCCCAATGTTAGGTACAGTACAATGAGCCAAAATAAGCAAAATTAAGACACCCATATCATTTCAAGACCTTTAAAAAAATAAAATAAGTAAATAGCTATTTTTCTGATTCCTGTCGAATGAATTTTTTTTAGCTACATTTACACCGATGAACACGCAGAAGCAACTGCTCAATGTTTAATACAATACAATGAGCCAAAATAAGCAAAATTAAGACACCTATATCTTTTAAAGACCTTTAAAAAAATAAAATAAGTAAATAGCTAATTTTCTGATTCCTGTCGAATGAATTTTTTTTAGCTACATTTACACCTTTGAACACGCAAAAGCAACTGCTCAATGTTAAGAACAATACAATGAGCCAAAATAAGCAAAATTAAGACACCCATATCATTTCAAGACCTTTAAAAAAAAAAAATAAGTAAATAGCTATTTTTCTTATTCTTGTCGAATGAATTTGTTTTAGCTACAATTACACCGATGAACACGCAGCAGCAATTGCTTAATATTATGTACAATACATTGAGCCGAAGTAAGCAAAATATGACACCCATATCGTATCAAAACCTTTAAAAAAAATAAAATAAGTATATAGCTATTTTTGGTATTCTTGTCGAATGAATTTTTTTTAGCTACATTTACACCGATGAACACGCAGAAGCAATTGGTCAATGTTAAGTACAATACATTGAGCCAAAATAAGAAAAATTAAGACACCCATATCATTTCAAGACCTTTAAAAAAAAAAATAAGTAAATAGCTATTTTTCTTATTCTTGTCGAATGAATTTTTTTTAGCTACAATTACACCGATGAACACGCAGGAGCATTTACTCAATGTTAGGTACAATACAATGAGCCAACATAAGCAAAATTAAGACACCTATATCTTATTAAGACCTTAAAAAAATGGAAATAACTAAATAGCTATTTTTCTTATTCTTGTCGAATGAATTTTTAGTAGCTACATTTACACGGATGAACACGCAGGAGCATTTGCTCAATGTTATGTACATTACAATGAGCCAAAATTAGCAAAATTAGGACACCTATATCTTTTAAAGACCTTTAAAAAAATAAAATAAGTAAATAGCTATTTTTCTGATTCCTGTCGAATGAATTTTTTTTTAGCTACATTTACACCGATGAACACGCAGAAGCAACTGCTCAATGTTGAGTACTATACAATGAGCCAAAATAAGCAAAATTAAGACACCCATATCATTTCAAGACCTTTAAAAAAAAAAATAAGTAAATAGCTATTTTTCTTATTCTTGTCGAATGAATTTTTTTTAGCTACAATTACACCGATGAACACGCAGAAGCAATTGGTTAATGTTAAGTACAATACATTGAGCCTAAATAACCAAAATTACGACACCTATATCTTTTTAAGACCTTTAAAAAAAGAAAATAACGAAATAGCTATTTTTCTTATTCTTGTCGAATGAATTTTTTGTAGCTAAATTTACACCGACGAACACGCACGAGCAATTGCTCAATGTTAGGTACAATACAGTGAGCCAACATAAGCAAAATTAAGACACCTATATCTTTTTAAGACCTTTAAAAAAAAAAATTAACTAAATAGCTATTTTTCTGATTCCTGTCGAATGAATTTTTAGTAGCTACATTTACACGGATGAACACGCAGGAGCATTTGCTCAATGTTAGGTACATTACAATGAGCCAAAATTAGCAAAATTAGGACACCTATATCTTTTAAAGACCTTTAAAAAAATAAAATAAGTAAATAGCTATTTTTCTGATTCCTGTCGAATGAATTTTTTTTTAGCTACATTTACACCGATGAACACGCAGAAGCAACTGCTTAATGTTGAGTACTATACAATGAGCCAAAATAAGCAAAACTAAGACACCCATATCATTTCAAGACCTTTAAAAAAAAAAATAACGAAATAGCTATTTTTCTTATTCTTGTCGAATGAATTTTTTGTAGCTACATTTACACCGACGAACACGCACGAGCAATTGCTCAATGTTAGGTACAATACAGTGAGCCAACATAAGCAAAATTAAGACACCTATATCTTTTTAAGACCTTTAAAAAAAAAAATTAACTAAATTGCTATTTTTCTTATTCTTGTCTTGTGAATTTTTAGTAGCTACATTTACACGGATGAACACGCAGGAGCATTTGCCCAATGTTAGGTACAGTACAATGAGCCAAAATAAGCAAAATTAGAACACCTATATCTTTTGAAGACCTTTAAAAAAATAAAATAAGTAAATAGCTATTTTTCTGATTCCTGTCGAATGAATTTTTTTTAGCTACATTTGCACCGATGAACACGCAGAAGCAACTGCTCAATGTTAAGTACAATGCAATGAGCCGAAATAAGCCAAATTAAGACACCCATACCATATCAAAACCTTTAAAAAAAATAAAATAAGTATATAGCTATTTTTGGTATTCTTGTCGAATGAATTTTTTTTAGCTACATTTACACCGATGAACACGCACAAGCACTTGCTCAATGTTAAGTACTATACATTGAGCCAAAATAAGCAAAATTAAGACACCCATATCATTTCAAGACCTTTAAAAAAATAAAATAAGTAAATAGCTATTTTTCTGATTCCTGTCGAATGAATTTTTTTTAGCTACATTTACACCGATGAACACGCAGAAGCAACTGCTCAATGTTTAATACAATACACTGAGCCAAAATAAGCAAAATTAAGACACCTATATCTTTTAAAGACCTTTAAAAAAATAAAATAAGTAAATAGCTAATTTTCTGATTCCTGTCGAATGAATTTTTTTTAGCTACATTTACACCTTTGAACACGCAAAAGCAACTGCTCAATGTTAAGAACAATACAATGAGCCAAAATAAGCAAAATTAAGACACCCATATCATTTCAAGACCTTTAAAAAAAAAAAATAAGTAAATAGCTATTTTTCTTATTCTTGTCGAATGAATTTGTTTTAGCTACAATTACACCGATGAACACGCAGCAGCAATTGCTTAATATTATGTACAATACAATGAGCCGAAGTAAGCAAAATATGACACCCATATCGTATCAAAACCTTTAAAAAAAATAAAATAAGTATATAGCTATTTTTGGTATTCTTGTCGAATGAATTTTTTTTAGCTACATTTACACCGATGAACACGCAGAAGCAATTGGTCAATGTTAAGTACAATACATTGAGCCAAAATAAGAAAAATTAAGACACCCATATCATTTCAAGACCTTTAAAAAAAAAAATAAGTAAATAGCTATTTTTCTTATTCTTGTCGAATGAATTTTTTTTAGCTACAATTACACCGATGAACACGCAGGAGCATTTACTCAATGTTAGGTACAATACAATGAGCCAACATAAGCAAAATTAAGACACCTATATCTTATTAAGACCTTAAAAAAATGGAAATAACTAAATAGCTATTTTTCTTATTCTTGTCGAATGAATTTTTAGTAGCTACATTTACACGGATGAACACGCAGGAGCATTTGCTCAATGTTATGTACATTACAATGAGCCAAAATTAGCAAAATTAGGACACCTATATCTTTTAAAGACCTTTAAAAAAATAAAATAAGTAAATAGCTATTTTTCTGATTCCTGTCGAATGAATTTTTTTTTAGCTACATTTACACCGATGAACACGCAGAAGCAACTGCTCAATGTTGAGTACTATACAATGAGCCAAAATAAGCAAAATTAAGACACCCATATCATTTCAAGACCTTTAAAAAAAAAAATAAGTAAATAGCTATTTTTCTTATTCTTGTCGAATGAATTTTTTTTAGCTACAATTACACCGATGAACACGCAGAAGCAATTGGTCAATGTTAAGTACAATACATTGAGCCTAAATAACCAAAATTACGACACCTATATCTTTTTAAGACCTTTAAAAAAAGAAAATAACGAAATAGCTATTTTTCTTATTCTTGTCGAATGAATTTTTTGTAGCTAAATTTACACCGACGAACACGCACGAGCAATTGCTCAATGTTAGGTACAATACAGTGAGCCAACATAAGCAAAATTAAGACACCTATATCTTTTTAAGACCTTTAAAAAAAAAAATTAACTAAATAGCTATTTTTCTGATTCCTGTCGAATGAATTTTTAGTAGCTACATTTACACGGATGAACACGCAGGAGCATTTGCTCAATGTTAGGTACATTACAATGAGCCAAAATTAGCAAAATTAGGACACCTATATCTTTTAAAGACCTTTAAAAAAATAAAATAAGTAAATAGCTATTTTTCTGATTCCTGTCGAATGAATTTTTTTTTAGCTACATTTACACCGATGAACACGCAGAAGCAACTGCTTAATGTTGAGTACTATACAATGAGCCAAAATAAGCAAAATTAAGACACCCATATCATTTCAAGACCTTTAAAAAAAAAAATAACGAAATAGCTATTTTTCTTATTCTTGTCGAATGAATTTTTTGTAGCTACATTTACACCGACGAACACGCACGAGCAATTGCTCAATGTTAGGTACAATACAGTGAGCCAACATAAGCAAAATTAAGACACCTATATCTTTTTAAGACCTTTAAAAAAAAAAATTAACTAAATTGCTATTTTTCTTATTCTTGTCTTGTGAATTTTTAGTAGCTACATTTACACGGATGAACACGCAGGAGCATTTGCCCAATGTTAGGTACAGTACAATGAGCCAAAATAAGCAAAATTAGAACACCTATATCTTTTGAAGACCTTTAAAAAAATAAAATAAGTAAATAGCTATTTTTCTGATTCCTGTCGAATGAATTTTTTTTAGCTACATTTGCACCGATGAACACGCAGATGCAACTGCTCAATGTTAAGTACAATGCAATGAGCCAAAATAAGCAAAATTAAGACACCCATATCATTTCAAGACCTTTAAAAAAATAAAATAAGTAAATAGCTATTTTTCTGATTCCTGTCGAATGAATTTTTTTTAGCTACATTTACACCGATGAACACGCAGAAGCAACTGCTCAATGTTTAATACAATACAATGAGCCAAAATAAGCAAAATTAAGACACCTATATCTTTTAAAGACCTTTAAAAAAATAAAATAAGTAAATAGCTAATTTTCTGATTCCTGTCGAATGAATTTTTTTTAGCTACATTTACACCTTTGAACACGCAAAAGCAACTGCTCAATGTTAAGAACAATACAATGAGCCAAAATAAGCAAAATTAAGACACCCATATCATTTCAAGACCTTTAAAAAAAAAAAATAAGTAAATAGCTATTTTTCTGATTCCTGTCGAATGAATTTTTTTTTAGCTACATTTACACCGATGAACACGCAGAAGCAACTGCTTAATATTATGTACAATACAATGAGCCGAAGTAAGCAAAATATGACACCCATATCGTATCAAAACCTTTAAAAAAAATAAAATAAGTATATAGCTATTTTTGGTATTCTTGTCGAATGAATTTTTTTTAGCTACATTTACACCGATGAACACGCAGGAGCAATTGCTTAATATTATGTACAATACAATGAGCCGAAGTAAGCAAAATATGACACCCATATCGTATCAAAACCTTTAAAAAAAATAAAATAAGTATATAGCTATTTTTGGTATTCTTGTCGAATGAATTTTTTTTAGCTACATTTACACCGATGAACACGCAGAAGCAATTGGTCAATGTTAAGTACAATACATTGAGCCAAAATAAGAAAAATTAAGACACCCATATCATTTCAAGACCTTTAAAAAAAAAATAAGTAAATAGCTATTTTTCTTATTCTTGTCGAATGAATTTTTTTTAGCTACAATTACACCGATGAACACGCAGGAGCATTTACTCAATGTTAGGTACAATACAATGAGCCAACATAAGCAAAATTAAGACACCTATATCTTATTAAGACCTTAAAAAAATGAAAATAACTAAATAGCTATTTTTCTTATTCTTGTCGAATGAATTTTTAGTAGCTACATTTACACGGATGAACACGCAGGAGCATTTGCTCAATGTTAGGTACATTACAATGAGCCAAAATTAGCAAAATTAGGACACCTATATCTTTTAAAGACCTTTAAAAAAATAAAATAAGTAAATAGCTATTTTTCTGATTCCTGTCGAATGAATTTTTTTTTAGCTACATTTACACCGATGAACACGCAGAAGCAACTGCTCAATGTTGAGTACTATACAATGAGCCAAAATAAGCAAAATTAAGACACCCATATCATTTCAAGACCTTTAAAAAAAAAAATAAGTAAATAGCTATTTTTCTTATTCTTGTCGAATGAATTTTTTTTAGCTACAATTACACCGATGAACACGCAGAAGCAATTGGTCAATGTTAAGTACAATACATTGAGCCTAAATAACCAAAATTACGACACCTATATCTTTTTAAGACCTTTAAAAAAAGAAAATAACGAAATAGCTATTTTTCTTATTCTTGTCGAATGAATTTTTTGTAGCTAAATTTACACCGACGAACACGCACGAGCAATTGCTCAATGTTAGGTACAATACAGTGAGCCAACATAAGCAAAATTTAGACACCTATATCTTTTTAAGACCTTTAAAAAAAAAAATTAACTAAATTGCTATTTTTCTTATTCATGTCTTGTGAATTTTTAGTAGCTACATTTACACGGATGAACACGCAGGAGCATTTGCCCAATGTTAGGTACAGTACAATGAGCCCAAATAAGCAAAATTAGGACACCTATATCTTTTAAAGACCTTTAAAAAAATAAAATAAGTAAATAGCTATTTTTCTGATTCCTGTCGAATGAATTTTTTTTAGCTACATTTACACCGATGAACACGCAGAAGCAACTGCTCAATGTTAAGTACAATACAATGAGCCGAAATAAGCCAAATTAAGACACCCATACCATATCAAAACCTTTAAAAAAAATAAAATAAGTATATAGCTATTTTTGGTATTCTTGTCGAATGAATTTTTTTTAGCTACATTTACACCGATGAACACGCAGAAGCAACTGCTCAATGTTTAATACAATACAATGAGCCAAAATAAACAAAATAAAGACACCTTTATCTTTTAAAGACCTTTAAAAAAATAAAATAAGTAAATAGCTATTTTTCTGATTCCTGTCGAATGAATTTTTTTTAGCTACATTTACACCTTTGAACACGCAAAAGCAACTGCTCAATGTTAAGAACAATACAATGAGCCAAAATAAGCAAAATTAAGACACCCATATCATTTCAAGACCTTTAAAAAAAAAAATAAGTAAATAGCTATTTTTCTAATTCTTGTCGAATGAATTTTTTTTAGCTACAATTACACCGATGAACACGCAGGAGCAATTGCTTAATGTTATGTACAATACAATGAGCCGAAGTAAGCAAAATATGACACCCATATCATATCAAAACCTTTAAAAAAAATAAAATAAGTATATAGCTATTTTTGGTATTCTTGTCGAATGAATTTTTTTTAGCTACATTTACACCGATGAACACGCAGAAGCAATTGGTCAATGTTAAGTACAATACATTGAGCCAAAATAAGAAAAATTAAGACACCCATATCATTTCAAGACCTTTAAAAAAAAAATAAGTAAATAGCTATTTTTCTTATTCTTGTCGAATGAATTTTTTTTAGCTACAATTACACAGATGAACACGCAGGAGCAATTGCTCAATGTTATGTACAATACAATGAGCCGAAATAAGCAAAATTATGACACCCATATCATATCAAAACCTTTAAAAAAAATAAAATAAGTATATAGCTATTTTTCTTATTCTTGTCGAATGAATTTTTTTTAGCTCCACTTACACCGATGAACACGCAGGAGCAATTGGTCAATGTTAAGTACAATACAGTGAGCCTAAATAACCAAAATTAAGACACCTATATCTTTTTAAGACCTTTAAAAAAAAGAAAATAATGAAATAGCTATTTTTCTTATTCTTGTCGAATAAATTTTATGTAGCTACATTTGCACCGATGAACACGCTGGAGCAATTGCTAAATGTAAGGTACAATACAGTGAGCCAAAGTAAGCAAAACTAGGACACCCATATCTATTCAAGACCTTTAAAAAAAATAAAATAAGTATGTAGCTATTTTTCTTATTCTTGTCGAATGAATTTTTAGTAGCTACATTTACACGGATGAACACGCAGGAGCATTTACTCAATGTTAGGTACAATACAATGAGCCAACATAAGCAAAATTAAGACACCTATATCTTATAAGGACCTTAAAAAAAAGAAAATAAGTAAATAGCTATTTTTCTGATTCCTGTCGAATGAATTTTTTTTAGCTACATTTACACCGATGAACACGTTGAAGCAACAGCTTAATGTTAAGTACAATACAATGAGCCAAAATAAGCCAAATTAAGACACCCATATCATTTCAAGACCTTTAAAAAAAATAAAATAAGGAAATATCTATTTTTCTTATTCTTGTCGAATGAATTTGTTTTAGCTACATTTACACCTATGAACTCGCAGGAGCAATTGCTCAATCTTAAGCACAATACGGTGAGCCAAAATAAGCAAAATAAAGACTCCCATATCATAACAAGACCTTTAAAAAAAATAAAATAAGTAAATAGCTATTTTTCTGATTCTTATCGAATGAATTTTTTTTAGCTACATTTACACCGATGAACATGCAGGAGCAATTGCTCAATGTTAGTGCAATACAATGAGGCAAAATAAGCAAAATTAAGACACCCATATCATTTCAAGACCTTTAAAAAAAATAAAATAAGGAAATATCTATTTTTCTTATTCTTGTCGAATGAATTTTTTTTAGCTACATTTACACCTATGAACTCGCAGGAGCAATTGCTCAATCTTAAGCACAATACGGTGAGCCAAAATAAGCAAAATAAAGACTCCCATATCATAACAAGACCTTTAAAAAAAATAAAATAAGTAAATAGCTATTTTTCTGATTCCTGTCGAATGAATTTTTTGAGCTACATTTACACCGATGAACACGCAGAAGCAACTGCTCAATGTTTAGTACAATACAATGAGCCAAAATAAGCAAAATTAAGACACCTATATCTTTTAAGGACCTTTAAAAAAATAAAATAAGTAAGTAGCTATTTTTCTGATTCCTGTCGAATGAATTTTTTTTAGCTATATTTACACCTTTGAACACGCAAAAGCAACTGCCCAATGTTACGAACAATACAATGAGCACAAATAAGCAAAATTAAGACACCCATATCATTTCAAGACCTTTAAAAAAAAAAATAAGTAAATAGCTATTTTTCTTATTCTTGTCGAATGAATTTCTTAGCTACAATTACACCGATGAACACGCAGGAGCAATTGCTTAATGTTAGGTACAATACAATGAGCCAAAATAAGCAAAATTAAGACACCTATATCATTTAAAGACCTTTAAAAAAATAAAATAAGTAAATAGCTATTTTTCTGATTCCTGTCGAATGAATTTTTTTTAGCTACATTTACACCTTTGAACACGCAGAAGCAACTGCTCAATGTTAAGAACAATACAGTGAGCCAAAATAAGCAAAATTTAGACACCCATATCATTTCAAGACCTTTAAAAAAAAAAAAAAAGTAAATAGCTATTTTTCTTATTCTTGTCGAATGAATTTTTTTTAGCTACAATTACACCGATGAACACGCAGGAGCAATTGCTTAATGTTAAGTACAATACAATGAGCCGAAATAAGCAAAATTATGACACCCATATCATATCAAAACCTTTAAAAAAAATAAAATAAGTATATAGCTATTTTTGGTATTCTTGTCGAATGAATTTTTTTTAGCTACATTTACACCGATGAACACGCAGAAGCAATTGGTCAATGTTAAGTACAATACATTGAGCCAAAATAAGAAAAATTAAGACACCCATATCATTTCAAGACCTTTAAAAAAAAAATAAGTAAATAGCTATTTTTCTTATTCTTGTCGAATGAATTTTTTTTAGCTACAATTACACCGATGAACACGCAGGAGCAATTGCTCAATGTTATGTACAATACAATGAGCCGAAATAAGCAAAATTATGACACCCATATCATATCAAAACCTTTAAAAAAAATAAAATAAGTATATAGCTATTTTTCTTATTCTTGTCGAATGAATTTTTTTTAGCTCCACTTACACCGATGAACACGCAGGAGCAATTGGTCAATGTTAAGTACAATACAGTGAGCCTAAATAACCAAAATTAAGACACCTATATCTTTTTAAGACCTTTAAAAAAAAGAAAATAATGAAATAGCTATTTTTCTTATTCTTGTCGAATAAATTTTATGTAGCTACATTTGCACCGATGAACACGCTGGAGCAATTGCTAAATGTAAGGTACAATACAGTGAGCCAAAGTAAGCAAAACTAGGACACCCATATCTATTCAAGACCTTTAAAAAAAATAAAATAAGTATGTAGCTATTTTTCTTATTCTTGTCGAATGAATTTTTAGTAGCTACATTTACACGGATGAACACGCAGGAGCATTTACTCAATGTTAGGTACAATACAATGAGCCAACATAAGCAAAATTAAGACACCTATATCTTATAAGGACCTTAAAAAAAAGAAAATAAGTAAATAGCTATTTTTCTGATTCCTGTCGAATGAATTTTTTTTAGCTACATTTACACCGATGAACACGTTGAAGCAACAGCTTAATGTTAAGTACAATACAATGAGCCAAAATAAGCCAAATTAAGACACCCATATCATTTCAAGACCTTTAAAAAAAATAAAATAAGGAAATATCTATTTTTCTTATTCTTGTCGAATGAATTTGTTTTAGCTACATTTACACCTATGAACTCGCAGGAGCAATTGCTCAATCTTAAGCACAATACGGTGAGCCAAAATAAGCAAAATAAAGACTCCCATATCATAACAAGACCTTTAAAAAAAATAAAATAAGTAAATAGCTATTTTTCTGATTCTTATCGAATGAATTTTTTTTAGCTACATTTACACCGATGAACATGCAGGAGCAATTGCTCAATGTTAGTGCAATACAATGAGGCAAAATATGCAAAATTAAGACACCCATATCATTTCAAGACCTTTAAAAAAAATAAAATAAGGAAATATCTATTTTTCTTATTCTTGTCGAATGAATTTTTTTTAGCTACATTTACACCTATGAACTCGCAGGAGCAATTGCTCAATCTTAAGCACAATACGGTGAGCCAAAATAAGCAAAATAAAGACTCCCATATCATAACAAGACCTTTAAAAAAAATAAAATAAGTAAATAGCTATTTTTCTGATTCCTGTCGAATGAATTTTTTGAGCTACATTTACACCGATGAACACGCAGAAGCAACTGCTCAATGTTTAGTACAATACAATGAGCCAAAATAAGCAAAATTAAGACACCTATATCTTTTAAGGACCTTTAAAAAAATAAAATAAGTAAGTAGCTATTTTTCTGATTCCTGTCGAATGAATTTTTTTTAGCTATATTTACACCTTTGAACACGCAAAAGCAACTGCCCAATGTTACGAACAATACAATGAGCACAAATAAGCAAAATTAAGACACCCATATCATTTCAAGACCTTTAAAAAAAAAAATAAGTAAATAGCTATTTTTCTTATTCTTGTCGAATGAATTTCTTAGCTACAATTACACCGATGAACACGCAGGAGCAATTGCTTAATGTTAGGTACAATACAATGAGCCAAAATAAGCAAAATTAAGACACCTATATCATTTAAAGACCTTTAAAAAAATAAAATAAGTAAATAGCTATTTTTCTGATTCCTGTCGAATGAATTTTTTTTAGCTACATTTACACCTTTGAACACGCAGAAGCAACTGCTCAATGTTAAGAACAATACAGTGAGCCAAAATAAGCAAAATTAAGACACCCATATCATTTCAAGACCTTTAAAAAAAAAAAATAAGTAAATAGCTATTTTTCTTATTCTTGTCGAATGAATTTTTTTTAGCTACAATTACACCGATGAACACGCAGGAGCAATTGCTTAATGTTAAGTACAATACAATGAGCCGAAATAAGCAAAATTATGACACCCATATCATATCAAAACCTTTAAAAAAAATAAAATAAGTATATAGCTATTTTTGGTATTCTTGTCGAATGAATTTTTTTTAGCTACATTTACACCGATGAACACGCAGAAGCAATTGGTCAATGTTAAGTACAATACATTGAGCCAAAATAAGAAAAATTAAGACACCCATATCATTTCAAGACCTTTAAAAAAAAAATAAGTAAATAGCTATTTTTCTTATTCTTGTCGAATGAATTTCTTAGCTACAATTACACCGATGAACACGCAGGAGCAATTGCTTAATGTTAGGTACAATACAATGAGCCAAAATAAGCAAAATTAAGACACCTATATCATTTAAAGACCTTTAAAAAAATAAAATAAGTAAATAGCTATTTTTCTGATTCCTGTCGAATGAATTTTTTTTAGCTACATTTACACCTTTGAACACGCAGAAGCAACTGCTCAATGTTAAGAACAATACAGTGAGCCAAAATAAGCAAAATTTAGACACCCATATCATTTCAAGACCTTTAAAAAAAAAATAAGTAAATAGCTATTTTTCTTATTCTTGTCGAATGAATTTTTTTTAGCTACAATTACACCGATGAACACGCAGGAGCATTTACTCAATGTTAGGTACAATACAATGAGCCAACATAAGCAAAATTAAGACACCTATATCTTATTAAGACCTTAAAAAAATGAAAATAACTAAATAGCTATTTTTCTTATTCTTGTCGAATGAATTTTTAGTAGCTACATTTACACGGATGAACACGCAGGAGCATTTGCTCAATGTTAGGTACATTACAATGAGCCAAAATTAGCAAAATTAGGACACCTATATCTTTTAAAGACCTTTAAAAAAATAAAATAAGTAAATAGCTATTTTTCTGATTCCTGTCGAATGAATTTTTTTTTAGCTACATTTACACCGATGAACACGCAGAAGCAACTGCTCAATGTTGAGTACTATACAATGAGCCAAAATAAGCAAAATTAAGACACCCATATCATTTCAAGACCTTTAAAAAAAAAAATAAGTAAATAGCTATTTTTCTTATTCTTGTCGAATGAATTTTTTTTAGCTACAATTACACCGATGAACACGCAGAAGCAATTGGTCAATGTTAAGTACAATACATTGAGCCTAAATAACCAAAATTACGACACCTATATCTTTTTAAGACCTTTAAAAAAAGAAAATAACGAAATAGCTATTTTTCTTATTCTTGTCGAATGAATTTTTTGTAGCTAAATTTACACCGACGAACACGCACGAGCAATTGCTCAATGTTAGGTACAATACAGTGAGCCAACATAAGCAAAATTTAGACACCTATATCTTTTTAAGACCTTTAAAAAAAAAAATTAACTAAATTGCTATTTTTCTTATTCATGTCTTGTGAATTTTTAGTAGCTACATTTACACGGATGAACACGCAGGAGCATTTGCCCAATGTTAGGTACAGTACAATGAGCCCAAATAAGCAAAATTAGGACACCTATATCTTTTAAAGACCTTTAAAAAAATAAAATAAGTAAATAGCTATTTTTCTGATTCCTGTCGAATGAATTTTTTTTAGCTACATTTACACCGATGAACACGCAGAAGCAACTGCTCAATGTTAAGTACAATACAATGAGCCGAAATAAGCCAAATTAAGACACCCATACCATATCAAAACCTTTAAAAAAAATAAAATAAGTATATAGCTATTTTTGGTATTCTTGTCGAATGAATTTTTTTTAGCTACATTTACACCGATGAACACGCAGAAGCAACTGCTCAATGTTTAATACAATACAATGAGCCAAAATAAACAAAATAAAGACACCTTTATCTTTTAAAGACCTTTAAAAAAATAAAATAAGTAAATAGCTATTTTTCTGATTCCTGTCGAATGAATTTTTTTTAGCTACATTTACACCTTTGAACACGCAAAAGCAACTGCTCAATGTTAAGAACAATACAATGAGCCAAAATAAGCAAAATTAAGACACCCATATCATTTCAAGACCTTTAAAAAAAAAAATAAGTAAATAGCTATTTTTCTAATTCTTGTCGAATGAATTTTTTTTAGCTACAATTACACCGATGAACACGCAGGAGCAATTGCTTAATGTTATGTACAATACAATGAGCCGAAGTAAGCAAAATATGACACCCATATCATATCAAAACCTTTAAAAAAAATAAAATAAGTATATAGCTATTTTTGGTATTCTTGTCGAATGAATTTTTTTTAGCTACATTTACACCGATGAACACGCAGAAGCAATTGGTCAATGTTAAGTACAATACATTGAGCCAAAATAAGAAAAATTAAGACACCCATATCATTTCAAGACCTTTAAAAAAAAAATAAGTAAATAGCTATTTTTCTTATTCTTGTCGAATGAATTTTTTTTAGCTACAATTACACAGATGAACACGCAGGAGCAATTGCTCAATGTTATGTACAATACAATGAGCCGAAATAAGCAAAATTATGACACCCATATCATATCAAAACCTTTAAAAAAAATAAAATAAGTATATAGCTATTTTTCTTATTCTTGTCGAATGAATTTTTTTTAGCTCCACTTACACCGATGAACACGCAGGAGCAATTGGTCAATGTTAAGTACAATACAGTGAGCCTAAATAACCAAAATTAAGACACCTATATCTTTTTAAGACCTTTAAAAAAAAGAAAATAATGAAATAGCTATTTTTCTTATTCTTGTCGAATAAATTTTATGTAGCTACATTTGCACCGATGAACACGCTGGAGCAATTGCTAAATGTAAGGTACAATACAGTGAGCCAAAGTAAGCAAAACTAGGACACCCATATCTATTCAAGACCTTTAAAAAAAATAAAATAAGTATGTAGCTATTTTTCTTATTCTTGTCGAATGAATTTTTAGTAGCTACATTTACACGGATGAACACGCAGGAGCATTTACTCAATGTTAGGTACAATACAATGAGCCAACATAAGCAAAATTAAGACACCTATATCTTATAAGGACCTTAAAAAAAAGAAAATAAGTAAATAGCTATTTTTCTGATTCCTGTCGAATGAATTTTTTTTAGCTACATTTACACCGATGAACACGTTGAAGCAACAGCTTAATGTTAAGTACAATACAATGAGCCAAAATAAGCCAAATTAAGACACCCATATCATTTCAAGACCTTTAAAAAAAATAAAATAAGGAAATATCTATTTTTCTTATTCTTGTCGAATGAATTTGTTTTAGCTACATTTACACCTATGAACTCGCAGGAGCAATTGCTCAATCTTAAGCACAATACGGTGAGCCAAAATAAGCAAAATAAAGACTCCCATATCATAACAAGACCTTTAAAAAAAATAAAATAAGTAAATAGCTATTTTTCTGATTCTTATCGAATGAATTTTTTTTAGCTACATTTACACCGATGAACATGCAGGAGCAATTGCTCAATGTTAGTGCAATACAATGAGGCAAAATAAGCAAAATTAAGACACCCATATCATTTCAAGACCTTTAAAAAAAATAAAATAAGGAAATATCTATTTTTCTTATTCTTGTCGAATGAATTTTTTTTAGCTACATTTACACCTATGAACTCGCAGGAGCAATTGCTCAATCTTAAGCACAATACGGTGAGCCAAAATAAGCAAAATAAAGACTCCCATATCATAACAAGACCTTTAAAAAAAATAAAATAAGTAAATAGCTATTTTTCTGATTCCTGTCGAATGAATTTTTTGAGCTACATTTACACCGATGAACACGCAGAAGCAACTGCTCAATGTTTAGTACAATACAATGAGCCAAAATAAGCAAAATTAAGACACCTATATCTTTTAAGGACCTTTAAAAAAATAAAATAAGTAAGTAGCTATTTTTCTGATTCCTGTCGAATGAATTTTTTTTAGCTATATTTACACCTTTGAACACGCAAAAGCAACTGCCCAATGTTACGAACAATACAATGAGCACAAATAAGCAAAATTAAGACACCCATATCATTTCAAGACCTTTAAAAAAAAAAATAAGTAAATAGCTATTTTTCTTATTCTTGTCGAATGAATTTCTTAGCTACAATTACACCGATGAACACGCAGGAGCAATTGCTTAATGTTAGGTACAATACAATGAGCCAAAATAAGCAAAATTAAGACACCTATATCATTTAAAGACCTTTAAAAAAATAAAATAAGTAAATAGCTATTTTTCTGATTCCTGTCGAATGAATTTTTTTTAGCTACATTTACACCTTTGAACACGCAGAAGCAACTGCTCAATGTTAAGAACAATACAGTGAGCCAAAATAAGCAAAATTTAGACACCCATATCATTTCAAGACCTTTAAAAAAAAAAAAAAAGTAAATAGCTATTTTTCTTATTCTTGTCGAATGAATTTTTTTTAGCTACAATTACACCGATGAACACGCAGGAGCAATTGCTTAATGTTAAGTACAATACAATGAGCCGAAATAAGCAAAATTATGACACCCATATCATATCAAAACCTTTAAAAAAAATAAAATAAGTATATAGCTATTTTTGGTATTCTTGTCGAATGAATTTTTTTTAGCTACATTTACACCGATGAACACGCAGAAGCAATTGGTCAATGTTAAGTACAATACATTGAGCCAAAATAAGAAAAATTAAGACACCCATATCATTTCAAGACCTTTAAAAAAAAAATAAGTAAATAGCTATTTTTCTTATTCTTGTCGAATGAATTTTTTTTAGCTACAATTACACCGATGAACACGCAGGAGCAATTGCTCAATGTTATGTACAATACAATGAGCCGAAATAAGCAAAATTATGACACCCATATCATATCAAAACCTTTAAAAAAAATAAAATAAGTATATAGCTATTTTTCTTATTCTTGTCGAATGAATTTTTTTTAGCTCCACTTACACCGATGAACACGCAGGAGCAATTGGTCAATGTTAAGTACAATACAGTGAGCCTAAATAACCAAAATTAAGACACCTATATCTTTTTAAGACCTTTAAAAAAAAGAAAATAATGAAATAGCTATTTTTCTTATTCTTGTCGAATAAATTTTATGTAGCTACATTTGCACCGATGAACACGCTGGAGCAATTGCTAAATGTAAGGTACAATACAGTGAGCCAAAGTAAGCAAAACTAGGACACCCATATCTATTCAAGACCTTTAAAAAAAATAAAATAAGTATGTAGCTATTTTTCTTATTCTTGTCGAATGAATTTTTAGTAGCTACATTTACACGGATGAACACGCAGGAGCATTTACTCAATGTTAGGTACAATACAATGAGCCAACATAAGCAAAATTAAGACACCTATATCTTATAAGGACCTTAAAAAAAAGAAAATAAGTAAATAGCTATTTTTCTGATTCCTGTCGAATGAATTTTTTTTAGCTACATTTACACCGATGAACACGTTGAAGCAACAGCTTAATGTTAAGTACAATACAATGAGCCAAAATAAGCCAAATTAAGACACCCATATCATTTCAAGACCTTTAAAAAAAATAAAATAAGGAAATATCTATTTTTCTTATTCTTGTCGAATGAATTTGTTTTAGCTACATTTACACCTATGAACTCGCAGGAGCAATTGCTCAATCTTAAGCACAATACGGTGAGCCAAAATAAGCAAAATAAAGACTCCCATATCATAACAAGACCTTTAAAAAAAATAAAATAAGTAAATAGCTATTTTTCTGATTCTTATCGAATGAATTTTTTTTAGCTACATTTACACCGATGAACATGCAGGAGCAATTGCTCAATGTTAGTGCAATACAATGAGGCAAAATATGCAAAATTAAGACACCCATATCATTTCAAGACCTTTAAAAAAAATAAAATAAGGAAATATCTATTTTTCTTATTCTTGTCGAATGAATTTTTTTTAGCTACATTTACACCTATGAACTCGCAGGAGCAATTGCTCAATCTTAAGCACAATACGGTGAGCCAAAATAAGCAAAATAAAGACTCCCATATCATAACAAGACCTTTAAAAAAAATAAAATAAGTAAATAGCTATTTTTCTGATTCCTGTCGAATGAATTTTTTGAGCTACATTTACACCGATGAACACGCAGAAGCAACTGCTCAATGTTTAGTACAATACAATGAGCCAAAATAAGCAAAATTAAGACACCTATATCTTTTAAGGACCTTTAAAAAAATAAAATAAGTAAGTAGCTATTTTTCTGATTCCTGTCGAATGAATTTTTTTTAGCTATATTTACACCTTTGAACACGCAAAAGCAACTGCCCAATGTTACGAACAATACAATGAGCACAAATAAGCAAAATTAAGACACCCATATCATTTCAAGACCTTTAAAAAAAAAAATAAGTAAATAGCTATTTTTCTTATTCTTGTCGAATGAATTTCTTAGCTACAATTACACCGATGAACACGCAGGAGCAATTGCTTAATGTTAGGTACAATACAATGAGCCAAAATAAGCAAAATTAAGACACCTATATCATTTAAAGACCTTTAAAAAAATAAAATAAGTAAATAGCTATTTTTCTGATTCCTGTCGAATGAATTTTTTTTAGCTACATTTACACCTTTGAACACGCAGAAGCAACTGCTCAATGTTAAGAACAATACAGTGAGCCAAAATAAGCAAAATTAAGACACCCATATCATTTCAAGACCTTTAAAAAAAAAAAATAAGTAAATAGCTATTTTTCTTATTCTTGTCGAATGAATTTTTTTTAGCTACAATTACACCGATGAACACGCAGGAGCAATTGCTTAATGTTAAGTACAATACAATGAGCCGAAATAAGCAAAATTATGACACCCATATCATATCAAAACCTTTAAAAAAAATAAAATAAGTATATAGCTATTTTTGGTATTCTTGTCGAATGAATTTTTTTTAGCTACATTTACACCGATGAACACGCAGAAGCAATTGGTCAATGTTAAGTACAATACATTGAGCCAAAATAAGAAAAATTAAGACACCCATATCATTTCAAGACCTTTAAAAAAAAAATAAGTAAATAGCTATTTTTCTTATTCTTGTCGAATGAATTTCTTAGCTACAATTACACCGATGAACACGCAGGAGCAATTGCTTAATGTTAGGTACAATACAATGAGCCAAAATAAGCAAAATTAAGACACCTATATCATTTAAAGACCTTTAAAAAAATAAAATAAGTAAATAGCTATTTTTCTGATTCCTGTCGAATGAATTTTTTTTAGCTACATTTACACCTTTGAACACGCAGAAGCAACTGCTCAATGTTAAGAACAATACAGTGAGCCAAAATAAGCAAAATTTAGACACCCATATCATTTCAAGACCTTTAAAAAAAAAAAAATAAGTAAATAGCTATTTTTCTTATTCTTGTCGAATGAATTTTTTTTAGCTACAATTACACCGATGAACACGCAGGAGCAATTGCTTAATGTTAAGTACAATACAATGAGCCGAAATAAGCAAAATTATGACACCCATATCATATCAAAACCTTTAAAAAAAATAAAATAAGTATATAGCTATTTTTGGTATTCTTGTCGAATGAATTTTTTTTAGCTACATTTACACCGATGAACACGCAGAAGCAATTGGTCAATGTTAAGTACAATACATTGAGCCAAAATAAGAAAAATTAAGACACCCATATCATTTCAAGACCTTTAAAAAAAAAATAAGTAAATAGCTATTTTTCTTATTCTTGTCGAATGAATTTTTTTTAGCTACAATTACACCGATGAACACGCAGGAGCAATTGCTCAATGTTATGTACAATACAATGAGCCGAAATAAGCAAAATTATGACACCCATATCATATCAAAACCTTTAAAAAAAATAAAATAAGTATATAGCTATTTTTCTTATTCTTGTCGAATGAATTTTTTTTAGCTCCACTTACACCGATGAACACGCAGGAGCAATTGGTCAATGTTAAGTACAATACAGTGAGCCTAAATAACCAAAATTAAGACACCTATATCTTTTTAAGACCTTTAAAAAAAAGAAAATAATGAAATAGCTATTTTTCTTATTCTTGTCGAATAAATTTTATGTAGCTACATTTGCACCGATGAACACGCTGGAGCAATTGCTAAATGTAAGGTACAATACAGTGAGCCAAAGTAAGCAAAACTAGGACACCCATATCTATTCAAGACCTTTAAAAAAAATAAAATAAGTATGTAGCTATTTTTCTTATTCTTGTCGAATGAATTTTTAGTAGCTACATTTACACGGATGAACACGCAGGAGCATTTACTCAATGTTAGGTACAATACAATGAGCCAACATAAGCAAAATTAAGACACCTATATCTTATAAGGACCTTAAAAAAAAGAAAATAAGTAAATAGCTATTTTTCTGATTCCTGTCGAATGAATTTTTTTTAGCTACATTTACACCGATGAACACGTTGAAGCAACAGCTTAATGTTAAGTACAATACAATGAGCCAAAATAAGCCAAATTAAGACACCCATATCATTTCAAGACCTTTAAAAAAAATAAAATAAGGAAATATCTATTTTTCTTATTCTTGTCGAATGAATTTGTTTTAGCTACATTTACACCTATGAACTCGCAGGAGCAATTGCTCAATCTTAAGCACAATACGGTGAGCCAAAATAAGCAAAATAAAGACTCCCATATCATAACAAGACCTTTAAAAAAAATAAAATAAGTAAATAGCTATTTTTCTGATTCTTATCGAATGAATTTTTTTTAGCTACATTTACACCGATGAACATGCAGGAGCAATTGCTCAATGTTAGTGCAATACAATGAGGCAAAATAAGCAAAATTAAGACACCCATATCATTTCAAGACCTTTAAAAAAAATAAAATAAGGAAATATCTATTTTTCTTATTCTTGTCGAATGAATTTTTTTTAGCTACATTTACACCTATGAACTCGCAGGAGCAATTGCTCAATCTTAAGCACAATACGGTGAGCCAAAATAAGCAAAATAAAGACTCCCATATCATAACAAGACCTTTAAAAAAAATAAAATAAGTAAATAGCTATTTTTCTGATTCCTGTCGAATGAATTTTTTGAGCTACATTTACACCGATGAACACGCAGAAGCAACTGCTCAATGTTTAGTACAATACAATGAGCCAAAATAAGCAAAATTAAGACACCTATATCTTTTAAGGACCTTTAAAAAAATAAAATAAGTAAGTAGCTATTTTTCTGATTCCTGTCGAATGAATTTTTTTTAGCTATATTTACACCTTTGAACACGCAAAAGCAACTGCCCAATGTTACGAACAATACAATGAGCACAAATAAGCAAAATTAAGACACCCATATCATTTCAAGACCTTTAAAAAAAAAAATAAGTAAATAGCTATTTTTCTTATTCTTGTCGAATGAATTTCTTAGCTACAATTACACCGATGAACACGCAGGAGCAATTGCTTAATGTTAGGTACAATACAATGAGCCAAAATAAGCAAAATTAAGACACCTATATCATTTAAAGACCTTTAAAAAAATAAAATAAGTAAATAGCTATTTTTCTGATTCCTGTCGAATGAATTTTTTTTAGCTACATTTACACCTTTGAACACGCAGAAGCAACTGCTCAATGTTAAGAACAATACAGTGAGCCAAAATAAGCAAAATTTAGACACCCATATCATTTCAAGACCTTTAAAAAAAAAAAATAAGTAAATAGCTATTTTTCTTATTCTTGTCGAATGAATTTTTTTTAGCTACAATTACACCGATGAACACGCAGGAGCAATTGCTTAATGTTAAGTACAATACAATGAGCCGAAATAAGCAAAATTATGACACCCATATCATATCAAAACCTTTAAAAAAAATAAAATAAGTATATAGCTATTTTTGGTATTCTTGTCGAATGAATTTTTTTTAGCTACATTTACACCGATGAACACGCAGAAGCAATTGGTCAATGTTAAGTACAATACATTGAGCCAAAATAAGAAAAATTAAGACACCCATATCATTTCAAGACCTTTAAAAAAAAAATAAGTAAATAGCTATTTTTCTTATTCTTGTCGAATGAATTTTTTTTAGCTACAATTACACCGATGAACACGCAGGAGCAATTGCTCAATGTTATGTACAATACAATGAGCCGAAATAAGCAAAATTATGACACCCATATCATATCAAAACCTTTAAAAAAAATAAAATAAGTATATAGCTATTTTTCTTATTCTTGTCGAATGAATTTTTTTTAGCTCCACTTACACCGATGAACACGCAGGAGCAATTGGTCAATGTTAAGTACAATACAGTGAGCCTAAATAACCAAAATTAAGACACCTATATCTTTTTAAGACCTTTAAAAAAAAGAAAATAATGAAATAGCTATTTTTCTTATTCTTGTCGAATAAATTTTATGTAGCTACATTTGCACCGATGAACACGCTGGAGCAATTGCTAAATGTAAGGTACAATACAGTGAGCCAAAGTAAGCAAAACTAGGACACCCATATCTATTCAAGACCTTTAAAAAAAATAAAATAAGTATGTAGCTATTTTTCTTATTCTTGTCGAATGAATTTTTAGTAGCTACATTTACACGGATGAACACGCAGGAGCATTTACTCAATGTTAGGTACAATACAATGAGCCAACATAAGCAAAATTAAGACACCTATATCTTATAAGGACCTTAAAAAAAAGAAAATAAGTAAATAGCTATTTTTCTGATTCCTGTCGAATGAATTTTTTTTAGCTACATTTACACCGATGAACACGTTGAAGCAACAGCTTAATGTTAAGTACAATACAATGAGCCAAAATAAGCCAAATTAAGACACCCATATCATTTCAAGACCTTTAACCCATTAAGACCGGCACTTTTTTTTTCGTCCGATTTGAATGAAATTTGCATAACAGAGTCTTTTTAACTCTAGAAACACGAGAAAAATACGAAAAAAAATTTTTGGCTTGTGGTTGCTGAAAAATGCTGCCGGCTCGTATGGGGACATTAGGTCTATATGTACTTAACAGGTGGACACATGGAAAACTCATTAATATTCATAAGAACCTGGTTTCTTTTATTGCATGTGATGTTTTTTGAAGCAGTCACGCTCAATACAAAGGGTGATGCGACAATACTCGCATTGCCAACGACATTTGGCATGACAGATGCGGCAGCGCTGTTGACTCAGGAGTTTTTTCGGCCAGTGTCCTAGAGCTGGCTGATCCCGAGGGTTTAGTGGCAGCGCTTCTCTTTTACCCTTTACTTTGTGGAATACAGCAGCATCCCTCAGGTAACTTCTGACTATGCTCCTCCGGAATCCTAATTCGTCCATATTCCCGTCAGCAATTTTGTGCAGCCGCCAAGCATTGTATACAGCAAGGTCTAGAAAATATGTGAAGATAACGAAGTACCATCTTTTACTTCGCAGACCAACTCGGTAAGCGTTGACGCCTTGATCAACTAAGTCAACCCCACCCATGTGACTGTTATAAGTCTTGAACAGGCGGGGTTGGGGCACGCTCACTTTGGCCAACACCTTACGGTCCCACCTTTTCACCGCTCCTTTTGGCTCCACGGAATCAAAATTTGTAGCCATCGTCACTAAGCTATTGTCCATCCAACGAACGGCTAGTATTCCATTTTTTTTGTCCAAGAAAGAAAAAGAAGTTCCTCTGGCTAACTTCTTCGGTTTCTTCTTTATCACGGCCGATTTCTTTGGAAGTTTCGCTCCCTTTTTTATATCTTTTTTCTTTTTTTCGAGAGGCATCCGATCTTCCCGAACAGTGCCGGTACCTCGTATCCCCATTTCCCTCAAAGTTACGAGTAGAGGGTAGTTCGTAAAAAAATTATCGAATAAAACTACTCTTTGCTCAGGATGGGGTATTTTGGAAACAAAATCTAAAACCACTTGCGCTCCTAACCCCATATTCTTATCAGTAGCTGTGGTCCTCCCCTGGTATACATCGAAATCGTAACAATAGCCATTGGAGCTAGCAAGCATCCAATTTTTGTAGCCAAAGCGAATAGGCTTGTTGCGTATAAATTGCTTGCAGCTATGTTTACCGAAGTATTTTATCATTGATTCGTCAACTGAGAAGTAGTTGTCAAAATAACCCCATTGCTGAAAGTTAGTTCTGAGGCGGTCTATGAATGGTCGAACTTTATACATCTTGTCTTTGGTATCCGAGGTTATAAGACTGTTGTCGGCTATGTGAAAGTATTTCTTGATCTCAAGAAATCGGTCACGGCTCATAGCTTCATATACAATTTTCTGCCCCAAATCTTCATCGACAGACCAATAATATCTAGCACGAGGTAGGGTATGGTACCCTGAAAACAATAAAATTGCCATAAAAGTGCGGAGCTCAGTTGGAGTTAACAGAAAATTCTGATTGTTTTTTTGTCCCGCATACAATTCACTTTGTTGGGCTAAATATTGTATATCACTTTCAGTGATCATAATCTCAAATATTTCCCGAGGAGACTTGCCACCAATAGAGTTGCGAACATCGTCTATAGTGTGGCCATATTTAGCATGGTCTGATGGGGCGTCCAAGTCAAGATCTTTTCGCCATTTTGGAGGCACCTTACTCTTTTTGTAAATGTCCCTCACACTTTCTGAAACCACATTATTTTCAAGAGCTCCTGGGTCATCTTGATCGGTTTCTTTGGTAACGTCCGCTTCATAATGCCCAATATTAATTTCAATAGTTCCTGGAACATCATTGGGCAAGTTATTGCATGTCATCAGATCTTCGTCGTCAAAATTTTCGTCATCGGTTAAAGGGTCGACATCAGGAGGTACAATATTTATGTCGATTTCATTCTCAGAGAGGAATTCATCATCATCAAAAATCGCTTCAATCGCTTCCTCTAACCCTTTAAAATTGTTTCTACCACTAAAAACCAGTCGACGTGACATTTTTATATCTGTAATAAAATAAAAACAATAAACATAAGATGAAACGTGTGATATCATATAGACCTAATGTCCCCAAACGAGGACAGTCAACTTTTCAAGACAGTAGAATAATAATTATTGGCTTTTTAGTAATAATGCTTACCTTATATATGTAACTGAAGACTTTTTAGCATAAAACTTATAAAATTCGAAGAATATACTAAAAACAACTATGTATAAATAATAATTTCCGCGCTATCAGCAACTGAAAATAAATCAATTAAAATTGGAAGGACACAATTTCAAAACAATGCAGCAGACGCCATTTTGTTCGTGGCAGAAGGCGTGGCCCAAGTTTAAACAACACGAAAAACTACAATTTCCCTCTAAAATTCAAATATTTTTTGAAAAAATCCCAAATTATTGTCGGCTTGTTTTTTGTCCCCATATGGGGACATTAGGATCAAATGGGTTAAAAAAAATAAAATAAGGAAATATCTATTTTTCTTATTCTTGTCGAATGAATTTGTTTTAGCTACATTTACACCTATGAACTCGCAGGAGCAATTGCTCAATCTTAAGCACAATACGGTGAGCCAAAATAAGCAAAATAAAGACTCCCATATCATAACAAGACCTTTAAAAAAAATAAAATAAGTAAATAGCTATTTTTCTGATTCTTATCGAATGAATTTTTTTTAGCTACATTTACACCGATGAACATGCAGGAGCAATTGCTCAATGTTAGTGCAATACAATGAGGCAAAATATGCAAAATTAAGACACCCATATCATTTCAAGACCTTTAAAAAAAATAAAATAAGGAAATATCTATTTTTCTTATTCTTGTCGAATGAATTTTTTTTAGCTACATTTACACCTATGAACTCGCAGGAGCAATTGCTCAATCTTAAGCACAATACGGTGAGCCAAAATAAGCAAAATAAAGACTCCCATATCATAACAAGACCTTTAAAAAAAATAAAATAAGTAAATAGCTATTTTTCTGATTCCTGTCGAATGAATTTTTTGAGCTACATTTACACCGATGAACACGCAGAAGCAACTGCTCAATGTTTAGTACAATACAATGAGCCAAAATAAGCAAAATTAAGACACCTATATCTTTTAAGGACCTTTAAAAAAATAAAATAAGTAAGTAGCTATTTTTCTGATTCCTGTCGAATGAATTTTTTTTAGCTATATTTACACCTTTGAACACGCAAAAGCAACTGCCCAATGTTACGAACAATACAATGAGCACAAATAAGCAAAATTAAGACACCCATATCATTTCAAGACCTTTAAAAAAAAAAATAAGTAAATAGCTATTTTTCTTATTCTTGTCGAATGAATTTCTTAGCTACAATTACACCGATGAACACGCAGGAGCAATTGCTTAATGTTAGGTACAATACAATGAGCCAAAATAAGCAAAATTAAGACACCTATATCATTTAAAGACCTTTAAAAAAATAAAATAAGTAAATAGCTATTTTTCTGATTCCTGTCGAATGAATTTTTTTTAGCTATATTTACACCTTTGAACACGCAAAAGCAACTGCCCAATGTTACGAACAATACAATGAGCACAAATAAGCAAAATTAAGACACCCATATCATTTCAAGACCTTTAAAAAAAAAAATAAGTAAATAGCTATTTTTCTTATTCTTGTCGAATGAATTTCTTAGCTACAATTACACCGATGAACACGCAGGAGCAATTGCTTAATGTTAGGTACAATACAATGAGCCAAAATAAGCAAAATTAAGACACCTATATCATTTAAAGACCTTTAAAAAAATAAAATAAGTAAATAGCTATTTTTCTGATTCCTGTCGAATGAATTTTTTTTAGCTACATTTACACCTTTGAACACGCAGAAGCAACTGCTCAATGTTAAGAACAATACAGTGAGCCAAAATAAGCAAAATTATGACACCCATATCATATCAAAACCTTTAAAAAAAATAAAATAAGTATATAGCTATTTTTGGTATTCTTGTCGAATGAATTTTTTTTAGCTACATTTACACCGATGAACACGCAGAAGCAATTGGTCAATGTTAAGTACAATACATTGAGCCAAAATAAGAAAAATTAAGACACCCATATCATTTCAAGACCTTTAAAAAAAAAATAAGTAAATAGCTATTTTTCTTATTCTTGTCGAATGAATTTCTTAGCTACAATTACACCGATGAACACGCAGGAGCAATTGCTTAATGTTAGGTACAATACAATGAGCCAAAATAAGCAAAATTAAGACACCTATATCATTTAAAGACCTTTAAAAAAATAAAATAAGTAAATAGCTATTTTTCTGATTCCTGTCGAATGAATTTTTTTTAGCTACATTTACACCTTTGAACACGCAGAAGCAACTGCTCAATGTTAAGAACAATACAGTGAGCCAAAATAAGCAAAATTTAGACACCCATATCATTTCAAGACCTTTAAAAAAAAAAAATAAGTAAATAGCTATTTTTCTTATTCTTGTCGAATGAATTTTTTTTAGCTACAATTACACCGATGAACACGCAGGAGCAATTGCTTAATGTTAAGTACAATACAATGAGCCGAAATAAGCAAAATTATGACACCCATATCATATCAAAACCTTTAAAAAAAATAAAATAAGTATATAGCTATTTTTGGTATTCTTGTCGAATGAATTTTTTTTAGCTACATTTACACCGATGAACACGCAGAAGCAATTGGTCAATGTTAAGTACAATACATTGAGCCAAAATAAGAAAAATTAAGACACCCATATCATTTCAAGACCTTTAAAAAAAAAATATGTAAATAGCTATTTTTCTTATTCTTGTCGAATGAATTTTTTTTAGCTACAATTACACCGATGAACACGCAGGAGCAATTGCTCAATGTTATGTACAATACAATGAGCCGAAATAAGCAAAATTATGACACCCATATCATATCAAAACCTTTAAAAAAAATAAAATAAGTATATAGCTATTTTTCTTATTCTTGTCGAATGAATTTTTTTTAGCTCCACTTACACCGATGAACACGCAGGAGCAATTGGTCAATGTTAAGTACAATACAGTGAGCCTAAATAACCAAAATTAAGACACCTATATCTTTTTAAGACCTTTAAAAAAAAGAAAATAATGAAATAGCTATTTTTCTTATTCTTGTCGAATAAATTTTATGTAGCTACATTTGCACGGATGAACACGCAGGAGCATTTACTCAATGTTAGGTACAATACAATGAGCCAACATAAGCAAAATTAAGACACCTATATCTTATAAGGACCTTAAAAAAAAGAAAATAAGTAAATAGCTATTTTTCTGATTCCTGTCGAATGAATTTTTTTTAGCTACATTTACACCGATGAACACGTTGAAGCAACAGCTTAATGTTAAGTACAATACAATGAGCCAAAATAAGCCAAATTAAGACACCCATATCATTTCAAGACCTTTAAAAAAAATAAAATAAGGAAATATCTATTTTTCTTATTCTTGTCGAATGAATTTGTTTTAGCTACATTTACACCTATGAACTCGCAGGAGCAATTGCTCAATCTTAAGCACAATACGGTGAGCCAAAATAAGCAAAATAAAGACTCCCATATCATAACAAGACCTTTAAAAAAAATAAAATAAGTAAATAGCTATTTTTCTGATTCTTATCGAATGAATTTTTTTTAGCTACATTTACACCGATGAACATGCAGGAGCAATTGCTCAATGTTAGTGCAATACAATGAGGCAAAATATGCAAAATTAAGACACCCATATCATTTCAAGACCTTTAAAAAAAATAAAATAAGGAAATATCTATTTTTCTTATTCTTGTCGAATGAATTTTTTTTAGCTACATTTACACCTATGAACTCGCAGGAGCAATTGCTCAATCTTAAGCACAATACGGTGAGCCAAAATAAGCAAAATAAAGACTCCCATATCATAACAAGACCTTTAAAAAAAATAAAATAAGTAAATAGCTATTTTTCTGATTCCTGTCGAATGAATTTTTTGAGCTACATTTACACCGATGAACACGCAGAAGCAACTGCTCAATGTTTAGTACAATACAATGAGCCAAAATAAGCAAAATTAAGACACCTATATCTTTTAAGGACCTTTAAAAAAATAAAATAAGTAAGTAGCTATTTTTCTGATTCCTGTCGAATGAATTTTTTTTAGCTATATTTACACCTTTGAACACGCAAAAGCAACTGCCCAATGTTACGAACAATACAATGAGCACAAATAAGCAAAATTAAGACACCCATATCATTTCAAGACCTTTAAAAAAAAAAATAAGTAAATAGCTATTTTTCTTATTCTTGTCGAATGAATTTCTTAGCTACAATTACACCGATGAACACGCAGGAGCAATTGCTTAATGTTAGGTACAATACAATGAGCCAAAATAAGCAAAATTAAGACACCTATATCATTTAAAGACCTTTAAAAAAATAAAATAAGTAAATAGCTATTTTTCTGATTCCTGTCGAATGAATTTTTTTTAGCTACATTTACACCTTTGAACACGCAGAAGCAACTGCTCAATGTTAAGAACAATACAGTGAGCCAAAATAAGCAAAATTAAGACACCCATATCATTTCAAGACCTTTAAAAAAAAAAAATAAGTAAATAGCTATTTTTCTTATTCTTGTCGAATGAATTTTTTTTAGCTACAATTACACCGATGAACACGCAGGAGCAATTGCTTAATGTTAAGTACAATACAATGAGCCGAAATAAGCAAAATTATGACACCCATATCATATCAAAACCTTTAAAAAAAATAAAATAAGTATATAGCTATTTTTGGTATTCTTGTCGAATGAATTTTTTTTAGCTACATTTACACCGATGAACACGCAGAAGCAATTGGTCAATGTTAAGTACAATACATTGAGCCAAAATAAGAAAAATTAAGACACCCATATCATTTCAAGACCTTTAAAAAAAAAATAAGTAAATAGCTATTTTTCTTATTCTTGTCGAATGAATTTCTTAGCTACAATTACACCGATGAACACGCAGGAGCAATTGCTTAATGTTAGGTACAATACAATGAGCCAAAATAAGCAAAATTAAGACACCTATATCATTTAAAGACCTTTAAAAAAATAAAATAAGTAAATAGCTATTTTTCTGATTCCTGTCGAATGAATTTTTTTTAGCTACATTTACACCTTTGAACACGCAGAAGCAACTGCTCAATGTTAAGAACAATACAGTGAGCCAAAATAAGCAAAATTTAGACACCCATATCATTTCAAGACCTTTAAAAAAAAAAAATAAGTAAATAGCTATTTTTCTTATTCTTGTCGAATGAATTTTTTTTAGCTACAATTACACCGATGAACACGCAGGAGCAATTGCTTAATGTTAAGTACAATACAATGAGCCGAAATAAGCAAAATTATGACACCCATATCATATCAAAACCTTTAAAAAAAATAAAATAAGTATATAGCTATTTTTGGTATTCTTGTCGAATGAATTTTTTTTAGCTACATTTACACCGATGAACACGCAGAAGCAATTGGTCAATGTTAAGTACAATACATTGAGCCAAAATAAGAAAAATTAAGACACCCATATCATTTCAAGACCTTTAAAAAAAAAATAAGTAAATAGCTATTTTTCTTATTCTTGTCGAATGAATTTTTTTTAGCTACAATTACACCGATGAACACGCAGGAGCAATTGCTCAATGTTATGTACAATACAATGAGCCGAAATAAGCAAAATTATGACACCCATATCATATCAAAACCTTTAAAAAAAATAAAATAAGTATATAGCTATTTTTCTTATTCTTGTCGAATGAATTTTTTTTAGCTCCACTTACACCGATGAACACGCAGGAGCAATTGGTCAATGTTAAGTACAATACAGTGAGCCTAAATAACCAAAATTAAGACACCTATATCTTTTTAAGACCTTTAAAAAAAAGAAAATAATGAAATAGCTATTTTTCTTATTCTTGTCGAATAAATTTTATGTAGCTACATTTGCACCGATGAACACGCTGGAGCAATTGCTAAATGTAAGGTACAATACAGTGAGCCAAAGTAAGCAAAACTAGGACACCCATATCTATTCAAGACCTTTAAAAAAAATAAAATAAGTATGTAGCTATTTTTCTTATTCTTGTCGAATGAATTTTTAGTAGCTACATTTACACGGATGAACACGCAGGAGCATTTACTCAATGTTAGGTACAATACAATGAGCCAACATAAGCAAAATTAAGACACCTATATCTTATAAGGACCTTAAAAAAAAGAAAATAAGTAAATAGCTATTTTTCTGATTCCTGTCGAATGAATTTTTTTTAGCTACATTTACACCGATGAACACGTTGAAGCAACAGCTTAATGTTAAGTACAATACAATGAGCCAAAATAAGCCAAATTAAGACACCCATATCATTTCAAGACCTTTAAAAAAAATAAAATAAGGAAATATCTATTTTTCTTATTCTTGTCGAATGAATTTGTTTTAGCTACATTTACACCTATGAACTCGCAGGAGCAATTGCTCAATCTTAAGCACAATACGGTGAGCCAAAATAAGCAAAATAAAGACTCCCATATCATAACAAGACCTTTAAAAAAAATAAAATAAGTAAATAGCTATTTTTCTGATTCTTATCGAATGAATTTTTTTTAGCTACATTTACACCGATGAACATGCAGGAGCAATTGCTCAATGTTAGTGCAATACAATGAGGCAAAATATGCAAAATTAAGACACCCATATCATTTCAAGACCTTTAAAAAAAATAAAATAAGGAAATATCTATTTTTCTTATTCTTGTCGAATGAATTTTTTTTAGCTACATTTACACCTATGAACTCGCAGGAGCAATTGCTCAATCTTAAGCACAATACGGTGAGCCAAAATAAGCAAAATAAAGACTCCCATATCATAACAAGACCTTTAAAAAAAATAAAATAAGTAAATAGCTATTTTTCTGATTCCTGTCGAATGAATTTTTTGAGCTACATTTACACCGATGAACACGCAGAAGCAACTGCTCAATGTTTAGTACAATACAATGAGCCAAAATAAGCAAAATTAAGACACCTATATCTTTTAAGGACCTTTAAAAAAATAAAATAAGTAAGTAGCTATTTTTCTGATTCCTGTCGAATGAATTTTTTTTAGCTATATTTACACCTTTGAACACGCAAAAGCAACTGCCCAATGTTACGAACAATACAATGAGCACAAATAAGCAAAATTAAGACACCCATATCATTTCAAGACCTATAAAAAAAAAAATAAGTAAATAGCTATTTTTCTTATTCTTGTCGAATGAATTTCTTAGCTACAATTACACCGATGAACACGCAGGAGCAATTGCTTAATGTTAGGTACAATACAATGAGCCAAAATAAGCAAAATTAAGACACCTATATCATTTAAAGACCTTTAAAAAAATAAAATAAGTAAATAGCTATTTTTCTGATTCCTGTCGAATGAATTTTTTTTAGCTACATTTACACCTTTGAACACGCAGAAGCAACTGCTCAATGTTAAGAACAATACAGTGAGCCAAAATAAGCAAAATTAAGACACCCATATCATTTCAAGACCTTTAAAAAAAAAAAATAAGTAAATAGCTATTTTTCTTATTCTTGTCGAATGAATTTTTTTTAGCTACAATTACACCGATGAACACGCAGGAGCAATTGCTTAATGTTAAGTACAATACAATGAGCCGAAATAAGCAAAATTATGACACCAATATCATATCAAAACCTTTAAAAAAAATAAAATAAGTATATAGCTATTTTTGGTATTCTTGTCGAATGAATTTTTTTTAGCTACATTTACACCGATGAACACGCAGAAGCAATTGGTCAATGTTAAGTACAATACATTGAGCCAAAATAAGAAAAATTAAGACACCCATATCATTTCAAGACCTTTAAAAAAAAAATAAGTAAATAGCTATTTTTCTTATTCTTGTCGAATGATTTTTTTTTAGCTACAATTACACCGATGAACACGCAGGAGCAATTGCTCAATGTTATGTACAATACACTGAGCCGAAATAAGCAAAATTAAGACACCCATATCTTTTAAAGACCTTTAAAAAAATAAAATAAGTAAATAGCTATTTTTCTGATTCCTGTCGAATGAATTTTTTTTTAGCTACATTTACACCGATGAACACGCAGAAGCAACTGCTCAATGTTGAGTACTATACAATGAGCCAAAATAAGCAAAATTAAGACACCCATATCATTTCAAGACCTTTAAAAAAAAAAATAAGTAAATAGCTATTTTTCTTATTCTTGTCGAATGAATTTTTTTTAGCTACAATTACACCGATGAACACGCAGAAGCAATTGGTCAATGTTAAGTACAATACATTGAGCCTAAATAACCAAAATTACGACACCTATATCTTTTTAAGACCTTTAAAAAAAGAAAATAACGAAATAGCTATTTTTCTTATTCTTGTCGAATGAATTTTTTGTAGCTAAATTTACACCGACGAACACGCACGAGCAATTGCTCAATGTTAGGTACAATACAGTGAGCCAACATAAGTAAAATTAAGACACCTATATCTTTTTAAGACCTTTAAAAAAAAAAATTAACTAAATTGCTATTTTTCTTATTCATGTCTTGTGAATTTTTAGTAGCTACATTTACACGGATGAACACGCAGGAGCATTTGCCCAATGTTAGGTACAGTACAATGAGCCAAAATAAGCAAAATTAGGACACCTATATCTTTTAAAGACCTTTAAAAAAATAAAATAAGTAAATAGCTATTTTTCTGATTCCTGTCGAATGAATTTTTTTGTAGCTAAATTTACACTGACGAACACGCACGAGCAATTGCTCAATGTTAGGTACAATACAGTGAGCCAACATAAGCAAAATTAAGACACCTATATCTTTTTAAGACCTTTAAAAAAAAAAATTAACTAAATTGCTATTTTTCTTATTCTTGTCTTGTGAATTTTTAGTAGCTACATTTACACGGATGAACACGCAGGAGCATTTGCCCAATGTTAGGTACAGTACAATGAGCCAAAATAAGCAAAATTAGAACACCTATATCTTTTGAAGACCTTTAAAAAAATAAAATAAGTAAATAGCTATTTTTCTGATTCCTGTCGAATGAATTTTTTTTAGCTACATTTACACCGATGAACACGCAGAAGCAACTGCTCAATGTTAAGTACAATGCAATGAGCCGAAATAAGCCAAATTAAGACACCCATACCATATCAAAACCTTTAAAAAAAATAAAATAAGTATATAGCTATTTTTGGTATTCTTGTCGAATGAATTTTTTTTAGCTACATTTACACCGATGAACACGCACAAGCACTTGCTCAATGTTAAGTACTATACATTGAGCCAAAATAAGCAAAATTAAGACACCCATATCATTTCAAGACCTTTAAAAAAATAAAATAAGTAAATAGCTATTTTTCTGATTCCTGTCGAATGAATTTTTTTTAGCTACATTTACACCGATGAACACGCAGAAGCAACTGCTCAATGTTTAGTACAATACAATGAGCCAAAATAAGCAAAATTAAGACACCTATATCTTTTAAAGACCTTTAAAAAAATAAAATAAGTAAATAGCTAATTTTCTGATTCCTGTCGAATGAATTTTTTTTAGCTACATTTACACCTTTGAACACGCAAAAGCAACTGCTCAATGTTAAGAACAATACAATGAGCCAAAATAAGCAAAATTAAGACACCCATATCATTTCAAGACCTTTAAAAAAAAAAAATAAGTAAATAGCTATTTTTCTTATTCTTGTCGATTGAATTTTTTTTAGCTACAATTACACCGATGAACACGCAGGAGCAATTGCTTAATATTATGTACAATACAATGAGCCGAAGTAAGCAAAATATGACACCCATATCGTATCAAAACCTTTAAAAAAAATAAAATAAGTATATAGCTATTTTTGGTATTCTTGTCGAATGAATTTTTTTTAGCTACATTTACACCGATGAACACGCAGAAGCAATTGGTCAATGTTAAGTACAATACATTGAGCCAAAATAAGAAAAATTAAGACACCCATATCATTTCAAGACCTTTAAAAAAAAAATAAGTAAATAGCTATTTTTCTTATTCTTGTCGAATGAATTTTTTTTAGCTACAATTACACCGATGAACACGCAGGAGCATTTACTCAATGTTAGGTACAATACAATGAGCCAACATAAGCAAAATTAAGACACCTATATCTTATTAAGACCTTAAAAAAATGAAAATAACTAAATAGCTATTTTTCTTATTCTTGTCGAATGAATTTTTAGTAGCTACATTTACACGGATGAACACGCAGGAGCATTTGCTTAATGTTAGGTACATTACAATGAGCCAAAATTAGCAAAATTATGACACCCATATCATATCAAAACCTTTAAAAAAAATAAAATAAGTATATAGCTATTTTTCTTATTCTTGTCGAATGATTTTTTTTTAGCTCCACTTACACCGATGAACACGCAGGAGCAATTGGTCAATGTTAAGTACAATACAGTGAGCCTAAATAACCAAAATTAAGACACCTATATCTTTTTAAGACCTTTAAAAAAAAGAAAATAATGAAATAGCTATTTTTCTTATTCTTGTCGAATAAATTTTATGTAGCTACATTTGCACCGATGAACACGCTGGAGCAATTGCTAAATGTAAGGTACAATACAGTGAGCCAAAATAAGCAAAACTAGGACACCCATATCTATTCAAGACCTTTAAAAAAAATAAAATAAGTATGTAGCTATTTTTCTTATTCTTGTCGAATGAATTTTTAGTAGCTACATTTACACGGATGAACACGCAGGAGCATTTACTCAATGTTAGGTACAATACAATGAGCCAACATAAGCAAAATTAAGACACCTATATCTTATTAAGACCTTAAAAAAAAGAAAATAAGTAAATAGCTATTTTTCTGATTCCTGTCGAATGAATTTTTTTTAGCTACATTTACACCGATGAACACGTTGAAGCAACAGCTTAATGTTAAGTACAATACAATGAGCCAAAATAAGCAAAATTAAGACACCCATATCATTTCAAGACCTTTAAAAAAAATAAAATAAGGAAATATCTATTTTTCTTATTCTTGTCGAATGAATTTTTTTTAGCTACATTTACACCTATGAACTCGCAGGAGCAATTGCTCAATCTTAAGCACAATACGGTGAGCCAAAATAAGCAAAATAAAGACTCCCATATCATAACAAGACCTTTAAAAAAAATAAAATAAGTAAATAGCTATTTTTCTGATTCTTATCGAATGAATTTTTTTTAGCTACATTTACACCGATGAACATGCAGGAGCAATTGCTCAATGTTAGTGCAATACAATGAGGCAAAATAAGCAAAATTAAGACACCCACATCATTTCAAGACCTTTAAAAAAAATAAAATAAGGAAATATCTATTTTTCTTATTCTTGTCGAATGAATTTTTTTTAGCTACATTTACACCTATGAACTCGCAGGAGCAATTGCTCAATCTTAAGCACAATACGGTGAGCCAAAATAAGCAAAATAAAGACTCCCATATCATAACAAGACCTTTAAAAAAAATAAAATAAGTAAATAGCTATTTTTCTGATTCCTGTCGAATGAATTTTTTGAGCTACATTTACACCGATGAACACGCAGAAGCAACTGCTCAATCTTAAGCACAATACGGTGAGCCAAAATAAGCAAAATAAAGACTCCCATATCATAACAAGACCTTTAAAAAAAATAAAATAAGTAAATAGCTATTTTTCTTATTCTTGTCGAATGATTTTTTTTTAGCTCCACTTACACCGATGAACACGCAGGAGCAATTGGTCAATGTTAAGTACAATACAGTGAGCCTAAATAACCAAAATTAAGACACCTATATCTTTTTAAGACCTTTAAAAAAAAGAAAATAATGAAATAGCTATTTTTCTTATTCTTGTCGAATAAATTTTATGTAGCTACATTTGCACCGATGAACACGCTGGAGCAATTGCTAAATGTAAGGTACAATACAGTGAGCCAAAATAAGCAAAACTAGGACACCCATATCTATTCAAGACCTTTAAAAAAAATAAAATAAGTATGTAGCTATTTTTCTTATTCTTGTCGAATGAATTTTTAGTAGCTACATTTACACGGATGAACACGCAGGAGCATTTACTCAATGTTAGGTACAATACAATGAGCCAACATAAGCAAAATTAAGACACCTATATCTTATTAAGACCTTAAAAAAAAGAAAATAAGTAAATAGCTATTTTTCTGATTCCTGTCGAATGAATTTTTTTTAGCTACATTTACACCGATGAACACGTTGAAGCAACAGCTTAATGTTAAGTACAATACAGTGAGCCAAAATAAGCAAAATTAAGACACCCATATCATTTCAAGACCTTTAAAAAAAATAAAATAAGGAAATATCTATTTTTCTTATTCTTGTCGAATGAATTTTTTTTAGCTACATTTACACCTATGAACTCGCAGGAGCAATTGCTCAATCTTAAGCACAATACGGTGAGCCAAAATAAGCAAAATAAAGACTCCCATATCATAACAAGACCTTTAAAAAAAATAAAATAAGTAAATAGCTATTTTTCTGATTCTTATCGAATGAATTTTTTTTAGCTACATTTACACCGATGAACATGCAGGAGCAATTGCTCAATGTTAGTGCAATACAATGAGGCAAAATAAGCAAAATTAAGACACCCACATCATTTCAAGACCTTTAAAAAAAATAAAATAAGGAAATATCTATTTTTCTTATTCTTGTCGAATGAATTTTTTTTAGCTACATTTACACCTATGAACTCGCAGGAGCAATTGCTCAATCTTAAGCACAATACGGTGAGCCAAAATAAGCAAAATAAAGACTCCCATATCATAACAAGACCTTTAAAAAAAATAAAATAAGTAAATAGCTATTTTTCTGATTCCTGTCGAATGAATTTTTTGAGCTACATTTACACCGATGAACACGCAGAAGCAACTGCTCAATGTTTAGTACAATACAATGAGCCAAAATAAGCAAAATTAAGACACCTATATCTTTTAAGGACCTTTAAAAAAATAAAATAAGTAAGTAGCTATTTTTCTGATTCCTGTCGAATGAATTTTTTTTAGCTATATTTACACCTTTGAACACGCAAAAGCAACTGCTCAATGTTACGAACAATACAATGAGCACAAATAAGCAAAATTAAGATACCCATATCATTTCAAGACCTTTAAAAAAAAAAATAAGTAAATAGCTATTTTTCTTATTCTTGTCGAATGAATTTTTGTTAGCTACAATTACACCGATGAACACGCAGGAGCAATTGCTTAATGTTAGGTACAATACAATGAGCCAAAATAAGCAAAATAAAGACTCCCATATCATAACAAGACCTTTAAAAAAAATAAAATAAGTAAATAGCTATTTTTCTGATTCCTGTCGAATGAATTTTTTGAGCTACATTTACACCGATGAACACGCAGAAGCAACTGCTCAATCTTAAGCACAATACGGTGAGCCAAAATAAGCAAAATAAAGACTCCCATATCATAACAAGACCTTTAAAAAAAATAAAATAAGTAAATAGCTATTTTTCTTATTCTTGTCGAATGATTTTTTTTTAGCTCCACTTACACCGATGAACACGCAGGAGCAATTGGTCAATGTTAAGTACAATACAGTGAGCCTAAATAACCAAAATTAAGACACCTATATCTTTTTAAGACCTTTAAAAAAAAGAAAATAATGAAATAGCTATTTTTCTTATTCTTGTCGAATAAATTTTATGTAGCTACATTTGCACCGATGAACACGCTGGAGCAATTGCTAAATGTAAGGTACAATACAGTGAGCCAAAATAAGCAAAACTAGGACACCCATATCTATTCAAGACCTTTAAAAAAAATAAAATAAGTATGTAGCTATTTTTCTTATTCTTGTCGAATGAATTTTTAGTAGCTACATTTACACGGATGAACACGCAGGAGCATTTACTCAATGTTAGGTACAATACAATGAGCCAACATAAGCAAAATTAAGACACCTATATCTTATTAAGACCTTAAAAAAAAGAAAATAAGTAAATAGCTATTTTTCTGATTCCTGTCGAATGAATTTTTTTTAGCTACATTTACACCGATGAACACGTTGAAGCAACAGCTTAATGTTAAGTACAATACAATGAGCCAAAATAAGCAAAATTAAGACACCCATATCATTTCAAGACCTTTAAAAAAAATAAAATAAGGAAATATCTATTTTTCTTATTCTTGTCGAATGAATTTTTTTTAGCTACATTTACACCTATGAACTCGCAGGAGCAATTGCTCAATCTTAAGCACAATACGGTGAGCCAAAATAAGCAAAATAAAGACTCCCATATCATAACAAGACCTTTAAAAAAAATAAAATAAGTAAATAGCTATTTTTCTGATTCTTATCGAATGAATTTTTTTTAGCTACATTTACACCGATGAACATGCAGGAGCAATTGCTCAATGTTAGTGCAATACAATGAGGCAAAATAAGCAAAATTAAGACACCCACATCATTTCAAGACCTTTAAAAAAAATAAAATAAGGAAATATCTATTTTTCTTATTCTTGTCGAATGAATTTTTTTTAGCTACATTTACACCTATGAACTCGCAGGAGCAATTGCTCAATCTTAAGCACAATACGGTGAGCCAAAATAAGCAAAATAAAGACTCCCATATCATAACAAGACCTTTAAAAAAAATAAAATAAGTAAATAGCTATTTTTCTGATTCCTGTCGAATGAATTTTTTGAGCTACATTTACACCGATGAACACGCAGAAGCAACTGCTCAATGTTTAGTACAATACAATGAGCCAAAATAAGCAAAATTAAGACACCTATATCTTTTAAGGACCTTTAAAAAAATAAAATAAGTAAGTAGCTATTTTTCTGATTCCTGTCGAATGAATTTTTTTTAGCTATATTTACACCTTTGAACACGCAAAAGCAACTGCTCAATGTTACGAACAATACAATGAGCACAAATAAGCAAAATTAAGATACCCATATCATTTCAAGACCTTTAAAAAAAAAAATAAGTAAATAGCTATTTTTCTTATTCTTGTCGAATGAATTTTTGTTAGCTACAATTACACCGATGAACACGCAGGAGCAATTGCTTAATGTTAGGTACAATACAATGAGCCAAAATAAGCAAAATTAAGACACCTATATCATTTAAAGACCTTTAAAAAAATAAAATAAGTAAATAGCTATTTTTCTGATTCCTGTCGAATGAATTTTTTTTAGCTACATTTACACCTTTGAACACGCAGAAGCAACTGCTCAATGTTAAGAACAATACAGTGAGCCAAAATAAGCAAAATTAAGACACCCATATCATTTCAAGACCTTTAAAAAAAAAAATAAGTAAATAGCTATTTTTCTTATTCTTGTCGAATGAATTTTTTTTAGCTACAATTACACCGATGAACACGCAGGAGCAATTGCTTAATGTTAAGTACAATACAATGAGCCGAAATAAGCAAAATTATGACACCCATATCATATCAAAACCTTTAAAAAAAATAAAATAAGTATATAGCTATTTTTGGTATTCTTGTCGAATGAATTTTTTTTAGCTACATTTACACCGATGAACACGCAGAAGCAATTGGTCAATGTTAAGTACAATACATTGAGCCAAAATAAGAAAAATTAAGACACCCATATCATTTCAAGACCTTTAAAAAAAAAATAAGTAAATAGCTATTTTTCTTATTCTTGTCGAATGAATTTTTTTTAGCTACAATTACACCGATGAACACGCAGGAGCATTTACTCAATGTTAGGTACAATACAATGAGCCAACATAAGCAAAATTAAGACACCTATATCTTATTAAGACCTTAAAAAAATGAAAATAACTAAACAGCTATTTTTCTTATTCTTGTCGAATGAATTTTTAGTAGCTACATTTACACGGATGAACACGCAGGAGCATTTGCTCAATGTTAGGTACATTACAATGAGCCAAAATTAGCAAAATTATGACACCCATATCATATCAAAACCTTTAAAAAAAATAAAATAAGTATATAGCTATTTTTCTTATTCTTGTCGAATGATTTTTTTTTAGCTCCACTTACACCGATGAACACGCAGGAGCAATTGGTCAATGTTAAGTACAATACAGTGAGCCTAAATAACCAAAATTAAGACACCTATATCTTTTTAAGACCTTTAAAAAAAAGAAAATAATGAAATAGCTATTTTTCTTATTCTTGTCGAATAAATTTTATGTAGCTACATTTGCACCGATGAACACGCTGGAGCAATTGCTAAATGTAAGGTACAATACAGTGAGCCAAAATAAGCAAAACTAGGACACCCATATCTATTCAAGACCTTTAAAAAAAATAAAATAAGTATGTAGCTATTTTTCTTATTCTTGTCGAATGAATTTTTAGTAGCTACATTTACACGGATGAACACGCAGGAGCATTTACTCAATGTTAGGTACAATACAATGAGCCAACATAAGCAAAATTAAGACACCTATATCTTATTAAGACCTTAAAAAAAAGAAAATAAGTAAATAGCTATTTTTCTGATTCCTGTCGAATGAATTTTTTTTAGCTACATTTACACCGATGAACACGTTGAAGCAACAGCTTAATGTTAAGTACAATACAATGAGCCAAAATAAGCAAAATTAAGACACCCATATCATTTCAAGACCTTTAAAAAAAATAAAATAAGGAAATATCTATTTTTCTTATTCTTGTCGAATGAATTTTTTTTAGCTACATTTACACCTATGAACTCGCAGGAGCAATTGCTCAATCTTAAGCACAATACGGTGAGCCAAAATAAGCAAAATAAAGACTCCCATATCATAACAAGACCTTTAAAAAAAATAAAATAAGTAAATAGCTATTTTTCTGATTCTTATCGAATGAATTTTTTTTAGCTACATTTACACCGATGAACATGCAGGAGCAATTGCTCAATGTTAGTGCAATACAATGAGGCAAAATAAGCAAAATTAAGACACCCACATCATTTCAAGACCTTTAAAAAAAATAAAATAAGGAAATATCTATTTTTCTTATTCTTGTCGAATGAATTTTTTTTAGCTACATTTACACCTATGAACTCGCAGGAGCAATTGCTCAATCTTAAGCACAATACGGTGAGCCAAAATAAGCAAAATAAAGACTCCCATATCATAACAAGACCTTTAAAAAAAATAAAATAAGTAAATAGCTATTTTTCTGATTCCTGTCGAATGAATTTTTTGAGCTACATTTACACCGATGAACACGCAGAAGCAACTGCTCAATCTTAAGCACAATACGGTGAGCCAAAATAAGCAAAATAAAGACTCCCATATCATAACAAGACCTTTAAAAAAAATAAAATAAGTAAATAGCTATTTTTCTTATTCTTGTCGAATGATTTTTTTTTAGCTCCACTTACACCGATGAACACGCAGGAGCAATTGGTCAATGTTAAGTACAATACAGTGAGCCTAAATAACCAAAATTAAGACACCTATATCTTTTTAAGACCTTTAAAAAAAAGAAAATAATGAAATAGCTATTTTTCTTATTCTTGTCGAATAAATTTTATGTAGCTACATTTGCACCGATGAACACGCTGGAGCAATTGCTAAATGTAAGGTACAATACAGTGAGCCAAAATAAGCAAAACTAGGACACCCATATCTATTCAAGACCTTTAAAAAAAATAAAATAAGTATGTAGCTATTTTTCTTATTCTTGTCGAATGAATTTTTAGTAGCTACATTTACACGGATGAACACGCAGGAGCATTTACTCAATGTTAGGTACAATACAATGAGCCAACATAAGCAAAATTAAGACACCTATATCTTATTAAGACCTTAAAAAAAAGAAAATAAGTAAATAGCTATTTTTCTGATTCCTGTCGAATGAATTTTTTTTAGCTACATTTACACCGATGAACACGTTGAAGCAACAGCTTAATGTTAAGTACAATACAATGAGCCAAAATAAGCAAAATTAAGACACCCATATCATTTCAAGACCTTTAAAAAAAATAAAATAAGGAAATATCTATTTTTCTTATTCTTGTCGAATGAATTTTTTTTAGCTACATTTACACCTATGAACTCGCAGGAGCAATTGCTCAATCTTAAGCACAATACGGTGAGCCAAAATAAGCAAAATAAAGACTCCCATATCATAACAAGACCTTTAAAAAAAATAAAATAAGTAAATAGCTATTTTTCTGATTCTTATCGAATGAATTTTTTTTAGCTACATTTACACCGATGAACATGCAGGAGCAATTGCTCAATGTTAGTGCAATACAATGAGGCAAAATAAGCAAAATTAAGACACCCACATCATTTCAAGACCTTTAAAAAAAATAAAATAAGGAAATATCTATTTTTCTTATTCTTGTCGAATGAATTTTTTTTAGCTACATTTACACCTATGAACTCGCAGGAGCAATTGCTCAATCTTAAGCACAATACGGTGAGCCAAAATAAGCAAAATAAAGACTCCCATATCATAACAAGACCTTTAAAAAAAATAAAATAAGTAAATAGCTATTTTTCTGATTCCTGTCGAATGAATTTTTTGAGCTACATTTACACCGATGAACACGCAGAAGCAACTGCTCAATGTTTAGTACAATACAATGAGCCAAAATAAGCAAAATTAAGACACCTATATCTTTTAAGGACCTTTAAAAAAATAAAATAAGTAAGTAGCTATTTTTCTGATTCCTGTCGAATGAATTTTTTTTAGCTATATTTACACCTTTGAACACGCAAAAGCAACTGCTCAATGTTACGAACAATACAATGAGCACAAATAAGCAAAATTAAGATACCCATATCATTTCAAGACCTTTAAAAAAAAAATAAGTAAATAGCTATTTTTCTTATTCTTGTCGAATGAATTTTTGTTAGCTACAATTACACCGATGAACACGCAGGAGCAATTGCTTAATGTTAGGTACAATACAATGAGCCAAAATAAGCAAAATTAAGACACCTATATCATTTAAAGACCTTTAAAAAAATAAAATAAGTAAATAGCTATTTTTCTGATTCCTGTCGAATGAATTTTTTTTAGCTACAATTACACCGATGAACACGCAGGAGCAACTGCTCAATGTTACGAACAATACAATGAGCACAAATAAGCAAAATTAAGATACCCATATCATTTCAAGACCTTTAAAAAAAAAATAAGTAAATAGCTATTTTTCTTATTCTTGTCGAATGAATTTTTGTTAGCTCCACTTACACCGATGAACACGCAGGAGCAATTGGTCAATGTTAAGTACAATACAGTGAGCCTAAATAACCAAAATTAAGACACCTATATCTTTTTAAGACCTTTAAAAAAAAGAAAATAATGAAATAGCTATTTTTCTTATTCTTGTCGAATAAATTTTATGTAGCTACATTTGCACCGATGAACACGCTGGAGCAATTGCTAAATGTAAGGTACAATACAGTGAGCCAAAATAAGCAAAACTAGGACACCCATATCTATTCAAGACCTTTAAAAAAAATAAAATAAGTATGTAGCTATTTTTCTTATTCTTGTCGAATGAATTTTTAGTAGCTACATTTACACGGATGAACACGCAGGAGCATTTACTCAATGTTAGGTACAATACAATGAGCCAACATAAGCAAAATTAAGACACCTATATCTTATTAAGACCTTAAAAAAAAGAAAATAAGTAAATAGCTATTTTTCTGATTCCTGTCGAATGAATTTTTTTTAGCTACATTTACACCGATGAACACGTTGAAGCAACAGCTTAATGTTAAGTACAATACAGTGAGCCAAAATAAGCAAAATTAAGACACCCATATCATTTCAAGACCTTTAAAAAAAATAAAATAAGGAAATATCTATTTTTCTTATTCTTGTCGAATGAATTTTTTTTAGCTACATTTACACCTATGAACTCGCAGGAGCAATTGCTCAATCTTAAGCACAATACGGTGAGCCAAAATAAGCAAAATAAAGACTCCCATATCATAACAAGACCTTTAAAAAAAATAAAATAAGTAAATAGCTATTTTTCTGATTCTTATCGAATGAATTTTTTTTAGCTACATTTACACCGATGAACATGCAGGAGCAATTGCTCAATGTTAGTGCAATACAATGAGGCAAAATAAGCAAAATTAAGACACCCACATCATTTCAAGACCTTTAAAAAAAATAAAATAAGGAAATATCTATTTTTCTTATTCTTGTCGAATGAATTTTTTTTAGCTACATTTACACCTATGAACTCGCAGGAGCAATTGCTCAATCTTAAGCACAATACGGTGAGCCAAAATAAGCAAAATAAAGACTCCCATATCATAACAAGACCTTTAAAAAAAATAAAATAAGTAAATAGCTATTTTTCTGATTCCTGTCGAATGAATTTTTTGAGCTACATTTACACCGATGAACACGCAGAAGCAACTGCTCAATGTTTAGTACAATACAATGAGCCAAAATAAGCAAAATTAAGACACCTATATCTTTTAAGGACCTTTAAAAAAATAAAATAAGTAAGTAGCTATTTTTCTGATTCCTGTCGAATGAATTTTTTTTAGCTATATTTACACCTTTGAACACGCAAAAGCAACTGCTCAATGTTACGAACAATACAATGAGCACAAATAAGCAAAATTAAGATACCCATATCATTTCAAGACCTTTAAAAAAAAAAATAAGTAAATAGCTATTTTTCTTATTCTTGTCGAATGAATTTTTGTTAGCTACAATTACACCGATGAACACGCAGGAGCAATTGCTTAATGTTAGGTACAATACAATGAGCCAAAATAAGCAAAATAAAGACTCCCATATCATAACAAGACCTTTAAAAAAAATAAAATAAGTAAATAGCTATTTTTCTGATTCCTGTCGAATGAATTTTTTGAGCTACATTTACACCGATGAACACGCAGAAGCAACTGCTCAATCTTAAGCACAATACGGTGAGCCAAAATAAGCAAAATAAAGACTCCCATATCATAACAAGACCTTTAAAAAAAATAAAATAAGTAAATAGCTATTTTTCTTATTCTTGTCGAATGATTTTTTTTTAGCTCCACTTACACCGATGAACACGCAGGAGCAATTGGTCAATGTTAAGTACAATACAGTGAGCCTAAATAACCAAAATTAAGACACCTATATCTTTTTAAGACCTTTAAAAAAAAGAAAATAATGAAATAGCTATTTTTCTTATTCTTGTCGAATAAATTTTATGTAGCTACATTTGCACCGATGAACACGCTGGAGCAATTGCTAAATGTAAGGTACAATACAGTGAGCCAAAATAAGCAAAACTAGGACACCCATATCTATTCAAGACCTTTAAAAAAAATAAAATAAGTATGTAGCTATTTTTCTTATTCTTGTCGAATGAATTTTTAGTAGCTACATTTACACGGATGAACACGCAGGAGCATTTACTCAATGTTAGGTACAATACAATGAGCCAACATAAGCAAAATTAAGACACCTATATCTTATTAAGACCTTAAAAAAAAGAAAATAAGTAAATAGCTATTTTTCTGATTCCTGTCGAATGAATTTTTTTTAGCTACATTTACACCGATGAACACGTTGAAGCAACAGCTTAATGTTAAGTACAATACAATGAGCCAAAATAAGCAAAATTAAGACACCCATATCATTTCAAGACCTTTAAAAAAAATAAAATAAGGAAATATCTATTTTTCTTATTCTTGTCGAATGAATTTTTTTTAGCTACATTTACACCTATGAACTCGCAGGAGCAATTGCTCAATCTTAAGCACAATACGGTGAGCCAAAATAAGCAAAATAAAGACTCCCATATCATAACAAGACCTTTAAAAAAAATAAAATAAGTAAATAGCTATTTTTCTGATTCTTATCGAATGAATTTTTTTTAGCTACATTTACACCGATGAACATGCAGGAGCAATTGCTCAATGTTAGTGCAATACAATGAGGCAAAATAAGCAAAATTAAGACACCCACATCATTTCAAGACCTTTAAAAAAAATAAAATAAGGAAATATCTATTTTTCTTATTCTTGTCGAATGAATTTTTTTTAGCTACATTTACACCTATGAACTCGCAGGAGCAATTGCTCAATCTTAAGCACAATACGGTGAGCCAAAATAAGCAAAATAAAGACTCCCATATCATAACAAGACCTTTAAAAAAAATAAAATAAGTAAATAGCTATTTTTCTGATTCCTGTCGAATGAATTTTTTGAGCTACATTTACACCGATGAACACGCAGAAGCAACTGCTCAATGTTTAGTACAATACAATGAGCCAAAATAAGCAAAATTAAGACACCTATATCTTTTAAGGACCTTTAAAAAAATAAAATAAGTAAGTAGCTATTTTTCTGATTCCTGTCGAATGAATTTTTTTTAGCTATATTTACACCTTTGAACACGCAAAAGCAACTGCTCAATGTTACGAACAATACAATGAGCACAAATAAGCAAAATTAAGATACCCATATCATTTCAAGACCTTTAAAAAAAAAAATAAGTAAATAGCTATTTTTCTTATTCTTGTCGAATGAATTTTTGTTAGCTACAATTACACCGATGAACACGCAGGAGCAATTGCTTAATGTTAGGTACAATACAATGAGCCAAAATAAGCAAAATTAAGACACCTATATCATTTAAAGACCTTTAAAAAAATAAAATAAGTAAATAGCTATTTTTCTGATTCCTGTCGAATGAATTTTTTTTAGCTACATTTACACCTTTGAACACGCAGAAGCAACTGCTCAATGTTAAGAACAATACAGTGAGCCAAAATAAGCAAAATTAAGACACCCATATCATTTCAAGACCTTTAAAAAAAAAAATAAGTAAATAGCTATTTTTCTTATTCTTGTCGAATGAATTTTTTTTAGCTACAATTACACCGATGAACACGCAGGAGCAATTGCTTAATGTTAAGTACAATACAATGAGCCGAAATAAGCAAAATTATGACACCCATATCATATCAAAACCTTTAAAAAAAATAAAATAAGTATATAGCTATTTTTGGTATTCTTGTCGAATGAATTTTTTTTAGCTACATTTACACCGATGAACACGCAGAAGCAATTGGTCAATGTTAAGTACAATACATTGAGCCAAAATAAGAAAAATTAAGACACCCATATCATTTCAAGACCTTTAAAAAAAAAATAAGTAAATAGCTATTTTTCTTATTCTTGTCGAATGAATTTTTTTTAGCTACAATTACACCGATGAACACGCAGGAGCATTTACTCAATGTTAGGTACAATACAATGAGCCAACATAAGCAAAATTAAGACACCTATATCTTATTAAGACCTTAAAAAAATGAAAATAACTAAACAGCTATTTTTCTTATTCTTGTCGAATGAATTTTTAGTAGCTACATTTACACGGATGAACACGCAGGAGCATTTGCTCAATGTTAGGTACATTACAATGAGCCAAAATTAGCAAAATTATGACACCCATATCATATCAAAACCTTTAAAAAAAATAAAATAAGTATATAGCTATTTTTCTTATTCTTGTCGAATGATTTTTTTTTAGCTCCACTTACACCGATGAACACGCAGGAGCAATTGGTCAATGTTAAGTACAATACAGTGAGCCTAAATAACCAAAATTAAGACACCTATATCTTTTTAAGACCTTTAAAAAAAAGAAAATAATGAAATAGCTATTTTTCTTATTCTTGTCGAATAAATTTTATGTAGCTACATTTGCACCGATGAACACGCTGGAGCAATTGCTAAATGTAAGGTACAATACAGTGAGCCAAAATAAGCAAAACTAGGACACCCATATCTATTCAAGACCTTTAAAAAAAATAAAATAAGTATGTAGCTATTTTTCTTATTCTTGTCGAATGAATTTTTAGTAGCTACATTTACACGGATGAACACGCAGGAGCATTTACTCAATGTTAGGTACAATACAATGAGCCAACATAAGCAAAATTAAGACACCTATATCTTATTAAGACCTTAAAAAAAAGAAAATAAGTAAATAGCTATTTTTCTGATTCCTGTCGAATGAATTTTTTTTAGCTACATTTACACCGATGAACACGTTGAAGCAACAGCTTAATGTTAAGTACAATACAATGAGCCAAAATAAGCAAAATTAAGACACCCATATCATTTCAAGACCTTTAAAAAAAATAAAATAAGGAAATATCTATTTTTCTTATTCTTGTCGAATGAATTTTTTTTAGCTACATTTACACCTATGAACTCGCAGGAGCAATTGCTCAATCTTAAGCACAATACGGTGAGCCAAAATAAGCAAAATAAAGACTCCCATATCATAACAAGACCTTTAAAAAAAATAAAATAAGTAAATAGCTATTTTTCTGATTCTTATCGAATGAATTTTTTTTAGCTACATTTACACCGATGAACATGCAGGAGCAATTGCTCAATGTTAGTGCAATACAATGAGGCAAAATAAGCAAAATTAAGACACCCACATCATTTCAAGACCTTTAAAAAAAATAAAATAAGGAAATATCTATTTTTCTTATTCTTGTCGAATGAATTTTTTTTAGCTACATTTACACCTATGAACTCGCAGGAGCAATTGCTCAATCTTAAGCACAATACGGTGAGCCAAAATAAGCAAAATAAAGACTCCCATATCATAACAAGACCTTTAAAAAAAATAAAATAAGTAAATAGCTATTTTTCTGATTCCTGTCGAATGAATTTTTTGAGCTACATTTACACCGATGAACACGCAGAAGCAACTGCTCAATCTTAAGCACAATACGGTGAGCCAAAATAAGCAAAATAAAGACTCCCATATCATAACAAGACCTTTAAAAAAAATAAAATAAGTAAATAGCTATTTTTCTTATTCTTGTCGAATGATTTTTTTTTAGCTCCACTTACACCGATGAACACGCAGGAGCAATTGGTCAATGTTAAGTACAATACAGTGAGCCTAAATAACCAAAATTAAGACACCTATATCTTTTTAAGACCTTTAAAAAAAAGAAAATAATGAAATAGCTATTTTTCTTATTCTTGTCGAATAAATTTTATGTAGCTACATTTGCACCGATGAACACGCTGGAGCAATTGCTAAATGTAAGGTACAATACAGTGAGCCAAAATAAGCAAAACTAGGACACCCATATCTATTCAAGACCTTTAAAAAAAATAAAATAAGTATGTAGCTATTTTTCTTATTCTTGTCGAATGAATTTTTAGTAGCTACATTTACACGGATGAACACGCAGGAGCATTTACTCAATGTTAGGTACAATACAATGAGCCAACATAAGCAAAATTAAGACACCTATATCTTATTAAGACCTTAAAAAAAAGAAAATAAGTAAATAGCTATTTTTCTGATTCCTGTCGAATGAATTTTTTTTAGCTACATTTACACCGATGAACACGTTGAAGCAACAGCTTAATGTTAAGTACAATACAATGAGCCAAAATAAGCAAAATTAAGACACCCATATCATTTCAAGACCTTTAAAAAAAATAAAATAAGGAAATATCTATTTTTCTTATTCTTGTCGAATGAATTTTTTTTAGCTACATTTACACCTATGAACTCGCAGGAGCAATTGCTCAATCTTAAGCACAATACGGTGAGCCAAAATAAGCAAAATAAAGACTCCCATATCATAACAAGACCTTTAAAAAAAATAAAATAAGTAAATAGCTATTTTTCTGATTCTTATCGAATGAATTTTTTTTAGCTACATTTACACCGATGAACATGCAGGAGCAATTGCTCAATGTTAGTGCAATACAATGAGGCAAAATAAGCAAAATTAAGACACCCACATCATTTCAAGACCTTTAAAAAAAATAAAATAAGGAAATATCTATTTTTCTTATTCTTGTCGAATGAATTTTTTTTAGCTACATTTACACCTATGAACTCGCAGGAGCAATTGCTCAATCTTAAGCACAATACGGTGAGCCAAAATAAGCAAAATAAAGACTCCCATATCATAACAAGACCTTTAAAAAAAATAAAATAAGTAAATAGCTATTTTTCTGATTCCTGTCGAATGAATTTTTTGAGCTACATTTACACCGATGAACACGCAGAAGCAACTGCTCAATGTTTAGTACAATACAATGAGCCAAAATAAGCAAAATTAAGACACCTATATCTTTTAAGGACCTTTAAAAAAATAAAATAAGTAAGTAGCTATTTTTCTGATTCCTGTCGAATGAATTTTTTTTAGCTATATTTACACCTTTGAACACGCAAAAGCAACTGCTCAATGTTACGAACAATACAATGAGCACAAATAAGCAAAATTAAGATACCCATATCATTTCAAGACCTTTAAAAAAAAAATAAGTAAATAGCTATTTTTCTTATTCTTGTCGAATGAATTTTTGTTAGCTACAATTACACCGATGAACACGCAGGAGCAATTGCTTAATGTTAGGTACAATACAATGAGCCAAAATAAGCAAAATTAAGACACCTATATCATTTAAAGACCTTTAAAAAAATAAAATAAGTAAATAGCTATTTTTCTGATTCCTGTCGAATGAATTTTTTTTAGCTACAATTACACCGATGAACACGCAGGAGCAATTGCTTAATGTTAAGTACAATACAATGAGCCGAAATAAGCAAAATTATGACACCCATATCATATCAAAACCTTTAAAAAAAATAAAATAAGTATATAGCTATTTTTGGTATTCTTGTCGAATGAATTTTTTTTAGCTACATTTACACCGATGAACACGCAGAAGCAATTGGTCAATGTTAAGTACAATACATTGAGCCAAAATAAGAAAAATTAAGACACCCATATCATTTCAAGACCTTTAAAAAAAAAATAAGTAAATAGCTATTTTTCTTATTCTTGTCGAATGAATTTTTTTTAGCTACAATTACACCGATGAACACGCAGGAGCAATTGCTCAATGTTATGTACAATACAATGAGCCGAAATAAGCAAAATTAAGACACCCATATCATTTCAAGACCTTTAAAAAAAATAAAATAAGGAAATATCTATTTTTCTTATTCTTGTCGAATGAATTTTTTTTAGCTACATTTACACCTATGAACTCGCAGGAGCAATTGCTCAATCTTAACCACAATAAGGTGAGCCAAAATAAGCAAAATAAAGACTCCCATGTCATATCAAGACCTTTAAAAAAAATAAAATAAGTAAATAGCTATTTTTCTGATTCCTGTCGAATGAATTTTTTTTAGCTACATTTACACCGATGAACACGCAGAAGCAACTGCTCAATGTTTAGTACAATACAATGAGCCAAAATAAGCAAAATTAAGACCGCTATATCTTTTAAAGACCTTTAAAAAAATAAAATAAGTAAATAGCTATTTTTCTGATTCCTGTCGAATGAATTTTTTTTAGCTACATTTACACCTTTGAACACGCAAAAGCAACTGCTCAATGTTACGAACAATACAATGAGCACAAATAAGCAAAATTAAGACACCCATATCATTTCAAGACCTTTAAAAAAAAAAATAAGTAAATAGCTATTTTTCTTATTCTTGTCGAATGAATTTTTCTTAGCTACAATTACACCGATGAACACGCAGGAGCAATTGCTTAATGTTAGGTACAATACAATGAGCCAAAATAAGCAAAATTAAGACACCTATATCTTTTAAAGACCTTTAAAAAAATAAAATAAGTAAATAGCTATTTTTCTGATTCCTGTCGAATGAATTTTTTTAGCTACATTTACACCTTTGAACACGCAGAAGCAACTGCTCAATGTTAAGAACAATGCAATGAGCCAAAATAAGCAAAATTAAGACACCCATATCATTTCAAGACCTTTAAAAAAAAAAAATAAGTAAATAGCTATTTTTCTTATTCTTGTCGAATGAATTTTTTTTAGCTACAATTACACCGATGAACACGCAGGAGCAATTGCTCAATGTTAGTGCAATACAATGAGGCAAAATAAGCAAAATTAAGACACCCATATCATTTCAAGACCTTTAAAAAAAATAAAATAAGGAAATATCTATTTTTCTTATTCTTGTCGAATGAATTTTTTTTAGCTACATTTACACCTATGAACTCGCAGGAGCAATTGCTCAATCTTAAGCACAATACGGTGAGCCAAAATAAGCAAAATAAAGACTCCCATATCATATCAAGACCTTTAAAAAAAAAAAATAAGTAAATAGCTATTTTTCTTATTCTTGTCGAATGAATTTTTTTTAGCTACAATTACACCGATGAACACGCAGGAGCAATTGCTCAATGTTAGTGCAATACAATGAGCCAAAATAAGCAAAATTAAGACACCTATATCTTTTAAAGACCTTTTAAAAAATAAAATAAGTAAATAGCTATTTTTCTGATTCCTGTCGAATGAATTTTTTTTAGCTACATTTACGAAATAGCTATTTTTCTTATTCTTGTCGAATGAATTTTTTGTAGCTAAATTTACACCGACGAACACGCACGAGCAATTGCTCAATGTTAGGTACAATACAGTGAGCCAACATAAGCAAAATTAAGACACCTATATCTTTTTAAGACCTTTAAAAAAAAAAATTAACTAAATTGCTATTTTTCTTATTCTTGTCTTGTGAATTTTTAGTAGCTACATTTACACGGATGAACACGCAGGAGCATTTGCCCAATGTTAGGTACAGTACAATGAGCCAAAATAAGCAAAATTAGAACACGTATATCTTTTGAAGACCTTTAAAAAAATAAAATAAGTAAATAGCTATTTCTCTGATTCCTGTCGAATGAATTTTTTTTAGCTACATTTACACCGATGAACACGCAGAAGCAACTGCTCAATGTTAAGTACAATGCAATGAGCCGAAATAAGCCAAATTATGACACCCATACCATATCAAAACCTTTAAAAAAAATAAAATAAGTATATAGCTATTTTTGGTATTCTTGTCGAATGAATTTTTTTTAGCTACATTTACACCGATGAACACGCAGAAGCACTTGCTCAATGTTAAGTACTATACATTGAGGCAAAATAAGCAAAATTAAGACACCCATATCATTTCAAGACCTTTAAAAAAATAAAATAAGTAAATAGCTATTTTTCTGATTCCTGTCGAATGAATTTTTTTTAGCTACATTTACACCGATGAACACGCAGAAGCAACTGCTCAATGTTTAATACAATACAATGAGCCAAAATAAGCAAAATTAAGACACCTATATCTTTTAAAGACCTTTAAAAAAAAAAAATAAGTAAATAGCTATTTTTCTTATTCTTGTCGAATGAATTTTTTTTAGCTACAATTACACCGATGAACACGCAGGAGCAATTGCTTAATGTTATGTACAATACAATGAGCCGAAGTAAGCAAAATATGACACCCATATCATTTCAAGACCTTTAAAAAAAAAATAAGTAAATAGCTATTTTTCTTATTCTTGTCGAATGAATTTTTTTTAGCTACAATTACACCGATGAACACGCAGGAGCATTTACTCAATGTTAGGTACAATACAATGAGCCGAAATAAGCAAAATTATGACACCCATATCATATCAAAACCTTTAAAAAAAATAAAATAAGTATATAGCTATTTTTCTTATTCTTGTCGAATGAATTTTGTTTAGCTCCACTTACACCGATGAACACGCAGGAGCAATTGGTCAATGTTAAGTACAATACAGTGAGCCTAAATAACCAAAATTAAGACACCTATATCTTTTTAAGACCTTTAAAAAAAAGAAAATAATGAAATTGCTATTTTTCTTATTCTTGTCGAATAAATTTTATGTAGCTACATTTACACCGATGAACACGCTGGAGCAATTGCTAAATGTAAGGTACAAAACAGTGAGCCATAATAAGCAAAACTAGGACACCCATATCAATTCAAGACCTTTAAAAAAAATAAAATAAGTAAATAGCTATTTTTCTTATTCTTGTCGAGTGAATTTTTTTAGCTACATTTACACCGATGAACACGCAGGAGCAATTGCTCGATGTTAAGTACAATTTAATGAGCCAAAACGAGCAAAATTAAGACACCCATATCATATCAAGACCTTTAAAAAAATGAAATAAGTATGTAGCTATTTTTCTTATTCTTGTCGAATGAATTTTTAGTAGCTACATTTACACGGATGAACACGCAGGAGCATTTACTTAATGTTAGGTACAATACAATGAGCCAACATAAGCAAAATTAAGACACCTATATCTTATTAAGACCTTAAAAAAAAGAAAATAACTAAATAGCTATTTTTCTTATTCTTGTCGAATGAATTTTTAGTAGCTACATTTACACGGATGAACACGCAGGAGCATTTACTTAATGTTAGGTACAATACAATGAGCCAACATAAGCAAAATTAAGACACCTATATCTTATTAAGACCTTAAAAAAAAGAAAATAACTAAATAGCTATTTTTCTTATTCTTGTCGAATGAATTTTTAGTAGCTACATTTACACGGATGAACACGCAGGAGCATTTGCTCAATGTTAGGTACATTACAATGAGCCAAAATTAGCAAAATTAGGACACCTATATCTTTTAAAGACCTTTAAAAAAATAAAATAAGTAAATAGCTATTTTTCTGATTCCTGTCGAATGATTTTTTTTTTAGCTACATTTACACCGATGAACACGCAGAAGCAACTGCTTAATGTTGAGTACTATACAATGAGCCAAAATAAGCAAAATTAAGACACCCATATCATTTCAAGACCTTTAAAAAAAAAAATAAGTAAATAGCTATTTTTCTTATTCTTGTCGAATGAATTTTTTTTAGCTACAATTACACCGATGAACACGCAGAAGCAATTGGTCAATGTTAAGTACAATACATTGAGCCTAAATAACCGAAATTAAGACACCTATATCTTTTTAAGACCTATAAAAAAAGAAAATAACGAAATAGCTATTTTTCTTATTCTTGTCGAATGAATTTTTTGTAGCTAAATTTACACCGACGAACACGCACGAGCAATTGCTCAATGTTAGGTACAATACAGTGAGCCAACATAAGCAAAATTAAGACACCTATATCTTTTTAAGACCTTTAAAAAAAAAATTAACTAAATTGCTATTTTTCTTATTCTTGTCTTGTGAATTTTTAGTAGCTACATTTACACGGATGAACACGCAGGAGCATTTGCCCAATGTTAGGTACAGTACAATGAGCCAAAATAAGCAAAATTAGGACACCTATATCTTATTAAGACCTTAAAAAAAAGAAAATAACTAAATAGCTATTTTTCTGATTCCTGTCGAATGAATTTTTAGTAGCTACATTTACACGGATGAACACGCAGGAGCATTTGCTCAATGTTAGGTACATTACAATGAGCCAAAATTAGCAAAATTAGGACACCTATATCTTTTAAAGACCTTTAAAAAAATAAAATAAGTAAATAGCTATTTTTCTGATTCCTGTCGAATGAATTTTTTTTTAGCTACATTTACACCGATGAACACGCAGAAGCAACTGCTTAATGTTGAGTACTATACAATGAGCCAAAATAAGCAAAATTAAGACACCCATATCATTTCAAGACCTTTAAAAAAAAAAATAAGTAAATAGCTATTTTTCTTATTCTTGTCGAATGAATTTTTTTTAGCTACAATTACACCGATGAACACGCAGAAGCAATTGGTCAATGTTAAGTACAATACATTGAGCCTAAATAACCGAAATTAAGACACCTATATCTTTTTAAGACCTTTAAAAAAAGAAAATAACGAAATAGCTATTTTTCTTATTCTTGTCGAATGAATTTTTTGTAGCTAAATTTACACCGACGAACACGCACGAGCAATTGCTCAATGTTAGGTACAATACAGTGAGCCAACATAAGCAAAATTAAGACACCTATATCTTTTTAAGACCTTTAAAAAAAAAAATTAACTAAATTGCTATTTTTCTTATTCTTGTCTTGTGAATTTTTAGTAGCTACATTTACACGGATGAACACGCAGGAGCATTTGCCCAATGTTAGGTACAGTACAATGAGCCAAAATAAGCAAAATTAGAACACCTATATCTTTTGAAGACCTTTAAAAAAATAAAATAAGTAAATAGCTATTTTTCTGATTCCTGTCGAATGAATTTTTTTTAGCTACATTTACACCGACGAACACGCAGAAGCAACTGCTCAATGTTAAGTAGAATGCAATGAGCCGAAATAAGCCAAATTAAGACACCCATACCATATCAAAACCTTTAAAAAAAATAAAATAAGTAAATAGCTATTTTTCTGATTCCTGTCGAATGAATTTTTTTTAGCTACATTTACACCGATGAACACGCAGAAGCAACTGCTCAATGTTTAATACAATACAATGAGCCAAAATAAGCAAAATTAAGACACCTATATCTTTTAAAGACCTTTAAAAAAATAAAATAAGTAAATGGCTATTTTTCTGATTCCTGTCGAATGAATTTTTTTTAGCTACATTTACACCTTTGAACACGCAAAGGCAACTGCTCAATGTTAAGAACAATACAATGAGCCAAAATAAGCAAAATTAAGACACCCATATCATTTCAAGACCTTTAAAAAAAAAAATAAGTAAATAGCTATTTTTCTTATTCTTGTCGAATGAATTTTTTTTAGCTACAATTACACCGATGAACACGCAGGAGCAATTGCTTAATGTTATGTACAATACAATGAGCCGAAGTAAGCAAAATATGACACCCATATCGTATCAAAACCTTTAAAAAAAATAAAATAAGTATATAGCTATTTTTGGTATTCTTGTCGAATGAATTTTTTTTAGCTACATTTACACCGATGAACACGCAGAAGCAATTGGTCAATGTTAAGTACAATACATTGAGCCAAAATGAGAAAAATTAAGACACCCATATCATTTCAAGACCTTTAAAAAAAAAATAAGTAAATAGCTATTTTTCTTATTCTTGTCGAATGAATTTTTTTTAGCTACAATTACACCGATGAACACGCAGGAGCATTTACTCAATGTTAGGTACAATACAATGAGCCAACATAAGCAAAATTAAGACACCTATATCTTATTAAGACCTTAAAAAAAAGAAAATAACTAAATAGCTATTTTTCTTATTCTTGTCGAATGAATTTTTAGTAGCTACATTTACACGGATGAACACGCTGGAGCAATTGCTAAATGTAAGGTACAATACAGTGAGCCATAATAAGCAAAACTAGGACACCCATATCAATTCAAGACCTTTAAAAAAAATAAAATAAGTAAATAGCTATTTTTCTTATTCTTGTCGAGTGAATTTTTTTAGCTACATTTACACCGATGAACACGCAGGAGCAATTGCTCGATGTTAAGTACAATTTAATGAGCCAAAACGAGCAAAATTAAGACACCCATATCATATCAAGACCTTTAAAAAAATGAAATAAGTATGTAGCTATTTTTCTTATTCTTGTCGAATGAATTTTTAGTAGCTACATTTACACGGATGAACACGCAGGAGCATTTACTTAATGTTAGGTACAATACAATGAGCCAACATAAGCAAAATTAAGACACCTATATCTTATTAAGACCTTAAAAAAAAGAAAATAACTAAATAGCTATTTTTCTTATTCTTGTCGAATGAATTTTTAGTAGCTACATTTACACGGATGAACACGCAGGAGCATTTGCTCAATGTTAGGTACATTACAATGAGCCAAAATTAGCAAAATTAGGACACCTATATCTTTTAAAGACCTTTAAAAAAATAAAATAAGTAAATAGCTATTTTTCTGATTCCTGTCGAATGAATTTTTTTTTAGCTACATTTACACCGATGAACACGCAGAAGCAACTGCTTAATGTTGAGTACTATACAATGAGCCAAAATAAGCAAAATTAAGACACCCATATCATTTCAAGACCTTTAAAAAAAAAAATAAGTAAATAGCTATTTTTCTTATTCTTGTCGAATGAATTTTTTTTAGCTACAATTACACCGATGAACACGCAGAAGCAATTGGTCAATGTTAAGTACAATACATTGAGCCTAAATAACCGAAATTAAGACACCTATATCTTTTTAAGACCTTTAAAAAAAGATTATAACGAAATAGCTATTTTTCTTATTCTTGTCGAATGAATTTTTTGTAGCTAAATTTACACCGACGAACACGCACGAGCAATTGCTCAATGTTAGGTACAATACAGTGAGCCAACATAAGCAAAATTAAGACACCTATATCTTTTTAAGACCTTTAAAAAAAAAATTAACTAAATTGCTATTTTTCTTATTCTTGTCTTGTGAATTTTTAGTAGCTACATTTACACGGATGAACACGCAGGAGCATTTGCCCAATGTTAGGTACAGTACAATGAGCCAAAATAAGCAAAATTAGGACACCTATATCTTATTAAGACCTTAAAAAAAAGAAAATAACTAAATAGCTATTTTTCTGATTCCTGTCGAATGAATTTTTAGTAGCTACATTTACACGGATGAACACGCAGGAGCATTTGCTCAATGTTAGGTACATTACAATGAGCCAAAATTAGCAAAATTAGGACACCTATATCTTTTAAAGACCTTTAAAAAAATAAAAAAGGAAATAGCTATTTTTCTGATTCCTGTCGAATGAATTTTTTTTTAGCTACATTTACACCGATGAACACGCAGAAGCAACTGCTTAATGTTGAGTACTATACAATGAGCCAAAATAAGCAAAATTAAGACACCCATATCATTTCAAGACCTTTAAAAAAAAAAATAAGTAAATAGCTATTTTTCTTATTCTTGTCGAATGAATTTTTTTTAGCTACAATTACACCGATGAACACGCAGAAGCAATTGGTCAATGTTAAGTACAATACATTGAGCCTAAATAACCGAAATTAAGACACCTATATCTTTTTAAGACCTTTAAAAAAAGAAAATAACGAAATAGCTATTTTTCTTATTCTTGTCGAATGAATTTTTTGTAGCTAAATTTACACCGACGAACACGCACGAGCAATTGCTCAATGTTAGGTACAATACAGTGAGCCAACATAAGCAAAATTAAGACACCTATATCTTTTTAAGACCTTTAAAAAAAAAAATTAACTAAATTGCTATTTTTCTTATTCTTGTCTTGTGAATTTTTAGTAGCTACATTTACACGGATGAACACGCAGGAGCATTTGCCCAATGTTAGGTACAGTACAATGAGCCAAAATAAGCAAAATTAGAACACCTATGTCTTTTGAAGACCTTTAAAAAAATAAAATAAGTAAATAGCAATTTTTCTGATTCCTGTCGAATGAATTTTTTTTAGCTACATTTACACCGATGAACACGCAGAAGCAACTGCTCAATGTTAAGTACAATGCAATGAGCCGAAATAAGCCAAATTAAGACACCCATACCATATCAAAACCTTTAAAAAAAATAAAATAAGTATATAGCTATTTTTGGTATTCTTGTCGAATGAATTTTTTTTAGCTACATTTACACAGATGAACACGCAGAGGCACTTGCTCAATGTTAAGTACTATACATTGAGCCAAAATAAGGAAAATTAAGACACCCATATCATTTCAAGACCTTTAAAAAAATAAAATAAGTAAATAGCTATTTTTCTGATTCCTGTCGAATGAATTTTTTTTAGCTACATTTACACCGATGAACACGCAGAAGCAACTGCTCAATGTTTAATACAATACAATGAGCCAAAATAAGCAAAATTAAGACACCTATATCTTTTAAAGACCTTTAAAAAAATAAAATAAGTAAATAGCTATTTTTCTGATTCCTGTCGAATGAATTTTTTTTAGCTACATTTACACCTTTGAACACGCAAAGGCAACTGCTCAATGTTAAGAACAATACAATGAGCCAAAATAAGCAAAATTAAGACACCCATATCATTTCAAGACCTTTAAAAAAAAAATAAGTAAATAGCTATTTTTCTTATTCTTGTCGAATGAATTTTTTTTAGCTACAATTACACAGATGAACACGCAGGAGCAATTGCTCAATGTTATGTACAATACAATGAGCCGAAATAAGAAAAATTAAGACACCCATATCATTTCAAGACCTTTAAAAAAAAAATAAGTAAATAGCTATTTTTCTTATTCTTGTCGAATGAATTTTTTTTAGCTACATTTACACCGATGAACACGCAGAAGCAATTGGTCAATGTTAAGTACAATACATTGAGCCAAAATAAGAAAAATTAAGACACCCATATCATTTCAAGACCTTTAAAAAAAAAATAAGTAAATAGCTATTTTTCTTATTCTTGTCGAATGAATTTTTTTTAGCTACAATTACACAGATGAACACGCAGGAGCAATTGCTCAATGTTATGTACAATACAATGAGCCGAAATAAGCAAAATTATGACACCCATATCATATCAAAACCTTTAAAAAAAATAAAATAAGTATATAGCTATTTTTCTTATTCTTGTCGAATGAATTTTTTTTAGCTCCACTTACACCGATGAACACGCAGGAGCAATTGGTCAATGTTAAGTACAATACAGTGAGCCTAAATAACCAAAATTAAGACACCTATATCTTTTTAAGACCTTTAAAAAAAAGAAAATAATGAAATAGCTATTTTTCTTATTCTTGTCGAATAAATTTTATGTAGCTACATTTGCACCGATGAACACGCTGGAGCAATTGCTAAATGTAAGGTACAATACAGTGAGCCAAAATAAGCAAAACTAGGACACCCATATCTATTCAAGACCTTCAAAAAAAATAAAATAAGTATGTAGCTATTTTTCTTATTCTTGTCGAATGAATTTTTAGTAGCTACATTTACACGGATGAACACGCAGGAGAATTTACTCAATGTTAGGTACAATACAGTGAGCCAACATAAGCAAAATTAAGACACCTATATCTTATTAAGATAAAAGAAAATAAGTAAATAGCTATTTTTCTGATTCCTGTCGAATGAATTTTTTTTAGCTACATTTACACCGATGAACACGTTGAAGCAACAGCTTAATGTTAAGTACAATACAATGAGCCAAAATAAGCAAAATTAAGACACCCATATCATTTCAAGACCTTTAAAAAAAATAAAATAAGGAAATATCTATTTTTCTTATTCTTGTCGAATGAATTTTTTTTAGCTACATTTACACCTATGAACTCGCAGGAGCAATTGCTCAATCTTAAGCACAATACGGTGAGCCAAAATAAGCAAAATAAAGACTCCCATATCATAACAAGACCTTTAAAAAAAATAAAATAGGTAAATAGCTATTTTTCTGATTCTTATCGAATGAATTTTTTTTAGCTACATTTACACCGATGAACATGCAGGAGCAATTGCTCAATGTTAGTGCAATACAATGAGGCAAAATAAGCAAAATTAAGACACCCATATCATTTCAAGACCTTTAAAAAAAATAAAATAAGGAAATATCTATTTTTCTTATTCTTGTCGAATGAATTTTTTTTAGCTACATTTACACCTATGAACTCGCAGGAGCAATTGCTCAATCTTAAGCACAATACGGTGAGCCAAAATAAGCAAAATAAAGACTCCCATATCATAACAAGACCTTTAAAAAAAATAAAATAAGTAAATAGCTATTTTTCTGATTCCTGTCGAATGAATTTTTTGAGCTACATTTACACCGATGAACACGCAGAAGCAACTGTTTAATGTTTAGTACAATACAATGAGCCAAAATAAGCAAAATTAAGACACCTATATCTTTTAAGGACCTTTAAAAAAATAAAATAAGTAAGTAGCTATTTTTCTGATTCCTGTCGAATGAATTTTTTTTAGCTACATTTACACCTTTGAACACGCAAAAGCAACTGCTCAATGTTACGAACAATACAATGAGCACAAATAAGCAAAATTAAGACACCCATATCATTTCAAGACCTTTAAAAAAAAAAATAAGTAAATAGCTATTTTTCTTATTCTTGTCGAATGAATTTTTCTTAGCTACAATTACACCGATGAACACGCAGGAGCAATTGCTTAATGTTAGGTACAATACAATGAGCCAAAATAAGCAAAATTAAGACACCTATATCATTTAAAGACCTTTAAAAAAATAAAATAAGTAAATAGCTATTTTTCTGATTCCTGTCGAATGAATTTTTTTTAGCTACATTTACACCTTTGAACACGCAGAAGCAACTGCTCAATGTTAAGAACAATACAGTGAGCCAAAATAAGCAAAATTAAGACACCCATATCATTTCAAGACCTTTAAAAAAAAAAAATAAGTAAATAGCTATTTTTCTTATTCTTGTCGAATGAATTTTTTTTAGCTACAATTACACCGATGAACACGCAGGAGCAATTGCTTAATGTTAGTGCAATACAATGAGGCAAAATAAGCAAAATTAAGACACCCATATCATTTCAAGAACTTTAAAAAAAATAAAATAAGGAAATATCTATTTTTCTTATTCTTGTCGAATGAATTTTTTTTAGCTACATTTACACCTATGAACTCGCAGGAGCAATTGCTCAATCTTAAGCACAATACGGTGAGCCAAAATAAGCAAAATAAAGACTCCCATGTCATATCAAGACCATTAAAAAAAATAAAATAAGTAAATAGCTATTTTTCTGATTCCTGTCGAATGAATTTTTTTTAGCTACATTTACACCGATGAACACGCAGAAGCAACTGCTCAATGTTAAGTACAATACAATGAGCCAAAATAAGCAAAATTAAGACACCTATATCTTTTAAAGACCTTTAAAAAAATAAAATAAGTAAATAGCTATTTTTCTGATTCCTGTCGAATGAATTTTTTTTAGCTACATTTACACCTTTGAACACGCAAAAGCAACTGCTCAATGTTACGAATAATACAATGAGCCAAAATAAGCAAAATTAAGACACCCATATCATTTCAAGACCTTTAAAAAAAATAAAATAAGTATATAGCTATTTTTCTTATTCTTGTCGAATGAATTTTTTTTAGCTCCACTTACACCGATGAACACGCAGGAGCAATTGATCAATGTTAAGTACAATACAGTGAGCCTAAATAACCAAAATTAAGACACCTATATCTTTTTAAGACCTTTAAAAAAAAGAAAATAATGAAATAGCTATTTTTCTTATTCTTGTCGAATAAATTTTATGTAGCTACATTTACACCGATGAACACGCTGGAGCAATTGCTAAATGTAAGGTACAATACAGTGAGCCATAATAAGCAAAACTAGGACACCCATATCAATTCAAGACCTTTAAAAAAAATAAAATAACTAAATAGCTATTTTTCTTATTCTTGTCGAGTGAATTTTTTTAGCTACATTTACACCGATGAACACGCAGGAGCAAATGCTCGATATTAAGTACAATTTAATGAGCCAAAACGAGCAAAATTAAGACACCCATATCATATCAAGACCTTTAAAAAAATGAAATAAGTATGTAGCTATTTTTCTTATTCTTGTCAAATGAATTTTTAGTAGCTACATTTACACGGATGAACACGCAGGAGCATTTTCTCAATGTTAGGTACAATACAATGAGCCAACATAAGCAAAATTAAGACACCTATACCTTATTAAGACCTTAAAAAAAAGAAAATAACTAAATAGCTATTTTTCTTATTCTTGTCGAATGAATTTTTAGTAGCTACATTTACACGGATGAACACGCAGGAGCATTTGTTCAATGTTAGGTACATTACAATGAGCCAAAAATAGCAAAATTAGGACACCTATATCTTTTAAAGACCTTTAAAAAAATAAAATAAGTAAATAGCTATTTTTCTGATTCCTGTCGAATGAATTTTTTTTAGCTACATCTACACCGATGAACTCGCAGGAGCAATTGCTCGATCTTAAGCACAATACGCTGAGCCAAAATAAGCAAAATAAAGACTCCCATATCATATCAAGACCCTTAAAAAAAATAAAATAAGTAAATAGCTATTTTTCTTATTCTTGTCGAATTAATTTTTTTTAGCTACATTTACACCGATGAACACGCAAAAGCAACTGCTCAATGTTTAATACAATACAATGAGCCAAAATAAGCAAAATTAAGACACCTATATCTTTTAAAGACCTTTAAAAAAATAAAATAAGTAAATAGCTATTTTTCTGATTCTTGTCGAATGAATTTTTTTTAGCTACAATTACACCGATGAACACGCAGGAGCAATTGCTTAATGTTAGTTACAATACAGTGAGCCGAAATAAGCAAAATTATGACACCCATATCATATTAAAACCTTTAAAAAAAATAAAATAAGTATATAGCTATTTTTCGTATTCTTGGCGAATGAATTTTTTTCAGCTACATTTACACGGATGAACATGCAGGAGCAATAGTTAAATGTTAAGTACAATACAGTGAGCCAAAATAAGCAAATGTAAGACACCCGTGTTATATCAAGACCTTTAAAAAAATAAAATAAGTGTATGAATATTTTTCTTATTCTTGTCGAATGAATTTTTTTTAGCTCAATTTACACCGATGAACACGCAGGAGCAATTGGTCAATGTTAAGAACAATACATTGAGCCTAAATAACCAAAACTAAGACACCTGTATCTTTTTAAGACCTTTAAAAAAAAGAAAATAATGAAATAGCTATTTTTCTTATTCTTGTCGAATAAATTTTTTGTAGCTACATTAACACCGATGAACACGCAGGAGCAATTGCTCAATGTTAGGTACAATACATTGAGCCAACATAAGCAAAATTAGGACACCTATGTCTTTTTCAGACCTTTAAAAAAATAAAATAAGTAAATAGCTATTTTTCGGATTCCTGTCGAATGAATTTTTTTTAGCTCCATTTACACCGATGAACACGCAGGAGCAATTGGTCAATGTTAAGTACAATACAGTGAGCCTAAATAACCAAAATTAAGACACCTATATCTTTTTAAGACCCTTAAAAAAAGATAATAACGAAATAGCTATTTTTCTTATTCTTGTCGAATGAATTTTTTGTAGCTAAATTTACACCGACGAACACGCAGGAGCAATTGCTCAATGTTAGGTGCAATACAGTGAGCCAACATAAGCAAAATTAAGACACCTTTATCTTTTTAAGACCTTTAAAAAAAAAATAACTAAATTGCTATTTTTCTTATTCTTGCCTTGTGAATTTTTAGTAGCTACATTTACACGGATGAACACGCAGGAGCATTTGCCCAATGTTGGGTACAATACAGTGAGCCAAAATAAGCAAAATTAGGACACCTATATCTTTTAAAGACCTTTAAAAAAATAAAATAACTAAATTGCTATTTTTCTTATTCATGTCTTGTGAATTTTTAGTAGCTACATTTACACGGATGAACACGCAGGAGCATTTGCCCAATGTTAGGTACAGTACAATGAGCCAAAATAAGCAAAATTAGGACACCTATATCTTTTAAAGACCTTTAAAAAAATAAAATAAGTAAATAGCTATTTTTCTGATTCCTGTCGAATGAATTTTTTTTAGCTACATTTACACCGATGAACACGCAGAAGCAACTGCTCAATGTTAAGTACAATACAATGAGCCGAAATAAGCCAAATTAAGACACCCATACCATATCAAAACCTTTAAAAAAAATAAAATAAGTATATAGCTATTTTTGGTATTCTTGTCGAATGAATTTTTTTTAGCTACATTTACACCGATGAACACGCAGAAGCACTTGCTCAATGTTAAGTACTATACATTGAGCCAAAATAAGCAAAATTAAGACACCCATATCATTTCAAGACCTTTAAAAAAATAAAATAAGTAAATAGCTATTTTTCTGATTCCTGTCGAATGAATTTTTTTTAGCTACATTTACACCGATGAACACGCAGAAGCAACTGCTCAATGTTTAATACAATACAATGAGCCAAAATAAGCAAAATTAAGACACCTATATCTTTTAAAGACCTTTAAAAAAATAAAATAAGTAAATAGCTATTTTTCTGATTCCTGTCGAATGAATTTTTTTTAGCTACATTTACACCTTTGAACACGCAAAAGCAACTGCTCAATGTTAAGAACAATACAATGAGCCAAAATAAGCAAAATTAAGACACCCATATCATTTCAAGACCTTTAAAAAAAAAAAATAAGTAAATAGCTATTTTTCTTATTCTTGTCGAATGAATTTTTTTTAGCTACAATTACACCGATGAACACGCAGGAGCAATTGCTTAATGTTATGTACAATACAATGAGCCGAAGTAAGCAAAATATGACACCCATATCATATCAAAACCTTTAAAAAAAATAAAATAAGTATATAGCTATTTTTGGTATTCTTGTCGAATGAATTTTTTTTAGCTACATTTACACCTTTGAACACGCAAAAGCAACTGCTCAATGTTAAGAGCAATACAATGAGCCAAAATAAGCAAAATTAAGACACCCATATCATTTCAAGACCTTTAAAAAAAAAAAATAAGTAAATAGCTATTTTTCTGATTCCTGTCGAATGAATTTTTTTTAGCTACAATTACACAGATGAACACGCAGGAGCAATTGCTCAATGTTATGTGCAATACAATGAGCCGAAATAAGCAAAATTATGACACCCATATCACATCAAAACCTTTAAAAAAAAAAAATAAGTATATAGCTATTTTTCTTATTCTTGTCGAATGAATTTTTTTTAGCTCCACTTACACCGATGAACACGCAGGAGCAATTGGTCAATGTTAAGTACAATACAGTGAGCCTAAATAACCAAAATTAAGACACCTATATCTTTTTAAGACCTTTAAAAAAAAGAAAATAATGAAATAGCTATTTTTCTTATTCTTGTCGAATAAATTTTATGTAGCTACATTTGCACCGATGAACACGCTGGAGCAATTGCTAAATGTAAGGTACAATACAGTGAGCCAAAATAAGCAAAACTAGGACACCCATATCTATCCAAGACCTTTAAAAAAAATAAAATAAGTAAATAGCTATTTTTCTTATTCTTGTCGAGTGAATTTTTTTAGCTACATTTACACCGATGAACACGCAGGAGCAATTGCTCGATGTTAAGTACAATTTAATGAGCCAAAACGAGCAAAATTAAGACACCCATATCATATCAAGACCTTTAAAAAAATGAAATAAGTATGTAGCTATTTTTCTTATTCTTGTCGAATGAATTTTTAGTAGCTACATTTACACGGATGAATACGCAGGAGCATTTACTCAATGTTAGGTACAATACAATGAGCCAACATAAGCAAAATTAAGACACCTATATCTTATTAAGACCTTAAAAAAAAGAAAATAAGTAAATAGCTATTTTTCTGATTCCTGTCGAATGAATTTTTTTTAGCTACATTTACACCGATGAACACGTTGAAGCAACAGCCTAATGTTAAGTGCAATACAATGAGGCAAAAGAAGCAAAATTAAGACACCCATATCATTTCAAGACCTTTAAAAAAAATAAAATAAGGAAATATCTATTTTTCTGATTCTTGTCGAATGAATTTTTTTTAGCTACATTTACACCGATGAACACGCAAAAGCAACTGCTTAATGTTTAATACAATACAATGAGCCAAAATAAGCAAAATTAAGACACCTATATCTTTTAAAGACCTTTAAAAAAATAAAATAAGTAAATAGCTATTTTTCTGATTCTTGTCGAATGAATTTTTTTTAGCTACAATTACACCGATGAACACGCAAATGCAACTGCTTAATGTTTAATACAATACAATGAGCCAAAATAAGCAAAATTAAGACACCTATATCTTTTAAAGACCTTTAAAAAAATAAAATAAGTATATAGCTATTTTTCGTATTCTTGGCGAATGAATTTTTTTCAGCTACATTTACACGGATGAACATGCAGGAGCAATAGTTAAATGTTAAGTACAATACAGTGAGCCAAAATAAGCAAATGTAAGACACCCGTGTTATATCAAGACCTTTAAAAAAATAAAATAAGTGTATGAATATTTTTCTTATTCTTGTCGAATGAATTTTTTTTAGCTCAATTTACACCGATGAACACGCAGGAGCAATTGGTCAATGTTAAGAACAATACATTGAGCCTAAATAACCAAAACTAAGACACCTGTATCTTTTTAAGACCTTTAAAAAAAAGAAAATAATGAAATAGCTATTTTTCTTATTCTTGTCGAATAAATTTTTTGTAGCTACATTTACACCGATGAACACGCAGGAGCAATTGCTCAATGTTAGGTACAATACATTGAGCCAACATAAGCAAAATTAGGACACCTATGTCTTTTTAAGACCTTTAAAAAAATAAAATAAGTAAATAGCTATTTTTCGGATTCCTGTCGAATGAATTTTTTTTAGCTCCATTTACACCGATGAACACGCAGGAGCAATTGGTCAATGTTAAGTACAATACAGTGAGCCTAAATAACCAAAATTAAGACACCTATATCTTTTTAAGACCCTTAAAAAAAGATAATAACGAAATAGCTATTTTTCTTATTCTTGTCGAATGAATTTTTTGTAGCTAAATTTACACCGACGAACACGCAGGAGCAATTGCTCAATGTTAGGTGCAATACAGTGAGCCAACATAAGCAAAATTAAGACACCTTTATCTTTTTAAGACCTTTAAAAAAAAAAATAACTAAATTGCTATTTTTCTTATTCTTGCCTTGTGAATTTTTAGTAGCTACATTTACACGGATGAACACGCAGGAGCATTTGCCCAATGTTGGGTACAATACAGTGAGCCAAAATAAGCAAAATTAGGACACCTATATCTTTTAAAGACCTTTAAAAAAATAAAATAACTAAATTGCTATTTTTCTTATTCATGTCTTGTGAATTTTTAGTAGCTACATTTACACGGATGAACACGCAGGAGCATTTGCCCAATGTTAGGTACAGTACAATGAGCCAAAATAAGCAAAATTAGGACACCTATATCTTTTAAAGACCTTTAAAAAAATAAAATAAGTAAATAGCTATTTTTCTGATTCCTGTCGAATGAATTTTTTTTAGCTACATTTACACCGATGAACACGCAGAAGCAACTGCTCAATGTTAAGTACAATACAATGAGCCGAAATAAGCCAAATTAAGACACCCATACCATATCAAAACCTTTAAAAAAAATAAAATAAGTATATAGCTATTTTTGGTATTCTTGTCGAATGAATTTTTTTTAGCTACATTTACACCGATGAACACGCAGAAGCACTTGCTCAATGTTAAGTACTATACATTGAGCCAAAATAAGCAAAATTAAGACACCCATATCATTTCAAGACCTTTAAAAAAATAAAATAAGTAAATAGCTATTTTTCTGATTCCTGTCGAATGAATTTTTTTTAGCTACATTTACACCGATGAACACGCAGAAGCAACTGCTCAATGTTTAATACAATACAATGAGCCAAAATAAGCAAAACTAAGACACCTATATCTTTTAAAGACCTTTAAAAAAATAAAATAAGTAAATAGCTATTTTTCTGATTCCTGTCGAATGAATTTTTTTTAGCTACATTTACACCTTTGAACACGCAAAAGCAACTGCTCAATGTTAAGAACAATACAATGAGCCAAAATAAGCAAAATTAAGACACCCATATCATTTCAAGACCTTTAAAAAAAAAAATAAGTAAATAGCTATTTTTCTTATTCTTGTCGAATGAATTTTTTTTAGCTACAATTACACCGATGAACACGCAGGAGCAATAGCTTAATGTTATGTACAATACAATGAGCCGAAGTAAGCAAAACATGACACCCATATCATATCAAAACCTTTAAAAAAAATAAAATAAGTATATAGCTATTTTTGGTATTCTTGTCGAATGAATTTTTTTTAGCTACATTTACACCTTTGAACACGCAAGAGCAACTGTTTAATGTTTAGTACAATACAATGAGCCAAAATAAGCAAAATTAAGACACCCATATCATTTCAAGACCTTTAAAAAAAAAAAATAAGTAAATAGCTATTTTTCTGATTCCTGTCGAATGAATTTTTTTTAGCTACAATTACACAGATGAACACGCAGGAGCAATTGCTCAATGTTATGTACAATACAATGAGCCGAAATAAGCAAAATTATGACACCCATATCACATCAAAACCTTTAAAAAAAAAAAAATAAGTATATAGCTATTTTTCTTATTCTTGTCGAATGAATTTTTTTTAGCTCCACTTACACCGATGAACACGCAGGAGCAATTGGTCAATGTTAAGTACAATACAGTGAGCCTAAATAACCAAAATTAAGACACCTATATCTTTTTAAGACCTTTAAAAAAAAGAAAATAATGAAATAGCTATTTTTCTTATTCTTGTCGAATAAATTTTATGTAGCTACATTTGCACCGATGAACACGCTGGAGCAATTGCTAAATGTAAGGTACAATACAGTGAGCCAAAATAAGCAAAACTAGGACACCCATATCTATCCAAGACCTTTAAAAAAAATAAAATAAGTAAATAGCTATTTTTCTTATTCTTGTCGAGTGAATTTTTTTAGCTACATTTACACCGATGAACACGCAGGAGCAATTGCTCGATGTTAAGTACAATTTAATGAGCCAAAACGAGCAAAATTAAGACACCCATATCATATCAAGACCTTTAAAAAAATGAAATAAGTATGTAGCTATTTTTCTTATTCTTGTCGAATGAATTTTTAGTAGCTACATTTACACGGATGAACACGCAGGAGCATTTACTCAATGTTAGCAATTGCTTAATGTTATGTACAATACAATGAGCCGAAGTAAGCAAAATATGACACCCATATCATATCAAAACCTTTAAATAAAATAAAATAAGTATATAGCTATTTTTGGTATTCTTGTCGAATGAATTTTTTTTAGCTACATTTACACCTTTGAACACGCAAAAGCAACTGCTCAATGTTAAGAACAATACAATGAGCCAAAATAAGCAAAATTAAGACACCCATATCATTTCAAGACCTTTAAAAAAAAAAAATAAGTAAATAGCTATTTTTCTGATTCCTGTCGAATGAATTTTTTTTAGCTACAATTACACAGATGAACACGCAGGAGCAATTGCTCAATGTTATGTACAATACAATGAGCCGAAATAAGCAAAATTATGACACCCATATCACATCAAAACCTTTAAAAAAAAAAAAAATAAGTATATAGCTATTTTTCTTATTCTTGTCGAATGAATTTTTTTTAGCTCCACGTACACCGATGAACACGCAGGAGCAATAGGTCAATGTTAAGTGCAATACAATGAGGCAAAATAAGCAAAATTAAGACACCCATATCATTTCAAGACCTTTAAAAAAATAAAATAAGTAAATAGCTATTTTTCTGATTCCTGTCGAATGAATTTTTTTTAGCTACATTTACACCGATGAACACGCAGAAGCAACTGCTCAATGTTAAGTACAATACAATGAGCCGAAATAAGCCAAATTAAGACACCCATACCATATCAAAACCTTTAAAAAAAATAAAATAAGTATATAGCTATTTTTGGTATTCTTGTCGAATGAATTTTTTTTAGCTACATTTACACCGATGAACACGCAGAAGCACTTGCTCAATGTTAAGTACTATACATTGAGCCAAAATAAGCAAAATTAAGACACCCATATCATTTCAAGACCTTTAAAAAAATAAAATAAGTAAATAGCTATTTTTCTGATTCCTGTCGAATGAATTTTTTTTAGCTACATTTACACCGATGAACACGCAGAAGCAACTGCTCAATGTTTAATACAATACAATGAGCCAAAATAAGCAAAATTAAGACACCTATATCTTTTAAAGACCTTTAAAAAAATAAAATAAGTAAATAGCTATTTTTCTGATTCCTGTCGAATGAATTTTTTTTAGCTACATTTACACCTTTGAACACGCAAAAGCAACTGCTCAATGTTAAGAACAATACAATGAGCCAAAATAAGCAAAATTAAGACACCCATATCATTTCAAGACCTTTAAAAAAAAAATAAGTAAATAGCTATTTTTCTTATTCTTGTCGATTGAATTTTTTTTAGCTACAATTACACCGATGAACACGCAGGAGCAATAGCTTAATGTTACGTACAATACAATGAGCCGAAGTAAGCAAAACATGACACCCATATCATATCAAAACCTTTAAAAAAAATAAAATAAGTATATAGCTATTTTTGGTATTCTTGTCGAATGAATTTTTTTTAGCTACATTTACACCTTTGAACACGCAAGAGCAACTGTTTAATGTTAAGAACAATACAATGAGCCAAAATAAGCAAAATTAAGACACCCATATCATTTCAAGACCTTTAAAAAAAAAAAATAAGTAAATAGCTATTTTTCTGATTCCTGTCGAATGAATTTTTTTTAGCTACAATTACACAGATGAACACGCAGGAGCAATTGCTCAATGTTATGTACAATACAATGAGCCGAAATAAGCAAAATTATGACACCCATATCACATCAAAACCTTTAAAAAAAAAAAAATAAGTATATAGCTATTTTTCTTATTCTTGTCGAATGAATTTTTTTTAGCTCCACTTACACCGATGAACACGCAGGAGCAATTGGTCAATGTTAAGTACAATACAGTGAGCCTAAATAACCAAAATTAAGACACCTATATCTTTTTAAGACCTTTAAAAAAAAGAAAATAATGAAATAGCTATTTTTCTTATTCTTGTCGAATAAATTTTATGTAGCTACATTTGCACCGATGAACACGCTGGAGCAATTGCTAAATGTAAGGTACAATACAGTGAGCCAAAATAAGCAAAACTAGGACACCCATATCTATCCAAGACCTTTAAAAAAAATAAAATAAGTAAATAGCTATTTTTCTTATTCTTGTCGAGTGAATTTTTTTAGCTACATTTACACCGATGAACACGCAGGAGCAATTGCTCGATGTTAAGTACAATTTAATGAGCCAAAACGAGCAAAATTAAGACACCCATATCATATCAAGACCTTTAAAAAAATGAAATAAGTATGTAGCTATTTTTCTTATTCTTGTCGAATGAATTTTTAGTAGCTACATTTACACGGATGAACACGCAGGAGCATTTACTCAATGTTAGCAATTGCTTAATGTTATGTACAATACAATGAGCCGAAGTAAGCAAAATATGACACCCATATCATATCAAAACCTTTAAATAAAATAAAATAAGTATATAGCTATTTTTGGTATTCTTGTCGAATGAATTTTTTTTAGCTACATTTACACCTTTGAACACGCAAAAGCAACTGCTCAATGTTAAGAACAATACAATGAGCCAAAATAAGCAAAATTAAGACACCCATATCATTTCAAGACCTTTAAAAAAAAAAAATAAGTAAATAGCTATTTTTCTGATTCCTGTCGAATGAATTTTTTTTAGCTACAATTACACAGATGAACACGCAGGAGCAATTGCTCAATGTTATGTAAAATACAATGAGCCGAAATAAGCAAAATTATGACACCCATATCACATCAAAACCTTTAAAAAAAAAAAAATAAGTATATAGCTATTTTTCTTATTCTTGTCGAATGAATTTTTTTTAGCTCCACGTACACCGATGAACACGCAGGAGCAATTGGTCAATGTTAAGTGCAATACAATGAGGCAAAATAAGCAAAATTAAGACACCCATATCATTTCAAGACCTTTAAAAAAATAAAATAAGTAAATAGCTATTTTTCTGATTCCTGTCGAATGAATTTTTTTTAGCTACATTTACACCGATGAACACGCAGAAGCAACTGCTCAATGTTAAGTACAATACAATGAGCCGAAATAAGCCAAATTAAGACACCCATACCATATCAAAACCTTTAAAAAAAATAAAATAAGTATATAGCTATTTTTGGTATTCTTGTCGAATGAATTTTTTTTAGCTACATTTACACCGATGAACACGCAGAAGCACTTGCTCAATGTTAAGTACTATACATTGAGCCAAAATAAGCAAAATTAAGACACCCATATCATTTCAAGACCTTTAAAAAAATAAAATAAGTAAATAGCTATTTTTCTGATTCCTGTCGAATGAATTTTTTTTAGCTACATTTACACCGATGAACACGCAGAAGCAACTGCTCAATGTTTAATACAATACAATGAGCCAAAATAAGCAAAATTAAGACACCTATATCTTTTAAAGACCTTTAAAAAAATAAAATAAGTAAATAGCTATTTTTCTGATTCCTGTCGAATGAATTTTTTTTAGCTACATTTACACCTTTGAACACGCAAAAGCAACTGCTCAATGTTAAGAACAATACAATGAGCCAAAATAAGCAAAATTAAGACACCCATATCATTTCAAGACCTTTAAAAAAAAAAAATAAGTAAATAGCTATTTTTCTGATTCCTGTCGAATGAATTTTTTTTAGCTACAATTACACAGATGAACACGCAGGAGCAATTGCTCAATGTTATGTACAATACAATGAGCCGAAATAAGCAAAATTATGACACCCATATCACATCAAAACCTTTAAAAAAAAAAAAATAAGTATATAGCTATTTTTCTTATTCTTGTCGAATGAATTTTTTTTAGCTCCACTTACACCGATGAACACGCAGGAGCAATTGGTCAATGTTAAGTACAATACAGTGAGCCTAAATAACCAAAATTAAGACACCTATATCTTTTTAAGACCTTTAAAAAAAAGAAAATAATGAAATAGCTATTTTTCTTATTCTTGTCGAATAAATTTTATGTAGCTACATTTGCACCGATGAACACGCTGGAGCAATTGCTAAATGTAAGGTACAATACAGTGAGCCAAAATAAGCAAAACTAGGACACCCATATCTATCCAAGACCTTTAAAAAAAATAAAATAAGTAAATAGCTATTTTTCTTATTCTTGTCGAGTGAATTTTTTTAGCTACATTTACACCGATGAACACGCAGGAGCAATTGCTCGATGTTAAGTACAATTTAATGAGCCAAAACGAGCAAAATTAAGACACCCATATCATATCAAGACCTTTAAAAAAATGAAATAAGTATGTAGCTATTTTTCTTATTCTTGTCGAATGAATTTTTAGTAGCTACATTTACACGGATGAACACGCAGGAGCATTTACTCAATGTTAGCAATTGCTTAATGTTATGTACAATACAATGAGCCGAAGTAAGCAAAATATGACACCCATATCATATCAAAACCTTTAAATAAAATAAAATAAGTATATAGCTATTTTTGGTATTCTTGTCGAATGAATTTTTTTTAGCTACATTTACACCTTTGAACACGCAAAAGCAACTGCTCAATGTTAAGAACAATACAATGAGCCAAAATAAGCAAAATTAAGACACCCATATCATTTCAAGACCTTTAAAAAAAAAAAATAAGTAAATAGCTATTTTTCTGATTCCTGTCGAATGAATTTTTTTTAGCTACAATTACACAGATGAACACGCAGGAGCAATTGCTCAATGTTATGTAAAATACAATGAGCCGAAATAAGCAAAATTATGACACCCATATCACATCAAAACCTTTAAAAAAAAAAAAATAAGTATATAGCTATTTTTCTTATTCTTGTCGAATGAATTTTTTTTAGCTCCACGTACACCGATGAACACGCAGGAGCAATTGGTCAATGTTAAGTGCAATACAATGAGGCAAAATAAGCAAAATTAAGACACCCATATCATTTCAAGACCTTTAAAAAAATAAAATAAGTAAATAGCTATTTTTCTGATTCCTGTCGAATGAATTTTTTTTAGCTACATTTACACCGATGAACACGCAGAAGCAACTGCTCAATGTTAAGTACAATACAATGAGCCGAAATAAGCCAAATTAAGACACCCATACCATATCAAAACCTTTAAAAAAAATAAAATAAGTATATAGCTATTTTTGGTATTCTTGTCGAATGAATTTTTTTTAGCTACATTTACACCGATGAACACGCAGAAGCACTTGCTCAATGTTAAGTACTATACATTGAGCCAAAATAAGCAAAATTAAGACACCCATATCATTTCAAGACCTTTAAAAAAATAAAATAAGTAAATAGCTATTTTTCTGATTCCTGTCGAATGAATTTTTTTTAGCTACATTTACACCGATGAACACGCAGAAGCAACTGCTCAATGTTTAATACAATACAATGAGCCAAAACGAGCAAAATTAAGACACCCATATCATATCAAGACCTTTAAAAAAATGAAATAAGTATGTAGCTATTTTTCTTATTCTTGTCGAATGAATTTTTAGTAGCTACATTTACACGGATGAACACGCAGGAGCATTTACTCAATGTTAGCAATTGCTTAATGTTATGTACAATACAATGAGCCGAAGTAAGCAAAATATGACACCCATATCATATCAAAACCTTTAAATAAAATAAAATAAGTATATAGCTATTTTTGGTATTCTTGTCGAATGAATTTTTTTTAGCTACATTTACACCTTTGAACACGCAAAAGCAACTGCTCAATGTTAAGAACAATACAATGAGCCAAAATAAGCAAAATTAAGAGACCCATATCATTTCAAGACCTTTAAAAAAAAAAAATAAGTAAATAGCTATTTTTCTGATTCCTGTCGAATGAATTTTTTTTAGCTACAATTACACAGATGAACACGCAGGAGCAATTGCTCAATGTTATGTAAAATACAATGAGCCGAAATAAGCAAAATTATGACACCCATATCACATCAAAACCTTTAAAAAAAAAAAAAATAAGTATATAGCTATTTTTCTTATTCTTGTCGAATGAATTTTTTTTAGCTCCACGTACACCGATGAACACGCAGGAGCAATTGGTCAATGTTAAGTGCAATACAATGAGGCAAAATAAGCAAAATTAAGACACCCATATCATTTCAAGACCTTTAAAAAAATAAAATAAGTAAATAGCTATTTTTCTGATTCCTGTCGAATGAATTTTTTTTTAGCTACATTTACACCGATGAACACGCAGAAGCAACTGCTCAATGTTAAGTACAATACAATGAGCCGAAATAAGCAAAATTAAGACACCCATATCATTTCAAGACCTTTAAAAAAATAAAATAAGTAAATAGCTATTTTTCTGATTCCTGTCGAATGAATTTTTTTTAGCTACATTTACACCGATGAACACGCAGAAGCAACTGCTCAATGTTTAATACAATACAATGAGCCAAAATAAGCAAAATTAAGACACCTATATCTTTTAAAGACCTTTAAAAAAATAAAATAAGTAAATAGCTATTTTTCTGATTCCTGTCGAATGAATTTTTTTTAGCTACATTTACACCTTTGAACACGCAAAAGCAACTGCTCAATGTTAAGAACAATACAATGAGCCAAAATAAGCAAAATTAAGACACCCATATCATTTCAAGACCTTTAAAAAAAAAAAATAAGTAAATAGCTATTTTTCTGATTCCTGTCGAATGAATTTTTTTTAGCTACAATTACACAGATGAACACGCAGGAGCAATTGCTCAATGTTATGTACAATACAATGAGCCGAAATAAGCAAAATTATGACACCCATATCACATCAAAACCTTTAAAAAAAAAAAAATAAGTATATAGCTATTTTTCTTATTCTTGTCGAATGAATTTTTTTTAGCTCCACTTACACCGATGAACACGCAGGAGCAATTGGTCAATGTTAAGTACAATACAGTGAGCCTAAATAACCAAAATTAAGACACCTATATCTTTTTAAGACCTTTAAAAAAAAGAAAATAATGAAATAGCTATTTTTCTTATTCTTGTCGAATAAATTTTATGTAGCTACATTTGCACCGATGAACACGCTGGAGCAATTGCTAAATGTAAGGTACAATACAGTGAGCCAAAATAAGCAAAACTAGGACACCCATATCTATCCAAGACCTTTAAAAAAAATAAAATAAGTAAATAGCTATTTTTCTTATTCTTGTCGAGTGAATTTTTTTAGCTACATTTACACCGATGAACACGCAGGAGCAATTGCTCGATGTTAAGTACAATTTAATGAGCCAAAACGAGCAAAATTAAGACACCCATATCATATCAAGACCTTTAAAAAAATGAAATAAGTATGTAGCTATTTTTCTTATTCTTGTCGAATGAATTTTTAGTAGCTACATTTACACGGATGAACACGCAGGAGCATTTACTCAATGTTAGCAATTGCTTAATGTTATGTACAATACAATGAGCCGAAGTAAGCAAAATATGACACCCATATCATTTTTCTGATTCCTGTCGAATGAATTTTTTTTAGCTACATTTACACCGATGAACACGCAGAAGCAACTGCTCAATGTTTAATACAATACAATGAGCCAAAATAAGCAAAATTAAGACACCTATATCTTTTAAAGACCTTTAAAAAAATAAAATAAGTAAATAGCTATTTTTCTGATTCCTGTCGAATGAATTTTTTTTAGCTACATTTACACCTTTGAACACGCAAAAGCAACTGCTCAATGTTAAGAACAATACAATGAGCCAAAATAAGCAAAATTAAGACACCCATATCATTTCAAGACCTTTAAAAAAAAAAATAAGTAAATAGCTATTTTTCTTATTCTTGTCGAATGAATTTTTTTTAGCTACAATTACACCGATGAACACGCAGGAGCAATAGCTTAATGTTACGTACAATACAATGAGCCGAAGTAAGCAAAACATGTAAATGTTAAGTACAATTTAATGAGCCAAAACGAGCAAAATTAAGACACCCATATCATATCAAGACCTTTAAAAAAATGAAATAAGTATGTAGCTATTTTTCTTATTCTTGTCGAATGAATTTTTAGTAGCTACATTTACACGGATGAACACGCAGGAGCATTTACTCAATGTTAGCAATTGCTTAATGTTATGTACAATACAATGAGCCGAAGTAAGCAAAATATGACACCCATATCATATCAAAACCTTTAAATAAAATAAAATAAGTATATAGCTATTTTTGGTATTCTTGTCGAATGAATTTTTTTTAGCTACATTTACACCTTTGAACACGCAAAAGCAACTGCTCAATGTTAAGAACAATACAATGAGCCAAAATAAGCAAAATTAAGACACCCATATCATTTCAAGACCTTTAAAAAAAAAAAATAAGTAAATAGCTATTTTTCTGATTCCTGTCGAATGAATTTTTTTTAGCTACAATTACACAGATGAACACGCAGGAGCAATTGCTCAATGTTATGTAAAATACAATGAGCCGAAATAAGCAAAATTATGACACCCATATCACATCAAAACCTTTAAAAAAAAAAAAATAAGTATATAGCTATTTTTCTTATTCTTGTCGAATGAATTTTTTTTAGCTCCACGTACACCGATGAACACGCAGGAGCAATTGGTCAATGTTAAGTGCAATACAATGAGGCAAAATAAGCAAAATTAAGACACCCATATCATTTCAAGACCTTTAAAAAAATAAAATAAGTAAATAGCTATTTTTCTGATTCCTGTCGAATGAATTTTTTTTAGCTACATTTACACCGATGAACACGCAGAAGCAACTGCTCAATGTTAAGTACAATACAATGAGCCGAAATAAGCCAAATTAAGACACCCATACCATATCAAAACCTTTAAAAAAAATAAAATAAGTATATAGCTATTTTTGGTATTCTTGTCGAATGAATTTTTTTTAGCTACATTTACACCGATGAACACGCAGAAGCACTTGCTCAATGTTAAGTACTATACATTGAGCCAAAATAAGCAAAATTAAGACACCCATATCATTTCAAGACCTTTAAAAAAATAAAATAAGTAAATAGCTATTTTTCTGATTCCTGTCGAATGAATTTTTTTTAGCTACATTTACACCGATGAACACGCAGAAGCAACTGCTCAATGTTTAATACAATACAATGAGCCAAAATAAGCAAAATTAAGACACCTATATCTTTTAAAGACCTTTAAAAAAATAAAATAAGTAAATAGCTATTTTTGGTATTCTTGTCGAATGAATTTTTTTTAGCTACATTTACACCTTTGAACACGCAAGAGCAACTGTTTAATGTTAAGAACAATACAATGAGCCAAAATAAGCAAAATTAAGACACCCATATCATTTCAAGACCTTTAAAAAAAAAAAATAAGTAAATAGCTATTTTTCTGATTCCTGTCGAATGAATTTTTTTTAGCTACAATTACACAGATGAACACGCAGGAGCAATTGCTCAATGTTATGTACAATACAATGAGCCGAAATAAGCAAAATTATGACACCCATATCACATCAAAACCTTTAAAAAAAAAAAAATAAGTATATAGCTATTTTTCTTATTCTTGTCGAATGAATTTTTTTTAGCTCCACGTACACCGATGAACACGCAGGAGCAATTGGTCAATGTTAAGTGCAATACAATGAGGCAAAATAAGCAAAATTAAGACACCCATATCATTTCAAGACCTTTAAAAAAAATAAAATAAGGAAATATCTATTTTTCTTATTCTTGTCGAATGAATTTTTTTTAGCTACATTTACACCTATGAACTCGCAGGAGCAATTGCTCAATCTTAAGCACAATACGGTGAGCCAAAATAAGCAAAATAAAGACTCCCATATCATAACAAGACCTTTAAAAAAAATAAAATAAGTAAATAGCTATTTTTCTGATTCCTGTCGAATGAATTTTTTGAGCTACATTTACACCGATGAACACGCAGGAGCAATAGCTTAATGTTATGTACAATACAATGAGCCGAAGTAAGCAAAACATGACACCCATATCATATCAAAACCTTTAAAAAAAATAAAATAAGTATATAGCTATTTTTGGTATTCTTGTCGAATGAATTTTTTTTAGCTACATTTACACCTTTGAACACGCAAGAGCAACTGTTTAATGTTAAGAACAATACAATGAGCCAAAATAAGCAAAATTAAGACACCCATATCATTTCAAGACCTTTAAAAAAAAAAAATAAGTAAATAGCTATTTTTCTGATTCCTGTCGAATGAATTTTTTTTAGCTACAATTACACAGATGAACACGCAGGAGCAATTGCTCAATGTTATGTACAATACAATGAGCCGAAATAAGCAAAATTATGACACCCATATCACATCAAAACCTTTAAAAAAAAAAAAATAAGTATATAGCTATTTTTCTTATTCTTGTCGAATGAATTTTTTTTAGCTCCACTTACACCGATGAACACGCAGGAGCAATTGGTCAATGTTAAGTACAATACAGTGAGCCTAAATAACCAAAATTAAGACACCTATATCTTTTTAAGACCTTTAAAAAAAAGAAAATAATGAAATAGCTATTTTTCTTATTCTTGTCGAATAAATTTTATGTAGCTACATTTGCACCGATGAACACGCTGGAGCAATTGCTAAATGTAAGGTACAATACAGTGAGCCAAAATAAGCAAAACTAGGACACCCATATCTATCCAAGACCTTTAAAAAAAATAAAATAAGTAAATAGCTATTTTTCTTATTCTTGTCGAGTGAATTTTTTTAGCTACATTTACACCGATGAACACGCAGGAGCAATTGCTCGATGTTAAGTACAATTTAATGAGCCAAAACGAGCAAAATTAAGACACCCATATCATATCAAGACCTTTAAAAAAATGAAATAAGTATGTAGCTATTTTTCTTATTCTTGTCGAATGAATTTTTAGTAGCTACATTTACACGGATGAACACGCAGGAGCATTTACTCAATGTTAGCAATTGCTTAATGTTATGTACAATACAATGAGCCGAAGTAAGCAAAATATGACACCCATATCATATCAAAACCTTTAAATAAAATAAAATAAGTATATAGCTATTTTTGGTATTCTTGTCGAATGAATTTTTTTTAGCTACATTTACACCTTTGAACACGCAAAAGCAACTGCTCAATGTTAAGAACAATACAATGAGCCAAAATAAGCAAAATTAAGACACCCATATCATTTCAAGACCTTTAAAAAAAAAAAATAAGTAAATAGCTATTTTTCTGATTCCTGTCGAATGAATTTTTTTTAGCTACAATTACACAGATGAACACGCAGGAGCAATTGCTCAATGTTATGTACAATACAATGAGCCGAAATAAGCAAAATTATGACACCCATATCACATCAAAACCTTTAAAAAAAAAAAAATAAGTATATAGCTATTTTTCTTATTCTTGTCGAATGAATTTTTTTTAGCTCCACGTACACCGATGAACACGCAGGAGCAATTGGTCAATGTTAAGTGCAATACAATGAGGCAAAATAAGCAAAATTAAGACACCCATATCATTTCAAGACCTTTAAAAAAATAAAATAAGTAAATAGCTATTTTTCTGATTCCTGTCGAATGAATTTTTTTTAGCTACATTTACACCGATGAACACGCAGAAGCAACTGCTCAATGTTAAGTACAATACAATGAGCCGAAATAAGCCAAATTAAGACACCCATACCATATCAAAACCTTTAAAAAAAATAAAATAAGTATATAGCTATTTTTGGTATTCTTGTCGAATGAATTTTTTTTAGCTACATTTACACCGATGAACACGCAGAAGCACTTGCTCAATGTTAAGTACTATACATTGAGCCAAAATAAGCAAAATTAAGACACCCATATCATTTCAAGACCTTTAAAAAAATAAAATAAGTAAATAGCTATTTTTCTGATTCCTGTCGAATGAATTTTTTTTAGCTACATTTACACCGATGAACACGCAGAAGCAACTGCTCAATGTTTAATACAATACAGTGAGCCAAAATAAGCAAAATTAAGACACCTATATCTTTTAAAGACCTTTAAAAAAATAAAATAAGTAAATAGCTATTTTTCTGATTCCTGTCGAATGAATTTTTTTTAGCTACATTTACACCTTTGAACACGCAAAAGCAACTGCTCAATGTTAAGAACAATACAATGAGCCAAAATAAGCAAAATTAAGACACCCATATCATTTCAAGACCTTTAAAAAAAAAAATAAGTAAATAGCTATTTTTCTTATTCTTGTCGAATGAATTTTTTTTAGCTACAATTACACCGATGAACACGCAGGAGCAATAGCTTAATGTTATGTACAATACAATGAGCCGAAGTAAGCAAAACATGACACCCATATCATATCAAAACCTTTAAAAAAAATAAAATAAGTATATAGCTATTTTTGGTATTCTTGTCGAATGAATTTTTTTTAGCTACATTTACACCTTTGAACACGCAAGAGCATCTGTTTAATGTTAAGAACAATACAATGAGCCAAAATAAGCAAAATTAAGACACCCATATCATTTCAAGACCTTTAAAAAAAAAAAATAAGTAAATAGCTATTTTTCTGATTCCTGTCGAATGAATTTTTTTTAGCTACAATTACACAGATGAACACGCAGGAGCAATTGCTCAATGTTATGTACAATACAATAAGCCGAAATAAGCAAAATTATGACACCCATATCACATCAAAACCTTTAAAAAAAAAAAATAAGTATATAGCTATTTTTCTTATTCTTGTCGAATGAATTTTTTTTAGCTCCACTTACACCGATGAACACGCAGTAGCAATTGGTCAATGTTAAGTACAATACAGTGAGCCTAAATAACCAAAATTAAGACACCTATATCTTTTTAAGACCTTTAAAAAAAAGAAAATAATGAAATAGCTATTTTTCTTATTCTTGTCGAATAAATTTTATGTGGCTACATTTGCACCGATGAACACGCTGGAGCAATTGCTAAATGTAAGGTACAATACAGTGAGCCAAAATAAGCAAAACTAGGACACCCATATCTATCCAAGACCTTTAAAAAAAATAAAATAAGTAAATAGCTATTTTTCTTATTCTTGTCGAATGAATTTTTTTTAGCTCCACTTACACCGATGAACACGCAGGAGCAATTGGTCAATGTTAAGTACAATACAGTGAGCCTAAATAACCAAAATTAAGACACCTATATCTTTTTAAGACCTTTAAAAAAAAGAAAATAATGAAATAGCTATTTTTCTTATTCTTGTCGAATAAATTTTATGTAGCTACATTTGCACCGATGAACACGCTGGAGCAATTGCTAAATGTAAGGTACAATACAGTGAGCCAAAATAAGCAAAACTAGGACACCCATATCTATCCAAGACCTTTAAAAAAAATAAAATAAGTAAATAGCTATTTTTCTTATTCTTGTCGAGTGAATTTTTTTAGCTACATTTACACCGATGAACACGCAGGAGCAATTGCTCGATGTTAAGTACAATTTAATGAGCCAAAACGAGCAAAATTAAGACACCCATATCATATCAAGACCTTTAAAAAAATGAAATAAGTATGTAGCTATTTTTCTTATTCTTGTCGAATGAATTTTTAGTAGCTACATTTACACGGATGAACACGCAGGAGCATTTACTCAATGTTAGCAATTGCTTAATGTTATGTACAATACAATGAGCCGAAGTAAGCAAAATATGACACCCATATCATATCAAAACCTTTAAATAAAATAAAATAAGTATATAGCTATTTTTGGTATTCTTGTCGAATGAATTTTTTTTAGCTACATTTACACCTTTGAACACGCAAAAGCAACTGCTCAATGTTAAGAACAATACAATGAGCCAAAATAAGCAAAATTAAGACACCCATATCATTTCAAGACCTTTAAAAAAAAAAAATAAGTAAATAGCTATTTTTCTGATTCCTGTCGAATGAATTTTTTTTAGCTACAATTACACAGATGAACACGCAGGAGCAATTGCTCAATGTTATGTACAATACAATGAGCCGAAATAAGCAAAATTATGACACCCATATCACATCAAAACCTTTAAAAAAAAAAAAATAAGTATATAGCTATTTTTCTTATTCTTGTCGAATGAATTTTTTTTAGCTCCACGTACACCGATGAACACGCAGGAGCAATTGGTCAATGTTAAGTGCAATACAATGAGGCAAAATAAGCAAAATTAAGACACCCATATCATTTCAAGACCTTTAAAAAAATAAAATAAGTAAATAGCTATTTTTCTGATTCCTGTCGAATGAATTTTTTTTAGCTACATTTACACCGATGAACACGCAGAAGCAACTGCTCAATGTTAAGTACAATACAATGAGCCGAAATAAGCCAAATTAAGACACCCATACCATATCAAAACCTTTAAAAAAAATAAAATAAGTATATAGCTATTTTTGGTATTCTTGTCGAATGAATTTTTTTTAGCTACATTTACACCGATGAACACGCAGAAGCACTTGCTCAATGTTAGGTACTATACATTGAGCCAAAATAAGCAAAATTAAGACACCCATATCATTTCAAGACCTTTAAAAAAATAAAATAAGTAAATAGCTATTTTTCTGATTCCTGTCGAATGAATTTTTTTTAGCTACATTTACACCGATGAACACGCAGAAGCAACTGCTCAATGTTTAATACAATACAGTGAGCCAAAATAAGCAAAATTAAGACACCTATATCTTTTAAAGACCTTTAAAAAAATAAAATAAGTAAATAGCTATTTTTCTGATTCCTGTCGAATGAATATTTTTTAGCTACATTTACACCTTTGAACACGCAAAAGCAACTGCTCAATGTTAAGAACAATACAATGAGCCAAAATAAGCAAAATTAAGACACCCATATCATTTCAAGACCTTTAAAAAAAAAAATAAGTAAATAGCTATTTTTCTTATTCTTGTCGAATGAATTTTTTTTAGCTACAATTACACCGATGAACACGCAGGAGCAATAGCTTAATGTTATGTACAATACAATGAGCCGAAGTAAGCAAAACATGACACCCATATCATATCAAAACCTTTAAAAAAAATAAAATAAGTATATAGCTATTTTTGGTATTCTTGTCGAATGAATTTTTTTTAGCTACATTTACACCTTTGAACACGCAAGAGCAACTGTTTAATGTTAAGAACAATACAATGAGCCAAAATAAGCAAAATTAAGACACCCATATCATTTCAAGACCTTTAAAAAAAAAAAATAAGTAAATAGCTATTTTTCTGATTCCTGTCGAATGAATTTTTTTTAGCTACAATTACACAGATGAACACGCAGGAGCAATTGCTCAATGTTATGTACAATACAATAAGCCGAAATAAGCAAAATTATGACACCCATATCACATCAAAACCTTTAAAAAAAAAAAATAAGTATATAGCTATTTTTCTTATTCTTGTCGAATGAATTTTTTTTAGCTCCACTTACACCGATGAACACGCAGTAGCAATTGGTCAATGTTAAGTACAATACAGTGAGCCTAAATAACCAAAATTAAGACACCTATATCTTTTTAAGACCTTTAAAAAAAAGAAAATAATGAAATAGCTATTTTTCTTATTCTTGTCGAATAAATTTTATGTGGCTACATTTGCACCGATGAACACGCTGGAGCAATTGCTAAATGTAAGGTACAATACAGTGAGCCAAAATAAGCAAAACTAGGACACCCATATCTATCCAAGACCTTTAAAAAAAATAAAATAAGTAAATAGCTATTTTTCTTATTCTTGTCGAGTGAATTTTTTTAGCTACATTTACACCGATGAACACGCAGGAGCAATTGCTCGATGTTAAGTACAATTTAATGAGCCAAAACGAGCAAAATTAAGACACCCATATCATATCAAGACCTTTAAAAAAATGAAATAAGTATGTAGCTATTTTTCTTATTCTTGTCGAATGAATTTTTAGTAGCTACATTTACACGGATGAACACGCAGGAGCATTTACTCAATGTTAGCAATTGCTTAATGTTATGTACAATACAATGAGCCGAAGTAAGCAAAATATGACACCCATATCATATCAAAACCTTTAAATAAAATAAAATAAGTATATAGCTATTTTTGGTATTCTTGTCGAATGAATTTTTTTTAGCTACATTTACACCTTTGAACACGCAAAAGCAACTGCTCAATGTTAAAAACAATACAATGAGCCAAAATAAGCAAAATTAAGACACCCATATCATTTCAAGACCTTTAAAAAAAAAAAATAAGTAAATAGCTATTTTTCTGATTCCTGTCGAATGAATTTTTTTTAGCTACAATTACACAGATGAACACGCAGGAGCAATTGCTCAATGTTATGTACAATACAATGAGCCGAAATAAGCAAAATTATGACACCCATATCACATCAAAACCTTTAAAAAAAAAAAAATAAGTATATAGCTATTTTTCTTATTCTTGTCGAATGAATTTTTTTTAGCTCCACGTACACCGATGAACACGCAGGAGCAATTGGTCAATGTTAAGTGCAATACAATGAGGCAAAATAAGCAAAATTAAGACACCCATATCATTTCAAGACCTTTAAAAAAAATAAAATAAGGAAATATCTATTTTTCTTATTCTTGTCGAATGAATTTTTTTTAGCTACATTTACACCTATGAACTCGCAGGAGCAATTGCTCAATCTTAAGCACAATACGGTGAGCCAAAATAAGCAAAATAAAGACTCCCATATCATAACAAGACCTTTAAAAAAAATAAAATAAGTAAATAGCTATTTTTCTGATTCCTGTCGAATGAACTTTTTGAGCTACATTTACACCGATGAACACGCAGAAGCAACTGCTCAATGTTTAGTACAATACAATGAGCCAAAATAAGCAAAATTAAGACACCTATATCTTTTAAAGACCTTTAAAAAAATAAAATAAGTAAGTAGCTATTTTTCTGATTCCTGTCGAATGAATTTTTTTTAGCTACATTTACACCTTTGAACACGCAAAAGCAACTCCTCAATGTTACGAACAATACAATGAGCCAAAATAAGCAAAATTAAGACACCTATATCTTTTAAAGACCTTTAAAAAAATAAAATAAATAAATAGCTATTTTTCTGATTCCTGTCGAATGAATTTTTTGAGCTACATTTACACCGATGAACACGCAGAAGCAACTGCTCAATGTTTAGTACAATACAATGAGCCAAAATAAGCAAAATTAAGACACCTATATCTTTTAAAGACCTTTAAAAAAATAAAATAAGTAAGTAGCTATTTTTCTGATTCCTGTCGAATGAATTTTTTGAGCTACATTTACACCGATGAACACGCAGGAGCAACTGCTCAATGTTTAGTACAATACAATGAGCCAAAATAAGCAAAATTAAGACACCTATATCTTTTAAAGACCTTTAAAAAAATAAAATAAGTAAATAGCTATTTTGCTGATTCCTGTCGAATGAATTTTTTTTAGCTACATTTACACCGATGAACTCGCAGGAGCAATTGCTCGATCTTAAGCACAATACGGTGAGCCAAAATAAGCAAAATAAAGACTCCCATATCATATCAAGACCTTTAAAAAAAATAAAATAAGTAAATAGCTATTTTTCTTATTCTTGTCGAATGAATTTTTTTTAGCTACATTTACACCTATGAACTCGCAGGAGCAATTGCTCGATCTTAAGCACAATACGGTGAGCCGAAATAAGCAAAATAAAGACTCCCATATCATATCAAGACCTTTAAAAAAAATAAAATAAGTAAATAGCTATTTTTCTGATTCCTGTCGAATGAATTTTTTTTAGCTACATTTACACCGATGAACACGCAAAAGCAACTGCTCAATGTTTAATACAATACAATGAGCCAAAATAAGCAAAATTAAGACACCTATATCTTTTAAAGACCTTTAAAAAAATAAAATAAGTAAATAGCTATTTTTCTGATTCTTGTCGAATGAATTTTTTTTAGCTACAATTACACCGATGAACACGAAGGAGCAATTGTTTAATGTTAGGTACAATACAGTGAGCCGAAATAAGCAAAATTAAGACACCCGTGTTATATCAAGACCTTTAAAAAAATAAAATAAGTGTATAGCTATTTTTCTTATTCTTGTCGAATGAATTTTTTTTAGCTCCATTTACACCGATGAACACGCAGGAGCAATTGGTCAATGTTAAGTACAATACAGTGAGCCTAAATAACCAAAATTAAGACACCTATATCTTTTAAAGACCTTTAAAAAAAAGAAAATAATGAAATAGCTATTTTTCTTATTCTTGTCGAAAAATTTTTTGTAGCTACATTTACACCGATAAACACGCAGGAGCAATTGCTCAATGTTAGGTACAATACATTGAGCCAACATAAGCAAAATTAGGACACCTATGTCTTTTTAAGACCTTTAAAAAAATAAAATAAGTAAATAGCTATTTTTCTCATTCCTGTCGAATGAATTTTTTTTAGCTACAATTTACACCGATGAACACGCAGAAGCAACTGCTCAATGTTTAGTACAATACAATGAGCCGAAATAAGCCAAATTAAGACACCCATACCATATCAAAACCTTTAAAAAAAATAAAATAAGTAAATAGCTATTTTTGGTATTCTTGTCGAATGAATTTTTTTTAGCTACATTTACACCGATGAACACGCAAAAGCACTTGCTCGTTGTTGAGTACTATACAATGAGCCAAAATAAGCAAAATTAAGACACCCATATCATTTCAAGACCTTTAAAAAAATAAAATAAGTAAATAGCTATTTTTCTGATTCCTGTCGAATGAATTTTTTTTAGCTCCATTTACACCGATGAACACGCAGAAGCACTTGCTCAATGTTAAGTACTATACATTGAGCCAAAATAAGCAAAATTAAGACACCCATATCATTTCAAGACCTTAAAAAAAAAGAAAATAACGAAATAGCTATTTTTCTTATTCTTGTCGAATGAATTTTTTATAGCTAAATTTACACCGATGAACACCCAGGAGCAATTGCTCAATGTTAGATACAATACAGTGAGCCAACATAAGCAAAATTAAGACACCTATATCTTTTTAAGACCTTTAAAAAAAAAAAATAACTAAATTGCTATTTTTCTTATTCTTCTCTTGTGAATTTTTAGTAGCTACATTTACACGGATGAACACGCAGGAGCATTTGCCCAATGTTAGGTACAATACAATGAGCCAAAATAAGCAAAACTAGGACAGCTATATCTTTTAAAGACCTTTACAGACAGCTCATTTGCTCAAAGTTAGGTACATTACAATGAGCCAAAATTAGCAAAATTAGGACACCTATATCTTTTAAAGACCTTTAAAAAAATAAAATAAGTAAATAGCTATTTTTCTGATTCCTGTCGAATGAATTTTTAGTAGCTACATTTACACGGATGAACACGCAGGAGCATTTGCCCAATGTTAGGTACAATACAATGAGCCAAAATAAGCAAAACTAGGACAGCTATATCTTTTAAAGACCTTTAAAAAAATAAAATAAGTGAATAGCTATTTTTCTGATTCCTGTCGAATGAATTTTTTTTTTAGCTACATTTACACCGATGAACACGCAGAAGCAACTGCTTAATGTTAAGTACAATACAATGAGCCAAAATAAGCAAAATTAAGACACCCATATCATTTCAAGACCTTTAAAAAAAAAAAATAAGTAAATAGCTGTTTTTCTTATTCTTGTCGAATGAATTTTTTTTAGCTACATTTACACCGATGAACACGCAGAAGCACTTGCTCAATGTTAAGAACAATACAATGAGCCAAAACAAGCAAAATTAAGAAACCTATATCTATTTAAGACCTTTAAAAAAAAAATAAGTAAATAGCTATTTTTCTTATTCTTATCGAATGATTTGTTTTTAGCTACATTTACACCGATGAACATGCAGGAGCAATTGCTCAATGTTAGTGCAATACAATGAGCCAAAACAAGCAAAATTAAGAAACCTATATCTATTTAAGACCTTTAAAAATAAAATAAGGAAATATCTATTTTTCTTATTCTTGTCGAATGAATTTTTTTTAGCTACATTTACACCTGTGAACTCGCAGAAGCAATTGTCCGATCTTAAGCACAATACGGTGAGCCAAAATAAGCAAAATAAAGACTCCCATATCATATCAAGACCTTTAAAAAAAATAAAATAAGTAAATAGCTATTTTATGATTCCTGTCGAATGAATTTTTTTTAGCTACATTTACACCGATGAACACGCAGAAGCAACTGGTCAATGTTCAATACATTACAATGAGCCAAAATAAGCAAAATTAAGACGCCTATATCTTTTAAAGACCTTTAAAAAAATAAAATAAGTAAATAGCTATTTTTCTGATTCCTGTCGAATGAATTTTTTTTAGCTACATTTACACCTTTGAACACGCAGAAGCAACTGCTCAATGTTAAGAACAATACAATGAGCCAAAATAAGCAAAATTAAGACACCCATATCATTTCAAGACCTTTAAAAAAAAAAAAATAAGTAAATAGCTATTTTTCTTATTCTTGTCGAATGAATTTTTTTTAGCTACAATTACACCGATGAATACGCAGGAGCAATTGCTTAATGTTAAGTACAATACAATGAGCCGAAATAAGCAAAATTATGACACCCATATCATATCAAAACCTTTAAAAAAAATAAAATAAGTATATAGCTATTTTTGGTATTCTTGTCGAATGAATTTTTTTTAGCTACATTTACACCGATGAACACGCAGAAGCAATTGGTCAATGTTAAGTACAATACATTGAGCCAAAAAAAGAAAAATTAAGACACCCATATCATTTCAAGACCTTTAAAAAAAAAATAAGTAAATAGCTATTTTTCTTATTCTTGTCGAATGAATTTTTTTTAGCTACAATTACACCGATGAACACGCAGGAGCAATTGCTCAATGTTATGTACAATACAATGAGCCGAAATAAGCAAAATTATGACACCCATATCATATCAAAACCTTTAAAAAAAATAAAATAAGTATATAGCTATTTTTCTTATTCTTGTCGAATGAATTTTTTTTAGCTCCACTTACACCGATGAACACGCAGGAGCAATTGGTCAATGTTAAGTACAATACAGTGAGCCTAAATAACCAAAATTAAGACACCTATATCTTTTTAAGACCTTTAAAAAAAAGAAAATAATGAAATAGCTATTTTTCTTATTCTTGTCGAATAAATTTTATGTAGCTACATTTACACCGATGAACACGCTGGAGCAATTGCTAAATGTAAGGTACAATACAGTGAGCCAAAATAAGCAAAACTAGGACACCCATATCTATTCGAGACCTTTAAAAAAAATAAAATAAGTAAATAGCTATTTTTCTTATTCTTGTCGAGTGAATTTTTTTAGCTACATTTACACCGATGAACACGCAGGAGCAATTGCTCGATGTTAAGTACAATTTAATGAGCCAAAACGAGGAAAATTAAGACACCCATATCATATCAAGACCTTTAAAAAAATGAAATAAGTATGTAGCTATTTTTCTTATTCTTGTCGAATGAATTTTTAGTAGCTACATTTACACGGATGAACACGCAGGAGCATTTACTCAATGTTAGGTACAATGCAATGAGCCAACATAAGCAAAATAAAGACTCCCATATCATATCAAGACCTTTAAAAAAAATAAAATAAGTAAATAGCTATTTTTCTGATTCCTGTCGAATGAATTTTTTTTAGCTACATTTACACCGATGAACACGCAAAAGCAACTGCTCAATGTTTAATACAATACAATGAGCCAAAATAAGCAAAATTAAGACACCTATATCTTTTAAAGACCTTTAAAAAAATAAAATAAGTAAATAGCTATTTTTCTGATTCTTGTCGAATGAATTTTTTTTAGCTACAATTACACCGATGAACACGAAGGAGCAATTGTTTAATGTTAGGTACAATACAGTGAGCCGAAATAAGCAAAATTATGACACCCATATCATATTAAAACCTTTAAAAAAAATAAAATAAGTATATAGCTATTTTTCGTATTCTTGGCGAATGAATTTTTTTCAGCTACATTTACACGGATGAACATGCAGGAGCAATAGTTAAATGTTAAGTTTAATACAGTGAGCCAAAATAAGCAAAATTAAGACACCCGTGTTATATCAAGACCTTTAAAAAAATAAAATAAGTGTATAGCTATTTTTCTTATTCTTGTCGAATGAATTTTTTTTAGCTCCATTTACACCGATGAACACGCAGAAGCACTTGCTCAATGTTAAGTACTATACATTGAGCCAAAATAAGCAAAATTAAGACACCCATATCATTTCAAGACCTTAAAAAAAAAGAAAATAACGAAATAGCTATTTTTCTTATTCTTGTCGAATGAATTTTTTATAGCTAAATTTACACCGATGAACACCCAGGAGCAATTGCTCAATGTTAGATACAATACAGTGAGCCAACATAAGCAAAATTAAGACACCTATATCTTTTTAAGACCTTTAAAAAAAAAAATAACTAAATTGCTATTTTTCTTATTCTTCTCTTGTGAATTTTTAGTAGCTACATTTACACGGATGAACACGCAGGAGCATTTGCCCAATGTTAGGTACAATACAATGAGCCAAAATAAGCAAAACTAGGACAGCTATATCTTTTAAAGACCTTTAAAAAAATAAAATAAGTGAATAGCTATTTTTCTGATTCCTGTCGAATGAATTTTTTTTTTAGCTACATTTACACCGATGAACACGCAGAAGCAACTGCTTAATGTTAAGTACAATACAATGAGCCAAAATAAGCAAAATTAAGACACCCATATCATTTCAAGACCTTTAAAAAAAAAAAATAAGTAAATAGCTGTTTTTCTTATTCTTGTCGAATGAATTTTTTTTAGCTACATTTACACCGATGAACACGCAGAAGCACTTGCTCAATGTTAAGAACAATACAATGAGCCAAAACAAGCAAAATTAAGAAACCTATATCTATTTAAGACCTTTAAAAAAAAAATAAGTAAATAGCTATTTTTCTTATTCTTATCGAATGATTTGTTTTTAGCTACATTTACACCGATGAACATGCAGGAGCAATTGCTCAATGTTAGTGCAATACAGTGAGGCAAAATAAGCAAAATTATGACACCCATATCATTTCAAGACCTTTAAAAAAAAATAAAATAAGGAAATATCTATTTTTCTTATTCTTGTCGAATGAATTTTTTTTAGCTACATTTACACCTGTGAACTCGCAGGAGCAATTGTCCGATCTTAAGCACAATACGGTGAGCCAAAATAAGCAAAATAAAGACTCCCATATCATATCAAGACCTTTAAAAAAAATAAAATAAGTAAATAGCTATTTTATGATTCCTGTCGAATGAATTTTTTTTAGCTACATTTACACCGATGAACACGCAGAAGCAACTGGTCAATGTTCAATACATTACAATGAGCCAAAATAAGCAAAATTAAGACACCTATATCTTTTAAAGACCTTTAAAAAAATAAAATAAGTAAATAGCTATTTTTCTGATTCCTGTCGAATGAATTTTTTTTAGCTACATTTACACCTTTGAACACGCAGAAGCAACTGCTCAATGTTAAGAACAATACAATGAGCCGAAATAAGCAAAATTATGACACCCATATCATATCAAAACCTTTAAAAAAAATAAAATAAGTATATAGCTATTTTTGGTATTCTTGTCGAATGAATTTTTTTTAGCTACATTTACACCGATGAACACGCAGAAGCAATTGGTCAATGTTAAGTACAATACATTGAGCCAAAAAAAGAAAAATTAAGACACCCATATCATTTCAAGACCTTTAAAAAAAAAATAAGTAAATAGCTATTTTTCTTATTCTTGTCGAATGAATTTTTTTTAGCTACAATTACACCGATGAACACGCAGGAGCAATTGCTCAATGTTATGTACAATACAATGAGCCGAAATAAGCAAAATTATGACACCCATATCATATCAAAACCTTTAAAAAAAATAAAATAAGTATATAGCTATTTTTGGTATTCTTGTCGAATGAATTTTTTTTAGCTACATTTACACCGATGAACACGCAGAAGCAATTGGTCAATGTTAAGTACAATACATTGAGCCAAAAAAAGAAAAATTAAGACACCCATATCATTTCAAGACCTTTAAAAAAAAAATAAGTAAATAGCTATTTTTCTTATTCTTGTCGAATGAATTTTTTTTAGCTACAATTACACCGATGAACACGCAGGAGCAATTGCTCAATGTTATGTACAATACAATGAGCCGAAATAAGCAAAATTATGACACCCATATCATATCAAAACCTTTAAAAAAAATAAAATAAGTATATAGCTATTTTTCTTATTCTTGTCGAATGAATTTTTTTTAGCTCCACTTACACCGATGAACACGCAGGAGCAATTGGTCAATGTTAAGTACAATACAGTGAGCCTAAATAACCAAAATTAAGACACCTATATCTTTTTAAGACCTTTAAAAAAAAGAAAATAATGAAATAGCTATTTTTCTTATTCTTGTCGAATAAATTTTATGTAGCTACATTTACACCGATGAACACGCTGGAGCAATTGCTAAATGTAAGGTACAATACAGTGAGCCAAAATAAGCAAAACTAGGACACCCATATCTATTCGAGACCTTTAAAAAAAATAAAATAAGTAAATAGCTATTTTTCTTATTCTTGTCGAGTGAATTTTTTTAGCTACATTTACACCGATGAACACGCAGGAGCAATTGCTCGATGTTAAGTACAATTTAATGAGCCAAAACGAGGAAAATTAAGACACCCATATCATATCAAGACCTTTAAAAAAATGAAATAAGTATGTAGCTATTTTTCTTATTCTTGTCGAATGAATTTTTAGTAGCTACATTTACACGGATGAACACGCAGGAGCATTTACTCAATGTTAGGTACAATGCAATGAGCCAACATAAGCAAAATAAAGACTCCCATATCATATCAAGACCTTTAAAAAAAATAAAATAAGTAAATAGCTATTTTTCTGATTCCTGTCGAATGAATTTTTTTTAGCTACATTTACACCGATGAACACGCAAAAGCAACTGCTCAATGTTTAATACAATACAATGAGCCAAAATAAGCAAAATTAAGACACCTATATCTTTTAAAGACCTTTAAAAAAATAAAATAAGTAAATAGCTATTTTTCTGATTCTTGTCGAATGAATTTTTTTTAGCTACAATTACACCGATGAACACGAAGGAGCAATTGTTTAATGTTAGGTACAATACAGTGAGCCGAAATAAGCAAAATTATGACACCCATATCATATTAAAACCTTTAAAAAAAATATAATAAGTATATAGCTATTTTTCGTATTCTTGGCGAATGAATTTTTTTCAGCTACATTTACACGGATGAACATGCAGGAGCAATAGTTAAATGTTAAGTTTAATACAGTGAGCCAAAATAAGCAAAATTAAGACACCCGTGTTATATCAAGACCTTTAAAAAAATAAAATAAGTGTATAGCTATTTTTCTTATTCTTGTCGAATGAATTTTTTTTAGCTCCATTTACACCGATGAACACGCAGAAGCACTTGCTCAATGTTAAGTACTATACATTGAGCCAAAATAAGCAAAATTAAGACACCCATATCATTTCAAGACCTTAAAAAAAAAGAAAATAACGAAATAGCTATTTTTCTTATTCTTGTCGAATGAATTTTTTATAGCTAAATTTACACCGATGAACACCCAGGAGCAATTGCTCAATGTTAGATACAATACAGTGAGCCAACATAAGCAAAATTAAGACACCTATATCTTTTTAAGACCTTTAAAAAAAAAAATAACTAAATTGCTATTTTTCTTATTCTTCTCTTGTGAATTTTTAGTAGCTACATTTACACGGATGAACACGCAGGAGCATTTGCCCAATGTTAGGTACAATACAATGAGCCAAAATAAGCAAAACTAGGACAGCTATATCTTTTAAAGACCTTTAAAAAAATAAAATAAGTGAATAGCTATTTTTCTGATTCCTGTCGAATGAATTTTTTTTTTAGCTACATTTACACCGATGAACACGCAGAAGCAACTGCTTAATGTTAAGTACAATACAATGAGCCAAAATAAGCAAAATTAAGACACCCATATCATTTCAAGACCTTTAAAAAAAAAAAAAAAGTAAATAGCTGTTTTTCTTATTCTTGTCGAATGAATTTTTTTTAGCTACATTTACACCGATGAACACGCAGAAGCACTTGCTCAATGTTAAGAACAATACAATGAGCCAAAACAAGCAAAATTAAGAAACCTATATCTATTTAAGACCTTTAAAAAAAAAATAAGTAAATAGCTATTTTTCTTATTCTTATCGAATGATTTGTTTTTAGCTACATTTACACCGATGAACATGCAGGAGCAATTGCTCAATGTTAGTGCAATACAGTGAGGCAAAATAAGCAAAATTAAGACACCCATATCATTTCAAGACCTTTAAAAAAAATAAAATAAGGAAATATCTATTTTTCTTATTCTTGTCGAATGAATTTTTTTTAGCTACATTTACACCTGTGAGCTCGCAGGAGCAATTGTCCGATCTTAAGCACAATACGGTGAGCCAAAATAAGCAAAATAAAGACTCCCATATCATATCAAGACCTTTAAAAAAAATAAAATAAGTAAATAGCTATTTTATGATTCCTGTCGAATGAATTTTTTTTAGCTACATTTACACCGATGAACACGCAGAAGCAACTGGTCAATGTTCAATACATTACAATGAGCCAAAATAAGCAAAATTAAGACACCTATATCTTTTAAAGACCTTTAAAAAAATAAAATAAGTAAATAGCTATTTTTCTGATTCCTGTCGAATGAATTTTTTTTAGCTACATTTACACCTTTGAACACGCAGAAGCAACTGCTCAATGTTAAGAACAATACAATGAGCCAAAATAAGCAAAATTAAGACACCCATATCATTTCAAGACCTTTAAAAAAAAAAAAATAAGTAAATAGCTATTTTTCTTATTCTTGTCGAATGAATTTTTTTTAGCTACAATTACACCGATGAACACGCAGGAGCAATTGCTTAATGTTAAGTACAATACAATGAGCCGAAATAAGCAAAATTATGACACCCATATCATATCAAAACCTTTAAAAAAAATAAAATAAGTATATAGCTATTTTTGGTATTCTTGTCGAATGCATTTTTTTTAGCTACATTTACACCGATGAACACGCAGAAGCAATTGGTCAATGTTAAGTACAATACATTGAGCCAAAAAAAGAAAAATTAAGACACCCATATCATTTCAAGACCTTTAAAAAAAAAATAAGTAAATAGCTATTTTTCTTATTCTTGTCGAATGAATTTTTTTTAGCTACAATTACACCGATGAACACGCAGGAGCAATTGCTCAATGTTATGTACAATACAATGAGCCGAAATAAGCAAAATTATGACACCCATATCATATCAAAACCTTTAAAAAAAATAAAATAAGTATATAGCTATTTTTCTTATTCTTGTCGAATGAATTTTTTTTAGCTCCACTTACACCGATGAACACGCAGGAGCAATTGGTCAATGTTAAGTACAATACAGTGAGCCTAAATAACCAAAATTAAGACACCTATATCTTTTTAAGACCTTTAAAAAAAAGAAAATAATGAAATAGCTATTTTTCTTATTCTTGTCGAATAAATTTTATGTAGCTACATTTACACCGATGAACACGCTGGAGCAATTGCTAAATGTAAGGTACAATACAGTGAGCCAAAATAAGCAAAACTAGGACACCCATATCTATTCAAGACCTTTAAAAAAAATAAAATAAGTAAATGGCTATTTTTCTTATTCTTGTCGAGTGAATTTTTTTAGCTACATTTACACCGATGAACACGCAGGAGCAATTGCTCGATGTTAAGTACAATTTAGTGAGCCAAAACGAGCAAAATTAAGACACCCATATCATATCAAGACCTTTAAAAAAATGAAATAAGTATGTAGCTATTTTTCTTATTCTTGTCAAATGAATTTTTAGTAGCTACATTTACACGGATGAACACGCAGGAGCATTTACTCAATGTTAGGTACAATACAATGAGCCAACATAAGCAAAATTAAGACACCTATATCTTATTAAGACCTTAAAAAAAAGAAAATAACTAAATAGCTATTTTTCTTATTCTTGTCGAATGAATTTTTAGTAGCTACATTTACACGGATGAACACGCAGGAGCATTTGCTCAAAGTTAGGTACATTACAATGAGCCAAAATTAGCAAAATTAGGACACCTATATCTTTTAAAGACCTTTAAAAAAATAAAATAAGTAAATAGCTATTTTTCTGATTCTTGTCGAATGAATTTTTTTTAGCTACATTTACACCGATGAACACGTTGAAGCAACAACTTAATGTTAAGTACAATACATTGAGCCAAAATAAGCCAAACTAAGACACCCATATCATTTCAAGACCTTTAAAAAAAAAAATAAGTAAATAGCTATTTTTCTTATTCTTATCGAATGAATTTTTTTTAGCTACATTTACACCGATGAACATGCAGGAGCAATTGCTCAATGTTAGTGCAATACAATGAGGCATAATAAGCAAAATTAAGACACCCATATCATTTCAAGACCTTTAAAAAAAATAAAATAAGGAAATATCTATTTTTCTTATTCTTGTCGAATGAATTTTTTTTAGCTACATTTACACCTATGAACTCGCAGGAGCAATTGCTCAATCTTAAGCACAATACGGTGAAACAAAATAAGCAAAATAAAGACTCCCATATCATATCAAGACCTTTAAAAAAAATAAAATAAGTAATTAGCTATTTTTCTGATTCCTGTCGAATGAATTTTTTTTAGCTACATTTACACCGATGAACACGCTGAAGCAACTGCTCAATGTTAAGTACAATACAATGAGCCAAAATAAGCAAAATTAAGACACCTATATCTTTTAAAGACCTTTAAAAAAAAAATAAGTAAATAGCTATTTTTCTTATTCTTGTCGAATGAATTTTTTTAGCTACAATTACACCGATGAACACGCAGGAGCAATTGCTTAATGTTAAGGACAATACAATGAGCCGAAATAAGCAAAATTATGACACCCATATCATATCAAAACCTTTAAAAAAAATAAAATAAGTATATAGCTATTTTTGGTATTCTTGTCGAATGAATTTTTTTTAGCTACATTTACACCGATGAACACGCAGAAGCAATTGGTCAATGTTAAGTACAATACATTGAGCCAAAATAAGAAAAATTAAGACACCCATATCATTTCAAGACCTTTAAAAAAAAAATAAGTAAATAGCTATTTTTCTTATTCTTGTCGAATAAATTTTATGTAGCTACATTTACACCGATGAACACGTTGGAGCAATTGCTAAATGTAAGGTACAATACAGTGAGCCAAAATAAGCAAAACTAGGACACCCATATCTATCCAAGACCTTTAAAAAAAATAAAATAAGTAAATAGCTATTTTTCTTATTCTTGTCGAGTGAATTTTTTTAGCTACATTTACACCGATGAACACGCAGGAGCAATTGCTCGATGTTAAGTACAATTTAATGAGCCAAAACGAGCAAAATTAAGACACCCATATCATATCAAGACCTTTAAAAAAATGAAATAAGTATGTAGCTATTTTTCTTATTCTTGTCGAATGAATTTTTAGTAGCTACATTTACACGGATGAACACGCAGGAGCATTTGCTCAAAGTTAGGTACATTACAATGAGCCAAAATTAGCAAAATTAGGACACCTATATCTTTTAAAGACCTTTAAAAAAATAAAATAAGTAAATAGCTATTTTTCTGATTCCTGTCGAATGAATTTTTTTTAGCTACATTTACACCGATGAACACGTTGGAGCAACAACTTAATGTTAAGTACAATACATTGAGCCAAAATAAGCCAAATTAAGACACCCATATCATTTCAAGACCTTTAAAAAAAAAAATAAGTAAATAGCTATTTTTCTTATTCTTATCGAATGAATTTTTTTTAGCTACATTTACACCTATGAACTCGCAGGAGCAATTGCTCGATCTTAAGCACAATACGGTGAAACAAAATAAGCAAAATAAAGACTCCCATATCATATCAAGACCTTTAAAAAAAATAAAATAAGTAATTAGCTATTCTTCTGATTCCTGTCGAATGAATTTTTTTTAGCTACATTTACACCGATGAACACGCTGAAGCAACTGCTCAATGTTAAGTACAATACAATGAGCCAAAATAAGCAAAATTAAGACACCTTTATCTTTTAAAGACCTTTAAAAAAAAAATAAGTAAATAGCTATTTTTCTTATTCTTGTCGAATGAATTTTTTTAGCTACAATTACACCGATGAACACGCAGGAGCAATTGCTTAATGTTAAGGACAATACAATGAGCCGAAATAAGCAAAATTATGACACCCATATCATATCAAAACCTTTAAAAAAAATAAAATAAGTATATAGCTATTTTTGGTATTCTTGTCGAATGATTTTTTTTTAGCTACATTTACACCGATGAACACGCAGAAGCAATTGGTCAATGTTAAGTACAATACATTGAGCCAAAATAAGAAAAATTAAGACACCCATATCATTTCAAGACCTTTAAAAAAAAAATAAGTAAATAGCTATTTTTCTTATTCTTGCCGAATGAATTTTTTTTAGCTACAATTACACCGATGAACAGGCAGGAGCAATTGCCCAATGTTATGTACAATACAATGAGCCGAAATAAGCAAAATTATGACACCCATATCATATCAAAACCTTTAAAAAAAATAAAATAAGTATATAGCTATTTTTCTTATTCTTGTCAAATGAATTTTTTTAGCTCCACTAACACCGATGAACACGCAGGAGCAATTGGTCAATGTTAAGTACAATACAGTGAGCCTAAATAACCAAAATTAAGACACCTCTATCTTTTTAAGACCTTTAAAAAAAAGAAAATAATGAAATAGCTATTTTTCTTATTCTTGTCGAATAAATTTTATGTAGCTACATTTACACCGATGAACACGCTGGAGCAATTGCTAAATGTAAGGTACAATACAGTGAGCCAAAATAAGCAAAACTAGGACACCCATATCTATTCAAGACCTTTAAAAAAAATAAAATAAGTAAATAGCTATTTTTCTTATTCTTGTCGAGTGAATTTTTTTAGCTACATTTACACCGATGAACACGCAGGAGCAATTGCTCGATGTTAAGTACAATTTAATGAGCCAAAACGAGCAAAATTAAGACACCCATATCATATCAAGACCTTTAAAAAAATGAAATAAGTATGTAGCTATTTTTCTTATTCTTGTCGAATGAATTTTTAGTAGCTACATTTACACGGATGAACACGCAGGAGCATTTACTCAATGTTAGGTACAATACAATGAGCCAACATAAGCAAAATTAAGACACCTATATCTTATTAAGACCTTAAAAAAAAGAAAATAACTAAATAGCTATTTTTCTTATTCTTGTCGAATGAATTTTTAGTAGCTACATTTACACGGATGAACACGCAGGAGCATTTGCTCAAAGTTAGGTACATTACAATGAGCCAAAATTAGCAAAATTGGGACACCTATATCTTTTAAAGACCTTTAAAAAAATAAAATAAGTAAATAGCTATTTTTCTGATTCTTGTCGAATGAATTTTTTTTAGCTACATTTACACCGATGAACACGTTGAAGCAACAACTTAATGTTAAGTACAATACATTGAGCCAAAATAAGCCAAACTAAGACACCCATATCATTTCAAGACCTTTAAAAAAAAAAATAAGTAAATAGCTATTTTTCTTATTCTTATCGAATGAATTTTTTTTAGCTACATTTACACCGATGAACATGCAGGAGCAATTGCTCAATGTTAGTGCAATGCAATGAGGCAAAATAAGCAAAATTAAGACACCCATATCATTTCAAGACCTTTAAAAAAAATAAAATAAGGAAATATCTATTTTTCTTATTCTTGTCGAATGAATTTTTTTTAGCTACATTTACACCTATGAACTCGCAGGAGCAATTGCTCAATCTTAAGCACAATACGGTGAAACAAAATAAGCAAAATAAAGACTCCCATATCATATCAAGACCTTTAAAAAAAATAAAATAAGTAATTAGCTATTTTTCTGATTCCTGTCGAATGAATTTTTTTTAGCTACATTTACACCGATGAACACGCTGAAGCAACTGCTCAATGTTAAGTACAATACAATGAGCCAAAATAAGCAAAATTAAGACACCTATATCTTTTAAAGACCTTTAAAAAAAAAAAAAGTAAATAGCTATTTTTCTTATTCTTGTCGAATGAATTTTTTTAGCTACAATTACACCGATGAACACGCAGGAGCAATTGCTTAATGTTAAGGACAATACAATGAGCCGAAATAAGCAAAATTATGACACCCATATCATATCAAAACCTTTAAAAAAAATAAAATAAGTATATAGCTATTTTTGGTATTCTTGTCGAATGAATTTTTTTTAGCTACATTTACACCGATGAACACGCAGAAGCAATTGGTCAATGTTAAGTACAATACATTGAGCCAAAATAAGAAAAATTAAGACACCCATATCATTTCAAGACCTTTAAAAAAAAAATAAGTAAATAGCTATTTTTCTTATTCTTGTCGAATAAATTTTATGTAGCTACATTTACACCGATGAACACGTTGGAGCAATTGCTAAATGTAAGGTACAATACAGTGAGCCAAAATAAGCAAAACTAGGACACCCATATCTATCCAAGACCTTTAAAAAAAATAAAATAAGTAAATAGCTATTTTTCCTATTCTTGTCGAGTGAATTTTTTTAGCTACATTTACACCGATGAACACGCAGGAGCAATTGCTCGATGTTAAGTACAATTTAATGAGCCAAAACGAGCAAAATTAAGACACCCATATCATATCAAGACCTTTAAAAAAATGAAATAAGTATGTAGCTATTTTTCTTATTCTTGTCGAATGAATTTTTAGTAGCTACATTTACACGGATGAACACGCAGGAGCATTTACTCAATGTTAGGTACAATACAATGAGCCAACATAAGCAAAATTAAGACACCTATATCTTATTAAGACCTTAAAAAAAAGAAAATAACTAAATAGCTATTTTTCTTATTCTTGTCGAATGAATTTTTAGTAGCTACATTTACACGGATGAACACGCAGGAGCATTTGCTCAATGTTAGGTACATTACAATGAGCCAAAATTAGCAAAATTAGGACACCTTTATCTTTTAAAGACCTTTAAAAAAATAAAATAAGTAAATAGCTATTTTTCTGATTCCTGTCGAATGAATTTTTTTTAGCTACATTTACACCGATGAACACGTTGAAGCAACAGCTTAATGTTAGGTACAATACAGTGAGCCAAAATAAGCAAAATTAAGACACCTATATCATTTCAAGACCTTTAAAAAAAACAATAAGTAAATAGCTATTTTTCTTATTCTTATCGAATGAATTTTTTTTAGCTACATTTACACCGATGAACATGCAGGAGCAATTGCTCAATGTTAGTGCAATACAATGAGGCAAAATAAGCAAAATTAAGACACCCATATCATTTCAAGACCTTTAAAAAAAATAAAATAAGGAAATATCTATTTTTCTTATTCTTGCCGAATGAATTTTTTTTAGCTACATTTACACCTATGAACTCGCAGGAGCAATTGCTCAATCTTAAGCACAATACGGTGAGCCAAAATAAGCAAAATAAAGACTCCCATATCATATCAAGACCATTAAAAAAAATAAAATAAGTAAATAGCTATTTTTCTGATTCCTGTCGAATGAATTTTTTTTAGCTACATTTACACCGATGAACACGCAGAAGCAACTGCTCAATGTTAAGTACAATACAATGAGCCAAAATAAGCAAAATTAAGACACCTATATCTTTTAAAGACCTTTAAAAAAATAAAATAAGTAAATAGCTATTTTTCTGATTCCTGTCGAATGAATTTTTTTTAGCTACATTTACACCTTTGAACACGCAAAAGCAACTGCTCAATGTTACGAACAATACAATGAGCCAAAATAAGCAAAATTAAGACACCCATATCATTTCAAGACCTTTAAAAAAAATAAAATATGTATATAGCTATTTTTCTTATTCTTGTCGAATGAATTTTTTTTAGCTCCACTTACACCGATGAACACGCAGGAGCAATTGATCAATGTTAAGTACAATACAGTGAGCCTATATAACCAAAATTAAGACACCTATATCTTTTTAAGACCTTTAAAAAAAAGAAAATAACTAAATAGCTATTTTTCTTATTCTTGTCGAATGAATTTTTAGTAGCTACATTTACACGGATGAACACGCAGGAGCATTTGTTCAATGTTAGGTACATTACAATGAGCCAAAATTAGCAAAATTAGGACACCTATATCTTTTAAAGACCTTTAAAAAAATAAAATAAGTAAATAGCTATTTTTCTGATTCCTGTCGAATGAATTTTTTTTAGCTACATCTACACCGATGAACTCGCAGGAGCAATTGCTCGATCTTAAGCACAATACGGTGAGCCAAAATAAGCAAAATAAAGACTCCCATATCATATCAAGACCCTTAAAAAAAATAAAATAAGTAAATAGCTATTTTTCTTATTCTTGTCGAATGAATTTTTTTTAGCTACATTTACACCGATGAACACGCAAAAGCAACTGCTCAATGTTTAATACAATACAATGAGCCAAAATAAGCAAAATTAAGACACCTATATCTTTTAAAGACCTTTAAAAAAATAAAATAAGTAAATAGCTATTTTTCTGATTCTTGTCGAATGAATTTTTTTTAGCTACAATTACACCGATGAACACGCAGGAGCAATTGCTTAATGTTAGGTACAATACAGTGAGCCGAAATAAGCAAAATTATGACACCCATATCATATTAAAACCTTTAAAAAAAATAAAATAAGTATATAGCTATTTTTCGTATTCTTGGCGAATGAATTTTTTTCAGCTACATTTACACGGATGAACATGCAGGAGCAATAGTTAAATGTTAAGTACAATACAGTGAGCCAAAATAAGCAAATGTAAGACACCCGTGTTATATCAAGACCTTTAAAAAAATAAAATAAGTGTATGAATATTTTTCTTATTCTTGTCGAATGAATTTTTTTTAGCCACATTTACACCGATGAACACGCAAGAACAATTGCCCAATGTTAAGTACAATACAATGAGCCAAAATAAGCAAAATTAAGACACCTATATCTTTTTAAAACCTTTAAAAAAAATAAAATAAGTAAATAGCTATTTTTCTTATTCTTGTCGAATGAATTTTTTTTAGCTACATTTACACCGATGAACACGCAGGAGCAATTGGTCAATGTTAAGAACAATACATTGAGCCTAAATAACCAAAACTAAGACACCTGTATCTTTTTAAGACCTTTAAAAAAAAGAAAATAATGAAATAGCTATTTTTCTTATTCTTGTCGAATAAATTTTTTGTAGCTACATTTACACCGATGAACACGCAGGAGCAATTGCTCAGTGTTAGGTACAATATATTGAGCCAACGTAAGCAAAATTAGGACACCTATGTCTTTTTAAGACCTTTAAAAAAATAAAATAAGTAAATAGCTATTTTTCTGATTCCTGTCGAATGAATTTTTTTTAGCTCCATTTACACCGATGAACACGCAGGAGCAATTGGTCAATGTTTAGTACAATACAGTGAGCCTAAATAACCAAAATTAAGACACCTATATCTTTTTAAGACCCTTAAAAAAAGATAATAACGAAATAGCTATTTTTCTTATTCTTGTCGAATGAATTTTTTGTAGCTAAATTTACACCGACGAACACGCAGGAGCAATTGCTCAATGTTAGGTGCAATACAGTGAGCCAACATAAGCAAAATTAAGACACCTTTATCTTTTTAAGACCTTTAAAAAAATAAAATAACTAAATTGCTATTTTTCTTATTCTTGCCTTGTGAATTTTTAGTAGCTACATTTACACGGATGAACACGCAGGAGCATTTGCCCAATGTTGGGTACAATACAGTGAGCCAAAATAAGCAAAATTAGGACACCTATATCTTTTAAAGACCTTTAAAAAAATTAAATAACTAAATTGCTATTTTTCTTATTCATGTCTTGTGAATTTTTAGTAGCTACATTTACACGGATGAACACGCAGGAGCATTTTCCCAATGTTAGCTACAGTACAATGAGCCAAAATAAGCAAAATTAGGACACCTATATCTTTTAAAGACCTTTAAAAAAATAAAATAATTAAATAGCTATTTTTCTGATTCCTGTCGAATGAATTTTTTTTAGCTACATTTACACCGATGAACACGCAGAAGCAACTGCTCAATGTTAAGTACAATACACTGAGCCGAAATAAGCCAAATTAAGACACCCATACCATATCAAAACCTTTAAAAAAAATAAAATAAGTATATAGCTATTTTTGGTATTCTTGTCGAATGAATTTTTTTTAGCTACATTTACACCGATGAACACGCAGAAGCACTTGCTCAATGTTAAGTACTATACATTGAGCCAAAATAAGCAAAATTAAGACACCCATATCATTTCAAGACCTTTAAAAAAATAAAATAAGTAAATAGCTATTTTTCTGATTCCTGTCGAATGAATTTTTTTTAGCTACATTTACACCGATGAACACGCAGAAGCAACTGCTCAATGTTTAATACAATACAATGAGCCAAAATAAGCAAAATTAAGACACCTATATCTTTTAAAGACCTTTAAAAAAATAAAATAAGTAAATAGCTATTTTTCTGATTCCTGTCGAATGAATTTTTTTTAGCTACATTTACACCTTTGAACACGCAAAAGCAACTGCTCAATGTTAAGAACAATACAATGAGCCAAAATAAGCAAAATTAAGACACCCATATCATTTCAAGACCTTAAAAAAAAAAAAATAAGTAAATAGCTATTTTTCTTATTCTTGTCGAATGAATTTTTTTTAGCTACAATTACACCGATGAACACGCAGGAGCAATTGCTTAATGTTATGTACAATACAATGAGCCGAAGTAAGCAAAATATGACACCCATATCATATCAAAACCTTTAAAAAAAATAAAATAAGTATATAGCTATTTTTGGTATTCTTGTCGAATGAATTTTTTTTAGCTACATTTACACCTTTGAACACGCAAAAGCAACTGCTCAATGTTAAGAGCAATACAATGAGCCAAAATAAGCAAAATTAAGACACCCGTATCATTTCAAGACCTTTAAAAAAAAAAAATAAGTAAATAGCTATTTTTCTGATTCCTGTCGAATGAATTTTTTTTAGCTACAATTACACAGATGAACACGCAGGAGCAATTGCTCAATGTTATGTACAATACAATGAGCCGAAATAAGCAAAATTATGACACCCATATCACATCAAAACCTTTAAAAAAAAAAAATAAGTATATAGCTATTTTTCTTATTCTTGTCGAATGAATTTTTTTTAGCTCCACTTACACCGATGAACACGCAGGAGCAATTGGTCAATGTTAAGTACAATACAGTGAGCCTAAATAACCAAAATTAAGACACCTATATCTTTTTAAGACCCTTAAAAAAAGATAATAACGAAATAGCTATTTTTCTTATTCTTGTCGAATGAATTTTTTGTAGCTAAATTTACACCGACGAACACGCAGGAGCAATTGCTCAATGTTAGGTGCAATACAGTGAGCCAACATAAGCAAAATTAAGACACCTTTATCTTTTTAAGACCTTTAAAAAAATAAAATAACTAAATTGCTATTTTTCTTATTCTTGCCTTGTGAATTTTTAGTAGCTACATTTACACGGATGAACACGCAGGAGCATTTGCCCAATGTTGGGTACAATACAGTGAGCCAAAATAAGCAAAATTAGGACACCTATATCTTTTAAAGACCTTTAAAAAAATAAAATAACTAAATTGCTATTTTTCTTATTCATGTCTTGTGAATTTTTAGTAGCTACATTTACACGGATGAACACGCAGGAGCATTTTCCCAATGTTAGGTACAGTACAATGAGCCAAAATAAGCAAAATTAGGACACCTATATCTTTTAAAGACCTTTAAAAAAATAAAATAAGTAAATAGCTATTTTTCTGATTCCTGTCGAATGAATTTTTTTTAGCTACATTTACACCGATGAACACGCAGAAGCAACTGCTCAATGTTAAGTACAATACACTGAGCCGAAATAAGCCAAATTAAGACACCCATACCATATCAAAACCTTTAAAAAAAATAAAATAAGTATATAGCTATTTTTGGTATTCTTGTCGAATGAATTTTTTTTAGCTACATTTACACCGATGAACACGCAGAAGCACTTGCTCAATGTTAAGTACTATACATTGAGCCAAAATAAGCAAAATTAAGACACCCATATCATTTCAAGACCTTTAAAAAAATAAAATAAGTAAATAGCTATTTTTCTGATTCCTGTCGAATGAATTTTTTTTAGCTACATTTACACCGATGAACACGCAGAAGCAACTGCTCAATGTTTAATACAATACAATGAGCCAAAATAAGCAAAATTAAGACACCTATATCTTTTAAAGACCTTTAAAAAAAAAAAATAAGTAAATAGCTATTTTTCTGATTCCTGTCGAATGAATTTTTTTTAGCTACATTTACACCTTTGAACACGCAAAAGCAACTGCTCAATGTTAAGAACAATACAATGAGCCAAAATAAGCAAAATTAAGACACCCATATCATTTCAAGACCTTAAAAAAAAAAAAATAAGTAAATAGCTATTTTTCTTATTCTTGTCGAATGAATTTTTTTTAGCTACAATTACACCGATGAACACGCAGGAGCAATTGCTTAATGTTATGTACAATACAGTGAGCCGAAGTAAGCAAAATATGACACCCATATCATATCAAAACCTTTAAAAAAAATAAAATAAGTATATAGCTATTTTTGGTATTCTTGTCGAATGAATTTTTTTTAGCTACATTTACACCTTTGAACACGCAAAAGCAACTGCTCAATGTTAAGAGCAATACAATGAGCCAAAATAAGCAAAATTAAGACACCCATATCATTTCAAGACCTTTAAAAAAAAAAAATAAGTAAATAGCTATTTTTCTGATTCCTGTCGAATGAATTTTTTTTAGCTACAATTACACAGATGAACACGCAGGAGCAATTGCTCAATGTTATGTACAATACAATGAGCCGAAATAAGCAAAATTATGACACCCATATCACATCAAAACCTTTAAAAAAAAAAAATAAGTATATAGCTATTTTTCTTATTCTTGTCGAATGAATTTTTTTTAGCTCCACTTACACCGATGAACACGCAGGAGCAATTGGTCAATGTTAAGTACAATACAGTGAGCCTAAATAACCAAAATTAAGACACCTATATCTTTTTAAGACCTTTAAAAAAAAGAAAATAATGAAATAGCTATTTTTCTTATTCTTGTCGAATAAATTTTATGTAGCTACATTTGCACCGATGAACACGCTGGAGCAATTGCTAAATGTAAGGTACAATACAGTGAGCCAAAATAAGCAAAACTAGGACACCCATATCTATCCAAGACCTTTAAAAAAAAAAAAATAAGTAAATAGCTATTTTTCTTATTCTTGTCGAGTGAATTTTTTTAGCTACATTTACACCGATGAACACGCAGGAGCAATTGCTCGATGTTAAGTACAATTTAGTGAGCCAAAACGAGCATAATTAAGACACCCATATCATATCAAGACCTTTAAAAAAATGAAATAAGTATGTAGCTATTTTTCTTATTCTTGTCGAATGAATTTTTAGTAGCTACATTTACACGGATGAACACGCAGGAGCATTTACTCAATGTTAGGTACAATACAATGAGCCAACATAAGCAAAATTAAGACACCTATATCTTATTAAGACCTTAAAAAAAAGAAAATAAGTAAATAGCTATTTTTCTGATTCCTGTCGAATGAATTTTTTTTAGCTACATTTACACCGATGAACACGTTGAAGCAACAGCTTAATGTTAAGTGCAATACAATGAGGCAAAATAAGCAAAATTAAGACACCCATATCATTTCAAGACCTTTAAAAAAAATAAAATAAGGAAATATCTATTTTTCTGATTCTTGTCGAATGAATTTTTTTTAGCTACATTTACACCGATGAACACGCAAAAGCAACTGCTCAATGTTTAATACAATACAATGAGCCAAAATAAGCAAAATTAAGACACCTATATCTTTTAAAGACCTTTAAAAAAATAAAATAAGTAAATAGCTATTTTTCTGATTCTTGTCGAATGAATTTTTTTTAGCTACAATTACACCGATGAACACGCAGGAGCAATTGCTTAATGTTAGGTACAATACAGTGAGCCGAAATAAGCAAAATTATGACACCCATATCATATTAAAACCTTTAAAAAAAATAAAATAAGTATATAGCTATTTTTCGTATTCTTGGCGAATGAATTTTTTTCAGCTACATTTACACGGATGAACATGCAGGAGCAATAGTTAAATGTTAAGTACAATACAGTGAGCCAAAATAAGCAAATGTAAGACACCCGTGTTATATCAAGACCTTTAAAAAAATAAAATAAGTGTATGATTATTTTTCTTATTCTTGTCGAATGAATTTTTTTTAGCTCAATTTACACCGATGAACACGCAGGAGCAATTGGTCAATGTTAAGAACAATACATTGAGCCTAAATAACCAAAACTAAGACACCTGTATCTTTTTAAGACCTTTAAAAAAAAGAAAATAATGAAATAGCTATTTTTCTTATTCTTGTCGAATAAATTTTTTTTAGCTCCATTTACACCGATGAACACGCAGGAGCAATTGGTCAATGTTAAGTACAATACATTGAGCCTAAATAACCAAAATTAAGACACCTATATCTTTTTAAGACCCTTAAAAAAAGATAATAACGAAATAGCTATTTTTCTTATTCTTGTCGAATGAATTTTTTGTAGCTAAATTTACACCGACGAACACGCAGGAGCAATTGCTCAATGTTAGGTGCAATACAGTGAGCCAACATAAGCAAAATTAAGACACCTTTATCTTTTTAAGACCTTTAAAAAAAAAAATAACTAAATTGCTATTTTTCTTATTCTTGCCTTGTGAATTTTTAGTAGCTACATTTACACGGATGAACACGCAGGAGCATTTGCCCAATGTTGGGTACAATACAGTGAGCCAAAATAAGCAAAATTAGGACACCTGTATCTTTTAAAGACCTTTAAAAAAATAAAATAACTAAATTGCTATTTTTCTTATTCATGTCTTGTGAATCTTTAGTAGCTACATTTACACGGATGAACACGCAGGAGCATTTGCCCAATGTTAGGTACAGTACAATGAGCCAAAATAAGCAAAATTAGGACACCTATATCTTTTAAAGACCTTTAAAAAAATAAAATAAGTAAATAGCTATTTTTCTGATTCCTGTCGAATGAATTTTTTTTAGCTACATTTACACCGATGAACACGCAGAAGCAACTGCTCAATGTTAAGTACAATACAATGAGCCGAAATAAGCCAAATTAAGACACCCATACCATATCAAAACCTTTAAAAAAAATAAAATAAGTATATAGCTATTTTTGGTATTCTTGTCGAATGAATTTTTTTTAGCTACATTTACACCGATGAACACGCAGAAGCACTTGCTCAATGTTAAGTACTATACATTGAGCCAAAATAAGCAAAATTAAGACACCTATATCTTTTAAAGACCTTTAAAAAAATAAAATAAGTAAATAGCTATTTTTCTGATTCCTGTCGAATGAATTTTTTTTAGCTACATTTACACCTTTGAACACGCAAAAGCAACTGCTCAATGTTAAAAACAATACAATGAGCCAAAATAAGCAAAATTAAGACACCCATATCATTTCAAGACCTTTAAAAAAAAAAATAAGTAAATAGCTATTTTTCTTATTCTTGTCGAATGAATTTTTTTTAGCTACAATTACACCGATGAACACGCAGGAGCAATTGCTAAATGTTACGTACAATACAATGAGCCGAAGTAAGCAAAATATGACACCCACATCATATCAAAACCTTTAAAAAAAATAAAATAAGTATATAGCTATTTTTGGTATTCTTGTCGAATGAATTTTTTTTAGCTACATTTACACCTTTGAACACGCAAAAGCAACTGCTCAATGTTAAGAACAATACAATGAGCCAAAATAAGCAAAATTAAGACACCCATATCATTTCAAGACCTTTAAAAAAAAAATAAGAAAATAGCTATTTTTCTTATTCTTGCCGAATGAATTTTTTTTAGCTACAATTACACCGATGAACAGGCAGGAGCAATTGCCCAATGTTATGTACAATACAATGAGCCGAAATAAGCAAAATTATGACACCCATATCATATCAAAACCTTTAAAAAAAATAAAATAAGTATATAGCTATTTTTCTTATTCTTGTCAAATGAATTTTTTTAGCTCCACTAACACCGATGAACAGGCAGGAGCAATTGCCCAATGTTATGTACAATACAATGAGCCGAAATAAGCAAAATTATGACACCCATATCATATCAAAACCTTTAAAAAAATAAAATAAGTAAATAGCTATTTTTCTGATTCCTGTCGAATGAATTTATTTTAGCTACATTTACACCTTTGAACACGCAAAAGCAACTGCTCAATGTTAAAAACAATACAATGAGCCAAAATAAGCAAAATTAAGACACCCATATCATTTCAAGACCTTTAAAAAAAAAATAAGTAAATAGCTATTTTTCTTATTCTTGCCGAATGAATTTTTTTTAGCTACAATTACACCGATGAACAGGCAGGAGCAATTGCCCAATGTTATGTACAATACAATGAGCCGAAATAAGCAATATTATGACACCCATATCATATCAAAACCTTTAAAAAAAATAAAATAAGTATATAGCTATTTTTCTTATTCTTGTCAAATGAATTTTTTTAGCTCCACTAACACCGATGAACACGCAGGAGCAATTGGTCAATGTTAAGTACAATACAGTGAGCCTAAATAACCAAAATTAAGACACCTCTATCTTTTTAAGACCTTTAAAAAAAAGAAAATAATGAAATAGCTATTTTTCTTATTCTTGTCGAATAAATTTTATGTAGCTACATTTACACCGATGAACACGCTGGAGCAATTGCTAAATGTAAGGTACAATACAGTGAGCCAAAATAAGCAAAACTAGGACACCCATATCTATTTAAGACCTTTAAAAAAAATAAAATAAGTAAATAGATATTTTTCTTATTCTTGTCGAGTGAATTTTTTTAGCTACATTTACACCGATGAACACGCAGGAGCAATTGCTCGATGTTAAGTACAATTTAATGAGCCAAAACGAGCAAAATTAAGACACCCATATCATATCAAGACCTTTAAAAAAATGAAATAAGTATGTAGCTATTTTTCTTATTCTTGTCGAATGAATTTTTAGTAGCTACATTTACACGGATGAACACGCAGGAGCATTTACTCAATGTTAGGTACAATACAATGAGCCAACATAAGCAAAATTAAGACACCTATATCTTATTAAGACCTTAAAAAAAAGAAAATAACTAAATAGCTATTTTTCTTATTCTTGTCGAATGAATTTTTAGTAGCTACATTTACACGGATGAACACGCAGGAGCATTTGCTCAAAGTTAGGTACATTACAATGAGCCAAAATTAGCAAAATTAGGACACCTATATCTTTTAAAGACCTTTAAAAAAATAAAATAAGTAAATAGCTATTTTTCTGATTCTTGTCGAATGAATTTTTTTTAGCTACATTTACACCGATGAACACGTTGAAGCAACAACTTAATGTTAAGTACAATACATTGAGCCAAAATAAGCCAAACTAAGACACCCATATCATTTCAAGACCTTTAAAAAAAAAAATAAGTAAATAGCTATTTTTCTTATTCTTATCGAATGAATTTTTTTTAGCTACATTTACACCGATGAACATGCAGGAGCAATTGCTCAATGTTAGTGCAATACAATGAGGCAAAATAAGCAAAATTAAGACACCCATATCATTTCAAGACCTTTAAAAAAAATAAAATAAGGAAATATCTATTTTTCTTATTCTTGTCGAATGAATTTTTTTTAGCTACATTTACACCTATGAACTCGCAGGAGCAATTGCTCAATCTTAAGCACAATACGGTGAAACAAAATAAGCAAAATAAAGACTCCCATATCATATCAAGACCTTTAAAAAAAATAAAATAAGTAATTAGCTATTTTTCTGATTCCTGTCGAATGAATTTTTTTTAGCTACATTTACACCGATGAACACGCTGAAGCAACTGCTCAATGTTAAGTACAATACAATGAGCCAAAATAAGCAAAATTAAGACACCTATATCTTTTAAAGACCTTTAAAAAAAAAATAAGTAAATAGCTATTTTTCTTATTCTTGTCGAATGAATTTTTTTAGCTACAATTACACCAATGAACACGCAGGAGCAATTGCTTAATGTTAAGGACAATACAATGAGCCGAAATAAGCAAAATTATGACACCCATATCATATCAAAACCTTTAAAAAAAATAAAATAAGTATATAGCTATTTTTGGTATTCTTGTCGAATGAATTTTTTTTAGCTACATTTACACCGATGAACACGCAGAAGCAATTGGTCAATGTTAAGTACAATACATTGAGCCAAAATAAGAAAAATTAAGACACCCATATCATTTCAAGACCTTTAAAAAAAAAATAAGTAAATAGCTATTTTTCTTATTCTTGTCGAATAAATTTTATGTAGCTACATTTACACCGATGAACACGTTGGAGCAATTGCTAAATGTAAGGTACAATACAGTGAGCCAAAATAAGCAAAACTAGGACACCCATATCTATCCAAGACCTTTAAAAAAAATAAAATAAGTAAATAGCTATTTTTCTTATTCTTGTCGAGTGAATTTTTTTAGCTACATTTACACCGATGAACACGCAGGAGCAATTGCTCGATGTTAAGTACAATTTAATGAGCCAAAACGAGCAAAATTAAGACACCCATATCATATCAAGACCTTTAAAAAAATGAAATAAGTATGTAGCTATTTTTCTTATTCTTGTCGAATGAATTTTTAGTAGCTACATTTACACGGATGAACACGCAGGAGCATTTACTCAATGTTAGGTACAATACAATGAGCCAACATAAGCAAAATTAAGACACCTATATCTTATTAAGACCTTAAAAAAAAGAAAATAACTAAATAGCTATTTTTCTTATTCTTGTCGAATGAATTTTTAGTAGCTACATTTACACGGATGAACACGCAGGAGCATTTGCTCAATGTTAGGTACATTACAATGAGCCAAAATTAGCAAAATTAGGACACCTTTATCTTTTAAAGACCTTTAAAAAAATAAAATAAGTAAATAGCTATTTTTCTGATTCCTGTCGAATGAATTTTTTTTAGCTACATTTACACCGATGAACACGTTGAAGCAACAGCTTAATGTTAAGTACAATACAGTGAGCCAAAATAAGCAAAATTAAGACACCCATATCATTTCAAGACCTTTAAAAAAAACAATAAGTAAATAGCTATTTTTCTTATTCTTATCGAATGAATTTTTTTTAGCTACATTTACACCGATGAACATGCAGGAGCAATTGCTCAATGTTAGTGCAATACAATGAGGCAAAATAAGCAAAATTAAGACACCCATATCATTTCAAGACCTTTAAAAAATATAAAATAAGGAAATATCTATTTTTCTTATTTTTGTCGAATGAATTTTTTTTAGCTACATTTACACCTATGAACTCGCAGGAGCAATTGCTCAATCTTAAGCACAATACGGTGAGCCAAAATAAGCAAAATAAAGACTCCCATATCATATCAAGACCATTAAAAAAAATAAAATAAGTAAATAGCTATTTTTCTGATTCCTGTCGAATGAATTTTTTTTAGCTACATTTACACCGATGAACACGCAGATGCAACTGCTCAATGTTAAGTACAATACAATGAGCCAAAATAAGCAAAATTAAGACACCTATATCTTTTAAAGACCTTTAAAAAAATAAAATAAGTAAATAGCTATTTTTCTGATTCCTGTCGAATGAATTTTTTTTAGCTACATTTACACCTTTGAACACGCAAAAGCAACTGCTCAATGTTACGAACAATACAATGAGCCAAAATAAGCAAAATTAAGACACCCATATCATTTCAAGACCTTTAAAAAAATAAAATAAGTATATAGCTATTTTTCTTATTCTTGTCGAATGAATTTTTTTTAGCTCCACTTACACCGATGAACACGCAGGAGCAATTGATCAATGTTAAGTACAATACAGTGAGCCTATATAACTAAAATTAAGACACCTATATCTTTTTAAGACCTTTAAAAAAAAGAAAATAACTAAATAGCTATTTTTCTTATTCTTGTCGAATGAATTTTTAGTAGCTACATTTACACGGATGAACACGCAGGAGCATTTGTTCAATGTTAGGTACATTACAATGAGCCAAAATTAGCAAAATTAGGACACCTATATCTTTTAAAGACCTTTAAAAAAATAAAATAAGTAAATAGCTATTTTTCTGATTCCTGTCGAATGAATTTTTTTTAGCTACATCTACACCGATGAACTCGCAGGAGCAATTGCTCGATCTTAAGCACAATACGGTGAGCCAAAATAAGCAAAATAAAGACTCCCATATCATATCAAGACCCTTAAAAAAAATAAAATAAGTAAATAGCTATTTTTCTTATTCTTGTCGAATGAATTTTTTTTAGCTACATTTACACCGATGAACACGCAAAAGCAACTGCTCAATGTTTAATACAATACAATGAGCCAAAATAAGCAAAATTAAGACACCTATATCTTTTAAAGACCTTTAAAAAAATAAAATAAGTATATAGCTATTTTTCGTATTCTTGGCGAATGAATTTTTTTCAGCTACATTTACACGGATGAACATGCAGGAGCAATAGTTAAATGTTAAGTACAATACAGTGAGCCAAAATAAGCAAATGTAAGACACCCGTGTTATATCAAGACCTTTAAAAAAATAAAATAAGTGTATGAATATTTTTCTTATTCTTGTCGAATGAATTTTTTTTAGCCACATTTACACCGATGAACACGCAGGAGCAATTGGTCAATGTTAAGAACAATACATTGAGCCTAAATAACCAAAACTAAGACACCTGTATCTTTTTAAGACCTTTAAAAAAAAGAAAATAATGAAATAGCTATTTTTCTTATTCTTGTCGAATAAATTTTTTGTAGCTACATTTACACCGATGAACACGCAGGAGCAATTGGTCAATGTTAAGAACAATACATTGAGCCTAAATAACCAAAACTAAGACACCTGTATCTTTTTAAGACCTTTAAAAAAAAGAAAATAATGAAATAGCTATTTTTCTTATTCTTGTCGAATAAATTTTTTGTAGCTACATTTACACCGATGAACACGCAGGAGCAATTGCTCAATGTTAGGTACAATATATTGAGCCAACGTAAGCAAAATTAGGACACCTATGTCTTTTTAAGACCTTTAAAAAAATAAAATAAGTAAATAGCTATTTTTCTGATTCCTGTCGAATGAATTTTTTTTAGCTCCATTTACACCGATGAACACGCAGGAGCAATTGGTCAATGTTTAGTACAATACAGTGAGCCTAAATAACCAAAATTAAGACACCTATATCTTTTTAAGACCCTTAAAAAAAGATAATAACGAAATAGCTATTTTTCTTATTCTTGTCGAATGAATTTTTTGTAGCTAAATTTACACCGACGAACACGCAGGAGCAATTGCTCAATGTTAGGTGCAATACAGTGAGCCAACATAAGCAAAATTAAGACACCTTTATCTTTTTAAGACCTTTAAAAAAATAAAATAACTAAATTGCTATTTTTCTTATTCTTGCCTTGTGAATTTTTAGTAGCTACATTTACACGGATGAACACGCAGGAGCATTTGCCCAATGTTGGGTACAATACAGTGAGCCAAAATAAGCAAAATTAGGACACCTATATCTTTTAAATACCTTTAAAAAAATAAAATAACTAAATTGCTATTTTTCTTATTCATGTCTTGTGAATTTTTAGTAGCTACATTTACACGGATGAACACGCAGGAGCATTTTCCCAATGTTAGGTACAGTACAATGAGCCAAAATAAGCAAAATTAGGACACCTATATCTTTTAAAGACCTTTAAAAAAATAAAATAAGTAAATAGCTATTTTTCTGATTCCTGTCGAATGAATTTTTTTTAGCTACATTTACACCGATGAACACGCAGAAGCAACTGCTCAATGTTAAGTACAATACACTGAGCCGAAATAAGCCAAATTAAGACACCCATACCATATCAAAACCTTTAAAAAAAATAAAATAAGTATATAGCTATTTTTGGTATTCTTGTCGAATGAATTTTTTTTAGCTACATTTACACCGATGAACACGCAGAAGCACTTGCTCAATGTTAAGTACTATACATTGAGCCAAAATAAGCAAAATTAAGACACCCATATCATTTCAAGACCTTTAAAAAAATAAAATAAGTAAATAGCTATTTTTCTGATTCCTGTCGAATGAATTTTTTTTAGCTACATTTACACCGATGAACACGCAGAAGCAACTGCTCAATGTTTAATACAATACAATGAGCCAAAATAAGCAAAATTAAGACACCTATATCTTTTAAAGACCTTTAAAAAAATAAAATAAGTAAATAGCTATTTTTCTGATTCCTGTCGAATGAATTTTTTTTAGCTACATTTACACCTTTGAACACGCAAAAGCAACTGCTCAATGTTAAGAACAATACAATGAGCCAAAATAAGCAAAATTAAGACACCCATATCATTTCAAGACCTTAAAAAAAAAAAAATAAGTAAATAGCTATTTTTCTTATTCTTGTCGAATGAATTTTTTTTAGCTACAATTACACCGATGAACACGCAGGAGCAATTGCTTAATGTTATGTACAATACAATGAGCCGAAGTAAGCAAAATATGACACCCATATCATATCAAAACCTTTAAAAAAAATAAAATAAGTATATAGCTATTTTTGGTATTCTTGTCGAATGAATTTTTTTTAGCTACATTTACACCTTTGAACACGCAAAAGCAACTGCTCAATATTAAGAGCAATACAATGAGCCAAAATAAGCAAAATTATGACACCCATATCACATCAAAACCTTTAAAAAAAAAAAATAAGTATATAGCTATTTTTCTTATTCTTGTCGAATGAATTTTTTTTAGCTCCACTTACACCGATGAACACGCAGGAGCAATTGGTCAATGTTAAGTACAATACAGTGAGCCTAAATAACCAAAATTAAGACACCTATATCTTTTTAAGACCTTTAAAAAAAAGAAAATAATGAAATAGCTATTTTTCTTATTCTTGTCGAATAAATTTTATGTAGCTACATTTGCACCGATGAACACGCTGGAGCAATTGCTAAATGTAAGGTACAATACAGTGAGCCAAAATAAGCAAAACTAGGACACCCATATCTATCCAAGACCTTTAAAAAAAAAAAAATAAGTAAATAGCTATTTTTCTTATTCTTGTCGAGTGAATTTTTTTAGCTACATTTACACCGATGAACACGCAGGAGCAATTGCTCGATGTTAAGTACAATTTAATGAGCCAAAACGAGCATAATTAAGACACCCATATCATATCAAGACCTTTAAAAAAATGAAATAAGTATGTAGCTATTTTTCTTATTCTTGTCGAATGAATTTTTAGTAGCTACATTTACACGGATGAACACGCAGGAGCATTTACTCAATGTTAGGTACAATACAATGAGCCAACATAAGCAAAATTAAGACACCTATATCTTATTAAGACCTTAAAAAAAAGAAAATAAGTAAATAGCTATTTTTCTGATTCCTGTCGAATGAATTTTTTTTAGCTACATTTACACCGATGAACACGTTGAAGCAACAGCTTAATGTTAAGTGCAATACAATGAGGCAAAATAAGCAAAATTAAGACACCCATATCATTTCAAGACCTTTAAAAAAAATAAAATAAGGAAATATCTATTTTTCTGATTCTTGTCGAATGAATTTTTTTTAGCTACATTTACACCGATGAACACGCAAAAGCAACTGCTCAATGTTTAATACAATACAATGAGCCAAAATAAGTAAAATTAAGACACCTATATCTTTTAAAGACCTTTAAAAAAATAAAATAAGTAAATAGCTATTTTTCTGATTCTTGTCGAATGAATTTTTTTTAGCTACAATTACACCGATGAACACGCAGGAGCAATTGCTTAATGTTAGGTACAATACAGTGAGCCGAAATAAGCAAAATTATGACACCCATATCATATTAAAACCTTTAAAAAAAATAAAATAAGTATATAGCTATTTTTCGTATTCTTGGCGAATGAATTTTTTTCAGCTACATTTACACGGATGAACATGCAGGAGCAATAGTTAAATGTTAAGTACAATACAGTGAGCCAAAATAAGCAAATGTAAGACACCCGTGTTATATCAAGACCTTTAAAAAAATAAAATAAGTGTATGATTATTTTTCTTATTCTTGTCGAATGAATTTTTTTTAGCTCAATTTACACCGATGAACACGCAGGAGCAATTGGTCAATGTTAAGAACAATACATTGAGCCTAAATAACCAAAACTAAGACACCTGTATCTTTTTAAGACCTTTAAAAAAAAGAAAATAATGAAATAGCTATTTTTCTTATTCTTGTCGAATAAATTTTTTTTAGCTCCATTTACACCGATGAACACGCAGGAGCAATTGGTCAATGTTAAGTACAATACAGTGAGCCTAAATAACCAAAATTAAGACACCTATATCTTTTTAAGACCCTTAAAAAAAGATAATAACGAAATAGCTATTTTTCTTATTCTTGTCGAATGAATTTTTTGTAGCTAAATTTACACCGACGAACACGCAGGAGCAATTGCTCAATGTTAGGTGCAATACAGTGAGCCAACATAAGCAAAATTAAGACACCTTTATCTTTTTAAGACCTTTAAAAAAAAAAATAACTAAATTGCTATTTTTCTTATTCTTGCCTTGTGAATTTTTAGTAGCTACATTTACACGGATGAACACGCAGGAGCATTTGCCCAATGTTGGGTACAATACAGTGAGCCAAAATAAGCAAAATTAGGACACCTGTATCTTTTAAAGACCTTTAAAAAAATAAAATAACTAAATTGCTATTTTTCTTATTCATGTCTTGTGAATCTTTAGTAGCTACATTTACACGGATGAACACGCAGGAGCATTTGCCCAATGTTAGGTACAGTACAATGAGCCAAAATAAGCAAAATTAGGACACCTATATCTTTTAAAGACCTTTAAAAAAATAAAATAAGTAAATAGCTATTTTTCTGATTCCTGTCGAATGAATTTTTTTTAGCTACATTTACACCGATGAACACGCAGAAGCAACTGCTCAATGTTAAGTACAATACAATGAGCCGAAATAAGCCAAATTAAGACACCCATACCATATCAAAACCTTTAAAAAAAATAAAATAAGTATATAGCTATTTTTGGTATTCTTGTCGAATGAATTTTTTTTAGCTACATTTACACCGATGAACACGCAGAAGCACTTGCTCAATGTTAAGTACTATACATTGAGCCAAAATAAGCAAAATTAAGACACCTATATCTTTTAAAGACCTTTAAAAAAATAAAATAAGTAAATAGCTATTTTTCTGATTCCTGTCGAATGAATTTTTTTTAGCTACATTTACACCTTTGAACACGCAAAAGCAACTGCTCAATGTTAAAAACAATACAATGAGCCAAAATAAGCAAAATTAAGACACCCATATCATTTCAAGACCTTTAAAAAAAAAAATAAGTAAATAGCTATTTTTCTTATTCTTGTCGAATGAATTTTTTTTAGCTACAATTACACCGATGAACACGCAGGAGCAATTGCTTAATGTTATGTACAATACAATGAGCCGAAGTAAGCAAAATATGATACCCATATCATATCAAAACCTTTAAAAAAAATAAAATAAGTATATAGCTATTTTTGGTATTCTTGTCGAATGAATTTTTTTTAGCTACATTTACACCTTTGAACACGCAAAAGCAACTGCTCAATATTAAGAGCAATACAATGAGCCAAAATAAGCAAAATTATGACACCCATATCACATCAAAACCTTTAAAAAAAAAAAATAAGTATATAGCTATTTTTCTTATTCTTGTCGAATGAATTTTTTTTAGCTCCACTTACACCGATGAACACGCAGGAGCAATTGGTCAATGTTAAGTACAATACAGTGAGCCTAAATAACCAAAATTAAGACACCTATATCTTTTTAAGACCTTTAAAAAAAAGAAAATAATGAAATAGCTATTTTTCTTATTCTTGTCGAATAAATTTTATGTAGCTACATTTGCACCGATGAACACGCTGGAGCAATTGCTAAATGTAAGGTACAATACAGTGAGCCAAAATAAGCAAAACTAGGACACCCATATCTATCCAAGACCTTTAAAAAAAAAAAAATAAGTAAATAGCTATTTTTCTTATTCTTGTCGAGTGAATTTTTTTAGCTACATTTACACCGATGAACACGCAGGAGCAATTGCTCGATGTTAAGTACAATTTAATGAGCCAAAACGAGCATAATTAAGACACCCATATCATATCAAGACCTTTAAAAAAATGAAATAAGTATGTAGCTATTTTTCTTATTCTTGTCGAATGAATTTTTAGTAGCTACATTTACACGGATGAACACGCAGGAGCATTTACTCAATGTTAGGTACAATACAATGAGCCAACATAAGCAAAATTAAGACACCTATATCTTATTAAGACCTTAAAAAAAAGAAAATAAGTAAATAGCTATTTTTCTGATTCCTGTCGAATGAATTTTTTTTAGCTACATTTACACCGATGAACACGTTGAAGCAACAGCTTAATGTTAAGTGCAATACAATGAGGCAAAATAAGCAAAATTAAGACACCCATATCATTTCAAGACCTTTAAAAAAAATAAAATAAGGAAATATCTATTTTTCTGATTCTTGTCGAATGAATTTTTTTTAGCTACATTTACACCGATGAACACGCAAAAGCAACTGCTCAATGTTTAATACAATACAATGAGCCAAAATAAGTAAAATTAAGACACCTATATCTTTTAAAGACCTTTAAAAAAATAAAATAAGTAAATAGCTATTTTTCTGATTCTTGTCGAATGAATTTTTTTTAGCTACAATTACACCGATGAACACGCAGGAGCAATTGCTTAATGTTAGGTACAATACAGTGAGCCGAAATAAGCAAAATTATGACACCCATATCATATTAAAACCTTTAAAAAAAATAAAATAAGTATATAGCTATTTTTCGTATTCTTGGCGAATGAATTTTTTTCAGCTACATTTACACGGATGAACATGCAGGAGCAATAGTTAAATGTTAAGTACAATACAGTGAGCCAAAATAAGCAAATGTAAGACACCCGTGTTATATCAAGACCTTTAAAAAAATAAAATAAGTGTATGATTATTTTTCTTATTCTTGTCGAATGAATTTTTTTTAGCTCAATTTACACCGATGAACACGCAGGAGCAATTGGTCAATGTTAAGAACAATACATTGAGCCTAAATAACCAAAACTAAGACACCTGTATCTTTTTAAGACCTTTAAAAAAAAGAAAATAATGAAATAGCTATTTTTCTTATTCTTGTCGAATAAATTTTTTTTAGCTCCATTTACACCGATGAACACGCAGGAGCAATTGGTCAATGTTAAGTACAATACAGTGAGCCTAAATAACCAAAATTAAGACACCTATATCTTTTTAAGACCCTTAAAAAAAGATAATAACGAAATAGCTATTTTTCTTATTCTTGTCGAATGAATTTTTTGTAGCTAAATTTACACCGACGAACACGCAGGAGCAATTGCTCAATGTTAGGTGCAATACAGTGAGCCAACATAAGCAAAATTAAGACACCTTTATCTTTTTAAGACCTTTAAAAAAAAAAATAACTAAATTGCTATTTTTCTTATTCTTGCCTTGTGAATTTTTAGTAGCTACATTTACACGGATGAACACGCAGGAGCATTTGCCCAATGTTGGGTACAATACAGTGAGCCAAAATAAGCAAAATTAGGACACCTGTATCTTTTAAAGACCTTTAAAAAAATAAAATAACTAAATTGCTATTTTTCTTATTCATGTCTTGTGAATCTTTAGTAGCTACATTTACACGGATGAACACGCAGGAGCATTTGCCCAATGTTAGGTACAGTACAATGAGCCAAAATAAGCAAAATTAGGACACCTATATCTTTTAAAGACCTTTAAAAAAATAAAATAAGTAAATAGCTATTTTTCTGATTCCTGTCGAATGAATTTTTTTTAGCTACATTTACACCGATGAACACGCAGAAGCAACTGCTCAATGTTAAGTACAATACAATGAGCCGAAATAAGCCAAATTAAGACACCCATACCATATCAAAACCTTTAAAAAAAATAAAATAAGTATATAGCTATTTTTGGTATTCTTGTCGAATGAATTTTTTTTAGCTACATTTACACCGATGAACACGCAGAAGCACTTGCTCAATGTTAAGTACTATACATTGAGCCAAAATAAGCAAAATTAAGACACCTATATCTTTTAAAGACCTTTAAAAAAATAAAATAAGTAAATAGCTATTTTTCTGATTCCTGTCGAATGAATTTTTTTTAGCTACATTTACACCTTTGAACACGCAAAAGCAACTGCTCAATGTTAAAAACAATACAATGAGCCAAAATAAGCAAAATTAAGACACCCATATCATTTCAAGACCTTTAAAAAAAAAAATAAGTAAATAGCTATTTTTCTTATTCTTGTCGAATGAATTTTTTTTAGCTACAATTACACCGATGAACACGCAGGAGCAATTGCTTAATGTTATGTACAATACAATGAGCCGAAGTAAGCAAAATATGATACCCATATCATATCAAAACCTTTAAAAAAAATAAAATAAGTATATAGCTATTTTTGGTATTCTTGTCGAATGAATTTTTTTTAGCTACATTTACACCTTTGAACACGCAAAAGCAACTGCTCAATATTAAGAGCAATACAATGAGCCAAAATAAGCAAAATTATGACACCCATATCACATCAAAACCTTTAAAAAAAAAAAATAAGTATATAGCTATTTTTCTTATTCTTGTCGAATGAATTTTTTTTAGCTCCACTTACACCGATGAACACGCAGGAGCAATTGGTCAATGTTAAGTACAATACAGTGAGCCTAAATAACCAAAATTAAGACACCTATATCTTTTTAAGACCTTTAAAAAAAAGAAAATAATGAAATAGCTATTTTTCTTATTCTTGTCGAATAAATTTTATGTAGCTACATTTGCACCGATGAACACGCTGGAGCAATTGCTAAATGTAAGGTACAATACAGTGAGCCAAAATAAGCAAAACTAGGACACCCATATCTATCCAAGACCTTTAAAAAAAAAAAAATAAGTAAATAGCTATTTTTCTTATTCTTGTCGAGTGAATTTTTTTAGCTACATTTACACCGATGAACACGCAGGAGCAATTGCTCGATGTTAAGTACAATTTAATGAGCCAAAACGAGCATAATTAAGACACCCATATCATATCAAGACCTTTAAAAAAATGAAATAAGTATGTAGCTATTTTTCTTATTCTTGTCGAATGAATTTTTAGTAGCTACATTTACACGGATGAACACGCAGGAGCATTTACTCAATGTTAGGTACAATACAATGAGCCAACATAAGCAAAATTAAGACACCTATATCTTATTAAGACCTTAAAAAAAAGAAAATAAGTAAATAGCTATTTTTCTGATTCCTGTCGAATGAATTTTTTTTAGCTACATTTACACCGATGAACACGTTGAAGCAACAGCTTAATGTTAAGTGCAATACAATGAGGCAAAATAAGCAAAATTAAGACACCCATATCATTTCAAGACCTTTAAAAAAAATAAAATAAGGAAATATCTATTTTTCTGATTCTTGTCGAATGAATTTTTTTTAGCTACATTTACACCGATGAACACGCAAAAGCAACTGCTCAATGTTTAATACAATACAATGAGCCAAAATAAGTAAAATTAAGACACCTATATCTTTTAAAGACCTTTAAAAAAATAAAATAAGTAAATAGCTATTTTTCTGATTCTTGTCGAATGAATTTTTTTTAGCTACAATTACACCGATGAACACGCAGGAGCAATTGCTTAATGTTAGGTACAATACAGTGAGCCGAAATAAGCAAAATTATGACACCCATATCATATTAAAACCTTTAAAAAAAATAAAATAAGTATATAGCTATTTTTCGTATTCTTGGCGAATGAATTTTTTTCAGCTACATTTACACGGATGAACATGCAGGAGCAATAGTTAAATGTTAAGTACAATACAGTGAGCCAAAATAAGCAAATGTAAGACACCCGTGTTATATCAAGACCTTTAAAAAAATAAAATAAGTGTATGATTATTTTTCTTATTCTTGTCGAATGAATTTTTTTTAGCTCAATTTACACCGATGAACACGCAGGAGCAATTGGTCAATGTTAAGAACAATACATTGAGCCTAAATAACCAAAACTAAGACACCTGTATCTTTTTAAGACCTTTAAAAAAAAGAAAATAATGAAATAGCTATTTTTCTTATTCTTGTCGAATAAATTTTTTTTAGCTCCATTTACACCGATGAACACGCAGGAGCAATTGGTCAATGTTAAGTACAATACAGTGAGCCTAAATAACCAAAATTAAGACACCTATATCTTTTTAAGACCCTTAAAAAAAGATAATAACGAAATAGCTATTTTTCTTATTCTTGTCGAATGAATTTTTTGTAGCTAAATTTACACCGACGAACACGCAGGAGCAATTGCTCAATGTTAGGTGCAATACAGTGAGCCAACATAAGCAAAATTAAGACACCTTTATCTTTTTAAGACCTTTAAAAAAAAAAATAACTAAATTGCTATTTTTCTTATTCTTGCCTTGTGAATTTTTAGTAGCTACATTTACACGGATGAACACGCAGGAGCATTTGCCCAATGTTGGGTACAATACAGTGAGCCAAAATAAGCAAAATTAGGACACCTGTATCTTTTAAAGACCTTTAAAAAAATAAAATAACTAAATTGCTATTTTTCTTATTCATGTCTTGTGAATCTTTAGTAGCTACATTTACACGGATGAACACGCAGGAGCATTTGCCCAATGTTAGGTACAGTACAATGAGCCAAAATAAGCAAAATTAGGACACCTATATCTTTTAAAGACCTTTAAAAAAATAAAATAAGTAAATAGCTATTTTTCTGATTCCTGTCGAATGAATTTTTTTTAGCTACATTTACACCGATGAACACGCAGAAGCAACTGCTCAATGTTAAGTACAATACAATGAGCCGAAATAAGCCAAATTAAGACACCCATACCATATCAAAACCTTTAAAAAAAATAAAATAAGTATATAGCTATTTTTGGTATTCTTGTCGAATGAATTTTTTTTAGCTACATTTACACCGATGAACACGCAGAAGCACTTGCTCAATGTTAAGTACTATACATTGAGCCAAAATAAGCAAAATTAAGACACCTATATCTTTTAAAGACCTTTAAAAAAATAAAATAAGTAAATAGCTATTTTTCTGATTCCTGTCGAATGAATTTTTTTTAGCTACATTTACACCTTTGAACACGCAAAAGCAACTGCTCAATGTTAAAAACAATACAATGAGCCAAAATAAGCAAAATTAAGACACCCATATCATTTCAAGACCTTTAAAAAAAAAAATAAGTAAATAGCTATTTTTCTTATTCTTGTCGAATGAATTTTTTTTAGCTACAATTACACCGATGAACACGCAGGAGCAATTGCTAAACGTTACGTACAATACAATGAGCCGAAGTAAGCAAAATATGACACCCACATCATATCAAAACCTTTAAAAAAAATAAAATAAGTATATAGCTATTTTTGGTATTCTTGTCGAATGAATTTTTTTTAGCTACATTTACACCTTTGAACACGCAAAAGCAACTGCTCAATGTTAAGAACAATACAATGAGCCAAAATAAGCAAAATTAAGACACCCATATCATTTCAAGACCTTTAAAAAAAAAATAAGAAAATAGCTATTTTTCTTATTCTTGCCGAATGAATTTTTTTTAGCTACAATTACACCGATGAACAGGCAGGAGCAATTGCCCAATGTTATGTACAATACAATGAGCCGAAATAAGCAAAATTATGACACCCATATCATATCAAAACCTTTAAAAAAAATAAAATAAGTATATAGCTATTTTTCTTATTCTTGTCAAATGAATTTTTTTAGCTCCACTAACACCGATGAACAGGCAGGAGCAATTGCCCAATGTTATGTACAATACAATGAGCCGAAATAAGCAAAATTATGACACCCATATCATATCAAAACCTTTAAAAAAATAAAATAAGTAAATAGCTATTTTTCTGATTCCTGTCGAATGAATTTTTTTTAGCTACATTTACACCTTTGAACACGCAAAAGCAACTGCTCAATGTTAAAAACAATACAATGAGCCAAAATAAGCAAAATTAAGACACCCATATCATTTCAAGACCTTTAAAAAAAAAATAAGTAAATAGCTATTTTTCTTATTCTTGCCGAATGAATTTTTTTTAGCTACAATTACACCGATGAACAGGCAGGAGCAATTGCCCAATGTTATGTACAATACAATGAGCCGAAATAAGCAATATTATGACACCCATATCATATCAAAACCTTTAAAAAAAATAAAATAAGTATATAGCTATTTTTCTTATTCTTGTCAAATGAATTTTTTTAGCTCCACTAACACCGATGAACACGCAGGAGCAATTGGTCAATGTTAAGTACAATACAGTGAGCCTAAATAACCAAAATTAAGACACCTCTATCTTTTTAAGACCTTTAAAAAAAAGAAAATAATGAAATAGCTATTTTTCTTATTCTTGTCGAATAAATTTTATGTAGCTACATTTACACCGATGAACACGCTGGAGCAATTGCTAAATGTAAGGTACAATACAGTGAGCCAAAATAAGCAAAACTAGGACACCCATATCTATTTAAGACCTTTAAAAAAAATAAAATAAGTAAATAGATATTTTTCTTATTCTTGTCGAGTGAATTTTTTTAGCTACATTTACACCGATGAACACGCAGGAGCAATTGCTCGATGTTAAGTACAATTTAATGAGCCAAAACGAGCAAAATTAAGACACCCATATCATATCAAGACCTTTAAAAAAATGAAATAAGTATGTAGCTATTTTTCTTATTCTTGTCGAATGAATTTTTAGTAGCTACATTTACACGGATGAACACGCAGGAGCATTTACTCAATGTTAGGTACAATACAATGAGCCAACATAAGCAAAATTAAGACACCTATATCTTATTAAGACCTTAAAAAAAAGAAAATAACTAAATAGCTATTTTTCTTATTCTTGTCGAATGAATTTTTAGTAGCTACATTTACACGGATGAACACGCAGGAGCATTTGCTCAAAGTTAGGTACATTACAATGAGCCAAAATTAGCAAAATTAGGACACCTATATCTTTTAAAGACCTTTAAAAAAATAAAATAAGTAAATAGCTATTTTTCTGATTCTTGTCGAATGAATTTTTTTTAGCTACATTTACACCGATGAACACGTTGAAGCAACAACTTAATGTTAAGTACAATACATTGAGCCAAAATAAGCCAAACTAAGACACCCATATCATTTCAAGACCTTTAAAAAAAAAAATAAGTAAATAGCTATTTTTCTTATTCTTATCGAATGAATTTTTTTTAGCTACATTTACACCGATGAACATGCAGGAGCAATTGCTCAATGTTAGTGCAATACAATGAGGCAAAATAAGCAAAATTAAGACACCCATATCATTTCAAGACCTTTAAAAAAAATAAAATAAGGAAATATCTATTTTTCTTATTCTTGTCGAATGAATTTTTTTTAGCTACATTTACACCTATGAACTCGCAGGAGCAATTGCTCAATCTTAAGCACAATACGGTGAAACAAAATAAGCAAAATAAAGACTCCCATATCATATCAAGACCTTTAAAAAAAATAAAATAAGTAATTAGCTATTTTTCTGATTCCTGTCGAATGAATTTTTTTTAGCTACATTTACACCGATGAACACGCTGAAGCAATTGGTCAATGTTAAGTACAATACATTGAGCCAAAATAAGCAAAATTAAGACACCTATATCTTTTAAAGACCTTTAAAAAATAAAATAAGTAAATAGCTATTTTTCTTATTCTTGTCGAGTGAATTTTTTTAGCTACATTTACACCGATGAACACGCTGAAGCAATTGGTCAATGTTAAGTACAATACAATGAGCCAAAATAAGCAAAATTAAGACACCTATATCTTTTAAAGACCTTTAAAAAAAAAATAAGTAAATAGCTATTTTTCTTATTCTTGTCGAATGAATTTTTTTAGCTACAATTACACCAATGAACACGCAGGAGCAATTGCTTAATGTTAAGGACAATACAATGAGCCGAAATAAGCAAAATTATGACACCCATATCATATCAAAACCTTTAAAAAAAATAAAATAAGTATATAGCTATTTTTGGTATTCTTGTCGAATGAATTTTTTTTAGCTACATTTACACCGATGAACACGCAGAAGCAATTGGTCAATGTTAAGTACAATACATTGAGCCAAAATAAGAAAAATTAAGACACCCATATCATTTCAAGACCTTTAAAAAAAAAATAAGTAAATAGCTATTTTTCTTATTCTTGTCGAATAAATTTTATGTAGCTACATTTACACCGATGAACACGTTGGAGCAATTGCTAAATGTAAGGTACAATACAGTGAGCCAAAATAAGCAAAACTAGGACACCCATATCTATCCAAGACCTTTAAAAAAAATAAAATAAGTAAATAGCTATTTTTCTTATTCTTGTCGAGTGAATTTTTTTAGCTACATTTACACCGATGAACACGCAGGAGCAATTGCTCGATGTTAAGTACAATTTAATGAGCCAAAACGAGCAAAATTAAGACACCCATATCATATCAAGACCTTTAAAAAAATGAAATAAGTATGTAGCTATTTTTCTTATTCTTGTCGAATGAATTTTTAGTAGCTACATTTACACGGATGAACACGCAGGAGCATTTACTCAATGTTAGGTACAATACAATGAGCCAACATAAGCAAAATTAAGACACCTATATCTTATTAAGACCTTAAAAAAAAGAAAATAACTAAATAGCTATTTTTCTTATTCTTGTCGAATGAATTTTTAGTAGCTACATTTACACGGATGAACACGCAGGAGCATTTGCTCAATGTTAGGTACATTACAATGAGCCAAAATTAGCAAAATTAGGACACCTTTATCTTTTAAAGACCTTTAAAAAAATAAAATAAGTAAATAGCTATTTTTCTGATTCCTGTCGAATGAATTTTTTTTAGCTACATTTACACCGATGAACACGTTGAAGCAACAGCTTAATGTTAAGTACAATACAGTGAGCCAAAATAAGCAAAATTAAGACACCCATATCATTTCAAGACCTTTAAAAAAAACAATAAGTAAATAGCTATTTTTCTTATTCTTATCGAATGAATTTTTTTTAGCTACATTTACACCGATGAACATGCAGGAGCAATTGCTCAATGTTAGTGCAATACAATGAGGCAAAATAAGCAAAATTAAGACACCCATATCATTTCAAGACCTTTAAAAAATATAAAATAAGGAAATATCTATTTTTCTTATTTTTGTCGAATGAATTTTTTTTAGCTACATTTACACCTATGAACTCGCAGGAGCAATTGCTCAATCTTAAGCACAATACGGTGAGCCAAAATAAGCAAAATAAAGACTCCCATATCATATCAAGACCATTAAAAAAAATAAAATAAGTAAATAGCTATTTTTCTGATTCCTGTCGAATGAATTTTTTTTAGCTACATTTACACCGATGAACACGCAGAAGCAACTGCTCAATGTTAAGTACAATACAATGAGCCAAAATAAGCAAAATTAAGACACCTATATCTTTTAAAGACCTTTAAAAAAATAAAATAAGTAAATAGCTATTTTTCTGATTCCTGTCGAATGAATTTTTTTTAGCTACATTTACACCTTTGAACACGCAAAAGCAACTGCTCAATGTTACGAACAATACAATGAGCCAAAATAAGCAAAATTAAGACACCCATATCATTTCAAGACCTTTAAAAAAATAAAATAAGTATATAGCTAATTTTCTTATTCTTGTCGAATGAATTTTTTTTAGCTCCACTTACACCGATGAACACGCAGGAGCAATTGATCAATGTTAAGTACAATACAGTGAGCCTATATAACCAAAATTAAGACACCTATATCTTTTTAAGACCTTTAAAAAAAAGAAAATAACTAAATAGCTATTTTTCTTATTCTTGTCGAATGAATTTTTAGTAGCTACATTTACACGGATGAACACGCAGGAGCATTTGTTCAATGTTAGGTACATTACAGTGAGCCAAAATTAGCAAAATTAGGACACCTATATCTTTTAAAGACCTTTAAAAAAATAAAATAAGTAAATAGCTATTTTTCTGATTCCTGTCGAATGAATTTTTTTTAGCTACATCTACACCGATGAACTCGCAGGAGCAATTGCTCGATCTTAAGCACAATACGGTGAGCCAAAATAAGCAAAATAAAGACTCCCATATCATATCAAGACCCTTAAAAAAAATAAAATAAGTAAATAGCTATTTTTCTTATTCTTGCCGAATGAATTTTTTTTAGCTACATTTACACCGATGAACACGCAAAAGCAACTGCTCAATGTTTAATACAATACAATGAGCCAGAATAAGCAAAATTAAGACACCTATATCTTTTAAAGACCTTTAAAAAAATAAAATAAGTAAATAGCTATTTTTCTGATTCTTGTCGAATGAATTTTTTTTAGCTACAATTACACCGATGAACACGCAGGAGCAATTGCTTAATGTTAGGTACAATACAGTGAGCCGAAATAAGCAAAATTATGACACCCATATCATATTAAAACCTTTAAAAAAAATAAAATAAGTATATAGCTATTTTTCGTATTCTTGGCGAATGAATTTTTTTCAGCTACATTTACACGGATGAACATGCAGGAGCAATAGTTAAATGTTAAGTACATTACAGTGAGCCAAAATTAGCAAAATTAGGACACCTATATCTTTTAAAGACCTTTAAAAAAATAAAATAAGTAAATAGCTATTTTTCTGATTCCTGTCGAATGAATTTTTTTTAGCTACATCTACACCGATGAACTCGCAGGAGCAATTGCTCGATCTTAAGCACAATACGGTGAGCCAAAATAAGCAAAATAAAGACTCCCATATCATATCAAGACCCTTAAAAAAAATAAAATAAGTATATAGCTATTTTTGGTATTCTTGCCGAATGAATTTTTTTTAGCTACATTTACACCGATGAACACGCAAAAGCAACTGCTCAATGTTTAATACAATACAATGAGCCAGAATAAGCAAAATTAAGACACCTATATCTTTTAAGGACCTTTAAAAAAATAAAATAAGTAAATAGCTATTTTTCTGATTCCTGTCGAATGAATTTTTTTTAGCTACATTTACACCGATGAACACGCAGAAGCAACTGCTCAATGTTAAGTACAATACAATGAGCCGAAATAAGCCAAATTAAGACACCCATACCATATCAAAACCTTTAAAAAAAATAAAATAAGTATATAGCTATTTTTGGTATTCTTGTCGAATGAATTTTTTTTAGCTACATTTACACCGATGAACACGCAGAAGCACTTGCTCAATGTTAAGTACTATACATTGAGCCAAATAAGCAAAATTAAGACACCCATATCATTTCAAGACCTTTAAAAAAATAAAATAAGTAAATAGCTATTTTTCTGATTCCTGCCGAATGAATTTTTTTTAGCTACATTTACACCGATGAACACGCAGAAGCAACTGCTCAATGTTTAATACAATACAATGAGCCAAAATAAGCAAAATTAAGACACCTATATCTTTTAAAGACCTTTAAAAAAATAAAATAAGTAAATAGCTATTTTTCTGATTCCTGTCGAATGAATTTTTTTTAGCTACATTTACAACTTTGAACACGCAAAAGCAACTGCTCAATGTTACGAACAATACAATGAGCCAAAATAAGCAAAATTAAGACACCCATATCATTTCAAGACCTTAAAAAAAAAAAAATAAGTAAATAGCTATTTTTCTTATTCTTGTCGAATGAATTTTTTTTAGCTACAATTACACCGATGAACACGCAGGAGCAATTGCTTAATGTTATGTACAATACAGTGAGCCGAAGTAAGCAAAATATGACACCCATATCATATCAAAACCTTTAAAAAAAATAAAATAAGTATATAGCTATTTTTGGTATTCTTGTCGAATGAATTTTTTTTAGCTACATTTACACCTCTGAACACGCAAAAGCAACTGCTCAATGTTAAGAGCAATACAATGAGCCAAAATAAGCAAAATTAAGACACCCATATCATTTCAAGACCTTTAAAAAAAAAAATAAGTAAATAGCTATTTTTCTGATTCCTGTCGAATGAATTTTTTTTAGCTACAATTACACAGATGAACACGCAGGAGCAATTGCTCAATGTTATGTACAATACAATGAGCCGAAATAAGCAAAATTATGACACCCATATCACATCAAAACCTTTAAAAAAAAAAAATAAGTATATAGCTATTTTTCTTATTCTTGTCGAATGAATTTTTTTTAGCTCCACTTACACCGATGAACACGCAGGAGCAATTGGTCAATGTTAAGTACAATACAGTGAGCCTAAATAACCAAAATTAAGACACCTATATCTTTTTAAGACCTTTAAAAAAAAGAAAATAATGAAATAGCTATTTTTCTTATTCTTGTCGAATAAATTTTATGTAGCTACATTTGCACCGATGAACACGCTGGAGCAATTGCTAAATGTAAGGTACAATACAGTGAGCCAAAATAAGCAAAACTAGGACACCCATATCTATCCAAGACCTTTAAAAAAAAAATAAGAAAATAGCTATTTTTCTTATTCTTGCCGAATGAATTTTTTTTAGCTACAATTACACCGATGAACAGGCAGGAGCAATTGCCCAATGTTATGTACAATACAATGAGCCGAAATAAGCAAAATTATGACACCCATATCATATCAAAACCTTTAAAAAAAATAAAATAAGTATATAGCTATTTTTCTTATTCTTGTCAAATGAATTTTTTTAGCTCCACTAACACCGATGAACAGGCAGGAGCAATTGCCCAATGTTATGTACAATACAATGAGCCGAAATAAGCAAAATTATGACACCCATATCATATCAAAACCTTTAAAAAAATAAAATAAATAAATAGCTATTTTTCTGATTCCTGTCGAATGAATTTTTTTTAGCTACATTTACACCTTTGAACACGCAAAAGCAACTGCTCAATGTTAAAAACAATACAATGAGCCAAAATAAGCAAAATTAAGACACCCATATCATTTCAAGACCTTTAAAAAAAAGAAAATAATGAAATAGCTATTTTTCTTATTCTTGTCGAATAAATTTTTTGTAGCTACATTTACACCGATGAACACGCAGGAGCAATTGCTCAATGTTAGGTACAATATATTGAGCCAACGTAAGCAAAATTAGGACACCTATGTCTTTTTAAGACCTTTAAAAAAATAAAATAAGTAAATAGCTATTTTTCTGATTCCTGTCGAATGAATTTTTTTTAGCTCCATTTACACCGATGAACACGCAGGAGCAATTGGTCAATGTTTAGTACAATACAGTGAGCCTAAATAACCAAAATTAAGACACCTATATCTTTTTAAGACCCTTAAAAAAAGATAATAACGAAATAGCTATTTTTCTTATTCTTGTCGAATGAATTTTTTGTAGCTAAATTTACACCGACGAACACGCAGGAGCAATTGCTCAATGTTAGGTGCAATACAGTGAGCCAACATAAGCAAAATTAAGACACCTTTATCTTTTTAAGACCTTTAAAAAAAAAATAACTAAATTGCTATTTTTCTTATTCTTGCCTTGTGAATTTTTAGTAGCTACATTTACACGGGTGAACACGCAGGAGCATTTGCCCAATGTTGGGTACAATACAGTGAGCCAAAATAAGCAAAATTAGGACACCTATATCTTTTAAAGACCTTTAAAAAAATAAAATAACTAAATTGCTATTTTTCTTATTCATGTCTTGTGAATTTTTAGTAGCTACATTTACACGGATGAACACGCAGGAGCATTTGCCCAATGTTAGGTACAGTACAATGAGCCAAAATAAGCAAAATTAGGACACCTATATCTTTTAAGGACCTTTAAAAAAATAAAATAAGTAAATAGCTATTTTTCTGATTCCTGTCGAATGAATTTTTTTTAGCTACATTTACACCGATGAACACGCAGAAGCAACTGCTCAATGTTAAGTACAATACAGTGAGCCGAAATAAGCCAAATTAAGACACCCATACCATATCAAAACCTTTAAAAAAAATAAAATAAGTATATAGCTATTTTTGGTATTCTAGTCGAATGAATTTTTTTTAGCTACATTTACACCGATGAACACGCAGAAGCACTTGCTCAATGTTAAGTACTATACATTGAGCCAAAATAAGCAAAATTAAGACACCCATATCATTTCAAGACCTTTAAAAAAATAAAATAAGTAAATAGCTATTTTTCTGATTCCTGTCGAATGAATTTTTTTTAGCTACATTTACACCGATGAACACGCAGAAGCAACTGCTCAATGTTTAATACAATACAATGAGCCAAAATAAGCAAAATTAAGACACCTATATCTTTTAAAGACCTTTAAAAAAATAAAATAAGTAAATAGCTATTTTTCTGATTCCTGTCGAATGAATTTTTTTTAGCTACATTTACAACTTTGAACACGCAAAAGCAACTGCTCAATGTTAAGAACAATACAATGAGCCAAAATAAGCAAAATTAAGACACCCATATCATTTCAAGACCTTAAAAAAAAAAAAATAAGTAAATAGCTATTTTTCTTATTCTTGTCGAATGAATTTTTTTTAGCTACAATTACACCGATGAACACGCAGGAGCAATTGCTTAATGTTATGTACAATACAGTGAGCCGAAGTAAGCAAAATATGACACCCATATCATATCAAAACCTTTAAAAAAAATAAAATAAGTATATAGCTATTTTTGGTATTCTTGTCGAATGAATTTTTTTTAGCTACATTTACACCTTTGAACACGCAAAAGCAACTGCTCAATGTTAAGAGCAATACAATGAGCCAAAATAAGCAAAATTAAGACACCCATATCATTTCAAGACCTTTAAAAAAAAAAATAAGTAAATAGCTATTTTTCTGATTCCTGTCGAATGAATTTTTTTTAGCTACAATTACACAGATGAACACGCAGGAGCAATTGCTCAATGTTATGTACAATACAATGAGCCGAAATAAGCAAAATTATGACACCCATATCACATCAAAACCTTTAAAAAAAAAAAATAAGTATATAGCTATTTTTCTTATTCTTGTCGAATGAATTTTTTTTAGCTCCACTTACACCGATGAACACGCAGGAGCAATTGGTCAATGTTAAGTACAATACAGTGAGCCTAAATAACCAAAATTAAGACACCTATATCTTTTTAAGACCTTTAAAAAAAAGAAAATAATGAAATAGCTATTTTTCTTATTCTTGTCGAATAAATTTTATGTAGCTACATTTGCACCGATGAACACGCTGGAGCAATTGCTAAATGTAAGGTACAATACAGTGAGCCAAAATAAGCAAAACTAGGACACCCATATCTATCCAAGACCTTTAAAAAAAAAATAAGAAAATAGCTATTTTTCTTATTCTTGCCGAATGAATTTTTTTTAGCTACAATTACACCGATGAACAGGCAGGAGCAATTGCCCAATGTTATGTACAATACAATGAGCCGAAATAAGCAAAATTATGACACCCATATCATATCAAAACCTTTAAAAAAAATAAAATAAGTATATAGCTATTTTTCTTATTCTTGTCAAATGAATTTTTTTAGCTCCACTAACACCGATGAACAGGCAGGAGCAATTGCCCAATGTTATGTACAATACAATGAGCCGAAATAAGCAAAATTATGACACCCATATCATATCAAAACCTTTAAAAAAATAAAATAAGTAAATAGCTATTTTTCTGATTCCTGTCGAATGAATTTTTTTTAGCTACATTTACACCTTTGAACACGCAAAAGCAACTGCTCAATGTTAAAAACAATACAATGAGCCAAAATAAGCAAAATTAAGACACCCATATCATTTCAAGACCTTTAAAAAAAAAATAAGTAAATAGCTATTTTTCTTATTCTTGCCGAATGAATTTTTTTTAGCTACAATTACACCGATGAACAGGCAGGAGCAATTGCCCAATGTTATGTACAATACAATGAGCCGAAATAAGCAAAATTATGACACCCATATCATATCAAAACCTTTAAAAAAAATAAAATAAGTATATAGCTATTTTTCTTATTCTTGTCAAATGAATTTTTTTAGCTCCACTAACACCGATGAACACGCAGGAGCAATTGGTCAATGTTAAGTACAATACAGTGAGCCTAAATAACCAAAATTAAGACACCTCTATCTTTTTAAGACCTTTAAAAAAAAGAAAATAATGAAATAGCTATTTTTCTTATTCTTGTCGAATAAATTTTATGTAGCTACATTTACACCGATGAACACGCTGGAGCAATTGCTAAATGTAAGGTACAATACAGTGAGCCAAAATAAGCAAAACTAGGACACCCATATCTATTCAAGACCTTTAAAAAAAATAAAATAAGTAAATAGATATTTTTCTTATTCTTGTCGAGTGAATTTTTTTAGCTACATTTACACCGATGAACACGCAGGAGCAATTGCTCGATGTTAAGTACAATTTAATGAGCCAAAACGAGCAAAATTAAGACACCCATATCATATCAAGACCTTTAAAAAAATGAAATAAGTATGTAGCTATTTTTCTTATTCTTGTCGAATGAATTTTTAGTAGCTACATTTACACGGATGAACACGCAGGAGCATTTACTCAATGTTAGGTACAATACAATGAGCCAACATAAGCAAAATTAAGACACCTATATCTTATTAAGACCTTAAAAAAAAGAAAATAACTAAATAGCTATTTTTCTTATTCTTGTCGAATGAATTTTTAGTAGCTACATTTACACGGATGAACACGCAGGAGCATTTGCTCAAAGTTAGGTACATTACAATGAGCCAAAATTAGCAAAATTAGGACACCTATATCTTTTAAAGACCTTTAAAAAAATAAAATAAGTAAATAGCTATTTTTCTGATTCTTGTCGAATGAATTTTTTTTAGCTACATTTACACCGATGAACACGTTGAAGCAACAACTTAATGTTAAGTACAATACATTGAGCCAAAATAAGCCAAACTAAGACACCCATATCATTTCAAGACCTTTAAAAAAAAAAATAAGTAAATAGCTATTTTTCTTATTCTTATCGAATGAATTTTTTTTAGCTACATTTACACCGATGAACATGCAGGAGCAATTGCTCAATGTTAGTGCAATACAATGAGGCAAAATAAGCAAAATTAAGACACCCATATCATTTCAAGACCTTTAAAAAAAATAAAATAAGGAAATATCTATTTTTCTTATTCTTGTCGAATGAATTTTTTTTAGCTACATTTACACCTATGAACTCGCAGGAGCAATTGCTCAATCTTAAGCACAATACGGTGAAACAAAATAAGCAAAATAAAGACTCCCATATCATATCAAGACCTTTAAAAAAAATAAAATAAGTAATTAGCTATTTTTCTGATTCCTGTCGAATGAATTTTTTTTAGCTACATTTACACCGATGAACACGCTGAAGCAACTGCTCAATGTTAAGTACAATACAATGAGCCAAAATAAGCAAAATTAAGACACCTATATCTTTTAAAGACCTTTAAAAAAAAAATAAGTAAATAGCTATTTTTCTTATTCTTGTCGAATGAATTTTTTTAGCTACAATTACACCAATGAACACGCAGGAGCAATTGCTTAATGTTAAGGACAATACAATGAGCCGAAATAAGCAAAATTATGACACCCATATCATATCAAAACCTTTAAAAAAAATAAAATAAGTATATAGCTATTTTTGGTATTCTTGTCGAATGAATTTTTTTTAGCTACATTTACACCGATGAACACGCAGAAGCAATTGGTCAATGTTAAGTACAATACATTGAGCCAAAATAAGAAAAATTAAGACACCCATATCATTTCAAGACCTTTAAAAAAAAAATAAGTAAATAGCTATTTTTCTTATTCTTGTCGAATAAATTTTATGTAGCTACATTTACACCGATGAACTCGTTGGAGCAATTGCTAAATGTAAGGTACAATACAGTGAGCCAAAATAAGCAAAACTAGGACACCCATATCTATCCAAGACCTTTAAAAAAAATAAAATAAGTAAATAGCTATTTTTCTTATTCTTGTCGAGTGAATTTTTTTAGCTACATTTACACCGATGAACACGCAGGAGCAATTGCTCGATGTTAAGTACAATTTAATGAGCCAAAACGAGCAAAATTAAGACACCCATATCATATCAAGACCTTTAAAAAAATGAAATAAGTATGTAGCTATTTTTCTTATTCTTGTCGAATGAATTTTTAGTAGCTACATTTACACGGATGAACACGCAGGAGCATTTACTCAATGTTAGGTACAATACACCGATGAACACGTTGAAGCAACAGCTTAATGTTAAGTACAATACAGTGAGCCAAAATAAGCAAAATTAAGACACCCATATCATTTCAAGACCTTTAAAAAAAACAATAAGTAAATAGCTATTTTTCTTATTCTTATCGAATGAATTTTTTTTAGCTACATTTACACCGATGAACATGCAGGAGCAATTGCTCAATGTTAGTGCAATACAATGAGGCAAAATAAGCAAAATTAAGACACCCATATCATTTCAAGACCTTTAAAAAATATAAAATAAGGAAATATCTATTTTTCTTATTCTTGTCGAATGAATTTTTTTTAGCTACATTTACACCTATGAACTCGCAGGAGCAATTGCTCAATCTTAAGCACAATACGGTGAGCCAAAATAAGCAAAATAAAGACTCACACATCATATCAAGACCATTAAAAAAAATAAAATAAGTAAATAGCTATTTTTCTGATTCCTGTCGAATGAATTTTTTTTAGCTACATTTACACCGATGAACACGCAGAAGCAACTGCTCAATGTTAAGTACAATACAATGAGCCAAAATAAGCAAAATTAAGACACCTATATCTTTTAAAGACCTTTAAAAAAATAAAATAAGTAAATAGCTATTTTTCTGATTCCTGTCGAATGAATTTTTTTTAGCTACATTTACACCTTTGAACACGCAAAAGCAACTGCTCAATGTTACGAACAATACAATGAGCCAAAATAAGCAAAATTAAGACACCCATATCATTTCAAGACCTTTAAAAAAAATAAAATAAGTATATAGCTATTTTTCTTATTCTTGTCGAATGAATTTTTTTTAGCTCCACTTACACCGATGAACACGCAGGAGCAATTGATCAATGTTAAGTACAATACAGTGAGCCTATATAACCAAAATTAAGACACCTATATCTTTTTAAGACCTTTAAAAAAAAGAAAATAACTAAATAGCTATTTTTCTTATTCTTGTCGAATGAATTTTTAGTAGCTACATTTACACGGATGAACACGCAGGAGCATTTGTTCAATGTTAGGTACATTACAATGAGCCAAAATTAGCAAAATTAGGACACCTATATCTTTTAAAGACCTTTAAAAAAATAAAATAAGTAAATAGCTATTTTTCTGATTCCTGTCGAATGAATTTTTTTTAGCTACATCTACACCGATGAACTCGCAGGAGCAATTGCTCGATCTTAAGCACAATACGGTGAGCCAAAATAAGCAAAATAAAGACTCCCATATCATATCAAGACCCTTAAAAAAAATAAAATAAGTAAATAGCTATTTTTCTTATTCTTGTCGAATGAATTTTTTTTAGCTACATTTACACCGATGAACACGCAAAAGCAACTGCTTAATGTTTAATACAATACAATGAGCCAAAATAAGCAAAATTAAGACACCTATATCTTTTAAAGACCTTTAAAAAAATAAAATAAGTAAATAGCTATTTTTCTGATTCTTGTCGAATGAATTTTTTTTAGCTACAATTACACCGATGAACACGCAGGAGCAATTGCTTAATGTTAGGTACAATACAGTGAGCCGAAATAAGCAAAATTATGACACCCATATCATATTAAAACCTTTAAAAAAAATAAAATAAGTATATAGCTATTTTTCGTATTCTTGGCGAATGAATTTTTTTCAGCTACATTTACACGGATGAACATGCAGGAGCAATAGTTAAATGTTAAGTACAATACAGTGAGCCAAAATAAGCAAATGTAAGACACCCGTGTTATATCAAGACCTTTAAAAAAATAAAATAAGTGTATGAATATTTTTCTTATTCTTGTCGAATGAATTTTTTTTAGCTCAATTTACACCGATGAACACGCAGGAGCAATTGGTCAATGTTAAGAACAATACATTGAGCCTAAATAACCAAAACTAAGACACCTGTATCTTTTTAAGACCTTTAAAAAAAAGAAAATAATGAAATAGCTATTTTTCTTATTCTTGTCGAATAAATTTTTTTTAGCTACAATTACACAGATGAACACGCAGGAGCAATTGCTCAATGTTATGTACAATACAATGAGCCGAAATAAGCAAAATTATGACACCCATATCACATCAAAACCTTTAAAAAAAAAAAATAAGTATATAGCTATTTTTCTTATTCTTGTCGAATGAATTTTTTTTAGCTCCACTTACACCGATGAACACGCAGGAGCAATTGGTCAATGTTAAGTACAATACAGTGAGCCTAAATAACCAAAATTAAGACACCTATATCTTTTTAAGACCTTTAAAAAAAAGAAAATAATGAAATAGCTATTTTTCTTATTCTTGTCGAATAAATTTTATGTAGCTACATTTGCACCGATGAACACGCTGGAGCAATTGCTAAATGTAAGGTACAATACAGTGAGCCAAAATAAGCAAAACTAGGACACCCATATCTATCCAAGACCTTTAAAAAAAAAAAAATAAGTAAATAGCTATTTTTCTTATTCTTGTCGAGTGAATTTTTTTAGCTACATTTACACCGATGAACACGCAGGAGCAATTGCTCGATGTTAAGTACAATTTAATGAGCCAAAACGAGCATAATTAAGACACCCATATCATATCAAGACCTTTAAAAAAATGAAATAAGTATGTAGCTATTTTTCTTATTCTTGTCGAATGAATTTTTAGTAGCTACATTTACACGGATGAACACGCAGGAGCATTTACTCAATGTTAGGTACAATACAATGAGCCAACATAAGCAAAATTAAGACACCTATATCTTATTAAGACCTTAAAAAAAAGAAAATAAGTAAATAGCTATTTTTCTGATTCCTGTCGAATGAATTTTTTTTAGCTACATTTACACCGATGAACACGTTGAAGCAACAGCTTAATGTTAAGTGCAATACAATGAGGCAAAATAAGCAAAATTAAGACACCCATATCATTTCAAGACCTTTAAAAAAAATAAAATAAGGAAATATCTATTTTTCTGATTCTTGTCGAATGAATTTTTTTTAGCTACATTTACACCGATGAACACGCAAAAGCAACTGTTCAATGTTTAATACAATACAATGAGCCAAAATAAGCAAAATTAAGACACCTATATCTTTTAAAGACCTTTAAAAAAATAAAATAAGTAAATAGCTATTTTTCTGATTCTTGTCGAATGAATTTTTTTTAGCTACAATTACACCGATGAACACGCAGGAGCAATTGCTTAATGTTAGGTACAATACAGTGAGCCGAAATAAGCAAAATTATGACACCCATATCATATTAAAACCTTTAAAAAAAATAAAATAAGTATATAGCTATTTTTCGTATTCTTGGCGAATGAAGTTTTTTCAGCTACATTTACACGGATGAACATGCAGGAGCAATAGTTAAATGTTAAGTACAATACAGTGAGCCAAAATAAGCAAATGTAAGACACCCGTGTTATATCAAGACCTTTAAAAAAATAAAATAAGTGTATGATTATTTTTTTTATTCTTGTCGAATGAATTTTTTTTAGCTCAATTTACACCGATGAACACGCAGGAGCAATTGGTCAATGTTAAGAACAATACATTGAGCCTAAATAACCAAAACTAAGACACCTGTATCTTTTTAAGACCTTTAAAAAAAAGAAAATAATGAAATAGCTATTTTTCTTATTCTTGTCGAATACATTTTTTTTAGCTCCATTTACACCGATGAACACGCAGGAGCAATTGGTCAATGTTAAGTACAATACAGTGAGCCTAAATAACCAAAATTAAGACACCTATATCTTTTTAAGACCCTTAAAAAAAGATAATAACGAAATAGCTATTTTTCTTATTCTTGTCGAATGAATTTTTTGTAGCTAAATTTACACCGACGAACACGCAGGAGCAATTGCTCAATGTTAGGTGCAATACAGTGAGCCAACATAAGCAAAATTAAGACACCTTTATCTTTTTAAGACCTTTAAAAAAAAAAATAACTAAATTGCTATTTTTCTTATTCTTGCCTTGTGAATTTTTAGTAGCTACATTTACACGGATGAACACGCAGGAGCATTTGCCCAATGTTGGGTACAATACAGTGAGCCAAAATAAGCAAAATTAGGACACCTGTATCTTTTAAAGACCTTTAAAAAAATAAAATAACTAAATTGCTATTTTTCTTATTCATGTCTTGTGAATTTTTAGTAGCTACATTTACACGGATGAACACGCAGGAGCATTTGCCCAATGTTAGGTACAGTACAATGAGCCAAAATAAGCAAAATTAGGACACCCATATCATTTCAAGACCTTTAAAAAAAAAAAATAAGTATATAGCTATTTTTCTTATTCTTGTCGAATGAATTTTTTTTAGCTCCACTTACACCGATGAACACGCAGGAGCAATTGGTCAATGTTAAGTACAATACAGTGAGCCTAAATAACCAAAATTAAGACACCTATATCTTTTTAAGACCTTTAAAAAAAAGAAAATAATGAAATAGCTATTTTTCTTATTCTTGTCGAATAAATTTTATGTAGCTACATTTGCACCGATGAACACGCTGGAGCAATTGCTAAATGTAAGGTACAATACAGTGAGCCAAAATAAGCAAAACTAGGACACCCATATCTATCCAAGACCTTTAAAAAAAAAAAAATAAGTAAATAGCTATTTTTCTTATTCTTGTCGAGTGAATTTTTTTAGCTACATTTACACCGATGAACACGCAGGAGCAATTGCTCGATGTTAAGTACAATTTAATGAGCCAAAACGAGCATAATTAAGACACCCATATCATATCAAGACCTTTAAAAAAATGAAATAAGTATGTAGCTATTTTTCTTATTCTTGTCGAATGAATTTTTAGTAGCTACATTTACACGGATGAACACGCAGGAGCATTTACTCAATGTTAGGTACAATACAATGAGCCAACATAAGCAAAATTAAGACACCTATATCTTATTAAGACCTTAAAAAAAAGAAAATAAGTAAATAGCTATTTTTCTGATTCCTGTCGAATGAATTTTTTTTAGCTACATTTACACCGATGAACACGTTGAAGCAACAGCTTAATGTTAAGTGCAATACAATGAGGCAAAATAAGCAAAATTAAGACACCCATATCATTTCAAGACCTTTAAAAAAAATAAAATAAGGAAATATCTATTTTTCTGATTCTTGTCGAATGAATTTTTTTTAGCTACATTTACACCGATGAACACGCAAAAGCAACTGCTCAATGTTTAATACAATACAATGAGCCAAAATAAGCAAAATTAAGACACCTATATCTTTTAAAGACCTTTAAAAAAATAAAATAAGTAAATAGCTATTTTTCAGATTCTTGTCGAATGAATTTTTTTTAGCTACAATTACACCGATGAACACGCAGGAGCAATTGCTTAATGTTAGGTACAATACAGTGAGCCGAAATAAGCAAAATTATGACACCCATATCATATTAAAACCTTTAAAAAAAATAAAATAAGTATATAGCTATTTTTCGTATTCTTGGCGAATGAATTTTTTTCAGCTACATTTACACGGATGAACATGCAGGAGCAATAGTTAAATGTTAAGTACAATACAGTGAGCCAAAATAAGCAAATGTAAGACACCCGTGTTATATCAAGACCTTTAAAAAAATAAAATAAGTGTATGATTATTTTTCTTATTCTTGTCGAATGAATTTTTTTTAGCTCAATTTACACCGATGAACACGCAGGAGCAATTGGTCAATGTTAAGAACAATACATTGAGCCTAAATAACCAAAACTAAGACACCTGTATCTTTTTAAGACCTTTAAAAAAAAGAAAATAATGAAATAGCTATTTTTCTTATTCTTGTCGAATAAATTTTTTTTAGCTCCATTTACACCGATGAACACGCAGGAGCAATTGGACAATGTTAAGTACAATACAGTGAGCCTAAATAACCAAAATTAAGACACCTATATCTTTTTAAGACCCTTAAAAAAAGATAATAACGAAATAGCTATTTTTCTTATTCTTGTCGAATTAATTTTTTGTAGCTAAATTTACACCGACGAACACGCAGGAGCAATTGCTCAATGTTAGGTGCAATACAGTGAGCCAACATAAGCAAAATTAAGACACCTTTATCTTTTTAAGACCTTTAAAAAAAAAAATAACTAAATTGCTATTTTTCTTATTCTTGCCTTGTGAATTTTTAGTAGCTACATTTACACGGATGAACACGCAGGAGCATTTGCCCAATGTTGGGTACAACACAGTGAGCCAAAATAAGCAAAATTAGGACACCTGTATCTTTTAAAGACCTTTAAAAAAATAAAATAACTAAATTGCTATTTTTCTTATTCATGTCTTGTGAATTTTTAGTAGCTACATTTACACGGATGAACACGCAGGAGCATTTGCCACATTTTAGGTACAGTACAATGAGCCAAAATAAGCAAAATTAGGACACCTATATCTTTTAAAGACCTTTAAAAAAATAAAATAAGTAAATAGCTATTTTTCTGATTCCTGTCGAATGAATTTTTTTTAGCTACATTTACACCGATGAACACGCAGAAGCAACTGCTCAATGTTAAGTACAATACAATGAGCCGAAATAAGCCAAATTAAGACACCCATACCATATCAAAACCTTTAAAAAAAATAAAATAAGTATATAGCTATTTTTGGTATTCTTGTCGAATGAATTTTTTTTAGCTACATTTACACCGATGAACACGCAGAAGCACTTGCTCAATGTTAAGTACTATACATTGAGCCAAAATAAGCAAAATTAAGACACCTATATCTTTTAAAGACCTTTAAAAAAATAAAATAAGTAAATAGCTATTTTTCTGATTCCTGTCGAATGAATTTTTTTTAGCTACATTTACACCTTTGAACACGCAAACGCAACTGCTCAATGTTAAAAACAATACAATGAGCCAAAATAAGCAAAATTAAGACACCCATATCATTTCAAGACCTTTAAAAAAAAAATAAGTAAATAGCTATTTTTCTTATTCTTGTCGAATGAATTTTTTTTAGCTACAATTACACCGATGAACACGCAGGAGCAATTGCTAAATGTTATGTACAATACAATGAGCCGAAGTAAGCAAAAAATGACACCCACATCATATTAAAACCTTTAAAAAAAATAAAATAAGTATATAGCTATTTTTGGTATTCTTGTCGAATGAATTTTTTTTAGCTACATTTACACCTTTGAACACGCAAAAGCAACTGCTCAATGTTAAGAACAATACAATGAGCCAAAATAAGCAAAATGAGGACACCCATATCATTTCAAGACCTTTAAAAAAAAAAATAAGTAAATAGCTATTTTTCTGATTCCTGTCGAATGAATTTTTTTTAGCTACAATTACACAGATGAACACGCAGGAGCAATTGCTCAATGTTATGTACAATACAATGAGCCGAAATAAGCAAAATTATGACACCCATATCACATCAAAACCTTTAAAAAAAAAAAAATAAGTATATAGCTATTTTTCTTATTCTTGTCGAATGAATTTTTTTTAGCTCCACATACACCGATGAACACGCAGGAGCAATTGGTCAATGTTAAGTACAATACAGTGAGCCTAAATAACCAAAATTAAGACACCTATATCTTTTTAAGACCTTTAAAAAAAAGAAAATAATGAAATAGCTATTTTTCTTATTCTTGTCGAATATATTTTATGTAGCTACATTTGCACCGATGAACACGCAGGAGCAATTGCTCGATGTAAGGTACAATACAGTGAGCCAAAATAAGCAAAACTAGGACACCCATATCTATCCAAGACCTTTAAAAAAAATAAAATAAGTAAATAGCTATTTTTCTTATTCTTGTCGAGTGAATTTTTTTAGCTACATTTACACCGATGAACACGCAGGAGCAATTGCTCGATGTTAAGTACAATTTAATGAGCCAAAACGAGCAAAATTAAGACACCCATATCATATCAAGACCTTTAAAAAAATGAAATAAGTATGTAGCTATTTTTCTTATTCTTGTCGAATGAATTTTTAGTAGCTACATTTACACGGATGAACACGCAGGAGCATTTACTCAATGTTAGCAATTGCTTAATGTTATGTACAATACAATGAGCCGAAGTAAGCAAAATATGACACCCATATCATATCAAAACCTTTAAAAAAAATAAAATAAGTATATAGCTATTTTTGGTATTCTTGTCGAATGAATTTTTTTTAGCTACATTTACACCTTTGAACACGCAAAAGCAACTGCTCAATGTTAAGAACAATACAATGAGCCAAAATAAGCAAAATTAAGACACCCATATCATTTCAAGACCTTTAAAAAAAAAAAATAAGTAAATAGCTATTTTTCTGATTCCTGTCGAATGAATTTTTTTTAGCTACAATTACACAGATGAACACGCAGGAGCAATTGCTCAATGTTATGTACAATACAATGAGCCGAAATAAGCAAAATTATGACACCCATATCACATCAAAACCTTTAAAAAAAAAAAAATAAGTATATAGCTATTTTTCTTATTCTTGTCGAATGAATTTTTTTTAGCTCCACTTACACCGATGAACACGCAGGAGCAATTGGTCAATGTTAAGTGCAATACAATGAGGCAAAATAAGCAAAATTAAGACACCCATATCATTTCAAGACCTTTAAAAAAAATAAAATAAGGAAATATCTATTTTTCTTATTCTTGTCGAATGAATTTTTTTTAGCTACATTTACACCTATGAACTCGCAGGAGCAATTGCTCAATCTTAAGCACAATACGGTGAGCCAAAATAAGCAAAATAAAGACTCCCATATCATAACAAGACCTTTAAAAAAAATAAAATAAGTAAATAGCTATTTTTCTGATTCCTGTCGAATGAATTTTTTGAGCTACATTTACACCGATGAACACGCAGAAGCAACTGCTCAATGTTTAGTACAATACAATGAGCCAAAATAAGCAAAATTAAGACACCTATATCTTTTAAAGACCTTTAAAAAAATAAAATAAGTAAGTAGCTATTTTTCTGATTCCTGTCGAATGAATTTTTTTTAGCTACATTTACACCTTTGAACACGCAAAAGCAACTGCTCAATGTTACGAACAATACAATGAGCCAAAATAAGCAAAATTAAGACACCTATATCTTTTAAAGACCTTTAAAAAAATAAAATAAGTAAATAGCTATTTTTCTGATTCCTGTCGAATGAATTTTTTGAGCTACATTTACACCGATGAACACGCAGAAGCAACTGCTCAATGTTTAGTACAATACAATGAGCCAAAATAAGCAAAATTAAGACACCTATATCACATCAAGACCTTTAAAAAAAATAAAATAAGTAAATAGCTATTTTTCTTATTCTTGTCGAATGAATTTTTTTTAGCTACATTTACACCTAAGAACTCGCAGGAGCAATTGCTCGATCTTAAGCACAATACGGTGAGCCGAAATAAGCAAAATAAAGACTCCCATATCATACCTTTAAAAAAAATAAAATAAGTAAATAGCTATTTTTCTGATTCCTGTCGAATGAATTTTTTTTAGCTACATTTACACCGATGAACACGCAAAAGCAACTGCTCAATGTTTAATACAATACAATGAGCCAAAATAAGCAAAATTAAGACACCTATATCTTTTAAAGACCTTTAAAAAAATAAAATAAGTAAATAGCTATTTTTCTGATTCTTGTCGAATGAATTTTTTTTAGCTACAATTACACCGATGAACACGAAGGAGCAATTGTTTAATGTTAGGTACAATACAGTGAGCCGAAATAAGCAAAATTATGACACCCATATCATATCAAAACCTTTAAAAAAAATAAAATAAGTATATAGCTATTTTTCTTATTCTTGTCGAATGAATTTTTTTTAGCTCCACTTACACCGATGAACACGCAGGAGCAATTGGTCAATGTTAAGTACAATACAGTGAGCCTAAATAACCAAAATTAAGACACCTATATCTTTTTAAGACCTATAAAAAAAAGAAAATAATGAAATAGCTATTTTTCTTATTCTTGTCGAATAAATTTTATGTAGCTACATTTACACCGATGAACACGCTGGAGCAATTGCTAAATGTAAGGTACAATACAGTGAGCCAAAGTAAGCAAAACTAGGACACCCATATCTATTCAAGACCTTTAAAAAAAATAAAATAAGTAAATAGCTATTTTTCTTATTCTTGTCGAGTGAATTTTTTTAGCTACATTTACACCGATGAACACGCAGGAGCAATTGCTCGATGTTAAGTACAACTTAATGAGCCAAAACGAGCAAAATTAAGACACCCATATCATATCAAGACCTTTAAAAAAATGAAATAAGTATGTAGCTATTTTTCTTATTCTTGTCGAATGAATTTTTAGTAGCTACATTTACACGGATGAACACGCAGGAGCATTTACTCAATGTTAGGTACAATACAATGAGCCAACATAAGCAAAATTAAGACACCTATATCTTATTAAGACCTTAAAAAAAAGAAAATAACTAAATAGCTATTTTTCTTATTCTTGTCGAATGAATTTTTAGTAGCTACATTTACACGGATGAACACGCAGGAGCATTTGCTCAAAGTTAGGTACATTACAATGAGCCAAAATTAGCAAAATTAGGACACCTATATCTTTTAAAGACCTTTAAAAAAATAAAATAAGTAAATAGCTATTTTTCTGATTCCTGTCGAATGAATTTTTTTTAGCTACATTTACACCGATGAACACGTTGAAGCAACAACTTAATGTTAAGTACAATACATTGAGCCAAAATAAGCCAAATTAAGACACCCATATCATTTCAAGACCTTTAAAAAAAAAAATAAGTAAATAGCTATTTTTCTTATTCTTATCGAATGAATTTTTTTTAGCTACATTTACACCGATGAACATGCAGGAGCAATTGCTCAATGTTAGTGCAATACAATGAGGCAAAATAAGCAAAATTAAGACACCCATATCATTTCAAGACCTTTAAAAAAAATAAAATAAGGAAATATCTATTTTTCTTATTCTTGTCGAATGAATTTTTTTTAGCTACATTTACACCTATGAACTCGCAGAAGCAATTGCTCAATCTTAAGCACAATACGGTGAAACAAAATAAGCAAAACAAAGACTCCCATATCATATCAAGACCTTTAAAAAAAATAAAATAAGTAATTAGCTATTTTTCTGATTCCTGTCGAATGAATTTTTTTTAGCTACATTTACACCGATGAACACGCTGAAGCAACTGCTCAATGTTAAGTACAATACAATGAGCCAAAATAAGCAAAATTAAGACACCTATATCTTTTAAAGACCTTTAAAAAAAAAATAAGTAAATAGCTATTTTTCGTATTCTTGTCGAATGAATTTTTTTAGCTACAATTACACCGATGAACACGCAGGAGCAATTGCTTAATGTTAAGGACAATACAATGAGCCGAAATAAGCAAAATTATGACACCCATATCATATCAAAACCTTTAAAAAAAATAAAATAAGTATATAGCTATTTTTGGTATTCTTGTCGAATGAATTTTTTTTAGCTACATTTACACCGATGAACACGCAGAAGCAATTGGTCAATGTTAAGTACAATACATTGAGCCAAAATAAGAAAAATTAAGACACCCATATCATTTCAAGACCTTTAAAAAAAAAATAAGTAAATAGCTATTTTTCTTATTCTTGTCGAATGAATTTTTTTAGCTACATTTACACCGATGAACACGCAGGAGCAATTGCTCGATGTTAAGTACAATTTAATGAGCCAAAACGAGCAAAATTAAGACACCCATATCATATCAAGACCTTTAAAAAAATGAAATAAGTATGTAGCTATTTTTCTTATTCTTGTCGAATGAATTTTTAGTAGCTACATTTACACGGATGAACACGCAGGAGCATTTACTCAATGTTAGGTACAATACAATGAGCCAACATAAGCAAAATTAAGACACCTATATCTTATTAAGACCTTAAAAAAAAGAAAATAACTAAATAGCTATTTTTCTTATTCTTGTCGAATGAATTTTTAGTAGCTACATTTACACGGATGAACACGCAGGAGCATTTGCTCAAAGTTAGGTACATTACAATGAGTCAAAATTAGCAAAATTAGGACACCTATATCTTTTAAAGACCTTTAAAAAAATAAAATAAGTAAATAGCTATTTTTCTGATTCCTGTCGAATGAATTTTTTTTAGCTACATTTACACCGATGAACACGTTGAAGCAACAACTTAATGTTAAGTACAATACATTGAGCCAAAATAAGCCAAATTAAGACACCCATATCATTTCAAGACCTTTAAAAAAAAAAATAAGTAAATAGCTATTTTTCTTATTCTTATCGAATGAATTTTTTTTAGCTACATTTACACCTATGAACTCGCAGGAGCAATTGCTCAATCTTAAGCACAATACGGTGAAACAAAATAAGCAAAATAAAGACTCCCATATCATATCAAGACCTTTAAAAAAAATAAAATAAGTAATTAGCTATTTTTCTGATTCCTGTCGAATGAATTTTTTTTAGCTACATTTACACCGATGAACACGCTGAAGCAACTGCTCAATGTTAAGTACAATACAATGAGCCAAAATAAGCAAAATTAAGACACCTATATCTTTTAAAGACCTTTAAAAAAAAAATAAGTAAATAGCTATTTTTCTTATTCTTGTCGAATGAATTTTTTTAGCTACAATTACACCGATGAACACGCAGGAGCAATTGCTTAATGTTAAGGACAATACAATGAGCCGAAATAAGCAAAATTATGACACCCATATCATATCAAAACCTTTAAAAAAAATAAAATAAGTATATAGCTATTTTTGGTATTCTTGTCGAATGAATTTTTTTTAGCTACATTTACACCGATGAACACGCAGAAGCAATTGGTCAATGTTAAGTACAATACATTGAGCCAAAAAAAGAAAAATTAAGACACCCATATCATTTCAAGACCTTTAAAAAAAAAATAAGTAAATAGCTATTTTTCTTATTCTTGTCGAATGAATTTTTTTAGCTCCACTTACACCGATGAACACGCAGGAGCAATTGGTCAATGTTAAGTACAATACAGTGAGCCTAAATAACCAAAATTATGACACCTATATCTTTTTAAGACCTTTAAAAAAAAGAAAATAATGAAATAGCTATTTTTCTTATTCTTGTCGAATAAATTTTATGTAGCTACATTTACACCGATGAACACGCTGGAGCAATTGCTAAATGTAAGGTACAATACAGTGAGCCAAAATAAGCAAAACTAGGACACCCATATCTATTCAAGACCTTTAAAAAAAATAAAATAAGTAAATAGCTATTTTTCTTATTCTTGCCGAGTGAATTTTTTTAGCTACATTTACACCGATGAACACGCAGGAGCAATTGCTCGATGTTAAGTACAATTTAATGAGCCAAAACGAGCAAAATTAAGACACCCATATCATATCAAGACCTTTAAAAAAATGAAATAAGTATGTAGCTATTTTTCTTATTCTTGTCGAATGAATTTTTAGTAGCTACATTTACACGGATGAACACGCAGGAGCATTTACTCAATGTTAGGTACAATACAATGAGCCAACATAAGCAAAATTAAGACACCTATATCTTATTAAGACCTTAAAAAAAAGAAAATAACTAAATAGCTATTTTTCTTATTCTTGTCGAATGAATTTTTAGTAGCTACATTTACACGGATGAACACGCAGGAGCATTTGCTCAAAGTTAGGTACATTACAATGAGCCAAAATTAGCAAAATTAGGACACCTATATCTTTTAAAGACCTTTAAAAAAATAAAATAAGTAAATAGCTATTTTTCTGATTCCTGTCGAATGAATTTTTTTTGGCTACATTTACACCGATGAACACGTTGAAGCAACAACTTAATGTTAAGTACAATACATTGAGCCAAAATAAGCCAAATTAAGACACCCATATCATTTCAAGACCTTTAAAAAAAAAAATAAGTAAATAGCTATTTTTCTTATTCTTATCGAATGAATTTTTTTTAGCTACATTTACACCGATGAACATGCAGGAGCAATTGCTCAATGTTAGTGCAATACAATGAGGCAAAATAAGCAAAATTAAGACACCCATATCATTTCAAGACCTTTAAAAAAAATAAAATAAGGAAATATCTATTTTTCTTATTCTTGTCGAATGAATTTTTTTTAGCTACATTTACACCTATGAACTCGCAGGAGCAATTGCTCAATCTTAAGCACAATACGGTGAAACAAAATAAGCAAAATAAAGACTCCCATATCATATCAAGACCTTTAAAAAAAATAAAATAAGTAATTAGCTATTTTTCTGATTCCTGTCGAATGAATTTTTTTTAGCTACATTTACACCGATGAACACGCTGAAGCAACTGCTCAATGTTAAGTACAATACAATGAGCCAAAATAAGCAAAATTAAGACACCTATATCTTTTAAAGACCTTTAAAAAAAAAATAAGTAAATAGCTATTTTTCTTATTCTTGTCGAATGAATTTTTTTAGCTACAATTACACCGATGAACACGCAGGAGCAATTGCTTAATGTTAAGGACAATACAATGAGCCGAAATAAGCATAATTATGACACCCATATCATATCAAAACCTTTAAAAAAAATAAAATAAGTATATAGCTATTTTTGGTATTCTTGTCGAATGAATTTTTTTTAGCTACATTTACACCGATGAACACGCAGAAGCAATTGGTCAATGTTAAGTACAATACATTGAGCCAAAATAAGGAAAATTAAGACACCCATATCATTTCAAGACCTTTAAAAAAAAAATAAGTAAATAGCTATTTTTCTTATTCTTGTCGAATAAATTTTATGTAGCTACATTTACACCGATGAACACGCTGGAGCAATTGCTAAATGTAAGGTACAATACAGTGAGCCAAAATAAGCAAAACTAGGACACCCATATCTATTCAAGACCTTTAAAAAAAATAAAATAATTAAATAGCTATTTTTCTTTTTCTTGTCGAGTGAATTTTTTTAGCTACATTTACACCGATGAACACGCAGGAGCAATTGCTCGATGTTAAGTACAATTTAATGAGCCAAAACGAGCAAAATTAAGACACCCATATCATATCAAGACCTTTAAAAAAATGAAATAAGTATGTAGCTATTTTTCTTATTCTTGTCGAATGAATTTTTAGTAGCTACATTTACACGGATGAACACGCAGGAGCATTTTCTCAATGTAAGGTACAATACAATGAGCCAACATAAGCAAAATTAAGACACCTATATCTTATTAAGACCTTAAAAAAAAGAAAATAACTAAATAGCTATTTTTCTTATTCTTGTCGAATGAATTTTTTTTAGCTACAATTACACCGATGAACACGCAGGAGCAATTGCTTGATGTTAAGTACAATACAATGAGCCGAAATAAGCAAAATTATGACACCCATATCATATCAAAACCTTTAAAAAAAATAAAATAAGTATATAGCTATTTTTGGTATTCTTGTCGAATGAATTTTTTTTAGCTACATTTACACCGATGAACACGCAGAAGCAATTGGTCAATGTTAAGTACAATACATTGAGCCAAAATAAGAAAAATTAAGACACCCATATCATTTCAAGACCTTTAAAAAAAAATAAGTAAATAGCTATTTTTCTTATTCTTGTCGAATGAATTTTTTTAGCTACATTTACACCGATGAACACGCAGGAGCAATTGCTCGATGTTAAGTACAATTTAATGAGCCAAAACGAGCAAAATTAAGACACCCATATCATATCAAGACCTTTAAAAAAATGAAATAAGTATGTAGCTATTTTTCTTATTCTTGTCGAATGAATTTTTAGTAGCTACATTTACACGGATGAACACGCAGGAGCATTTACTCAATGTTAGGTACAATACAATGAGCCAACATAAGCAAAATTAAGACACCTATATCTTATTAAGACCTTAAAAAAAAGAAAATAACTAAATAGCTATTTTTCTTATTCTTGTCGAATGAATTTTTAGTAGCTAAATTTACACGGATGAACACGCAGGAGCATTTGCTCAAAGTTAGGTACATTACAATGAGCCAAAATTAGCAAAATTAGGACACCTATATCTTTTAAAGACCTTTAAAAAAATAAAATAAGTAAATAGCTATTTTTCTGATTCCTGTCGAATGAATTTTTTTTAGCTACATTTACACCGATGAACACGTTGAAGCAACAACTTAATGTTAAGTACAATACATTGAGCCAAAATAAGCAAAATTAAGATACCCATATCATTTCAAGACCTTTAAAAAAAAAATAAGTAAATAGCTATTTTTCTTATTCTTATCGAATGAATTTTTTTTAGCTACATTTACACCGATGAACATGCAGGAGCAATTGCTCAATGTTAGTGCAATACAATGAGGCAAAATAAGCAAAATTAAGACACCCATATCATTTCAAGACCTTTAAAAAAAATAAAATAAGGAAATATCTATTTTTCTTATTCTTGTCGAATGAATTTTTTTTAGCTACATTTACACCTATGAACTCGCAGGAGCAATTGCTCAATCTTAAGCACAATACGGTGAAACAAAATAAGCAAAATAAAGACTCCCATATCATATCAAGACCTTTAAAAAAAATAAAATAAGTAATTAGCTATTTTTCTGATTCCTGTCGAATGAATTTTTTTTAGCTACATTTACACCGATGAACACGCTGAAGCAACTGCTCAATGTTAAGTACAATACAATGAGCCAAAATAAGCAAAATTAAGACACCTATATCTTTTAAAGACCTTTAAAAAAAAAATAAGTAAATAGCTATTTTTCTTATTCTTGTCGAATGAATTTTTTTAGCTACAATTACACCGATGAACACGCAGGAGCAATTGCTTAATGTTAAGGACAATACAATGAGCCGAAATAAGCAAAATTATGACACCCATATCATATCAAAACCTTTAAAAAAAATAAAATAAGTATATAGCTATTTTTGGTATTCTTGTCGAATGAATTTTTTTTAGCTACATTTACACCGATGAACACGCAGAAGCAATTGGTCAATGTTAAGTACAATACATTGAGCCAAAATAAGAAAAATTAAGACACCCATATCATTTCAAGACCTTTAAAAAAAAAATAAGTAAATAGCTATTTTTCTTATTCTTGTCGAATAAATTTTATGTAGCTACATTTACACCGATGAACACGCTGGAGCAATTGCTAAATGTAAGGTACAATACAGTGAGCCAAAATAAGCAAAACTAGGACACCCATATCTATTCAAGACCTTTAAAAAAAATAAAATAATTAAATAGCTATTTTTCTTTTTCTTGTCGAGTGAATTTTTTTAGCTACATTTACACCGATGAACACGCAGGAGCAATTGCTCGATGTTAAGTACAATTTAATGAGCCAAAACGAGCAAAATTAAGACACCCATATCATATCAAGACCTTTAAAAAAATGAAATAAGTATGTAGCTATTTTTCTTATTCTTGTCGAATGAATTTTTAGTAGCTACATTTACACGGATGAACACGCAGGAGCATTTTCTCAATGTTAGGTACAATACAATGAGCCAACATAAGCAAAATTAAGACACCTATATCTTATTAAGACCTTAAAAAAAAGAAAATAACTAAATAGCTATTTTTCTTATTCTTGTCGAATGAATTTTTTTTAGCTACAATTACACCGATGAACACGCAGGAGCAATTGCTTGATGTTAAGTACAATACAATGAGCCGAAATAAGCAAAATTATGACACCCATATCATATCAAAACCTTTAAAAAAAATAAAATAAGTATATAGCTATTTTTGGTATTCTTGTCGAATGAATTTTTTTTAGCTACATTTACACCGATGAACACGCAGAAGCAATTGGTCAATGTTAAGTACAATACATTGAGCCAAAAAAAGAAAAATTAAGACACCCATATCATTTCAAGACCTTTAAAAAAAAAATAAGTAAATAGCTATTTTTCTTATTCTTGTCGAATGAATTTTTTTTAGCTACAATTACACCGATGAACACGCAGGAGCAATTGCTCGATGTTAAGTACAATTTAATGAGCCAAAACGAGCAAAATTAAGACACCCATATCATATCAAGACCTTTAAAAAAATGAAATAAGTATGTAGCTATTTTTCTTATTCTTGTCGAATGAATTTTTAGTAGCTACATTTACACGGATGAACACGCAGGAGCATTTACTCAATGTTAGGTACAATACAGTGAGCCAACATAAGCAAAATTAAGACACCTATATCTTATTAAGACCTTAAAAAAAAGAAAATAACTAAATAGCTATTTTTCTTATTCTTGTCGAATGAATTTTTAGTAGCTGCATTTACACGGATGAACACGCAGGAGCATTTGCTCAAAGTTAGGTACATTACATTGAGCCAAAATTAGCAAAATTAGGACACCTATATCTTTTAAAGACCTTTAAAAAAATAAAATAAGTAAATAGCTATTTTTCTGATTCCTGTCGAATGAATTTTTTTTAGCTACATTTACACCGATGAACACGTTGAAGCAACAACTTAATGTTAAGTACAATACATTGAGCCAAAATAAGCCAAATTAAGACACCCATATCATTTCAAGACCTTTAAAAAAAAAAATAAGTAAATAGCTATTTTTCTTATTCTTATCGAATGAATTTTTTTTAGCTACATTTACACCGATGAACATGCAGGAGCAATTGCTCAATGTTAGTGCAATACAATGAGGCAAAATAAGCAAAATTAAGACACCCATATCATTTCAAGACCTTTAAAAAAAATAAAATAAGGAAATATCTATTTTTCTTATTCTTGTCGAATGAATTTTTTTTAGCTACATTTACACCTATGAACTCGCAGGAGCAATTGCTCAATCTTAAGCACAATACGGTGAAACAAAATAAGCAAAATAAAGACTCCCATATCATATCAAGACCTTTAAAAAAAATAAAATAAGTAATTAGCTATTTTTCTGATTCCTGTCGAATGAATTTTTTTTAGCTACATTTACACCGATGAACACGCTGAAGCAACTGCTCAATGTTAAGTACAATACAATGAGCCAAAATAAGCAAAATTAAGACACCTATATCTTTTAAAGACCTTTAAAAAAAAAATAAGTAAATAGCTATTTTTCTTATTCTTGTCGAATGAATTTTTTTAGCTACAATTACACCGATGAACACGCAGGAGCAATTGCTTAATGTTAAGGACAATACAATGAGCCGAAATAAGCAAAATTATGACACCCATATCATATCAAAACCTTTAAAAAAAATAAAATAAGTATATAGCTATTTTTGGTATTCTTGTCGAATGAATTTTTTTTAGCTACATTTACACCGATGAACACGCAGAAGCAATTGGTCAATGTTAAGTACAATACATTGAGCCAAAATAAGAAAAATTAAGACACCCATATCATTTCAAGACCTTTAAAAAAAAAATAAGTAAATAGCTATTTTTCTTATTCTTGTCGAATAAATTTTATGTAGCTACATTTACACCGATGAACACGCTGGAGCAATTGCTAAATGTAAGGTACAATACAGTGAGCCAAAATAAGCAAAACTAGGACACCCATATCTATTCAAGACCTTTAAAAAAAATAAAATAATTAAATAGCTATTTTTCTTTTTCTTGTCGAGTGAATTTTTTTAGCTACATTTACACCGATGAACACGCAGGAGCAATTGCTCGATGTTAAGTACAATTTAATGAGCCAAAACGAGCAAAATTAAGACACCCATATCATATCAAGACCTTTAAAAAAATGAAATAAGTATGTAGCTATTTTTCTTATTCTTGTCGAATGAATTTTTAGTAGCTACATTTACACGGATGAACACGCAGGAGCATTTTCTCAATGTTAGGTACAATACAATGAGCCAACATAAGCAAAATTAAGACACCTATATCTTATTAAGACCTTAAAAAAAAGAAAATAACTAAATAGCTATTTTTCTTATTCTTGTCGAATGAATTTTTTTTAGCTACAATTACACCGATGAACACGCAGGAGCAATTGCTTGATGTTAAGTACAATACAATGAGCCGAAATAAGCAAAATTATGACACCCATATCATATCAAAACCTTTAAAAAATATAAAATAAGTATATAGCTATTTTTGGTATTCTTGTCGAATGAATTTTTTTTAGCTACATTTACACCGATGAACACGCAGAAGCAATTGGTCAATGTTAAGTACAATACATTGAGCCAAAATAAGAAAAATTAAGACACCCATATCATTTCAAGACCTTTAAAAAAAAAATAAGTAAATAGCTATTTTTCTTATTCTTGTCGAATGAATTTTTTTAGCTACATTTACACCGATGAACACGCAGGAGCAATTGCTCGATGTTAAGTACAATTTAATGAGCCAAAACGAGCAAAATTAAGACACCCATATCATATCAAGACCTTTAAAAAAATGAAATAAGTATGTAGCTATTTTTCTTATTCTTGTCGAATGAATTTTTAGTAGCTACATTTACACGGATGAACACGCAGGAGCATTTACTCAATGTTAGGTACAATACAATGAGCCAACATAAGCAAAATTAAGACACCTATATCTTATTAAGACCTTAAAAAAAAGAAAATAACTAAATAGCTATTTTTCTTATTCTTGTCGAATGAATTTTTAGTAGCTACATTTACACGGATGAACACGCAGGAGCATTTGCTCAAAGTTAGGTACATTACAATGAGCCAAAATTAGCAAAATTAGGACACCTATATCTTTTAAAGACCTTTAAAAAAATAAAATAAGTAAATAGCTATTTTTCTGATTCCTGTCGAATGAATTTTTTTTAGCTACATTTACACCGATGAACACGTTGAAGCAACAACTTAATGTTAAGTACAATACATTGAGCCAAAATAAGCCAAATTAAGACACCCATATCATTTCAAGACCTTTAAAAAAAAAAATAAGTAAATAGCTATTTTTCTTATTCTTATCGAATGAATTTTTTTTAGCTACATTTACACCGATGAACATGCAGGAGCAATTGCTCAATGTTAGTGCAATACAATGAGGCAAAATAAGCAAAATTAAGACACCCATATCATTTCAAGACCTTTAAAAAAAATAAAATAAGGAAATATCTATTTTTCTTATTCTTGTCGAATGAATTTTTTTTAGCTACATTTACACCTATGAACTCGCAGGAGCAATTGCTCAATCTTAAGCACAATACGGTGAAACAAAATAAGCAAAATAAAGACTCCCATATCATATCAAGACCTTTAAAAAAAATAAAATAAGTAATTAGCTATTTTTCTGATTCCTGTCGAATGAATTTTTTTTAGCTACATTTACACCGATGAACACGCTGAAGCAACTGCTCAATGTTAAGTACAATACAATGAGCCAAAATAAGCAAAATTAAGACACCTATATCTTTTAAAGACCTTTAAAAAAAAAATAAGTAAATAGCTATTTTTCTTATTCTTGTCGAATGAATTTTTTTAGCTACAATTACACCGATGAACACGCAGGAGCAATTGCTTAATGTTAAGGACAATACAATGAGCCGAAATAAGCAAAATTATGACACCCATATCATATCAAAACCTTTAAAAAAAATAAAATAAGTATATAGCTATTTTTGGTATTCTTGTCGAATGAATTTTTTTTAGCTACATTTACACCGATGAACACGCAGAAGCAATTGGTCAATGTTAAGTACAATACATTGAGCCAAAATAAGAAAAATTAAGACACCCATATCATTTCAAGACCTTTAAAAAAAAAATAAGTAAATAGCTATTTTTCTTATTCTTGTCGAATAAATTTTATGTAGCTACATTTACACCGATGAACACGCAGAAGCAATTGGTCAATGTTAAGTACAATACATTGAGCCAAAAAAAGAAAAATTAAGACACCCATATCATTTCAAGACCTTTAAAAAAAAAATAAGTAAATAGCTATTTTTCTTATTCTTGTCGAATGAATTTTTTTTAGCTACAATTACACCGATGAACACGCAGGAGCAATTGCTCGATGTTAAGTACAATTTAATGAGCCAAAACGAGCAAAATTAAGACACCCATATCATATCAAGACCTTTAAAAAAATGAAATAAGTATGTAGCTATTTTTCTTATTCTTGTCGAATGAATTTTTAGTAGCTACATTTACACGGATGAACACGCAGGAGCATTTACTCAATGTTAGGTACAATACAATGAGCCAACATAAGCAAAATTAAGACACCTATATCTTATTAAGACCTTAAAAAAAAGAAAATAACTAAATAGCTATTTTTCTTATTCTTGTCGAATGAATTTTTAGTAGCTACATTTACACGGATGAACACGCAGGAGCATTTGCTCAAAGTTAGGTACATTACAATGAGCCAAAATTAGCAAAATTAGGACACCTATATCTTTTAAAGACCTTTAAAAAAATAAAATAAGTAAATAGCTATTTTTCTGATTCCTGTCGAATGAATTTTTTTTAGCTACATTTACACCGATGAACACGTTGAAGCAACAACTTAATGTTAAGTACAATACATTGAGCCAAAATAAGCCAAATTAAGACACCCATATCATTTCAAGACCTTTAAAAAAAAAAATAAGTAAATAGCTATTTTTCTTATTCTTATCGAATGAATTTTTTTTAGCTACATTTACACCGATGAACATGCAGGAGCAATTGCTCAATGTTAGTGCAATACAATGAGGCAAAATAAGCAAAATTAAGACACCCATATCATTTCAAGACCTTTAAAAAAAATAAAATAAGGAAATATCTATTTTTCTTATTCTTGTCGAATGAATTTTTTTTAGCTACATTTACACCTATGAACTCGCAGGAGCAATTGCTCAATCTTAAGCACAATACGGTGAAACAAAATAAGCAAAATAAAGACTCCCATATCATATCAAGACCTTTAAAAAAAATAAAATAAGTAATTAGCTATTTTTCTGATTCCTGTCGAATGAATTTTTTTTAGCTACATTTACACCGATGAACACGCTGAAGCAACTGCTCAATGTTAAGTACAATACAATGAGCCAAAATAAGCAAAATTAAGACACCTATATCTTTTAAAGACCTTTAAAAAAAAAATAAGTAAATAGCTATTTTTCTTATTCTTGTCGAATGAATTTTTTTAGCTACAATTACACCGATGAACACGCAGGAGCAATTGCTTAATGTTAAGGACAATACAATGAGCCGAAATAAGCAAAATTATGACACCCATATCATATCAAAACCTTTAAAAAAAATAAAATAAGTATATAGCTATTTTTGGTATTCTTGTCGAATGAATTTTTTTTAGCTACATTTACACCGATGAACACGCAGAAGCAATTGGTCAATGTTAAGTACAATACATTGAGCCAAAATAAGAAAAATTAAGACACCCATATCATTTCAAGACCTTTAAAAAAAAAATAAGTAAATAGCTATTTTTCTTATTCTTGTCGAATAAATTTTATGTAGCTACATTTACACCGATGAACACGCTGGAGCAATTGCTAAATGTAAGGTACAATACAGTGAGCCAAAATAAGCAAAACTAGGACACCCATATCTATTCAAGACCTTTAAAAAAAATAAAATAATTAAATAGCTATTTTTCTTTTTCTTGTCGAGTGAATTTTTTTAGCTACATTTACACCGATGAACACGCAGGAGCAATTGCTCGATGTTAAGTACAATTTAATGAGCCAAAACGAGCAAAATTAAGACACCCATATCATATCAAGACCTTTAAAAAAATGAAATAAGTATGTAGCTATTTTTCTTATTCTTGTCGAATGAATTTTTAGTAGCTACATTTACACGGATGAACACGCAGGAGCATTTTCTCAATGTTAGGTACAATACAATGAGCCAACATAAGCAAAATTAAGACACCTATATCTTATTAAGACCTTAAAAAAAAGAAAATAACTAAATAGCTATTTTTCTTATTCTTGTCGAATGAATTTTTTTTAGCTACAATTACACCGATGAACACGCAGGAGCAATTGCTTGATGTTAAGTACAATACAATGAGCCGAAATAAGCAAAATTATGACACCCATATCATATCAAAACCTTTAAAAAAAATAAAATAAGTATATAGCTATTTTTGGTATTCTTGTCGAATGAATTTTTTTTAGCTACATTTACACCGATGAACACGCAGAAGCAATTGGTCAATGTTAAGTACAATACATTGAGCCAAAAAAAGAAAAATTAAGACACCCATATCATTTCAAGACCTTTAAAAAAAAAATAAGTAAATAGCTATTTTTCTTATTCTTGTCGAATGAATTTTTTTTAGCTACAATTACACCGATGAACACGCAGGAGCAATTGCTCGATGTTAAGTACAATTTAATGAGCCAAAACGAGCAAAATTAAGACACCCATATCATATCAAGACCTTTAAAAAAATGAAATAAGTATGTAGCTATTTTTCTTATTCTTGTCGAATGAATTTTTAGTAGCTACATTTACACGGATGAACACGCAGGAGCATTTACTCAATGTTAGGAACAATACAATGAGCCAACATAAGCAAAATTAAGACACCTATATCTTATTAAGACCTTAAAAAAAAGAAAATAACTAAATAGCTATTTTTCTTATTCTTGTCGAATGAATTTTTAGTAGCTACATTTACACGGATGAACACGCAGGAGCATTTGCTCAAAGTTAGGTACATTACAATGAGCCAAAATTAGCAAAATTAGGACACCTATATCTTTTAAAGACCTTTAAAAAAATAAAATAAGTAAATAGCTATTTTTCTGATTCCTGTCGAATGAATTTTTTTTAGCTACATTTACACCGATGAACACGTTGAAGCAACAACTTAATGTTAAGTACAATACATTGAGCCAAAATAAGCCAAATTAAGACACCCATATCATTTCAAGACCTTTAAAAAAAAAATAAGTAAATAGCTATTTTTCTTATTCTTATCGAATGAATTTTTTTTAGCTACATTTACACCGATGAACATGCAGGAGCAATTGCTCAATGTTAGTGCAATACAATGAGGCAAAATAAGCAAAATTAAGACACCCATATCATTTCAAGACCTTTAAAAAAAATAAAATAAGGAAATATCTATTTTTCTTATTCTTGTCGAATGAATTTTTTTTAGCTACATTTACACCTATGAACTCGCAGGAGCAATTGCTCAATCTTAAGCACAATACGGTGAAACAAAATAAGCAAAATAAAGACTCCCATATCATATCAAGACCTTTAAAAAAAATAAAATAAGTAATTAGCTATTTTTCTGATTCCTGTCGAATGAATTTTTTTTAGCTACATTTACACCGATGAACACGCTGAAGCAACTGCTCAATGTTAAGTACAATACAATGAGCCAAAATAATCAAAATTAAGACACCTATATCTTTTAAAGACCTTTAAAAAAAAAATAAGTAAATAGCTATTTTTCTTATTCTTGTCGAATGAATTTTTTTAGCTACAATTACACCGATGAACACGCAGGAGCAATTGCTTAATGTTAAGGACAATACAATGAGCCGAAATAAGCAAAATTATGACACCCATATCATATCAAAACCTTTAAAAAAAATAAAATAAGTATATAGCTATTTTTGGTATTCTTGTCGAATGAATTTTTTTTAGCTACATTTACACCGATGAACACGCAGAAGCAATTGGTCAATGTTAAGTACAATACATTGAGCCTAAATAAGAAAAATTAAGACACCCATATCATTTCAAGACCTTTAAAAAAAAAATAAGTAAATAGCTATTTTTCTTATTCTTGTCGAATAAATTTTATGTAGCTACATTTACACCGATGAACACGCTGGAGCAATTGCTAAATGTAAGGTACAATACAGTGAGCCAAAATAAGCAAAACTAGGACACCCATATCTATTCAAGACCTTTAAAAAAAATAAAATAATTAAATAGCTATTTTTCTTTTTCTTGTCGAGTGAATTTTTTTAGCTACATTTACACCGATGAACACGCAGGAGCAATTGCTCGATGTTAAGTACAATTTAATGAGCCAAAACGAGCAAAATTAAGACACCCATATCATATCAAGACCTTTAAAAAAATGAAATAAGTATGTAGCTATTTTTCTTATTCTTGTCGAATGAATTTTTAGTAGCTACATTTACACGGATGAACACGCAGGAGCATTTTCTCAATGTTAGGTACAATACAATGAGCCAACATAAGCAAAATTAAGACACCTATATCTTATTAAGACCTTAAAAAAAAGAAAATAACTAAATAGCTATTTTTCTTATTCTTGTCGAATGAATTTTTTTTAGCTACAATTACACCGATGAACACGCAGGAGCAATTGCTTGATGTTAAGTACAATACAATGAGCCGAAATAAGCAAAATTGTGACACCCATATCATATCAAAACCTTTAAAAAAAATAAAATAAGTATATAGCTATTTTTGGTATTCTTGTCGAATGAATTTTTTTTAGCTACATTTACACCGATGAACACGCAGAAGCAATTGGTCAATGTTAAGTACAATACATTGAGCCAAAATAAGAAAAATTAAGACACCCATATCATTTCAAGACCTTTAAAAAAAAAATAAGTAAATAGCTATTTTTCTTATTCTTGTCGAATGAATTTTTTTAGCTACATTTACACCGATGAACACGCAGGAGCAATTGCTCGATGTTAAGTACAATTTAATGAGCCAAAACGAGCAAAATTAAGACACCCATATCATATCAAGACCTTTAAAAAAATGAAATAAGTATGTAGCTATTTTTCGTATTCTTGTCGAATGAATTTTTAGTAGCTACATTTACACGGATGAACACGCAGGAGCATTTACTCAATGTTAGGTACAATACAATGAGCCAACATAAGCAAAATTAAGACACCTATATCTTATTAAGACCTTAAAAAAAAGAAAATAACTAAATAGCTATTTTTCTTATTCTTGTCGAATGAATTTTTAGTAGCTACATTTACACGGATGAACACGCAGGAGCATTTGCTCAAAGTTAGGTACATTACAATGAGCAAAAATTAGCAAAATTAGGACACCTATATCTTTTAAAGACCTTTAAAAAAATAAAATAAGTAAATAGCTATTTTTCTGATTCCTGTCGAATGAATTTTTTTTAGCTACATTTACACCGATGAACACGTTGAAGCAACAACTTAATGTTAAGTACAATACATTGAGCCAAAATAAGCCAAATTAAGACACCCATATCATTTCAAGACCTTTAAAAAAAAAAATAAGTAAATAGCTATTTTTCTTATTCTTATCGAATGAATTTTTTTTAGCTACATTTACACCGATGAACATGCAGGAGCAATTGCTCAATGTTAGTGCAATACAATGAGGCAAAATAAGCAAAATTAAGACACCCATATCATTTCAAGACCTTTAAAAAAAATAAAATAAGGAAATATCTATTTTTCTTATTCTTGTCGAATGAATTTTTTTTAGCTACATTTACACCTATGAACTCGCAGGAGCAATTGCTCAATCTTAAGCACAATACGGTGAAACAAAATAAGCAAAATAAAGACTCCCATATCATATCAAGACCTTTAAAAAAAATAAAATAAGTAATTAGCTATTTTTCTGATTCCTGTCGAATGAATTTTTTTTAGCTACATTTACACCGATGAACACGCTGAAGCAACTGCTCAATGTTAAGTACAATACAATGAGCCAAAATAAGCAAAATTAAGACACCTATATCTTTTAAAGACCTTTAAAAAAAAAAATAAGTAAATAGCTATTTTTCTTATTCTTGTCGAATGAATTTTTTTAGCTACAATTACACCGATGAACACGCAGGAGCAATTGCTTAATGTTAAGGACAATACAATGAGCCGAAATAAGCAAAATTATGACACCCATATCATATCAAAACCTTTAAAAAAAATAAAATAAGTATATAGCTATTTTTGGTATTCTTGTCGAATGAATTTTTTTTAGCTACATTTACACCGATGAACACGCAGAAGCAATTGGTCAATGTTAAGTACAATACATTGAGCCAAAATAAGAAAAATTAAGACACCCATATCATTTCAAGACCTTTAAAAAAAAAATAAGTAAATAGCTATTTTTCTTATTCTTGTCGAATGAATTTTTTTAGCTACATTTACACCGATGAACACGCAGGAGCAATTGCTCGATGTTAAGTACAATTTAATGAGCCAAAACGAGCAAAATTAAGACACCCATATCATATCAAGACCTTTAAAAAAATGAAATAAGTATGTAGCTATTTTTCTTATTCTTGTCGAATGAATTTTTAGTAGCTACATTTACACGGATGAACACGCAGGAGCATTTACTCAATGTTAGGTACAATACAATGAGCCAACATAAGCGAAATTAAGACACCTATATCTTATTAAGACCTTAAAAAAAAGAAAATAACTAAATAGCTATTTTTCTTATTCTTGTCGAATGAATTTTTAGTAGCTACATTTACACGGATGAACACGCAGGAGCATTTGCTCAAAGTTAGGTACATTACAATGAGCCAAAATTAGCAAAATTAGGACACCTATATCTTTTAAAGACCTTTAAAAAAATAAAATAAGTAAATAGCTATTTTTCTGATTCCTGTCGAATGAATTTTTTTTAGCTACATTTACACCGATGAACACGTTGAAGCAACAACTTAATGTTAAGTACAATACATTGAGCCAAAATAAGCCAAATTAAGACACCCATATCATTTCAAGACCTTTAAAAAAAAAAATAAGTAAATAGCTATTTTTCTTATTCTTATCGAATGAATTTTTTTTAGCTACATTTACACCGATGAACATGCAGGAGCAATTGCTCAATGTTAGTGCAATACAATGAGGCAAAATAAGCAAAATTAAGACACCCATATCATTTCAAGACCTTTAAAAAAAATAAAATAAGGAAATATCTATTTTTCTTATTCTTGTCGAATGAATTTTTTTTAGCTACATTTACACCTATGAACTCGCAGGAGCAATTGCTCAATCTTAAGCACAATACGGTGAAACAAAATAAGCAAAATAAAGACTCCCATATCATATCAAGACCTTTAAAAAAAATAAAATAAGTAATTAGCTATTTTTCTGATTCCTGTCGAATGAATTTTTTTTAGCTACATTTACACCGATGAACACGCTGAAGCAACTGCTCAATGTTAAGTACAATACAATGAGCCAAAATAAGCAAAATTAAGACACCTATATCTTTTAAAGACCTTTAAAAAAAAAATAAGTGAATAGCTATTTTTCTTATTCTTGTCGAATGAATTTTTTTAGCTACAATTACACCGATGAACACGCAGGAGCAATTGCTTAATGTTAAGGACAATACAATGAGCCGAAATAAGCAAAATTATGACACCCATATCATATCAAAACCTTTAAAAAAAATAAAATAAGTATATAGCTATTTTTGGTATTCTTGTCGAATGAATTTTTTTTAGCTACATTTACACCGATGAACACGCAGAAGCAATTGGTCAATGTTAAGTACAATACATTGAGCCAAAATAAGAAAAATTAAGACACCCATATCATTTCAAGACCTTTAAAAAAAAAATAAGAAAATAGCTATTTTTCTTATTCTTGTCGAATAAATTTTATGTAGCTACATTTACACCGATGAACACGCTGGAGCAATTGCTAAATGTAAGGTACAATACAGTGAGCCAAAATAAGCAAAACTAGGACACCCATATCTATTCAAGACCTTTAAAAAAAATAAAATAATTAAATAGCTATTTTTCTTTTTCTTGTCGAGTGAATTTTTTTAGCTACATTTACACCGATGAACACGCAGGAGCAATTGCTCGATGTTAAGTACAATTTAATGAGCCAAAACGAGCAAAATTAAGACACCCATATCATATCAAGACCTTTAAAAAAATGAAATAAGTATGTAGCTATTTTTCTTATTCTTGTCGAATGAATTTTTAGTAGCTACATTTACACGGATGAACACGCAGGAGCATTTTCTCAATGTTAGGTACAATACAATGAGCCAACATAAGCAAAATTAAGACACCTATATCTTATTAAGACCTTAAAAAAAAGAAAATAACTAAATAGCTATTTTTCTTATTCTTGTCGAATGAATTTTTTTTAGCTACAATTACACCGATGAACACGCAGGAGCAATTGCTTGATGTTAAGTACAATACAATGAGCCGAAATAAGCAAAATTATGACACCCATATCATATCAAAACCTTTAAAAAAAATAAAATAAGTATATAGCTATTTTTGGTATTCTTGTCGAATGAATTTTTTTTAGCTACATTTACACCGATGAACACGCAGAAGCAATTGGTCAATGTTAAGTACAATACATTGAGCCAAAAAAAGAAAAATTAAGACACCCATATCATTTCAAGACCTTTAAAAAAAAAATAAGTAAATAGCTATTTTTCTTATTCTTGTCGAATGAATTTTTTTTAGCTACAATTACACCGATGAACACGCAGGAGCAATTGCTCGATGTTAAGTACAATTTAATGAGCCAAAACGAGCAAAATTAAGACACCCATATCATATCAAGACCTTTAAAAAAATGAAATAAGTATGTAGCTATTTTTCTTATTCTTGTCGAATGAATTTTTAGTAGCTACATTTACACGGATGAACACGCAGGAGCATTTACTCAATGTTAGGAACAATACAATGAGCCAACATAAGCAAAATTAAGACACCTATATCTTATTAAGACCTTAAAAAAAAGAAAATAACTAAATAGCTATTTTTCTTATTCTTGTCGAATGAATTTTTAGTAGCTACATTTACACGGATGAACACGCAGGAGCATTTGCTCAAAGTTAGGTACATTACAATGAGCCAAAATTAGCAAAATTAGGACACCTATATCTTTTAAAGACCTTTAAAAAAATAAAATAAGTAAATAGCTATTTTTCTGATTCCTGTCGAATGAATTTTTTTTAGCTACATTTACACCGATGAACACGTTGAAGCAACAACTTAATGTTAAGTACAATACATTGAGCCAAAATAAGCCAAATTAAGACACCCATATCATTTCAAGACCTTTAAAAAAAAAATAAGTAAATAGCTATTTTTCTTATTCTTATCGAATGAATTTTTTTTAGCTACATTTACACCGATGAACATGCAGGAGCAATTGCTCAATGTTAGTGCAATACAATGAGGCAAAATAAGCAAAATTAAGACACCCATATCATTTCAAGACCTTTAAAAAAAATAAAATAAGGAAATATCTATTTTTCTTATTCTTGTCGAATGAATTTTTTTTAGCTACATTTACACCTATGAACTCGCAGGAGCAATTGCTCAATCTTAAGCACAATACGGTGAAACAAAATAAGCAAAATAAAGACTCCCATATCATATCAAGACCTTTAAAAAAAATAAAATAAGTAATTAGCTATTTTTCTGATTCCTGTCGAATGAATTTTTTTTAGCTACATTTACACCGATGAACACGCTGAAGCAACTGCTCAATGTTAAGTACAATACAATGAGCCAAAATAATCAAAATTAAGACACCTATATCTTTTAAAGACCTTTAAAAAAAAAATAAGTAAATAGCTATTTTTCTTATTCTTGTCGAATGAATTTTTTTAGCTACAATTACACCGATGAACACGCAGGAGCAATTGCTTAATGTTAAGGACAATACAATGAGCCGAAATAAGCAAAATTATGACACCCATATCATATAAAAACCTTTAAAAAAAATAAAATAAGTATATAGCTATTTTTGGTATTCTTGTCGAATGAATTTTTTTTAGCTACATTTACACCGATGAACACGCAGAAGCAATTGGTCAATGTTAAGTACAATACATTGAGCCTAAATAAGAAAAATTAAGACACCCATATCATTTCAAGACCTTTAAAAAAAAAATAAGTAAATAGCTATTTTTCTTATTCTTGTCGAATAAATTTTATGTAGCTACATTTACACCGATGAACACGCTGGAGCAATTGCTAAATGTAAGGTACAATACAGTGAGCCAAAATAAGCAAAACTAGGACACCCATATCTATTCAAGACCTTTAAAAAAAATAAAATAATTAAATAGCTATTTTTCTTTTTCTTGTCGAGTGAATTTTTTTAGCTACATTTACACCGATGAACACGCAGGAGCAATTGCTCGATGTTAAGTACAATTTAATGAGCCAAAACGAGCAAAATTAAGACACCCATATCATATCAAGACCTTTAAAAAAATGAAATAAGTATGTAGCTATTTTTCTTATTCTTGTCGAATGAATTTTTAGTAGCTACATTTACACGGATGAACACGCAGGAGCATTTTCTCAATGTTAGGTACAATACAATGAGCCAACATAAGCAAAATTAAGACACCTATATCTTATTAAGACCTTAAAAAAAAGAAAATAACTAAATAGCTATTTTTCTTATTCTTGTCGAATGAATTTTTTTTAGCTACAATTACACCGATGAACACGCAGGAGCAATTGCTTGATGTTAAGTACAATACAATGAGCCGAAATAAGCAAAATTATGACACCCATATCATATCAAAACCTTTAAAAAAAATAAAATAAGTATATAGCTATTTTTGGTATTCTTGTCGAATGAATTTTTTTTAGCTACATTTACACCGATGAACACGCAGAAGCAATTGGTCAATGTTAAGTACAATACATTGAGCCAAAATAAGAAAAATTAAGACACCCATATCATTTCAAGACCTTTAAAAAAAAAATAAGTAAATAGCTATTTTTCTTATTCTTGTCGAATGAATTTTTTTAGCTACATTTACACCGATGAACACGCAGGAGCAATTGCTCGATGTTAAGTACAATTTAATGAGCCAAAACGAGCAAAATTAAGACACCCATATCATATCAAGACCTTTAAAAAAATGAAATAAGTATGTAGCTATTTTTCTTATTCTTGTCGAATGAATTTTTAGTAGCTACATTTACACGGATGAACACGCAGGAGCATTTACTCAATGTTAGGTACAATACAATGAGCCAACATAAGCAAAATTAAGACACCTATATCTTATTAAGACCTTAAAAAAAAGAAAATAACTAAATAGCTATTTTTCTTATTCTTGTCGAATGAATTTTTAGTAGCTACATTTACACGGATGAACACGCAGGAGCATTTGCTCAAAGTTAGGTACATTACAATGAGCAAAAATTAGCAAAATTAGGACACCTATATCATTTAAAGACCTTTAAAAAAATAAAATAAGTAAATAGCTATTTTTCTGATTCCTGTCGAATGAATTTTTTTTAGCTACATTTACACCGATGAACACGTTGAAGCAACAACTTAATGTTAAGTACAATACATTGAGCCAAAATAAGCCAAATTAAGACACCCATATCATTTCAAGACCTTTAAAAAAAAAAATAAGTAAATAGCTATTTTTCTTATTCTTATCGAATGAATTTTTTTTAGCTACATTTACACCGATGAACATGCAGGAGCAATTGCTCAATGTTAGTGCAATACAATGAGGCAAAATAAGCAAAATTAAGACACCCATATCATTTCAAGACCTTTAAAAAAAATAAAATAAGGAAATATCTATTTTTCTTATTCTTGTCGAATGAATTTTTTTTAGCTACATTTACACCTATGAACTCGCAGGAGCAATTGCTCAATCTTAAGCACAATACGGTGAAACAAAATAAGCAAAATAAAGACTCCCATATCATATCAAGACCTTTAAAAAAAATAAAATAAGTAATTAGCTATTTTTCTGATTCCTGTCGAATGAATTTTTTTTAGCTACATTTACACCGATGAACACGCTGAAGCAACTGCTCAATGTTAAGTACAATACAATGAGCCAAAATAAGCAAAATTAAGACACCTATATCTTTTAAAGACCTTTAAAAAAAAAATAAGTAAATAGCTATTTTTCTTATTCTTGTCGAATGAATTTTTTTAGCTACAATTACACCGATGAACACGCAGGAGCAATTGCTTAATGTTAAGGACAATACAATGAGCCGAAATAAGCAAAATTATGACACCCATATCATATCAAAACCTTTAAAAAAAATAAAATAAGTATATAGCTATTTTTGGTATTCTTGTCGAATGAATTTTTTTTAGCTACATTTACACCGATGAACACGCAGAAGCAATTGGTCAATGTTAAGTACAATACATTGAGCCTAAATAAGAAAAATTAAGACACCCATATCATTTCAAGACCTTTAAAAAAAAAATAAGTAAATAGCTATTTTTCTTATTCTTGTCGAATAAATTTTATGTAGCTACATTTACACCGATGAACACGCTGGAGCAATTGCTAAATGTAAGGTACAATACAGTGAGCCAAAATAAGCAAAACTAGGACACCCATATCTATTCAAGACCTTTAAAAAAAATAAAATAATTAAATAGCTATTTTTCTTTTTCTAGTCGAGTGAATTTTTTTAGCTACATTTACACCGATGAACACGCAGGAGCAATTGCTCGATGTTAAGTACAATTTAATGAGCCAAAACGAGCAAAATTAAGACACCCATATCATATCAAGACCTTTAAAAAAATGAAATAAGTATGTAGCTATTTTTCTTATTCTTGTCGAATGAATTTTTAGTAGCTACATTTACACGGATGAACACGCAGGAGCATTTTCTCAATGTTAGGTACAATACAATGAGCCAACATAAGCAAAATTAAGACACCTATATCTTATTAAGACCTTAAAAAAAAGAAAATAACTAAATAGCTATTTTTCTTATTCTTGTCGAATGAATTTTTTTTAGCTACAATTACACCGATGAACACGCAGGAGCAATTGCTTGATGTTAAGTACAATACAATGAGCCGAAATAAGCAAAATTATGACACCCATATCATATCAAAACCTTTAAAAAAAATAAAATAAGTATATAGCTATTTTTGGTATTCTTGTCGAATGAATTTTTTTTAGCTACATTTACACCGATGAACACGCAGAAGCAATTGGTCAATGTTAAGTACAATACATTGAGCCAAAATAAGAAAAATTAAGACACCCATATCATTTCAAGACCTTTAAAAAAAAAATAAGTAAATAGCTATTTTTCTTATTCTTGTCGAATGAATTTTTTTAGCTACATTTACACCGATGAACACGCAGGAGCAATTGCTCGATGTTAAGTACAATTTAATGAGCCAAAACGAGCAAAATTAAGACACCCATATCATATCAAGACCTTTAAAAAAATGAAATAAGTATGTAGCTATTTTTCTTATTCTTGTCGAATGAATTTTTAGTAGCTACATTTACACGGATGAACACGCAGGAGCATTTACTCAATGTTAGGTACAATACAATGAGCCAACATAAGCAAAATTAAGACACCTATATCTTATTAAGACCTTAAAAAAAAGAAAATAACTAAATAGCTATTTTTCTTATTCTTGTCGAATGAATTTTTAGTAGCTACATTTACACGGATGAACACGCAGGAGCATTTGCTCAAAGTTAGGTACATTACAATGAGCAAAAATTAGCAAAATTAGGACACCTATATCATTTAAAGACCTTTAAAAAAATAAAATAAGTAAATAGCTATTTTTCTGATTCCTGTCGAATGAATTTTTTTTAGCTACATTTACACCGATGAACACGTTGAAGCAACAACTTAATGTTAAGTACAATACATTGAGCCAAAATAAGCCAAATTAAGACACCCATATCATTTCAAGACCTTTAAAAAAAAAAATAAGTAAATAGCTATTTTTCTTATTCTTATCGAATGAATTTTTTTTAGCTACATTTACACCGATGAACATGCAGGAGCAATTGCTCAATGTTAGTGCAATACAATGAGGCAAAATAAGCAAAATTAAGACACCCATATCATTTCAAGACCTTTAAAAAAAATAAAATAAGGAAATATCTATTTTTCTTATTCTTGTCGAATGAATTTTTTTTAGCTACATTTACACCTATGAACTCGCAGGAGCAATTGCTCAATCTTAAGCACAATACGGTGAAACAAAATAAGCAAAATAAAGACTCCCATATCATATCAAGACCTTTAAAAAAAATAAAATAAGTAATTAGCTATTTTTCTGATTCCTGTCGAATGAATTTTTTTTAGCTACATTTACACCGATGAACACGCTGAAGCAACTGCTCAATGTTAAGTACAATACAATGAGCCAAAATAAGCAAAATTAAGACACCTATATCTTTTAAAGACCTTTAAAAAAAAAATAAGTAAATAGCTATTTTTCTTATTCTTGTCGAATGAATTTTTTTAGCTACAATTACACCGATGAACACGCAGGAGCAATTGCTTAATGTTAAGGACAATACAATGAGCCGAAATAAGCAAAATTATGACACCCATATCATATCAAAACCTTTAAAAAAAATAAAATAAGTATATAGCTATTTTTGGTATTCTTGTCGAATGAATTTTTTTTAGCTACATTTACACCGATGAACACGCAGAAGCAATTGGTCAATGTTAAGTACAATACATTGAGCCAACATAAGAAAAATTAAGACACCCATATCATTTCAAGACCTTTAAAAAAAAAATAAGTAAATAGCTATTTTTCTTATTCTTGTCGAATAAATTTTATGTAGCTACATTTACACCGATGAACACGCTGGAGCAATTGCTAAATGTAAGGTACAATACAGTGAGCCAAAATAAGCAAAACTAGGACACCCATATCTATTCAAGACCTTTAAAAAAAATAAAATAATTAAATAGCTATTTTTCTTTTTCTTGTCGAGTGAATTTTTTTAGCTACATTTACACCGATGAACACGCAGGAGCAATTGCTCGATGTTAAGTACAATTTAATGAGCCAAAACGAGCAAAATTAAGACACCCATATCATATCAAGACCTTTAAAAAAATGAAATAAGTATGTAGCTATTTTTCTTATTCTTGTCGAATGAATTTTTAGTAGCTACATTTACACGGATGAACACGCAGGAGCATTTTCTCAATGTTAGGTACAATACAATGAGCCAACATAAGCAAAATTAAGACACCTATATCTTATTAAGACCTTAAAAAAAAGAAAATAACTAAATAGCTATTTTTCTTATTCTTGTCGAATGAATTTTTTTTAGCTACAATTACACCGATGAACACGCAGGAGCAATTGCTTGATGTTAAGTACAATACAATGAGCCGAAATAAGCAAAATTATGACACCCATATCATATCAAAACCTTTAAAAAAAATAAAATAAGTATATAGCTATTTTTGGTATTCTTGTCGAATGAATTTTTTTTAGCTACATTTACACCGATGAACACGCAGAAGCAATTGGTCAATGTTAAGTACAATACATTGAGCCAAAATAAGAAAAATTAAGACACCCATATCATTTCAAGACCTTTAAAAAAAAAATAAGTAAATAGCTATTTTTCTTATTCTTGTCGAATGAATTTTTTTAGCTACATTTACACCGATGAACACGCAGGAGCAATTGCTCGATGTTAAGTACAATTTAATGAGCCAAAACGAGCAAAATTAAGACACCCATATCATATCAAGACCTTTAAAAAAATGAAATAAGTATGTAGCTATTTTTCTTATTCTTGTCGAATGAATTTTTAGTAGCTACATTTACACGGATGAACACGCAGGAGCATTTACTCAATGTTAGGTACAATACAATGAGCCAACATAAGCAAAATTAAGACACCTATATCTTATTAAGACCTTAAAAAAAAGAAAATAACTAAATAGCTATTTTTCTTATTCTTGTCGAATGAATTTTTAGTAGCTACATTTACACGGATGAACACGCAGGAGCATTTGCTCAAAGTTAGGTACATTACAATGAGCCAAAATTAGCAAAATTAGGACACCTATATCTTTTAAAGACCTTTAAAAAAATAAAATAAGTAAATAGCTATTTTTCTGATTCCTGTCGAATGAATTTTTTTTAGCTACATTTACACCGATGAACACGTTGAAGCAACAACTTAATGTTAAGTACAATACATTGAGCCAAAATAAGCCAAATTAAGACACCCATATCATTTCAAGACCTTTAAAAAAAAAAATAAGTAAATAGCTATTTTTCTTATTCTTATCGAATGAATTTTTTTTAGCTACATTTACACCGATGAACATGCAGGAGCAATTGCTCAATGTTAGTGCAATACAATGAGGCAAAATAAGCAAAATTAAGACACCCATATCATTTCAAGACCTTTAAAAAAAATAAAATAAGGAAATATCTATTTTTCTTATTCTTGTCGAATGAATTTTTTTTAGCTACATTTACACCTATGAACTCGCAGGAGCAATTGCTCAATCTTAAGCACAATACGGTGAAACAAAATAAGCAAAATAAAGACTCCCATATCATATCAAGACCTTTAAAAAAAATAAAATAAGTAATTAGCTATTTTTCTGATTCCTGTCGAATGAATTTTTTTTAGCTACATTTACACCGATGAACACGCTGAAGCAACTGCTCAATGTTAAGTACAATACAATGAGCCAAAATAAGCAAAATTAAGACACCTATATCTTTTAAAGACCTGTAAAAAAAAAAATAAGTAAATAGCTATTTTTCTTATTCTTGTCGAATGAATTTTTTTAGCTACATTTACACCGATGAACACGCAGAAGCAATTGGTCAATGTTAAGTACAATACATTGAGCCAAAATAAGAAAAATTAAGACACCCATATCATTTCAAGACCTTTAAAAAAAAAATAAGTAAATAGCTATTTTTCTTATTCTTGTCGAATGAATTTTTTTAGCTACATTTACACCGATGAACACGCAGGAGCAATTGCTCGATGTTAAGTACAATTTAATGAGCCAAAACGAGCAAAATTAAGACACCCATATCATATCAAGACCTTTAAAAAAATGAAATAAGTATGTAGCTATTTTTCTTATTCTTGTCGAATGAATTTTTAGTAGCTACATTTACACGGATGAACACGCAGGAGCATTTACTCAATGTTAGGTACAATACAATGAGCCAACATAAGCAAAATTAAGACACCTATATCTTATTAAGACCTTAAAAAAAAGAAAATAACTAAATAGCTATTTTTCTTATTCTTGTCGAATGAATTTTTAGTAGCTACATTTACACGGATGAACACGCAGGAGCATTTGCTCAAAGTTAGGTACATTACAATGAGCCAAAATTAGCAAAATTAGGACACCTATATCTTTTAAAGACCTTTAAAAAAATAAAATAAGTAAATAGCTATTTTTCTGATTCCTGTCGAATGAATTTTTTTTAGCTACATTTACACCGATGAACTCGTTGAAGCAACAACTTAATGTTAAGTACAATACATTGAGCCAAAATAAGCCAAATTAAGACACCCATATCATTTCAAGACCTTTAAAAAAAAAAATAAGTAAATAGCTATTTTTCTTATTCTTATCGAATGAATTTTTTTTAGCTACATTTACACCGATGAACATGCAGGAGCAATTGCTCAATGTTAGTGCAATACAATGAGGCAAAATAAGCAAAATTAAGACACCCATATCATTTCAAGACCTTTAAAAAAAATAAAATAAGGAAATATCTATTTTTCTTATTCTTGTCGAATGAATTTTTTTTAGCTACATTTACACCTATGAACTCGCAGGAGCAATTGCTCAATCTTAAGCACAATACGGTGAAACAAAATAAGCAAAATAAAGACTCCCATATCATATCAAGACCTTTAAAAAAAATAAAATAAGTAATTAGCTATTTTTCTGATTCCTGTCGAATGAATTTTTTTTAGCTACATTTACACCGATGAACACGCTGAAGCAACTGCTCAATGTTAAGTACAATACAATGAGCCAAAATAAGCAAAATTAAGACACCTATATCTTTTAAAGACCTTAAAAAAAAAAATAAGTAAATAGCTATTTTTCTTATTCTTGTCGAATGAATTTTTTTAGCTACAATTACACCGATGAACACGCAGGAGCAATTGCTTAATGTTAAGGACAATACAATGAGCCGAAATAAGCAAAATTATGACACCCATATCATATCAAAACCTTTAAAAAAAATAAAATAAGTATATAGCTATTTTTGGTATTCTTGTCGAATGAATTTTTTTTAGCTACATTTACACCGATGAACACGCAGAAGCAATTGGTCAATGTTAAGTACAATACATTGAGCCAAAATAAGAAAAATTAAGACACCCATATCATTTCAAGACCTTTAAAAAAAAAATAAGTAAATAGCTATTTTTCTTATTCTTGTCGAATAAATTTTATGTAGCTACATTTACACCGATGAACACGCTGGAGCAATTGCTAAATGTAAGGTACAATACAGTGAGCCAAAATAAGCAAAACTAGGACACCCATATCTATTCAAGACCTTTAAAAAAAATAAAATAATTAAATAGCTATTTTTCTTTTTCTTGTCGAGTGAATTTTTTTAGCTACATTTACACCGATGAACACGCAGGAGCAATTGCTCGATGTTAAGTACAATTTAATGAGCCAAAACGAGCAAAATTAAGACACCCATATCATATCAAGACCTTTAAAAAAATGAAATAAGTATGTAGCTATTTTTCTTATTCTTGTCGAATGAATTTTTAGTAGCTACATTTACACGGATGAACACGCAGGAGCATTTTCTCAATGTTAGGTACAATACAATGAGCCAACATAAGCAAAATTAAGACACCTATATCTTATTAAGACCTTAAAAAAAAGAAAATAACTAAATAGCTATTTTTCTTATTCTTGTCGAATGAATTTTTTTTAGCTACAATTACACCGATGAACACGCAGGAGCAATTGCTTGATGTTAAGTACAATACAATGAGCCGAAATAAGCAAAATTATGACACCCATATCATATCAAAACCTTTAAAAAATATAAAATAAGTATATAGCTATTTTTGGTATTCTTGTCGAATGAATTTTTTTTAGCTACATTTACACCGATGAACACGCAGAAGCAATTGGTCAATGTTAAGTACAATACATTGAGCCAAAATAAGAAAAATTAAGACACCCATATCATTTCAAGACCTTTAAAAAAAAAATAAGTAAATAGCTATTTTTCTTATTCTTGTCGAATGAATTTTTTTAGCTACAATTACACCGATGAACACGCAGGAGCAATTGCTTAATGTTAAGGACAATACAATGAGCCGAAATAAGCAAAATTATGACACCCATATCATATCAAAACCTTTAAAAAAAATAAAATAAGTATATAGCTATTTTTGGTATTCTTGTCGAATGAATTTTTTTTAGCTACATTTACACCGATGAACACGCAGAAGCAATTGGTCAATGTTAAGTACAATACATTGAGCCAACATAAGAAAAATTAAGACACCCATATCATTTCAAGACCTTTAAAAAAAAAATAAGTAAATAGCTATTTTTCTTATTCTTGTCGAATAAATTTTATGTAGCTACATTTACACCGATGAACACGCTGGAGCAATTGCTAAATGTAAGGTACAATACAGTGAGCCAAAATAAGCAAAACTAGGACACCCATATCTATTCAAGACCTTTAAAAAAAATAAAATAATTAAATAGCTATTTTTCTTTTTCTTGTCGAGTGAATTTTTTTAGCTACATTTACACCGATGAACACGCAGGAGCAATTGCTCGATGTTAAGTACAATTTAATGAGCCAAAACGAGCAAAATTAAGACACCCATATCATATCAAGACCTTTAAAAAAATGAAATAAGTATGTAGCTATTTTTCTTATTCTTGTCGAATGAATTTTTAGTAGCTACATTTACACGGATGAACACGCAGGAGCATTTTCTCAATGTTAGGTACAATACAATGAGCCAACATAAGCAAAATTAAGACACCTATATCTTATTAAGACCTTAAAAAAAAGAAAATAACTAAATAGCTATTTTTCTTATTCTTGTCGAATGAATTTTTTTTAGCTACAATTACACCGATGAACACGCAGGAGCAATTGCTTGATGTTAAGTACAATACAATGAGCCGAAATAAGCAAAATTATGACACCCATATCATATCAAAACCTTTAAAAAAAATAAAATAAGTATATAGCTATTTTTGGTATTCTTGTCGAATGAATTTTTTTTAGCTACATTTACACCGATGAACACGCAGAAGCAATTGGTCAATGTTAAGTACAATACATTGAGCCAAAATAAGAAAAATTAAGAAACCCATATCATTTCAAGACCTTTAAAAAAAAAATAAGTAAATAGCTATTTTTCTTATTCTTGTCGAATGAATTTTTTTAGCTACATTTACACCGATGAACACGCAGGAGCAATTGCTCGATGTTAAGTACAATTTAATGAGCCAAAACGAGCAAAATTAAGACACCCATATCATATCAAGACCTTTAAAAAAATGAAATAAGTATGTAGCTATTTTTCTTATTCTTGTCGAATGAATTTTTAGTAGCTACATTTACACGGATGAACACGCAGGAGCATTTACTCAATGTTAGGTACAATACAATGAGCCAACATAAGCAAAATTAAGACACCTATATCTTATTAAGACCTTAAAAAAAAGAAAATAACTAAATAGCTATTTTTCTTATTCTTGTCGAATGAATTTTTAGTAGCTACATTTACACGGATGAACACGCAGGAGCATTTGCTCAAAGTTAGGTACATTACAATGAGCCAAAATTAGCAAAATTAGGACACCTATATCTTTTAAAGACCTTTAAAAAAATAAAATAAGTAAATAGCTATTTTTCTGATTCCTGTCGAATGAATTTTTTTTAGCTACATTTACACCGATGAACACGTTGAAGCAACAACTTAATGTTAAGTACAATACATTGAGCCAAAATAAGCCAAATTAAGACACCCATATCATTTCAAGACCTTTAAAAAAAAAAATAAGTAAATAGCTATTTTTCTTATTCTTATCGAATGAATTTTTTTTAGCTACATTTACACCGATGAACATGCAGGAGCAATTGCTCAATGTTAGTGCAATACAATGAGGCAAAATAAGCAAAATTAAGACACCCATATCATTTCAAGACCTTTAAAAAAAATAAAATAAGGAAATATCTATTTTTCTTATTCTTGTCGAATGAATTTTTTTTAGCTACATTTACACCTATGAACTCGCAGGAGCAATTGCTCAATCTTAAGCACAATACGGTGAAACAAAATAAGCAAAATAAAGACTCCCATATCATATCAAGACCTTTAAAAAAAATAAAATAAGTAATTAGCTATTTTTCTGATTCCTGTCGAATGAATTTTTTTTAGCTACATTTACACCGATGAACACGCTGAAGCAACTGCTCAATGTTAAGTACAATACAATGAGCCAAAATAAGCAAAATTAAGACACCTATATCTTTTAAAGACCTTTAAAAAAAAAATAAGTAAATAGCTATTTTTCTTATTCTTGTCGAATGAATTTTTTTAGCTACATTTACACCGATGAACACGCAGAAGCAATTGGTCAATGTTAAGTACAATACATTGAGCCAAAATAAGAAAAATTAAGACACCCATATCATTTCAAGACCTTTAAAAAAAAAATAAGTAAATAGCTATTTTTCTTATTCTTGTCGAATGAATTTTTTTAGCTACATTTACACCGATGAACACGCAGGAGCAATTGCTCGATGTTAAGTACAATTTAATGAGCCAAAACGAGCAAAATTAAGACACCCATATCATATCAAGACCTTTAAAAAAATGAAATAAGTATGTAGCTATTTTTCTTATTCTTGTCGAATGAATTTTTAGTAGCTACATTTACACGGATGAACACGCAGGAGCATTTACTCAATGTTAGGTACAATACAATGAGCCAACATAAGCAAAATTAAGACACCTATATCTTATTAAGACCTTAAAAAAAAGAAAATAACTAAATAGCTATTTTTCTTATTCTTGTCGAATGAATTTTTAGTAGCTACATTTACACGGATGAACACGCAGGAGCATTTGCTCAAAGTTAGGTACATTACAATGAGCCAAAATTAGCAAAATTAGGACACCTATATCTTTTAAAGACCTTTAAAAAAATAAAATAAGTAAATAGCTATTTTTCTGATTCCTGTCGAATGAATTTTTTTTAGCTACATTTACACCGATGAACACGTTGAAGCAACAACTTAATGTTAAGTACAATACATTGAGCCAAAATAAGCCAAATTAAGACACCCATATCATTTCAAGACCTTTAAAAAAAAAATAAGTAAATAGCTATTTTTCTTATTCTTATCGAATGAATTTTTTTTAGCTACATTTACACCGATGAACATGCAGGAGCAATTGCTCAATGTTAGTGCAATACAATGAGGCAAAATAAGCAAAATTAAGACACCCATATCATTTCAAGACCTTTAAAAAAAATAAAATAAGGAAATATCTATTTTTCTTATTCTTGTCGAATGAATTTTTTTTAGCTACATTTACACCTATGAACTCGCAGGAGCAATTGCTCAATCTTAAGCACAATACGGTGAAACAAAATAAGCAAAATAAAGACTCCCATATCATATCAAGACCTTTAAAAAAAATAAAATAAGTAATTAGCTATTTTTCTGATTCCTGTCGAATGAATTTTTTTTAGCTACATTTACACCGATGAACACGCTGAAGCAACTGCTCAATGTTAAGTACAATACAATGAGCCAAAATAAGCAAAATTAAGACACCTATATCTTTTAAAGACCTTTAAAAAAAAAATAAGTAAATAGCTATTTTTCTTATTCTTGTCGAATGAATTTTTTTAGCTACAATTACACCGATGAACACGCAGGAGCAATTGCTTAATGTTAAGGACAATACAATGAGCCGAAATAAGCAAAATTATGACACCCATATCATATCAAAACCTTTAAAAAAAATAAAATAAGTATATAGCTATTTTTGGTATTCTTGTCGAATGAATTTTTTTTAGCTACATTTACACCGATGAACACGCAGAAGCAATTGGTCAATGTTAAGTACAATACATTGAGCCAAAATAAGAAAAATTAAGACACCCATATCATTTCAAGACCTTTAAAAAAAAAATAAGTAAATAGCTATTTTTCTTATTCTTGTCGAATAAATTTTATGTAGCTACATTTACACCGATGAACACGCTGGAGCAATTGCTAAATGTAAGGTACAATACAGTGAGCCAAAATAAGCAAAACTAGGACACCCATATCTATTCAAGACCTTTAAAAAAAATAAAATAATTAAATAGCTATTTTTCTTTTTCTTGTCGAGTGAATTTTTTTAGCTACATTTACACCGATGAACACGCAGGAGCAATTGCTCGATGTTAAGTACAATTTAATGAGCCAAAACGAGCAAAATTAAGACACCCATATCATATCAAGACCTTTAAAAAAATGAAATAAGTATTTAGCTATTTTTCTTATTCTTGTCGAATGAATTTTTAGTAGCTACATTTACACGGATGAACACGCAGGAGCATTTTCTCAATGTTAGGTACAATACAATGAGCCAACATAAGCAAAATTAAGACACCTATATCTTATTACGACCTTAAAAAAAAGAAAATAACTAAATAGCTATTTTTCTTATTCTTGTCGAATGAATTTTTTTTAGCTACAATTACACCGATGAACACGCAGGAGCAATTGCTTGATGTTAAGTACAATACAATGAGCCGAAATAAGCAAAATTATGACACCCATATCATATCAAAACCTTTAAAAAAAATAAAATAAGTATATAGCTATTTTTGGTATTCTTGTCGAATGAATTTTTTTTAGCTACATTTACACCGATGAACACGCAGAAGCAATTGGTCAATGTTAAGTACAATACATTGAGCCAAAAAAAGAAAAATTAAGACACCCATATCATTTCAAGACCTTTAAAAAAAAAATAAGTAAATAGCTATTTTTCTTATTCTTGTCGAATGAATTTTTTTTAGCTACAATTACACCGATGAACACGCAGGAGCAATTGGTCAATGTTAAGTACAATACAGTGAGCCTAAATAACCAAAATTAAGACACCTATATCTTTTTAAGACCTTTAAAAAAAAGAAAATAATAAAATAGCTATTTTTCTTATTCTTGTCGAATAAATTTTATGTAGCTACATTTACACCGATGAACACGCTGGAGCAATTGCTAAATGTAAGGTACAAGACAGTGAGCCAAAATAAGCAAAACTAGGACACCCATATCTATTCAAGACCTTTAAAAAAAATAAAATAAGTAAATAGCTATTTTTCTTATTCTTGTCGAGTGAATTTTTTTAGCTACATTTACACCGATGAACACGCAGGAGCAATTGCTCGATGTTAAGTACAATTTAATGAGCCAAAACGAGCAAAATTAAGACACCCATATCATATCAAGACCTTTAAAAAAATGAAATAAGTATGTAGCTATTTTTCTTATTCTTGTCGAATGAATTTTTAGTAGCTACATTTACACGGATGAACACGCAGGAGCATTTACTCAATGTTAGGTACAATACAATGAGCCAACATAAGCAAAATTAAGACACCTATATCTTATTAAGACCTTAAAAAAAAGAAAATAACTAAATAGCTATTTTTCTTATTCTTGTCGAATGAATTTTTAGTAGCTACATTTACACGGATGAACACGCAGGAGCATTTGCTCAATGTTAGGTACATTACAATGAGCCAAAATTAGCAAAATTAGGACACCTATATCTTTTAAAGACCTTTAAAAAAATAAAATAAGTAAATAGCTATTTTTCTGATTCCTGTCGAATGAATTTTTTTTAGCTACATTTACACCGATGAACACGTTGAAGCAACAACTTAATGTTAAGTACAATACATTGAGCCAAAATAAGCCAAATTAAGACACCCATATCATTTCAAGACCTTTAAAAAAAAAATAAGTAAATAGCTATTTTTCTTATTCTTATCGAATGAATTTTTTTTAGCTACATTTACACCGATGAACATGCAGGAGCAATTGCTCAATGTTAGTGCAATACAATGAGGCAAAATAAGCAAAATTAAGACACCCATATCATTTCAAGACCTTTAAAAAAAATAAAATAAGGAAATATCTATTTTTCTTATTCTTGTCGAATGAATTTTTTTTAGCTACATTTACACCTATGAACTCGCAGGAGCAATTGCTCAATCTTAAGCACAATACGGTGAAACAAAATAAGCAAAATAAAGACTCCCATATCATATCAAGACCTTTAAAAAAAATAAAATAAGTAATTAGCTATTTTTCTGATTCCTGTCGAATGAATTTTTTTTAGCTACATTTACACCGATGAACACGCTGAAGCAACTGCTCAATGTTAAGTACAATACAATGAGCCAAAATAAGCAAAATTAAGACACCTATATCTTTTAAAGACCTTTAAAAAAAAAATAAGTAAATAGCTATTTTTCTTATTCTTGTCGAATGAATTTTTTTAGCTACAATTACACCGATGAACACGCAGGAGCAATTGCTTAATGTTAAGGACAATACAATGAGCCGAAATAAGCAAAATTATGACACCCATATCATATCAAAACCTTTAAAAAAAATAAAATAAGTATATAGCTATTTTTGGTATTCTTGTCGAATGAATTTTTTTTAGCTACATTTACACCGATGAACACGCAGAAGCAATTGGTCAATGTTAAGTACAATACATTGAGCCAAAATAAGAAAAATTAAGACACCCATATCATTTCAAGACCTTTAAAAAAAAAATAAGTAAATAGCTATTTTTCTTATTCTTGTCGAATAAATTTTATGTAGCTACATTTACACCGATGAACACGCTGGAGCAATTGCTAAATGTAAGGTACAATACAGTGAGCCAAAATAAGCAAAACTAGGACACCCATATCTATTCAAGACCTTTAAAAAAAATAAAATAATTAAATAGCTATTTTTCTTTTTCTTGTCGAGTGAATTTTTTTAGCTACATTTACACCGATGAACACGCAGGAGCAATTGCTCGATGTTAAGTACAATTTAATGAGCCAAAACGAGCAAAATTAAGACACCCATATCATATCAAGACCTTTAAAAAAATGAAATAAGTATGTAGCTATTTTTCTTATTCTTGTCGAATGAATTTTTAGTAGCTAAATTTACACGGATGAACACGCAGGAGCATTTTCTCAATGTTAGGTACAATACAATGAGCCAACATAAGCAAAATTAAGACACCTATATCTTATTACGACCTTAAAAAAAAGAAAATAACTAAATAGCTATTTTTCTTATTCTTGTCGAATGAATTTTTTTTAGCTACAATTACACCGATGAACACGCAGGAGCAATTGCTTGATGTTAAGTACAATACAATGAGCCGAAATAAGCAAAATTATGACACCCATATCATATCAAAACCTTTAAAAAAAATAAAATAAGTATATAGCTATTTTTGGTATTCTTGTCGAATGAATTTTTTTTAGCTACATTTACACCGATGAACACGCAGAAGCAATTGGTCAATGTTAAGTACAATACATTGAGCCAAAAAAAGAAAAATTAAGACACCCATATCATTTCAAGACCTTTAAAAAAAAAATAAGTAAATAGCTATTTTTCTTATTCTTGTCGAATGAATTTTTTTTAGCTACAATTACACCGATGAACACGCAGGAGCAATTGGTCAATGTTAAGTACAATACAGTGAGCCTAAATAACCAAAATTAAGACACCTATATCTTTTTAAGACCTTTAAAAAAAAGAAAATAATAAAATAGCTATTTTTCTTATTCTTGTCGAATAAATTTTATGTAGCTACATTTACACCGATGAACACGCTGGAGCAATTGCTAAATGTAAGGTACAAGACAGTGAGCCAAAATAAGCAAAACTAGGACACCCATATCTATTCAAGACCTTTAAAAAAAATAAAATAAGTAAATAGCTATTTTTCTTATTCTTGTCGAGTGAATTTTTTTAGCTACATTTACACCGATGAACACGCAGGAGCAATTGCTCGATGTTAAGTACAATTTAATGAGCCAAAACGAGCAAAATTAAGACACCCATATCATATCAAGACCTTTAAAAAAATGAAATAAGTATGTAGCTATTTTTCTTATTCTTGTCGAATGAATTTTTAGTAGCTACATTTACACGGATGAACACGCAGGAGCATTTACTCAATGTTAGGTACAATACAATGAGCCAACATAAGCAAAATTAAGACACCTATATCTTATTAAGACCTTAAAAAAAAGAAAATAACTAAATAGCTATTTTTCTTATTCTTGTCGAATGAATTTTTAGTAGCTACATTTACACGGATGAACACGCAGGAGCATTTGCTCAATGTTAGGTACATTACAATGAGCCAAAATTAGCAAAATTAGGACACCTATATCTTTTAAAGACCTTTAAAAAAATAAAATAAGTAAATAGCTATTTTTCTGATTCCTGTCGAATGAATTTTTTTTAGCTACATTTACACCGATGAACACGTTGAAGCAACAACTTAATGTTAAGTACAATACATTGAGCCAAAATAAGCCAAATTAAGACACCCATATCATTTCAAGACCTTTAAAAAAAAAAATAAGTAAATAGCTATTTTTCTTATTCTTATCGAATGAATTTTTTTTAGCTACATTTACACCGATGAACATGCAGGAGCAATTGCTCAATGTTAGTGCAATACAATGAGGCAAAATAAGCAAAATTAAGACACCCATATCATTTCAAGACCTTTAAAAAAAATAAAATAAGGAAATATCTATTTTTCTTATTCTTGTCGAATGAATTTTTTTTAGCTACATTTACACCTATGAACTCGCAGGAGCAATTGCTCAATCTTAAGCACAATACGGTGAAACAAAATAAGCAAAATAAAGACTCCCATATCATATCAAGACCTTTAAAAAAAATAAAATAAGTAATTAGCTATTTTTCTGATTCCTGTCGAATGAATTTTTTTTAGCTACATTTACACCGATGAACACGCTGAAGCAACTGCTCAATGTTTAGTACAATACAATGAGCCAAAATAAGCAAAATTAAGACACCTATATCTTTTAAAGACCTTTAAAAAAAAAAATAAGTAAATAGCTATTTTTCTTATTCTTGTCGAATGAATTTTTTTAGCTACAATTACACCGATGAACACGCAGGAGCAATGGCTTAATGTTAAGGACAATACAATGAGCCGAAATAAGCAAAATTATGACACCCATATCATATCCAAACCTTTAAAAAAAATAAAATAAGTATATAGCTATTTTTGGTATTCTTGTCGAATGAATTTTTTTTAGCTACATTTACACCGATGAACACGCAGAAGCAATTGGTCAATGTTAAGTACAATACATTGAGCCAAAATAAGAAAAATTAAGACACCCATATCATTTCAAGACCTTTAAAAAAAAATAAGTAAATAGCTATTTTTCTTATTCTTGTCGAATGAATTTTTTTTAGCTACAATTACACCGATGAACACGCAGGAGCAATTGCTCAATGTTAAGTACAATACAGTGAGCCTAAATAACCAAAATTAAGACACCTATATCTTTTTAAGACCTTTAAAAAAAAGAAAATAATGAAATAGCTATTTTTCTTATTCTTGTCGAATAAATTTTATGTAGCTACATTTTCACCGATGAACACGCTGGAGCAATTGCTAAATGTAAGGTACAATACAGTGAGCCAAAATAAGCAAAACTAGGACACCCATATCTATTCAAGACCTTTAGAAAAAATAAAATAATTAAATAGCTATTTTTCTTTTTCTTGTCGAGTGAATTTTTTTAGCTACATTTACACCGATGAACACGCAGGAGCAATTGCTCGATGTTAAGTACAATTTAATGAGCCAAAACGAGCAAAATTAAGACACCCATATCATATCAAGACCTTTAAAAAAATGAAATAAGTATGTAGCTATTTTTCTTATTCTTGTCGAATGAATTTTTAGTAGCTACATTTACACGGATGAACACGCAGGAGCATTTTCTCAATGTTAGGTACAATACAATGAGCCAACATAAGCAAAATTAAGACACCTATATCTTATTAAGACCTTAAAAAAAAGAAAATAACTAAATAGCTATTTTTCTTATTCTTGTCGAATGAATTTTTAGTAGCTACATTTACACGGATGAACACGCAGGAGCATTTGCTCAATGTTAGGTACATTACAATGAGCCAAAATTAGCAAAATTAGGACACCTATAACTTTTAAAGACCTTTAAAAAAATAAAATAAGTAAATAGCTATTTTTCTGATTCCTGTCGAATGAATTTTTTTTAGCTACATTTACACCGATGAACACGTTGAAGCAACAGCTTAATGTTAAGTACAATACAATGAGCCAAAATAAGCAAAATTAAGGTACCCATATCATTTCAAGACCTTTAAAAAAAAAAAAAAGTAAATAGCTAATTTTCTTATTCTTATCGAATGAATTTTTTTTAGCTACATTTACACCGATGAACATGCAGGAGCAATTGCTCAATGTTAGTGCAATACAATGAGGCAAAATAAGCAAAATTAAGACACCCATATCATTTCAAGACCTTTAAAAAAAATAAAATAAGGAAATATCTATTTTTCTGATTCCTGTCGAATGAATTTTTTTTAGCTACATTTACACCGATGAACACGCTGAAGCAACTGCTCAATGTTTAGTACAATACAATGAGCCAAAATAAGCAAAATTAAGACACCTATATCTTTTAAAGACCTTTAAAAAAAAAATAAGTAAATAGCTATTTTTCTTATTCTTGTCGAATGAATTTTTTTAGCTACAATTACACCGATGAACACGCAGGAGCAATTGCTTAATGTTAAGTACAATACAATGAGCCGAAATAAGCAAAATTATGACACCCATATCATATCAAAACCTTTAAAAAAAATAAAATAAGTATATAGCTATTTTTGGTATTCTTGTCGAATGAATTTTTTTTAGCTACATTTACACCGATGAACACGCAGAAGCAATTGGTCAATGTCAAGTTCAATACATTGAGCCAAAATAAGAAAAATTAAGACACCCATATCATTTCAAGACCTTTAAAAAAAATAAAATAAGGAAATAGCCATTTTTCTGATTCCTGTCGAATGAATTTTTTTTAGCTACATTTACACCGATGAACACGCAGAAGCAAATGCTCAATGTTTAGTACAATACAGTGAGCCAAAATAAGCAAAATTAAGACACCTTTATCTTTTGAAGACCTTTAAAAAAATAAAATAAGTAAATAGCTATTTTTCTGATTCCTGTCGAATGAATTTTTTTTAGCTACATTTACACCTTTGAACACGCAAAAGCAACTGCTCAATGTTACGAACAATACAATGAGCCAAAATAAGCAAAATTAAGACACCCATATCATTTCAAGACCTTTAAAAAAAAAAAATAAGTAAATAGCTATTTTTCTTATTCTTGTCGAATGAATTTTTTTTAGCTACAATTACACCGATGAACACGCAGGAGCAATTGGTTGATGTTAGGTACAATACAGTGAGCCCAAATAAGCAAAATTATGACACCCATATCATATTAAAACCTGTAAAAAAAATAAAATAAGTATATAGCTATTTTTCGTATTCTTGGCGAATGAATTTTTTTCAGCTACATTTACACGGATGAACATGCAGGAGCAATAGTTAAATGTTAAGTACAATACAATGAGCCAAAATAAGCAAAATTAAGACACCCATATCATATCAAAACCTTTAAAAAAAATAAAATAAGTATATAGCTATTTTTCTTATTCTTGTCGAATGAATTTTTTTTAGCTCCACTTACACCGATGAACACGCAGGAGCAATTGGTCAATGTTAAGTACAATACAGTGAGCCTAAATAACCAAAATTAAGACACCTATATCTTTTTAAGACCTATAAAAAAAAGAAAATAATGAAATAGCTATTTTTCTTATTCTTGTCGAATAAATTTTATGTAGCTACATTTACACCGATGAACACGCTGGAGCAATTGCTAAATGTAAGGTACAAGACAGTGAGCCAAAATAAGCAAAACTAGGACACCCATATCTATTCAAGACCTTTAAAAAAAATAAAATAAGTAAATAGCTATTTTTCTTATTCTTGTCGAGTGAATTTTTTTAGCTACATTTACACCGATGAACACGCAGGAGCAATTGCTCGATGTTAAGTACAATTTAATGAGCCAAAACGAGCAAAATTAAGACACCCATATCATATCAAGACCTTTAAAAAAATGAAATAAGTATGTAGCTATTTTTCTTATTCTTGTCGAATGAATTTTTAGTAGCTACATTTACACGGATGAACACGCAGGAGCATTTACTCAATGTTAGGTACAATACAATGAGCCAACATAAGCAAAATTAAGACACCTATATCTTATTAAGACCTTAAAAAAAAGAAAATAACTAAATAGCTATTTTTCTTATTCTTGTCGAATGAATTTTTAGTAGCTACATTTACACGGATGAACACGCAGGAGCATTTGCTCAATGTTAGGTACATTACAATGAGCCAAAATTAGCAAAATTAGGACACCTATATCTTTTAAAGACCTTTAAAAAAATAAAATAAGTAAATAGCTATTTTTCTGATTCCTGTCGAATGAATTTTTCTTAGCTACATTTACACCGATGAACACGTTGAAGCAACAACTTAATGTTAAGTACAATACATTGAGCCAAAATAAGCCAAATTAAGACACCCATATCATTTCAAGACCTTTAAAAAAAAAAATAAGTAAATAGCTATTTTTCTTATTCTTATCGAATGAATTTTTTTTAGCTACATTTACACCGATGAACATGCAGGAGCAATTGCTCAATGTTAGTGCAATACAATGAGGCAAAATAAGCAAAATTAAGACACCCATATCATTTCAAGACCTTTAAAAAAAATAAAATAAGGAAATATCTATTTTTCTTATTCTTGTCGAATGAATTTTTTTTAGCTACATTTACACCTATGAACTCGCAGGAGCAATTGCTCAATCTTAAGCACAATACGGTGAAACAAAATAAGCAAAATAAAGACTCCCATATCATATCAAGACCTTTAAAAAAAATAAAATAAGTAATTAGCTATTTTTCTGATTCCTGTCGAATGAATTTTTTTTAGCTACATTTACACCGATGAACACGCTGAAGCAACTGCTCAATGTTTAGTACAATACAATGAGCCAAAATAAGCAAAATTAAGACACCTATATCTTTTAAAGACCTTTAAAAAAAAAAATAAGTAAATAGCTATTTTTCTTATTCTTGTCGAATGAATTTTTTTAGCTACAATTACACCGATGAACACGCAGGAGCAATGGCTTAATGTTAAGGACAATACAATGAGCCGAAATAAGCAAAATTATGACACCCATATCATATCCAAACCTTTAAAAAAAATAAAATAAGTATATAGCTATTTTTGGTATTCTTGTCGAATGAATTTTTTTTAGCTACATTTACACCGATGAACACGCAGAAGCAATTGGTCAATGTTAAGTACAATACATTGAGCCAAAATAAGAAAAATTAAGACACCCATATCATTTCAAGACCTTTAAAAAAAAATAAGTAAATAGCTATTTTTCTTATTCTTGTCGAATGAATTTTTTTTAGCTACAATTACACCGATGAACACGCAGGAGCAATTGCTCAATGTTAAGTACAATACAGTGAGCCTAAATAACCAAAATTAAGACACCTATATCTTTTTAAGACCTTTAAAAAAAAGAAAATAATGAAATAGCTATTTTTCTTATTCTTGTCGAATAAATTTTATGTAGCTACATTTTCACCGATGAACACGCTGGAGCAATTGCTAAATGTAAGGTACAATACAGTGAGCCAAAATAAGCAAAACTAGGACACCCATATCTATTCAAGACCTTTAGAAAAAATAAAATAATTAAATAGCTATTTTTCTTTTTCTTGTCGAGTGAATTTTTTTAGCTACATTTACACCGATGAACACGCAGGAGCAATTGCTCGATGTTAAGTACAATTTAATGAGCCAAAACGAGCAAAATTAAGACACCCATATCATATCAAGACCTTTAAAAAAATGAAATAAGTATGTAGCTATTTTTCTTATTCTTGTCGAATGAATTTTTAGTAGCTACATTTACACGGATGAACACGCAGGAGCATTTTCTCAATGTTAGGTACAATACAATGAGCCAACATAAGCAAAATTAAGACACCTATATCTTATTAAGACCTTAAAAAAAAGAAAATAACTAAATAGCTATTTTTCTTATTCTTGTCGAATGAATTTTTAGTAGCTACATTTACACGGATGAACACGCAGGAGCATTTGCTCAATGTTAGGTACATTACAATGAGCCAAAATTAGCAAAATTAGGACACCTATATCTTTTAAAGACCTTTAAAAAAATAAAATAAGTAAATAGCTATTTTTCTGATTCCTGTCGAATGAATTTTTTTTAGCTACATTTACACCGATGAACACGTTGAAGCAACAGCTTAATGTTAAGTACAATACAATGAGCCAAAATAAGCAAAATTAAGGTACCCATATCATTTCAAGACCTTTAAAAAAAAAAAAAAGTAAATAGCTAATTTTCTTATTCTTATCGAATGAATTTTTTTTAGCTACATTTACACCGATGAACATGCAGGAGCAATTGCTCAATGTTAGTGCAATACAATGAGGCAAAATAAGCAAAATTAAGACACCCATATCATTTCAAGACCTTTAAAAAAAATAAAATAAGGAAATATCTATTTTTCTGATTCCTGTCGAATGAATTTTTTTTAGCTACATTTACACCGATGAACACGCTGAAGCAACTGCTCAATGTTTAGTACAATACAATGAGCCAAAATAAGCAAAATTAAGACACCTATATCTTTTAAAGACCTTTAAAAAAAAAATAAGTAAATAGCTATTTTTCTTATTCTTGTCGAATGAATTTTTTTAGCTACAATTACACCGATGAACACGCAGGAGCAATTGCTTAATGTTAAGTACAATACAATGAGCCGAAATAAGCAAAATTATGACACCCATATCATATCAAAACCTTTAAAAAAAATAAAATAAGTATATAGCTATTTTTGGTATTCTTGTCGAATGAATTTTTTTTAGCTACATTTACACCGATGAACACGCAGAAGCAATTGGTCAATGTCAAGTTCAATACATTGAGCCAAAATAAGAAAAATTAAGACACCCATATCATTTCAAGACCTTTAAAAAAAATAAAATAAGGAAATAGCCATTTTTCTGATTCCTGTCGAATGAATTTTTTTTAGCTACATTTACACCGATGAACACGCAGAAGCAAATGCTCAATGTTTAGTACAATACAGTGAGCCAAAATAAGCAAAATTAAGACACCTTTATCTTTTGAAGACCTTTAAAAAAATAAAATAAGTAAATAGCTATTTTTCTGATTCCTGTCGAATGAATTTTTTTTAGCTACATTTACACCTTTGAACACGCAAAAGCAACTGCTCAATGTTACGAACAATACAATGAGCCAAAATAAGCAAAATTAAGACACCCATATCATTTCAAGACCTTTAAAAAAAAAAAATAAGTAAATAGCTATTTTTCTTATTCTTGTCGAATGAATTTTTTTTAGCTACAATTACACCGATGAACACGCAGGAGCAATTGGTTGATGTTAGGTACAATACAGTGAGCCCAAATAAGCAAAATTATGACACCCATATCATATTAAAACCTGTAAAAAAAATAAAATAAGTATATAGCTATTTTTCGTATTCTTGGCGAATGAATTTTTTTCAGCTACATTTACACGGATGAACATGCAGGAGCAATAGTTAAATGTTAAGTACAATACAATGAGCCAAAATAAGCAAAATTAAGACACCCATATCATATCAAAACCTTTAAAAAAAATAAAATAAGTATATAGCTATTTTTCTTATTCTTGTCGAATGAATTTTTTTTAGCTCCACTTACACCGATGAACACGCAGGAGCAATTGGTCAATGTTAAGTACAATACAGTGAGCCTAAATAACCAAAATTAAGACACCTATATCTTTTTAAGACCTATAAAAAAAAGAAAATAATGAAATAGCTATTTTTCTTATTCTTGTCGAATAAATTTTATGTAGCTACATTTACACCGATGAACACGCTGGAGCAATTGCTAAATGTAAGGTACAATACAGTGAGCCAAAATAAGCAAAACTAGGACACCCATATCTATTCAAGACCTTTAAAAAAAATAAAATAAGTAAATAGCTATTTTTCTTATTCTTGTCGAGTGAATTTTTTTAGCTACATTTACACCGATGAACACGCAGGAGCAATTGCTCGATGTTAAGTACAATTTAATGAGCCAAAACGAGCAAAATTAAGACACCCATATCATATCAAGACCTTTAAAAAAATGAAATAAGTATGTAGCTATTTTTCTTATTCTTGTCGAATGAATTTTTAGTAGCTACATTTACACGGATGAACACGCAGGAGCATTTTCTCAATGTTAGGTACAATACAATGAGCCAACATAGCAAAATTAAGACACCTATATCTTATTAAGACCTTAAAAAAAAGAAAATAACTAAATAGCTATTTTTCTTATTCTTGTCGAATGAATTTTTAGTAGCTACATTTACACGGATGAACACGCAGGAGCATTTGCTCAATGTTAGGTACATTACAATGAGCCAAAATTAGCAAAATTAGGACACCTATATCTTTTAAAGACCTTTAAAAAAATAAAATAAGTAAATAGCTATTTTTCTGATTCCTGTCGAATGAATTTTTTTTAGCTACATTTACACCGATGAACACGTTGAAGCAACAACTTAATGTTAAGTACAATACATTGAGCCAAAATAAGCCAAATTAAGACACCCATATCATTTCAAGACCTTTAAAAAAAAAAATAAGTAAATAGCTATTTTTCTTATTCTTATCGAATGAATTTTTTTTAGCTACATTTACACCGATGAACATGCAGGAGCAATTGCTCAATGTTAGTGCAATACAATGAGGCAAAATAAGCAAAATTAAGACACCCATATCATTTCAAGACCTTTAAAAAAAATAAAATAAGGAAATATCTATTTTTCTTATTCTTGTCGAATGAATTTTTTTTAGCTACATTTACACCTATGAACTCGCAGGAGCAATTGCTCAATCTTAAGCACAATACGGTGAAACAAAATAAGCAAAATAAAGACTCCCATATCATATCAAGACCTTTAAAAAAAATAAAATAAGTAATTAGCTATTTTTCTGATTCCTGTCGAATGAATTTTTTTTAGCTACATTTACACCGATGAACACGCTGAAGCAACTGCTCAATGTTTAGTACAATACAATGAGCCAAAATAAGCAAAATTAAGACACCTATATCTTTTAAAGACCTTTAAAAAAAAAAATAAGTAAATAGCTATTTTTCTTATTCTTGTCGAATGAATTTTTTTAGCTACAATTACACCGATGAACACGCAGGAGCAATGGCTTAATGTTAAGGACAATACAATGAGCCGAAATAAGCAAAATTATGACACCCATATCATATCCAAACCTTTAAAAAAAATAAAATAAGTATATAGCTATTTTTGGTATTCTTGTCGAATGAATTTTTTTTAGCTACATTTACACCGATGAACACGCAGAAGCAATTGGTCAATGTTAAGTACAATACATTGAGCCAAAATAAGAAAAATTAAGACACCCATATCATTTCAAGACCTTTAAAAAAAAATAAGTAAATAGCTATTTTTCTTATTCTTGTCGAATGAATTTTTTTTAGCTACAATTACACCGATGAACACGCAGGAGCAATTGCTCAATGTTAAGTACAATACAGTGAGCCTAAATAACCAAAATTAAGACACCTATATCTTTTTAAGACCTTTAAAAAAAAGAAAATAATGAAATAGCTATTTTTCTTATTCTTGTCGAATAAATTTTATGTAGCTACATTTTCACCGATGAACACGCTGGAGCAATTGCTAAATGTAAGGTACAATACAGTGAGCCAAAATAAGCAAAACTAGGACACCCATATCTATTCAAGACCTTTAGAAAAAATAAAATAATTAAATAGCTATTTTTCTTTTTCTTGTCGAGTGAATTTTTTTAGCTACATTTACACCGATGAACACGCAGGAGCAATTGCTCGATGTTAAGTACAATTTAATGAGCCAAAACGAGCAAAATTAAGACACCCATATCATATCAAGACCTTTAAAAAAATGAAATAAGTATGTAGCTATTTTTCTTATTCTTGTCGAATGAATTTTTAGTAGCTACATTTACACGGATGAACACGCAGGAGCATTTTCTCAATGTTAGGTACAATACAATGAGCCAACATAAGCAAAATTAAGACACCTATATCTTATTAAGACCTTAAAAAAAAGAAAATAACTAAATAGCTATTTTTCTTATTCTTGTCGAATGAATTTTTAGTAGCTACATTTACACGGATGAACACGCAGGAGCATTTGCTCAATGTTAGGTACATTACAATGAGCCAAAATTAGCAAAATTAGGACACCTATAACTTTTAAAGACCTTTAAAAAAATAAAATAAGTAAATAGCTATTTTTCTGATTCCTGTCGAATGAATTTTTTTTAGCTACATTTACACCGATGAACACGTTGAAGCAACAGCTTAATGTTAAGTACAATACAATGAGCCAAAATAAGCAAAATTAAGGTACCCATATCATTTCAAGACCTTTAAAAAAAAAAAAAAGTAAATAGCTAATTTTCTTATTCTTATCGAATGAATTTTTTTTAGCTACATTTACACCGATGAACATGCAGGAGCAATTGCTCAATGTTAGTGCAATACAATGAGGCAAAATAAGCAAAATTAAGACACCCATATCATTTCAAGACCTTTAAAAAAAATAAAATAAGGAAATATCTATTTTTCTGATTCCTGTCGAATGAATTTTTTTTAGCTACATTTACACCGATGAACACGCTGAAGCAACTGCTCAATGTTTAGTACAATACAATGAGCCAAAATAAGCAAAATTAAGACACCTATATCTTTTAAAGACCTTTAAAAAAAAAATAAGTAAATAGCTATTTTTCTTATTCTTGTCGAATGAATTTTTTTAGCTACAATTACACCGATGAACACGCAGGAGCAATTGCTTAATGTTAAGTACAATACAATGAGCCGAAATAAGCAAAATTATGACACCCATATCATATCAAAACCTTTAAAAAAAATAAAATAAGTATATAGCTATTTTTGGTATTCTTGTCGAATGAATTTTTTTTAGCTACATTTACACCGATGAACACGCAGAAGCAATTGGTCAATGTCAAGTTCAATACATTGAGCCAAAATAAGAAAAATTAAGACACCCATATCATTTCAAGACCTTTAAAAAAAATAAAATAAGGAAATAGCCATTTTTCTGATTCCTGTCGAATGAATTTTTTTTAGCTACATTTACACCGATGAACACGCAGAAGCAAATGCTCAATGTTTAGTACAATACAGTGAGCCAAAATAAGCAAAATTAAGACACCTTTATCTTTTGAAGACCTTTAAAAAAATAAAATAAGTAAATAGCTATTTTTCTGATTCCTGTCGAATGAATTTTTTTTAGCTACATTTACACCTTTGAACACGCAAAAGCAACTGCTCAATGTTACGAACAATACAATGAGCCAAAATAAGCAAAATTAAGACACCCATATCATTTCAAGACCTTTAAAAAAAAAAAATAAGTAAATAGCTATTTTTCTTATTCTTGTCGAATGAATTTTTTTTAGCTACAATTACACCGATGAACACGCAGGAGCAATTGGTTGATGTTAGGTACAATACAGTGAGCCCAAATAAGCAAAATTATGACACCCATATCATATTAAAACCTGTAAAAAAAATAAAATAAGTATATAGCTATTTTTCGTATTCTTGGCGAATGAATTTTTATCAGCTACATTTACACGGATGAACATGCAGGAGCAATAGTTAAATGTTAAGTACAATACAATGAGCCAAAATAAGCAAAATTAAGACACCCATATCATATCAAAACCTTTAAAAAAAATAAAATAAGTATATAGCTATTTTTCTTATTCTTGTCGAATGAATTTTTTTTAGCTCCACTTACACCGATGAACACGCAGGAGCAATTGGTCAATGTTAAGTACAATACAGTGAGCCTAAATAACCAAAATTAAGACACCTATATCTTTTTAAGACCTATAAAAAAAAGAAAATAATGAAATAGCTATTTTTCTTATTCTTGTCGAATAAATTTTATGTAGCTACATTTACACCGATGAACACGCTGGAGCAATTGCTAAATGTAAGGTACAAGACAGTGAGCCAAAATAAGCAAAACTAGGACACCCATATCTATTCAAGACCTTTAAAAAAAATAAAATAAGTAAATAGCTATTTTTCTTATTCTTGTCGAGTGAATTTTTTTAGCTACATTTACACCGATGAACACGCAGGAGCAATTGCTCGATGTTAAGTACAATTTAATGAGCCAAAACGAGCAAAATTAAGACACCCATATCATATCAAGACCTTTAAAAAAATGAAATAAGTATGTAGCTATTTTTCTTATTCTTGTCGAATGAATTTTTAGTAGCTACATTTACACGGATGAACACGCAGGAGCATTTACTCAATGTTAGGTACAATACAATGAGCCAACATAAGCAAAATTAAGACACCTATATCTTATTAAGACCTTAAAAAAAAGAAAATAACTAAATAGCTATTTTTCTTATTCTTGTCGAATGAATTTTTAGTAGCTACATTTACACGGATGAACACGCAGGAGCATTTGCTCAATGTTAGGTACATTACAATGAGCCAAAATTAGCAAAATTAGGACACCTATATCTTTTAAAGACCTTTAAAAAAATAAAATAAGTAAATAGCTATTTTTCTGATTCCTGTCGAATGAATTTTTCTTAGCTACATTTACACCGATGAACACGTTGAAGCAACAACTTAATGTTAAGTACAATACATTGAGCCAAAATAAGCCAAATTAAGACACCCATATCATTTCAAGACCTTTAAAAAAAAAAATAAGTAAATAGCTATTTTTCTTATTCTTATCGAATGAATTTTTTTTAGCTACATTTACACCGATGAACATGCAGGAGCAATTGCTCAATGTTAGTGCAATACAATGAGGCAAAATAAGCAAAATTAAGACACCCATATCATTTCAAGACCTTTAAAAAAAATAAAATAAGGAAATATCTATTTTTCTTATTCTTGTCGAATGAATTTTTTTTAGCTACATTTACACCTATGAACTCGCAGGAGCAATTGCTCAATCTTAAGCACAATACGGTGAAACAAAATAAGCAAAATAAAGACTCCCATATCATATCAAGACCTTTAAAAAAAATAAAATAAGTAATTAGCTATTTTTCTGATTCCTGTCGAATGAATTTTTTTTAGCTACATTTACACCGATGAACACGCTGAAGCAACTGCTCAATGTTTAGTACAATACAATGAGCCAAAATAAGCAAAATTAAGACACCTATATCTTTTAAAGACCTTTAAAAAAAAAAATAAGTAAATAGCTATTTTTCTTATTCTTGTCGAATGAATTTTTTTAGCTACAATTACACCGATGAACACGCAGGAGCAATGGCTTAATGTTAAGGACAATACAATGAGCCGAAATAAGCAAAATTATGACACCCATATCATATCCAAACCTTTAAAAAAAATAAAATAAGTATATAGCTATTTTTGGTATTCTTGTCGAATGAATTTTTTTTAGCTACATTTACACCGATGAACACGCAGAAGCAATTGGTCAATGTTAAGTACAATACATTGAGCCAAAATAAGAAAAATTAAGACACCCATATCATTTCAAGACCTTTAAAAAAAAATAAGTAAATAGCTATTTTTCTTATTCTTGTCGAATGAATTTTTTTTAGCTACAATTACACCGATGAACACGCAGGAGCAATTGCTCAATGTTAAGTACAATACAGTGAGCCTAAATAACCAAAATTAAGACACCTATATCTTTTTAAGACCTTTAAAAAAAAGAAAATAATGAAATAGCTATTTTTCTTATTCTTGTCGAATAAATTTTATGTAGCTACATTTTCACCGATGAACACGCTGGAGCAATTGCTAAATGTAAGGTACAATACAGTGAGCCAAAATAAGCAAAACTAGGACACCCATATCTATTCAAGACCTTTAGAAAAAATAAAATAATTAAATAGCTATTTTTCTTTTTCTTGTCGAGTGAATTTTTTTAGCTACATTTACACCGATGAACACGCAGGAGCAATTGCTCGATGTTAAGTACAATTTAATGAGCCAAAACGAGCAAAATTAAGACACCCATATCATATCAAGACCTTTAAAAAAATGAAATAAGTATGTAGCTATTTTTCTTATTCTTGTCGAATGAATTTTTAGTAGCTACATTTACACGGATGAACACGCAGGAGCATTTTCTCAATGTTAGGTACAATACAATGAGCCAACATAAGCAAAATTAAGACACCTATATCTTATTAAGACCTTAAAAAAAAGAAAATAACTAAATAGCTATTTTTCTTATTCTTGTCGAATGAATTTTTAGTAGCTACATTTACACGGATGAACACGCAGGAGCATTTGCTCAATGTTAGGTACATTACAATGAGCCAAAATTAGCAAAATTAGGACACCTATATCTTTTAAAGACCTTTAAAAAAATAAAATAAGTAAATAGCTATTTTTCTGATTCCTGTCGAATGAATTTTTTTTAGCTACATTTACACCGATGAACACGTTGAAGCAACAGCTTAATGTTAAGTACAATACAATGAGCCAAAATAAGCAAAATTAAGGTACCCATATCATTTCAAGACCTTTAAAAAAAAAAAAAAGTAAATAGCTAATTTTCTTATTCTTATCGAATGAATTTTTTTTAGCTACATTTACACCGATGAACATGCAGGAGCAATTGCTCAATGTTAGTGCAATACAATGAGGCAAAATAAGCAAAATTAAGACACCCATATCATTTCAAGACCTTTAAAAAAAATAAAATAAGGAAATATCTATTTTTCTGATTCCTGTCGAATGAATTTTTTTTAGCTACATTTACACCGATGAACACGCTGAAGCAACTGCTCAATGTTTAGTACAATACAATGAGCCAAAATAAGCAAAATTAAGACACCTATATCTTTTAAAGACCTTTAAAAAAAAAATAAGTAAATAGCTATTTTTCTTATTCTTGTCGAATGAATTTTTTTAGCTACAATTACACCGATGAACACGCAGGAGCAATTGCTTAATGTTAAGTACAATACAATGAGCCGAAATAAGCAAAATTATGACACCCATATCATATCAAAACCTTTAAAAAAAATAAAATAAGTATATAGCTATTTTTGGTATTCTTGTCGAATGAATTTTTTTTAGCTACATTTACACCGATGAACACGCAGAAGCAATTGGTCAATGTCAAGTTCAATACATTGAGCCAAAATAAGAAAAATTAAGACACCCATATCATTTCAAGACCTTTAAAAAAAATAAAATAAGGAAATAGCCATTTTTCTGATTCCTGTCGAATGAATTTTTTTTAGCTACATTTACACCGATGAACACGCAGAAGCAAATGCTCAATGTTTAGTACAATACAGTGAGCCAAAATAAGCAAAATTAAGACACCTTTATCTTTTGAAGACCTTTAAAAAAATAAAATAAGTAAATAGCTATTTTTCTGATTCCTGTCGAATGAATTTTTTTTAGCTACATTTACACCTTTGAACACGCAAAAGCAACTGCTCAATGTTACGAACAATACAATGAGCCAAAATAAGCAAAATTAAGACACCCATATCATTTCAAGACCTTTAAAAAAAAAAAATAAGTAAATAGCTATTTTTCTTATTCTTGTCGAATGAATTTTTTTTAGCTACAATTACACCGATGAACACGCAGGAGCAATTGGTTGATGTTAGGTACAATACAGTGAGCCCAAATAAGCAAAATTATGACACCCATATCATATTAAAACCTGTAAAAAAAATAAAATAAGTATATAGCTATTTTTCGTATTCTTGGCGAATGAATTTTTTTCAGCTACATTTACACGGATGAACATGCAGGAGCAATAGTTAAATGTTAAGTACAATACAATGAGCCAAAATAAGCAAAATTAAGACACCCATATCATATCAAAACCTTTAAAAAAAATAAAATAAGTATATAGCTATTTTTCTTATTCTTGTCGAATGAATTTTTTTTAGCTCCACTTACACCGATGAACACGCAGGAGCAATTGGTCAATGTTAAGTACAATACAGTGAGCCTAAATAACCAAAATTAAGACACCTATATCTTTTTAAGACCTATAAAAAAAAGAAAATAATGAAATAGCTATTTTTCTTATTCTTGTCGAATAAATTTTATGTAGCTACATTTACACCGATGAACACGCTGGAGCAATTGCTAAATGTAAGGTACAATACAGTGAGCCAAAATAAGCAAAACTAGGACACCCATATCTATTCAAGACCTTTAAAAAAAATAAAATAAGTAAATAGCTATTTTTCTTATTCTTGTCGAGTGAATTTTTTTAGCTACATTTACACCGATGAACACGCAGGAGCAATTGCTCGATGTTAAGTACAATTTAATGAGCCAAAACGAGCAAAATTAAGACACCCATATCATATCAAGACCTTTAAAAAAATGAAATAAGTATGTAGCTATTTTTCTTATTCTTGTCGAATGAATTTTTAGTAGCTACATTTACACGGATGAACACGCAGGAGCATTTTCTCAATGTTAGGTACAATACAATGAGCCAACATAGCAAAATTAAGACACCTATATCTTATTAAGACCTTAAAAAAAAGAAAATAACTAAATAGCTATTTTTCTTATTCTTGTCGAATGAATTTTTAGTAGCTACATTTACACGGATGAACACGCAGGAGCATTTGCTCAATGTTACGTACATTACAATGAGCCAAAATTAGCAAAATTAGGACACCTATATCTTTTAAAGACCTTTAAAAAAATAAAATAAGTAAATAGCTATTTTTCTGATTCCTGTCGAATGAATTTTTTTTAGCTACATTTACACCGATGAACACGTTGAAGCAACAGCTTAATGTTAAGTACAATACAATGAGCCAAAATAAGCAAAATTAAGACACCCATATCATTTCAAGACCTTTAAAAAAAAAAATAAGTAAATAGCTATTTTTCTTATTCTTATCGAATGAATTTTTTTTAGCTACATTTACACCGATGAACATGCAGGAGCAATTGCTCAATGTTAGTGCAATACAATGAGGCAAAATAAGCAAAATTAAGACACCCATATCATTTCAAGACCTTTAAAAAAAATAAAATAAGGAAATATCTATTTTTCTTATTCTTGTCGAATGAATTTTTTTTAGCTACATTTACACCTATGAACTCGCAGGAGCAATTGCTCAATCTTAAGCACAATACGGTGAAACAAAATAAGCAAAATAAAGACTCCCATATCATATCAAGACCTTTAAAAAAAATAAAATAAGTAATTAGCTATTTTTCTGATTCCTGTCGAATGAATTTTTTTTAGCTACATTTACACCGATGAACACGCTGAAGCAACTGCTCAATGTTAAGTACAATACAATGAGCCAAAATAAGCAAAATTAAGACACCTATATCTTTTAAAGACCTTTAAAAAAAAAAATAAGTAAATAGCTATTTTTCTTATTCTTGTCGAATGAATTTTTTTAGCTACATTTACACCGATGAACACGCTGGAGCAATTGCTAAATGTAAGGTACAATACAGTGAGCCAAAATAAGCAAAACTAGGACACCCATATCTATTCAAGACCTTTAAAAAAAAATAAAATAAGTAAATAGCTATTTTTCTTATTCTTGTCGAGTGAATTTTTTTAGCTACAATTACACCGATGAACACGCAGGAGCAATTGCTCGATGTTAAGTACAATTTAATGAGCCAAAACGAGCAAAATTAAGACACCCATATCATATCAAGACCTTTAAAAAAATGAAATAAGTATGTAGCTATTTTTCTTATTCTTGTCGAATGAATTTTTAGTAGCTACATTTACACGGATGAACACGCAGGAGCATTTTCTCAATGTTAGGTACAATACAATGAGCCAACATAAGCAAAATTAAGACACCTATATCTTATTAAGACCTTAAAAAAAAGAAAATAACTAAATAGCTATTTTTCTTATTCTTGTCGAATGAATTTTTAGTAGCTACATTTACACGGATGAACACGCAGGAGCATTTGCTCAATGTTAGGTACATTACAATGAGCCAAAATTAGCAAAATTAGGACACCTATATCTTTTAAAGACCTTTAAAAAAATAAAATAAGTAAATAGCTATTTTTCTGATTCCTGTCGAATGAATTTTTTTTAGCTACATTTACACCGATGAACACGTTGAAGCAACAGCTTAATGTTAAGTACAATACAATGAGCCAAAATAAGCAAAATTAAGACACCCATATCATTTCAAGACCTTTAAAAAAAAAATAAGTAAATAGCTAATTTTCATATTCTTATCGAATGAATTTTTTTTAGCTACATTTACACCGATGAACATGCAGGAGCAATTGCTCAATGTTAGTGCAATACAATGAGGCAAAATAAGCAAAATTAAGACACCCATATCATTTCAAGACCTTTAAAAAAAATAAAATAAGGAAATATCTATTTTTCTGATTCCTGTCGAATGAATTTTTTTTAGCTACATTTACACCGATGAACACGCTGAAGCAACTGCTCAATGTTAATTACAATACAATGAGCCAAAATAAGCAAAATTAAGACACCTATATCATTTCAAGACCTTAAAAAAAATAAAATAAGTAAATAGCTATTTTTCGTATTCTTGCCGTATTAATTTTTTTTAGCTAACTTTACACCGATGAACACGCAGGAGCAATTGCTCAATGTTAAGTACAATACAATGAGCCAAAATAAGCAAAATTAAGACACCCATATTATTTCAAGACCTTTAAAAAAATAAAATAAGTAAATAGCTATTTTTCGTATTTTTGTCGAATGAATTTTTTTTAGCTACATTTAAACCGATTAAGACGCAGGAGCAATTGCTTAAGGTTAAGTACAATACAATGAGCCGAAATAAGCAAAATTATGACACCCATATCATATCAAAACCTTTAAAAAAAATAAAATAAGTATATAGCTATTTTTGGTATTCTTGTCGAATGAATTTTTTTTAGCTACATTTACACCGATGAACACGCAGAAGCAATTGGTCAATGTTCAGTACAATACATTGAGCCAAAATAAGAAAAATTAAGACACCCATATCATTTCAAGACCTTTAAAAAAAAAATAAGTAAATTGCTATTTTTCTTATTCTTGTCGAATGAATTTTTTTTAGCTACAATTACACCGATGAACACGCAGGAGCAATTGCTCAATGTTATGCACAATACAATGAGCTGAAATAAGCAAAATTATGACACCCATATCATATCAAAACCTTTAAAAAAAATAAAATAAGTATATAGCTATTTTTCTTATTCTTGTCGCATGAATTTTTTTTAGCTCCACTTACACCGATGAACACGCAGGAGCAATTGGTCAATGTTATGTCCAATACAGTGAGCCTAAATAACCAAAATTAAGACACCTATATCTTTTTAAGACCTTTAAAAAAAAGAAAATAATGAAATAGCTATTTTTCTTATTCTTGTCGAATAAATTTTATGTAGCTACGTTTACACCGATGAACACGCTGGAGCAATTGCTAAATGTAAGGTACAATACAGTGAGCCAAAATAAGCAAAACTAGGACACCCATATCTATTCAAGACCTTTAAAAAAAATAAAATAAGTAAATAGCTATTTTTCTTATTCTTGTCGAGTGAATTTTTTTAGCTACATTTACACCGATGAACACGCAGGAGCAATTGCTCGATGTTAAGTACAATTTAATGAGCCAAAACGAGCAAAATTAAGACACCCATATCATATCAAGACCTTTAAAAAAATGAAATAAGTATGTAGCTATTTTTCTTATTCTTGTCGAATGAATTTTTAGTAGCTACATTTACACGGATGAACACGCAGGAGCATTTTCTCAATGTTAGGTACAATACAATGAGCCAACATAAGCAAAATTAAGACACCTATATCTTATTAAGACCTTAAAAAAAAGAAAATAACTAAATAGCTATTTTTCTTACTCTTGTCGAATGAATTTTTTTTAGCTACAATTACACCGATGAACACGCAGGAGCAATTGCCTGATGTTAAGTACAATACAATGAGCCGAAATAAGCAAAATTATGACACCCATATCATATCAAAACCTTTAAAAAAAATAAAATAAGTATATAGCTATTTTTGGTATTCTTGTCGAATGAATTTTTTTTAGCTACATTTACACCGATGAACACGCAGAAGCAATTGGTCAATGTTAAGTACAATACATTGAGCCAAAAAAAGAAAAATTAAGACACCCATATCATTTCAAGACCTTTAAAAAAAAAATAAGTAAATAGCTATTTTTCTTATTCTTGTCGAATGAATTTTTTTTAGCTACAATTACACCGATGAACACGCAGGAGCAATTGCTCAATGTTATGTACAATACAATGAGCCGAAATAAGCAAAATTATGACACCCATATCATATCAAAACCTTTAAAAAAAAAAAAAATAAGTATATAGCTATTTTTCTTATTCTTGTCGAATGAATTTTTTTTAGCTCCACTTACACCGATGAACACGCAGGAGCAATTGGTCAATGTTAAGTACAATACAGTGAGCCTAAATAACCAAAATTAAGACACCTATATCTTTTTAAGACCTTTAAAAAAAAGAAAATAATGAAATAGCTATTTTTCATATTCTTGTCGAATAAATTTTATGTAGCTACATTTACACCGATGAACACGCTGGAGCAATTGCTAAATGTAAGGTACAATACAGTGAGCCAAAATAAGCAAAACTAGGACACCCATATCTATTCAAGACCTTTAAAAAAAATAAAATAAGTAAATAGCTATTTTTCTTATTCTTGTCGAGTGAATTTTTTTAGCTACATTTACACCGATGAACACGCAGGAGCAATTGCTCGATGTTAAGTACAATTTAATGAGCCAAAACGAGCAAAATTAAGACACCCATATCATATCAAGACCTTTAAAAAAATGAAATAAGTATGTAGCTATTTTTCTTATTCTTGTCGAATGAATTTTTAGTAGCTACATTTACACGGATGAACACGCAGGAGCATTTACTCAATGTTAGGTACAATACAATGAGCCAACATAAGCAAAATTAAGACACCTATATCTTATTAAGACCTTAAAGAAAAGAAAATAACTAAATAGCTATTTTTCTTATTCTTGTCGAATGAATTTTTAGTAGCTACATTTACACGGATGAACACGCAGGAGCATTTGCTCAATGTTAGGTACATTACAATGAGCCAAAATTAGCAAAATTAGGACACCTATATCTTTTAAAGACCTTTAAAAAAATAAAATATGTAAATAGCTATTTTTCTGATTCCTGTCGAATGAATTTTTTTTAGCTACATTTACACCGATGAACACGTTGAAGCAACAACTTAATGTTAAGTACAATACATTGAGCCAAAATAAGCCAAATTAAGACACCCATATCATTTCAAGACCTTTAAAAAAAAAAATAAGTAAATAGCTATTTTTCTTATTCTTATCGAATGAATTTTTTTTAGCTACATTTACACCGATGAACATGCAGGAGCAATTGCTCAATGTTAGTGCAATACAATGAGGCAAAATAAGCAAAATTAAGACACCCATATCATTTCAAGACCTTTAAAAAAAATAAAATAAGGAAATATCTATTTTTCTTATTCTTGTCGAATGAATTTTTTTTAGCTACATTTACACCTATGAACTCGCAGGAGCAATTGCTCAATCTTAAGCACAATACGGTGAAACAAAATAAGCAAAATAAAGACTCCCATATCATATCAAGACCTTTAAAAAAAATAAAATAAGTAATTAGCTATTTTTCTGATTCCTGTCGAATGAATTTTTTTTAGCTACATTTACACCGATGAACACGCTGAAGCAACTGCTCAATGTTTAGTACAATACAATGAGCCAAAATAAGCAAAATTAAGACACCTATATCTTTTAAAGACCTTTAAAAAAAAAAATAAGTAAATAGCTATTTTTCTTATTCTTGCCGAATGAATTTTTTTAGCTACAATTACACCGATGAACACGCAGGAGCAATTGCTTAATGTTAAGGACAATACAATGAGCCGAAATAAGCAAAATTATGACACCCATATCATATCAAAACCTTTAAAAAAAATAAAATAAGTATATAGCTATTTTTGGTATTCTTGTCGAATGAATTTTTTTTAGCTACATTTACACCGATGAACACGCAGAAGCAATTGGTCAATGTTAAGTACAATACATTGAGCCAAAATAAGAAAAATTAAGACACCCATATCATTTCAAGATCTTTAAAAAAAAATAAGTAAATAGCTATTTTTCTTATTCTTGTCGAATGAATTTTTTTTAGCTACAATTACACCGATGAACACGCAGGAGCAATTGCTCAATGTTAAGTACAATACAGTGAGCCTAAATAACCAAAATTAAGACATATCTTTTTAAGACCTTTAAAAAAAAGAAAATAATGAAATAGCTATTTTTCTTATTCTTGTCGAATAAATTTTATGTAGCTACATTTTCACCGATGAACACGCTGGAGCAATTGCTAAATGTAAGGTACAATACAGTGAGCCAAAATAAGCAAAACTAGGACACCCATATCTATTCAAGACCTTTAGAAAAAATTAAATAATTAAATAGCTATTTTTCTTTTTCTTGTCGAGTGAATTTTTTTAGCTACATTTACACCGATGAACACGCAGGAGCAATTGCTCGATGTTAAGTACAATTTAATGAGCCAAAACGAGCAAAATTAAGACACCCATATCATATCAAGACCTTTAAAAAAATGAAATAAGTATGTAGCTATTTTTCTTATTCTTGTCGAATGAATTTTTAGTAGCTACATTTACACGGATGAACACGCAGGAGCATTTTCTCAATGTTAGGTACAATACAATGAGCCAACATAAGCAAAATTAAGACACCTATATCTTATTAAGACCTTAAAAAAAAGAAAATAACTAAATAGCTATTTTTCTTATTCTTGTCGAATGAATTTTTAGTAGCTACATTTACACGGATGAACACGCAGGAGCATTTGCTCAATGTAAGGTACATTACAATGAGCCAAAATTAGCAAAATTAGGACACCTATATCTTTTAAAGACCTTTAAAAAAATAAAATAAGTAAATAGCTATTTTTCTGATTCCTGTCGAATGAATTTTTTTTAGCTACATTTACACCGATGAACACGTTGAAGCAACAGCTTAATGTTAAGTACAATACAATGAGCCAAAATAAGCAAAATTAAGACACCCATATCATTTCAAGACCTTTAAAAAAAAAAAAAAGTAAATAGCTAATTTTCTTATTCTTATCGAATGAATTTTTTTTAGCTACATTTACACCGATGAACATGCAGGAGCAATTGCTCAATGTTAGTGCAATACAATGAGGCAAAATAAGCAAAATTAAGACACCCATATCATTTCAAGACCTTTAAAAAAAATAAAATAAGGAAATATCTATTTTTCTGATTCCTGTCGAATGAATTTTTTTTAGCTACATTTACACCGATGAACACGCTGAAGCAACTGCTCAATGTTTAGTACAATACAATGAGCCAAAATAAGCAAAATTAAGACACCTATATCTTTTAAAGACCTTTAAAAAAAAAATAAGTAAATAGCTATTTTTCTTATTCTTGTCGAATGAATTTTTTTAGCTACAATTACACCGATGAACACGCAGGAGCAATTGCTTAATGTTAAGTACAATACAATGAGCCGAAATAAGCAAAATTATGACACCCATATCATATCAAAACCTTTAAAAAAAATAAAATAAGTATATAGCTATTTTTGGTATTCTTGTCGAATGAATTTTTTTTAGCTACATTTACACCGATGAACACGCAGAAGCAATTGGTCAATGTCAAGTACAATACATTGAGCCAAAATAAGAAAAATTAAGACACCCATATCATTTCAAGACCTTTAAAAAAAATAAAATAAGGAAATAGCCATTTTTCTGATTCCTGTCGAATGAATTTTTTTTAGCTACATTTACACCGATGAACACGCAGAAGCAAATGCTCAATGTTTAGTACAATACAGTGAGCCAAAATAAGCAAAATTAAGACACCTTTATCTTTTGAAGACCTTTAAAAAAATAAAATAAGTAAATAGCTATTTTTCTGATTCCTGTCGAATGAATTTTTTTTAGCTACATTTACACCTTTGAACACGCAAAAGCAACTGCTCAATGTTACGAACAATACAATGAGCCAAAATAAGCAAAATTAAGACACCCATATCATTTCAAGACCTTTAAAAAAAAAAATAAGTAAATAGCTATTTTTCTTATTCTTGTCGAATGAATTTTTTTTAGCTACAATTACACCGATGAACACGCAGGAGCAATTGGTTGATGTTAGGTACAATACAGTGAGCCGAAATAAGCAAAATTATGACACCCATATCATATTAAAACCTTTAAAAAAAATAAAATAAGTATATAGCTATTTTTCGTATTCTTGGCGAATGAATTTTTTTCAGCTACATTTACACGGATGAACATGCAGGAGCAATAGTTAAATGTTAAGTACAATACAATGAGCCAAAATAAGCAAAATTAAGACACCCGTGTTATATCAAGACCTTAAAAAAAATAAAATAAATGTATAGCTATTTTTCTTATTCTTGTCGAATGAATTTTTTTTAGCTCCATTTACACCGATGAACACGCAGGAGCAATTGGTCAATGTTAAGTACAATACATTGAGCCGAAATAAGCAAAATTAGGACACCTATATCTTTTAAAGACCTTTAAAAAAAAAATAACTAAATTGCTATTTTTCTTATTCTTGTCTTGTGAATTTTTAGTAGCTACATTTACACGGACGAACACGCAGGAGCAATTGCTTAATGTTAAGTACAATACAATGAGCCGAAATAAGCAAAATTATGACACCCATATCATATCAAAACCTTTAAAAAAAATAAAATAAGTATATAGCTATTTTTGGTATTCTTGTCGAATGAATTTTTTTTAGCTACATTTACACCGATGAACACGCAAAAGCAATTGGTCAATGTTAAGTACAATACATTGAGCCAAAGTAAGAAAAATTAAGACACCCATATCATTTCAAGACCTTTAAAAAAAAAATAAGTAAATAGCTATTTTTCTTATTCTTGTCGAATGAATTTTTTTTAGCTACAATTACACCGATGAACACGCAGGAGCAATTGCTCAATGTTATGTACAATACAATGAGCCGAAATAAGCAAAATTATGACACCCATATCATATCAAAACCTTTAAAAAAAATAAAATAAGTATATAGCTATTTTTCTTATTCTTGTCGAATGAATTTTTTTTAGCTCCACTTACACCGATGAACACGCAGGAGCAATTGGTCAATGTTAAGTACAATACAGTGAGCCTAAATAACCAAAATTAAGACACCTATATCTTTTTAAGACCTATAAAAAAAAGAAAATAATGAAATAGCTATTTTTCTTATTCTTGTCGAATAAATTTTATGTAGCTACATTTACACCGATGAACACGCTGGAGCAATTGCTAAATGTAAGGTACAATACAGTGAGCCAAAATAAGCAAAACTAGGACACCCATATCTATTCAAGACCTTTAAAAAAAATAAAATAAGTAAATAGCTATTTTTCTTATTCTTGTCGAGTGAATTTTTTTAGCTACATTTACACCGATGAACACGCAGGAGCAATTGCTCGATGTTAAGTACAATTTAATGAGCCAAAACGAGCAAAATTAAGACACCCATATCATATCAAGACCTTTAAAAAAATGAAATAAGTATGTAGCTATTTTTCTTATTCTTGTCGAATGAATTTTTAGTAGCTACATTTACACGGATGAACACGCAGGAGCATTTTCTCAATGTTAGGTACAATACAATGAGCCAACATAGCAAAATTATGACACCTATATCTTATTAAGACCTTAAAAAAAAGAAAATAACTAAATAGCTATTTTTCTTATTCTTGTCGAATGAATTTTTAGTAGCTACATTTACACGGATGAACACGCAGGAGCATTTGCTCAATGTTACGTACATTACAATGAGCCAAAATTAGCAAAATTAGGACACCTATATCTTTTAAAGACCTTTAAAAAAATAAAATAAGTAAATAGCTATTTTTCTGATTCCTGTCGAATGAATTTTTTTTAGCTACATTTACACCGATGAACACGTTGAAGCAACAGCTTAATGTTAAGTACAATACAATGAGCCAAAATAAGCAAAATTAAGACACCCATATCATTTCAAGACCTTTAAAAAAAAAAATAAGTAAATAGCTATTTTTCTTATTCTTATCGAATGAATTTTTTTTAGCTACATTTACACCGATGAACATGCAGGAGCAATTGCTCAATGTTAGTGCAATACAATGAGGCAAAATAAGCAAAATTAAGACACCCATATCATTTCAAGACCTTTAAAAAAAATAAAATAAGGAAATATCTATTTTTCTTATTCTTGTCGAATGAATTTTTTTTAGCTACATTTACACCTATGAACTCGCAGGAGCAATTGCTCAATCTTAAGCACAATACGGTGAAACAAAATAAGCAAAATAAAGACTCCCATATCATATCAAGACCTTTAAAAAAAATAAAATAAGTAATTAGCTATTTTTCTGATTCCTGTCGAATGAATTTTTTTTAGCTACATTTACACCGATGAACACGCTGAAGCAACTGCTCAATGTTAAGTACAATACAATGAGCCAAAATAAGCAAAATTAAGACACCTATATCTTTTAAAGACCTTTAAAAAAAAAAATAAGTAAATAGCTATTTTTCTTATTCTTGTCGAATGAATTTTTTTAGCTACATTTACACCGATGAACACGCTGGAGCAATTGCTAAATGTAAGGTACAATACAGTGAGCCAAAATAAGCAAAACTAGGACACCCATATCTATTCAAGACCTTTAAAAAAAATAAAATAAGTAAATAGCTATTTTTCTTATTCTTGTCGAGTGAATTTTTTTAGCTACATTTACACCGATGAACACGCAGGAGCAATTGCTCGATGTTAAGTACAATTTAATGAGCCAAAACGAGCAAAATTAAGACACCCATATCATATCAAGACCTTTAAAAAAATGAAATAAGTATGTAGCTATTTTTCTTATTCTTGTCGAATGAATTTTTAGTAGCTACATTTACACGGATGAACACGCAGGAGCATTTTCTCAATGTTAGGTACAATACAATGAGCCAACATAAGCAAAATTAAGACACCTATATCTTATTAAGACCTTAAAAAAAAGAAAATAACTAAATAGCTATTTTTCTTATTCTTGTCGAATGAATTTTTAGTAGCTACATTTACACGGATGAACACGCAGGAGCATTTGCTCAATGTTAGGTACATTACAATGAGCCAAAATTAGCAAAATTAGGACACCTATATCTTTTAAAGACCTTTAAAAAAATAAAATAAGTAAATAGCTATTTTTCTGATTCCTGTCGAATGAATTTTTTTTAGCTACATTTACACCGATGAACACGTTGAAGCAACAGCTTAATGTTAAGTACAATACAATGAGCCAAAATAAGCAAAATTAAGACACCCATATCATTTCAAGACCTTTAAAAAAAAAATAAGTAAATAGCTAATTTTCATATTCTTATCGAATGAATTTTTTTTAGCTACATTTACACCGATGAACATGCAGGAGCAATTGCTCAATGTTAGTGCAATACAATGAGGCAAAATAAGCAAAATTAAGACGCCCATATCATTTCAAGACCTTTAAAAAAAATAAAATAAGGAAATATCTATTTTTCTGATTCCTGTCGAATGAATTTTTTTTAGCTACATTTACACCGATGAACACGCTGAAGCAACTGCTCAATGTTAATTACAATAAATGAACCAAAATAAGCAAAATTAAGACACCTATATCATTTCAAGACCTTAAAAAAAATAAAATAAGTAAATAGCTATTTTTCGTATTCTTGCCGTATTAATTTTTTTTAGCTAACTTTACACCGATGAACACGCAGGAGCAATTGCTCAATGTTAAGTACAATACAATGAGCCAAAATAAGCAAAATTAAGACACCCATATTATTTCAAGACCTTTAAAAAAATAAAATAAGTAAATAGCTATTTTTCGTATTTTTGTCGAATGAATTTTTTTTAGCTACATTTAAACCGATTAAGACGCAGGAGCAATTGCTTAAGGTTAAGTACAATACAATGAGCCGAAATAAGCAAAATTATGACACCCATATCATATCAAAACCTTTAAAAAAAATAAAATAAGTATATAGCTATTTTTGGTATTCTTGTCGAATGAATTTTTTTTAGCTACATTTACACCGATGAACACGCAGAAGCAATTGGTCAATGTTCAGTACAATACATTGAGCCAAAATAAGAAAAATTAAGACACCCATATCATTTCAAGACCTTTAAAAAAATAAAATAAGTATATAGCCATTTTTCTTATTCTTGTCGAATGAATTTATTTTAGCTACATTTACACCGATGAACACGCAGGAGCAATTGCTCAATGTTATGTACAATACAATGAGCCAAAACGAGCAAAATTAAGACACCCATATCATATCAAGACCTTTAAAAAAATGAAATAAGTATGTAGCTATTTTTCTTATTCTTGTCGAATGAATTTTTAGTAGCTACATTTACACGGATGAACACGCAGGAGCATTTACTCAATGTTAGGTACAATACAATGAGCCAACATAAGCAAAATTAAGACACCTATATCTTATTAAGACCTTAAAAAAAAGAAAATAAGTAAATAGCTATTTTTCTGATTCCTGTCGAATGAATTTTTTTTAGCTACATTTACACCGATGAACACGTTGAAGCAACAGCTTAATGTTATGTACAATACAATGAGCCAAAATAAGCAAAATTAAGACACCCATATCATTTCAAGACCTTTAAAAAAAAATAAGAAAATAGCTATTTTTCTTATTCTTATCGAATGAATTTTTTTTAGCTACATTTACACCGATGAACATGCAGGAGCAATTGCTCAATGTTAGTGCAATACAATGAGGCAAAATAAGCAAAATTAAGACACCCATATCATTTCAAGACCTTTAAAAAAAATAAAATAAGGAAATATCTATTTTTCTTATTCTTGTCGAATGAATTTTTTTTAGCTACATTACACCTATGAACTCGCAGGAGCAATTGCTCAATCTTAAGCACAATACGGTGAGCCAAAATAAGCAAAATAAAGACTCCCATATCATATCAAGACCTTTAAAAAAAATAAAATAAGTAAATAGCTATTTTTCTGATTCCTGTCGAATGAATTTTTTGAGCTACATTTACACCGATGAACACGCAGGAGCAATTGCTCAATGTTAGGTGCAATACAGTGAGCCAACATAAGCAAAATTAAGACACCTATATCTTTTTAAGACCTTTAAAAAAAAAATAACTAAATTGCTATTTTTCTTATTCTTGCCTTGTGAATTTTTAGTAGCTACATTTACACGGATGAACAGGCAGGAGCATTTGCCCAATGTTAGGTACAATACAATGAGCCAAAATAAGCAAAATTAGGACACCTATATCTTTTAAAGACCTTTAAAAAAATAAAATAAGTAAATAGCTATTTTCCTGATTCCTGTCGAATGAATTTTTTTTAGCTACATTTACACCGATGAACTCGCAGGAGCAATTGTTCGATCTTAAGCATAATACGGTGAGCCAAAATAAGCAAAATAAAGACTCCTATATCATATCGAGACCTTTAAAAAAAATAAAATAAGTAAATAGCTATTTTTCTTATTCTTGTCGAATGAATTTTTTTTAGCTACATTTACACCTATGAACTCGCAGGAGCAATTGCTCGATCTTTAGCACAATACGGTGAGCCAAAATAAGCAAAATAAAGACTCCCATATCATATCAAGACCTTTAAAAAAAATAAAATAATTAAATAGCTATTTTTCTGATTCCTGTCGAATGAATTTTTTTTAGCTACATTTACGCCGATGAACACGCAGAAGCAACTGCTCAATGTTTAATACAATACAGTGAGCCACAAAAAGCAAAATTAAGACACCTATATCTTTTAAAGACCTTTAAAAAAATAAAATAAGTAGATAGCTATTTTTCTGATTCCTGTCGAATGAATTTTTTTTAGCTACATTTACACCTTTGAACACGCAGAAGCAACTGCTCAATGTTAAGAACAATACAATGAGCCAAAATAAGCAAAATAAAGACACCCATATCATTTCAAGACCTTTAAAAAAAAAAAATAAGTAAATAGCTATTTTTCTTATTCTTGTCGAATGAATTTTTTTTAGCTACAATTACACCGATGAACACGCAGGAGCATTTATTCAATGTTAGGTACAATACAATGAGCCAACATAAGCAAAACTAAGACACCCATATCATTTCAAGACCTTTAAAAAAAATAAAATAAGTATATAGCTATTTTTGGTATTCTTGTCGAATGAATTTTTTTTAGCTACATTTACACCGATGAACACGCAGAAGCAATTGGTCAATGTTAAGTACAATACATTGAGCCAAAAAAAGAAAAATTAAGACACCCATATCATTTCAAGACCTTTAAAAAAAAAAAAAGTAAATAGCTATTTTTCTTATTCTTGTCGAATGAATTTTTTTTAGCTACAATTACACCGATGAACACGCAGGAGCAATTGCTCAATGTTATGTACAATACAATGAGCCGAAATAAGCAAAATTATGACACCCATATCATATCAAAACCTTTAAAAAAAATAAAATAAGTATATAGCTATTTTTGGTATTCTTGTCTAATGAATTTTTTTTAGCTACATTTACACCGATGAACACGCAGAAGCAATTGGTCAATGTTAAGTACAATACATTGAGCCAAAATAAGAAAAATTAAGACACCCATATCATTTCAAGACCTTTAAAAAAAAAAATAAGTAAATAGCTATTTTTCTTATTCTTGTCGAATGAATTTTTTTTAGCTACAATTACACCGATGAACATGCAGGAGCAATTGCTCAATGTTAAGTACAATACAGTGAGCCTAAATAACCAAAATTAAGACGCCTATATCTTTTTAAGACCTTTAAAAAAAAGAAAATAATGAAATAGCTATTTTTCTTATTCTTGTCGAATAAATTTTATGTAGCTACATTTACACCGATGAACACGCTGGAGCAATTGCTAAATGTAAGGTACAATACAGTGAGCCAAAATAAGCAAAACTAGGACACCCATATCTATTCAAGACCTTTAAAAAAAATAAAATAAGTAAATAGCTATTTTTCTTATTCTTGTCGAGTGAATTTTTTTAGCTACATTTACACCGATGAACACGCAGGAGCAATTGCTCGATGTTAAGTACAATTTAATGAGCCAAAACGAGCAAAATTAAGACACCCATATCATATCAAGACCTTTAAAAAAATGAAATAAGTATGTAGCTATTTTTCTTATTCTTGTCGAATGAATTTTTAGTAGCTACATTTACACGGATGAACACGCAGGAGCATTTACTCAATGTTAGGTACAATACAATGAGCCAACATAAGCAAAATTAAGACACCTATATCTTATTAAGACCTTAAAAAAAAGAAAATAACTAAATAGCTATTTTTCTTATTCTTGTCGAATGAATTTTTAGTAGCTACATTTACACGAATGAACACGCAGGAGCATTTGCTCAATGTTAGGTACGTTACAATGAGCCAAAATTAGCAAAATTACGACACCTATATCTCTTAAAGACCTTTAAAAAAATAAAATAAGTAAATAGCTATTTTTCTGATTCCTGTCGAATGAATTTTTTTTAGCTACATTTACACCGATGAACACGTTGAAGCAACAACTTAATGTTAAGTACAATACATTGAGCCAAAATAAGCCAAATTAAGACACCCATATCATTTCAAGACCTTTAAAAAAAATAAAATAAGGAAATATCTATTTTTCTTATTCTTGTCGAATGAATTTTTTTTAGCTACATTTACACCTATGAACTCGCAGGAGCAATTGCTCAATCTTAAGCACAATACGGTGAAACAAAATAAGCAAAATAAAGACTCCCATATCATATCAAGACCTTTAAAAAAAATAAAATAAGTAATTAGCTATTTTTCTGATTCCTGTCGAATGAATTTTTTTTAGCTACATTTACACCGATGAACACGCTGAAGCAACTGCTCAATGTTTAGTACAATACAGTGAGCCAAAATAAGCAAAATTAAGACACCTATATCTTTTAAAGACCTTTAAAAAAAAAAATAAGTAAATAGCTATTTTTCTTATTCTTGTCGAATGAATTTTTTTAGCTACAATTACACCGATGAACACGCAGGAGCAATTGCTTAATGTTAAGGACAATACCATGAGCCGAAATAAGCAAAATTATGGCACCCATATCATATCAAAACCTTTAAAAAAAATAAAATAAGTATATAGCTATTTTTCTTATTCTTGTCGAATGAATTTTTTTTAGCTACACTTACACCGATGAACACGCAGGAGCAATTGGTCAATGTTAAGTACGATACAGTGAGCCTAAATAACCAAAATTAAGACACCTATATCTTTTCAAGACCTTTAAAAAAAAGAAAATAATGAAATAGCTATTTTTCTTATTCTTGTCGAATAAATTTTATGTAGCTACATTTACACCGATGAACACGCTGGAGCAATTGCTAAATGTAAGGTACAATACAGTGAGGCAAAATAAGCAAAACTAGGACACCCATATCTATTCAAGACCTTTAAAAAAAATAAAATAAGTAAATAGCTATTTTTCTTATTCTTGTCGAGTGAATTTTTTTAGCTACATTTACACCGATGAACACGCAGGAGCAATTGCTCGATGTTAAGTACAATTTAATGAGCCAAAACGAGCAAAATTAAGACACCCATATCATATCAAGACCTTTAAAAAAATGAAATAAGTATGTAGCTATTTTTCTTATTCTTGTCGAATGAATTTTTAGTAGCTACATTTACACGGATGAACACGCAGGAGCATTTACTCAATGTTAGGTACAATACAATGAGCCAACATAAGCAAAATTAAGACACCTATATCTTATTAAGACCTTAAAAAAAAGAAAATAACTAAATAGCTATTTTTCTTATTCTTGTCGAATGAATTTTTAGTAGCTACATTTACACGGATGAACACGCAGGAGCATTTACTCAATGTTAGGTACAATACAATGAGCCAACATAAGCAAAATTAAGACACCTATATCTTATTAAGACCTTAAAAAAAAGAAAATAACTAAATAGCTATTTTTCTTATTCTTGTCGAATGAATTTTTAGTAGCTACATTTACACGGATGAACACGCAGGAGCATTTGCTCAATGTTAGGTACATTACAATGAGCCAAAATTAGCAAAATTAGGACACCTATATCTTTTAAAGACCTTTAAAAAAATAAAATAAGTAAATAGCTATTTTTCTGATTCCTGTCGAATGAATTTTTTTTAGCTACATTTACACCGATGAACACGTTGAAGCAACAACTTAATGTTAAGTACAATACATTGAGCCAAAATAAGCCAAATTAAGACACCCATATCATTTCAAGACCTTTAAAAAAAATAAAATAAGGAAATATCTATTTTTCTTATTCTTGTCGAATGAATTTTTTTTAGCTACAATTACACCGATGAACATGCAGGAGCAATTGCTCAATGTTAAGTACAATACAGTGAGCCTAAATAACCAAAATTAAGACACCTATATCTTTTTAAGACCTTTAAAAAAAAGAAAATAATGAAATAGCTATTTTTCTTATTCTTGTCGAATAAATTTTATGTAGCTACATTTACACCGATGAACACGCTGGAGCAATTGCTAAATGTAAGGTACAATACAGTGAGCCAAAATAAGCAAAACTAGGACACCCATATCTATTCAAGACCTTTAAAAAAAATAAAATAAGTAAATAGCTATTTTTCTTATTCTTGTCGAGTGAATTTTTTTAGCTACATTTACACCGATGAACACGCAGGAGCAATTGCTCGATGTTAAGTACAATTTAATGAGCCAAAACGAGCAAAATTAAGACACCCATATCATATCAAGACCTTTAAAAAAATGAAATAAGTATGTAGCTATTTTTCTTATTCTTGTCGAATGAATTTTTAGTAGCTACATTTACACGGATGAACACGCAGGAGCATTTACTCAATGTTAGGTACAATACAATGAGCCAACATAAGCAAAATTAAGACACCTATATCTTATTAAGACCTTAAAAAAAAGAAAATAACTAAATAGCTATTTTTCTTATTCTTGTCGAATGAATTTTTAGTAGCTACATTTACACGGATGAACACGCAGGAGCATTTGCTCAATGTTAGGTACATTACAATGAGCCAAAATTAGCAAAATTAGGACACCTATATCTCTTAAAGACCTTTAAAAAAATAAAATAAGTAAATAGCTATTTTTCTGATTCCTGTCGAATGAATTTTTTTTAGCTACATTTACACCGATGAACACGTTGAAGCAACAACTTAATGTTAAGTACAATACATTGAGCCAAAATAAGCCAAATTAAGACACCCATATCATTTCAAGACCTTTAAAAAAAATAAAATAAGGAAATATCTATTTTTCTTATTCTTGTCGAATGAATTTTTTTTAGCTACATTTACACCTATGAACTCGCAGGAGCAATTGCTCAATCTTAAGCACAATACTGTGAAACAAAATAAGCAAAATAAAGACTCCCATATCATATCAAGACCTTTAAAAAAAATAAAATAAGTAATTAGCTATTTTTCTGATTCCTGTCGAATGAATTTTTTTTAGCTACATTTACACCGATGAACACGCTGAAGCAACTGCTCAATGTTTAGTACAATACAATGAGCCAAAATAAGCAAAATTAAGACACCTATATCTTTTAAAGACCTTTAAAAAAAAAATAAGTAAATAGCTATTTTTCTTATTCTTGTCGAATGAATTTTTTTAGCTACAATTACACCGATGAACACGCAGGAGCAATTGCTTAATGTTAAGGACAATACCATGAGCCGAAATAAGCAAAATTATGACACCCATATCATATCAAAACCTTTAAAAAAAAATAAAATAAGTATATAGCTATTTTTCTTATTCTTGTCGAATGAATTTTTTTTAGCTACACTTACACCGATGAACACGCAGGAGCAATTGGTCAATGTTAAGTACGATACAGTGAGCCAAAATAAGAAAAATTAAGACACCCATATCATTTCAAGACCTTTAAAAAAAAAAATAAGTAAATAGCTATTTTTCTTATTCTTGTCGAATGAATTTTTTTTAGCTACAATTACACCGATGAACATGCAGGAGCAATTGCTCAATGTTATGTACAATACAGTGAGCCTAAATAACCAAAATTAAGACACCTATATCTTTTTAAGACCTTTAAAAAAAAGAAAATAATGAAATAGCTATTTTTCTTATTCTTGTCGAATAAATTTTATGTAGCTACATTTACACCGATGAACACGCTGGAGCAATTGCTAAATGTAAGGTACAATACAGTGAGCCAAAATAAGCAAAACTAGGACACCCATATCTATTCAAGACCTTTAAAAAAAATAAAATAATTAAATAGCTATTTTTCTTATTCATGTCGAGTGAATTTTTTTAGCTACATTTACACCGATGAACACGCAGGAGCAATTGCTCGATGTTAAGTACAATTTAATGAGCCAAAACGAGCAAAATTAAGACACCCATATCATATCAAGACCTTTAAAAAAATGAAATAAGTATGTAGCTATTTTTCTTATTCTTGTCGAATGAATTTTTAGTAGCTACATTTACACGGATGAACACGCAGGAGCATTTACTCAATGTTAGGTACAATACAATGAGCCAACATAAGCAAAATTAAGACACCTATATCTTATTAAGACCTTAAAAAAAAGAAAATAACTAAATAGCTATTTTTCTTATTCTTGTCGAATGAATTTTTAGTAGCTACATTTACACGAATGAACACGCAGGAGCATTTGCTCAATGTTAGGTACGTTACAATGAGCCAAAATTAGCAAAATTACGACACCTATATCTCTTAAAGACCTTTAAAAAAATAAAATAAGTAAATAGCTATTTTTCTGATTCCTGTCGAATGAATTTTTTTTAGCTACATTTACACCGATGAACACGTTGAAGCAACAACTTAATGTTAAGTACAATACATTGAGCCAAAATAAGCCAAATTAAGACACCCATATCATTTCAAGACCTTTAAAAAAAATAAAATAAGGAAATATCTATTTTTCTTATTCTTGTCGAATGAATTTTTTTTAGCTACATTTACACCTATGAACTCGCAGGAGCAATTGCTCAATCTTAAGCACAATACGGTGAAACAAAATAAGCAAAATAAAGACTCCCATATCATATCAAGACCTTTAAAAAAAATAAAATAAGTAATTAGCTATTTTTCTGATTCCTGTCGAATGAATTTTTTTTAGCTACATTTACACCGATGAACACGCTGAAGCAACTGCTCAATGTTTAGTACAATACAGTGAGCCAAAATAAGCAAAATTAAGACACCTATATCTTTTAAAGACCTTTAAAAAAAAAAAAAAGTAAATAGCTATTTTTCTTATTCTTGTCGAATGAATTTTTTTAGCTACAATTACACCGATGAACACGCAGGAGCAATTGCTTAATGTTAAGGACAATACCATGAGCCGAAATAAGCAAAATTATGGCACCCATATCATATCAAAACCTTTAAAAAAAATAAAATAAGTATATAGCTATTTTTCTTATTCTTGTCGAATGAATTTTTTTTAGCTACACTTACACCGATGAACACGCAGGAGCAATTGGTCAATGTTAAGTACGATACAGTGAGCCTAAATAACCAAAATTAAGACACCTATATCTTTTCAAGACCTTTAAAAAAAAGAAAATAATGAAATAGCTATTTTTCTTATTCTTGTCGAATAAATTTTATGTAGCTACATTTACACCGATGAACACGCTGGAGCAATTGCTAAATGTAAGGTACAATACAGTGAGGCAAAATAAGCAAAACTAGGACACCCATATCTATTCAAGACCTTTAAAAAAAATAAAATAAGTAAATAGCTATTTTTCTTATTCTTGTCGAGTGAATTTTTTTAGCTACATTTACACCGATGAACACGCAGGAGCAATTGCTCGATGTTAAGTACAATTTAATGAGCCAAAACGAGCAAAATTAAGACACCCATATCATATCAAGACCTTTAAAAAAATGAAATAAGTATGTAGCTATTTTTCTTATTCTTGTCGAATGAATTTTTAGTAGCTACATTTACACGGATGAACACGCAGGAGCATTTTCTCAATGTTAGGTACAATACAATGAGCCAACATAAGCAAAATTAAGACACCTATATCTTATTAAGACCTTAAAAAAAAGAAAATAACTAAATAGCTATTTTTCTTATTCTTGTCGAATGAATTTTTAGTAGCTACATTTACACGGATGAACACGCAGGAGCATTTACTCAATGTTAGGTACAATACAATGAGCCAACATAAGCAAAATTAAGACACCTATATCTTATTAAGACCTTAAAAAAAAGAAAATAACTAAATAGCTATTTTTCTTATTCTTGTCGAATGAATTTTTAGTAGCTACATTTACACGGATGAACACGCAGGAGCATTTGCTCAATGTTAGGTACATTACAATGAGCCAAAATTAGCAAAATTAGGACACCTATATCTTTTAAAGACCTTTAAAAAAATAAAATAAGTAAATAGCTATTTTTCTGATTCCTGTCGAATGAATTTTTTTTAGCTACATTTACACCGATGAACACGTTGAAGCAACAACTTAATGTTAAGTACAATACATTGAGCCAAAATAAGCCAAATTAAGACACCCATATCATTTCAAGACCTTTAAAAAAAATAAAATAAGGAAATATCTATTTTTCTTATTCTTGTCGAATGAATTTTTTTTAGCTACATTTACACCTATGAACTCGCAGGAGCTATTGCTCAATCTTAAGCACAATACGGTGAAACACAATAAGCAAAATTAAGACACCTATATCTTTTTAAGACCTTTAAAAAAAAGAAAATAATGAAATAGCTATTTTTCTTATTCTTGTCGAATAAATTTTATGTAGCTACATTTACACCGATGAACACGCTGGAGCAATTGCTAAATGTAAGGTACAATACAGTGAGCCAAAATAAGCAAAACTAGGACACCCATATCTATTCAAGACCTTTAAAAAAAATAAAATAAGTAAATAGCTATTTTTCTTATTCTTGTCGAGTGAATTTTTTTAGCTACATTTACACCGATGAACACGCAGGAGCAATTGCTCGATGTTAAGTACAATTTAATGAGCCTAAACGAGCAAAATTAAGACACCCATATCATATCAAGACCTTTAAAAAAATGAAATAAGTATGTAGCTATTTTTCTTATTCTTGTCGAATGAATTTTTAGTAGCTACATTTACACGGATGAACACGCAGGAGCATTTACTCAATGTTAGGTACAATACAATGAGCCAACATAAGCAAAATTAAGACACCTATATCTTATTAAGACCTTAAAAAAAAGAAAATAACTAAATAGCTATTTTTCTTATTCTTGTCGAATGAATTTTTAGTAGCTACATTTACACGGATGAACACGCAGGAGCATTTGCTCAATGTTAGGTACGTTACAATGAGCCAAAATTAGCAAAATTACGACACCTATATCTCTTAAAGACCTTTAAAAAAATAAAATAAGTAAATAGCTATTTTTCTGATTCCTGTCGAATGAATTTTTTTTAGCTACATTTACACCGATGAACACGTTGAAGCAACAACTTAATGTTAAGTACAATACATTGAGCCAAAATAAGCCAAATTAAGACACCCATATCATTTCAAGACCTTTAAAAAAAATAAAATAAGGAAATATCTATTTTTCTTATTCTTGTCGAATGAATTTTTTTTAGCTACATTTACACCTATGAACTCGCAGGAGCAATTGCTCAATCTTAAGCACAATACGGTGAAACAAAATAAGCAAAATAAAGACTCCCATATCATATCAAGACCTTTAAAAAAAATAAAATAAGTAATTAGCTATTTTTCTGATTCCTGTCGAATGAATTTTTTTTAGCTACATTTACACCGATGAACACGCTCAAGCAACTGCTCAATGTTTAGTACAATACAGTGAGCCAAAATAAGCAAAATTAAGACACCTATATCTTTTAAAGACCTTTAAAAAAAAAAATAAGTAAATAGCTATTTTTCTTATTCTTGTCGAATGAATTTTTTTAGCTACAATTACACCGATGAACACGCAGGAGCAATTGCTTAATGTTAAGGACAATACCATGAGCCGAAATAAGCAAAATTATGGCACCCATATCATATCAAAACCTTTAAAAAAAATAAAATAAGTATATAGCTATTTTTCTTATTCTTGTCGAATGAATTTTTTTTAGCTACACTTACACCGATGAACACGCAGGAGCAATTGGTCAATGTTAAGTACGATACAGTGAGCCTAAATAACCAAAATTAAGACACCTATATCTTTTCAAGACCTTAAAAAAAAAGAAAATAATGAAATAGCTATTTTTCTTATTCTTGTCGAATAAATTTTATGTAGCTACATTTACACCGATGAACACGCTGGAGCAATTGCTAAATGTAAGGTACAATACAGTGAGGCAAAATAAATAAAACTAGGACACCCATATCTATTCAAGACCTTTAAAAAAAATAAAATAAGTAAATAGCTATTTTTCTTATTCTTGTCGAGTGAATTTTTTTAGCTACATTTACACCGATGAACACGCAGGAGCAATTGCTCGATGTTAAGTACAATTTAATGAGCCAAAACGAGCAAAATTAAGACACCCATATCATATCAAGACCTTTAAAAAAATGAAATAAGTATGTAGCTATTTTTCTTATTCTTGTCGAATGAATTTTTAGTAGCTACATTTACACGGATGAACACGCAGGAGCATTTACTCAATGTTAGGTACAATACAATGAGCCAACATAAGCAAAATTAAGACACCTATATCTTATTAAGACCTTAAAAAAAAGAAAATAACTAAATAGCTATTTTTCTTATTCTTGTCGAATGAATTTTTAGTAGCTACATTTACACGGATGAACACGCAGGAGCATTTGCTCAATGTTAGGTACATTACAATGAGCCAAAATTAGCAAAATTAGGACACCTATATCTTTTAAAGACCTTTAAAAAAATAAAATAAGTAAATAGCTATTTTTCTGATTCCTGTCGAATGAATTTTTTTTAGCTACATTTACACCGATGAACACGTTGAAGCAACAACTTAATGTTAAGTACAATACATTGAGCCAAAATAAGCCAAATTAAGACACCCATATCATTTCAAGACCTTTAAAAAAAATAAAATAAGGAAATATCTATTTTTCTTATTCTTGTCGAATGAATTTTTTTTAGCTACATTTACACCTATGAACTCGCAGGAGCTATTGCTCAATCTTAAGCACAATACGGTGAAACAAAATAAGCAAAATAAAGACTCCCATATCATATCAAGACCTTTAAAAAAAATAAAATAAGTAATTAGCTATTTTTCTGATTCCTGTCGAATGAATTTTTTTTAGCTACATTTACACCGATGAACACGCTGAAGCAACTGCTCATTGTTTAGTACAATACAATGAGCCAAAATAAGCAAAATTAAGACACCTATATCTTTTAAAGACCTTTAAAAAAAAAATAAGTAAATAGCTATTTTTCTTATTCTTGTCGAATGAATTTTTTTAGCTACAATTACACCGATGAACACGCAGGAGCAATTGCTTAATGTTAAGGACAATACAATGAGCCGAAATAAGCAAAATTATGACACCCATATCATATCAAAACCTTTAAAAAAAATAAAATAAGTATATAGCTATTTTTGGTATTCTTGTCGAATGAATTTTTTTTAGCTACATTTACACCGATGAACACGCAGAAGCAATTGGTCAATGTTAAGTACAATACATTGAGCCAAAATAAGAAAAATTAAGACACCCATATCATTTCAAGACCTTTAAAAAAAAAATAAGTAAATAGCTATTTTTCTTATTCTTGTCGAATGAATTTTTTTTAGCTACAATTACACCGATGAACATGCAGGAGCAATTGCTCAATGTTAAGTACAATACAGTGAGCCTAAATAACCAAAATTAAGACACCTATATCTTTTTAAGACCTTTAAAAAAAAGAAAATAATGAAATAGCTATTTTTCTTATTCTTGTCGAATAAATTTTATGTAGCTACATTTACACCGATGAACACGCTGGAGCAATTGCTAAATGTAAGGTACAATACAGTGAGCCAAAATAAGCAAAACTAGGACACCCATATCTATTCAAGACCTTTAAAAAAAATAAAATAATTAAATAGCTATTTTTCTTTTTCTTGTCGAGTGAATTTTTTTAGCTACATTTACACCGATGAACACGCAGGAGCAATTGCTCGATGTTAAGTACAATTTAATGAGCCAAAACGAGCAAAATTAAGACACCCATATCATATCAAGACCTTTAAAAAAATGAAATAAGTATGTAGCTATTTTTCTTATTCTTGTCGAATGAATTTTTAGTAGCTACATTTACACGGATGAACACGCAGGAGCATTTTCTCAATGTTAGGTACAATACAATGAGCCAACATAAGCAAAATTAAGACACCTATATCTTATTAAGACCTTAAAAAAAAGAAAATAACTAAATAGCTATTTTTCTTATTCTTGTCGAATGAATTTTTAGTAGCTACATTTACACGGATGAACACGCAGGAGCATTTGTTCAATGTTAGGTACATTACAATGAGCCAAAATTAGCAAAATTAGGACACCTATATCTGTTAAAGACCTTTAAAAAAATAAAATAAGTAAATAGCTATTTTTCTGATTCCTGTCGAATGAATTTTTTTTAGCTACATTTACACCGATGAACACGTTGAAGCAACAGCTTAATGTTAAGTACAATACAATGAGCCAAAATAAGCAAAATTAAGACACCTATATCATTTCAAGACCTTTAAAAAAAAAAATAAGTAAATAGCTAATTTTCTTATTCTTATCGAATGAATTTTTTTTAGCTACATTTACACCGATGAACATGCAGGAGCAATTTCTCAATGTTAGTGCAATACAATGAGGCAAAATAAGCAAAATTAAGACACCCATATCATTTCAAGACCTTTAAAAAAAATAAAATAAGGAAATATCTATTTTTCTGATTCCTGTCGAATGAATTTTTTTTAGCTACATTTACACCGATGAACACGCAGAAGCAACTGCTCAATGTTTAGTACAATACACTGAGCCAAAATAAGCAAAATTAAGACACCTATATCTTTTAAAGACCTTTAAAAAAAAAAATAAGTAAATAGCTATTTTTCTTATTCTTGTAGAATGAATTTTTTTAGCTACAATTACACCGATGAACACGCAGGAGCAATTGCTTAATGTTAAGTACAATACAATGAGCCGAAATAAGCAAAATTATGACACCCATATCATATCAAAACCTTTAAAAAAAATAAAATAAGTATATAGCTATTTTTGGTATTCTTGTCGAATGAATTTTTTTTAGCTACATTTACACCGATGAACACGCAGAAGCAATTGGTCAATGTTAAGTACAATACATTGAGCCAAAATAAGAAAAATTAAGACACCCATATCATTTCAAGACCTTTAAAAAAAAAATAAGTAAATAGCTATTTTTCTTATTCTTGTCGAATGAATTTTTTTTAGCTACAATTACACCGATGAACACGCAGGAGCAATTGCTCAATATTATGTACAATACAATGAGCCGAAATGAGCAAAATTATGACACCCATATCATATCAAAACCTTTAAAAAAAATAAAATAAGTATATAGCTATTTTTCTTATTCTTGTCGAATGAATTTTTTTTAGCTCCACTTACACCGATGAACACGCAGGAGCAATTGGTCAATGTTAAGTACAATACAGTGAGCCTAAATAACCAAAATTAAGACACCTATATCTATTTAAGACCTTTAAAAAAAAGAAAATAATGAAATAGCTATTTTTCTTATTCTTGTCGAATAAATTTTATGTAGCTACACTTACACCGATGAACACGCTGGAGCAATTGCTGAATGTAAGGTACAATACAGTGAGCCACAATAAGCAAAACTAGGACACCCATATCTATTCAAGACCTTTAAAAAAAATAAAATAAGTAAATAGCTATTTTTCTTATTCTTGTCGAGTGAATTTTTTTAGCTACATTTACACCGATGAACACGCAGGAGCAATTGCTCGATGTTAAGTACAATTAAATGAGCCAAAACGAGCAAAATTAAGACACCCATATCATATCAAGACCTTAAAAAAATGAAATAAGTATGTAGCTATTTTTCTTATTCTTGTCGAATGAATTTTTAGTAGCTACATTTACACGGATGAACACGCAGGAGCATTTTCTCAATGTTAGGTACAATACAATGAGCCAACATAAGCAAAATTAAGACACCTATATCTTATAAAGACCTTAAAAAAAAGAAAATAACTAAATAGCTATTTTTCTTATTCTTGTCGAATGAATTTTTAGTAGCTACATTTACACGGATGAACACGCAGGAGCATTTGCTCAATGTTAGGTACATTACAATGGGCCAAAATTAGCAAAATTAGGACACCTATATCTTTTAAAGACCTTTAAAAAAATAAAATAAGTAAATAGCTATTTTTCTGATTCCTGTCGAATGAATTTTTTTAGCTACATTTACACCGATGAACACGTTGAAGCAACAGCTTAATGTTAAGTACAATACAATGAGCCAAAATAAGCAAAATTAAGACACCCATATCATTTCAAGACCTTTAAAAAAAATAAAATAAGGAAATATCTATTTTTCTTATTCTTGTCGAATGATTTTTTTTTAGCTACATTTACACCTATGAACTCGCAGGAGCAATTGCTCAATCTTAAGCACAATACGGTGAGCCAAAATAAGCAAAATAAAGACTCCCATATCATATCGAGACCTTTAAAAAAAATAAAATAAGTAAATAGCTATTTTTCTGATTCCTGTCGAATGAATTTTTTTTAGCTACATTTACACCGATGAACACGCAGAAGCAAATGCTCAATGTTTAGTACAATACAGTGAGCCAAAATAAGCAAAATTAAGACACCTATATCTTTTGAGGACCTTTAAAAAAATAAAATAAGTAAATAGCTATTTTTCTGATTCCTGTCGCATGAATTTTTTTTAGCTACATTTACACCTTTGAACACGCAAAAGCAACTGCTCAATGTTACGAACAATACAATGAGCCAAAATAAGCAAAATTAAGACACCCACATCATTTCAAGACCTTTTAAAAAAAAAATAAGTAAATAGCTATTTTTCTTATTCTTGTCGAATGAATTTTTTTTAGCTACAATTACACCGACGAACACGCAGGAGCAATTGCTTAATGTTAGGTACAATACAGTGAGCCGAAATAAGCAAAATTATGACACCCATATCATATTCAAACCTTTAAAAAAATAAAATAAGTATATAGCTATTTTTCGTATTCTTGGCGAATGAATTTTTTTCAGCTACATTTACACGGATGAACATGCAGGAGCAATAGTTAAATGTTAAGTACAATACAGTGAGCCAAAATAAGCAAAATTAAGACACCCGTGTTATATCAAGACCTTAAAAGAAATAAAATAAATGTATAGCTATTTTTCTTATTCTTGTCGAATGAATTTTTTTTAGCTCCATTTACACCGATGAACACGCAGGAGCAATTAGTCAATGTTAAGTACAATACAGTGAGCCGAAATAAGCAAAATTAGGACACCTATATCTTTTAAAGACCTTTAAAAAAATAAAATAAGTAAATAGCTATTTTTCTGATTCCTGTCGAATGAATTTTTTTTAGCTACATTTACACCTTTGAACACGCAAAAGCAACTGCTCAATGTTAGAACAATGCAATGAGCCAAAATAAGCAAAATTAAGACACCCATATCATTTCATGACCTTTAAAAAAAAAAATAAGTAAATAGCTATTTTTCTTATTCTTGTCGAATGAATTTTTTTTAGCTACAATTACACCGACGAACACGCAGGAGCAATTGCTTAATGTTAGGTACAATACAGTGAGCCGAAATAAGCAAAATTATGACACCCATATCATATTAAAACCTTTAAAAAAATAAAATAAGTATATAGCTATTTTTGGTATTCTTGGCAAATGAATTTTTTTCAGCTACATTTATACGGATGAACATGCAGGAGCAATAGTTAAATGTTAAGTACAATACAATGAGCCAAAATAAGCAAAATTAAGACACCCGTGTTATATCAAGACCTTAAAAAAAATAAAATAAATGTATAGCTATTTTTCTTATTCTTGTCGAATGAATTTTTTTTAGCTCCATTTACACCGATGAACACGCAGGAGCAATTAGTCAATGTTTAGTACAATACAGTGAGCCGAAATAAGCAAAATTAGGACACCTATATCTTTTAAAGACCTTTAAAAAAAAAATAACTAAATTGCTATTTTTCTTATTCTTGTCTTGTGAATTTTTAGTAGCTACATTTACACGGACGAACACGCAGGAGCATTTGCCCAGTGTTAGGTACAATACATTGAGCCAAAATAAGCAAAATTAGGACACCTTTATCTTTTAAAGACCTTTAAAAAAATAAAATAAGTAAATAGCTATTTTTCTGATTCCTGTCGAATGAATTTTTTTTAGCTACATTTACACCGATGAACTCGCAAGAGCAATTGCTCGATCTTAAGCATAATACGGTGAGCCAAAATAAGCAAAATAAAGACTCCCATATCATATCAAGACCTTTAAAAAAAATAAAATAAGTAAATAGCTATTTTTCTTATTCTTGTCGAATGAATTTTTTTTAGCTACATTTACACCTATGAACTCGCAGGAGCAATTGCTCGATCTTAAGCACAATACGGTGAGCCAAAATAAGCAAAATAAAGACTCCCATATCATATCAAGACCTTTAAAAAAAATAAAATAAGTAAATAGCTATTTTTTTGATTCCTGTCGAATGAATTTTTTTTAGCTACATTTACACCGATGAACACGCAGAAGCAACTGCCCAATGTTTAATACAATACAATGAGCCCAAATAAGCAAAATTAAGACACCTATATCTTTTCAAGACCTTTAAAAAAATAAAATAAGTAAATAGCTATTTTTCTGATTCCTGTCGAATGAATTTTTTTTAGCTACATTTACACCGATGAACACGCTGAAGCAACTGCTCAATGTTTAGTACAATACAATGAGCCAAAATAAGCAAAATTAAGACACCTATATCTTTTAAAGACCTTTAAAAAAAAAAATAAGTAAATAGCTATTTTTCTTATTCTTGTCGAATGAATTTTTTTAGCTACAATTACACCGATGAACACGCAGGAGCAATTGCTTAATGTTAAGTACAATACATTGAGCCGAAATAAGCAAAATTATGACACCCATATCATATCAAAACCTTTAAAAAAAATAAGATAAGTATATAGCTATTTTTGGTATTCTTGTCGAATGAATTTTTTTTAGCTACATATACACCGATGAACACGCAGAAGCAATTGGTCAATGTTAAGTACAATACATTGAGCCAAAATAAGAAAAATTAAGACACCCATATCATTTCAAGACCTTTAAAAAAAAATAAGTAAATAGCTATTTTTCTTATTCTTGTCGAATGAATTTTTTTTAGCTACAATTACTCCGATGAACACGCAGGAGCAATTGCCTAATGTTATGTACAATACAATGAGCCGAAATAAGCAAAATTATGACACCCATATCATATCAAAACCTTTAAAAAAAATAAAATAAGTATATAGCTATTTTTCTTATTCTTGTCGAATGAATATTTTTAGCTCCACTTACACCGATGAACACGCAGGAGCAATTGGTCAATGTTAAGTACAATACAGTGAGCCTAAATAACCAAAATTAAGACACCTATATCTTTTTAAGACCTTTAAAAAAAAGAAAATAATGAAATAGCTATTTTTCTTATTCTTGTCGAATAAATTTTATGTAGCTACATTTACACCGATGAACACGCTGGAGCAATTGCTAAATGTATGGTACAATACAGTGAGCCAAAATAAGCAAAACTAGGACACCCATATCTATTCAAGACCTTTAAAAAAAATAAAATAAGTAAATAGCTATTTTTCTTATTCTTGTCGAGTGAATTTTTTTAGCTACATTTACACCGATGAACACGCAGGAGCAATTGCTCGATGTTAAGTACAATTTAATGAGCCAAAACGAGCAAAATTAAGACACCCATATCATATCAAGACCTTTAAAAAAATGAAATAAGTATGTAGCTATTTTTCTTATTCTTGTCGAATGAATTTTTAGTAGCTACATTTACACGGATGAACACGCAGGAGCATTTTCTCAATGTTAGGTACAATACAATGAGCCAACATAAGCAAAATTAAGACACCTATATCTTATTAAGACCTTAAAAAAAAGAAAATAACTAAATAGCTATTTTTCTTATTCTTGTCGAATGAATTTTTAGTAGCTACATTTACACGGATGAACACGCAGGAGCATTTGCTCAATGTTAGGTACATTACAATGAGCCAAAATTAGCAAAATTAGGACACCTATATCTTTTAAAGACCTTTAAAAAAATAAAATAAGTAAATAGCTATTTTTCTGATTCCTGTCGAATGAATTTTTTTTAGCTACATTTACACCGATGAACACGTTGAAGCAACAGCTTAATGTTAAGTACAATACAATGAGCCAAAATAAGCAAAATTAAGACACCCATATCATTTCAAGACCTTTAAAAAAAATAAAATAAGGAAATATCTATTTTTCTTATTCTTGTCGAATGAATTTTTTTTAGCTACATTTACACCTATGAACTCGCAGGAGCAATTGCTCAATCTTAAGCACAATACGGTGAGCCAAAATAAGCAAAATTAAGACACCTATATCTTTTGAAGACCTTTAAAAAAATAAAATAAGTAAATAGCTATTTTTCTGATTCCTGTCGAATGAATTTTTTTTAGCTCCATTTTCAACGATGAACACGCAGGAGCAATTGCTCAATGTTAAGTACAATACAATGAGCCAATATGAGCAAAATTAAGACACCCATATCATATCAAGACCTTTAAAAAAATAAAATAAGTATATAGCCATTTTTCTTATTCTTGTCGAATGAATTTATTTTAGCTACATTTACACCGATGAACACGCAGGAGCAATTGCTCGATGTTAAGTACAATTTAATGAGCCAAAACGAGCAAAATTAAGACACCCATATCATATCAAGACCTTTAAAAAAATGAAATAAGTATGTAGCTATTTTTCTTATTCTTGTCGAATGAATTTTTAGTAGCTACATTTACACGGACGAACACGCAGGAGCATTTGCCCAGTGTTAGGTACAATACATTGAGCCAAAATAAGCAAAATTAGGACACCTTTATCTTTTAAAGACCTTTAAAAAAATAAAATAAGTAAATAGCTATTTTTCTGATTCCTGTCGAATGAATTTTTTTTAGCTACATTTACACCGATGAACTCGCAAGAGCAATTGCTCGATCTTAAGCATAATACGGTGAGCCAAAATAAGCAAAATAAAGACTCCCATATCATATCAAGACCTTTAAAAAAAATAAAATAAGTAAATAGCTATTTTTCTTATTCTTGTCGAATGAATTTTTTTTAGCTACATTTACACCGATGAACACGCTGAAGCAACTGCTCAATGTTAAGTACAATACAATGAGCCAAAATAAGCAAAATTAAGACACCTATATCTTTTAAAGACCTTTAAAAAAAAAATAAGTAAATAGCTATTTTTCTTATTCTTGTCGAATGAATTTTTTTAGCTACAATTACACCGATGAACACGCAGGAGCAATTGCTTAATGTTAAGGACAATACAATGAGCCGAAATAAGCAAAATTATGACACCCATATCATATCAAAACCTTTAAAAAAAATAAAATAAGTATATAGCTATTTTTGGTATTCTTGTCGAATGAATTTTTTTTAGCTACATTTACACCGATGAACACGCAGAAGCAATTGGTCAATGTTAAGTACAATACATTGAGCCTAAATAAGAAAAATTAAGACACCCATATCATTTCAAGACCTTTAAAAAAAAAATAAGTAAATAGCTATTTTTCTTATTCTTGTCGAATAAATTTTATGTAGCTACATTTACACCGATGAACACGCTGGAGCAATTGCTAAATGTAAGGTACAATACAGTGAGCCAAAATAAGCAAAACTAGGACACCCATATCTATTCAAGACCTTTAAAAAAAATAAAATAATTAAATAGCTATTTTTCTTTTTCTTGTCGAGTGAATTTTTTTAGCTACATTTACACCGATGAACACGCAGGAGCAATTGCTCGATGTTAAGTACAATTTAATGAGCCAAAACGAGCAAAATTAAGACACCCATATCATATCAAGACCTTTAAAAAAATGAAATAAGTATGTAGCTATTTTTCTTATTCTTGTCGAATGAATTTTTAGTAGCTACATTTACACGGATGAACACGCAGGAGCATTTTCTCAATGTTAGGTACAATACAATGAGCCAACATAAGCAAAATTAAGACACCTATATCTTATTAAGACCTTAAAAAAAAGAAAATAACTAAATAGCTATTTTTCTTATTCTTGTCGAATGAATTTTTTTTAGCTACAATTACACCGATGAACACGCAGGAGCAATTGCTTGATGTTAAGTACAATACAATGAGCCGAAATAAGCAAAATTATGACACCCATATCATATCAAAACCTTTAAAAAAAATAAAATAAGTATATAGCTATTTTTGGTATTCTTGTCGAATGAATTTTTTTTAGCTACATTTACACCGATGAACACGCAGAAGCAATTGGTCAATGTTAAGTACAATACATTGAGCCAAAATAAGAAAAATTAAGACACCCATATCATTTCAAGACCTTTAAAAAAAAAATAAGTAAATAGCTATTTTTCTTATTCTTGTCGAATGAATTTTTTTAGCTACATTTACACCGATGAACACGCAGGAGCAATTGCTCGATGTTAAGTACAATTTAATGAGCCAAAACGAGCAAAATTAAGACACCCATATCATATCAAGACCTTTAAAAAAATGAAATAAGTATGTAGCTATTTTTCTTATTCTTGTCGAATGAATTTTTAGTAGCTACATTTACACGGATGAACACGCAGGAGCATTTACTCAATGTTAGGTACAATACAATGAGCCAACATAAGCAAAATTAAGACACCTATATCTTATTAAGACCTTAAAAAAAAGAAAATAACTAAATAGCTATTTTTCTTATTCTTGTCGAATGAATTTTTAGTAGCTACATTTACACGGATGAACACGCAGGAGCATTTGCTCAAAGTTAGGTACATTACAATGAGCAAAAATTAGCAAAATTAGGACACCTATATCATTTAAAGACCTTTAAAAAAATAAAATAAGTAAATAGCTATTTTTCTGATTCCTGTCGAATGAATTTTTTTTAGCTACATTTACACCGATGAACACGTTGAAGCAACAACTTAATGTTAAGTACAATACATTGAGCCAAAATAAGCCAAATTAAGACACCCATATCATTTCAAGACCTTTAAAAAAAAAAATAAGTAAATAGCTATTTTTCTTATTCTTATCGAATGAATTTTTTTTAGCTACATTTACACCGATGAACATGCAGGAGCAATTGCTCAATGTTAGTGCAATACAATGAGGCAAAATAAGCAAAATTAAGACACCCATATCATTTCAAGACCTTTAAAAAAAATAAAATAAGGAAATATCTATTTTTCTTATTCTTGTCGAATGAATTTTTTTTAGCTACATTTACACCTATGAACTCGCAGGAGCAATTGCTCAATCTTAAGCACAATACGGTGAAACAAAATAAGCAAAATAAAGACTCCCATATCATATCAAGACCTTTAAAAAAAATAAAATAAGTAATTAGCTATTTTTCTGATTCCTGTCGAATGAATTTTTTTTAGCTACATTTACACCGATGAACACGCTGAAGCAACTGCTCAATGTTAAGTACAATACAATGAGCCAAAATAAGCAAAATTAAGACACCTATATCTTTTAAAGACCTTTAAAAAAAAAATAAGTAAATAGCTATTTTTCTTATTCTTGTCGAATGAATTTTTTTAGCTACAATTACACCGATGAACACGCAGGAGCAATTGCTTAATGTTAAGGACAATACAATGAGCCGAAATAAGCAAAATTATGACACCCATATCATATCAAAACCTTTAAAAAAAATAAAATAAGTATATAGCTATTTTTGGTATTCTTGTCGAATGAATTTTTTTTAGCTACATTTACACCGATGAACACGCAGAAGCAATTGGTCAATGTTAAGTACAATACATTGAGCCAACATAAGAAAAATTAAGACACCCATATCATTTCAAGACCTTTAAAAAAAAAATAAGTAAATAGCTATTTTTCTTATTCTTGTCGAATAAATTTTATGTAGCTACATTTACACCGATGAACACGCTGGAGCAATTGCTAAATGTAAGGTACAATACAGTGAGCCAAAATAAGCAAAACTAGGACACCCATATCTATTCAAGACCTTTAAAAAAAATAAAATAATTAAATAGCTATTTTTCTTTTTCTTGTCGAGTGAATTTTTTTAGCTACATTTACACCGATGAACACGCAGGAGCAATTGCTCGATGTTAAGTACAATTTAATGAGCCAAAACGAGCAAAATTAAGACACCCATATCATATCAAGACCTTTAAAAAAATGAAATAAGTATGTAGCTATTTTTCTTATTCTTGTCGAATGAATTTTTAGTAGCTACATTTACACGGATGAACACGCAGGAGCATTTTCTCAATGTTAGGTACAATACAATGAGCCAACATAAGCAAAATTAAGACACCTATATCTTATTAAGACCTTAAAAAAAAGAAAATAACTAAATAGCTATTTTTCTTATTCTTGTCGAATGAATTTTTTTTAGCTACAATTACACCGATGAACACGCAGGAGCAATTGCTTGATGTTAAGTACAATACAATGAGCCGAAATAAGCAAAATTATGACACCCATATCATATCAAAACCTTTAAAAAAAATAAAATAAGTATATAGCTATTTTTGGTATTCTTGTCGAATGAATTTTTTTTAGCTACATTTACACCGATGAACACGCAGAAGCAATTGGTCAATGTTAAGTACAATACATTGAGCCAAAATAAGAAAAATTAAGACACCCATATCATTTCAAGACCTTTAAAAAAAAAATAAGTAAATAGCTATTTTTCTTATTCTTGTCGAATGAATTTTTTTAGCTACATTTACACCGATGAACACGCAGGAGCAATTGCTCGATGTTAAGTACAATTTAATGAGCCAAAACGAGCAAAATTAAGACACCCATATCATATCAAGACCTTTAAAAAAATGAAATAAGTATGTAGCTATTTTTCTTATTCTTGTCGAATGAATTTTTAGTAGCTACATTTACACGGATGAACACGCAGGAGCATTTACTCAATGTTAGGTACAATACAATGAGCCAACATAAGCAAAATTAAGACACCTATATCTTATTAAGACCTTAAAAAAAAGAAAATAACTAAATAGCTATTTTTCTTATTCTTGTCGAATGAATTTTTAGTAGCTACATTTACACGGATGAACACGCAGGAGCATTTGCTCAAAGTTAGGTACATTACAATGAGCCAAAATTAGCAAAATTAGGACACCTATATCTTTTAAAGACCTTTAAAAAAATAAAATAAGTAAATAGCTATTTTTCTGATTCCTGTCGAATGAATTTTTTTTAGCTACATTTACACCGATGAACACGTTGAAGCAACAACTTAATGTTAAGTACAATACATTGAGCCAAAATAAGCCAAATTAAGACACCCATATCATTTCAAGACCTTTAAAAAAAAAAATAAGTAAATAGCTATTTTTCTTATTCTTATCGAATGAATTTTTTTTAGCTACATTTACACCGATGAACATGCAGGAGCAATTGCTCAATGTTAGTGCAATACAATGAGGCAAAATAAGCAAAATTAAGACACCCATATCATTTCAAGACCTTTAAAAAAAATAAAATAAGGAAATATCTATTTTTCTTATTCTTGTCGAATGAATTTTTTTTAGCTACATTTACACCTATGAACTCGCAGGAGCAATTGCTCAATCTTAAGCACAATACGGTGAAACAAAATAAGCAAAATAAAGACTCCCATATCATATCAAGACCTTTAAAAAAAATAAAATAAGTAATTAGCTATTTTTCTGATTCCTGTCGAATGAATTTTTTTTAGCTACATTTACACCGATGAACACGCTGAAGCAACTGCTCAATGTTAAGTACAATACAATGAGCCAAAATAAGCAAAATTAAGACACCTATATCTTTTAAAGACCTGTAAAAAAAAAAATAAGTAAATAGCTATTTTTCTTATTCTTGTCGAATGAATTTTTTTAGCTACATTTACACCGATGAACACGCAGAAGCAATTGGTCAATGTTAAGTACAATACATTGAGCCAAAATAAGAAAAATTAAGACACCCATATCATTTCAAGACCTTTAAAAAAAAAATAAGTAAATAGCTATTTTTCTTATTCTTGTCGAATGAATTTTTTTAGCTACATTTACACCGATGAACACGCAGGAGCAATTGCTCGATGTTAAGTACAATTTAATGAGCCAAAACGAGCAAAATTAAGACACCCATATCATATCAAGACCTTTAAAAAAATGAAATAAGTATGTAGCTATTTTTCTTATTCTTGTCGAATGAATTTTTAGTAGCTACATTTACACGGATGAACACGCAGGAGCATTTACTCAATGTTAGGTACAATACAATGAGCCAACATAAGCAAAATTAAGACACCTATATCTTATTAAGACCTTAAAAAAAAGAAAATAACTAAATAGCTATTTTTCTTATTCTTGTCGAATGAATTTTTAGTAGCTACATTTACACGGATGAACACGCAGGAGCATTTGCTCAAAGTTAGGTACATTACAATGAGCCAAAATTAGCAAAATTAGGACACCTATATCTTTTAAAGACCTTTAAAAAAATAAAATAAGTAAATAGCTATTTTTCTGATTCCTGTCGAATGAATTTTTTTTAGCTACATTTACACCGATGAACACGTTGAAGCAACAACTTAATGTTAAGTACAATACATTGAGCCAAAATAAGCCAAATTAAGACACCCATATCATTTCAAGACCTTTAAAAAAAAAAATAAGTAAATAGCTATTTTTCTTATTCTTATCGAATGAATTTTTTTTAGCTACATTTACACCGATGAACATGCAGGAGCAATTGCTCAATGTTAGTGCAATACAATGAGGCAAAATAAGCAAAATTAAGACACCCATATCATTTCAAGACCTTTAAAAAAAATAAAATAAGGAAATATCTATTTTTCTTATTCTTGTCGAATGAATTTTTTTTAGCTACATTTACACCTATGAACTCGCAGGAGCAATTGCTCAATCTTAAGCACAATACGGTGAAACAAAATAAGCAAAATAAAGACTCCCATATCATATCAAGACCTTTAAAAAAAATAAAATAAGTAATTAGCTATTTTTCTGATTCCTGTCGAATGAATTTTTTTTAGCTACATTTACACCGATGAACACGCTGAAGCAACTGCTCAATGTTAAGTACAATACAATGAGCCAAAATAAGCAAAATTAAGACACCTATATCTTTTAAAGACCTTTAAAAAAAAAATAAGTAAATAGCTATTTTTCTTATTCTTGTCGAATGAATTTTTTTAGCTACAATTACACCGATGAACACGCAGGAGCAATTGCTTAATGTTAAGGACAATACAATGAGCCGAAATAAGCAAAATTATGACACCCATATCATATCAAAACCTTTAAAAAAAATAAAATAAGTATATAGCTATTTTTGGTATTCTTGTCGAATGAATTTTTTTTAGCTACATTTACACCGATGAACACGCAGAAGCAATTGGTCAATGTTAAGTACAATACATTGAGCCAAAATAAGAAAAATTAAGACACCCATATCATTTCAAGACCTTTAAAAAAAAAATAAGTAAATAGCTATTTTTCTTATTCTTGTCGAATAAATTTTATGTAGCTACATTTACACCGATGAACACGCTGGAGCAATTGCTAAATGTAAGGTACAATACAGTGAGCCAAAATAAGCAAAACTAGGACACCCATATCTATTCAAGACCTTTAAAAAAAATAAAATAATTAAATAGCTATTTTTCTTTTTCTTGTCGAGTGAATTTTTTTAGCTACATTTACACCGATGAACACGCAGGAGCAATTGCTCGATGTTAAGTACAATTTAATGAGCCAAAACGAGCAAAATTAAGACACCCATATCATATCAAGACCTTTAAAAAAATGAAATAAGTATGTAGCTATTTTTCTTATTCTTGTCGAATGAATTTTTAGTAGCTACATTTACACGGATGAACACGCAGGAGCATTTTCTCAATGTTAGGTACAATACAATGAGCCAACATAAGCAAAATTAAGACACCTATATCTTATTAAGACCTTAAAAAAAAGAAAATAACTAAATAGCTATTTTTCTTATTCTTGTCGAATGAATTTTTTTTAGCTACAATTACACCGATGAACACGCAGGAGCAATTGCTTGATGTTAAGTACAATACAATGAGCCGAAATAAGCAAAATTATGACACCCATATCATATCAAAACCTTTAAAAAATATAAAATAAGTATATAGCTATTTTTGGTATTCTTGTCGAATGAATTTTTTTTAGCTACATTTACACCGATGAACACGCAGAAGCAATTGGTCAATGTTAAGTACAATACATTGAGCCAAAATAAGAAAAATTAAGACACCCATATCATTTCAAGACCTTTAAAAAAAAAATAAGTAAATAGCTATTTTTCTTATTCTTGTCGAATGAATTTTTTTAGCTACAATTACACCGATGAACACGCAGGAGCAATTGCTTAATGTTAAGGACAATACAATGAGCCGAAATAAGCAAAATTATGACACCCATATCATATCAAAACCTTTAAAAAAAATAAAATAAGTATATAGCTATTTTTGGTATTCTTGTCGAATGAATTTTTTTTAGCTACATTTACACCGATGAACACGCAGAAGCAATTGGTCAATGTTAAGTACAATACATTGAGCCAACATAAGAAGAATTAAGACACCCATATCATTTCAAGACCTTTAAAAAAAAAATAAGTAAATAGCTATTTTTCTTATTCTTGTCGAATAAATTTTATGTAGCTACATTTACACCGATGAACACGCTGGAGCAATTGCTAAATGTAAGGTACAATACAGTGAGCCAAAATAAGCAAAACTAGGACACCCATATCTATTCAAGACCTTTAAAAAAAATAAAATAATTAAATAGCTATTTTTCTTTTTCTTGTCGAGTGAATTTTTTTAGCTACATTTACACCGATGAACACGCAGGAGCAATTGCTCGATGTTAAGTACAATTTAATGAGCCAAAACGAGCAAAATTAAGACACCCATATCATATCAAGACCTTTAAAAAAATGAAATAAGTATGTAGCTATTTTTCTTATTCTTGTCGAATGAATTTTTAGTAGCTACATTTACACGGATGAACACGCAGGAGCATTTTCTCAATGTTAGGTACAATACAATGAGCCAACATAAGCAAAATTAAGACACCTATATCTTATTAAGACCTTAAAAAAAAGAAAATAACTAAATAGCTATTTTTCTTATTCTTGTCGAATGAATTTTTTTTAGCTACAATTACACCGATGAACACGCAGGAGCAATTGCTTGATGTTAAGTACAATACAATGAGCCGAAATAAGCAAAATTATGACACCCATATCATATCAAAACCTTTAAAAAAAATAAAATAAGTATATAGCTATTTTTGGTATTCTTGTCGAATGAATTTTTTTTAGCTACATTTACACCGATGAACACGCAGAAGCAATTGGTCAATGTTAAGTACAATACATTGAGCCAAAATAAGAAAAATTAAGACACCCATATCATTTCAAGACCTTTAAAAAAAAAATAAGTAAATAGCTATTTTTCTTATTCTTGTCGAATGAATTTTTTTAGCTACATTTACACCGATGAACACGCAGGAGCAATTGCTCGATGTTAAGTACAATTTAATGAGCCAAAACGAGCAAAATTAAGACACCCATATCATATCAAGACCTTTAAAAAAATGAAATAAGTATGTAGCTATTTTTCTTATTCTTGTCGAATGAATTTTTAGTAGCTACATTTACACGGATGAACACGCAGGAGCATTTACTCAATGTTAGGTACAATACAATGAGCCAACATAAGCAAAATTAAGACACCTATATCTTATTAAGACCTTAAAAAAAAGAAAATAACTAAATAGCTATTTTTCTTATTCTTGTCGAATGAATTTTTAGTAGCTACATTTACACGGATGAACACGCAGGAGCATTTGCTCAAAGTTAGGTACATTACAATGAGCCAAAATTAGCAAAATTAAGACACCCATATCATTTCAAGACCTTTAAAAAAAATAAAATAAGGAAATATCTATTTTTCTTATTCTTGTCGAATGAATTTTTTTTAGCTACATTTACACCTATGAACTCGCAGGAGCAATTGCTCAATCTTAAGCACAATACGGTGAAACAAAATAAGCAAAATAAAGACTCCCATATCATATCAAGACCTTTAAAAAAAATAAAATAAGTAATTAGCTATTTTTCTGATTCCTGTCGAATGAATTTTTTTTAGCTACATTTACACCGATGAACACGCTGAAGCAACTGCTCAATGTTAAGTACAATACAATGAGCCAAAATAAGCAAAATTAAGACACCTATATCTTTTAAAGACCTTTAAAAAAAAAATAAGTAAATAGCTATTTTTCTTATTCTTGTCGAATGAATTTTTTTAGCTACATTTACACCGATGAACACGCAGAAGCAATTGGTCAATGTTAAGTACAATACATTGAGCCAAAATAAGAAAAATTAAGACACCCATATCATTTCAAGACCTTTAAAAAAAAAATAAGTAAATAGCTATTTTTCTTATTCTTGTCGAATGAATTTTTTTAGCTACATTTACACCGATGAACACGCAGGAGCAATTGCTCGATGTTAAGTACAATTTAATGAGCCAAAACGAGCAAAATTAAGACACCCATATCATATCAAGACCTTTAAAAAAATGAAATAAGTATGTAGCTATTTTTCTTATTCTTGTCGAATGAATTTTTAGTAGCTACATTTACACGGATGAACACGCAGGAGCATTTACTCAATGTTAGGTACAATACAATGAGCCAACATAAGCAAAATTAAGACACCTATATCTTATTAAGACCTTAAAAAAAAGAAAATAACTAAATAGCTATTTTTCTTATTCTTGTCGAATGAATTTTTAGTAGCTACATTTACACGGATGAACACGCAGGAGCATTTGCTCAAAGTTAGGTACATTACAATGAGCCAAAATTAGCAAAATTAGGACACCTATATCTTTTAAAGACCTTTAAAAAAATAAAATAAGTAAATAGCTATTTTTCTGATTCCTGTCGAATGAATTTTTTTTAGCTACATTTACACCGATGAACACGTTGAAGCAACAACTTAATGTTAAGTACAATACATTGAGCCAAAATAAGCCAAATTAAGACACCCATATCATTTCAAGACCTTTAAAAAAAAAAATAAGTAAATAGCTATTTTTCTTATTCTTATCGAATGAATTTTTTTTAGCTACATTTACACCGATGAACATGCAGGAGCAATTGCTCAATGTTAGTGCAACACAATGAGGCAAAATAAGCAAAATTAAGACACCCATATCATTTCAAGACCTTTAAAAAAAATAAAATAAGGAAATATCTATTTTTCTTATTCTTGTCGAATGAATTTTTTTTAGCTACATTTACACCTATGAACTCGCAGGAGCAATTGCTCAATCTTAAGCACAATACGGTGAAACAAAATAAGCAAAATAAAGACTCCCATATCATATCAAGACCTTTAAAAAAAATAAAATAAGTAATTAGCTATTTTTCTGATTCCTGTCGAATGAATTTTTTTTAGCTACATTTACACCGATGAACACGCTGAAGCAACTGCTCAATGTTAAGTACAATACAATGAGCCAAAATAAGCAAAATTAAGACACCTATATCTTTTAAAGACCTTTAAAAAAAAAATAAGTAAATAGCTATTTTTCTTATTCTTGTCGAATGAATTTTTTTAGCTACAATTACACCGATGAACACGCAGGAGCAATTGCTTAATGTTAAGGACAATACAATGAGCCGAAATAAGCAAAATTATGACACCCATATCATATCAAAACCTTTAAAAAAAATAAAATAAGTATATAGCTATTTTTGGTATTCTTGTCGAATGAATTTTTTTTAGCTACATTTACACCGATGAACACGCAGAAGCAATTGGTCAATGTTAAGTACAATACATTGAGCCAAAATAAGAAAAATTAAGACACCCATATCATTTCAAGACCTTTAAAAAAAAAATAAGTAAATAGCTATTTTTCTTATTCTTGTCGAATAAATTTTATGTAGCTACATTTACACCGATGAACACGCTGGAGCAATTGCTAAATGTAAGGTACAATACAGTGAGCCAAAATAAGCAAAACTAGGACACCCATATCTATTCAAGACCTTTAAAAAAAATAAAATAATTAAATAGCTATTTTTCTTTTTCTTGTCGAGTGAATTTTTTTAGCTACATTTACACCGATGAACACGCAGGAGCAATTGCTCGATGTTAAGTACAATTTAATGAGCCAAAACGAGCAAAATTAAGACACCCATATCATATCAAGACCTTTAAAAAAATGAAATAAGTATGTAGCTATTTTTCTTATTCTTGTCGAATGAATTTTTAGTAGCTACATTTACACGGATGAACACGCAGGAGCATTTTCTCAATGTTAGGTACAATACAATGAGCCAACATAAGCAAAATTAAGACACCTATATCTTATTACGACCTTAAAAAAAAGAAAATAACTAAATAGCTATTTTTCTTATTCTTGTCGAATGAATTTTTTTTAGCTACAATTACACCGATGAACACGCAGGAGCAATTGCTTGATGTTAAGTACAATACAATGAGCCGAAATAAGCAAAATTATGACACCCATATCATATCAAAACCTTTAAAAAAAATAAAATAAGTATATAGCTATTTTTGGTATTCTTGTCGAATGAATTTTTTTTAGCTACATTTACACCGATGAACACGCAGAAGCAATTGGTCAATGTTAAGTACAATACATTGAGCCAAAAAAAGAAAAATTAAGACACCCATATCATTTCAAGACCTTTAAAAAAAAAATAAGTAAATAGCTATTTTTCTTATTCTTGTCGAATGAATTTTTTTTAGCTACAATTACACCGATGAACACGCAGGAGCAATTGGTCAATGTTAAGTACAATACAGTGAGCCTAAATAACCAAAATTAAGACACCTATATCTTTTTAAGACCTTTAAAAAAAAGAAAATAATAAAATAGCTATTTTTCTTATTCTTGTCGAATAAATTTTATGTAGCTACATTTACACCGATGAACACGCTGGAGCAATTGCTAAATGTAAGGTACAAGACAGTGAGCCAAAATAAGCAAAACTAGGACACCCATATCTATTCAAGACCTTTAAAAAAAATAAAATAAGTAAATAGCTATTTTTCTTATTCTTGTCGAGTGAATTTTTTTAGCTACATTTACACCGATGAACACGCAGGAGCAATTGCTCGATGTTAAGTACAATTTAATGAGCCAAAACGAGCAAAATTAAGACACCCATATCATATCAAGACCTTTAAAAAAATGAAATAAGTATGTAGCTATTTTTCTTATTCTTGTCGAATGAATTTTTAGTAGCTACATTTACACGGATGAACACGCAGGAGCATTTACTCAATGTTAGGTACAATACAATGAGCCAACATAAGCAAAATTAAGACACCTATATCTTATTAAGACCTTAAAAAAAAGAAAATAACTAAATAGCTATTTTTCTTATTCTTGTCGAATGAATTTTTAGTAGCTACATTTACACGGATGAACACGCAGGAGCATTTGCTCAATGTTAGGTACATTACAATGAGCCAAAATTAGCAAAATTAGGACACCTATATCTTTTAAAGACCTTTAAAAAAATAAAATAAGTAAATAGCTATTTTTCTGATTCCTGTCGAATGAATTTTTTTTAGCTACATTTACACCGATGAACACGTTGAAGCAACAACTTAATGTTAAGTACAATACATTGAGCCAAAATAAGCCAAATTAAGACACCCATATCATTTCAAGACCTTTAAAAAAAAAAATAAGTAAATAGCTATTTTTCTTATTCTTATCGAATGAATTTTTTTTAGCTACATTTACACCGATGAACATGCAGGAGCAATTGCTCAATGTTAGTGCAATACAATGAGGCAAAATAAGCAAAATTAAGACACCCATATCATTTCAAGACCTTTAAAAAAAATAAAATAAGGAAATATCTATTTTTCTTATTCTTGTCGAATGAATTTTTTTTAGCTACATTTACACCTATGAACTCGCAGGAGCAATTGCTCAATCTTAAGCACAATACGGTGAAACAAAATAAGCAAAATAAAGACTCCCATATCATATCAAGACCTTTAAAAAAAATAAAATAAGTAATTAGCTATTTTTCTGATTCCTGTCGAATGAATTTTTTTTAGCTACATTTACACCGATGAACACGCTGAAGCAACTGCTCAATGTTTAGTACAATACAATGAGCCAAAATAAGCAAAATTAAGACACCTATATCTTTTAAAGACCTTTAAAAAAAAAAATAAGTAAATAGCTATTTTTCTTATTCTTGTCGAATGAATTTTTTTAGCTACAATTACACCGATGAACACGCAGGAGCAATGGCTTAATGTTAAGGACAATACAATGAGCCGAAATAAGCAAAATTATGACACCCATATCATATCCAAACCTTTAAAAAAAATAAAATAAGTATATAGCTATTTTTGGTATTCTTGTCGAATGAATTTTTTTTAGCTACATTTACACCGATGAACACGCAGAAGCAATTGGTCAATGTTAAGTACAATACATTGAGCCAAAATAAGAAAAATTAAGACACCCATATCATTTCAAGACCTTTAAAAAAAAATAAGTAAATAGCTATTTTTCTTATTCTTGTCGAATGAATTTTTTTTAGCTACAATTACACCGATGAACACGCAGGAGCAATTGCTCAATGTTAAGTACAATACAGTGAGCCTAAATAACCAAAATTAAGACACCTATATCTTTTTAAGACCTTTAAAAAAAAGAAAATAATGAAATAGCTATTTTTCTTATTCTTGTCGAATAAATTTTATGTAGCTACATTTTCACCGATGAACACGCTGGAGCAATTGCTAAATGTAAGGTACAATACAGTGAGCCAAAATAAGCAAAACTAGGACACCCATATCTATTCAAGACCTTTAGAAAAAATAAAATAATTAAATAGCTATTTTTCTTTTTCTTGTCGAGTGAATTTTTTTAGCTACATTTACACCGATGAACACGCAGGAGCAATTGCTCGATGTTAAGTACAATTTAATGAGCCAAAACGAGCAAAATTAAGACACCCATATCATATCAAGACCTTTAAAAAAATGAAATAAGTATGTAGCTATTTTTCTTATTCTTGTCGAATGAATTTTTAGTAGCTACATTTACACGGATGAACACGCAGGAGCATTTTCTCAATGTTAGGTACAATACAATGAGCCAACATAAGCAAAATTAAGACACCTATATCTTATTAAGACCTTAAAAAAAAGAAAATAACTAAATAGCTATTTTTCTTATTCTTGTCGAATGAATTTTTAGTAGCTACATTTACACGGATGAACACGCAGGAGCATTTGCTCAATGTTAGGTACATTACAATGAGCCAAAATTAGCAAAATTAGGACACCTATAACTTTTAAAGACCTTTAAAAAAATAAAATAAGTAAATAGCTATTTTTCTGATTCCTGTCGAATGAATTTTTTTTAGCTACATTTACACCGATGAACACGTTGAAGCAACAGCTTAATGTTAAGTACAATACAATGAGCCAAAATAAGCAAAATTAAGGTACCCATATCATTTCAAGACCTTTAAAAAAAAAAAAAAGTAAATAGCTAATTTTCTTATTCTTATCGAATGAATTTTTTTTAGCTACATTTACACCGATGAACATGCAGGAGCAATTGCTCAATGTTAGTGCAATACAATGAGGCAAAATAAGCAAAATTAAGACACCCATATCATTTCAAGACCTTTAAAAAAAATAAAATAAGGAAATATCTATTTTTCTGATTCCTGTCGAATGAATTTTTTTTAGCTACATTTACACCGATGAACACGCTGAAGCAACTGCTCAATGTTTAGTACAATACAATGAGCCAAAATAAGCAAAATTAAGACACCTATATCTTTTAAAGACCTTTAAAAAAAAAATAAGTAAATAGCTATTTTTCTTATTCTTGTCGAATGAATTTTTTTAGCTACAATTACACCGATGAACACGCAGGAGCAATTGCTTAATGTTAAGTACAATACAATGAGCCGAAATAAGCAAAATTATGACACCCATATCATATCAAAACCTTTAAAAAAAATAAAATAAGTATATAGCTATTTTTGGTATTCTTGTCGAATGAATTTTTTTTAGCTACATTTACACCGATGAACACGCAGAAGCAATTGGTCAATGTCAAGTTCAATACATTGAGCCAAAATAAGAAAAATTAAGACACCCATATCATTTCAAGACCTTTAAAAAAAAGAAAATAATGAAATAGCTATTTTTCTTATTCTTGTCGAATAAATTTTATGTAGCTACATTTTCACCGATGAACACGCTGGAGCAATTGCTAAATGTAAGGTACAATACAGTGAGCCAAAATAAGCAAAACTAGGACACCCATATCTATTCAAGACCTTTAGAAAAAATAAAATAATTAAATAGCTATTTTTCTTTTTCTTGTCGAGTGAATTTTTTTAGCTACATTTACACCGATGAACACGCAGGAGCAATTGCTCGATGTTAAGTACAATTTAATGAGCCAAAACGAGCAAAATTAAGACACCCATATCATATCAAGACCTTTAAAAAAATGAAATAAGTATGTAGCTATTTTTCTTATTCTTGTCGAATGAATTTTTAGTAGCTACATTTACACGGATGAACACGCAGGAGCATTTTCTCAATGTTAGGTACAATACAATGAGCCAACATAAGCAAAATTAAGACACCTATATCTTATTAAGACCTTAAAAAAAAGAAAATAACTAAATAGCTATTTTTCTTATTCTTGTCGAATGAATTTTTAGTAGCTACATTTACACGGATGAACACGCAGGAGCATTTGCTCAATGTTAGGTACATTACAATGAGCCAAAATTAGCAAAATTAGGACACCTATAACTTTTAAAGACCTTTAAAAAAATAAAATAAGTAAATAGCTATTTTTCTGATTCCTGTCGAATGAATTTTTTTTAGCTACATTTACACCGATGAACACGTTGAAGCAACAGCTTAATGTTAAGTACAATACAATGAGCCAAAATAAGCAAAATTAAGGTACCCATATCATTTCAAGACCTTTAAAAAAAAAAAAAAGTAAATAGCTAATTTTCTTATTCTTATCGAATGAATTTTTTTTAGCTACATTTACACCGATGAACATGCAGGAGCAATTGCTCAATGTTAGTGCAATACAATGAGGCAAAATAAGCAAAATTAAGACACCCATATCATTTCAAGACCTTTAAAAAAAATAAAATAAGGAAATATCTATTTTTCTGATTCCTGTCGAATGAATTTTTTTTAGCTACATTTACACCGATGAACACGCTGAAGCAACTGCTCAATGTTTAGTACAATACAATGAGCCAAAATAAGCAAAATTAAGACACCTATATCTTTTAAAGACCTTTAAAAAAAAAATAAGTAAATAGCTATTTTTCTTATTCTTGTCGAATGAATTTTTTTAGCTACAATTACACCGATGAACACGCAGGAGCAATTGCTTAATGTTAAGTACAATACAATGAGCCGAAATAAGCAAAATTATGACACCCATATCATATCAAAACCTTTAAAAAAAATAAAATAAGTATATAGCTATTTTTGGTATTCTTGTCGAATGAATTTTTTTTAGCTACATTTACACCGATGAACACGCAGAAGCAATTGGTCAATGTCAAGTTCAATACATTGAGCCAAAATAAGAAAAATTAAGACACCCATATCATTTCAAGACCTTTAAAAAAAATAAAATAAGGAAATAGCCATTTTTCTGATTCCTGTCGAATGAATTTTTTTTAGCTACATTTACACCGATGAACACGCAGAAGCAAATGCTCAATGTTTAGTACAATACAGTGAGCCAAAATAAGCAAAATTAAGACACCTTTATCTTTTGAAGACCTTTAAAAAAATAAAATAAGTAAATAGCTATTTTTCTGATTCCTGTCGAATGAATTTTTTTTAGCTACATTTACACCTTTGAACACGCAAAAGCAACTGCTCAATGTTACGAACAATACAATGAGCCAAAATAAGCAAAATTAAGACACCCATATCATTTCAAGACCTTTAAAAAAAAAAAATAAGTAAATAGCTATTTTTCTTATTCTTGTCGAATGAATTTTTTTTAGCTACAATTACACCGATGAACACGCAGGAGCAATTGGTTGATGTTAGGTACAATACAGTGAGCCCAAATAAGCAAAATTATGACACCCATATCATATTAAAACCTGTAAAAAAAATAAAATAAGTATATAGCTATTTTTCGTATTCTTGGCGAATGAATTTTTTTCAGCTACATTTACACGGATGAACATGCAGGAGCAATAGTTAAATGTTAAGTACAATACAATGAGCCAAAATAAGCAAAATTAAGACACCCATATCATATCAAAACCTTTAAAAAAAATAAAATAAGTATATAGCTATTTTTCTTATTCTTGTCGAATGAATTTTTTTTAGCTCCACTTACACCGATGAACACGCAGGAGCAATTGGTCAATGTTAAGTACAATACAGTGAGCCTAAATAACCAAAATTAAGACACCTATATCTTTTTAAGACCTATAAAAAAAAGAAAATAATGAAATAGCTATTTTTCTTATTCTTGTCGAATAAATTTTATGTAGCTACATTTACACCGATGAACACGCTGGAGCAATTGCTAAATGTAAGGTACAAGACAGTGAGCCAAAATAAGCAAAACTAGGACACCCATATCTATTCAAGACCTTTAAAAAAAATAAAATAAGTAAATAGCTATTTTTCTTATTCTTGTCGAGTGAATTTTTTTAGCTACATTTACACCGATGAACACGCAGGAGCAATTGCTCGATGTTAAGTACAATTTAATGAGCCAAAACGAGCAAAATTAAGACACCCATATCATATCAAGACCTTTAAAAAAATGAAATAAGTATGTAGCTATTTTTCTTATTCTTGTCGAATGAATTTTTAGTAGCTACATTTACACGGATGAACACGCAGGAGCATTTACTCAATGTTAGGTACAATACAATGAGCCAACATAAGCAAAATTAAGACACCTATATCTTATTAAGACCTTAAAAAAAAGAAAATAACTAAATAGCTATTTTTCTTATTCTTGTCGAATGAATTTTTAGTAGCTACATTTACACGGATGAACACGCAGGAGCATTTGCTCAATGTTAGGTACATTACAATGAGCCAAAATTAGCAAAATTAGGACACCTATATCTTTTAAAGACCTTTAAAAAAATAAAATAAGTAAATAGCTATTTTTCTGATTCCTGTCGAATGAATTTTTTTTAGCTACATTTACACCGATGAACACGTTGAAGCAACAACTTAATGTTAAGTACAATACATTGAGCCAAAATAAGCCAAATTAAGACACCCATATCATTTCAAGACCTTTAAAAAAAAAAATAAGTAAATAGCTATTTTTCTTATTCTTATCGAATGAATTTTTTTTAGCTACATTTACACCGATGAACATGCAGGAGCAATTGCTCAATGTTAGTGCAATACAATGAGGCAAAATAAGCAAAATTAAGACACCCATATCATTTCAAGACCTTTAAAAAAAATAAAATAAGGAAATATCTATTTTTCTTATTCTTGTCGAATGAATTTTTTTTAGCTACATTTACACCTATGAACTCGCAGGAGCAATTGCTCAATCTTAAGCACAATACGGTGAAACAAAATAAGCAAAATAAAGACTCCCATATCATATCAAGGCCTTTAAAAAAAATAAAATAAGTAATTAGCTATTTTTCTGATTCCTGTCGAATGAATTTTTTTTAGCTACATTTACACCGATGAACACGCTGAAGCAACTGCTCAATGTTTAGTACAATACAATGAGCCAAAATAAGCAAAATTAAGACACCTATATCTTTTAAAGACCTTTAAAAAAAAAAATAAGTAAATAGCTATTTTTCTTATTCTTGTCGAATGAATTTTTTTAGCTACAATTACACCGATGAACACGCAGGAGCAATGGCTTAATGTTAAGGACAATACAATGAGCCGAAATAAGCAAAATTATGACACCCATATCATATCCAAACCTTTAAAAAAAATAAAATAAGTATATAGCTATTTTTGGTATTCTTGTCGAATGAATTTTTTTTAGCTACATTTACACCGATGAACACGCAGAAGCAATTGGTCAATGTTAAGTACAATACATTGAGCCAAAATAAGAAAAATTAAGACACCCATATCATTTCAAGACCTTTAAAAAAAAATAAGTAAATAGCTATTTTTCTTATTCTTGTCGAATGAATTTTTTTTAGCTACAATTACACCGATGAACACGCAGGAGCAATTGCTCAATGTTAAGTACAATACAGTGAGCCTAAATAACCAAAATTAAGACACCTATATCTTTTTAAGACCTTTAAAAAAAAGAAAATAATGAAATAGCTATTTTTCTTATTCTTGTCGAATAAATTTTATGTAGCTACATTTTCACCGATGAACACGCTGGAGCAATTGCTAAATGTAAGGTACAATACAGTGAGCCAAAATAAGCAAAACTAGGACACCCATATCTATTCAAGACCTTTAGAAAAAATAAAATAATTAAATAGCTATTTTTCTTTTTCTTGTCGAGTGAATTTTTTTAGCTACATTTACACCGATGAACACGCAGGAGCAATTGCTCGATGTTAAGTACAATTTAATGAGCCAAAACGAGCAAAATTAAGACACCCATATCATATCAAGACCTTTAAAAAAATGAAATAAGTATGTAGCTATTTTTCTTATTCTTGTCGAATGAATTTTTAGTAGCTACATTTACACGGATGAACACGCAGGAGCATTTTCTCAATGTTAGGTACAATACAATGAGCCAACATAAGCAAAATTAAGACACCTATATCTTATTAAGACCTTAAAAAAAAGAAAATAACTAAATAGCTATTTTTCTTATTCTTGTCGAATGAATTTTTAGTAGCTACATTTACACGGATGAACACGCAGGAGCATTTGCTCAATGTTAGGTACATTACAATGAGCCAAAATTAGCAAAATTAGGACACCTATATCTTTTAAAGACCTTTAAAAAAATAAAATAAGTAAATAGCTATTTTTCTGATTCCTGTCGAATGAATTTTTTTTAGCTACATTTACACCGATGAACACGTTGAAGCAACAGCTTAATGTTAAGTACAATACAATGAGCCAAAATAAGCAAAATTAAGGTACCCATATCATTTCAAGACCTTTAAAAAAAAAAAAAAGTAAATAGCTAATTTTCTTATTCTTATCGAATGAATTTTTTTTAGCTACATTTACACCGATGAACATGCAGGAGCAATTGCTCAATGTTAGTGCAATACAATGAGGCAAAATAAGCAAAATTAAGACACCCATATCATTTCAAGACCTTTAAAAAAAATAAAATAAGGAAATATCTATTTTTCTGATTCCTGTCGAATGAATTTTTTTTAGCTACATTTACACCGATGAACACGCTGAAGCAACTGCTCAATGTTTAGTACAATACAATGAGCCAAAATAAGCAAAATTAAGACACCTATATCTTTTAAAGACCTTTAAAAAAAAAATAAGTAAATAGCTATTTTTCTTATTCTTGTCGAATGAATTTTTTTAGCTACAATTACACCGATGAACACGCAGGAGCAATTGCTTAATGTTAAGTACAATACAATGAGCCGAAATAAGCAAAATTATGACACCCATATCATATCAAAACCTTTAAAAAAAATAAAATAAGTATATAGCTATTTTTGGTATTCTTGTCGAATGAATTTTTTTTAGCTACATTTACACCGATGAACACGCAGAAGCAATTGGTCAATGTCAAGTTCAATACATTGAGCCAAAATAAGAAAAATTAAGACACCCATATCATTTCAAGACCTTTAAAAAAAATAAAATAAGGAAATAGCCATTTTTCTGATTCCTGTCGAATGAATTTTTTTTAGCTACATTTACACCGATGAACACGCAGAAGCAAATGCTCAATGTTTAGTACAATACAGTGAGCCAAAATAAGCAAAATTAAGACACCTTTATCTTTTGAAGACCTTTAAAAAAATAAAATAAGTAAATAGCTATTTTTCTGATTCCTGTCGAATGAATTTTTTTTAGCTACATTTACACCTTTGAACACGCAAAAGCAACTGCTCAATGTTACGAACAATACAATGAGCCAAAATAAGCAAAATTAAGACACCCATATCATTTCAAGACCTTTAAAAAAAAAAAATAAGTAAATAGCTATTTTTCTTATTCTTGTCGAATGAATTTTTTTTAGCTACAATTACACCGATGAACACGCAGGAGCAATTGGTTGATGTTAGGTACAATACAGTGAGCCCAAATAAGCAAAATTATGACACCCATATCATATTAAAACCTGTAAAAAAAATAAAATAAGTATATAGCTATTTTTCGTATTCTTGGCGAATGAATTTTTTTCAGCTACATTTACACGGATGAACATGCAGGAGCAATAGTTAAATGTTAAGTACAATACAATGAGCCAAAATAAGCAAAATTAAGACACCCATATCATATCAAAACCTTTAAAAAAAATAAAATAAGTATATAGCTATTTTTCTTATTCTTGTCGAATGAATTTTTTTTAGCTCCACTTACACCGATGAACACGCAGGAGCAATTGGTCAATGTTAAGTACAATACAGTGAGCCTAAATAACCAAAATTAAGACACCTATATCTTTTTAAGACCTATAAAAAAAAGAAAATAATGAAATAGCTATTTTTCTTATTCTTGTCGAATAAATTTTATGTAGCTACATTTACACCGATGAACACGCTGGAGCAATTGCTAAATGTAAGGTACAATACAGTGAGCCAAAATAAGCAAAACTAGGACACCCATATCTATTCAAGACCTTTAAAAAAAATAAAATAAGTAAATAGCTATTTTTCTTATTCTTGTCGAGTGAATTTTTTTAGCTACATTTACACCGATGAACACGCAGGAGCAATTGCTCGATGTTAAGTACAATTTAATGAGCCAAAACGAGCAAAATTAAGACACCCATATCATATCAAGACCTTTAAAAAAATGAAATAAGTATGTAGCTATTTTTCTTATTCTTGTCGAATGAATTTTTAGTAGCTACATTTACACGGATGAACACGCAGGAGCATTTTCTCAATGTTAGGTACAATACAATGAGCCAACATAGCAAAATTAAGACACCTATATCTTATTAAGACCTTAAAAAAAAGAAAATAACTAAATAGCTATTTTTCTTATTCTTGTCGAATGAATTTTTAGTAGCTACATTTACACGGATGAACACGCAGGAGCATTTGCTCAATGTTACGTACATTACAATGAGCCAAAATTAGCAAAATTAGGACACCTATATCTTTTAAAGACCTTTAAAAAAATAAAATAAGTAAATAGCTATTTTTCTGATTCCTGTCGAATGAATTTTTTTTAGCTACATTTACACCGATGAACACGTTGAAGCAACAGCTTAATGTTAAGTACAATACAATGAGCCAAAATAAGCAAAATTAAGACACCCATATCATTTCAAGACCTTTAAAAAAAAAAATAAGTAAATAGCTATTTTTCTTATTCTTATCGAATGAATTTTTTTTAGCTACATTTACACCGATGAACATGCAGGAGCAATTGCTCAATGTTAGTGCAATACAATGAGGCAAAATAAGCAAAATTAAGACACCCATATCATTTCAAGACCTTTAAAAAAAATAAAATAAGGAAATATCTATTTTTCTTATTCTTGTCGAATGAATTTTTTTTAGCTACATTTACACCTATGAACTCGCAGGAGCAATTGCTCAATCTTAAGCACAATACGGTGAAACAAAATAAGCAAAATAAAGACTCCCATATCATATCAAGACCTTTAAAAAAAATAAAATAAGTAATTAGCTATTTTTCTGATTCCTGTCGAATGAATTTTTTTTAGCTACATTTACACCGATGAACACGCTGAAGCAACTGCTCAATGTTAAGTACAATACAATGAGCCAAAATAAGCAAAATTAAGACACCTATATCTTTTAAAGACCTTTAAAAAAAAAAATAAGTAAATAGCTATTTTTCTTATTCTTGTCGAATGAATTTTTTTAGCTACATTTACACCGATGAACACGCTGGAGCAATTGCTAAATGTAAGGTACAATACAGTGAGCCAAAATAAGCAAAACTAGGACACCCATATCTATTCAAGACCTTTAAAAAAAAATAAAATAAGTAAATAGCTATTTTTCTTATTCTTGTCGAGTGAATTTTTTTAGCTACAATTACACCGATGAACACGCAGGAGCAATTGCTCGATGTTAAGTACAATTTAATGAGCCAAAACGAGCAAAATTAAGACACCCATATCATATCAAGACCTTTAAAAAAATGAAATAAGTATGTAGCTATTTTTCTTATTCTTGTCGAATGAATTTTTAGTAGCTACATTTACACGGATGAACACGCAGGAGCATTTTCTCAATGTTAGGTACAATACAATGAGCCAACATAAGCAAAATTAAGACACCTATATCTTATTAAGACCTTAAAAAAAAGAAAATAACTAAATAGCTATTTTTCTTATTCTTGTCGAATGAATTTTTAGTAGCTACATTTACACGGATGAACACGCAGGAGCATTTGCTCAATGTTAGGTACATTACAATGAGCCAAAATTAGCAAAATTAGGACACCTATATCTTTTAAAGACCTTTAAAAAAATAAAATAAGTAAATAGCTATTTTTCTGATTCCTGTCGAATGAATTTTTTTTAGCTACATTTACACCGATGAACACGTTGAAGCAACAGCTTAATGTTAAGTACAATACAATGAGCCAAAATAAGCAAAATTAAGACACCCATATCATTTCAAGACTTTTAAAAAAAAAATAAGTAAATAGCTAATTTTCATATTCTTATCGAATGAATTTTTTTTAGCTACATTTACACCGATGAACATGCAGGAGCAATTGCTCAATGTTAGTGCAATACAATGAGGCAAAATAAGCAAAATTAAGACACCCATATCATTTCAAGACCTTTAAAAAAAATAAAATAAGGAAATATCTATTTTTCTGATTCCTGTCGAATGAATTTTTTTTAGCTACATTTACACCGATGAACACGCTGAAGCAACTGCTCAATGTTAATTACAATACAATGAGCCAAAATAAGCAAAATTAAGACACCTATATCATTTCAAGACCTTAAAAAAAATAAAATAAGTAAATAGCTATTTTTCGTATTCTTGCCGTATTAATTTTTTTTAGCTAACTTTACACCGATGAACACGCAGGAGCAATTGCTCAATGTTAAGTACAATACAATGAGCCAAAATAAGCAAAATTAAGACACCCATATTATTTCAAGACCTTTAAAAAAATAAAATAAGTAAATAGCTATTTTTCGTATTTTTGTCGAATGAATTTTTTTTAGCTACATTTAAACCGATTAAGACGCAGGAGCAATTGCTTAAGGTTAAGTACAATACAATGAGCCGAAATAAGCAAAATTATGACACCCATATCATATCAAAACCTTTAAAAAAAATAAAATAAGTATATAGCTATTTTTGGTATTCTTGTCGAATGAATTTTTTTTAGCTACATTTACACCGATGAACACGCAGAAGCAATTGGTCAATGTTCAGTACAATACATTGAGCCAAAATAAGAAAAATTAAGACACCCATATCATTTCAAGACCTTTAAAAAAAAAATAAGTAAATTGCTATTTTTCTTATTCTTGTCGAATGAATTTTTTTTAGCTACAATTACACCGATGAACACGCAGGAGCAATTGCTCAATGTTATGCACAATACAATGAGCTGAAATAAGCAAAATTATGACACCCATATCATATCAAAACCTTTAAAAAAAATAAAATAAGTATATAGCTATTTTTCTTATTCTTGTCGCATGAATTTTTTTTAGCTCCACTTACACCGATGAACACGCAGGAGCAATTGGTCAATGTTATGTCCAATACAGTGAGCCTAAATAACCAAAATTAAGACACCTATATCTTTTTAAGACCTTTAAAAAAAAGAAAATAATGAAATAGCTATTTTTCTTATTCTTGTCGAATAAATTTTATGTAGCTACGTTTACACCGATGAACACGCTGGAGCAATTGCTAAATGTAAGGTACAATACAGTGAGCCAAAATAAGCAAAACTAGGACACCCATATCTATTCAAGACCTTTAAAAAAAATAAAATAAGTAAATAGCTATTTTTCTTATTCTTGTCGAGTGAATTTTTTTAGCTACATTTACACCGATGAACACGCAGGAGCAATTGCTCGATGTTAAGTACAATTTAATGAGCCAAAACGAGCAAAATTAAGACACCCATATCATATCAAGACCTTTAAAAAAATGAAATAAGTATGTAGCTATTTTTCTTATTCTTGTCGAATGAATTTTTAGTAGCTACATTTACACGGATGAACACGCAGGAGCATTTTCTCAATGTTAGGTACAATACAATGAGCCAACATAAGCAAAATTAAGACACCTATATCTTATTAAGACCTTAAAAAAAAGAAAATAACTAAATAGCTATTTTTCTTACTCTTGTCGAATGAATTTTTTTTAGCTACAATTACACCGATGAACACGCAGGAGCAATTGCCTGATGTTAAGTACAATACAATGAGCCGAAATAAGCAAAATTATGACACCCATATCATATCAAAACCTTTAAAAAAAATAAAATAAGTATATAGCTATTTTTGGTATTCTTGTCGAATGAATTTTTTTTAGCTACATTTACACCGATGAACACGCAGAAGCAATTGGTCAATGTTAAGTACAATACATTGAGCCAAAAAAAGAAAAATTAAGACACCCATATCATTTCAAGACCTTTAAAAAAAAAATAAGTAAATAGCTATTTTTCTTATTCTTGTCGAATGAATTTTTTTTAGCTACAATTACACCGATGAACACGCAGGAGCAATTGCTCAATGTTATGTACAATACAATGAGCCGAAATAAGCAAAATTATGACACCCATATCATATCAAAACCTTTAAAAAAAAAAATAAGTATATAGCTATTTTTCTTATTCTTGTCGAATGAATTTTTTTTAGCTCCACTTACACCGATGAACACGCAGGAGCAATTGGTCAATGTTAAGTACAATACAGTGAGCCTAAATAACCAAAATTAAGACACCTATATCTTTTTAAGACCTTTAAAAAAAAGAAAATAATGAAATAGCTATTTTTCATATTCTTGTCGAATAAATTTTATGTAGCTACATTTACACCGATGAACACGCTGGAGCAATTGCTAAATGTAAGGTACAATACAGTGAGCCAAAATAAGCAAAACTAGGACACCCATATCTATTCAAGACCTTTAAAAAAAATAAAATAAGTAAATAGCTATTTTTCTTATTCTTGTCGAGTGAATTTTTTTAGCTACATTTACACCGATGAACACGCAGGAGCAATTGCTCGATGTTAAGTACAATTTAATGAGCCAAAACGAGCAAAATTAAGACACCCATATCATATCAAGACCTTTAAAAAAATGAAATAAGTATGTAGCTATTTTTCTTATTCTTGTCGAATGAATTTTTAGTAGCTACATTTACACGGATGAACACGCAGGAGCATTTACTCAATGTTAGGTACAATACAATGAGCCAACATAAGCAAAATTAAGACACCTATATCTTATTAAGACCTTAAAAAAAAGAAAATAACTAAATAGCTATTTTTCTTATTCTTGTCGAATGAATTTTTAGTAGCTACATTTACACGGATGAACACGCAGGAGCATTTGCTCAATGTTAGGTACATTACAATGAGCCAAAATTAGCAAAATTAGGACACCTATATCTTTTAAAGACCTTTAAAAAAATAAAATATGTAAATAGCTATTTTTCTGATTCCTGTCGAATGAATTTTTTTTAGCTACATTTACACCGATGAACACGTTGAAGCAACAACTTAATGTTAAGTACAATACATTGAGCCAAAATAAGCCAAATTAAGACACCCATATCATTTCAAGACCTTTAAAAAAAAAAATAAGTAAATAGCTATTTTTCTTATTCTTATCGAATGAATTTTTTTTAGCTACATTTACACCGATGAACATGCAGGAGCAATTGCTCAATGTTAGTGCAATACAATGAGGCAAAATAAGCAAAATTAAGACACCCATATCATTTCAAGACCTTTAAAAAAAATAAAATAAGGAAATATCTATTTTTCTTATTCTTGTCGAATGAATTTTTTTTAGCTACATTTACACCTATGAACTCGCAGGAGCAATTGCTCAATCTTAAGCACAATACGGTGAAACAAAATAAGCAAAATAAAGACTCCCATATCATATCAAGACCTTTAAAAAAAATAAAATAAGTAATTAGCTATTTTTCTGATTCCTGTCGAATGAATTTTTTTTAGCTACATTTACACCGATGAACACGCTGAAGCAACTGCTCAATGTTTAGTACAATACAATGAGCCAAAATAAGCAAAATTAAGACACCTATATCTTTTAAAGACCTTTAAAAAAAAAAATAAGTAAATAGCTATTTTTCTTATTCTTGCCGAATGAATTTTTTTAGCTACAATTACACCGATGAACACGCAGGAGCAATTGCTTAATGTTAAGGACAATACAATGAGCCGAAATAAGCAAAATTATGACACCCATATCATATCAAAACCTTTAAAAAAAATAAAATAAGTATATAGCTATTTTTGGTATTCTTGTCGAATGAATTTTTTTTAGCTACATTTACACCGATGAACACGCAGAAGCAATTGGTCAATGTTAAGTACAATACATTGAGCCAAAATAAGAAAAATTAAGACACCCATATCATTTCAAGATCTTTAAAAAAAAATAAGTAAATAGCTATTTTTCTTATTCTTGTCGAATGAATTTTTTTTAGCTACAATTACACCGATGAACACGCAGGAGCAATTGCTCAATGTTAAGTACAATACAGTGAGCCTAAATAACCAAAATTAAGACATATCTTTTTAAGACCTTTAAAAAAAAGAAAATAATGAAATAGCTATTTTTCTTATTCTTGTCGAATAAATTTTATGTAGCTACATTTTCACCGATGAACACGCTGGAGCAATTGCTAAATGTAAGGTACAATACAGTGAGCCAAAATAAGCAAAACTAGGACACCCATATCTATTCAAGACCTTTAGAAAAAATTAAATAATTAAATAGCTATTTTTCTTTTTCTTGTCGAGTGAATTTTTTTAGCTACATTTACACCGATGAACACGCAGGAGCAATTGCTCGATGTTAAGTACAATTTAATGAGCCAAAACGAGCAAAATTAAGACACCCATATCATATCAAGACCTTTAAAAAAATGAAATAAGTATGTAGCTATTTTTCTTATTCTTGTCGAATGAATTTTTAGTAGCTACATTTACACGGATGAACACGCAGGAGCATTTTCTCAATGTTAGGTACAATACAATGAGCCAACATAAGCAAAATTAAGACACCTATATCTTATTAAGACCTTAAAAAAAAGAAAATAACTAAATAGCTATTTTTCTTATTCTTGTCGAATGAATTTTTAGTAGCTACATTTACACGGATGAACACGCAGGAGCATTTGCTCAATGTAAGGTACATTACAATGAGCCAAAATTAGCAAAATTAGGACACCTATATCTTTTAAAGACCTTTAAAAAAATAAAATAAGTAAATAGCTATTTTTCTGATTCCTGTCGAATGAATTTTTTTTAGCTACATTTACACCGATGAACACGTTGAAGCAACAGCTTAATGTTAAGTACAATACAATGAGCCAAAATAAGCAAAATTAAGACACCCATATCATTTCAAGACCTTTAAAAAAAAAAAAAAGTAAATAGCTAATTTTCTTATTCTTATCGAATGAATTTTTTTTAGCTACATTTACACCGATGAACATGCAGGAGCAATTGCTCAATGTTAGTGCAATACAATGAGGCAAAATAAGCAAAATTAAGACACCCATATCATTTCAAGACCTTTAAAAAAAATAAAATAAGGAAATATCTATTTTTCTGATTCCTGTCGAATGAATTTTTTTTAGCTACATTTACACCGATGAACACGCTGAAGCAACTGCTCAATGTTTAGTACAATACAATGAGCCAAAATAAGCAAAATTAAGACACCTATATCTTTTAAAGACCTTTAAAAAAAAAATAAGTAAATAGCTATTTTTCTTATTCTTGTCGAATGAATTTTTTTAGCTACAATTACACCGATGAACACGCAGGAGCAATTGCTTAATGTTAAGTACAATACAATGAGCCGAAATAAGCAAAATTATGACACCCATATCATATCAAAACCTTTAAAAAAAATAAAATAAGTATATAGCTATTTTTGGTATTCTTGTCGAATGAATTTTTTTTAGCCACATTTACACCGATGAACACGCAGGAGCAATTGCGCAATGTTAAATACAATACAATGAATCTATATAAGCCAAATTAAGACACCCGTGTTATATCAAGACCTTAAAAAAAATAAAATAAATGTATAGCTATTTTTCTTATTCTTGTCGAATGAATTTTTTTTAGCTCCATTTACACCGATGAACACGCAGGAGCAATTGGTCAATGTTAAGTACAATACAGTGAGCTGAAATAAGCAAAATTAGGACACCTATATCTTTTAAAGACCTTTAAAAAAAAAATTACTAAATTGCTATTTTTCTTATTCTTGTCTTGTGAATTTTTAGTAGCTACATTTACACGGATGAACACGCAGGAGCATTTGCCCAATGTTAGGTACAATACAATGAGCCAAAATAAGCAAAATTAGGACACCTATATCTTTTAAAGACCTTTAAAAAAATAAAATAAGTAAATAGCTATTTTTCTGATTCCTGTCGAATGAATTTTTTTTAGCTACATTTACACCGATGAACTCGCAAGAGCAATTGCTCGATCTTAAGCATAATACGGTGAGGCAAAATAAGCAAAATAAAGACTCCCATATCATATCAAGACCTTTAAAAAAAATAAAATAAATGTATAGCTATTTTTCTTATTCTTGTCGAATGAATTTTTTTTAGCTCCATTTACACCGATGAACACGCAGGAGCAATTGGTCAATGTTAAGTACAATACAGTGAGCCTAAATAACCAAAATTAAGACACCTATATCTTTTTAAGACCTTTAAAAAAAAGAAAATAATGAAATAGCTATTTTTCTTATTCTTGTCGAATAAATTTTTTGTAGCTACATTTACACCGATGAACACGCAGGAGCAATTGCTCAATGTTAGGTACAATACATTGAGCCAACATAAGCAAAATTAGGACACCTATATCTTTTTAAGACCTTTAAAAAAATAAAATAAGTAAATAGCTATTTTTCTGATTCCTGTCGAATGAATTTTTTTTAGCTCCATTTACACCGATGAACACGCAGGAGCAATTGGTCAATATTAAGTACAATACAGTGAGCCTAAATAACCAAAATTAAGACACCTATATCTTTTTAAGACCTTTAAAAAAAGAAAATAACGAAATAGCTATTTTTCTTATTCTTGTCGAATGAATTTTTTGTAGCTAAATTTACACCAACGAACACGCAGGAGCAATTGCTCAATGTTAGGTGCAATACAGTGAGCCAACATAAGCAAAATTAAGACACCTATATCTTTTTAAGACCTTTAAAAAAATAAAATAAGTAAATAGCTATTTTCCTGATTCCTGTCGAATGAATTTTTTTTAGCTACATTTACACCGATGAACTCGCAGGAGCAATTGCTCGATCTTAAGCATAATACGGTGAGCCAAAATAAGCATAATAAAGACTCCCATATCATATCAAGACCTTTAAAAAAAAAAAAATAAGTAAATAGCTATTTTTCTTATTCTTGTCGAATGAATTTTTTTTAGCTACATTTACACCTATGAACTCGCAGGAGCAATTGCTCGATCTTAAGCACAATACGGTGAGCCAAAATAAGCAAAATAATGACTCCCATATCATATCAAGACCTTTAAAAAAAATAAAATATGTAAATAGCTATTTTTCTGATTCCTGTCGAATGAATTTTTTTTAGCTACATTTACACCGATGAACACGCAGAAGCAACTGCTCAATGTTTAATACAATACAATGAGCCAAAATAAGCAAAATTAAGACACCTATATCTTTTAAAGACCTTTAAAAAAATAAAATAAGTAAATAGCTATTTTTCTGATTCCTGTCGAATGAATTTTTTTTAGCTACATTTACACCTTTGAACACGCAGAAGCAACTGCTCAATGTTAAGAACAATACAATGAGCCTAAATAAGCAAAATTAAGACACCCATATCATTTCAAGACCTTTAAAAAAAAAAAATAAGTAAATAGCTATTTTTCTTATTCTTGTCGAATGAATTTTTTTTAGCTACAATTACACCGATGAACACGCAGGAGCAATTGCTTAATGTTAGTTACAATACAGTGAGCCGAAATGAGCAAAATTATGACACCCATATCATATTAAAACCTTTAAAAAAAATAAAATAAGTATATAGCTATTTTTCGTATTCTTGGCGAATGAATTTTTTTCAGCTACATTTACACGGATGAACATGCAGGAGCAATAGTTAAATGTTAAGTACAATACAGTGAGCCAAAATAAGCAAAATTAAGACACCCGTGTTATATCAAGACCTTTAAAAAAATAAAATAAGTGTATAGCTATTTTTCTTATTCTTGTCGAATGAATTTTTTTTATCTCCACTTACACCGATGAACACGCAGGAGCAATTGGCCAATGTTAAGTACAATACAGTGAGCCTAAATAACCAAAACTAAGACACCTATATCTTTTTAAGACCTTTAAAAAAAAGAAAATAATGAAATAGCTATTTTTCTTATTCTTGTCGAATAAATTTTATGTAGCTACATTTACACCGATGAACACGCTGGAGCAATTGCTAAATGTAAGGTACAATACAGTGAGCCAAAATAAGCAAAACTAGGACACCCATATCTATTCAAGACCTTTAAAAAAAATAAAATAAGTAAATAGCTATTTTTCTTATTCTTGTCGAGTGAATTTTTTTTAGCTACAATTACACCGATGAACACGCAGGAGCAATTGCTTAATGTTAGGTACAATACAGTGAGCCGAAATAAGCAAAATTATGACACCCATATCATATAAAACCTTTAAAAAAAATAAAATAAGTATATAGCTATTTTTCGTATTCTTGGCGAATGAATTTTTTTCAGCTACATTTACACGGATGAACATGCAGGAGCAATAGTTAAATGTTAAGTACAATACAGTGAGCCAAAATAAGCAAAATTAAGACACCCCTGTTATATCAAGACCTTTAAAAAAATAAAATAAGTGTATAGCTATTTTTCTTATTCTTGTCGAATGAATTTTTTTTAGCTCCACTTACACCGATGAACACGCAGGAGCAATTGGTCAATGTTAAGTACAATACAGTGAGTCTAAATAACCAAAACTAAGACACCTATATCTTTTTAAGACCTTTAAAAAAAAGAAAATAATGAAATAGCTATTTTTCTTATTCTTGTCGAATAAATTTTATGTAGCTACATTTACACCGATGAACACGCTGGAGCAATTGCTAAATGTAAGGTACAATACAGTGAGCCAAAATAAGCAAAACTATGACACCCATATCTATTCAAGACCTTTAAAAAAAATAAAATAAGTAAATAGCTATTTTTCTTATTCTTGTCGAGTGAATTTTTTTAGCTACATTTACACCGATGAACACGCAGGAGCAATTGCTCGATGTTAAGTACAATTTAATGAGCCAAAACGAGCAAAATTAAGACACCCATATCATATCAAGACCTTTAAAAAAATGAAATAAGTATGTAGCTATTTTTCTTATTCTTGTCGAATGAATTTTTAGTAGCTACATTTACACGGATGAACACGCAGGAGCATTTTCTCAATGTTAGGTACAATACAATGAGCCAACATAAGCAAAATTAAGACACCTATATCTTATTAAGACCTTAAAAAAAAGAAAATAACTAAATAGCTATTTTTCTTATTCTTGTCGAATGAATTTTTAGTAGCTACATTTACACGGATGAACACGCAGGAGCATTTGCTCAATGTTAGGTACATTACAATGAGCCAAAATTAGCAAAATTAGGACACCTATATCTTTTAAAGACCTTTAAAAAAATAAAATAAGTAAATAGCTATTTTTCTGATTCCTGTCGAATGAATTTTTTTTAGCTACATTTACACCGATGAACACGTTGAAGCAACAGCTTAATGTTAAGTACAATACAATGAGCCAAAATAAGCAAAATTAAGACACCCATATCATTTCAAGACCTTTAAAAAAAATAAAATAAGGAAATATCTATTTTTCTTATTCTTGTCGAATGAATTTTTTTTAGCTACATTTACACCTATGAATTCGCAGGAGCAATTGTTCAATCTTAAGCACAATTCGGTGAGCCAAAATAAGCAAAATAAAGACTCCCATATCATATCAAGACCTTTAAAAAAAATAAAATAAGTAAATAGCTATTTTTCTGATTCCTGTCGAATGAATTTTTTTTAGCTACATTTACACCGATGAACACGCAGAAGCAAATGCTCAATGTTAAGTACGATACAGTGAGCCAAAATAAGCAAAATTAAGACACCTATATCTTTTGAAGACCTTTAAAAAAATAAAATAAGTAAATAGCTATTTTTCTGATTCCTGTCGAATGAATTTTTTTTAGCTACATTTACACCTTTGAACACGCAAAAGCAACTGCTCAATGTTACGCACAATACAATGAGCCAAAATAAGCAAAATTAAGACACCCATATCATTTCAAGACCTTTAAAAAAAAAAAATAAGTAAATAGCTATTTTTCTTATTCTTGTCGAATGAATTTTTTTTAGCTACAATTACACCGATGAACACGCAGGAGCAATTGCTCAATGTTAAGTACAATACATTGAGCCAAAATAAGCAAAATTATGACACCCATATCATTTCAAGACCTTTAAAATGAAGAAAATATGTAAAGAGCTATTTTTCGTATTCTTGTCGAATGAATTTTTTTCAGCTACATTTACACCGATGAACACGCAGGAGCGATTGCTCAATGTTAAGAACAATACAATGAGCCAAAATAAGCAAAATCTAGACACCCATATCATTTCAAGACCTTTAAATAAAATAAAATAAGTAAATAGCTATTTTTCGTATTCTTGTCGAATGAATTTTTTTGCAACTACATTTACACCGATGAACACGCAGGAGCTATTGCTTAATGTTAAGTACAATACAACGAGCCAAAATAAGCAAAACTTAGACACCCATATCATTTCAAGACCTTTAAAAAAATAAAAATATGTATATAGCTATTTTTCGTATTCTTGTCAAATTAATTTTTTTCAGCCACATTTACGCCGATGAACGCGCAGGAATAATTGCTCAATGTTTAGTACAATATATTGAGCCAAAATAAGCAAAATTAAGACACCCATATCATTTCAAGACCTTTAAAAAAAATAAAATAAGTAAATAGCTATTTTTCGTATTCTTGCCGAATGAATTTTTTTAAGCTACATTGACGCCGATGAACACGCAGGAGCAATTGCTCAATGTTAAGTACAATACATTGAGCCAAAATAAGCAAAATTAAGACACCCATATCATTTCAAGACCTTTAAAATGAAGAAAATATGTAAAGTGCTATTTTTCGTATTCTTGTCGAATGAATTTTTTTCAGCTACATTTACACCGATGAACACGCAGGAGCAATTGCTCATGGTTAAGTACAATACAATGAGCCAAAATAAGCAAAATTTAGACACCCATATCATTTCAAGACCTATAAATAAAATAAAATAAGTAAATAGCTATTTTTCGTATTCTTGTCGAATGAATTTTTTTGCAACTACATTTACACCGATGAACACGCAGGAGCTATTGTTTAATGTTAAGTACAATACAACGAGCCTAAATAAGCAAAATTTAGACACCCATATCATTTCAAGACCTTTAAAAAAAAAAAAAAGTATATAGCTATTTTTCGTATTCTTGTCGAATGAATTTTTTTCAGCCACATTTACATCGATGAACACGCAGAAGCTATTGTTAAATGTTAAGTACAATGCAATGAGCCAAAATAAGTAAAATTTAGACACCCATATCATTTCAATACCTTTAAAAAAAAATAAAATAAGTAAATAGCTATTTTGCGCATTCTTGTCAAATGATTTTTTTCAGCTACATTTACGCCGATGAACACGCAGGAGCAATTGCTCAAGGTTAAGTACAATACAATGAGCCAAAATAAGCAAAATTTAGACACCCATATCATTTCAAGACCTTTAAATAAAATAAAATAAGTAAATAGCTATTTTTCGTATTCTTGTCGAATGAATTTTTTTGCAACTACATTTACACCGATGAACACGCAGGAGCTATTTTTTAATGTTAAGTACAATACAACGAGCCAAAATAAGCAAAATTTATACACCCATATCATTTCAAGACCTTTAAAAAAAATAAAATAAGTATATAGCTATTTTTCGTATTCTTGTCAAATTAATTTTTTCAGCCACATTTACGCCGATGAACACGCAGGAGCAATTGCTCAATGTTTAGTACAATACATTGAGCCTAAATAAGCAAAATTAAGACACCCATATCATTTCAAGACCTTTAAAAAAAATAAAATAAGTAAATAGCTATTTTTCGTATTCTTGCCGAATGAATTTTTTTAAGCTACATTTACGCCGATGAACACGCAGGAGCAATTGCTCAATGTTTAGTACAATACATTGAGCCTAAATAAGCAAAATTAAGACACCCATATCATTTCAAGACCTTTAAAAAAAATAAAATAAGTAAATAGCTATTTTTCGTATTCTTGCCGAATGAATTTTTTTAAGCTACATTTACGCCGATGAACACGCAGGAGCAATTGCTCAATGTTAAGTACAATACATTGAGCCAAAATAAGCAAAATTAAGACACCCATATCATTTCAAGACCTTTAAAATGAAGAAAATATGTAAAGAGCTATTTTTCGTATTCTTGTCGAATGAATTTTTTTCAGCTACATTTACACCGATGAACACGCAGGAGCTATTGTTTAATGTTAAGTACAATACAACGAGCCAAAATAAGCAAAATTTAGACACCCATATCATTTCAAGACCTTTAAAAAAAATAAAATAAGTATATAGCTATTTTTCGTATTCTTGTCAAATGAATTTTTTTCAGCCACATTTACGCCGATGAACACGCAGGAGCAATTGCTCAATGTTTAGTACAATACATTGAGCCAAAATAAGCAAAATTAAGACACCCATATCATTTCAAGACCTTTAAAAAAAATAAAATAAGTATATAGCTATTTTTCGTATTCTTGTCAAATTAATTTTTTTCAGCCACATTTACGCCGATGAACACGCAGGAGCAATTGCTCAATGTTTAGTACAATACATTGAGCCAAAATAAGCAAAATTAAGACACCCATATCATTTCAAGACCTTTAAAAAAAATAAAATAAGTAAATAGCTATTTTTCGTATTCTTGCCGAATGAATTTTTTTAAGCTACATTTACGCCGATGAACACGCAGGAGCAATTGCTCAATGTTATGTACAATACATTGAGCCAAAATAAGCAAAATTATGACACCCATATCATTTCAAGACCTTTAAAATGAAGAAAATATGTAAAGAGCTATTTTTCGTATTCTTGTCGAATGAATTTTTTTCAGCTACATTTACACCGATGAACACGCAGGAGCAATTGCTCAATGTTAAGAACAATACATTGAGCCAAAATAAGCAAAATTTAGACACCCATATCATTTCAAGACCTTTAAATAAAATAAGTAAATAGCTATTTTTCGTATTCTTGTCGAATGAATTTTTTTGCAACTACATTTACACCGATGAACACGCAGGAGCTATTGTTTAATGTTAAGTACAATACAACGAGCCAAAATAAGAAATTTAGACACCCATATCATTTCAAGACCTTTAAAAAAAAAAAAAAGTATATAGCTATTTTTCGTATTCTTGTCAAATTAATTTTTTTCAGCCACATTTACGCCGATGAACACGCAGGAGCAATTGCTCAATGTTTAGTACAATACATTGAGCCAAAATAAGCAAAATTAAGACACCCATATCATTTCAAGACCTTTAAAATAAAGAAAATATGTAAAGAGCTATTTTTCGTATTCTTGTCGAATGAATTTTTTTTAGCTACATTTACACCGATGAACATGCAGGAGCAATTTCTCAATGTTAGTGCAATACAATGAGGCAAAATAAGCAAAATTAAGACACCCATATCATTTCAAGACCTTTAAAAAAAATAAAATAAGGAAATATCTATTTTTCTGATTCCTGTCGAATGATTTTTTTCAGCTACATTTACGCCGATGAACACGCAGGAGCAATTGCTCAAGGTTAAGTACAATACAATGAGCCAAAATAAGCAAAATTTAGACACCCATATCATTTCAAGACCTTTAAATAAAATAAAATAAGTAAATAGCTATTTTTCGTATTCTTGTCGAATGAATTTTTTTGCAACTACATTTACACCGATGAACACGCAGGAGCTATTTTTTAATGTTAAGTACAATACAACGAGCCAAAATAAGCAAAATTTAGACACCCATATCATTTCAAGACCTTTAAAAAAAAAAAAATAAGTATATAGCTATTTTTCGTATTCTTGTCAAATTAATTTTTTCAGCCACATTTACGCCGATGAACACGCAGGAGCAATTGCTCAATGTTTAGTACAATACATTGAGCCAAAATAAGCAAAATTAAGACACCCATATCATTTCAAGACCTTTAAAAAAAATAAAATAAGTAAATAGCTATTTTTCGTATTCTTGCCGAATGAATTTTTTTAAGCTACATTTACGCCGATGAACACGCAGGAGCAATTGCTCAATGTTAAGTACAATACATTGAGCCAAAATAAGCAAAATTAAGACACCCATATCATTTCAAGACCTTTAAAATGAAGAAAATATGTATAGAGCTATTTTTCGTATTCTTGTCGAATGAATTTTTTTCAGCTACATTTACACCGATGAACACGCAGGAGCTATTGTTTAATGTTAAGTACAATACAACGAGCCAAAATAAGCAAAATTTAGACACCCATATCATTTCAAGACCTTTAAAAAAAAAAAAAAAAGTATATAGCTATTTTTCGTATTCTTGTCAAATTAATTTTTTCAGCCACATTTACGCCGATGAACACGCAGGAGCATTTGCTCAATGTTTAGTACAATACATTGAGCCAAAATAAGCAAAATTAAGACACCCATATCATTTCAAGACCTTTAAAAAAAATAATATAAGTAAATAGCTATTTTTCGTATTCTTGCCGAATGAATTTTTTTAAGCTACATTTACGCCGATGAACACTCAGGAGCAATTGCTCAATGTTAAGTACAATACATTGAGCCAAAATAAGCAAAATTTAGACACCCATATCATTTCAAGACCTTTAAAATGAAGAAAATATGTAAAGAGCTATTTTTCGTATTCTTGTCGAATGAATTTTTTTCAGCTACATTTACACCGATGAACACGCAGGAGCAATTGCTCAATGTTAAGAACAATACAATGAGCCAAAATAAGCAAAATTTAGACACCCATATCATTTCAAGACCTTTAAATTGGTTCTTCCAAACTCAATGTAAACTTAGAATTATTAATTTTGGCACTGATGCTGCAATTGGTATTCAGGTCGATGCACCGGCCCAAACCTTATGTGACCAAAGGGTCTAAAGTCTGAGGTCTGATTTCCTTAGGTTGATCCCGAGAGTATAAGTTTTGATTTTTTAAATTCGTAACCTATCCTGTTGTAGGCCGTACCGTATGCGTCAAATACTTTTTGGGCATTTTATATAGGACCTGCTGCATTCTAGTTCTGGGAGGGGGGTCATTTAGCCTTGATTAGCTTGCTTAGTGGTTATGGACCGATTTAGAAAGTACAGAATTACATGTCTATTTCTCAAAATAAGTTGTAGGTAGCTATACTCCAATCATGGTAACCGCTTTCTATAGCCTGTTTTCAATCCAGTTCTGGGGGGTGGGTAATTTTTTTTTTTTTTTTTTTTTTTTTTTTTTAAATTGGGGTACAGGTGTTACCTGTGTGCACTTAAGCCTATTGGGCCTATTGTGCCCCCTACAACAAAGAATCTACATATCTACATCAGTTCCTCGAGGCCTATTTCCCTCAGGAGAGCCAGGACCTTGAGGGGATTTAGAAGTGGTAGGTCTTTTACATGTAATTGCAAGTTTCCCAAGCATGCTGCTCTTCTACGTGCGATTGCATCGCAGTGAAGGTGGATATGCTCGGGGTCCTCCGCTCCTTCGTTACAGAATCTGCATGCTCTAGACTCTCTGACACCTATGTTGGTCAGATGTCCATTCAAGTTGCAATGCCCAGAGAGGAATCCTGTGATCACACGCAGATGTCTCCTGTTCATATTAATGCATACTTGGGCTCTTTTGCGCTGGTGGCTTCCCAGGAGCATTTTGGCTTGCCGAAGGCCCGGCAATGAGGTCCAGTATTCAGCCACTTTCAGGTTCTCCCTGCCTTTAACAAATCTGCGGGCGAGGGTTTCCCCAACACCGCAAAAAGGTTCGGGTCCCGTAAAAGGGGAGGTAGCTCCCCTTTTTGCAAGCTGGTCAGCAACCTCATTGCCTTCAATGCCTGTGTGCCCAGGCACCCATATCAAGGTAACCTTATTCGCACCGGACAGTATGTCCAGTTTCAATCTACATTCCCACACTAGTTGTGAGGTGATTTTGTATGCTGTTATTGCTTTAAGGGCTGCTTGGCTATCTGACATGATAACAATTTCTCTCGATCTATATTCCCTGTCGAGATTCATTTGCATACATCTGTCAAGGGCACATAACTCAGCCTGGTAGACTGTAGTTGTCTCCCCAAGAGACTCCAGATATTTCACCCCAGGACCAAAGACGCCAAGACCTGTTCTTGGTCTTGTACGTCCCAGCCTAGAGCCATCAGTGAACCACTTAATTGTGTGACTATTGAGAATTCCTGCTGATTCGCAGTATTCTTTCTTTGTCCCTAATATAGTTTCGAATTCCCTCTTAAAACAGTATTTTGGGTGAATTCTATCGCTTGGCATATCCAGGCAGTGGTCAGACGTAGTCAGAGAGGCTGAGTCTCTCTTAATTGCCCTTCCACTCCTTTTTACCCCGCTCCTAATAATCCGTAGCCTTGCCATTTCGGCTGACGTTTCCACTGCAATATGGAGGGGTGGGAAGTCCAGCACAATCTCCATTGCTGCAGTGGGACAGGATTTCATAGCCCCTGTAATGCATACACAGGCCAGTCTTTGTACTTTAGTGAGGGTGTCTCTTATACTTTGTACTGCAGTCCTGTGGGCCCAAGTCACACTTCCATACGTAATAATGGGCCTTACAATCAATAAATACACCGTACCGTATGCGTCAAATACTTTTTGGGCATTTTATATAGGACCTGCTGCATTCTAGTTCTGGGAGGGGGGTCATTTAGCCTTGATTAGCTTGCTTAGTGGTTATGGACCGATTTAGAAAGTACAGAATTACATGTCTATTTCTCAAAATAAGTTGTAGGTAGCTATACTCCAATCATGGTAACCGCTTTCTATAGCCTGTTTTCAATCCAGTTCTGGGGGGTGGGTAATAGTATCCTAGCCTGGTCAGTGGTTAAGGGTCAATTTAGGGAGAACTTGGCCCATATCCCATGAAGTTACAAGTGGCAGGCAGTTATTATTGTTTTTTTTCCACATTTAAACTTAAAATGGAACGCTTTGTTAATAGGTACCTACCTAACGTAATCTGTACCAATACTGCCCCAAAACACTGTAGAAGTGCATACTAGGCTGACTTGTTATTTTTAAATAGCCTAACTTGATAAATTGAGTTGAATTAGGACCTGTGCGACTTTAGGGAAACGATATTTCTGAACTTTGGTCTTGAACGACTGCAGTACGGTACATAGGTAGCCTACCTACCATATTAGATTGCTATGTATCAACAGTATAGAAATAGGCTGGCAGTTTTGCCCTGGGGTTACATACGGTATGGCTAGGGTTTGAAGTGTCTACTGACCTTTGGAAGAACGTCAAGAAATGGATAACGTAAGCCTAGTGTGTGCGCATATTACAAAAATATTGCGTTGCGTCCAAGGTAAGTGCCTAATGTAATGAATTGTAATAATATGCCTGGAGCGGTCCCTATGGCAGGCTTATGGCACCCACAATACGACCACTATTGAGGAGCCATTTAAAATTTCTGTTTAGGAAGAACGATGGCGATACGTAATAGTGCCTCTCTTATCCAAATTTTAAATTTGCCGCTCTTTTTAAAATAAATTGTCAAAAATTACAGAAAAAGGCATTACTTTTCTATATTAATTCTACTGCCACGACAAATATTGACAATCAAAAGTTCAGAAACAGCAGCTCGTTCTAGGGATCCAAATTTTTACAAATGTATCGATACCGGTATTGGTACTGGTATTGTATTGAAAGAAAAGTATCGATACCATGAGGTATTGGTATCGAATGGAATGCCAGCTCGCGGGGGTGCGTCCATGGACCCAGGGTATCAAGGGGCCTTTGAAAAATTCTGGTAACTTCTTTAAATAAATAAATAAATATTCTAAAATAACCAATAACTATAATGTTAGACGCATATGACTAAAAATAAATTCAATATAATAAAATTGGGGAATTGCAAATTACAATTTCTAAACAATCAGGCCCGCAAAATTAACCTAGACCAACCTCTATACTTAGCTTACGAAAGAACACTCACACAGCAGGTTGGTGACTATTTTAAAAATTAAAAAAAATTGCGGGAAAAAGTTTAGTTGTGTGGTATGGATTATTTGATTCAATACCAGCAAATAGGTATCGATACCTGTAAGTATTGAATGAAAAGTATCGGGTATCAATACCAGTGGTATCGAAAGGAAAGTATCGATACTAGTATTATATCAGTAGTATCGTTGGATCCCTAGCTCGTTCCACCGACCGGCTAGGGCTATTTACAAAAACGGTGACGTGGTAGCAGACATTCAAGGCTTAGGTGTCGTCTCCACCGACCTCTCATTGCCGAATGCAAATGACATTGACGGAAATTAGAATTTTTCTTATAGAAATCTATTAAAATGTTTGTACCTAACATAGCCCATGACGCCATTTTTTCATTTTAGTTTGTGATTTTACTGTATGATCAATTTTAACTATGGCATAGAGGAAAATAAACATTTCCGTCAATTCTGCAATGCGAGGTCGGTGGAAACCCGCCAAGTCTTGAATGTCTGCTACCACGTCACCGTTTTTGTAAATAGCCCTAGCCTGTCGGTGGAATGGGCACCTAAATTTGGAGAGAAAAAAAACACAATTTTTGATTAAATTGGCAAATTGCCACACAGTACCTGTGCGTCTGCACCGCGGCGCTGATGTCAAAACGGTCACGTGACCGTCTCTAGATTAGAGGTGTGCCGTTCCTGTTTTTTTCTGGAGCTTGCGTTACCAGTTCCGGTGATTCAAGAATAACGGTTTCGAATACGCGTTCTTTTAGGAACCAGTTCCTGGCTTAGGCTTAATCCCAATACTGGTGACTAGTAATCGTACTTGGTCATAATCTGTAGGAACCAGTTTGCCAATGGTTAGCTTATGTAAAAAATAATATCATTACCACTAATTTTCCATGGAGTAAGAACTTGTTAAATAACTGACCGGCAATCTGGATATCCCCATTTTGCATTGCGTTCCTCAAGAACCTAATATTTAGTATCCGGGAGCCGTTGCAACCAGTTCCTAGTTCAAGAACCGTTCTTAGGAACGGCTCCAGTAAGAACGACCCACCTCTACTCTGGATGGCCACATAGCTGACCTGTTGCATGGAGGTTTGAGATCAGCAGAGCAGCCGCAGGGCTCAGGCAGTCAGGCTCGACGCCTCGACCTATAATGGTCTATGTTGGTAGCATCCGGTACGGAGTTTTGGGCATTTTGCCTTGGTGATGCAATTGTGTGCCTTTTTTTGATAGGATGGTAGAATTGAAGTCTACCAGCATTAAAAAATGCTACCAACTAGTGCAGTTTTTGTCACAGTATACGGTTTAGCTGTGGTTTGGAAGTGAAGTGGTTGAAGCGTTGCAAATTAACTCTAATAACGGCCATTGCCCAATCGATCGAGTGGCTAATGAAGTTGATGAAATGTTAAATGTTGTAATTTCTGGAAGTCCTAAAGGTATGCTTATTAAACCTTGTAGATCCTTAACTTAGCTAGCAACTTACTACCACTGTTTTATTGACTGCAGCATTATACTAAACAGTGAGCATAGCACAGCATCTTTGACTTGGTTCACGGGAAAGGACAAGATGAGATAACTGAATAGTCAATACGGTAGGCTACTGATGAAGTGGGAAAAACCTAACCAAGCCCTAGGGTGACGAAAAATGCATAGGGCTAATGCAAATATAGGCTACGCCTGTGTATACGATCATAATTATGTTAAATTTTTTCATTAGAAAATCAATCTTCCAAAACTTAATTAATTTTTTTTTACCGCCGGTGTCAAACTTTTCAATAGCTACCTAGCATCTTTTATCGAATCGATCTAATTCGGTGCCTAACCATTATTTTGATATTTCCAGCTTTTTTTGTTCTATATATTGCTGATGTATACGAACTATCCTGGCTGGAACCATTTTTCAGCATTACCTACTTAAAAAAAGTCGTGCCTTTTTCTGCTCACTGCTGCTATAGCTAGGACCTACTAACTTAAGTGTACAGAAAGAAAGGAAATTGTCTTCATTTTCCATATGGGCGATTTTTTTTACAGCTGTGTTCCTATGAATGAATGAATGAATGAATTTAATATAATAAATTTACATCTACATCTACCCACACTATAAGTGCAACCCAAAGGGCCGACTTGTTACGTGGGTGAACAATTGTCTTTATACACAGGATGTGTCGTCACATTTACATATACAATTATTTAATATTTATTAGAAAGTTAAAATACTAAACAATCTAGGCCTAACTCTGTAGGAAAAATTTGAATATTGAGCAGTTTACAACTCAGGATTGGTTTTTTGCCCATGTTTTGGCGATTGATTTGAATTGAGGCAAGTGACACTGGTCTCTATAATGTCCGTTGGTAAGGTATTAAACAAGGCTATTGCTTTAAATATATGTGAATGGTCGAAAATATGTCTGTATGCGCGTACCATATATAAATTATTCACAGATCTTGCTCTTGTACCAACGGAATGAATGTCGCTAATATTAGGAATGCTGTTGACTATGGTAGGTGCATACATAAACAAATGAAACTTATAGAGCTCTTCAAGTGTAGGTACACCAAACTCCGCATATATCCTCTGAGTGGGATACCTTCTGCAGCGGTTTAACGCTATTTTGACAACACTATTAATAGTACGCTTTAAACGATCCTGGGAAGAAGAGTAAGCTCCACCCCACGCAATAAGGGCATAAGTAACTATAGACTGTACAATGCCAAAATAGGTTTGTCGTAGTAAGTTTATTGGCAAAATTTGTTTTAATTCGTGGAATTTGTAAAAAGTTTTGCGAACTCGTGTTGTGTTATTTTTTATTTCCTCTTACATCTTGCGGCTCAAGACAAGATGATCCTAGTCAACTAATTCACAGCGCAGCAAGCCGGCTCTAACTGAAGGATTTTCCGCACAATGCTCCCACGTAGAAATCCGAACTGGGCTTCACACTCTCGTTATTCCAGCAGCCAACAGTCTAAGAAAACATGTACATACGCTGCCGTAGGTAGATCCTCTTCGCGATCCTATATGTACGGGTTTGTAGTACCTATCCCTACCTGTACTACTAAGGAAAGCATGAAAATCGCCATGTCCTTTATGAAACTGTTAAGTAAAGAAACCAAGCTGTCCATCCTTAGTAGTTTCTGTTTATCTTAATTATTAGGTTCCAAGTCCAACATCCAGCATTTAGGCTGCCGTTCCATGAGCTCTTGTACTAGTAATACGATAGGCGGGAGTTTTGCCAGAACGGAAGCTGCGTCAGTCGAAACCGTTCGGTAGCTTCTGTACCGATTCAACTTTGTAGTCAGACGTCATAGTTCTGCGTGTCCTCCGGAGATTATACTATTCAGTCCTACCACTTTCAAGGCCTACAATTACGGGGAGGGACATCCCTTAACTGAGAGCGGTGAGAAATGCTAATGCTTCCCTAAATAAATTGCTGAAACTATCTCTTAGAGAAAGCTTTCTACACTGCCACTGACGCGCTAGCTGAATGAAGAACTACCTGATTCAGACGATATTTTGACGATTTTACTTTATACTTTCATGTTGATTAGGCCTACCGTTTTGTATAATTAAACAGATTTTGGGCTAACTCAATGTAAGGGGGTTTCACTCCAAAAAAAGTGTTTGTTATATACGACTAGTATATATAGCAATATAATTCTGCATAATGCGTGCATACATTATAACAACATTTGACAATACAGTAATATAATTCGAACCCCTGTAGGTCCTGTAGTCCGAACCTCAACTAATCCGAACGTGAAGTAAATAAAAATAAATATTGTGCTGTACATACTCGTAATTTAGTGTACTGTCGAGCAAGAGTGTCCGAAAGAAACATTCTTCCTATACGGTTTTTGTAACACATGATAAACCATTTTATTGTTACATAAAAACAACTTTTAGTGGGTAATACACGTATGTGTACATTACATGTGAAAGCACAATGTTTTCTATAATCCGAACACCCCCGGTCACAGTTAATTCGAGATTAATAAGAGGTTCTACTGTACTACGATTTTTCTTCAGTAGGTACCGTACAAAATTTACATAAATAACTATGCCTCTAGATACGGCTTCACAATAATCAACTGAAATTCAACAATTGGCTCCAATCTGTGTTGGAAAAGGGCGTAAATATGTACGTATATCACAATTACAATGTAACGAATTCGCGTGAAACACTATTAAATTTATTGTTACATAAAACCAACTTTTAGTGGGTAATACACGTGTGTATGTGTACTTTACATGTGAAAGCACAATGTTTTCTATAATCCGAACGATTTGATAATCCGCGGACACCCCCGGTCACAGTTAATTCGGATTAAAGAAGTTCTACTGTAATACGATTTTTTTTTCAGTCGGTACCGTACAAAATTTACATAAATAGCTACTTTATGTCTCTAGATACGGCTTCAAATAATCAACTCAAATTCAACAGTTGCCTCCAATCTGTGTTGGAAAAAGTGGTACCTAAATAGGTACATATCACAATTACAATATAACAAATTCGCATGAAACACTATTAAATTTACAAAATGCTAAACAGTAAAAGGGGGGCCCCGGCCGCAGGACGCACATGGTTGACGAGGAGGACTGGTAATGGGGGCAGGATGTGGCAAACGCTGCAGCCAGAAGACGTACGGACAGACGGACTTTTTAATTTACATGGGGAAAAGCAAATAATGAAAAAAATAATAATAAAGAAAAAAAAAAAAAAAATAACAACAGAAAAAAGTATCCAGTAAGTTGAAAAGGGGGAAAAACAGCGTATCTGAATGGATCATTACTGCCACTGTACCTAGGCTCCATTTTAAGTAAAAAACACGGTTATATAGTAGTAGGTTTTAAGAATTTGAAGATTGCTTAACGCTTAATTACTTTAATTTAATTGTTAAATATTTTTATGTTGTAAATCGCTATATTGGAAAATGTAAAAGGCTTCGTTGTTGGATCCGTTTATTCTGTTGGCATATATCATTATTTATTTATTTAATATTATTATTAGTTAATGCATAGTTATTGCAATTTTAATCTGTGAGTTGGTATAACGCATGTATATAATATTTTTTTATAATTTTGTTTATTTGGAATGAAGAGCCCCAGCCAACGCTCTTCATGGTGGCACCCATCCTATAATTATACGGTAGATCTCCAATTGGTGCCTCCCATATATATTCGCAATGTTTTTGTTTGGTTTTGTTTTGAATGTTACAAATTAATTATAAAACTGGAGCTTAAATGCCTGGTGATGAGTGTGTTTGACGTGGGTTTTAGGGAGTCTAGATACCCGATACGTTATGACTAGTTTAATAGGTGCACGCAGGATCTTATTTTCTCAATCAAACCGCCCAGCGGTCTTAAAGCATAGCCCGTTGTTTGTGCAACTTTGTGTACATCACATCCTACAGCACAGGCACTGTAGTTTTTTGGAATGAAGAGCCCCAGTCAACGCTCTTCATGGTGGCACCCATCCAATTATTGTACGGTAGCTCTCCAATTGGTGCCTCCCATATATATTCGCAATGTTTTTGTTTGGTTTTGTTTTGAATGTTACAAATTAATTATAAAGCTGAGGTGATGAGTGTGTTTGACGTGGGTTTTAGGGAGTCTAGATACCGGATACGTTATGACTAGTTTAATTGGTGCACGCAGGATCTTATTTTCTCAATCAAACCGCCCAGCGGTCTTAAAGCATAGCCCGTTGTTTATGCAACTTTTGATTCGACCCGGACTCTCGTGCGTGCAGGACCTAGTTCTGACCGCCCGAGCTTTCTGACCGAACCTTCCTCTCGTGTCCGTGGTGACTCAGCGGGTGTTCCATGCTGAATTTCCGTTGAGCTACCACGTGCTCATTCTCACCTTTCATCTTCACTACGCCACACCGTGTCTCAGATTCATACATTACACCACACCGTGTTTAAAAATTTGGATTTTCCCATATTTTTTCCCTTAAATCAGTGTTTTTAAACGCTTTCACCTTTCCCTCTCCTTTTCCCCTCTACAAGCCTCTCTGCGTGACCTGCCTGCAGTCTCCCGGACCTGCCCTTCCTGCTGCCGTACTGCCGAGGCGCTGCTGCTGTGGTATTGCTGCCGCATAGAATCCACCGGTTCTTCTCCAAGCCAAACCCGTCCGCCCCGCCGTCCTTGCTGACGGTGGTCGACATCCGGACCCCTTCTTGCAGAGAGTAGGTAAGCATCCTGCTATGCCTATGATTCCTGACTCCCCACTAAGCCCCGATCCGTCCCAGGAGGTTATGGACACCCGTCCAGTCTCTACTGGCGACGCCTCAACCTCTCTTTCCTCTGCTCTCGACGACGATTTCACTACCGTCAGCAAGAAGCGCCCTCGACCTTCTTCGCCCTCTACCTCAACGCCAACGGGGTCCTCCCCAGCTCCCACTAAACCTTCAAACCCAAGAAATTCCCGTCTTCCGCCGTTGGTTTTCCCTGTCCCCAAGCAGTGGAACTCCATCGCCCCAAAAATTCAGGCCATCTTTGCGCAGACTGACAGCCATATCCGCCTCCGTACAAATAATTACGTCATTCAGACCAAAGACCCTGAAGTCTACAGGAAAGCTCGCGCTCTTCTTGGAGACTTCAACATTCCCTTCCACACTTTTACTCCCGACTCCGACCGCGAAATCAAGATCCTCATTAGAGGTCTCCATTACACCACCCAACTAGACGACATCAAATCCGCCCTCTCAGCCCTAGGTTTTCAGACCTCCGCCGTGACTAACCTCACGGATAAGAGGAAACAAGAAAAATCCCTATTTCTCGCCAAAATTAAAAATACTCCGACCTCAAAAACCGTCTACAACATCACCGTCCTTCTCATGTTGGACGTTACGATAGTCCCCTTTAAACCCTCAAACACCATCCAGCAATGCTATAATTGCCAACTTTTCGGCCACAGCTCCGTAAACTGTTTCAGACCCGCCGTCTGCATTAAATGCAGCGGGAACCACCGCGCCGCTCTCTGCCCGGGCGGCAAACACATCCCTAAGGACCTTCTTCTCTGTCCAAACTGTCAGGGGAAGCACGCTGCTAACCACAGCGGATGTCCCGTCCTTAAGGCCCGACTATCCTCTATCAATAATAAATCTCCGCAGTCCAAACCAGCGAAGCCCAACTACGTCCCTGCCCCTCCCCCGCAAATCAACCCTTGGCAACCCCCCCTCTCCTTTCAGCCTAAAATCTCACCCTCCCCTCAGACCTTAGGCTCAGCTCCTGCTGTTCAGGTCTCCCCAGAGACTCCTACTCCCGCGGTTGAAAAACCGACTAACCCGCCTGTGGAAAAACAGACTAACCCGCCCGCGGTAAAACCGACTAATTCCCCCAAAGTCAAACCAACTAAGCCCATCAAAAGAAACCCAACCAAATCTTTTAAACTCAAACCCCTATATACGCATTCTCCCGATCCACCTAAAGCTCACACCTCTCCCCCCCCACTCAAGCCTAGACCTTTCAATCCCCCGTTACTATCAAACTCTCCCGTTACACAAGACGTCCCATTCCTCATTAAACTCTTGTCCTCCCCACAATTTATTGCCTGGATAGGCCAACTCTTCTCAGCCCTCTGCAAATGCAAGGACACGCCCTCGCTTATCTCCGCCGTTATGGCCCACATCCCGACCCTAGTTGCCTTATGGCAGTAAACTTTTGCTCGTTTAACACCCGAAGTCTCAAGCCCAGGACCACTGAACTCAGGAACCTTCTTTCCGAGCAGAAGGTGGACATATGCTTTTTACAAGAGACTTGTCTGTCCCCAAACAAGTCCTTTTCCTTATCCCCGTATCTGGTTTACAGGAAAGATAGGCCTAACGCCCACGGCGGTGTAGCTGTCCTTGTCCACAAGGATATACCGCATGCACCTATCAGCCTTCCTGACATTCCGTCCATCGAATGTGTTGGTGTCATCACCAACATATGCGGCACACCCACTGCTTGTTTCTCGATTTACTCCCCTGGCCCCCGGCAGATCCCAAGGCAGGATCTCGAGCTTCTGTTTGGGAGTTTCCCCGCGATCTTTGCTGCCGGCGACTGGAACTCCAAGCACCCTGAACTGGGCAGCCAGAAAACCAGTAGTCGTGGTACCTCTCTTCTCCGTTACATATACTCCACCGAACGTATCATCGATCTGCATATACCAACCGCCCCCACTTTCATTATATCCCGCAGAAACATTCTTTACTCTGAAACCCTCGACTTTGGCCTATCCATCGAGGTACCCGTTCACCCTGAAATTACAGTACTTGATGACCTCACATCCGATCATCTTCCCATTCTTTTCTCTTTCCCTCGTCAAAACACCATCCCCACGCCTTTAGGCCCGTTACGGACAAACTGGCGTAACTATCACTCTATCTTATCCGACACCTTGCCCCCTCTTCCCGTTGCCCCTATGTTCTCGGCCGACATAGACCGGCACCTAGAGACCCTCTCTTCTTCAATTAAATCCGCTGTTTCCGCAGCATCCGTCCCGTCGCGTCCCCGCACCATTCGTTCTCTCCCACCAGAGATCGCCGCTGCTATCCGTTCCCGGAGGCGGCTACGCAAGCTCTGGCATGATACACAAGCCCCCCTTCACAAACGCGAGTTTCTAGCAGCCGCAGAACGCTGTAAAAATCTCCTAGATGAGGACAGGAGCTCTCAGTGGCAAGACTTCATTACTGAAGCCACCTCTGAGGGAACCAAGCCATGGCCCGCCACTAAAGCCCTATTACGTACAAAATCCCAAATATCTCCCTTAAAACAAAATAACAACCTTGTATTTGATCCAGAAACTCGCTGCCAAGTTCTTGCCGATCACTTTAAATCTCAGTTTTCCGTTCCTTCGACGCCCTCTCCTGTAGAAGGCGAGGCGTCAACAGCAGTCCGCTTAGCCCTCAGCTCCCAAACTCCTATGCCCATTCAGCCTTTTACCCTTTTGGAAATGGCAAAAGCACTAGGCAAAATCAAGGTCAGAAAAGCCCCAGGCCCCGATGGTATTTCGGGGAAAGCTATAAAAAACGCCCCAGTAAATCTTATAACCCACCTACTAATGGTGTTTAACGCCATTTTAGCCACCCAATATTTCCCGCCGGCTTGGAAAAATTCCAACATTATCACCATACTAAAGCAACAAAAACCTCCAACCGATCCCGCTAGTTACCGCCCCATTTCCCTACTCCCTATTTTATCCAAACTTTTTGAGCGCCTATTCCTCTTGCGTCTAGGCCCCATGCTAGAACCCTATCTCAGACCCGAACAATTCGGTTTCCGGAAAGGCCTTTCTACCACCCTTCAACTAATGCGTTTTTGCTCTCATATTACCGACAATATGAACAAAAACATGCATACTATTGCCGCCCTTATTGACTTTCGCGCCGCGTTTGACACAGTTTGGCACCTAGGCCTACTCTACAAGCTCTCTGACATGGTCCCACCACCAGTGTTACGTCTGATAGATTCCTATCTATCAGACAGATACTTCCGTACGACCCTTCGCACCAAATCAGGTACCTTTTTCTCCCGTCCCACACCGGCAGCCGCCGGTGTCCCACAGGGATCCGTCCTCGGACCTCTGCTTTACCTTATCCACATAAATGACATCCGGGTACTGGACGGACTTTCAGTCGGCCTATACGCGGATGACGCTATCTACTACATGGGGACTCACTTCCCCAAACTCGCCGCGAAAAAATTCCTACAACCTCAACTTAACGCCCTTGCAGACTGGTGTAACACCTGGAAGGTCATGGTGAACGCGTCCAAGTGTGAAGCCATTGCCTTCGGCAAAGCTGCCCCAAAATCCCCGCCTTCAGCTCTTACCCTAAACAACTCAAACCTACCCTGGCGTCAATCAGTTAAATACCTTGGTGTAACACTTGATCGTCGCCTCTCCTTTCGCGCCCACCTAAACCTGAGAATGGCCAGCATTCGCGGGCTAACCTCCAAACTTTTCCCACTCTTTAGAAATGATCTAATCAGCTTCCGCTCGAAAGCCCTTATTTTCACAGCGATCATTAGAGCCCAACTCACCTATGCAGCCCAAGTATGGTACCCCATGCTTTCGCCATCTGCCCGCAAAGCGCTACACGGGAGCCACAACGCGGCGCTTCGCCGCGTTGGAAACTTCCACTATCGCGTCCCAAATTCTCAAATCCTCCAATTCTTTGACATACCTCCCCTCCACGATTTTCTCACAGCCTTGACTGATTCCCATCATGCCAAGGCAGTCCAGAGCTCTCGCGATATAATACGCGATCTCTACTTAGCCCCCCACCCACCAAACCAATTTAAGATCTCCCCAATCCCTGTCCCCCCGGACGGGTCAGCCTAGTCTCAATCCCATCTCCATTCTCTCTCCATAGGTTCCTCCCGGGACCGCTTGTCCACCGGGTTCGCCTAGGGAATTACAGAGAAGATCCGGATGGACCCTGAAATATGGCCACCCAGCCTGGATCGTTAGTCCCCCCTTGGCGCCATGCTCGTGGGCAACCCGGTCACGAGAGTCTGAACCATAGAATGCCCCAGTGTTCAGTAACCCCCCCCCTTAATACTTTGCTCGTTCACAGTTGTTAAAACACTTAATTCCTTCGACCCGCGACCACCGGTCTCCAGATCACCGCTCTGCAGCTTGACGGACTACTGGTGGCTTGCCTTCTATTTTTAAACCGAGCTAATCTAGGCCCCCCCCGGCCCAACTAATTTTATATTTGATTTTTCAGCCACTTTACCACACGAACAAACTAACTAACGCTACATACTCGAACTCAACCCCAGCACGGCAAACCGTGCCTTTCCAGCTGCCGTACTGTTACAATTAAAATCCTCTCCACTCTCTCACCTCTATCCGAGTTCCTCCCAAATTTACCCATCCCATCCCTTAAGTAACGAACGTTTTATTTCAGCGTCTACAGGAACCTACCTGACGTGAGATGGTAGTGGTTTTTAGAGGGTCGGCTGGCGGCCTACTCGAGGTTGAACGCTAAGTTAACCCCTCACTACCTGGATGCTATCCTGATTCACTCATGCAGGTGCATGACAGTGTTGAAAGGAGGCAAGTAAAGGCACAGGTGCTTGGTTTGCAAGTTTTCCACTTCCGCAGAAACAAAAAAAAAAAAAAAATATGCAACTTTGTGTATCACATCCTACAGCACAGACACTGTAGTTTTTTGGAATGAAGAGCCCCAGCCAACGCTCTTCATGGTGGCACCCATCCTATTATTGTACGGTAGCTCTCCAATTAGTGCCTCCCATATATTCGCAATGTGATTGTTTGGTTTTGTTTTGAATGTTACAAATTAATTATAAAGCTGGAGCTTAAATGCCTGGCCATGAGTGTGTTTGACGTGGGTTCTAGGGAGTCCAGATACCCGATACGTGGTGAGTAGTTTAATTGGTGCACGCAGGATCTTATATTCTCAATCAAACCGCCCAGCGGTCTTAAAGCATAGCCCGTTGTTTGTGCAACTTTGTGTATCACATCCTACAGCACAGACACTGTAGTTTCAGGCCATCGCAGTCGATTAACGTTTTTCGTTTTAAATAATGGTCACATATTATGCTGCAAATTTGTTCCATTCGCAGCAGCATAAATAGGCTTACGGTAGTGTATGTTTTAATATGCCGGTATTATCTAGTTCAAATTTTAACTTTGCTGCTTCTAATACGACTACTTGAGACCTCCCAATGCTTTTCTATGTTGTTTTTGTTTAAAATGAGTTATCATGTGTGTGACCTTGAGATTTGTTTCAAAATGGCCATTGCCAAAGTTGCTCGTTATTATTTGTCAGCCATTTGCTTTCATGCAGACATAATGAGGTGCACTTACAACATCAACAGCCATTCAGCCGGCAATGAACCTTTGTTGCTGCTGAAAATTGTGCAAATAAGAGAATGGCTTCTTTGCTTTTTAGAGGTCTCAATCTGAACCGGTTCTATTAAAAATAGCTGTTTCTGCTGCGTGATCGATGAGAGAACATTTTTACTTTCACTTATATTTGAAGTATAGTGAAAGTATTGCTTTAGCCAAGGCCAACCCATTAGTATCCAAGTTACTATACCTAGTCTAGCCATACCGTATGTTCTGTTACAAATGTTAGTAAACTCCACTGCATTCCAAAAAGTGTTAATTTGATTTTTTTTGACGATACTGATGTTTAACATTGCCTTTGTTATTATTCTCTGAAAATCCAAATAAATGCGGGAACTGCAGAGGACAGGGCAGCGGTAATAGCCCCCTATAGGGTGTGGCCCCACCAAAACTGCGATCTTCTAGCTTATGCTGCCCGTAGTTGGTTCGCGTAAATAATGTATATATAATGGATGAGAATTGAGGACAAACCAAAATGTGCCGACCTCGCTCATCTCGCCCCCCCCCCCTCACAATTATAAAAGCTATGGAAAAACGTATTTGACGAAAGCCAATGAGGAAATGTTCACTGTTGAAGCATCTTTGAATAAACAAATTGACATGGTCTACGCAAAATCATATCGTGTAGCAAACCCAAAAAAAAAAAAATGTCCGAAGGTTCTGCGTGGCCACCATCCTTCTTCAGTGATGGTCTGGTGGCAAGGGATGTCTGAGCTCCATTTCAACGAAAAAGGGGTGAAGACGGGTTCTTGAGCGTCATGTGAAAGCTCTGACCCAGACCATGTTTCATCGTCAACAGTGGGTTTTCCAGCAAGATTGCCCCTGGCCACAAAGCCAAAACACCACACAAGAGGGCTACAGCTCAATGTCCTTCAGTTATCAATTATCAAGGCAGACCAATAGCCCTCTAGTAGCCCCCCCCCCCTCCCCGCGCAGACCTTAACCCATTGGATTATTAAATATGCTCCGTTTTAGAGGCCATGGCCTGCTCTCAGCGACACAGTAATTTATTTCGATGCTCTCAAGAAGTACCCTCAAGAAACAGCGGGGGGGGGGGGCATTTCGAATAGACTTTATTTAATTTTATTGCTGAAGAGTTAAACAGTGAATTATATCATTCTGATAATTGCCATTGGCATATTTTTCCTTCAACAAAAAAAATACATAATTTTATAGTGTATAATAAAACATAGGCCTACAGCTAGACTAGGTAGGTATTGGAGTGAACTTTTTTAGTTTAAAACAAAATTTTAAAACAAATATCCGAATTCATAAGTATAATTCAAGTAGAACAGGCTACATCTACATTATTTCAATTCATAAAAATATTGAGCTAGTAGAGCATTGAGCATTGGTTTTAGGGGGGAAAAAATGCATAATTTCAATCATTTCCTTGCGCCACTAGCTCTTGCTCATTGTCCGGAAGCAAATCGAATTTGTTGCGAGTATGAACGAAAGTATGTGCAAGAACACATGGGTTAGTATGAAGGTGGTCTGAAAAATTTTCGGCAGCAGCATAAAGATGGCAGCTGTCGACTGTCGACTGAGGGAGTAGAATTGCTACTGGCGCTCCCCAAAATTTCATCAATTTCGGAAGCGACAAGTTCTTATTTTACAAGCGTTTGAGTAAGTCGATATATGCGTGTTATTTTATTAGCATGTGATAAATCTCAATCTCTCAACAGCTGAAAAAATTAATGGCACCAACTGAGGAACAAAGCTGGCAATCGAGATCATGATGTGATCAGCAAGTTCTCCAATAGCGATTTAACAAGCATTTTCCGACACAATTTTCATCATTATTTTCTCATCTGTTTCACATTGGAATTTCGACTTTGGCATCTTTAACTCGTTCTTCTCGGTCGCCGCAGAGGACCACCCAATTTCTCGATAAATGTAAAAACCTTTTAAAACTGTAAAACCGGTAAAAGTGGCATAAACATTAAAATGAGAAGAGGCTACTAAAATAATTTTGGACACTAAAGGGTTTTCATATAAAGAGCAGCTTGATTGTAGCCTATTCAGTTCTCCTGCCTTTATGAAGGCCGCTTTATTTTTGAATGTCGGGGCCTTAAAGCAGTAAGGTTGGTGGGAAACTTAACTGGGAAATCCTTACTGACCCCATATCATGCCTTGCACAGTTCATGTTATGTCTGTCGTTGCACATACTCTATGTCTAACCAGCAGTGCATGCTGCCTGAGGATGCGCCAGCTATAAAAACTACGCTCTTCATTCTCAATGTGCTGAATCTTAGGTCCCTTACAAGCTACTGTACTATTAATGATAGGATTCAGCTCAGTAACGACTTAATTCAACGGCGGCCTTCGTGCGATACAGCCCCCGATCTACACCAGTTGCAGATCAACTTCCTATGGTGCCGAGTAGAATTCATAGAACGTGCTTTTAGAAGAGGAATCTTCGCACCCTGAACTCCGGCAGCTTAAAAACTCTTCAAACGTTAAGTCGATCCTTGAGATCTGTGATGAATATATGAGACAACTACATGAAGGCATTCACATGGTTATCGGACAATTCATCTTCGATCTCAAGCAACGACTTAATCGCTTGTGTTCAAATTCAGTACGTAATGCGGTGAGCTACTGTAATTTCATATTAGAATTCGCCTAAACACCAGTGACCTGGCCAGTGCCTATACATAGCCATTGGGCAGCACAGCGGCGATAGGAACTGACAATTAGGTGTAAGAGTTGTATAGCGGACCAATAACGGTAGCGGAGTCCAAGGAAAGCAAGCTTTGGTGTTCAGAACACATCCAGAGGGCACCCCACACGGAGGAGCTAAGTAGGCGCTCTGGATTAAAAAGGTCCTGTGGGCGCTGTTGTTGGGAAAAACCCATGCTTCAATAGCAGTACAGTATGACCTGAGGCAGCTGGGAAACGTCTCTACTTCTCACTTCACTCCACTTCACTTCACTTCACTTCACTAAGGGCCCAACCACATCACAATGTCGAAAAATCTTGTCCTCTTCTTTCTTCCTGTCTTCATAAAATCATAATTTCACTTCACCAAAGACCTATTGTAAGCCTAAGCACTTCACGATGTTTTCAATTTCACAGTCACTTAACCTAGCCCTAGACTCTCCGACACCCAGCTGCCTCAGAACGTTTAAGTGAAGTGAAGTGCGCCCACTTTGACTTCCACATCCAGTAGTCCTAGCATGACTATACAACATTAATTTAGCACCTTTGTCACAAGAGCTATCAAAAGATGCATATAAAACAGGTGGTTACGTATTTGGGAGGATTGCTGTTAACGCAGAACAGGAGAAGTAACAAGGAGGTAAAAAGCAGGATGGATGACTTAGCATTTAATAGAAGATAAAGATCCTAGGCTCAAGACGTCGTGACGGACCGGGTGGAGAATAAGAAATGGGTCCGGGGTGACCCCCTCACAAAGGGAAGAGGAAGAAAAATAAATAAATAAAGATGCTAAAATCAGGAAACATAACTCTTGCAACTCGGATGGTACATTGCTTGGTGGTAGAGAGAACCGTTGGCGATGCGGTGCTAAGGTAAAATGATGAATATCACGGGAGCTGGGCTCACCAATGATGAAGTGATTTAGCGTAAAGGACGTAGGCTAGAGAGAAGGAAAGAGGGAAAAAAGCTCAAAAAATGCCTGGATTGCCATGGGAAGATAGATGGGACATACGCCCTCTCACACTATACAGTGATGTTTATAACGCTATGGAGGGATTGACGAAAAGGAGGGACGAAAAGAATGGCAGAAGGCTGAACACGTTGTTGCATACCTGAAGAAGAATTATCCAAGTTACTAAATGAATATGGTAGGTCATGCCAGGGCTGCAGACCTTAATAGCTCCTCTGTCTGGCGTTCTCTAGGTGAACCGTCCATCCAAAATGCATGCATTCATTGTGCTCAGCCACGATCGTTAGTTCGCTATACAACTCTACACTAGACTGGCTTATTCTAATAATCCACTCCAAATACCCAGTCGTATGCCAAACTGAAGTTAAACTAGCCTTTGAAGGACTTATAGGCTAGCTGTCGTTCATTTTGCAAAGCAATCTTCTGAAAAACACATTAGATGATCTCCCCAGCCCCTTAAGAAGATGACCTTACCTAGCATACAACGCAGAGTGTACGCAGCAGCAACCGAGAAACCAAGTAGCTACTGACGCTATCGAGCCTTATAACCAATAGACTGTAGCTCTGGGCGCCTAAGATATAGCAAACTGAGAATGGCAGCGTTGCTTTTAAAGCTGCTACATCCTTAACGGCGGCATGTAATGCAGGTTAGACACATAATATGTGCATGCAACACACATAGCATGCTCTGTGCAAGGCGTGTTGTAGGATCAGCAGGTATTCCCATGCCAAGATTCCTACCAATCTGGATGCTTCGGCCCCCCCCCCCCAAAAGCGCCACCTTCATAAAAGCTTCAGGAGAAAAGAGACAATCAAGCTGCGAAAAAGGACAGGGCTAAAATCAAATTCATCCTCCGATCAAGCAGCAGTGACTATCATCATATTTTAAATGTTGGGTAGGCTGAAAATATTAAAAACTGTTAAAATAGACATATTTTCAAAAGTTAAAACTGTTGTTTCTGGCTAGCTACAGTAGCTGTGCTGCGCAAAGAATAAATATTAAAAACATAAATTAAAATTTTTTAATAGGTAAAAAAACAGTTGGGTTTGCTGAAAAAAGGCAATTTTTAAAAATTAAAACTGTTGCACAGGCCCCAATTTCTTTCGGTAGGCCTTTAGGGCATAAGATTAAAAACGTTATATTATATGCGTTATACCAACTCATTGCCAACTACTAGTTTGAATGCGATTTGTTTTAATTGAATTACAGTGGGTACTCCGTATACCCATCAATGATGGAAGGGTGACAGTGGCAATATTGATCCATTCAGAGGCATTAGAAAAATAAAGATAAAAAATTACATACCCAGCCGTTGAGGTGGGCGCCTACTTCGGACTGGGGGGAGAACCGAAACTGGCAGGCCTTGCACGACGACGTACACGTCCTGCCACCATTCCCAACCGTCGTGGTCAACTAGCAACTCCAGCTCAGTGCGGCGGATCCGGGGGAAGGGCACGGGGGACGACGCGGGGGATGAATGTGGGGAAGGGCTCCTGTTGACCAGGGCTGGATCTGGCTGTTGCTGTTGTTGCTGCTGCTGTTGTTGCTGCTGCTGTTGTTGTTGCTGTTGTTGTTGTTGTTGTTGTTGCTCCTCCTCCTCCACCTCCTCAATCTGCTGCTGCTCATCCTCCTCCTCCTCCTCCTCCTCCTCCATCTGCACACTAAAACAGGGAAAATAGCAGAATTATTACAGGCGCACAATATAATTATAAAGGCTTTCACTGCCGTAGTCAGATGATTAAGTAACAGAAGCCGGGTGTGAACATACAAACCGCGGTCGAAATATTCAGAGACACCACGTAGACTTCTCGATATGATTGTATCTTGGAGGCTTCGTAGCAACGTTGAGAAGTTAAACAATAAAAAATATCAACTGGATCCGGTCGTCGGTCTCGTGAACAAAGCTAATCACGGCTAGTCATCGCAACAAAAGAATTATTGTCATAAAAATTTAAATTTTCACCTTGATGATTTTCCTTTATTACAACTTTATGTTTCTTCGCTCGAATGAATATTTGGATGTGTAAGTTCAATGTAGGGGAGTTGGGACATTCGCTCACGCCAAAAATGTGGGGCAACCGGTATCGTCGTCAACAAATTGCTGTTCATAGCAGACGTGCAGGGGAAATTAAAAAAAAAAAAAAAAAAATAGTCCTGCATAGAACTCTAGGTGAACTGTAAGTTACATAGAATATTTTTCAGTACTTACACAGGCCTCAACGCCTGTATGCCAGACCCTGAGGGCACACCTGCGGGTAAGGCAGGGGGCAGCCGCCGGGCATACGCTGTCCCAGGGGACATGGGTCGCGGTGGGGCCTCTGGTGCCACTAGGGCCTCTGGTGCCTCCTCGGGCTCTTCCCTGATGGGAGACAATCTCGGCCTGAAATAAAGAAAACGAATAAGTGACAACAATGTCAGATTCAGTACATCATGCCGAATTTCTTCAAATCAAATTAGTCACTTAACAAGCAGACGTTTCGAAGAGAAGACATTTTGTGTAGTAATGGCAAAAGGCTACGATACTTCCAAACGTTTGGTCTACGCATCTTCGGTGGCATGGCTCTGCGTTGACTTGGAAGGTTGCAGGTGTCTCGGAGACTCATTTTTAAGTTGCTGTCAGAAAGTAAAATGTTCTTCAGGCAAAACAAATAAAGATTTATTCCTTTTAATATAACAACCACCTCCCTTCAGCAACCACCCTGCACTCAATCCTATTCCTCGGATAATAAACACTGAAGCCAGTGCAGGAAAGACGAGGGCGAAGCTAATAAAAAGGCCAATTCTACGCAGTCTACCCAGGTCCATCAGTGTTGCGTCGTTCAGGACCACGGCCATGACTAATTCGCTGTACACACCTTAACCGCATTGGAGTCCTGCGACCTATGTGGACACCGCCAAATGGACGCATAACATCTCACGTCGTGCCCGGCGATCGACCACACACCAACAAATGAAGGCGAGTTGTAAAAAATCGCACGTCGCTACTGGTCAGCGCGTCACCAAATTTGATCGGTTGGCTGCTAACATTTTCCTATGCGAAAGAGGTCAATTAAAAAAGTCTGTGACACTTACAATGCCGCTATGGCCGGCCATTTCCGGGCGGTTTCCACCCCATGAAGGGGCCGCATCGTTGGCCCCATCATCTCCATGAGCCACAGAAGAAATATTGGATGGGAATCATCAGATCTAGAAAAAAATTGAACAAGTGAATTAAAACTACTGTATATTCCCCTTTTGTCTAGCACCTAAATCTAAAAAAAATGTGCTTTGACAGTTGAATTGTGTGAGGGAGTCGTAAATTAGTAACTTTCTGCATATGCACAATATATGTACATATTTATTTTGAACAAGTGGATCAGACGAATCAGACCGTGTTCGCTCGTCCTCTCGCCTAGCACACGGTGAGCTTTAATGAAATGTATATCCTCCATGATTATCCTTATAGGTATCTACAATATAAAGGGTTCAATTGCCACTTACACAATTTTTAGAACCGTAAAATCTATTTAGAGCCCTACTTGTGACCATATGACTGAAGTGAATGGATTTTATTTTATTTTTCTGTTCATTAACGTAAATAAATTACTTCATTGCTTCTGTGAAATGTTAAGTTAAGTAAACTTACGGTGAGGCCGGGGGCGTGCTGACGGATGCCAGGGGCAAACTGAACGAATAAAAATGTAAAATTCATTAAAATTACTTGATTTTCTTGTCTTTCATACATACATTATAATTATGTGTATTTAAAAAAAAACACTCAATGAATTGTAAGTTCACTAGACCCATGCACCGTCAGGGTCGAAGCTTCCATTTTGCTTTTGTTGGGTTCTAAGCACTGGCATAATAACTTAACAATCTCTAATGCTCATCTAACCCTTCAAATAGTTTCAAAAGTCAGTTTAAAAAGCAATAATGACACTTGTTTGTTTCCATGTTCTTTCAAATTATCAAAGTGGCGGCTTTGTTGACGCTTATTGTTCCAAGTATTTAAATCCCGCCAAAACTCAAAACCACTTTTTTGGTTCCTGTCACCTCAAAACGTGTGAATCCACTGAAATCTCGAAATTGAAAATTTTACTCCATCACAAAACATTCCTTGTGCTACGTATAAATAGGAAAGCAAAAATCATTTTTCTGATGAATATTCTTATCTGCGTGCTTTCTAACTTCAAATACTAAATTTACCTGGGACATTGATGTTTGACCACCATGCATTTGACAGTGTTAATGTTTGCTTTCCTATTTATAGGTAAGTAGGCCTATAAAGAAAGCTTTTTCGAAATGTTCTATTCCGAGATTTCAACGGATTTGAAGGTTTAGGGGTCCCATCCAGGAACCCCAAAAAGTGGTTTTTACAAAACGTCAGTCGGTCTGTTTGTTCGTCGATTTTTGGGCAAATTACACGGTGGATTTGAATAAAATTTGACCTGTAGGTTCACAAAATTAGTACCTCGCGAATATATTTTTTTATTTTTTAAAACTCAATTTTACATAGATACATTTTAGTTATTAGTATAATTTAATACTGAATTTTGAGACTTTTTACCTTCAAGAACCTAAAAAATATGACTAAAAAAATTATTTCTCAAAACCGGCTCAAAACTTTCTTTCCAACTTCACGTATGTTATAAGGGTTAAATAGAGTAAAAAAACGCAAAAAGTTTCTTTCCCAATCAAAGTTTTGGTGTTATAGCCTATTTTGCTGTACTTACCGTTCACCATCAGGGCTATCGCCCTCATCATGTGGTGAGCTGGGCGCCGGTGGCGAGGTGGGCGCCGGTGGCGAGGTGGGTGCCGGTGGCGAGGTGGGCGCCGGTGGCGAGGTGGGCGCCGGTGCCGAGGTGGGCGCCGGTGGCGAGCTGGGCGCCGGTGGCGAGGTGGGCGCCGGTGGCGAGGTGGGCGCCGGTGGCGAGGTGGGCGCCGGTGCCGAGGTGGGCGCCGGTGGCGATGTGGTCGCTGGTGGGCTCGCGGGCTGCGGGGGTACCGTGCCCGGGCAAAAACTTAAAAAAAATCCATATCTTAGTTATTATTAGTTTTAGAGGGATAGGAAAACATATGACTGAAAGCCTTCAATTTTATCTACGATAGTGGTAATCAACACTTTGGGCGACAAATCGAAGATTTCAAGATGGCAACCAGTCAAAGTGATAATGATGTGACACATGCACATATAAGCTCATTCGTCTACAAAGGGCTGTAAAGGGAGGAACCAGACTGCGCTGAATTAATTCAACAGTTAGAAGCGGGATCGGTGCTTTTAAGAAATCTCCCTCGGCCTTTACACCTGCTCGGCCAGAGCCAAAAGGTATTTAAAAAAAAGATTGACAGTTCATACCCTGCCAGTATAACAGTGTTGTAGGCTATTATAGTCATCTTCCCGTTGTAGACCTTGCAATCGTTCTATCGATCAATTCTCTGCATTGGGGTAGGGAATGTCGAGGCAACCAAACATGAGGCTAAGACAATTATTTACCATGGGACTACTCATATTATCCATCTTGGTACCTATACTTTTTGATAAATAGGCCTAGGAAAGAATGTACTCATATCGTACCGGTTGTTTTTTCATTTTATTTCAGAATGTTCTAATTTAATTTGAAAAACATTATATACAGTATATGGGTAGATAGAGGCATTAAAAAAAAATAGATATTTCTGTTAAATTATACAATACAGGTAATCAACTAGTAATTGACAAGAAAGTACTTAAAATAAAATCGTCAAAATATCGTTAAAATCAGGTAGTTCTGTCATTGTCATTGTGCTAGTGCCTCTGTGATAGTGTAGAAAGCTTTCTCCACTTGATGGTTTCTAAGCAATTTAGGGAAGTTAGAAGCATTTCTCGCCGCTCTCAGTTCAATCGGGATTTTTCTAAGGTAGGCGAAATCTTGTAGTATAGCATCCAGTCGCTCACACTTGGCTGTGCGTGGTGCTGGTCTTGCAAGGTCTCCCCGTTGCCTCGTGCTGTAGGTGTGGTACTAAACTATTTAAAATGGCGATTGAAGAGAATACCGGGAGAAAAATGAACATTTAGTTGTGCTACCCTTTTTAAGAGTTACAAAATATGGGTATACCTGTACACTGCCCCCAAGACATACTAAAAAATCAGAGTTAGGCTACACCAGGTTTTGCAAATTTAATGTCGACTTTGACTGGCCCATACCGTACATTAATAAAGTACATTTTTATTTACTTGCATAGCAACTTGAATATTATAAAATTTGGTAGAATTTGCCGTCTTCTCTTGCAACTACGAGGCTCCCTGGCTTTCTTTCAAAAGTAGAAACAGTCACATATCAAAATATCTCTGCGAACTGTAAGCATTATAGCCTACTTCACTGCACCTACCTTTTGGCAGCAGGGCCATCGCCACTATCCGTCGTCATAGGCCGCTTCTTTGCCGTGGCCTTCGCTGTGGCGGGCGCCATGCCTGAGGGCTTACTCGAAGCCGTCGTGGGCCTTTGTCCCTTTGGCCTTTGCCGCCTCACAGGTGGAGGAGGGGCTACTCCCCTGGAGTAGGGGGTTGGACGCCTAAAACACAATGTACCTACATTTCAGCAATTTTTTTTTTAAATGAACATGAAAAGTTAACCATAACAGGGAACTAGATCATTCACTCGTATCATATTTAAACGTCTGTAACAACGGGGTTCCATTAAAATCAACATTTAAATTTCATAATTTTTACATTCCAATTCCAGTTTTGCGCAAAGTTCAATTTCTCTTAAATTATCGATCGTTGCGCGATAAATAAAATGTCATCAACTACAAGATAATGCAATATATTCCTTAGCGCTTTCATATGGTACATTATGCTGTCGTCACTAACTCCGAGTTATGGGGGTTAAAATGCTGAAATATTTTTATCGCGCAATGTATATATGTATGTAGAAGCTAAAAGCTAATCCACTGGAAGTTATGTTTCCGTCGTAAAATTGCCTTTGTTTAAGAACTCGCAGTACGCAGTAGCAGAAAGAGAGAAATAAAACCTAGCCTATAGCTACTATTCATGGCCAAAAAAGGTAATATAAACAGAAGGACATATGACACAAATGAGGAATAGCTGAATGAAAGCTGTCATTTTGTGTGGCTACTGTAGAAATAAATGTATTTCTGTTCAATTATACAAACAAGGAAGTATAAATTTCTGTTAGCTTAAAGTTAGTACCTACGGGCAACGAACGCTAAAAAACGGTGTAGAGGGAATTGTTTGCAACACAATTTTTGACTTCGTAACTTTGTTTAGTTAGGAGGTGAACATATCAACAGTCCTCACCCGGAGCCCTTGAGCCGGGGGCCGCCTTTTTGCCAAATGCACGAACATGGTCATAGCAACAGATGTACGTTTGTATTATGATGACCATCCAGTACTCACTATCGGTTTGTATGTATAACGGCGTATATGTTGTCCAATACGTATTAAACCTCTTAACAATAGGATTGGCTTAACTTTAGATCAAACAGTAAAGTAATATAAATAAATTATTGAAGGGAATTTAATGCTCTACTGAATATAACTTCTTGCTCATTTATAATCTGTGTTCCGATGGTATAGGGCGGAAATATCGTCAGGGCTCGTATAGTTTAGATTAGTTTAGATGTAAGCGAAAAACAAAAACAAAAATCATTCAAAGCCCGCTCCCCCCCCCCTCTCCCTTCGACTCAAGGGTTACGGGTGAGGACTTTTGATATGTTCACCCCCTAACTAATCTAAATAAAGTAACGAAGTCAATAATTGTGTTCCAAACAATTTCTTCTATACCTTTTTATTGCCTGTAATAAGTATATAATCGTCAAAATATCTTCAAAATTAGGGTGTTCTGTGATTGCCATTGTGCTAGCGCCACAGTGACAGCGTAGAAAGCTTTCTTTTGGAGATGGTAATTTAGGGAAGTTATAGTTCTCAGTTACCTTGAGAGTTTTCTAAGGCAGGTGAACCCTTGTATTACATGTTCCAGTCGCTCACACACTTGGCTGTGCGTGGTGCTGGCCTTAAAAGCCCCCCCCCCCCCTTTGTCTCCTATTGTAGGTGTGGGTGTCCCCATTTTGTTTAAATTTCCCCCATACCTCAGGGCTTAAGATATGTGAAATGAAATTATTTAACATGTATGTACTTGGGGCTGTCATGTTACACATATATATAGGCTATATATATATCTTTACATTACTTCCTTAATTGAGTCATGCTCTATCAGCTAACGCCCGAATTTTAGGAGTAAAAAATGGGAGGACCTTACGGCAACCAGTTGCAGAAGAACAATAAAATTATTTCTTTAAACTCCAGTCCAGGCTTTCCATAAGCAACCAATATACCAACAGTCATTCAGTAGGCTACGTATGATATATCATATTATTATGTATGCCACATTCAAAAACAGGCGCGAAAAACACAGCGTATGGGAACACAGTTCATCCTGCTGCTGAGGCTTACAAGTTTGATGGCCTCAATAGCTGTGTACTACAGAATACCATAACATATGCCGTGTACATTATCCAAAAAACTTGTCAAAATGTGCTAACCGGTCTGATGAGAGTTGGAAAGTTTGTAAAATGGTTGTTGGGTGGCTACACTACGGGGACCAATGATACCCGAATTATTTTAGCAATAGAAAAAACTGAGTCCAGTTATTATGTGTTGACGTTTTAAATGGCAGTTGGGTCTGTGGTTATAGGCAAACTGCTATCGGGGGCAACGGGTTACCCACAGACCGTCGAACGTATAGTTTGCCATTGCTTCTATTTAAACGGTAATAAGCTGCTATACATACAGATGCAGGCCTATACATACGATATTTTAACTGCAATACTGAGAAATGGAGGGGTATGCTGAAAAAGCAGTAGCTTTGGACTTTGGAGGTAGCTTTTTGGAAATCGGTATTGGTAGGGAAGGTTTGGTAGATGGAGTAATCAGGGCATTCTTTAATTAAGTGAGGAATTGTAATGGTACCTGATTATTGTGAAGAGTTGCAAATAATATCACAAGGGGTTATCGGATGAGGAAAATATTACTAGTGTAAAAATCTAATTTCACTGTAATTATTATTCATTTTCTTCGCCGGTGCGGCGGTCCTCGGACGTTTTAACGACGTATTCCATCCAACTAATCTTATAAAACGTAGGCTACTATGTCTTCTCCATTGACTATTGCGTCTCGTTGTTTTATATATGCCACTCTCTGTTTTCATACAGGAGTCAATTTTTTTTGTTGAATTTTAATTCATGACCCCTACTATCCAGCCAATCAAAAATCAAAAAATCAAAAATGCAAGTTGTTGTCGCTGATAAGCGATGAAGGCTACCTAATTTACACTCTATTCCATGTGATGGTAATCAGAACAGGGTTAAAAGCGTTTGTATAATTATTTGTCCACAGTAGAAGCATCAACTGGCAGTTTCTCCCTGTGTTTACATACTGAAAAGTGTTCTATTATGACAGTAAAAGTGACTATAAAAAGTCTAAGTTTACTATACTTACATTGAACTTCTTTTGGTCGGGGCTGCATTCATTATACAAGTACGGGTTAACAACTTTCTCATTATAATTTTTTTAAACCTACCTTGTCCTGCCCAGATTGGCGCTTCCACTTAACAATGAAGAAGCCGCCTCCTGTAGGCGTTGGGCTTCGGTCTTGCGAGCCATCACGACTGTAAAAAAAAGAGAAAAACTACTATTTTAATTCTCACCTCCAGGTCATACTTTTCTGGGGGTGGCACTTCGGTGCTATACCACCCCTTAACAATTCATTAGTAAACCCACCCCGATAATCCACTTGCATTACTTACAAGACAGCCGTCTGAAGCATTATCCTTGGACTGTTACAAATACATGATTTTTATTTATTTCCAGACGGCTCACTTGCTAATCAGGGTCCTCGAGTCGTTGGACTAGCTGGCCCAGTAATGCACCGCCAATGCTGATGCTCAGGTAGATGCCACCTGCCCACACTTCATTTGTTAAGACCATAGTACCATATTATAAGCCTGCCATACCTCCCGGTTTACCCGGGAGGCTCCTGGTTTTCAGCCCAATCTCCCGGCTTCTGGGTGAATGTTTTCGGGAGGCCGTAATCTCTCGGTTTAGGAAAATCTCCCAGTTTTTCTAAGACATGAAATTGAGTGGTGTAATTTTACGATTAAGTATACATTTTAATCGAATTATGTGCAATTGTATTCATCGCCTGTAAATGCTAATCTCCGCAAAACCCCTCTATTTCAGGCCTATTGTTCACAATTTTTCAAACGGGGGAGACCCCCTGGCCCCCTTGTTTCCAACTACCTACTTAATTAGTTAATTCATTACATGTAAAACCAGAAGGTTACTGCTATCAAAATGAGCAAAACCCCACTACATCAAGCCAATTTTTCAAAAAAAATTTAACCGGGGGAGACCCTCGGGCAATTTTCGCCTTTATAATCTAAATGTTACTGCTATCAGTATACGTAAAGCCCCATTATTTTAAGCCAAGTTTTACAAATTTTTCTACCGGGTGAGACCCCCCTGGCCCCCTTGTTTGCCACTACTAACTTAGTATATTTATCGGCTGTAAAATCTGAACATTACTGCTAACTAAATGCGTAAAACCACATTAATTTAAGCCAATTTTACAAAAAAAAATTCTACCGGGGGGGACCCCCGGGCCCCCTCTTGTTTCCAACTACCTACTTCATTCATCGCATGTGTAAGATCTGAACGTTACTGCTATCAAAATGCGTATAACCACATTATTTTAAGCCTACTTTTCAACACAATTCTACCGGGGGAGACCCCCGGGCCCCCCTTGTGAGCAGTAGTATTTTCCGCCTGTCAAACTCCGCTATTTAGATCTGAACGTTACTACTATCGATGTACCTAAAACCTCATTAATTTAAGCCAATTTTTCAAAAAAACATCTACCGGGGGAGACCCCCGGGCCCCCCTCGTGTGCAATTGTGTTCACATACAGGGGTACGTCCTTGAGAACGGGTTTCCCCGTGGAGGCCCTCTATATTTTTGATGCTAACTTATTGCACTTGCCCTAGATGTCGAAAAAAATGGGTATAGTGTATACTGTATAAGCCAAACTAGAACCTCCCGGTTTTTTGAAAAATAAATCTGGCAGGCTTACCATATTAGGATTCAGGTAAGAAACCTAAGCTTACTACAAAATCATTAGAAAGCTTAAATTACTCGAATAAATTGAAACAAGACACCATTCGTATAACTAGGCCCGGTGTACAAAAACTATTTATACACCTTACGGTCTTTGGAGCAAACGGTTTGGCGCAAAACCGAGTCTACTTTAAAATATTTTTCTCGCTGAGCTCACGTCCGATTTAGCGGGTGTATCGGAGCTAACAAAAAAGTTGCACCTGTAAAGGGGGAAAGGTGATTTGTGGTAGCATTAGATGGATCCTACCTTGTTGAAGGCTAGCGGCTTGTTTTTTTTATCAGGGTACGGTGGAAATTAGTAGTAGTAGTAGGCAGTGAAATTTGCAATGACAATTTTGAAAATCAGAAAGGAGACATCAATCTTCGGTGAACATCTATCGAGTGTTTGTCACTCTAAAGGTCTGGTTAAGATGGTAGAAATAATTATAAAAGTGACAAATAAAAATCTGTGACTGGAGGGCCTTATTCTCTTGTGCCTCAAGTAGGGTTGCCAACTTACTCTCCTTCAGAGTATTGCACTCTTTTTCATGCATGTGAACTCTACAAACTGAAGGTCATTTAGAGTAGGTACGCAAAAATACTCTTTTTCTGAAAGAAGAAGCAAAATATTTTTTTATAAATTTAATTAGAAATGAGCTATTTATTTATAAATTTAGATTTGCAGTGTGAAGAGGCTTTTAGTAGCTTTCAAAAGAATAAGAATTCTGCGAAAACCTAAAAAAAAATATTGATTTCATTAGTAATTCGAACCCCCTGATTTACAATTAAATGTTGTGTATAAAAGTGTATTTTCGGCGTGATTTTGACTCATTTAACAGTAAGTACTCTTTTTTAAATACTGTACTCTTTTTTAAATACTGTACTCATTATTTTCCTTCTCCCAAGTCAGATGTACTTTATTTCGAGAAAAAAAAGTTGGCAACCCTAGCCTCAAGCGACATGCAACGACACTAAAGCGGCCTCTACACGGTCAATAATAATGACATTACCAGTAATGGGCTGTAACGTCATTACTATACAGTAATGATGGAGCTGTGATCAGAAAATCCGAATCCCTATCATTATGTCAAGACAGGCCCGTACCCAGGATTTAATTGGGGGGGGGGGCAAAAACACATTTTTTTTATAAATGATAGGTTCATCCGTAGTGATTTAAGTAGTTTTAGCTAAAACACTTACATTATTTATTATTTTTTATCAAATTTAGGGGGGGCCATGGCACCCTTCGCCCCCCCCCCTTCCTTGGGTACGGGCCTGTGTCAAGACATGTAGCGTAGTGGTGCGGACTCTGACTTTCACCCGAAAGGTTGTTGGTTCGAGTCCCACACTATATAGCTGATTTGTCTGGCCATTATTCGGAATGCATGTAAAGCAGGCGGTCCCGGGGCTTCCTAGTTGAGTGTATATAGCCCTAACTCCGCTAGGTTGGCTTAGTAATAAAAACAACAAAAAGGCCTTATTTATTTATTATTTTTCGTTATTCCAGCTTTGTCCACGTTTCACAATCATTATTATTACTGTCATCTTGATAAGGTAATGTCATTACTACTATTAAGCACTCATATTATGTATTTCATACAGTGTACATGTGGCTCATGCGAATAGCTTCTCTCCGGAAGCAGTCCCAGCAGCAGCCTATTCTCTTAAATTCTCGGTGATTACAAGTCAATAGCCGCACACAGGCTCAAATCAGCACAGTTAATGTCCCCAAGGTTATGCACCTGACTGATCCCTTTCTAGCTCGCTTCAATAATTACTGTATCACTGAAATCAGGGACGCCGACTTGGGGGGGGGGGGGGCACGGTCCATCTTGCCCCCGCAGACTAATTTCTGGGGGGGGGGGGCAGCGCCCCCCAGAAGCAAGAACCCTTAGTGCAGTTTATTTATTTGTCTCCCTTAATATTTCAAACATTAAGATAAAAATAAATCACATAATTTGGCATTTGCACCGCACCAACTTTAAGAAACTTTTTCGCGCCAATTTTGTTCGTATAGCCAACTTTCGAATGATTTTTGATATGAAGGCTTTAGTAAATAATTTTATAGAAAGAGCGAGTGTACGTCGGTCAATGCTTTCTGCATTATACTCATTTTAAGTAACCATTTACCAATGCATTTTCCTAATACTTTCCAGAGTACCGAATTTTGCCCCCCCCCCCAGAATTTTGAAAATTCGGCGTCCCTGAGTGGAATTATAATACAGTAATAGTGTATACTATATACTGTATGTCTGTCATAGCTTATCACAGAAAGGATACTACACCTTTTAAAAAAAACGTTAGCACCACAATGGCTCAGTCGTTATATTCCCTACATATTTTATTATATATTACGAAGCAGCTCGTTTGATCAAACATGTTGTTGTTGTTGTTGTTCCTAACGCCTGCTTTCAGCATTTCTGCTTTAAGCAACCCTGTCAGCCTGGCGGGGGGAGTGAGTCTGTTTGTTAACTTGAGGCACCCTAAGGGCAGACTCTATCACCTCGGGGAAAGGGGAGTTGACTAACAGGGTGGACCTCCTGATTATAGTGGATTCCGAACCACTTGGGGAACATGGTAAAGTCACACGATTAGATCGGAGGTGACCAGGACTCGACTTATACTGCCTAAGCGCGTTATCATGTCCCACCAGGTTCCCCTGCCAACGCTGTGCACACTACCAAGTTGCCGCAGTTTGAAACATGCTCTGCTCTGATGGAATTAACATAGTAAGGCCGTTGGCGTTTGATCAAACATGAGTTCTTATAAATTAATACCATGATCAAAATAAAATAGAGCTTCCATATTAATTTTACACACGATTTTTTAATTCCCATTTAAACAAAAAAAATGTTAATAATACTAGTACTTCTAGGGTTGCCAGATTTACAAAAAATGAAAACCGGATAGGGAGTCAATGGGCCATTCAATTTAATTTTTTCTAGAAAAAAAAAAAACTGATTTTCTCTAGTCTTCAATTTTGTGCATTTTGAGAAACTTTCTATTATAGTAATTAGGCCTAGTATAAGATTTATAAAAGTATTTCGTTCAATCCTCCAGAAAACAAAAATTTGCACACTCGAGCGAAAGAAACGGACAAAGCATTGTCCCGGTCAAATACTGTCCGGTGAAAAACCGGACACCTGGCAACCCTAAATACTTCTATACTATAAGCCATGTGCTAATGTGCGTACATTCCCAAGTTCTCAATTTAATAAAGTAATTTTGGAACCCCTAATTGCCTAATAACTTAATTATCTGGTCTGCCTCCTGTTAGGTTCTTGTACTAAAATAAGAACAAAAAGTTCAATAATACTGCAATTTATTATTGCTTTCCAATTTATAGGTAGTATAAGGAAAGCTTTGTGATGGTCGAAATTTTCAATTCCGAGATTTCAACGGATTTACACGTTTTGAGGTCCCAGGAACACAAAAAAGTGGTTTTTACGAAATGTCTGTCTGTCTGTCGCTCTGTCTGTCGCTCTGTCTGTCTGTTCGTCAATTTCCGGGCAAACTACTCGGTGGATTTGTATGCAATTTGGCGTGTTAGTTCACAAAAATCATACCTCGAGAAATTTTTTTTTATTTTGGGCTTACTCGGTTTGGGGGAGTTTATTTTCAAAAAACTCATAAACAACGTATAAAAAAATTATTTCTCGAAAACGGCTCCAACGATTTCTTTTAAATTTACATATACTGTAGTCGTTATTAATGTTGACACAAATGCGGGGGGTCACTTGCCCCTGGATAGTTTGCTTCTGGGGATAAAAAAATAAAAATAACTAAATGTTAATGAAAAATGACTAAAAAATAATTTTTCTGTGAAACCTTTCCATCGATGATTTCTACCTTCAGGCATGTTTTAGGTGTTACATTGAGTAACGAACCCGGACGGATTGCTTTCCCAAAAAACTATTTGGTTTTGTGCAAAAAAAATGTTTTTGAAAAAATGATTGAAAATTCACGGTCAAATGCATTGCGTGCCCTGCCATTATTGCTGTGTGGTAATTTATTGGTCTGACCTATCTAGAATTTACCTCACCTCCAGTGACGTCAGGTGGGCAACCCCCCCCCCCCCGATATATCGGAAATTTAACAACAGGAAAATTATTTACCATGATATTACTCATTTTCTCTAGCTACTACTTGATAAATTGGAAAGTATGTTCGAGCAAACTCGGACCGGTTCTTTTCATTGTTTCTGAAGTAATGGCTAATATGTAATATTTTTTTTTCCCCAGCCGGTACCCCCAGCACTGGGAGCACATAATATAACCTACTTGTGTACAGGGTGGTCCAGACCATCCGTCCACCTACTTTTTCTCGAAAACTAATGACGTCAGAGGTCTGAATTTTGTTTTATCATTACAAAGTGGGAGCTGATGCATTTCTGGAAATTAGTTTGGCATTTTTTGGGGACCTCAAAGGGGGGTTTTTGGGGGGTCCACATGCTGTTTTGCAAATTTTGCAAATTATGAATTAACACTAAGCTTTCAAATGATGTGCAATTTGACATACCGTTATATCTGATTATTCCGAGAAACAGCATATGGACCCCAAAAAAACCCCCTTTCAGGTCCCCAAAAAATTCCAAACTAATTTCCAGAAATGCATCAACCCTAACTTTGTAATGATAAAAAAAAATCAGACCTCTGAAGTCATTCGTTTTCGAGAAAATGTAGGTGGACGGATGGTCTGGACCACCCTGTATATAGGATAGGGTAATACAATGTAATATATTCATGTACCGGAATACTAATAATAATAATAATAATAATAATGGTAAATATATGTAAAGTAAATTAAAACTAAAAGATAAAAATTATTAATTTGAACCCACTTTCGTAAAAGTTGCTCAGAAGCCAGATGGCTGAAATATTGGGGTTTTGCGCATTTTGAGAGCAATAAGGTTTATATATTACAAAGAATCAACATAATTATGGACACTGGGGGCCCGAGGGTCTCCCCCGGGAGAAAGTTTTTAAAAAATAGGACTGAAATGGTGAGGTTTTACGCATTTTGATAGCAATAAGGCTTATACTGTATATTACAAAGAATCAATATAATTGGGTACAAGGGGAGCTTGGGGGTCTCACCCGGGAGAATTTTTTTGAAAAATAGGGCTGAAATAGAGAGGTTTTGCGCATTTCGAGTGCAGTAACACTTAGATTTTAGAGGCAAAGAATATAATTGCTGGCCAAAGGGGGGGGGGGGGCAATTACCCTCAGTGCCGGTCGCTGTGTCCGCCTCTGCCTTCTTGTACTTACCACGCCTTGGTAACTATTTAGTTTGAAACATAATTTTCAGTTGTCTGTAGCCTATTAACCAGCGTTGAAATCTAAATTTATTCTGAAGGGTTGGAACGACACGAGCCGACGACGAATCTCATCAATGGATAGCCAAGACACTTCAAAGTTTATATAGCCTACATAATTATTATGTGTGTGTTATTTTATCTGTAGTATAAGGCACCGGGCACGACAGTTTTGTGGTATTGTATCTCAAATCGTTCTATTGTATATTATTATTATTATTATTATTATATATTGTAGGTATATTCACATTTCAAATTTAATAGTTAAGACCTCCCTCCTCATAACAAATTTACACAATAATTTCTCTCAATTTACCATGCATTGTACAATTTGTAATATGTAAGAATTAGGTATTAAAATATAGGTGTTCTTGTGTTTATTTGTGTGCACATTATGTGCTGTGTCTTCAACGCGATTTGCCTTCTTTCAGCAACGCTGTCAGCCTGGCGGGGGAGTGACTCTGTTTATTAACTTGAGGCACCGCGTAAGGGGAGACGGGGAGTTGAGTGACAGGGTGGACCTCCTGATAATAGTGGATTCCGAAACACTTGGGGATCATAGTAGTCACACGAGGACTCGACACGCACTTAAACCCTATCCCTGCCAACGCTGATTACTGATTAAACAGACTGATCAAACTATTCGACTCGTATCTGTACATGGTTAAGTCATGCCTTCGCCTGCTTCATTGCGTTAATGGTGAGCTTGTCTCAGCTTGCCCATTATCGCTTATAGACGGTGTAGTTTGAAATCGAGAACGTATAGCAGTTTGCCAATGGCCAAAAATTCTTGCAGAAACAATACAAATCATGTCCGAAATCCAGGGACCTATGGCCTATGGGCCACTATAAGTAGGCCTGGGTCCATATAAAGTTCTTTAAAAAAAATCCTAACCTATGATCAAACTATTCAACCTATAGTTATAGACTAAGTGCCCACGAGGGCCAGACGTTCGTTATTTTATAAAAGCCCAAAGTTTTTCTGTGCTTGACATAGATGTAAGAATGACCAGGGACTTTAAAGTTTGGGTTGTGGTTACTTGGGCAGGTAACGGGTATTAAAGGTGTAAAAAAAATAGTATCTAAACTTTGTTAAAATATAAAGCTCAATTTTTTTTATATTTTCTTAGGGATAACTTTGGAAATCTCGTCATCAATTGTCAGATACTTATGACAGTTGCTACTCCCTTCCAGACACTCGCTACTAAACTTAAATTAATTATAGGTATATATACTTTTGTTAAAGTAAAAAAGCAAAATTTGATATATGTTACTTGGGGGCCTAAGGGCTATTAAGAAATGTTAACTCAACAGCCGCACAGTTTAAATGGTTTTTACATCTTACTAGACACATTGAAAGTTCGCTTTAAGTGCGAACGCGAGGTAGCAATACAATGAAGCGGGTGCGAGTGATATGAGAGGGCGGTTGTATTATTCGATTGCGCTCGCACTTATAACTATCTATCAATGTGTCCAGCAAGATGTAAGAACCATTTAAACTGTCCGGCTACTGAGTTAACATTTCTTCATTGGTCCCCAAGTAACATATATAAAATTTAGCTTATATACTATAACAAAAGTAAAATTACCTATAATTAATTAAAGTTTAGGTCAGACCAACACATTAACACACAGCAATACTGGCAGGGCACGCAATCCGTTTGAGCGTGAATTTTCTATCATTTTTTCATAAAAACATTTTTTTGTACAAAACCAAATACTTTTCTGGGAAAGCAACCTGTCCGATTTCGTTACTCAATTTAACACCTAAATCATGTCTGAAGTTAGAAATCATCGATGGAAAGGTTTCGCAGAAAAATTATTTTTTCGTCATTTTTTATTAAAATTTAGTTATTTTTATTTTTTTTACACCCAGAAGCAAACTATCAAGGGGCAAGCGACCCCCCGCATTTTATCAACATTAATAACAACTAAAATGTATGTGAATTTAAAAGAAATAGTTGGAGCCGTTTTTGGGAAATAATTTTTTTAGACGTTTTTTTGGAGTTTTTTGATAATGAAACCCCCCCAAATTGAGTTAGCCCCAAATAAAAAAATGATCCCGAGGTATGATTTTTGTGAACCTACATGCCGAATTTCATCAAAATCGACCGAGTAGTTTGCCCGGAAATCGACGCACAGACAGACAAAGTGACAGACATTTGGCCAGCTCAGTGCTGCATAAGCGACACGAATATAGGGCCAGAGGCAGATGGAGAACCGTACAAGATTATCAACTGATCCAGATAGAGAAGTAGTAATGTATATGTAGTGTTTATAATATTTTTAATAAGTAATTCTATTTATCTGCGTGTCCCGGTGCATTGATTATTGCTTTCCAATTTATACGTAGTAGGCTATAAGGAAAGCTTTGTGACGGTCGAAATTTTCGATTCCGAGATATCAACGGATTTACACGTTTTAAGGTCCCAGGAACCCAAAAAAGTGGTTTTTACGAAATGTCTGTCTGCCTGTCTGTCTGTTCGTCGATTTCCGGGCAAACTACTCGGTCGATTTTGATGAAATTCGGCATATAGTTTTCCAAAAGTCATACCTCGGGATCATTTTTTTTATTTGGGGCTAACTCAATTTGGGGGGTTTCTATTTTCAAAAAACTTCAAAAAACGTCTAAAGAAATTATTTCCCAAAAACGGCTCCAACGATTTCTTTTAAATTCACATATATTGTAAATGTTGTTAATGTTGATAAAATACGGGGAGTCGCTTGCCCCTTGATAGTTAAAGTTTGCTTCTGGGGGTAAAAAAATAAAAATGACTAAATTTTAATGAAAAATGACTCAAAAACCACCAATGACGAGTGACGTCAGGTGGACACCCCCCCCCCCCCCCGAGATATCGGAAATTTAACCATAGGAAAATTATTTACCATGAAATTACTCATTTTCTCTATCTACTAATTTTGATAAATTGGAAAGCATGTTCGAGTAAACTCGGACCGGTTCTTTGGTAAGTGTTTCGTCTTATATTATTGCAGGGTGGCCAGATATACTTTTCTCAAGAGTATTTATACTACTTTTGTGTTCCCAATTCGACATACATTTTCTTTTTGCGCTCTTGATGAGAATATATTATTAAATCAGATCCTACTCTTTTACAGAATTTTGCAAGCATGCTAGACTGCAGTGGTTCCCAAAGTGTGGTCCACAGGCATACATCAGGTGGTCCACGGACCACGGACCAAAGTATGAAATAAGAAAATGAAACAGCTGAGTTATTGGAAATTTGAAGTAACTTAACTTAACTTACAGTAAGTCTTGGTAGCCTACTGAATTATAAAATCCAACCGATACAGGTCCTAAACATTTAATCAAATATAAGCATGTAATTGTAGGCACAAATCATCCTAGAATTTGACAATTTTCCTGTCGCCGCTATATGGCGGTCGGTGGGCAGTGGTCCACGGACAAAAAGTTTGGGAACCCCTGTGCTAGAGGAAGTGCATTCTTCAGCTTAATACAAGTAACTTGGATCGCAGAAAAGTACACTAGGTAGAATGTAATACTAGTTTCGTTATTCATGTCGCTATTGCTTCACTCAACGTTTGTTAACGCAATTAAAAGAACTGGTCCGAGTTTACTCGAACATGCTTTGCAATTTATCAATTATTAGGTAGAGGAAATGATTAATTTCATGGTAAATAAATTTCCTATGGTTAAATTTTGGATTTTTTGTGGGGGCGGGGGGGTTGTTCACCTGACGTCACTGGAGGTGAGATAAATTCTAGATAGGTCAGACAAACACATTACCATACAGTAATAATGGCAGGGCACGCAATTCATTTGAGCGTGAATTTTCAATAATTTTTTGCACAAAGCCAAATAGTTTTTTTGGGAAAGCAACCTGTTCGGTTTCGTTACTCAATTTACCACCTAAAACATATGCTTGAAGACAGAAATCATCAAATCATCGACAGAAAGGTTTCGCAGAAAAATTGTTTTTATAGTCATTTTTCATTAAAATTTAGTTATTTTTATTTTTTTTTACCCCCAAAAGCAAACTATCAAGGGGCAAGCGACCCCCCGCATTTTGTCAACATTAATAAAGACTACAGTATATGTGAATTTAAAAGAAATCGTTGGAGCCGTTTTTGAGAAATAATTTTTTTCGACGTTTTTTTTAGTTTTTTGATAAGAAACTCCCCCAAACCGAGTAAACCCAAAATTAAAAAAAAAATTGTCTCGAGGTATAATTTTTGTGAACCAACACGCCAAATTGCATACAAATCCACCGAGTAGTTTGCCCGGAAATTGACGAATAGACAGACAGAGCGACAGACAGACATTTCGTAAAAACCACTTTTTTGGGTTCCTGGGACCTCAAAACGTGTAAATCCGTTGAAATCTCGGAACTGAAAATTTTGACAATCACAAAGCTTATTTCCTTATACTACGTATAAATTGGAAAGTTATAATCGTGATATCCTACGATTTTTAGTGAATAAATAGGCCTACTATACTCCATCACATCAATCTGTGATTTAAAGAAGAGAGTGTGACAACCACCTTCCCCCCTCCCCCTCGCATGGCTCTTACGTACCGTATGGATGTATAGCCTATATAGGTTTTTTTGGTTTTGAAAATCTGGCCAGCCTGATTATTCTATTTAATTTAAATTTAATTTAATCTTAATTATTATTTTTTTACTTAGGCTTAGTTACATATACAATATAAATATTCGACTAAGAAGGCTAATACCAGCCTCAACAAATGGGGCGCAACAGGTGGGCCATTATAAAAAGTCTACCGTAAATTATGTAATACTAGCTACAAATAAAGGCATAGAATATTCACTTACTTCCTCAAAAGCACAAACGAAGCTTGAAGACACACTGCGAAGTAACCCGCAAACTTCCTCAAAAGCACAAACGAAGCTTGAAGACACACTGCGAAGTAACCCGCAAAAATCACAAAGTCAAAAAAGTCAAAAATCACCAAGTCAGATATAATAATCGCAGCAAAAACACAGTGAAATAACAAAGACCGATATATGTAATCGAATAAGAATGCGAACGCACACTGTACTGCCTCAACCAGCCGTGGAAGGGCTAGCTACAAAAAAGGCAGAGAATATTCACTTACTTTCTCAAAAGCACAAACAAAGCTTGAAGACACACTGTGAAGTAACCCGCAAAAATCACAAAGTCAAAAAAGTCAATAATCACCAAGTCAGATATAATAATCGTAGCAAAAGCACAGTGAAATAACAAAGACCGATATATGTAATCGAATAAGAATGCGAACGCACACTGTACTGCCTCAACCAGCCGTGGAAGGGCAATGAACTTAGGTGGTCTCAGGGGTAAGTTTCTATCGATTTTTTCTGACCATCGATTCATCGATTTACAATTCAAGTAGTTGGGCCATTATAAAAAGTCACCCGTAAAATAAAGTTATACTAACTATATTGGTGTATAAATTTTTAAAAAAGCTACTTCTTAAAGAGGGCAAAAAACTGGCAACAAAATATTAAATCAAGAAAAGACAATTGTAGATGTCTATGCTCGATCCTTGGAGAACTTGAAAACAAACACAATACGGCATCATTCAATAGTTCATATAACTTTATTTAAAATATATGCTAAGTCTTAATTAATATGCTAACGTTTTCTAATTAACTTACTCTCGTAGTCAAGCCTTGATGTTCGAGAAAGTTACTCTTACTCTACTAAGCAAGCACTTACCGTACGTATACTATTTTTATTTTGTTTTTTCCTACAACCGTATGCTTGGCCGTGCCCAGGGGGGTAGTCCGTGGGGTCCAGACCCCCCCCCCTCGAAATAAATTTTTGTGTATTAACCTGTATGGTTAGAAGAATTTATCCATTAATTCATTAATAAATTACGGTAAAAAACATTAGACCCCCCCCCCCCGGAAAGCAAAACCTGGGCACGGCCTTGACAGTATGACTCAAATATTAGTCAGGACATGATACGTAGTGATACGGGCTCTACGTTTCACCCGTAAGGTTGTTGGTTCGAGTCCAACACATGCTGCATTTTCTGGCCATCCTTCGGAGAGCATGTAAAGCAGGCGGTCCCGGGCTTTCCTAGTTGAGTGTAGAGCCCTAACTCCACTGGGTTGGCTTAGTACCGTACTGGAACAAGACGTCATTATTTATTAAATATTAAGGTCCAAGGGTGGCAAGGGTGGATTTTGCCTACAATTTAGGGGGGGGGGGTCAGCGGGCAGGTTCAATGGATTGTAATATTAAAAAACATTATTATCTTTAATTCCCATTGTTATCTAGTGTAAGTTCATTTTGGGGGGGGGGGGGTCCGGACCCTCTGACCCCCCTAAAATCCGCCCTTCGGGAGGGCCGGACTAACCGAGTCACGAGTTGCAATGAGATTGCGAGCAACTGAGATAAGCGGGCTAGGTAGGCTACCTACTTAGCTTCCCTCACTCATCCAATTACTGTGGTTAAAGGATAAATGTCTAGTGAAGCTACCCCTAATAAAATAACTTTTAAAAAAAATCCGCATACAAACAATTCAATCCGAATAACCTCTTCAGTCGCCTCTGTAGGTAATAGCTGTGTCGAGTTACGACAGGTCACCGATTGCATCATGTGTAGAGACAAGTACGAACAAGCTACCACTAGCCTATATACCATTGAATTGATTATGTATCGTTTATTTAGCTTAAGAGAAACCCATTTCGGAAAGAATTAAAGGTCGGCGAGGTCTATTTATTTACTTACATTTTATATGATCGAATGTTTGCATTGGCAGGTATGACACTTATTGCTCGTGACAAATTTTATGGAAGGAACATGTCAGAGGCATGTACATAGAACAATCCTTGCTTACACATTATTGCAGTATTATATGGAGTATATAACACTGACTTTTAAATTAACTTTTGGTTGAAGAGGCAACCTCCACGTTATAACTGAAATTAGAGGATAAATAAAAGCTGGACTTGGCGGGATTCGAACCCACGATCTACGCCTAACCGGGGCGGGCTTGTGATCGAGCGGTTAAGACGCTTGTGATCGAGCGGTTAAGACGACGCCCCGGTTAGGCGTAGATCGTGGGTTCGAATCCCGCGAAGTCCAGTTTTTATTTTTCCTCTAATTTCAATCCTTGCTTAATAAATTATCTTGCACATGGACCGTTTGCCTTCCACTATAAATGCATTTTCACCCAACATGGTAGCTTAACTAGACTGATACCAAATGCCTGAGCATAGGATGTAGCTGAATTCGCATAGTCATTACCTACTTAAAGTTATAAAAAACCAGCCCAGTCAATATGGACATTTCAAATAACAAAAATTCCGTCAGAGTCAATTTTTGGAACAGACCTTGGGTTTACCATTATAAATAAAATGTCAAAAGTCCCCATCGATCCCATGTGTGCTAAAAAAAGTTGTTCGGGGTCAAAGGTAACAATTTCAGTTTTTCTTTTAGTTCTTCTCGAAAACGGTAAGTGTTATCAAAAACTTGTTGTACTAAAGTTGTAGATCTTAAAATTCTCAACCAAAAAAGGTGTCAATTTTTATTTCTTCTGAAGGTGCATTTCTGAGATATCGCGTTTGTAAGAGTCACATTCCACATAGTATGGACATACAACCGCTTTTTTTTCTTTTTTTTTATTAATAAAGATTGTTCGCTTACAAAGAATTCAATGAATGTATCCGAATAACCTCTTCAGTCGCCTCTGTAGATAATACCTGTGTTGAGTTACGACAGGTCACCGATCGCATGATGTGTAGAGACTCGCACAAGTACGAACAAGCTACCATTATGCCATAAGTCCTTAAAAACAATACAAATTTAGGTACTTAAGCACGCCTGTTCGCGTCTCTTTCGAGTATTGTATAAACTTAGAATGGGCGTGCAGCCGTCTGGCCCGACGTCAGACAGCCTATAGTATAGAGGAAACCGAGGTGTCTACTGTCTATTAAACATTAAAATTATTAAAAGTATACGATAACAATTATGACTACAAATAATGACTATAACTAATTATGGGGGATCATACCGCTTACAAAACAATTTTTCCGCTTCTCTTGTTGGTCATTCGGATCGCTCGCTCTTTTATATTGTACATTTTTTAGAAATTTCATTGGATATTTTTTTTTTTGTCTGTCTTACATAGTAGTTTTTATTTTTCCTCTTCAAATCCGATTCTATCTATTCTGTCAAGCTATTTCGTTTCGGGGGGGGGGGGGGGGGGGGAGGCTACGGCCTTGGGTGGCGTTACCTGTCGAAAATCTTCTATATTCATCAACAACAAAAATACAATGTTCAGGAAAAGTACAGATAGATAAGTCCTTCACGGGCCTTAGCGTCAAAGCCGGATTAAGTAAGTGTGTTGGATACTGGCAAAAAAAAAAAAAACTGAATCCCTCCTATAAAGTATATAAGCTGTGATAATACACAATTGATTTTGTCAAGCAGTCTGTCTTGAATAAAATGTATAAAATTCAATAGGGTGAGTCCTATTTCTTGATTGCATCGTCTACTTCTTCCTTTGAAATTTTAATATTTTGCAGGTAAAAAATAATTCATACAAGTTTTTGAAGAAGAAAAAATGAATTGTGCATTATCAAAGTTTATTTATTTCATGTGGTCTTCAAAGTGTGAGTTTGCCAGTATAGAAACCGTGGAACGAGGACGAGAGATGTCATGCTGTTTTTCAAAAATTTGTTAAGTTTCCTCTTTATGAAATTGTTGGATCGAATTTCTTGAAATCCTATTGATTTTTTTTTAGCTTCATGTGAGAGTGCCGTGGTACATGACGTGTCAGATTAGCAAGCAGCAACGAAAGCTCCTATATGCAGACCGAGATTGGCCAAGTACCTAGGCCTATTTGCACCGGTTTTACAGAATAGACAATAGCCTGCCGAAATAATCCATGCTGGAGACACCTTCAGCTTCGACAATGACACCATATTATCACGTCTCAACACTGAGGTAAGTTTAGAAGAATAGCCTAGTAGTAGGCTACATTACTAGGATGCTGCTCTGTAACCACTTACCGCGCTTGATGGTATCTAGGCTATATATCCAGAACGCCTAAAAGGAAACAAACCTCCTTAAGGTATTATCAGTTGACTTGGTATTAAATCCATATTTATTCATTTATACTGTATAGGTCGAAGGGTCGCAATACCATGCGTTAATGAGAGTTAGCCTATTTTGTAGTTTTATAGTCTAATGCAGAGGATCTCAAACTTTTTCGTCGCGGACCACTAAATGATTTGAAATTGCATCGCGACCCACTAAATTCTACATTGCAATGTTTATTTATATTTCCTTCCTAAAAAATAGCTTTACAGGCGTACGCAGGAATAGGAGTAAGGGGGGGGGGGGCAAGCTAGGGGGTGGATCCAGCGACCAATAAATATGATACCTCGCCTTACTACCACCCCCCTCTCCCCCGAGGCAAATTTTTCGAAGGATAGGCAAAATGCTTTATTTATTTACTTTATTCTGCTGCCACCTACGTACAAAGAAACACCTAGGCCAATGCATTCCCCCATTGGTCTAGCGATCTACTCTATTTAATATTGAATTGGTTCTCGTCAATCTTTAAAAAAATATATATGGCTTAAATTGAAAAAAAAAACTTGTCATTCAATTCAATTCTATCTAGTGTATAACTGGCAGACGAGACCACACCGCGACCCACACTTTCAGAACCCCTGGTCTAATGTATATCTGCGGAATACACTATGCATTAAAATCAATGTAGGCTGTAGGCGTGATAATATATACATTTTTTCAGGAATGGGCCGTAGTTCATCAATTTTCAAAAGCGGGCAAAGGGTACATCCATTGAAGAGTCTGTTGAAGAACCACAAATTCTTGTTTTTTGTGATTGGGACGAACGATAGCCTGCATTGCTGCCGAAAGTGATGGGATTGCCTGGTAAGTGGGAAACTTATGTAATTATCCCTGGCCTAGGACTATGGAAATATTGTTTTGTGAACGGCATGTTGAGAATCAGAAGCTTACACAGTGGCGGATTAACCACAAGGCCGACCAAGCACGTGCTTGAGGTATACTCTTGTAATGATTTTAAAAAACGTGTAAGCTTATTTAAAGAAAATATCAGCAAAATATTATAAGCCTGTGTTCGCACCGAAGCTAAATCAGCCAATAAATAGACGTTTGATGTGCCTATGCTATCATATAAACGAGTAACAACATAAAATCTAAAGAATACACTAAATACAATTGAATTCTAAAAAAATTACACTATAAATAGGATCACACATTTCGAGCTATATGGCTAGTTATAATCTAGCTAATCCCCTGCAATCCGGTTTAAAGAAAAACCACAGCACTACATCAGCATTAATTCAAGTGGTTGATAATTTAAGTTGTGCCTACGACGGAGGTGACGTATCCTGCATTATTCTTTTAGATTACTCCAGCGCGTTCTCATGTGTAAAACATGACATCTTCCTTGCCAAATTAAAATCTTTAAACTTCGCTGATAAGTCAACTTCTTGGTTTCGCTCTTAGAAAATAGAGAACAAGCAACGAGAATAGGCGACCAAACGTCTGAGTTCTGTAACCTCCCTAACGGATTAATGCAGGGTACGATTTTGAGCCCTTGGTGTTTCTCCACTTATTGTCACAGTCATTGAACAAATGTTCTTATCATGTATATGCTGACGACTTTCAATTATATACTAGTTTCATGTCTAGTAATTGCGAACAGGCCATAGCTGATATTAATGCTGATTTAGAGAACGTCTTAAAATGGTACATAAAACATGGTCTCAAGTTGAACCCGACTAAGAGTCAGGCAATGCTGATAGGCAGCCACAATACCTTCGTAAAATTACAAAATACCTTAAGGTCAACCATTATCTTAAACGGTGAAGTAATACCCTTTAAACAAGAAGGTGTGAAAAATCTAGGAGTGTATTTAGACCCACAACTCAACTGGTCAGTCCATGTAAACAAAACCTGTAGCAAAATTTATAAATGTTTATATCCCTTGAACAGAATTAGAAATTTTTTACCAATTAACATAAAGAAAAACATTGTTTCCTCGCTTATTACCCCACTATTTGATTATTGTATTGTATTATCATCCAGTCGCACGGATTATCTGTCACGCCGTTTGCACAGGGCAATGAACAGTTGCATCCGATTTATTTTTAACTCTAAGCGTCGCGATCATATTAGCCCACAGTACAAAATACTAAATTTCCTAACCGCCGACCAAAGAACATGCACTGATGCTAATGTATAAAGTAACCCACTCAAACGCACCTTCCTACATTATTCAAAAATATACAAAATTACAGTCACAACGCAATGGCACAACATATGAAATACCACTACTACATAAGACCACAAGACATGGGCAATCTACGGTATTATACTCGATTCGCCACTGGAACCGCCTACCATTGGAGATCAGGGCAGCTAGTTCACTCAGTAGCTGTAAGAAAATAATTAAACTGTATATCTTAGATAACGCATAGACTCTCTCCGGTCCTGTAATGGTGATGACAATGGATTCCTCCCCCCCCCCCTATACCTTTTATCTTTCTTTTTTCACTACTCCTCTATTTAATTTTAATTAATGTAGACCTATCATAGTCTACAATGTTTTTTTTTTAGTTTTTAAGGTTAGCATGAAAACAAGACTTTATAGTCTTATTGTTCGCCTTTTGTTTGCAATAAAGTCGTTTTTTCATTTCATTTTTCATCACAGTCACCACACCCACCCCCGAAAAAAATCCTGGCTGCGGGCTTGCTACACAATGGGACTTTAGGCTAAATGTCCGCTAAATTTCTTTTGCTTGTGCAGTATACCCATGCGTGTGAAAAAATCCTCAGGTAATTGCTATAATATAAAATAATATAAATATATAAAAGCTACGGTAGCTGAACGAGCTTATGCCGTGCGTCCAGTATAGCGGTATGGCGTCGACTTTCGGATGAGAAGTTTAGCCAGATCCATATCATACAGCACATATATTCAAATGTATATATATTCCTCTTTATACCTATATAGCCCTTCAGGAGCGTAATTATTTGAAGTCCCTTTAACCTTTACGATACACCCCTGTAGTGAGTTATTTATTTATTTATCCTGAGCTATCGTAAAAAGCCACAATAAAGCTATTCGAGTTATTAGTAAAGTAATAAGAGCGTTTCACTTAACATTGTGCCTTGCTTCATTGCAGAGTCGAAGACTGAGGAACTTGCATATAATTGCACATATTTGAAAGAAAATACCATAAAAGTATTTTTCATAACACCCATCTCTGGTCACGGTGCTGGGTAACCCTTGGGCGGCTGGACAGGATCACCAAACATCTAGAAATCATATGTAAGCATAAATTGTTTTGTAAGTTTTGAATTACAGCTGCCCGATCATGGCGATTTTGTATTATTATAATATACCTGGGTTGATATATAATACCATGTCACGTGATGGTATTAATTCAATGGTTTAAAATATAAATTAACAGTAGGCCTACAGTAAATTTCAGATAATTCAAATTGTGCGCCTATTCATACAATTCTATAAACCGGTCACAACTTTGCGGGATGATCCTAGAAGAAATGGGAGTACCCCAAAAGGTAGTGAAAATGGTGCAGGTATGCATGAGGGTCGCGGGCTGGACTAAAGGCGGAGGGAAGCCTGTCGGATCCCTTTGATGTCATATCGGGAGTGAAACAAGGGGACGGGCTCTCGCCGTGTCTCTCTAATCTGGTGTTGGAGAAAGTGGTAAGGAGAGCTACTGAAATGCCAGGTGGGGTTGAGATAGGCGGTCAGATAAGAATCCTCGCTTACGCTGAAGACCTGAACATTATGGCTCATGACGAGGAACAGGTGGTGGCCTTGGTGAAGACAATAGAGGAGGATGCTAGATTAGTTGGACTAAAGATTAACATAGGCAAAACAAAACACCTTATAGTCCAAAGAAGAACCAGTGTCTACCAGGCGAAGGTAGACCGCTTCGAGTCGGTTCAGCAATTTAGATACCTCGGCTCGGTGATGACAAGTGACAACTGCATGGGGGAGGTATCAAGGCTGCGAATGTGGCTTTCTTTCAAGTCCGACCGCTATTTAGATCTCGACTCCTGTCTAGAACTACAGAGGTTCGCCTGTACAAGACCCTAATTCGGCCTGTTCTAATGTATGGAGGTGAGGCCTAAACACTTTTCATTAAGGACGCCCAAAGATTAAGAGTCTTCAGGAAAAAAATGCTTCGCATTATCTTCGGCGGTAGATGGGAGAACGGTGTCTGGAGGATTAGACACAATGCCGAAATACATGCCCTATTTGACTCTCCGAACATAATATCAGAACTAAAAGGGCGTCGAATCCAATGGCTGGGTCATGTACACCGTATGCAAGCGGAGAGGTCGCGCCAAAGCTAGCTTTCGAAGGTACTTTCAACCTCCCTAGGCGTCCCGGTAGGCCAAGACTAAGATGGGGAGACCAAGTACTCGGAGATATATGCACCCCACCGGCACCCGAGATTGGAAGCGAGCGGCGGAAGATCGTCCGAGGTGGCGTGGTGTAGTGGCAGCGGCCAAAAGTCCCCCCGGGCTGGACGCGCCAACCTAAGTCAAGTAAGTCATTTAAACAATTGAATGATCTTCAGCTATATTTTTGGTGAGTTTCTTAATTTTTTCTCCCTACAAGTTTTAAATTTAAATTTGAAATATATTAAGAACTATAAATAATTTGTCTAAAATCTAAGGGAGACAAAATTAAGAAACTCATCAAAAATATAGTCAAAGGCCAGTTGTTTCAATTGACCCAATTTGAATTTTATGCGCTTTGCACTCTCGCGGCAATTAGGCCTAGGCCTACTAACATCAAAAATTAAAAAAATCTGAAATTTACTGTTTATTTATTTTAAGCAATTGAATTAATACCATCACGTGACATACTATTATATTAACCCCGGTATTATAATAATACGAATACGCCATGATCGGTCTGCAGCAAATAAAATTCTTGTATATGTAGTTTTTTTATGATGCGAACTTACCTGAGAAGGTGTATTAACCATTAATCAAACCTATTAAGTCTCCAGCTATGGCGACCATGATGGGGATTATTTTTAATTTTAATAATAATAATAATTTTTATAATTATATATGTAAATAACACAATTTCAAAATCGAAACTGCTATTCAAAATGGTTTTATTTACATTTTTAACACCAAGAATAAATTAATACTAAATGGCTTGATGGTCGAAATGGCTTCCTCCCATGTCGAGTCTCGAATTCCCGGTGGACAATATTTTCATTTACATCGAATCTCCAACCTTGATCTCCCATTTCATGGCCCAGTTCTCTACCGACTGAACTGGACTAGTAGTAGTATGAACTTGTAGTCGGGACCCAGGCCACAATTTAGGCCCTCTGGACTGGACTAACTTCTTGTTGCGGGCGCAGCCGTTCAGTTTCACGAGACTGATTGTCTGACGGGTCCTTTGAATGCGCTCATTACTAAACTCTTCAAATCTTCCGATTTCAGGATGGTTTGTTAGCTCCAATAGCATTATTCATTTATTTCTATTAACGGCATCTTTTGCGTTTCCAGGTGAAAGCTACCGATGATGATGACGACGACATCAATGCCGAAATCGAGTATTCCCTTCTCGACGCCCCGTCTTCGTCTATCCAACTTTTCGGCATCCACAAGCAAAGCGGCGGGCTCTACGTCGTTGGAGACCTAACTCCACATGAAGGAGAGGTGTTCCAGTTTTTCGTCCGGGCATCGGACAAGGGATTGCCCAGCAGGCATACGCATTTACCCGTGGAGGTGTACGTTATGGCGGCTGATGATGCGGCGCCTATGTTTGAAAGGAGGGACGACAAGTTCTTTCTGCCCGAAAGTGCTCCTCCTGGTACGTAGCCTGATCTGAAGATAGTGTTAGTGTTGTTCATATATCAAATGTTTTGAACTACTACCAACGTAATATCTAAAATTCTATGCATTATGGGGTTTTGTAAGTGTACGAATAAATTAAGGCGGGTAAGGTGAGCATCCGTAGCATAAAAAGGGGCAAAACGTTGTGACTGAGATTCAGCTTAAGGTTCTCGTCATAATAAAGAAAAGTGCAGAAGCTTACTGCGCCGGTTCTGTTGGCAAGTCTGCCTGCTGGATCTTCATTTGCCGCCATTAGTTTTGTTGTTGAAAGTAAAACGATACAACCATTTGCAACTGATGGCCCTATCCAAAATGGTCAGGAATACACCTTAAAACCAAAATCTTTGCTTTTCAACTGCAACTCTTTTGCATTTGCCATGGCGATAGATATCTCGTTTAAAACTAAACAATATTTTCTACTTCAGTTACATTCCTTCGATTGGTTTTCTGCCAAGTTTCGAACAATTTTTACAGATCCTGGGCAGCAAGGCCGTAGCCAAGGGGGGCTTCATGGGGGTTCAACCCCCCCCCCCCCCGAAATTAAATGGCTTGATACTAGATCGAATCGGATTTTGAGAGGAAAAGTAAAAACCACTATGTAACACCCAATGAAATTTCTAACCCCCCCCCCCAAAAAAAAAAAAAATCCTGGCTACGGCCTTGCTGGGCAGTTCTCTTGAAATTTCCATGCGTTCTGTTGCGGTCAACCTTTGCTCTCAATGTTGCCTTTAATTATGATGCTGAAAAGTAAATTTTGTTGCTGGTACAATAATTAGTGTGTATATTAATGTACGTTCGCATGGGTTGGCATTCGAACTTATACTAATGGACCTATTTGTTTGGTATATTCTTACTAGCAGAGTTTAATAGATAAGGCGGAGATTAGGCTACCAAATATTTTTTTAAAATAATGGCTAAAATAGTTCTTTGATTCACGGCCGCAAGGATAGAAAATTTTGTTTACGAAAAATGTATAAAAGAAATAATTTCTTTCGTAGTAGATTTGCATTTTCGCACCTGCAGCCTGATCATGGCGATTATAATACCGGCATTTATTTAATCCCCTGGTATTAAAAATGTAAACAAAAAAAAATTTTGAATAGCACTTTATTATCTTGTTTACATTTTTAATACCAGGAAAATAAATACCGGTATTATAATCGCCATGATCAGGCTGCAGAATTATTATTAATCTAGAGAAATATGATAAAGTGCATTAAACAGATGTTATAGAACAGTCGTAAATCGGGCCACAGAATACTATAATATATAATCGGGCCGGTACATAGTCTGCCTTTTTAGAAAGCTTATATTTTTTCGAGTTTTTCATAAAACAATAGTTTTATCTTTGCTGCAGTGAAACGAGAAATTAATTAGTTTAGTCAAAAATGCCCAAGCCTGGTTTGTTTACAAAATATTTGGAAATCTCTGTCTTAATAATAACTTCTGCTACTTCAAGAACAGTAGTGTATTTTAGTGGCTTACTGGCCACAGACTTTTCTAACCACAGTTTTAAACAGTTCTAACCACCATTAAAAACCTCTCTTTCCAGGTTCTATAATCACGAAAATGAAGATGGTGAGCAATGCATCAGTGACATTCCGGATAGTGTCTGGTGACCTCGAAAATCCACAGTTCACCATTGACGAGGCCGGCGAAGTGACGCTGGCACGGCCTTTGGACCGCGAGGAGACGGATAGTCACGTGATCGCGATAATGGCTGAAACGGGCGGAAGTCCGCCGCTCTCAGCGATGGCGGAAGTTGGGCTGAGTGCCCTTGATGAGAATGACCACGCGCCGCAGTTTCAGTCGACGCCTTATAGAATTGTCATTGCTGAGAATTTGGAAGAGGGGTCTCAGATCGTCCGAGGTGAGCATTCAAGCATCCAAACCGTATTTGCGCTCCCACTGTACTGAATGATCTAAAATCAGTAACTTGACGTGTTCCGTCGCATGGGCTTATACTTGTGCGACTCTTTACTTGCCATGTGATCGGAGACGTGACTCGTAACTCAACCCAGGCATTAGCCCATCAGGCACCCACAGATTGCGACTGAAGTGGTAAATTTCATTCAGGGTATCCGAGTGTGCAAAAATCATCCAGTTTCTCTATGACTCGTAGCGTCAAACGTATTTTGCTTCGAACTGTCTAATGAACATTTTTTGTTTTATGATTACTTACTGCTTACTTCTTGGTAGTGACTTCAGGCACCGTTTTGCCTGCACTCATAGTTTCTCCGTCAGATGATTTATCTGATTTTCACCGTCTATTTTCTACTGCGAGAATTCGGAACACTTCATTAAGGCGCTTATTCCACCGACGTCAATTTTCAATGTGCATGTGGATGACGTGGTAGCAGACATCATTAATTAGACTCTGCCATATTTTAAGGAGACTATAATGTAGATACTTAACTTATCTATTATAAATTAAGTTATAATATGACAGAGTCTAATTAATAAAATAAATAAATAAATAAATATAAATAAATACATATTTTTTATTTAAAAAAAACACATAACAAAAACAATTAGGGGTAGCATTTTTGGGACATTTCAATTAATTTCAATGGGGAAAATTGCTTTGAGATACGAACAAATTGACATACGAGCAAGGTTACATATATATATATATGTAACCTTGCTCATAGACTAATTAAAATATTATATATATATATAATATTTTAATTCGTCTATTATATATATAACATTTTAATTAGTCTATTATCGTTTCAGGAGATCACTGCGAGCTGATAGTCAATGAATGTGCCCGTAACCCCTGTACCGGAAACCGGATTTGTGTTGAAGTAACATAATTAAAGTAATTGAAGTAAGGTCCGTAATAATAAATCACGTAACTTCGATTATTGTACTGTATTGTTAACTCTTTGAAGGTTCTCTCTCTAATCCCCCGTACCATGCAAGGTACCTCTACATATCACCTCCTCTCTCCTACTTTCAGTTCATACACACTCTTAACGGTAAATACAGTAACGCTTACACAACAATACTCAATGCTATACCATACTATACCACATCTCCCCTTTTTTTTTTTTTTTTTTTTTTTCATACAATAAAACCCAAAAATTCATAGTAAAGTTAACTATAAACAGCTAAATCCCAATAAAACGTTAAACCCCAAATTACAATCATGTTAATAAGAATTGTAAATATCAAATAGTATATGTAACAATACGATAATGTTAAATTTTAATTCTATTCTTATGTACTACAATATTTTTCTTGTTTATTTCTAATGTTACATTATTTTTTAAATTATCAACTTCCAACACTAAATAAGGACCATCAAAAATATTGTCTAATTTACTTCCTCCTTCTTTTTTCAAAAACACTAAATCACCCGGAAAAAATTTCCGAAACTCTCGAGTGGAATTTACTTTCGCGCAACGAGTGATTTTCGTGCCTAACAAAGTTTTTCGAGCATGCTCTTGTGCAATTTGCAACTTGTATCTAAGGTTTTGGACGTAAGAGTCTATATTGTATACCGGATCGATCTCTCCTTCGTATTGTAACACAGAAGGTGTTGTAGGTAAATGCCCAAAGACTAACTCATAGGGACTGTACCCCAAACTACTATGTACAGTACTATTATAAGAAAAAGTAAAAAATCTAGCTAACACATCCCATTCATACCCCGAACATGGCAAGTAACTTCTCAAGAAGGCACCCAACGGCTTGTGGGAGTTTTCTAATGCTCCAAGGCTTTCATGGTGATACGCTGTACTATTTAGTTTATCTATTTGTAACAGTTTGCACACTGCTGACAAAACGCTATTACAAAATTCTGTGCCCATATCTGAGGCTAATTTCCTACAAATGCCGTAACGTAGAAAAATTTCCTCAACCAACACCTTTGCGATTGTGTCTGCCTTTTTATCGGGGATGGGAAAAGCTTCGGAGTATTTTGAAAGTTCACATTGTACAGTAAATAAATAACGGTTGCCGAGGGACGTCTCCTGCATTGGGCCGTATAGGTCCAGAAATATTTTTTCAAAACTCTTCGAAGCAGTAGTAGTAACTACTAGAGGGGATTTAGGGAGAGGGGAGTATTTACATTTTTTGCAAATGTCACAGGCCGTAACAAAGGCCTTAATATCCTTGTATAAAGTTGGCCAACTATACTTTAACTTCATTGTATTATACATTCGACTTATTCCGATATGACCTCCCATAGGTAGGCAATGAGCTTCCCATAACAAAATTTTTTGATGCTCCGCGCTCTCTATTCGTTTTACTCCATTGGCAATAATATTAATCCTCAGTTTAATTGCCTTATTTCTTCCCTTTGTCAATACTTGTGAATTCACTGCAGTTACGATTTTACCTATTATCTCCTTGGCCAGGGTTATTTTTTCATTTATCAATCGTAATTCATTTTTTAGTATAACTGCACAATTTATATCATGTTTAACACAAACATTTCGTAAGCCTATATGCTAACGTGCTCAATGTCATCATTACATAGCTTAGAATTTTTCTCTTTCGGTAATCTTATTCCTATTACCTTATCTTTAGGGCAAAAATAGACACAATAGTCATTTGAACGTGGACCTTGTAGCTCAGTATGTGCAGTTTGACACCTACATGGCAACGTTTTCTCACCGGTGAAAAAGCGAAGCTCAGGTAAATCTGCAGGTTGACGCAAAAGTTCTGAAACGTCAGGCTGATCAGGCCTAGGTAACAAAACAGGCTTACCCACAGTGGTGGCATGGCCATCTGTAGCTAACTTGGACTGTTGGCGCGTAATAGCACCAACCCACGAATTTTTTAAGCTCTCAGAGGAAATTGACCCCATAGTATCATGCTTAATACGGCTAAGTGCATCTGCCGCTGCATTTTTTGAACCTTTAACATATTCAACAGTAAAATCGTATTCTTGTAACGCAAGACGGTATTTAGTCAATCGACTAGAATCCGTAGGAAACGAAAATAAATATTTCAAGGGCTGATGATCACATCTAACTATAAAACGATTTCCAGCCAGGTATGGTCGGAAAAATTTTGTGGCCCATACTATACATAACAATTCTCCATGTATGGCGGGGTACCGAGACTCCGCAGGTTTCAACCCTCTGCTAGCATAAGCAACTGGGTGACCATTATTATTCATTAAAATGGCGCCTAACGAAACGCCACTAAAATCAGTCTGTAAAATAAATGGCTTTGTAAAATCTGGAAACTCCAAAACTGGCTCAGAGGTAAGAGCGAGTTTTAGTTGTTCATATGAACCCTGACACTGTGCATTCCATACAAACGCCACATTCTTCTTTAACAAGTCATTTAAGCCTTAAGGGTTTAACAATTTTCGCAAAATTATGTACAAACCGTCTGTAATAATTACAAAACGACACAAAGCGTAATACTTCATCAGCATTTTTCGGTTTAGGGTAGTTCAAAACCACTTGTATTTTGGCCAAAGATGGTCTGAGTCCATCTTTACTTATCTCATGGCCCAAAAACTCAAGTTTATCCTTTTGAAATGTGCATTTCTTAGGATTAAGGGACAATCGTACCTTACGTAATCGCTCAAATAGTTTTTCCAAAACAGCATTATGAGCCTCTTCATCCTCCCCAAAACATATTATATCATCTAGATAATAATACACCCCTTCCATCCCTGCTATTGCTAGTGACATAAGTCGAGAAAAGATGGAGGGTGAGGTTTTCAACCCCTGAGGAAGGCGAGTCAACTCCCAGTGGCCTTCATCAGTACTAAAAGCAGTAATATGCCGGCTTTTCTCACGTAACTCACATTGAGAGTAGCCATTTTTTAAATCTAGGCAAGAGAAGATTCGGGCTTTCCCTAGCCTATCCAAAATATCAACAATGTTGGGGAGGGGAAACCTATCGTCCGCTAAGGACTCATTTACTTTACGGAAATCAATAATATTTCGAAAAGAGCCATCCTTCTTCTTAAGTAACAAAAATGGTGAATTATAAGGGCTTATGCTTGGTTGAGCAATATTTTGGTCAACCATCTCTTGAATCTGTCTTTTCACTTCACTTTTTTGACAGTGTGGAGTGCGGTATGGCCTACAGAAAATAGGCGCAGCTCCTTCTTTTATGTACAGCTTAGGTTTACAAAGATTAGTGGTGGTCAATATGTCTCCCTCTAAATGGAATATATCGGCGTATTTATGACACAACTGTGTTATTCTTTTCCTAGAATCGCCTGATAAGTGGCCTAATTGTAGTTCTGAATCAAGCCTGTTTATGCGACTTGTATGAGTCAGCTGCCGTGCTGTTTGTGCCCTCATGTGACCTGATTTTGTCAACGTCGAGTTGATTGATTGAACTTCTAGCTGCGAGGCACGAAACGTTTGTTTGGCATTTGTTGTATTTGCCACATAACAGTACATGAAACCATTTTTGGGCTTTGTTATACAACCAAACGTGAAAACTCCAGGTTTCACTTCCCCAGTAGGCACGTAAATGCAATCTTTACAAGGTAGAGGATAACGCACATTGCAGAGCTTAGCACAATTCGGCTCTACCGTGTGTGTTTCGGCAATAACACCGTTCACTAACGGTACCCAAACCTCACGGTTTCGCAATTTCAGCGTTAGCCTGTTATCACAAAATGAAATGCTAGTACGATATTTTCTTAAAAAATCAGTACCTACTATACCATCAACACCTATTTTACAATGGGAGGGTAAAACATAAAATTTATGCAAAATGGGGGGGGGGGGGCAATACTTATTTATATACAGGGAAAAAACGACAGAGCCTAGAACCTTAATAACACCTCCAATACCTTTTATTATAAACGTCTCTTCAGTATTAATTCGATATGACTGTGGTAGCCTATCTTCTGACCAAGTCGAAATGCTTGCTGCAGTATCAGTATCATGGGGAGGTAATTAGTATACTGTTCATCCCATACATTTATAAAGACAGGAGATGTTAAGGCATCTGCGTCCGATAAATATATGTGTTTTACCCGATCTAATAGTTTTTTGGAGTTTCTGTGTCTTCTTCCAAAGAAGAGTCTCGAAACTTTGTCTGTTGCTTAGAAACAGCGTCTGGCTGTACAACATACTGATGGCCGAGATTTCCCCTCGGGGGATAAGAGCCATTTCCACGAAACCCACGATTTCCACGGTAACCGCCTCGACCTCGAGATTGGTGGCCTCGTGGCTGTTGTGACACTTTGTCGGAATAGCCGTGGTCATTACCCTTATAACTTTTCCTCTCACCACGATATTCAACTTGATCTGTATATCCAGACCTATTCCCGCGATGGTTATTCTGGCCGAAATAATCTCGGGGAGAAAATGCGCCAAAATTAGAATTACCACGACCCCTGAATTTACCACGGGGGTGGTACGAAAAGACTTGGGCACTAGGTGCACCACTAGCCATGGCAGATGTGGAAATCGCCAATGCATCTTCCAACGTTGTAGGCCTAGCAGCCTCAACCACTAATTTTAATTCTGAGTGGACACCCCTGCGAAAAGAGACTAATGCCTGGTCCTTGTAATTTTGTAAAATAGCTGCTTTCGCTCCAGCCTCCGTAATATTACGGTTTTTTATGGCAATTGTCGCTAATTTTGAGGCCATTAGATCAAGTTCCTCACAAAAGCAACTGAGAGTACGTTTCCCTTGCGTAAGGGTAGCCAATCTTCCCGTCAGACTCTCAAAGGTTTCGGTTAGCCCGCACCGCGCAGTTAATGCCGTTCTTAAATCGTCAAAAGTGCTGATAGAGGAAATTTCTCCTAATCGAGTTTTTACTTTGCCTTGTACCTTATTAAGGGCTAAAAAACGAACCAAAGCAGTCTTGCCCGCAGCGTCCAAACAGTCATGATAAGATTCAGCAATGTCCAGGAAATCCCTGAGAGCAGTAGAGTCCCCGTCCGCTGTGAGGCATGGCAATTTGAGTGCCGTCTCGAATTTGAAAGTTGCCATGGTCGACGCTGAACTGGTGGCTGTGGTCACAGGAGGGTTTTGTGTATTTGGTATTTCAGGCTTCCCAAATTGATCTAAAAGGAGTAAAAGTTCCGTACGATTAGTTTTAAACTCTTCAATAAGCTCCAGACACTTACCCTCTTCAGAAACAGAAAAACCTTATGCCGACAAGTCATTTAAAATGGCAGTAAGCCTATTTACTTCCAATCGCTTAGCGCGAATCGTTTCCCGCTCATACGGTCGGTTGACACACTTTTTAGCATTGCTCAAGAGTTTTTTTCAATTCTTCTACGCACTGTTGAGCAGTCTCCACACAACCCATAGAACCCAATTAATTAACCTACTATATAGTAGTGTATGGTGCATACAGTAACATGGTACATGAAGTAACATAATTAAACAACATAAAACCCTTTTGAAACATAAATTATACAATCATTAAAAAAAACTTATCTTATCTTAGACGATGTTAGAGATGATACGGTTGGGACGAGTGGATACCGCTACTTGCTTCTCGATGAATCTCTTCGCCTGCTTTTTCGTCAAATGAACGCACGTACAACAACAGATGAGGAGTACCGCTATTATGACCCCACCCGCCATGGAGAGCCCAAAATGTTCAAATTGCGTAATGGGTACAGTCGCCGTATTTTGTCCGTTTTGGGTCAGGATCACTTCTTCTTGTTTGTTGTTGGTGGTGCCCATTTTGTAAACGATTGGTAATTGATTGTTATAATTATTTACAGACCCGAGATGTCACGGTCGCCATGAAGTAACATAATTAAAGTAATTGAAGTAAGGTCCGTAATAATAAATCACGTAACTTCGATTATTGTACTGTATTGTTAACTCTTTGAAGGTTCTCTCTCTAATCCCCCGTACCATGCAAGGTACCTCTACATATCACCTCCTCTCTCCTACTTTCAGTTCATACACACTCTTAACGGTAAATACAGTAACGCTTACACAACAATACTCAATGCTATACCATACTATACCACAGTGTGCCCGACCAGTCTGAGCAGGGCTACACATGCCAGTGTGAGATGGTCACGTGGGATCTACGTGCGACGTGGCTGTGAACACGTGTTCTGGAGAAGGCTGCTACGGCAGTAGAAACCCTATTTCCTTCATGGGTAACAGCTGTGCTGAATATCAGGTAGGCAAAAGTCATATCATATTATCACGCCTAGCTAGGATTACTAAAATTTAGGATACAAATTACAATATTGTAATTTTGTTGAATGCAATAGCCCTCTTACGTTGAATAGAATGTGTTCTATTTTGGGAACTTCATATAGTGCACATTCTTGGCTAGCAAATTGAAGAATTCACTGTAAAGATGATTGTAAACGTCGTTCCATTGTAAACCATTGTCGAAGATGTTTTGTCGCCATGATTTTCCTTATTTCAGAAAACTGGAATACCTATTATTTACCACTGCGGTTAAATTAATTGTTCATGGTCAGTTTTACGCTGAATATGCCTCATTCTTGTTTTGCTCTGCAGGTGGAGAAAGGACTGAGGAAGACTGTTTTTGAGGAGGGGTTAAGTCTGTCACTATGGATTCGTACTGTCCAGCAAACTGGAAATCTCATGTATGCTGCTGGGAAGATAGACTACAGTATTTTAGAGGTAAAAATATCCTTCCGCAACTTGCCCAGAGACAAAAAAGAAGGGACAGTTTACTACAAATAGGCACTTATACTGTTTACTTTTTACTTATTCCGCACCTTATCCCCTACGGGAGGTCGTGGTACGATGGCATTGGCGCTTCCACAGCACTCCATCTAGGGCGTCTTGGTATGAGAAAATGAGTTGATCCAGCTGCAGTTGCCGGGTGCGATACTTGAGCTTCCTCCATTCTGGTTATTCAACACTTCCTCTGGTACCAGTCCCACTCTTCTTACATGTCCCCAATTTGGTTTCTGTGTCTCATTATTGGTCGTACTCTTCTTCACCCTCGAACAAAAAGTCAATATTTTTTCATGTTCCCTCTATGCTTCTTCCTCCAGTCATTTCCTCATATACACCTGCTGTTATCCAATCTCTTTCCGAACCATTGGTTCTTCCACCCCGAACGAATTTCTAATCCTGCCTCTTGTCTTGACGGGCTGCTCCGGTGAACTTAATCTCAGCCACTATTTCACTGTTTTGTCTGTTATTCGTGCCGACTGTCTCCCAACTGTACTTCGTGATTGGTATAATTAGTAGAATAACAGCTGTTAATGTGTCGTCAATGTCAATTCTTGCAGATCGTGAATGGGGTCGTCCAATACAGATTTGACCTCGGCATGGGAGAGGGGCTTGTGCTCGTGGGCAGTGTCTTGGTTTCGGACGGGCAGTGGCACGAGATTCTGCTGGAGCGAGAAGGCAACACCGCGCGGGTCGTCGTCGACCGTAAGCACGTCGTCCACGGGTCGTCTCCAGGCATCAACGAGGTCCTCAACGTGCAGACGGCCGTTTTCTATTTTGGTGCTGAGGTAGGTCTGCCGTCTATTCTCTATCCTAAAATTAGTCTTGGAAATTGTTGGTGTGTTTCCAATATCTTATTCTCTAGATAAGGAGATCACCCATATCAGCTGCTTTCTTTAAGAGGAAATGTATGTAGAAAATGAGCACCCCAAAATTTGTTGTTTTTATTGACTTTTTATTTTTTTATTTAATTAACAAAGCAAATCAATAAAGGCTTGGCTCATGGAAGTTGTAGAAGACTACTTCATGCATCATATATATTAGGAAATATTACATTTTTGGTGCCTTAGTTCTTTCATAAATACCAGACAGGACTAACATTTCGCGTATTCTGGGATTTTTAGAAGAACTACCAAACCAAATTTTTAATAACTTGCTGAGTTAATTAAATTAAAAAATGAAAAGTAGCCTATTCAATTTTGAGGTGCCAATTTTCTACGTAGCATATCCTCTTAATGAACAAAGAGTAAAAATAATAGGCTACAATAATAATTTGAGTCGTTTTTGAAAAATAATTGTAGTAGAATTTTAATTTAGTTTTAGGCTGGTAAAACGCCCAAAATTGAGTTGGCCCTAAACAGAAAAGAAAAAATAAATAGATGATTTTCATCGAGTTTAGCCACAGTTTGCGTCACCAAAAGGCAAAAAGGATAACAATACAGATTTCAAGACCCTCCCATAAGAATGAGCACTTCAAAAATTGACTATTGCCTAGAAGTGCACAAAAAATACAGGTTCATCACTAAATTATTATTATTATTATTATTTTTAAATTACACCATAGCATAAGGCTTCCGCCATCAGCTTTCTTACAGCCCAACACAACACATAATCTGGTGAACCTCTGCTACTGACGAGAGCCTGGCACGTCTTAAGGTGTTTTCCATAGAATGGTAACAATCTTGGCTATATTATCTTTTTCTTTCCTTCCAGGTACATCAGCATCCGACTATTATCGGATTCTACGACCTGCGATGAGGGTTCATAGGGTGCATGGACGATGTGAGTATGGCGCAAGTCAGTGTTCCGCTCCACAAGTCAGGCTCCAGCACGGTCGTATCTATGAAGAGGCTAAATTCAACTAAGTTCAACTGCAATCCGGCCACGGTATGTACCTTTCTATTGCTCATATTGACATTCAACCTAGCTTTATAGGCCTTTAACGTCACCGAAGCCATTGCTGGCAATGTTTTCAATGGAAAAAGAGCATGTCGAGCTTACGCATACCATGGGATATAGTCCCGCTACCCACGGACGATCGCGACCCGACAGACTCCCTGGGGAAAACAATCTAATTTTGAACTCACTTCCAAAGATTTATAGGTATCTGACGTATCGCCGGGGTTCCAATCGATACCGGATCTTAGCTATCGCTAGTGTAGTTTACTGCCATTCTGCTCTTGAGGTTTTTATATATAGTCATAGCCCGCCCATAAGACCACATTAACTGTCAAATGCATATATGTATTTAAATTATGTGAGTGAGACCAACACATTTTTTTCCCAGGTACTTATATCACAGGGAGCTTGCGGAACACAACCGTGCCAGAACGGAGGCACCTGCAGACAACTACCAGATGACGGCTACGAATGTTCCTGCCACGAACGTTTCACCGGGCACCACTGCGAGGTCGACACGAACCCTTGCGAGTCGTCGCCCTGTCTTCACGGAGGGATCTGCAAGCCAGAGCCTGAAGGCGAGGGCTACACCTGCGTCTGCCCGCGGGGACTCTGAGTCTCGCTGCGAGTTCGGCCGGTTCTGCAACCCGAACCCGTGCCGCAATGGCGGCCAGTGTGAGGAGGGCGACAACGGGCCCATCTGCAAGTGCAACGGCTACGCCGGTCAGTTGTGCGAGATCGATTTCGACGAGTGCCTTAGCGGACCCTGTTTACACGGTGCCACTTGCGTCAATGTCATTGGCGGGTACACGTGCCACTGTCGCGGGGCGTACAGTGGGCCCCTCTGTGCTACGCCTCTGTATTCCGCCCCTATTTCTTCTTCCATTTATAATTTAACTCTCGAGGAACTGGTCGGAATCGTCGGCGTTCTCGTGGTCATTCTTGTGTTGGTGTTATGTTTTGTTATATTTCGTAAAGTGCGTACCAGCCGGTCGAGACACTCTGGTAACGATATAAATAATGAGACGCGTAAAGACATTGTTTTGAATTCAACGTGTAAGCCCCATGATGTGGATTTCAAGCGGGGCTCCAAGTTGAGCAACTTAGAAGTTAGTCAGGTATTTACTTTTACTTTATTACCCATAAAACTTACTTAATTTACTGAACACTTTGAAGACGTTATAGCTCCTGGCTGCTGACTGCTGCAATCTTGGTTGGCTATAGAAGGCTGGCTACTCGTCAACACTCTATTTTGTATTTATTTTATATTTCCTCGTCTTCGTAAAATAATTTGTAGGTTCTCCTTGGCGCTACGTTTTGTGTCACTCAGTTATTTGCAATATGGGAGTCCCTTAAAGAGAAAGGGGTGACTTACTTGACTAAGGTAGGCGCATCCAGCCCGGGGGGACTTTTGGCCGCTGCCACTACACCACGCCATCTCGGACGATCTTCCGCCGCTAGCGTCCAGTCTCGGGTGCCGGTGGCGTGCACATCATCTAGTACTTGGTCCATCCATCTGAGCCTTGGCCTACCGGGCAGCCTAGGGTGGTTGAAGGGGTCTTCCAAAACCAGCTTCGGCGTCCTCGTCGCCTGCATTCGGTGCACATGACCTTGCCATTGGATTCGACGCCCTTTCAGGGGTATATTGCAGTATGTCAATGCCAATTTTTTTAAGGCAAATTAATAATAGATTGGGTGATTTTCAGGGCCGCCGACGATTATTTGACACTGAGGGCAAGGCTCATTGTATAGCAGTGACCATAAGAAAATGGTCTTTTAGTAAATGTAGGTCATGTAAAATAGTGCATGGTGTGTCGATTTCTCTAACATTTTTCTGTAGCCTAAATTTTAGCCTAAAATATCTAAATTTTTGGTTTCCGCGTGTCACCTATTTACCGAAGTTGCTCTTAATCCTTTTTTACCTAGGCTAACAAGAAGTTGTTTAACGTTTTGTATAGGTATAGGTATTGTTTTTCATTTACAATAATTTCCTTTCTGCAGGTTTTGTGCGCATACGTAATAGGTAAGGCGGCTATTCCACTTTTCAATATTCCGTCATTTGTGCATCAATAATTGAAGAGATTTTTGTTTTAAGGAGACTATTATAAGTTAATTTATAATATGGTAGAGACTTATTATTGATGCATAACTGACGGAATATTGACAGGTGAAATAGCCGTTACTTAATTTAAAACTCATACAGACTCGTTATTTATTTAAACCATCTCTCAATTTTATTGAAACGAACCGTTTATTTGAAAAATAATTGACAAGTCTAACATCTAGCGTATAAAAACAGATTTGTAGTAATATGACGTATTTGCAATGAAGTAACTATTTAATGGTACGGTAATATATTATCCTTCGGAACAACTTAATTGAGGGGCTTGCATACAAAAGGACATGTAGAGTAGTGGTATAGACTCCGACTTTCACCCGAAAGGTTGTTGGTTCGAGTCCCACACTTGCTGCATTTTCTGGTAATGCTTCGGAGGGCACGTAAAGCAGGTGGTCCCGGGTCTTTCTAGTTGGCTTAGTAATAGAACAAAAAAGTAAAAAGTCTATAATTAAAGGCGATTTGCCACTTGAAACTGTAAATGTAGGGGAGACTTAGAACTGAATCTAAATTATATAAAATAATAAAATACATTAAGGGATGTAATATTTTATTTAATATTCTTTTATAATATAGGAATCGAATTAGACTTTTTATTAAATGTGTTTTAGCAATCGACGATTCCAGTGATTCCAACAAAAATTTTTTTTGTGACAAATCGCTTTTTAAATTCATGCTCCTCAATGTTCAACCACGCTTTGTCTCAATCATTACAGTCTGAGGAAAATGTCGCCAAATTTCAAACTTGTAAGCTTCAGGCTAGCTGGTTGCGGACATCAACAGCGTATGCAATGAAGCGGCAAAAGACGTTGGTACCTAGTCTCATAAGTCCAAGAGTCAAAGCCCAAGGTCAATTTCGCAGATTTCACTGCGCCTGTATAACGACCGTATGGATTTCAGTCATTATTTGTATTGTTTCCGTGTGCATTTTTGCCCATTGGAAAACTGGTATACCGTGCGTTTTCGTTAGCTTACGGTTAGGCGCCATCTATTTGATTTTATTATCCTTGGTTAACATTTACTGGTTGTTTTTGTAGAGGGAAGTCCCAGGGCCGCAGCGCCCCGCCTCCTACACGGCGTCCTCCGAGCCCCATCCACCCATCCCCCTCAACAACTTGGACTCGCTGCGGAGCTATGGCTCAGCGGGCGACGAGTTGGAGGCAGAGCTCCCAGCGGATTATCTGCGCAACCTCAACAGGTCTTGCCAACCCCCCGCCGACGTCGACGCTGGCAAACCCTCCTGGTCGGCGATACCGTTAGCTAGTTTTTCTGAAAACAGTATCAAGAATGGTAAGTAGACTATACTGCTGACTTCTTACGTTAGCCTACGCCCGTTTTTGGCCGGTCGGCTCTCGTGTCGACAGAGTCATCTTTGTTGCTTTGCGGATAGAGCAGTAGACTGTGGTCTTCCCCAGTGACCAGGGGGTGTTAGAAATTTTATAATTAATAATCTTTTAAAGTGTGCAAAAGTTACGCCAGCGTTTTGTTTTGCAATATTAGTAGCGTATGGTTTGTGAAATGAAAGCCCTGACTTGTCGAAAGAAAAGGGAGAATGTTGATAATTGTAGAAACAAAGGAATTTTTATGAATAGAGGGGCGTTTTGATGAGAATCTGGGAATACTGAACACAGATTAACCTTATGAAAGGGGACATTGAGCTGTCAGTATCACACCGCTCAACATAGTGAATAGGTTTACTGTGTGAATTTGAGCATGTCTTTGCCTTGAGGCTGTATGTACAGTATAGTATGTACGATCTTGGAGTCGGGACCCAGGCCTCAATTTGGGTCGATAGGTCCCCCAGTCGCACTAGTCGAGTTCTATTGCTTCTGCGAATCTCGCTATGGCAGCAGATTGGCTTACTGGAGCCCAACCGTCATTAGCAACAGTGCACCCTGCATGCTCAAGTCTGGGGCGCTAGATCACATGATACTCAGCGAGAATGTGCCATCCACTTTCGGTCTCTATCGCACAATATCGGCACAGATTGTTGTCCACTTGCACACCAATCTGGGTGAGGTGAGGGCTTACGTTCCAGTGATCAGTGAGCAGGGATATCACCTGACTCACGCGTGTTCTATATCCAATTCCCCTTTTGGTGTCCGGATGTTTAATAAGGCCTTGAGGTGACCTACTCAAGTTCTAAATGGGCGTCTACACCAGTGTCAGTAGCATAACTTCAGTTATCGATCTATATACATAACTTGTTTCTAATCTAATTAATTCGTCTGTACATTTTTGTTGTTTTAGGTAACAATTTTGTTAGAACGCTATGTTTCAGTATTTCAGTGAATGTTCGTTTTGATATCCACTAGCAACTAGCATAAACAGGCTGTCTAACAGAAATCCTTCTTGAAATCCCTCTCCACAGCCCTGACAGGTTTCACAAGCCTTTTACCATCTGCCGTACTCTGGAACCCACCCCAGCTGAGATTAGGGAAGCTACAATAGAACCGTTGCTTCCTTCAGGTCGAGTTTAAGAGCTCACCTTTTGTAAAAATGTGCCTCTTAGTCATCTTGCCCCCCTGAAAAATATTGAAATTACGCCCCTGGTAGTTTACAGTCTAGGCCTACTATGCTTAGGCCCTACGCTTGTTTGGTCTTTGACATAATTTTCAATTTGACTGCGTATTTCTCGAGTATTGTTTTACGTTTCTACTGTAAGTGATGTCTTATTTGAACTCTGTTGGCAACACAATAAATCTTATTTATTTATTATTTATATAATTTTAATGAATATTATTTTTACAGATCTGAAACTGGTGAACTCAGGGTGATCAGGAACCGGTAAAGTATCCAGTGGACGGGCCAACGTGAATTCCTCTGAAGAGGACCAGCGTAAGTTTTAACAACACTTGTTTAAAACCGTTGAAAAGCTGTGATAAGCCTTTCCTCCCATTGATGTACAATGTACTAGTACCGTGCCTAGTGATAACAGCAGGCTGGTACGGACAGATGTGTATTTTTACGGGCCGTAACGTCCCCAGAAGCCAAGCGAAACGTCTCCTCATGAGATGTGGCCGTCAACGAATTTTTTGTCTGCTAACATCATTTATGTAGTAATACCCAATTCTACCATTTTTTTAACATTAGGCCTACTTTTGAATTGAATTTATATTTTTGTCTCTCGAATTTGTAATCACTAATTTGTAATTCAATTAGGTTAAATTGTCGAGAACCGTACTTTATCGATGCACGAGTACCTTGTGGTTAATTGTGGTTAAATGTTTCTTCAACATTTACACCCCCCCCCCCACTACTTACACTGCAGAGCGAATAACCCCTTTCCACAAATTAATAGGTGAACATCCCCAACTTCCTAACGCAATTTCCCAACAGGGACCCGCGTTTAAATATTTAAAAAAAAAAAAAAAAAAAATTGTGTAAAATGAATATACAATTGTCTATTACTGTGTCACTATCACTCTGTTTAAATAAAATAAAATAAGTAAACAGCTATTTTTCGTATTCTTGCAGCTATATTTACATCGATGAACACTCAAGTGTTATTAATAGGTTTAGGCCCGATCCGACCACTGATACTTATAATTTAAGTGACGCTTATTTTATTATTTGTTATTATTGAATCGGTAGTAGTAGTTATAGCCTATGTGAACCGATTCAATGATTAAAAGCAAGATAAGCGTCACTTAAATGATAAGTACCATCGTCAGATCGGGCCGCTTAGTGAGATAAACCAAACTTAAATTTGTATTTTTATATTAGAATTATTAAAAATATCCAACCTTCATAAATTGAAATTAGAGATGCTTATTATATTTTAGTGTGTGCATATGGGATTTAAATTCAATTTTGGCATATACTCACTGATTACAGTACTGTACATGTATATGTTAATTTTAACCATTCTTCATTGATGACCTATGTTGGGGAATATTTTCCCCATTCCGTCTCTAGTGTGTATTTGTGTATATTTATCAATGAAAATTAAAAGAATTTAATGAAATCAACGTATTCTTTTCATGCAGGCTACTAGGTACGTACAACATGCTGTTGTATACACCAAACTTATGACGAGTATCATAAACTAATGTAGAGCATAATATAAAAAAATCTGAACTTGGCGGGATTCGAACCCACGATTATGTTGTCGGGGCATTGTCTTAATTACAATAATGGAAAAAGCCATTGCCTTAAGTTAGCTCACAGACCTGTTGGGTTAGGTGGTAGTATAGCTGGTGCTAACCTACCTACTAGGGGTATTCTCTGCCTTTCGATTTCCCTTTGGCGGCAATTCCAGCGGCGAATTTAATCACAAATGAAGTAAATTCGCCGGTGGAATTGCCGCCTAAGGGAAAGTATGAATATAACTCCAGTTTTTCTACGGTAGAAAAATATTTGCCATGGAAACGTATACCTACCTCTAAGTTTCTGACTTTACACGACCTAACCTAACCTACTTCCAAAGTTTCTTTGCCTTCACTTAACTTTCGAACATCTGCTGTAGTCCACCTCTTGCCATATGTTTGCTTTTTTTTATTAATTTCTGTCGCAGAGCTCATTTTTTTAAAATTAAATAAAAATAAAACCAAAATTCAAATGCAAAACAACAACAAAAATGGCCGTTTGGCGTTTTCGATTTCCCAAGCTCAGTTTACCCAACCAAGTAGGGCTAGTTGTGGAAAGTGGGGGAATGTTTTGAAATAAATTTCCTTATGGCATTATTTTTCTACCGTAGAAAAACTGGAGTTCTATTCCTATACTTTCCCTTGGGGAAATCGAAAAGCAGTGAATACCCCTTATATCTAACAAATGAGAATCATGTCGGCGAGCATGGTATTATATGTAGAGGTTTTAGTAAATTCTGTACTTGACCGGGCTTGCGTTCTAGCTATTAAAACGATGCCTTGGTAAGGCATAGAATGTATGCTCAAATCCCACCAAGTTCAGATTTTACATATCTATACTTATACTACTTTCGGTTATATTGAGGGGGTCGCTTCTTCAACTTAAGTTAACTTAATGTCAGTATTATACACTACATCATGCTACAATATTTTGACGAGTACATTACCAATATTACCAATATTATTTCAGGCGAGTTCAATCTTGACTCGCTTCGAGATCGGACGTGTTTTTACGCATGAGTACTGGGGTTTTCTGTGCTGTGCTGTGTTTGCGCTGTTGGATTACTTTGGATTACTACAGGATTCATACTTGGAATAATTCTCTCTTTTGCCAGGAAGTGGTATACGTGTCGGTGAGCTTCCTTTCCTTTTCAGGTCTCTGACTGTGGCTGGAACATGCACGGTGCTGCAAACGTTCCAGCCAGGACAGGTGCCTACAAAAGACCTCGGCAAGTCTCTCCACTGATAGAACCGTCATGTTTCACCTTTTCAGCAGGCATGTTCCTGGCCTTCCAGCATGCTGAAGAGGGGAAAACATTGCAGGCCGTCTCCCCTTTCCTCATTGAAAGCACCCTTTCCCAGGCGTTGCAAAAGTTGGGTCAACTTCCCCCTGACAGTGTCAAGAGACACAAAAGTGGAATTTTTGTAGTGAAAACTCAATCCCAGGAGCAGACAGATGCTCTTTTGGCCTTGACATCCTTGAAGGGGAATACTATCCCAATAACTGTCACACCGCACGGATTCCTAAATAGTGTTAAAGGTATAATACGGTGTTGGGATCTTGTGTCCTTAAGTGACGAGGAAATTCTGCAAGCACTTAAGACACAAGAGGTAACGCACGTTCAATGTCTCACCAATAAAACCAAAACTCAATCTGGCCAACGGCCACCTACCTACGCACTGACCTTTTCTCGCCAGTTCCCTCCAGACCATATTAAAATATGCTACCAACGTTACCCAGTAACCCCCTACTACCCTAAACCATTGCGTTGCTTCCACTGCAATAAATATGGACACCGCACTCCATGCCCGAATCCCAGGCGCTGTCCACACTGCGCCCAAGAACATCCCCTCGAAAATGAAAAATGTACAAGACCCCAAAAATGCTCCGCGTGTCAAAGTACTGCCCATAATGTAATGTCTTCCGAATGTCCAGTATATAAATCCGAGTGTCGAGCTGTGCGCATGTCACAACAGCAGAACATAAGTGTACCTGTAGCTCGTCGAACGGTTAAAAAATCTTACGCCAATGCTACCGCAAACAGTCAACAGTGGTCAACAAATTCAAGCCAGTCACCCCCTAGACCTTCCCCCACGGTTAAACCCCCTCCCCCAAGCACTGTTCGTTCCTCCCCTGCCTTGCAGGCCCCGTCGACATGCCAGGAATGTAAACAATTACTTCCTAAAGTGGAATCTCTCACTGAGCAGGTAACCAAACTAACCAATTTAGTTACTACGCTGTTGGCACACATCGCACCCTCTTTGATTGCTAACTCAGGCATCCAGGTCCACTCTCAGGTTCAGCCGGTGGCTGTATCTACTGATGCCCATGCCTCACCACCTCATATTTCCTCCCCCCACCCGGGCGCACCTCCTCCCGAAAGGGTTCATCCAATTCCACCTACATTTAATTTTGGCCAGACCAAACTACAATTTTCTGCACAGTCTCAACTTATCGAAGGATGTGGCCGTACCAAGGCTCATCGGCAATCGAAAGTCAACCATACTGATACTCGTGAGATTCCTCCTTTACATGTACAGGCAGGTCACGAGGAAACTTCTAACAACCAGTTACACACCTCGATGGATGTCAGTGGTAACCAATCTCCCGTTTCGCCCACAAACTCATCTTCAGATGAACCAATTTAATGAATGTTTTACAATGGAACCCCAACGGAGTGGCTCACAAATTAGCAGAAATTGAATACTTAATTAATAAATTCCAACCGATTGCAATGCTATTTCAGGAAACGCATTTTTCAGAGACAAATATTTTTGTGACAATGACGTCACTCCTGGGCGGCGGAAGGGGGGTGCAGCAATTTATATTCAGCAACAATTGTCAGCTACAAGAATTCCTCTAACATCTCCATTTCAGGCAGTGGCTATACGTACACTATTAGACAAACCTATAACCCTCTGTTCAATCTATATTAGACCTGGCCTCACTATCTCCAGATCAGACATGCAGAGCCTAATCCAGCAGTTAGGTCACCCCTTTTGCTTGGCGGGCGATTTCAATGCTCATTCACCCCTTTGGTCCAAAAACACCTCTTCCTCGGATTTGCTGGGAAAAGATATTGAGGCCATAGTACAGGCTTTTTCGCTCCAGCTTTTAAATGACGGGACACCCACACATTTTTCTACCAGGCGTACCTGGTGTGCTATAGATCTTACTATAACTTCCCAATCAATTAGCAGCGACTTCTCATGGGAAGTATACCCTGACCTCTGCAGTAGTGACCACAACCCAATTTTAATTAAATATATAACGCGAACGCCCGTCTCCAATTATACTTTTTCGCCAACATGGAAAATTGAGGCTGCTGATTGGGTTGCATATCAGAGAGCCCTGGGCTCTCCCCCTCCATCCCTCCAACCCGATGCTCCCTTCTTGGATATAGATTCTACAGCCACTCGATTCCAACAGAAAATTATTTCGGCTGCCTCATCAACTATTCCCCAGACAAACCCCCAACGGGGCAAAAGACCTACTGTCCCATGGTGGACACGGAAATGTGCTTTAGCAGTCAAACTAAGACGCCAACTATATAACCGTTTCAATCGTATCCCATCCACTGCGAACCTATTAGAGTATAAGAAACAGGAGGCAATTACCAAAAAAACCCTAAAAAATAGTAAATTAGAATACTGGCGAAATTTTGTTTCTACCCTTACAGCATCCACCCCTCCTTCAACCGTTTGGAAACGTATTCGGAGTATACGGGGCCGAAACTCCTCTCTTTTGTCACCCCTAATTGTGGATGGGACGACATACACCAACCCGGCAGACATTGTCAACCAGTTAGCATTGCATTTTTCAGAATCGTCCAGTGAAGACATTCTACCTTTAACTAGTCTAAAAATTAAAGAGCGTTTAGATAAAGAGCCGGTCTCTTTTTCTGGGGGTGAAAATGAAAGTTACAATGTTCCTTTCACTATGGCCGAACTTACTCAAGCTCTGGAGTCAGTTAAACAAAAAACCAGTGCACCTGGCCCTGATACTATACCGTATGCCTTTCTGATTCACCTTCCCGACTCTCATTTATCCTACCTGCTTTCTCTTTATAATTATATATGGAAAACGAGTGAAATCCCTTCGACTTGGAAGCATAGCCTAATTTTTCCAGTGCCCAAACCCGGCTCAGACCCTTCTTCTACATCTTCCTATAGGCCTATATCCTTAACAAACACCCTAGTGAAACTAATGGAACGGATGGTTAATGCACGTTTCAGATGGGTTTTAAACGAAAGAAAGCTGTTATCCCCATTCCAATGTGGATCCCGGAAAGGCCACTCAACTACAGACCACCTACTTCGCGTTAGTAACTACATACAGGAAGGTTTTGTACAAAGAGAACACATAATAGGCATTTTCTTTGATATAGCAAAGGCCTATGACCGTACATGGACAGTCTCTGTACTACATCAATTCCTAAGATGGGGTTTACGCGGGCAATTGCCATCATTCATCCGAAAATTTTTGCATAATCGAACTTTTGCAGTGAAATGTGGCTCTACCATCTCTTTAACACACACTTTAGGCTTAGGCACGCCTCAAGGATGTGTCTTGAGCTGCAATATTTTTAATTGTGCCCTAAACACGGTCACTGAGCTTATACCACCAGAAGTTTTAGCCTCTTTTTACATTGATGATATGTGTCTTTTGTACAGGGCAAAGTGTCTTAGGAATATTGAACATGTGCTCAGACCTATATTAATTTCTCTGGAGCAATGGTCCCAAGGCTCTGGGTTCACCTTCAATCCACTTAAAACCAAAATAGTCCATTTTTGCAGAAAGCATTGCCATGATGACCCAGTACTTTCTTTCCACAATTTACAAATACCAGTTGTGACCTCGCATCGGTTTCTCGGTCTTGTCCTGGATAAAAAGTTAACCTGGAAGGAGCACATCATACAGTTAAGAGCTAAATGTACAAACACTCTTAACTTACTCAAGGTTGTCAGCGGTAATGACTGGGGTGCGGACCGTAAAACACTGCTTCAACTGTATCGAGCCTTGATTCGGTCTCGTCTAGATTACGGCAGCATAGTGTATGGAGCAGCTACACAAACTCTTCTACAAAGTCTAGACACCGTCCACTATGAGGCCCTTCGAATCTGCACCGGTGCTTTTAAGTCCAGCCCCACAATGAGTTTATGTGTGGACGCATATGAACCACCCCTGCAACTACGGCGAGAGCACTTAATGCTAAAATTTTCTAGCAGGCTGAAGCATTGCCAAACTCATATTACCTACTCAGCGATTTTCTCAGATAAATTTCACAATTTATTTCGAGTCCGCCCACGCTCATCAAAGCCATTGCATTACCGCTACTCAACTTTAAATTTTTAACTCCGACTTTACGACCTGAATGTTAGTCCGATTCACGGCTCGCCTATACCGCCTTGGTTTTACAATCCACCCGTCCCTTCCTTTGGTCTCCAAATATTAAGTAAAGCCAACACTCCAACCCTCATATACCGTAAGCTATTCCGTAATTTAACATTGCAGTTCCCACGACCGAGTTGGTCCCACTTTTACACAGACGGCAGACACTGGTGTGGGTGCTGCCTTTATCCATGATACAGTGCCGTACTTATTCCCGCTTTTGCCTATATGCTCTATATTTACTGCTGAACTATTCGCCATCCTTCAGTGCCTAAATTTCATCCACCTACACTCCATACCGAACGTAGTCATTTTTTCTGACAGCCAGAGCGCACTTCAAGCAATAGGAACTACCTACAGCAAGGAATGCCCCTTAGTCCAAGAAATCCACCAACTACTGAATATCATGGCCCCCTACCAAAAAATCCATTTCCACTGGGTCCCGTCTCATGCTGGTATACCAGGAAATGAGGAAGCCGACAAAGCGGCAAAGACAGCTGCCACACTAGTGTCTGCCCCATGGCCCACCCTGGTACTAAGTGACGTAAACAATTACCTACGCAAATCTATCTTGAAAAAATGGCAACAGAAAATCTGGAATGGGCCAGCCTACGTGCAAAACAAATTGCGAGCAGTTAAGCCCATCATAACAGAATGGGACACGTCCTATGGAATCAGCCGCAAGGAGGAAATTGTATTGGCCCGAATTAGAATAGGGCATACAAACCTCACTCACAAACATCTGATGAGGAATGAGGCGCCCCCCCTATGCACAAGGTGCGGAGTGGCCCTCACAATAGCTCACCTTCTTCTCGATTGCCCAACCTACTCGGTCCAACGAGCCTCCGTCCTACGAGCACCCTCCTCCCTCTCCGATGCTCTAGGAAACACAATAACAGCCACAAATAATATCATTCAATTCCTAAGAGCCACCGGTCTCTTCTTCAACATTTAACCACCCCCCCCCCCTCCCCACTACTTACACAAAAGAACGGATAACTCTCTACCACTAAATAATTGGTAAACATTCCCAATTTCCTAGCGCAAATTCCCAACAGGGACCCGCGCTTTAAAAAAAAAAAAAAAAAAAAAAAAAAAAAAAAAAAAACGAGATTTAGGAGTTCTGTTGCAAATTTATGCTGAATATTGCGCCTTTTTGCAGTTGCTTCCCTCTCATGGAGATGAGTTTCTCCCGAAGTAAATCACTTCTAGGGGAAAAGGCAATGAAAATCCATATGACGAGCAGAATTACATCGCGCGTGGTTACAAGCATATGCCACTCGTGAAGAACCTATAAGCAAATAAACATATAACAGTTAAAAAGGAATAAATAGATAGTGCTAAACTTATTATTAACTTATAATTATTATTAAAAGTTTGTTTATGAAATGTTTTATGGTCAGAAAAAGTTCAGTTGGTAGAGAACTAAACTGTGGTATTGTTTACCTAAGGGTTAGTCGGACTTAAATTGCAGCTGCTGTGTTAACAGTCATTAAAGGCGGGGGCCTCACAGTCATCGAACAATTAGGGCGGTGCTCATTGTTAGTGGAAGGGAGTGACGTTACGGGAGTGGGTGCTACTCCCATCATCAGAAATGAATGCAGCGTTTGACGACCTGCATGAAGCAAACAACGAAGCTGTCCAAGTTGTGGTTGCATCGAAAATCATCGTGTATCAATGAATCCATTTTCTAAACATTGTAAATTTTTTTGGAGGAATACATTTTACTATACCCTACTTTACTTCTCAACTTTGGACAACTCATTATATGCGTGTCTCCCTGGACAGGCGAAGTACATACAGTATGTAGAGATTTCAAAATACTTATGTAAGCCAAATCTAAACAGAGAATGTTGTTGTTGTCAACGCCTGCTTTCAGCATTTCTGCTTTAAGCAACCCTGTCAGCCTGGCGGGGGGAGTGAGTCTGTTTGTTAACTGGAGGCACCCTAAAGGGCAGACCCTTTCAGCTCGGGGGAAAGGTGAGTTGGCTGACAGGGTGGACTCCTGATTATAGTGTATTCCGAACCACTTGGGGAACATGGTAAAGTCACACGATTAAATCGGAGGTGACTAGGACTCGACACGCACTTAGACTGACTATAAGTAAGTAGCTATAGATAACAGAACATAAATTAACACATACGAGCGTTGCATTGCGGTTCTGTGAAATTGAAAATTCGTCTTCAATATTCTTTTAGGTAGCCTGCAATAGCCTAATCGAAACTTTTTAAATAAAAGCAAAAGTTCATTTATAAATAAATAAATAAATAAATGATGACTTTTTGTTCTATTACGAAGCCAACCTAGCGGAGTTAGGGCTGTAAAGCCCTCTCTTACACTCATCTAGGAAGGTCCGGGACCGCCTGCTTTACATGCCCTCAGAAGCATGGCCAGAAAATGTAGGAAGTGTAAGACTCGAGCCAAGAACCTTTCGGGTGAAAGTCTGAAGTCCGTACCACTAGTCTACATGTCCTATAAAACATCAATATTGGCCGAGCATTTTTATGGGTAGCTTTCGTGTATAGGAATCTGAAGAGAAATCCTATGTTGATTTGATGGTCGACATTTTCAGTGGCACTGAGTACACTGAATATGTCGACCGCAGATGTTGACGGAACGTTTGGAAGTTCACTTTCATATCGACCACGGCCCATCAGCCCGGATTCTACTGGTTCTTCATACGACTCCGGCCGTGCCTTTGCAATTACAGAAATTTATATTAATTTGAAAATGTGAAAAACTCCAAAATTGTGAAAAATTTCAGCCCCTCTGATTTTGCCCCTTTCATATCGTACTCGTTTTGAAGGTATAATTTAATTGACAATCTTTTTGAAAATTATATTTTTTGCCGTGAGGTGAATAATTACCCCACTAAAAACTGAATGTACCCTCGTTTTGGGGGACATTTACTCCCATAAAAAAATTAGCGTAAATGGGATTTTAAGGTTGTTTTGACTAGTCATTCAGCACGTACCGATGAGGATCTAAAATGCAAAGTTTTCGTTTGTGTCCAATGTTTCCTAACTCAAACCCCAAGGCCTAAGCTTACTGTTCTGTAGGCCTTGCCTATCAAGTAGCAGTCAGCTACAAAATAATTACAATAGCAGACCAATCGTAATTTACAAGTTGCAACTTGCAACAAGTCAAGAAGCAACTCCATCGCTAGACAGACGTCATCGGCAAGGGGTGGTCAACATTTTAAACTTAGTCCAGGGATTTGGAACCCCAGAATATACTGTACCTATACAGTAGTATATATTGTATTATGTATTTCAATTTCCTGAGTTTTGTTCACTTCCTGTGCCATTGGAATTTAACACGTAACAAATTTTGTACTTTCACCTCTTTTTATGGCACGTCCACTATAGCCTACAGGCTTAAGGTTACAGTATTCTTCAGAATATAAATGTAGCCGTATGCATAAATAACACCTGTAGCCTTAAATATATTCAATGCCGTAAGCCTGTACTGTAGTCTCATGTGTCATAAAAAAATTTAAGAGTTGAAAATCGGGCGTGAGAGTGGAAACAATTGCCGTAATGAAACGTCTACCTTTTGTGGGTCACCGCATCTTGGATTTTGACCTTATGGTCCAGATTTCTAAGTGACAACATCAAATTGAATGAGTTAGAAGACAATGGGTATAAGTGACACTTTCTTACTTTATGAGATAAGTGCACCATATGGCAATTTCCGAAAGCTAATCTATGAGCAGCTAAACGGTGTATCTCTATCATACATAGTTGTTGCGCTATAAGGGGGTTGAAAATAATGTCGGATGCAGACTACCAAACTTCAACTGCGTTTTTCTCGAATTATGGTTAGAATTTCGGAAAATGTTACCAAAACTGCGCGTTGAATTTAAAAATTGGAGAATCTTGGTATAATAGCTGCAGGTTATGGGATGTAAAAGAAATAGCTGGTAGCTTGAGTGACTGTTGGCAGTCTCTCAGCACGACTGCAGTAGTCGCCAATATAGTCAGTCGGGGTCGGCCAGTGCTAATTAGTGAGCCAATTAGCCTAACTATCTTATCGAACTTCTGCAGACAATTCTTTGTATATTATATAGCCTAGCCAAATTTGGCGACATAAATTATCCTCAAAACGCTCAAAAATTGATTTTTGTTGTTGTTGAGGAAAACTCCAAAGGTTTTTATTAATTATCTCGTAGGTAATCCACATTAACTTGCTGATTTGAAAGGAAATATCATCATAATTTTGTCTCAAAAACCAAAGCCTTGTTTTGGAAAGCACCATGCTTTTTGTTGTTGAACTCTATTTAGCACCTATTGTAAAACACTACGGAACACTACACTAAACACCTCCTACCTGAACTTAAATAGCATCAATTGAATGGTTCTTCAGTAAAAGATTTGAACCTTTTACTTGTCTTATTTTATACGCCCTGAACCAAACTATCAAGGGGGATGTGACCTAGTGGGGTTTCTTAAAAAAATAACAAAATTCGGTATTACAACATACAGTATGTTAATTTTAAAGAAATCATCGGAGCCATTTCCGAGAAAACATTTTTTATTAGTTATTTCGTTTTTTGTGTGTGTATAAAACCCCCAAAATGAATTTATATTAAAAAATGAAAAAAATAGCCCTGGACAACCTACAGTACATGCAGAATTTTATGAAAATTCTATCGGAAAGAATTTAGACTACGACATCAGTTGAATTGTGTATAGCCTACACCAAGCACGTAGCCAGGATTTTATTTCGGGAGGGGCTAACTACCAGGGGGTTGCGGGGGGGGGGGGGGTATGGAATACCCCCAGTAAAACGGCGGGTCAAGACTTCCGTAATCTGCGGAAGTATCTTGCACTATCGAATCAACTGCAGGCCTTTGTACACTGGATCGAACGAGAACAAATATAAATAAACCAAAAAAATCATTGTTTTTCCCTTTTTCTTACATTTCGAGAGGGGCTTCAGCCCCCAAAGCCCCCTCCCTGGCTACGTGCCTGGCCTACACATTGAAATTGTTGCTGTGATTTTGGCCACCCCGTGGTTGGAATGGTGCTCGCAGCCCGCAGGTGGCTGGCTCAAGTTGGAACTTGCACCCCTTTGTTCTCGATCATTATTCATTGTGGTTCGCGCCAGTCCTCGAGATAGTTAGCGTTGGCCCCCGTTCGGCTCACCGCACTTCCACACCATTCCACTATGCCACCCAAGCCGCTAGTTTGCCTGTCGAGATTCAGCAATGTAAGTATACATTTTTATACATACTGTATGTAGACCTTAGCAAAAGGCAACTGCATTCAAAGTATGATCGTTGTTTCTGCAGGGTTTATAAATGCTAATGCTGTATGTAAACATCACTTTGATTGTTCCGAAGCTCGGGAACATATCGTTTTTGGCAGGCTTTGCTTCAGACAAATTTTGAATAGCCGAATTTAATATTTTATTAATTTTTGTTATTTCAGAACGACGCCCGGAGAAGAGGCTGAGCGCATATGGATGCCATTGTAGCCATATACAGTAGGAAAAGCTTGCGGTCAACTAATTTAATCAGATCAGGCAGAGTACCAACCAGAGCAATGCGAGTTTTGACGATGTTTCTCAATATAGCCAGCATCTTGGATTTTTGTACAAACGAGGTTCATTCAGAGTGCTGTCAGAACAACCTGGGGGCGAACAAGGTAGGCTAAATATTTCTTGTTGAGAAATGCAGTAGTTTATGAACAGAATTAATATAATATGCCTTCGATGGCATAGTGGTAGCTTGTTCATACTTGTGCAAGTCTCTACACATCATGCGATCGGTGACCTGTCGTAACTCAACAAAGGTATTACCTACAAAGGTGACTGAAGAGGTCATTCGGATACATTCATAATTGTTTGTATGCGAATAATATTTTTAAAAAAATTACAGGCGCAGTTTATTTTTTATTTCAATTTTTTTTTTTGTATTGGACAACGCACTCATACGAGAGCCCTTGAAACTGCAAATCACTTGACATACTAATTATTATGAGCCTGCGCCTCAAGTTTGGTTAATTACTCTTGGAAAAAAATGGGGACGTTTCAGAAAATTCATCTCAAATCTTAAGGCGCTGACCAACGCTATTAGACGGTAGGCTATGTCACATGAATTAATATTTCAAAGACTTTAATTTGATGTGCAACGGGTCCTATTTTTACGAAATTGGAAAATGATTGACACGTGACACGTGACACACCATGAAAGTCAGGTTCCGGTTCACAAAAAGAATATTTAAAAAAAAAATCTTAATTTACGACAGATCCAGTTAAAAAATCCAATGAAAGGCACAACCTTAACGAAGACGTGTATGCTGATTGTAGGCAGGCGCGGATCTACGGGGGTGGGGGGGCCGGCATGGGGGCTATAGACCCCCCCCCCCTCCATTAGGTTCCTCAAAATGCGTAAAACCCCACTATTTCAGTTCTATTTTTCTCGCGGGGGGACGCCCGGGCCCCCCTTGTGCTCGATTGTATTAATTACCTATAATATAGATTGCTCTAAAAATGCGTAAAACCCCAACATTTCAGCCCTATTTTTAAAAAAAAACATTAGTATTTAATCTTAGCCTCCTCCTTGGTCTCATTCTAGATCCGCGCCTGTGTAGGTACTTCGCCTTAAAGGTCAAATTCATCGCCATCCAATGATCCAATCGAAAACTTTCTAAGCGTTGGTGGAGTGGCCTGCTATAAAAATGTCGAAGAATGTCAAGACATGTAGCGTTGTGGTACGGACTCTGACTTTCACCCGAAAGGTTGTTGGTTCGAGTCCCACACTGGCTACATTTTCTGGCCATGCTTCGGAGGGCATGTAAAGCAGGCGGTCCCGGGCTTTCCTAGTGGAGTGTAAGAGAGGGCTTTACAGCCCTAACTCCGCTGGGTTGGCTTAGTAATAGAAACAATAAAAAGTCCTTTTTTTTTCATTTCAATACTAATTGCTATCGGTTTATTTTCTTAAAGAAATGTGAAATTTGATTTTTACACCTTAGGTAGATGCAGTAATTCTCCTTCATAATTATTTGTATGCGTTTGGATGTTAAACAATCTTTGTTATTTTATTCAGTAAGGGGATCGCCAATGTCAAAGCCTACCCCACCCGTAGTGGTATTCGAACGTCAATAGCTAAAGCATTACCGCCCGCTGTGGAGAGACTAACAAGACTGGCCTGCAGTGGCAAGATCATCGCCGTTCACAATGACGAAACCAAGACCAGTGGCCACCAGTCGAAAAGGTCTTCAAGGCATGACTGCCTACCAAACGGTAAGTTGCAAGTAACCTTTATACTGTACTTACAGTGCAAAGAACAGGTCCGAGTTTACTCGAACATGCTTTCCAATTTATCAATTACTAGAAAATGAGTAATTTCATGATAAATAATTTTCCTATGGTTCAATTTCGGATATCTGGGGGGGGGGGGGTGTCCACCTGACGTCACTGGAGGTGAGGTAACCTCAATATATTTAAAAACCTTTAAAACTCCATTCTACCTAGTGTACGCTGCAACCATTTGGGAAGGGGGGGGGGGGGGGGTCAGACCCTCTGGACCCCCTCTGGCAACGACCTAGGATATCACCTATCCCAAAGCACTGAATTAATGGATGGCATTGCATAACTTATTCTAGATTGGTCAGATCAACACATTACCACACAGTAATAATGGCAGGGCACGCAATGCATTTGAGAGTGAATTTTCTATCATTAAAAAAAAAAAAACTTTTTGGAAAGCAACCTGTCCGGTTGCGTTACTCAATTTAACACCTAAAACATGCCTCAAGGTAGAAATCATCGATAGAAAAGTTTCGCAGTTATTATTTAGTAATTTATCATTAAAATTAAGTTATTTTTATTTTTTTACCCCCAGAAGCAAACTATCAAGAGGCAAGCAACCCCCACATTTCATTAACATTACTAACGACTAAAATGTATACAGGATCCTGGGACCTCAAAACATGTAAATCCGTTGAAATCTCGGAATCGAACATTTTGGCCGTGACGAAGCTTTCCTTGTACTACGTATAAATTAGAAAGCAATTAGTATATTGACCATGTAGCCTATAATTTGGCTAATTACCTATTTAGCCACTTAACCTGAAAAGAGGTTACGTTACAGTACACCTTCTGTCCTCCTATGGGCCCACACCGTGGCCTGGGACTGTGTCCAACCATACTACTACTACTACAGTACACCTTTATGGTATTAACACCAATGAATATAATTTAAAACAAATGATTTTGAAAAGCTTCTTATCTAAAATGATTCCATGTTTCTTTTGTTGAAATAGTTTCGGTTTGGTAGCCCTTACAGCAGCCTTAGACGTATTGTAACCCAGCCTCTTTTTTGTCACTTTTTCAGTTTGTGGCCCTCCGGTTACTCCTTTCCATAGCTCAGGAAGTAGTGTCAGCCCATGGATCATTTTCGCCGTGCTATAATCCGAGTGTCATTCGTTCCCATAGCGTCGGCTAGCCACTTAATAACCGTTTTACAAACTAGCCAACCCCTGGCCCTATCAGACCTGCAAGTGTTTAGCATTATTATTGTTACAGGTTGTCGGCAGTCTCCATCAGTGCTTAGATTGTTCTCTTGGAGGCAAGTCGGAGATTCTAGCAAGAAACACTAGTCCACTGATGGCTCCAACATGTCCGACAAAATGTTTTCATGTTCAGACATCATTGCGTTGTCATCCCCAGGACCCACTTCAATGTATCCGACGAGACTGCTGGCGTCACCAGGCTAGGCTGATTTAGAAGTTGCCCAAATCAATTCCTTGGCAGCCACACCTGGAGTAACAGGCGCAAACCCAACCGGAGGCCAGGCGGAGAAATGGTAAGTCCCACACTCCTCCTTTGTTCAAGAGTGTGTTCGAATACAGTGCATGCTCTAACGATCTTTTAGGTTATAGTATAAAGCAGGTTAACTGTGGCAACTATAAATTGTTTCAATGAGCTAAAGCATAAACAACAAGTTAAAATTGGTATATTTCCAAAAATAAAAATGTCAGCAGGCAGTAGCCTACTTTACTTATTCACCAGCAGACAGCAGACTTCAAGATTCAATATTGTACCACTGCTGCTTAATGCTGCAGCTACTGTTCTAATATATTTCATTTAAAAACCAAAGCGTATTTTTTAGTCAGATTAGGCTCCCATGAATATTCCATGAAAGCAGAATCACCCAATCACCACAATGCGAAGAGCATCAGAGAACTATTTACTGTAGATGTATTCAATTTTTGAAAGTTTTACAAAGTAGCTCATTGGGCGATTCCACTTTCATGGAATATACCTATATAAATGGGAACTTGATCCGAGCCAACAGTGCAACAGAGGACAATAATTTATATACCTATGGTGGTTTCCACTGATACAAAAGTAGGCTCCAATACGTCACAATATTGGAGGCAGTCTTATGAAATCAGCCTACAATAGATGTGTGGTTGCGTTTTCTAAAGTACATTTTTTGTTGTTTCAGCATTGTATACGCCATCACCAAAGAGGATGAGAGGCATCAGCGGAGGCCGTCCTCATCGAATAGGCCTACTTTATGAGCAGCTGCGCAATGGTCCGGACAGGCAGTGACAACGTTTGTGGTGGCCCTGCCGCCTGGGCGAGTGGAAGGTTCCTGACGAAAAAAAGCCTGGCTGCTGGCAATGCCAAGGACTCACTCAAATATGAAGTCATGAAGCTGCCCAATACGTTTCCTCTAAAACGTAAGTTCGATTATTTTTTTCTGCTCAGAAATATCAGTCAAGCTTAAATTTAAGAAGTTATCCTGAGGCTTTATTAAAAAATATCTATGCTCAATATTTCCTGTGAAATTTTACTTTTTGAGAAATTTTGTTAAACTGATCCGAGACATGGTGTAGTTAGGAGTCCCATTAGAAGAGATTAGAAATTCGACCCTTCCATATCGGAGTTTTGGAGAGAGTTCTTACTTAATAATAAATTGTCTGATCAATATCAGTCGTAAAGCCATATAGAGAACATTGGTAGAAGGGAAGCCTTTGCGTTGCTATATATGGCTTTTTTAGTGCCAGGAGATGGGTTGAATTTTCAAGTTAGTTCAAAATAATAACATTAATAACAATTACAGTCGCTTAAAGGGTTATTGAGGGACAAAAAAGAGGAGAAAAGCCTTTCAGTGCCATTACATGCGATGAACAGTTACCCACAGCCACAGTTAGGCACAAGTAATAGGAGAGAAACCTTACCAGTGCAATTAGATGTGTTGAATAGTCGGCTGCAGAGAGATTTAGGGTAAATTAATAGGAGAGACACCTTTTCAGTACCAAGATCTGTAGAATAGCAAATTCAACGTTTCTTCTAGATGTTTTAACTTGAGACGGATTGTTGATTCTACGATCAATATCATCTGCTATATAGGGGGTGGGGGTCCAATGATCTCATAAGGACTCTCTTGCATGGTTAAACTATCTTTTTCATTTCTACGACTGGGAGAAAATTGGCCTTTTTTGCGGGGAAATAAATGGCTGGAGATTCTAATATTTTTTTTTTTTTAGTTTCTACATAGTTGATGGAGCAGCTGTCTTCACCTCCCGCGTCGCGTCTCCTCATAGTGCAGCGGGAAAAGTTGTCATCGCCTCCCGGGACTTCCCACCAGCACCAGCAGAAGATGGAACACGAGTCGGACACCGCCACCGCCCCCTCCAAACCATTTCTCTGCTTTACCACACTTCGCAGACGGCGGCGCACGTTGGCCTACATGAATTGCTGTTATACCTTATTGTAGTCTATGGCACTGATCTTTGTTCCCTCCGTGTATACCGGGCCTAAGAGCGTGGTGGCAGGACATTATACAACCATCTTCCGGCACGTAGGCCATGACGGCTACGTCAAAGGTATTTAATTATTATTGTTTATTTTCTATATTTTAGTGTTTCCGGCACGCATCATTTCTACCATTGTTACCGCACTTATTCAAGCACTATCAGCCCAATTGAATTTTATGAGTAGCGCAAGGTCTCTATCTAGCATCGAAAAAGCCCAATCTCTGCATTAAAAAAGGAACACAGCCTCAAACGAAACGACCTAAGCTGATACGATGAACTGTTCAGGGATGGCTTATCACTGGGAGAGCACATAATTATTTTACCAGAGCTATTGGGCCGAAATGGGGTCCGCGAATTATTCTTAATGGGAACCACAGACCTAGAAAACCAATCAGATCATTCAAATCATGGGGTTTAGCCGACCTTTCCCTATGGGTTCCTGTTTGAAAAAGGTCCATAAGTTACCTGTACTTATGATTACATTTTTTAAGTTTTTAATTATTTTTTCCCACGCAAGCCAGAAATAATAGGGTATATTAACCCAATTGCACCAGTTAACTCCACAATAACTTAGCCTGTGAAATTGTAGCCCGTAATTAAGAGAAATTTTCAACCCATATTTGATTCCGTCATTTGCATACATAATTTGGTGGTGGAATTCTGGAATTACATAATTGAAAGAAATGCGATTGAATGTAGTCAGAAGTTTTTTTTCGGTGGTCCATGATCCAGCAAGGCCGGCGCGTTGTTGTTGTTTCTAACGCCTGCTTTCAGCATTTCTGCTTTAAGCAACCCTGTCAGCCTGGCGGGGGGAGTGAGTCTGTTTGTTAACTTGAGGCACCCTAAGGGCAGACTCTTTCACCTCGGGGAAAGGGGAGTTGACTAACAGGGTGGATCTCCTGATTATAGTGGATTCCGAACCACTTGGGGAACATGGTAAAGTCACACGATTAGATCGGAGGTGACCAGGACTCGACTTTTATACTGCCTAAGCGAGTTACCATGTCCCACCAGGTTCCCCTGCCAACGCTGTGCACACTACCAAGTTGCCGCAGTTTGAAACAAGCTCTGCTCTAATGGAATCAACATGGTAAGGCCGTTGGCTAAAAACTACAATCAGCAGAAGGAACAAATACGTACAGTTCAAAAAAAAGTGACATAAAATACAATGTTTTGCTGCCTCATTATACGATCAAAGAAGCTAAACGACATACCCTTAAATGTACACCCTGTCTTATACACACGATTATTAGAACTGTGCCAACTCCTCTCGTATATGAAAATAGATAATGCACGTACTGTTCGCCCAGAAAAGTTTGCAAATGCACATGAAAATATCCCTTAATGCTTTACCAAGTCGGGGACAAGTCCCGCCTCTCCATGTAAATTCCCTATGCTGCATTTTCAAATCAGATAGAACTACTTTGCATGTGTTTGTATACACAAAACTTGCGGGGGTTCCATTCCAAATTTAATGCATTAAGGTCACAAGTGGACATTGCTTATTTTTTTAGCTAAAATTGTCGATCTGTTGCACTTTTTACGAATTCACGACTCCAATGTCAAAATTAAAATTAAAATTTTCTGAATGTTAGTTAATTGTCTTCAACTACTGTAGCAACGTTAGTGGAACGGTTTTAGGAGCATTATAGAACAAAATCAAAGCAATATTTATTGTTATAAATATTATTAGTGATGCGTTTCTTGAATTTGAGAAATTTATAAAATTTTCATCTTACCATACTGTGTTATAAAATGGATCAACTTGAAAGTAGAAAGTTAACTTAAGAGCGTTCAGGCCACAGAATAGAGTTTCTGTAAATCACACCAATAAGGGTCTCGTCAAGGTATACAATGCGATTTCCTTCAGACCTGGCGTTTCGGATTCCTTGTAAATACCTATAACGCCAAGAAAGCGTGCGTGGCGACTCGACCAAGACGTTGTATTTTGTCAAACATCTTAAATCTGCACAGCATTTAAATTGTGACTTCTTTGTTTCTGCTGCACTTCTGCGTGTATTTATAATAGTCTCCTCAACTGACTGGTTGTGTTTTTTATTTTACCTGAAATGAAGACGCCTAGTGATAAATACGCGGAGGCTCTCCTTGGGCATTTGGTAACGACCATTAAGCTGAAATATTTCTTGTCGCAGGGTGTCCAAGCTTAACAGTCAGCAATCATCCTAGGATGAATGTACATAATTATGGGGTTCCTTATCATACTTTCATCACATTCGTCGAGATTATTGTAGTATTATTGACGTCTTCTTTCCTTTATATTTTTGTTGATTTTATACCTCAACGGACTCCTGGACTCTGTATATATATATATCTTATATATAACTTTCAACTTCCTTAAATAGTTCGCAAAGGTTTAAGATCATCATTCATGCCTCCTAGTGAATTTGCTTGCCTTACCAAACGGTTCATGCGGAAATGTTGCTTCAGTTGCTTCCTCTTACTAGGCCTGCTTCCTTTGGTAAGACTTAACACTCTTTTCTGTGGTCTGAATGCCCTTAACTTCGATATTAACTGTCTACTTTCAAGTTGATCCATTTTATAACGCAGTATGGTAAGATGAAAATTTTAAAAACATTTCTCAAATTCAAGAAACGCATCACTAATAATATTTATAACAATAAATATTGCTTTGATTTTGTTCTATGATGCTCCTAAAACCGTTCCACAAACGTTGCTACAGTAATTGAAGACAATTAACTAACATTCAGAAAATTTTAATTTTGATTTTGACATTGGAGTCGTGAATTCGTAAAAAGTGCAACAGATCGACAATTTTAGCTAAAAAAATAAGCAATGTCCACTTGTGACCTTAATGCATTAAATTTGGAATGGAACCCCCGCAAGTTTTGTGTATACAAACACATGCAAAGTAGTTCTATCTGATTTGAAAATGCAGCATAGGGAATTTACATGGAGAGGCGGGACTTGTCCCCGACTTGGTAAAGCATTAAGGAATATTTTCATGTGCATTTGCAAACTTTTCTGGGCGAACAGTATATAGGTACTCTATATAAAAAATTGATAGAAGTCTAAAACTACAAAATTTAATTTAAAACGAAGGGAAAAAATAAGAAATAACATTTAGAAGCAAAATAATAAATAAAAAATAAATAGGAAAGTAATAAAATATAGGAAAGTAAAACCACTAACCCCGACGTCTTGATTGATAGTTAAATAAATAATCTTCATCATTAGTCTTTTAGATATTCCAAAAAAATCTAAAGTGAATGCTTTGGCCTATACAAAGATTTTTTTATTCATTTTAAATATTAAAACTTATCAATTTTATAACAAATTGGATTGTAGGATATGAGTGGCCATAAGACAACACCTCATTGGTTATCAAAATGCTGCTTCTTACTTTGCCCAATCAGTTTCAACTTCATGAAAATGCTTTGAAGGTGTTGAGATCCAACTAAGTATTCAAACTTAGAGAGCATTTTATTGATGCCTGTACTCTCACAACAAAGATTAAAAACAAAGACAAAAATTAAGTACTCATCAGGTGTGCAGTAAAATGTGAACCACCCCGCATGGGCCCTTAAAGCCAACCATTCGATCGAAATTAGATGGATACATTAGCTTCAAACAGCACGCGTTGGCACGCAGTGGCGAATCCAACACCTCGCATGGGCTTGTTGAACATGAAGTGACCGGTTAATTAAGGGTTAATTGAAGCAAAATTGAGGAATACGTGGGGAGGGCGAAAAATTGTATTTACCATGAGCTAATAATATTCAAGCGCCGGCCGTAGTCAAGTCTAGTCTAGTCTGGAACACTAAATCGAATTTTTGGTAGAAGGGCCTTAAGCACCTAGCTTAGTAGGAAGCTTGGAATGGGAAAGTTGATGGGACCCTATCAGATTGTCTTACACATTCTATGTTGTTTTGCGTCAATGCATATTTTACGTCTCTTCAGCATTACTTAGGCTACAGCAGATTTGAAGGCTGCGCTCCTGTTCTCAATTTGCTGGATCTTTTGCGGCCAGAGCTACTGTCTATTTTTGGTAAGGTTCGATAGCTTCAGTACCGATTTAGTTCATCGGTTGCTGTTGCGTACAATTTGCGATGTATGCCAGGCAAGGTCATCTTCTTAATGGGCTGGGGCTTCTACTAATTTGTTTTCCAAAAGATTGCTTCGCAAAAAGAGTAACGGTCAGCCTCTAAGTTCTTCAAAGGCTAGTTTAACTTCAGTTTGGAATGCGACGAGGTGTTTGGAGTGGACTAATGCGATAAGACAGTGTATAGTGTATGAGTTGTATAGCGGACAAACTATTGCTGCTGAGTACATGAAATACGGTATACTCGTATATTCATGGAGAATTAAACCCCCGACAGAAGAACGACGATGGTCTGCTTTACTTAGTACCTTGGTTAAGTTTTACCCTTGTAAATTGGTACTCAACAACTTAATCCTGGTATCTTGTTATACGTTATCCCTCCCTTTCATCAATCCCTCTCTATGATTACCGTACATCTGCCCCTCCAGCCCGGCATTGTACGTATGTGCAATCCATCTGGCTATCACTGCCCATAATATTCTTTCTTAACACTTCATCTCGAGCGCCTCTATTTGACTGTTCATGCCTTCACTTATAGCCCAAGTTTCACAGCCAACATAAGGCCTACAGCATCACAACAACCGCATTTCTGGTTTGCAGTATCTTCAATATCTTCATGTTAAATGCCAATTGAACCAGGAATATTCTATTTTATCCCCTTCTTACTTCTCCCATCCTATATTATCAGTACCCCATGGTTATATTGAGGCATGTTATTGTGTTAAAATTTTCAACAACGGTGCTAAATCAATATTGTAAGCCACGCTAGGTCTACTGGATGGGAGCCAACGTGGTCGCATTATATGTCCGAAACTTCGACAGTATAAGATGGATGCCTTCGGGCAGCAGGGTGTCTTGGGAGTGTAGGGTCTGGTGAAGTGTCTGTGAAGTGGGAAGAGAGAAGAGGATATGAAGAAAATTGTGAAGTGCTTAGGCTTAAATTAGGTATTTTGTGAAGTGAAGTGAGGTGAACGTGATTTGTAGGGTTGAGACACCTAGCTGCTGCCTGACGTCGGTCCGTGTACTGTCATTGCATCATATGTCTTTCTAAACATCTACGCCCACAGAAAGTTCTCAATCCAGGGCTCTACCCCGCTCTTCTGTCGGGTATGCACTCCACTTCTGAGCACTGATGTCTATATATCTTGTCTTGGACTTAGCTACTATTGGTGGCCCGCTATGCAACTCAACACCTAATTGTCAGTCCTTAAATCCACCGTTGTGCTGGCCAATGACCATGGCACTGGTCAGTCCACTAGTGTTTAGGGAAATTCCAATATGAAACTTCAGTCACTCACTCCATTCCAAACTGAACTTGAACAGTGGTCGTTGCTTGGGATCTGAGGCAAATATTGTGCGATAACCATGTGAATGCATGCATATGATTGTCTTCTATTCGTCGCTGATAACAAGAACTTAACGTTTGAGTAGCTTTTACGTTGCCAGAGCTCAGGTTGTGAAGATTCCTCTTCTGGAAAACACATTATAGTAAACTGTACCATGCGCCTTAGGAAATTGTTATACAACTATGGTGTACATCGAGCCTTGTATCGCACGAATGCCGCCGATGTATTAATTCGTTACTGAGCTGAATCTTATCATCAATAATACAGTAGCTCGTAAGGGACATTAGATTGAGTACGTTGTGAATGAAGAGCGTAGCTTTTAGATCTGTTGCGCCCTGAGGTTGCTGGTTAGAGTGACCAGTGGCGCAGCCAAGGGGGGGGGGTCAGTTGGGGCTGGACCCCCCCAAAATTTTTTTTTTTTTTTAGCAAAACACCACATTTATCAGATATTTATTTAAAAAAAAATCCCCGGGGAGACCCCGGTCCCCCTGTTTACAGTTTTGTTAATACAGTTATTGTCTGCAAAATCAAATTTTTTTTGCCGATTTTAAAAAACGTTCCCCGGGGTAGCCCCTTGTTAGCTGTAATATTCTTCTCATGTGAAATATAAACATAACAGCTTTCAAAGTGCGCAAATTCCATTACTTTGGGCCTATTCCTTTTAAAAATAATTCCCCCGAGGGAGACCCCCGGCCCGCTCTTTCTTGCAGTAGGCCTACTATTATTCGGCTGTAAAACCTAAACGTTATTTGAATACGTTACAAGACATCTAAATGTGTAAAACTCCACAATTTCAGGTCTACTTTTTTTCAAACCCCTTCCCCGGGGGAGACCCCCGGACCCGCCTTCGGCCTCCCGACCCTCGGGTGCCTGGGCAAGGAAAATTAAGATCATGTCCCTAATTAGATGATATTGATAAAAACTGGACACCCCCCCCCCCAAAAAAAAAAAATTTCTGACTACGCCGCTGGGTTAGACGTAGAATATGCTTATGACACGGACTACTTGGATCGTGTGAGACATGATGTGGGGTTGGTTAGGATTTCCCTGTTAAGTTTCCTACCAGTCAGAGTGCTTTATGCTTTAAGGTCCAAATAGCTTATAGCCCACTTGAGGCACCCAATGCGTAGGGTGACCAAAAATTCACAACAAATTATCAGTATAAGAATGGGGTAGGTATCTGCAGGTTGGGGGGAGTTTTTTTTTAAATGGTTTTTAAGAGACTACCAGAGGGGTAAAAGCCTATTAGGTGAAAAAATCAAATATCTGTCTCATGGTATTTAAGTATCAATTTTTTTTTTCTTAGAATTACAGCTGTCAATATATCAGGCCACCATTCAAGAAATTTCTGACGATTTAGATGTATGATAACATGGGCCATTTTTTTCTAATTCAATAGAGGCTATTTGATAGTTAATATAAAATATGCAAGATTATCTTATGTAGGCTAACAATAATAACACACCTATATATTATTGCTGAAAAACTTGTAAATATTGAAAATAAATAAATAAATTTTGAATTTTGGTGTTTTTGACTGTGGAGCCAAAACCACGGCAGACATGGGCAACAAGAAAATGACGCCAGACTTCGCATACGTATTATATTAATGCTACAGCTACGGCGGCTGTCACGGATGGCGTCGCATACTAGTCACGTTAACCATCAAACTTAAATTGATTTTAACGTGCATAAAATAAAATAAAAATAAAAAGGTAATAGGTTTTCAAAAATTGTCAAGTAGCCTGTATTTTTGTACAATAAACGTGGTGTGTTAGTCCCGAAGACAAGATGTTCCAGAACTGTGGCCAATTATTGGTGTAAGTGAAGGCCACATATCATAGGCTATATATTGTAATGTAGAGGGGCATTTTTGCTAGTTTGAAGGATATTTTTGACGGCTCTACCTACAATATTTCCCTAGAAAATCGGCTTAAAAAAAAAAACTGCTAATTTAAATGAGGGTCACCAAATCACTTAACTTGAAGTGATGGGTTAAAATCACCCGGGAGAAATGTTCTTTTCGCGTCATTTTTTAATATATTTATAGTTAATATGACTTTTTCTTGCTACGTAGACCTTTATCGGTTGGCAGCAGTCATGTAAAAAGCATGAAAAACCTGGAACAACCCCCCCCCCCCTCCCGTGAGATTTCGGGGGTCCGGGGGTGGACTAGGCTGCCACTTTTTTTGTAATTTGCTAAAAATGAATCAAAATTTTTAATTAATTCCAGGCATATGAATCAGTTTGGTGTCCTATGCCAAAAATCAGTTGGCCCACGATTGGTCACTCTACTCTTGTCTGTCGCCAGTGAAACCTTAAAATAGTAATAAGGAGTATTCACTATGTCATTCAGCATGTTATATATGCTCAAAATTTTAAATTCGGACATGTAAACATCGCGAAGATAGGCATAAGTCTTAAGTTTTGCTAAAATTTAAAATCAACAAATTATTTCTCATAAAATTTAAATATGAGTAAATAATAAATATAAATAAAATGTATAACATAATAAAAAATCATTCAAAAAAACCGGTCCGAGTTTACTCGAACATGCTTTCAAATTTATCAAAATTAGTAGATAGAGAAAATGAGTAATTTCATGGTAAATACTTTTCCTATGGTTAAATTTCCGATTTCTCGGGGGGGGGGGGGGGGGGGGGTTGTCCACCTGAAGTCACTGGAGATGAGGTAAATTCTAGATAGTTCAGACCAACACATTACCACACAGCAATACTGGCAGGGCACGCAATATGCATTTGAGCGTGAATTTTCTATCATTTTTTCAAAAAAACATTTTTTTTTTACAAAACCAAATACTTTTCTGGGAGAGCAACCTGTCCGGTTTCGTTACACAATTTAACGCCTAAAACATGCCTGAAGGTAGAAATCATCGATTGAAAAGTTTCGCAGAAAAATTATTTTTTAGTTATTTTTCATTAAAATTTAGTTATGTTTATTTTTTTTTACCCCCAGAAGCAACCTATCAAGAGGCAAGCGAACCCCACGCATTTCGGTAATATTAATAACGACTACAATATGTGTGAATTTAAAAGAAATCGTTGGAGCCGTTTTTGAGAAATAATTTTTTTAGACGTTTTTTTGAGAATAAAACCCCCCCAAATTAAGTTAGCCCCAAATAAAAAAAATCGCTCCGACGTATGATTTTTGTAAACCTACATGCCGAATTTCATCAAGATCGACCGAGTAGTTTGCCCGGAAATCGACGAACAGACAGACAGCCAGAACGACAGACAGACAGACATTTCGTAAAAACCACTTTTTTGGGTTCCTGGGACCTGAAAACGTGTAAATCCGTTGAAATCTTGGAATCGAAAATTTCAACCGTCACAAAGCTTTCCTTATACTACGTATAAATTGGAAAGCAATTAACCTCTCACACTCTAAATATCTGCTCATAAACAATAAAAAACTATAATGACATTTAAATGGCCGCGGCCGCTCTACACAAATGTATGTTTAAATTTACATTAACGATGGATTATGCGAACCCCGAGTTCCATTTTAAAATGTACGTTCGAGAGTGGGATTCTCGAATTAACATATTTAACACAGCTCAGCATGCAAAATACCGCATAGTGAATACCCCTATTATAATGATTTTTTTTCTTTTTAATGATAAATCGAGTAGAAACAATTTAAAGAATGCATCATATTTACCTCTTCAGTCCCTAATTAACTTAATAGCAATTGCGTTGAGTAACGACATGTCTCCGGTCGCATATGGCGTGTAGTGAGACTCGCACGAGTACAAGCGGTAAATTTAGGGGGGGGGGGGTCACTAGTTTTTTATACGTTTAAAAGGTAATTTTTTGTTGTTGTTGAAAAGTTGAGTTATATCCATTTTTTTTTACTAGGTATCTTATGAATTTTTCTATGAATTTACTAATTTACCCCCCTGTGGATCTGCCACCGCACCGAAGCCGGCTAATTAATTATTAATGGGTTAGAATTTCTCTTATTTAATTCAATGTATTTACCTTTAGTATATCCCTTTCAACTGCACTCAATAGTGCGTGTTCGCATTCGAACACCTGAAAATTGCTCCACTACTTTGTGGGAGGTGCACTAGGTGAGTTAGGAAATAACTACTTAATGCGGTCGCCCACACTCTAGCAATCGATGTGCAACATGGCCAATTCTACTCTACAATTTGTCCTCTGAAGTATCCTAGATCTCTCTGTGTGTGCCACAAATCCGGTCGAAGTTCGCCAGAGAATAATTAAATAAAAATGCCGCTATTGCGAACTTATGCCTGCTGTAAGTTATGGGACACACAGGGAGTTTACGAGACTGTTTGTCGCATATTTGAATCCGCATGCTCACGATCGAGCAGGAATACACTACGAGCCCATCACTAAACTCACAAAAGTCATTGCTGAACGGGGGAAAAAATTAATAATTAATCAGGTACAGGTTTTTCCAATTTTTTCGTGCCCGTCAGGAATGGCTCTGAAAAGTGCCAATTGGGTGGGTTTGATTCCATTTGCACAGAAATCTCAGTGATGTTTCCCGGGGTACGCCCAATCGTTTTCTTGTCTACGTGTATGAAAGCGATCTTCGGGAGGCTCCTTTCCTGTCAAATTTTCATCGTTATCAAAATCAAAATTTCAGGGAGGGCCATTTGTACAATCAATGTTAACTCAATTTAATGACTCTGGAATACAATACATTAAACTAATTAAGGGTTTAACCTGTAATGTCCAATACTTCAAGGATGGGGATGAGGATCGAAAAGTAAAAATTTGAATGAAATTTTCTCCAATGCTAATATGGCTGCAAGAAGTTACTGATGCTTTTGTCCCTCTTTGTATGATGATCAGCTGGGCCAGTGGTTGGTAAACTTTTTAGCCAAAGAGCCAAATATGAAAATTTCAACAATTAATATAAAACAAAAATGAAACCCAAATCTGCTTGTTTAGTAAAATTTTATCTCGCCCTCTTCTCGATTGCTCAACCTACTCGGTCCAACGAACCTCCGTCCTACGAGCTATCTCCTCCCTCTCCGAAGCGCTAGGAAACAAAACAACAGCCACAGATCACACATATCATACTGTTCCTAAGAGCATCCGGCCTCTTCTTCAACATTTAACCTTCCCCCCCCCCCACTACTTACACAGCAGAGCAGATACCCCTATAATCGCTAAACATCCCCAATTTCCTAGCGCAAGTTCCCAATAGGGACCCGCGCCACATGCGGCTTTGAAGCATTGGCCATGCAATGTACAGATTATAATAAATAAATAATTAATAAATAAGGACTTTTTTGTTCTGTTACTAGTATAGAAAATAGGCTGCCATGCCTTAACGACTAGGTCCTCAATGCCTTAACTGATAGCAGAGATTGGGCAGGACTGGGCTTAGAGAACTTCAAATGTTATTGGAATTTAATAAATAAAAATTGCCACTCATTTTTTGGGAGGAATCAATATAAAGCGTAGGCACTCAGGATGGATAGTTTGGGGCTTTTACTTGAGAATTTAAGTCTGCAATGTGACCATATAACAGGATCTGATAGCATACGGTACCTATTGCGTGAAGCATTATTTATTAAGCAGCAAGCATGCGTGAAGCATTATTATTATTAAGTGAAGTTGATGTTAATAAATGGTACAGTAGTAATAATGATGCTAATCGGAAACATTGTTTCGTTTTTGTCAATTGTAACTTCTTGTATGTCACCTTATTTACATTATATTTTGCCGTCCTGCCACTATTCTTCCACGTCCATTCGTATTCATCAACTATTGTATAAGCGTCCCCGCTCGTCGTCTACGAAGTTTGGTGCTCTCTTTGAACCAGGCTCACCTTGAAATGAGTGGAGGACATTATGAACTTTTGTTTAAATGTCTACCTTACCATCTGTGAAGTTTTACTGTATTTAAGTGCAAAATATTTCTTGGTGTCTTTTTGTCTGCTGTTGCTTGATTGGTACGGTACAAATTGTTAAAAAAAATGAATATTTAAATATCTAGTAACAGCTGTAGATATAGTGCATTGTTGTTGTTAATTGTTTATAAAAACTGAATATGATAAATGTTGTTCACCCCAGGGGCGCCAAGCAAGCGGAGGCGGGGGGGGGGGGGGGCTTGTACTACAACCCTGATTCAAAAAGGTTGGACCACCCTTATTCACGATGCATTTCAGTTTCTATCTCTGTCAATTCGAATAATATATCATTTATTTTAATATAGAAAGTAGCCTAACTATTCCTCAATCAAATGAGAAAAATTCTCCTTATTAGGTTTAAAACCTATCTGACAAGATAGCTTTGCTCAAACATATGCTGAAATCATCAATTCAAAAAACCTGGACCACTACGTTTTCAATATTTTGTTATAGTGTCTTTTGCATTAATAACTGCCTTAATGCAACGGGGCATGGAAGATACAAGAGCGACACAATCATCTGCAGTGAACGAATCCCAAATTTCTTATAAAATGGTCCTCAGTTCGTCCTTTGTCCGTACAAGAGGGGTTCTCAACTTCTTCTTCATTTTTCCCCAAATATTTTCGATTGGGGAAAGACCAGGGGCTGCTTGAAGGCCATAGGAGAGGTTTAATATCATTATTTTGAAACCATGCCTTAGCGATTCGGCCGGTATGGCAAGTTGCACGGTCTGGCTGAAATATAAAATTCCCATTCGACACCATCTTTGTAAGGGAAGGCTTCAAACTGTCCTCCAAAATGTTAATGTACGTCTACCCATTAACAGTACCCTCAACAAAATAAAAAATACACCTGTTCCTGATGCACTCATACACCCAAACTTCACGGTTTTCTTGATACAGTGGGGCTTGATTTTCTCGTCAGATATTCGCACTACGCGCTTAGGTCCAGCAGAATCCAAAGTTAGTTGAAATCAGGCCTCATCGCTACAAATGATCTTTTTCCAGCCCTGTTCAGTCCAATTCACCCTCTCTCTTGCCCAAGCAAATCTCCTCTTTATCTGTACAGGTGTCAATAGGGGGTTCGCCGTGGCAGTGTAAAAACCATAGCGGGCAGAATGGATTCGTCTAACTGTAGTACTCTCAGAACCTGGGCTATTGGACAATGTTGATTAGTTCCAAGCTTCCTTGAGCTCTAGAGCAGTTATGCGTTTGGCTTTAATGATTTTTACGAATTCCCTGTCCTGGCAACTAGACGTCTTGCGTGGCCGCCTCGTCGCTTTCCCCCGGATCAGTGGTCTTGGCGTTTGCACAGCGTACCAAAAATATTGTGGACGGTAGGCTTTGATAATTGGAGGATTCTCTTTATCTCTGTCTCACTTTTTCTTGTTTGATGATGGAAAATTATCAGTTTCTGAACGCTCTTCGCTACAGCAGGTCCTCTTACCATTCCTCAATGATAAAATGCAGATGGGGAAAAATAACGTGTCTGATGTTTTGAAAATATGTCTGCACACTGCATGTAAGCAATGTGCATTTTTTTTTTCAAGCTTGCCTGGATGTTCACGGAAAGAATAACGCTAAGTGGTCCAAGATTTTTGATTCGGTTAATTATGCACCTTCTCTCGAAAGTGTCGAGGAATCGATGAAAAACTAACGGATCTAAATTGAATTGATCAAATGTCATTAAGGGAGTATCTGGCTAATTTCCAGAGTAAACTCAGCGACTTACAATTTGTATTAACAGAGATAAAAATTGAAATGCATTGTGAATTGAGGTGGTCCAACCTTTTTGAATCAGGGTAGTATTTTGCCCCATAAGGAAAATATGCGCTTTTTACTATCAATGGCTTTTTAATCCTGACTTCTTACCAATAATTATAATACCTAGGTATTTTGTAAATAAGCAATCTTAATAGTATTGAATATTTTTTTTTTAAACAGAAAATTGATTCTGATCAAAACTATCAAAACATTTGGATGGGGTTAATATCTGCTCAGTGTCGTTTTGCCTGGTCTGATGCCTGCGGTAGCTAATTTCGGCTAGCTTTGCGCTACTCGAATTTTCAAAACCCGGCGCCCCTGGTTCTTCATACTGCATGAAATTGTGAGCCTACATTTTCGCTTGCCTTGATAATTGTAATAAATACTCAATGCAATAATTTAATACACGAGAAGATGGTGTTAACTATCATTATTGAAATATATAATCCACTTAAAATTAATATTGCCTTCATCCACTCGTGAATTACATTGTTGATCCTATGTGACATTACTAGGCTATACCATATCCCAAGGTGAAGTCATTGTTCATTAGAAATGAAAATGTATAAGCCCAAGTCGAAATTTTGTTTACACATTGTATTTTTTTAGTTGTTATTGTAATTCGCATTTAGCGTTTTAACTACATTTGCCATGGATATGCGTTTGGTCAATGGTTTAAACTGAATTTAGCCTAATTGAAGACACAAGTTATATAAAGGTGTTAACTTGCATATCGTCGTTTTGAGATAAACACATCTACAGCTTTTGCTGACACCGACTACATTCCCAATGTGACATTCTGTGACATTGAATGTCTCCCGATTTCTTTTTAAACTGATAACATTCCACCATGTTCCTTTACATTTTAATTTCTGTATGCAAATACTTAAAACAAGCAATGATCTCGTTGCACGAGCTAACAATATTCACGCGCCGGCGCTGTGTCAGGAACACTATTATATCGAATTTTCGGCAGAAGGACCTCAGACACCTAGTTTAGTAGGAAACTTGAAATGGGTAATGTCTTACATCAGGGGTTCCCAAACTGTGGTGCATGGACCATCGGTGGTCCACAAACATACAGTATATCAGGTCGTCCATGGAACAAAGTAAGAAATAAGAAAATAAAACAGCTGAGTTATTAAAAATTAGAAGTAAAATACAGTAAGTTTGACACTGAAATATAAAATCTAACCGATGTCAGTCCCAAATATTTAATCAAATATTAGAACGTAGGCTAAATTTAGGCACAAACTAATTGATCTTGGTCCTAGAATTTGACGATTTTTCTGGCACAGCCATGGTGGTCCACAAAATGTCATAAAATAATCTAATGAGCCACTGACAAAAAAGTTTGGGAACCCCTGTCTTACACAGTCTAGATGTTCTTTTGCGTCGATGCATATTTCACGTCTCTTCAACATTCCTTAGGCTACAGCAGACTTGAAGACTGCGCTAATGTTCACGATTTACTGAATCTCTTGCGCCCAGAGCTACTGTCTATTATTAGTAAGGTTCGATAGCTTCAGTACCGATTTGGTTCATTGGTTGCTGTTGCGTACAGTTCGTGATGTATGCCAGGCAAGGTCATCTTCTTAATGGGCTGGGGCTTCTACTCTTTTGTTTTCCAAAAGATTGCTTCGCAAAATGAGTATCGGTCAGCCTCTAAGTTCTTCAAAGGCTAGTTTAACTTCGGTTTCGAATGCGACGAGGTGTTTGGAGTGGATTATTGCGATAAGACAGTATAGTGTATGAGTTGTATAGCGTAGTAACCATTGCTGCTGAGTACAAGAAATATACTCGTATTCAAAGAGAACGCACGACAAAAGAAGGACGATGGACTGCTGTCCTACCATGACCTACCATGTTTATTTAGTATCTTGTTAAAGTTTTACTCTTGTAAGTTGGTACTCCACGTCTTGGTCCTGGTATCTTGTTCTATCCCTCCCTTTTCATCAATCCCCCTCTATGATTACCGTACATCCGCCCCTCTAGCTCGGCATTTTATATTTTTATGTGCAATCCATCCGGCTATCACTGCTGACTGCCCATAAGATTCTTTCTTAGCACTTCATCTCAAGCCTCTATTTGACAGTAAGTTCTTCCTTTCACTTATACAGTCCAAGTTTCACATCCAATATTAAGCCTATAGATCACACTTTGTAAGTAGAAGGAGGTATTCCGTATTTCTAGATTGCAGCAGCTTTTTATTAAACGCCACGTCCTGCCTTCTCAATCCCATCATAGTTATTCTGTTCTGCTATGTTCAAATTATCAACAACGCTGCTAAATTAACATTGTAAGCCACGCTAGGGCTACTGGATGGGAGCCCAAAACGGTCGCATTTTATAAGATCCAAAACTTTGACAGTAGAAATATGGATGCCTTTGGGCAGCTGGGTGTCTTTTGAGGGTCGGTGAAGTGTCTGTGAAGTGGAAAGAAAGAAGAGGAGATGAAGAAAATACATTGTGTAGTGCTTAGGCTTGAATTAGGTATTTGGTGAAGTGAAGTGAATGTGATTTGTAGGGTTGAGACACCTAGCTGCCTGACTTCGGTCCATGCACTGTCATTGCATCATATGCCTTTCTAAACAGCGACACCCACTGAAAGTTCTCAATCCAGAGCTCATCCCCGCTCATCTGTCGGGTAGGCATTCCTGATGTGTTCTGAGCACTTAAGGCTATTCTTGTCTTGGACTCAGCTACTATCGGTCGCCCGCCATGCAACTCAACACCTAATTGTTAGTCCTTAAATCCACCGTTGTGCTGCCCAATGACCATGGCACTGGTCAGTCCACTGGTGTTTAGGGAAATTCCAATATGAAACTTCAGTCCCTCACTCCATTCCAAACTCAATTTGAACAGTAGTCGTTGCTTGGGATCTGAGGCAAATATTGTGCGATAACCATGTGAATGCATGCATATGATTGTCTTCTATTCGTCGCTGATAACAAGAACTTAACGTTTGAGTAGCTTTTACGTTGCCAGAGCTCAGGTTGTGAAGATTCCTCTTCTGGAAAACACATTATAGGAAACTATATCATGCGCCTTAGGGAATTGATCTGCAACTGGTGTACTGACGTACAGAGGGGGCTGTACCGCACGAATGCCGCCGATGTATTAAGTCGTTACAGAGCTGAATCTAATCATCAATAGTAGAGTAGCCCGTAAGGGACATTAGATTGAGCACGTTGAGAATGAAGAGCTTAACTTTTAAAACTGTTGAACCCTGAGGGTGCTGATTAGACGTAGAATATGCGTATGACACGGACAACTTGGATCGTGTTAGACATGATGTGGGATCGGTTAGAATTTCCCTCTTATATATCGTAAGTTTCCTACCAATCAGAGTGCTTTGAGGTCCAGATAGCTTATAGCCCACTTGAGGCAGCCAAAGGCGGGGACACTTGCGTAGGGTGACCAAAAATTCACAAAGAATAATCAGTATTAGGATGGGGTATATCTGCAGTTTGGGGAGGGGGGGGGGGGTGTACTTCCCTGAAGTTTTTTTAAATTGTTGTATCATCAATAGTACAGTAGCTCGTAAGTTTTACCAAGTACGGTTTATACTAGATGCAAAATATATGTGTGGAAGAACCAATGAACAGAGTGCACTATGTAAGCTGCCTACGAGGTCATGGTCCTGCAGCATTTGATGAGCATGAGATAGGCAAACATTTACTTTTTTTTCAAATACGTACAACGAAAAATTTTTTAGAGGCCTATTACCTCTGTTGCATCTTGCCGAATCTGTCCTCTTGTCTATTTGTTAAGAAAATGCCTCAGTCTGTATACCCTCCAGTATCAGGGTTGCCAAAGTGCCTTCTTTTCTTCCAGAGTTTAAATGAAATTTGAAACATTGAAAAATTGAAACTAGTTGTGGGTAAGACGAGTAATCGCCCCCATGTATAGGCTAAATGCTACCCACATGAGGGTTCAAACTCATTTATTATCACTATCATTATTTAATCAGCTCCGTAAGCCAGGGTGTGATATGTGAGCCTCCTCCACTCCCTCCTGTCCCGACACTTCAGATCATTTAACACAACCTCTGGTACCAGTCCCACTCTTCTGAGATGCCCTCAATCTGGTTTTATTGCTTGGCCTTCCACTTCTTCGTGTTTTCTCTATTTCTTCATCCAGCAATTTTCCTCCCGCACCTTCACCTAAAGTGCTCCAACCATTGCAGTCTCTTGCTCGCCATCCTCTCCACCAATGGCTCTTCAAAACTCATTATGAGCCTCGATGCATTAATTCATGCGCTGATGATGGAAAAGGTGAATCCAGGTCAATACACCCACCGTCCGTCCGTCCGTTTGGCGTCACTAGTGTATGTCACCAAAGGGTTTAAAGTCTGAGGCATTTCCTTGTTGTTTGAACCCGAGAGTACGTTTTGACTTTTTAAATTATTTACCTATCCTGTTGTGGGCCGTACCGTATGCTTAAATAATTTTCAAAGCTTTATATATGACCAGCTGCATACTTGTTAAGGGGGGGGGGGGCTTAGAAAGTACAGAATTTTGCCCAGTTAGAAGTTATAGCCTAATCTTATATGTAACCGCTTTCTTATAACCTGTTTCAATCCAGGTCTGAGGATTATTAGCGTTCAATAGCTCGGTTAGTGGTTAAGGGCCAATTCAGGACGAATTTTGGACTAGGCCCATATCCCAAAACAAAACGTTACAAGTGGTAGGTAGGCCTATTTTTTTTTTTTTAGTTTGAACCTAAAATGGAATTTTTTGTCAATAGGTGCCTAACGGAGTCTCCACTAAACGTATATTGTCGTACAACTTTACAAGTGCACACTAGGCTAAGCTGTTACTCTATTTTGAATCTGTTTTTCATTTCCATTTGATGGAGACCTCATAGTTGGTGATATGATTATGATGCATGAATAACCCCACAGAATAAAATTATAGATGAAATTCATGATGCTTAGTTCTCAGATCTCAATCCAATAATATAGAAATAATAATTTTGTAAAATACTGTAAAAGTCAAGTTAGCCTAGTGTGAACTTGTACTGTATATGCGAAATCCACAAGTTTGACTGCCCCACGTATATATAGGGGAGGTAGGCTATGTAGTGCTTCAGTGAGTTGAATTTTTGTTTATTAGATGCTGAGCGGAATCCCTGAAACTTGTCTATGAGTACTATGTTGGTATGTATCAACAGTAGAAATAGGCTGGCAGTTTGGTCCTGGGTTCACATACGGTACGGCTATAGGTTTAGAAAGTGACTATTGTGATTTGTGTCCGAGAGCGTCAACAAACGGTAACTTCGTTTATGCCCATTTCACAAATGCGTTGCGTCCAGGTAAGTTCTGACAGTGCAATAAAATGTCTGAAGCCAACCCTATTGCTATTAGCTTTTGTTGGATTTTTTTTTTTTTATTAAAATCTGACTTAGGATTGCAAAAGTTCGATTGGCTGCTGGTCGAGCCACCATCTTGGATTTCTACTTGAAAGGGGTCCAAACAGCGTTGTAATTGGAGGTAGGAATAGCCGCCATCTTGGATTTCTACTTGAAAGGGATCCCACCAGCGTTGAAAATTGGAGGCAGGAATAGCCGCCATCTTGGATTTCTTCCGAAAGGGATCCATTCTCAGCAGACAGCTCCTTAATGTCCGGTACACATGGCCGATTCTGCCGGTTGGGACTTGCAGACGTTTAAAATTGTAGCAATAGGGCTAGCAGAAGACGTCTAGTCGGTTTCTTGACTATATTTTCGCCAGGCGGCATGAATTAAGCAAACAAAATTTTCCAAAGTGCGTTCAGGAATTAACTTTTCCTTGCAACAGCCTATCATCCCCCATGATCAATTTCTCAGGCGGGGTTTCCACATACGTCAATTGTCAATGAGAAATATGGTTTTGACGTGGTAGCAGAATTTATAGTATGTCTTTAATGTCTGCTAAACCTTCAATTTCACATGTCTCATTGACGATTGGAAACCCCGCCTCAGCGCCTCACACTGCGTGAAATGTTCCCGTGTACCAGTCAAATAGAGATTGTATAGGAACTAGAAAGTGCTTGCGGCCAGAGGCGTAAAGTTTTAGAATGATGGCGGGGGCAAAACTAAGTAGACCTATGCCGTCATCAGGCAAGATAAGGAAAAATTGAAAATATAAGAGCAAAATAGCAGGGTTTTACGCATTTTAATAGTAGTAAATTATAGCTGTAGATTTTACAAAACTAAAAAGGGAATGAGTGCCTACATTCATATTGCTGCAAAGGGGACCATGAAGTATGAACCACGTCTTACAATGCTCGAGGCTGGGGGGGGGGGGGGTTGCGAAGCCTCTCCCCCCCCAACTTTACGCCCCTGCTTGTGGCTAACTAGATGTTGCGTTGGTTATGACGTCACTTGTCGAGCATGCATATTGATTTTAATATCTGGGCGCAGGTGTGCCAACACAAATAATGGGTTTTAATTTGGATAAATGTTTAGTCCGCATTGTGGATTCCCATACGAAAGAAGTTCCATTGTAAGACAAGGAAAGAAATGCATCCTATATGAGAGACGGTAAATATTAGTACATCATAGGGTATTACGAATGCGTACCTATCAAAACAAGAAATTATGCAGAGCGATGTGAAGACGTACACAGCAAAGTGGACCTTGAGTGAGAGAAAGTGGTAAAAATGTACGAATTGTTCGACGTCATACTGAGTAGATGCAAGGACAGCAGCGACCGACAGGATGTGGCAACACGCGACGCCGTGGCTGAACGTCATCAAGCGCGACCACAGATGGTGGAACTGCAAGGCTATGTCTGCAAGGCATCTATAAGAAAAGTCAGTAGAGAGATAAAAAGCCATAATATAGGTACTGTAGGTAGGTACCTAACCGTGCCCCCTATATATTACTATAGTTCATCAACCGCAGGTGTCGAAATAAACACATTCGTTATCTTCAATTCCTTGTGGGACAGTATGTGTATAGCAGCGTTTCTCAACCGGTGTGCCGCAAAGGGTCTGTAGGTGTACCGCAAAAAAGACGAACCTTTTGTGACATAAGACACGACCGTTAGCTGTCACTCGGTAAAATGCGGTTGCTCACATAGGTACTCTGTTGTGCCGCTTCCACTACCACTACCATCCCCTAACAAGGAGTTTTTCATTTGTTTAACCTAGTTAACATACCATACATGGCACCATTTCTATATGGATGGCTCCAAAACCAAGTACGGCGCAGGGGCCGGTGTGTCATACAATTCAGATCTACTGCTCATACCTTTATTGCCGCAAGCGTCCGTCTATACAGCTGAACATCAAATAATATTGCATATTATAAGACATTCCATAGACAGAGCACTTATCATCTCCGACAGCTTAGCCGCACTCACAGCTATTCAGCAATTATATCCTAAAAATCCCCTAATACATCTAATTATTAATTTAATCGCATGCCTACCACCGACCCAATGCGTTGAGTTTCTCTGCATGGGCCCCATCCCACATAGGGATAGAGGGTAATGACAGGGCCGACAACGCAGCCACTTCTGCAACTAGTCTTATTCATTCTCCCCCCTTCCCTTACTTTCCGCCGTCAGACTTTAAAAATACAACACACAACCTCTTAACAGAATGCTGGCAGATAGAGTGGAGTCCCGCGTGGGAAAATAAACTAAGAACAATACATCATAGTGAGATTCTCCAAAGTGACTTCGTGGAACTTCATCATACTTATAATTGTAGAAAGAATGAGACGCAACTGATCCACAATAAAATATATTAAACGTGACCGGTTTCGGTAAAATACCATCATCAGACATAAACAAATAAATGAAACACGCCTTTATATACATACCAAGGAGGGGTGGGGGATACAATATTAATTGGTAGGAGGTGGGCGGGGTTGGGAACATAACATTAGGAGTGGGGAGCAATTTTGGAAAATTATCTCGTTGGTTAGATTTTCGTTATTGTGTAAAGCTTTATTTATTTCTATACTCTCTAACCTATCGAGAATTTTTCCCTTGTTAGAACAGTGCATCAGCTGGAAGTTGTCAAAATCGCAAGTATGGCCATTGTCGTGCAAGTGATTGGCGAACACCGAATTGCAATCGTTTTTACCGATTGCCCTTCGGTGCTCGTTCAACCTATCTCTGAAGTTGCGTCCACATTGACCAATGTAGCTAGCGTCACAATCCTTACAGCTGAGTTTATACACACCCGACATCCTAAACTTGTCAACTTTGTCCTTACAATTCATGAGCAGTTTACTTAGATTAGGAGGGCAAGTGTATGAAACCCTACTGTTAGTGATGCACTGTTCTAACAATCTACCTATCTTAATACTAATATCTCCTATGTAGGGAATCTTCAAGTAGCGGTGTTCCTCCTTCGTCATATTTTGGCCCGCGTATACTTGTCGAGCGATGTACTTCAATCCATGTTTCCTGATAATCCTCGTCGCGAATTCCTGGGTATAACCGTTGTTAGTGGCGATCTCTAGAATAGTGTTCCTTTCCTGCCTGAAGTGTTCTGCTGACATGGGGACGTTATGAAGCCTGTGAGACATCGCATGGAACGCTGCTGCCTTATGAGCCGGGGGATGGTGTGACGTCGCTGGAATCACCGTGTCCGTATGTGTAGGTTTCCTGAAAATGTTAAAAAGGAGGGCAGTATCTGATCTAGTAATTGTGAGGTCTAGGAAGTTCAGGGAGTTGTTAACTTCAATTTCCATGGTGAATTTAATACTAGGGTGAAGATCATTGAGAATACTGGCAAAACTGTCTAGTTGACGACGAGAACCCCTAAAAATGGCAAAGATATCGTCGACGTACCGTTTCCAAAGTTTGACATGTCCTAACAAAGGTGTGGGGGTTTGAAATAATTTGGTTTCAATATGATTCATAAAAATTTCCGCTAGAAGACCGAAACCGGTCACGTTTAATATATTTTATTGTGGATCAGTTGCGTCTCATTCTTTCTACAATTATAAGAACAATACAGCCAAGGGTGGGGGGCTGTTCGAACACAAGATGAGTAGAAGAGACCAAGTGAAGGTGATTCGTTTGAGAATAGGCCATGCTACGTTAACCAAATTGCTCAATGTTAACTACAATACAATGAGCCAAAATAAGCAAAATTTTGACACCCATATTATATCAAGACCTTTAAATAAAATAAAATAAGTAAATAGCTATTTTTCGTATTCTTGTCGAATGAATTATTTGGCAGCTACATTTACACCGATGAACACGCAGGAGCTATAGCTCAATGTTGACTACGAAACAATGAGCCAAAATAAGCAAAATTTAGACAGCCATATTATTTCAAGACCTTTAAATAAAATAAAATAAGTAAATAAATATTTTTCGTATTCTTGTCGAATGAATTTTTTTGCAGCTATATTTACATTGATGAAAAATCAGGAGCTATTGCTCAATGTTAAGTGCAATACAATGAGCCAAAATAACAAAATTTAGACAGCCATATTATTTCAAGACCTTTAAATAAAATAAAATAAGTAAATAGCTATTTTTCGTATTCTTGTCGAATGAATTTTTTTTTAGCTACATTTACACCGATGAACACGCAGGAGCTATTGCTCAATGTTAAGAACAATACAATGAGCCAAAATAAGCAAAATTTAGACAGCCATATCATTTCAAGACCTTTAAATAAAATAAAATAAGTAAATAGCTATTTTTCGTATTCTTGTCGAATGAATTATTTGGCAGCTACATTTACACCGTTGAACACGCAGGAGCTATAGCTCAATGTTGACTACGAAACAATTAGCCAAAATAAGCAAAATTTAGACAGCCATATCATTTCAAAACCTTTACATAAAATAAAATAAGTAAATAGCTATTTTTCGTATTCTTGTCGAATGAATTTTTTTGCAGCTATATTTACATCGATGAACAATCAGGAGCTATCGCTTAATGTTAAGTACAATACAATGAGCCAAAATAAGCAAAATTAAGACACCCATATCATTTCAAGACCTTTGAAAAAAATAAAATAAGTATATAGCTATTTTTCGTATTCTTGTCGAATGAATTTTTTTTAGCTACATTCACACCGATGAACATGCAGGAGCAATTGCTCAATGTTAAGTACAATACATGAGCCAAAATAAACACAATTAAGACACCCATATCATTTCAAGACCTTTAAAAATAATAAAATAAGTATATAGCTATTTTTCGTATTCTTATCGAATGAATTTTTTTTAGCTACATTTACACCGATGAACATGCAGGAGCAATTGCTCAATGTTAAGAACAATACAATGAGGCAAAATAAGCAAAATTAAGACACCCATATCATTTCAAGACCTTTAAAAAAAATAAAATAAGTAAATAGCTATTTTTCGTATTCTTGTCGAATGAATTTTTTTTAGCTACATTTAAACCGATTAACACGCAGGAGCAATTGCTTAATGTTAAGTACAATACAATGAGCCAAAATAAGCAAAATTAAGACACCCATATCTTTTCAAGACCTTTAAAAAAAAATAAAATATGTAAATAGCTATTTTTCGTATTCTTGTCGAATGAATTTTTTTTAGCCACATTTACGCCGATGAACACGCAGGAACAATTGCTCAGTGTTAAGTACAATACAATGAGCCAAAATAAGCAAAATTAAGACACCTATATCTTTTTAAAACCTTTAAAAAAAATAAAATAAGTAAATAGCTATTTTTCGTATTCTTGTCGAATGAATTTTTTGTAGCTACATTTACACCGATGAACACGCTGGAGCAATTGCTTAATGTTAAATACAATACAATGAGCCAAAATAAGCAAAATTAAGACACCTATATCTTTTTAAAACCTTTAAAAAAAATAAAATAAGTAAATAGCTATTTTTCGTATTCTTGTCGAATGAATTTTTTGTAGCTACATTTACACCGATGAACCCGCTGGAGCAATTGCCTAATGTTAGATACAGTACAATGAGCCAAAATAAGCAAAATTTAGACACCTATATCTTTTTAAAACCTTTAAAAAAAATAAAATAAGTAATTAGCTATTTTTCGTATTCTTGCCGTATGAATTTTTTTAAGCTACATTTACACCGATGAACACGCAGGAGCAATTGCTCAATGTTAAGTACAATACATTGAGCCAAAATAAGCAAAATAAAGACACCTATATCTTTTTAAAACCTTTAAAAAAAATAAAATAAGTAAATAGCTATTTTTCTTATTCTTGTCGAATGAATTTTTTTTAGCTACATTTACACCGATGAACACGCAGGAGCAATTGCTCAATGTTAAATACAATACAATGAGCCAAAATAAGCAAAATTAAGACACTCATATCATATCAAGACCTTTTAAAAAAAAAATAAGTATATAGCTATTTTTCGTATTCTTGTCGAATGAATTTTTTTAAGCTACATTTACACCGATGAACACGCAGGAGCAATTGCTCAATGTTAAGTACAATACATTGAGCCAAAATAAGCAAAATAAAGACACCTATATCTTTTTAAAACCTTTAAAAAAAAAAAAAAATAAGTAAATAGCTATTTTTCTTATTCTTGTCGAATGAATTTTTTTTAGCCACATTTACACCGATGAACACGCAGGAACAATTGCTCAATGTTAAGTACAATACATTGAGCCAAAATAAGCAAAATAAAGACACCTATATCTTTTTAAAACCTTTAAAAAAAAAATAAAATAAGTAAATAGCTATTTTTCTTATTCTTGTCGAATGAATTTTATTTAGCTACATTTACACCGATGAACAATCAGGAGCAATTGCTCAATGTTAAGTTCAATACAATGAGCCAAAATAAATAAAATTAAGACACCGTTATCATAGCAAGACCTTTAAAAAAAATAAAATAAGTATATAGCTATTTTTCGTATTCTTGTCGAATGAATTTTTTGTAGCTACATTTTCACCAATGTACACGCAGGAGCAAGTGGTCAATGTTAAGTACAATACAATGAGCCTAAATAAGCAAAATTAAGACACCTATATCTTATAAGACCTTTAAAAAAATAAAATAAGTAAATAGCTATTTTTCTTATTCTTGTCGAATGAATTTTTTTTAGCTACATTTACACCGATGAACACGCAGGAACAATTGCTCAATGTTAAGTACAATACAATGAGCCAAAATAAGCAAAATTAAGACACCTTTATCTTTTTAAAACCTTTAAAAAAATAAAATAAGTAAATAGCTATTTTTCATATTCTTGTCGAATGAATTTTTTTTAGCCACATTTACACCGATGAACACGCAGGAGCAATTGCTCAATGTTAAGTACAATACAATGAGCCAAAATAAGCAAAATTAAGACACCTATATCTTTTTAAAACCTTTAAAAAAAAATAAAATAAGTAAATAGCTATTTTTCTTATTCTTGTCGAATGAATTTTTTTTAGCTACATTTACACCCATGAACACGCAGGAACAATTGCTTAATGTTAAATACAATACAATGAGCCAAAATAAGCAAAATTAAGACACCTATATGTTTTTAAAACCTTTAAAAAAAATAAAATAAGTAAATAGCTATTTTTCGAATTCTTGTCGAATGAATTTTTTGTAGCTACATTTACACCGATGAACACGCTGGAGCAATTGCCTAATGTTAGATACAGTACAATGAGCCAAAATAAGCAAAATTTAGACACCTATATCTTTTTAAAACCTTTAAAAAAAATAAAATAAGTAATTAGCTATTTTTCGTATTCTTGCCGTATGAATTTTTTTAAGCTTCATTTACACCGATGAACACGCAAGAGCAATTGCTGAATGTTAAGTACAATACATTGAGCCAAAATAAGCAAAATAAAGACACCTATATCTTTTTAAAACCTTTAAAAAAAATAAAATAAGTAAATAGCTATTTTTCTTATTCTTGTCGAATGAATTTTTTTTAGCCACATTTACACCGATGAACACGCAGGAGCAATTGCTCAATGTTAAGTGCAATACAGTGAGCCAAAATAAGCAAAATTAAGACACCTATATCTTTTTAAAACCTTTAAAAAAAATAAAATAAGTAATTAGCTATTTTTCGTATTCTTGCCGTATGAATTTTTTTAAGCTACATTTACACCGATGAACACGCAGGAGCAATTGCTCAATGTTATGTACAATACATTGAGCCAAAATAAGCAAAATTAAGACACCTATATCTTTTTAAAACCTTTAAAAAAAATAAAATAAGTAAATAGCTATTTTTCGTATTCTTGTCGAATGAATTTTTTGTAGCTACATTTACACCGATGAACACGCTGGAGCAATTGCCTAATGTTAGATACAGTACAATGAGCCAAAATAAGCAAAATTTAGACACCTCTATCTTTTTTAAACCTTTAAAAAAAATAAAATAAGTAATTAGCTATTTTTCGTATTCTTTCCGTATGAATTTTTTTAAGCTACATTTACACCGATGAACACGCAGGAGCAATTGCTCAATGTTAAGTATTGAGCCAAAATAAGCAAAATAAAGACACCTATATCTTTTTAAAACCTTTAAAAAAAATAAAATAAGTAAATAGTTATTTTTCTTATTCTTGTCGAACGAATTTTTTTTAGCTACATTTACACCGATGAACACGCAGGAGCAATTGCTCAATGTTAAGTACAATACAATGAGCCAAAATAAGCAAAATAAAGACACTCATATCATATCAAGACCTTTAAAAAAAAAATAAGTATATAGCTATTTTTCGTATTCTTGTCGAATGAATTTTTTGTAGCTACATTTACACCGATGAACACGCTGGAGCAATTGCCTAATGTTAGATACAGTACAATGAGCCAAAATAACCAAAATTAAGACACCTATATCTTTTAAAAACCTTTAAAAAAAATAAAAAAAAGTAATTAGCTATTTTTCGTATTCTTGCCGTATGAATTTTTTTAAGCTTCATTTACACCGATGAACACGCAAGAGCAATTGCTGAATGTTAAGTACAATACATTGAGCCAAAATAAGCAAAATAAAGACACCTATATCTTTTTAAAACCTTTAAAAAAAATAAAATAAGTAAATAGCTATTTTTCTTATTCTTGTCGAATGAATTTTTTTTAGCCACATTTACACCGATGAACACGCAAGAACAATTGCTCAATGTTAAGTACAATACAATGAGCCAAAATAAGCAAAATTAAGACACCTATATCTTTTTAAAACCTTTAAAAAAAATAAAATAAGTAAATAGCTATTTTTCTTATTCTTGTCGAATGAATTTTTTTTAGCTACATTTACACCGATGAACACGCAGGAGCAATTGCTCAATGTTAAGTGCAATACAGTGAGCCAAAATAAGCAAAATTAAGACACTCATATCATATCAAGACCTTTAAAAAAAAAAATAAGTATATAGCTATTTTTCGTATTCTTGTCGAATGAATTTTTTGTAGCTACATTTACACCGATGAACACGCTGGAGCAATTGCATAATGTTAGATACAATACAATGAGCCAAAAAAAGCAAAATTAAGACACCTATATCTTTTTAATACCTTTAAAAAAAATAAAATAAGTAATTAGCTATTTTTCGTATTCTTGCCGTATGAATTTTTTTAAGCTATATTTACACCGATGAACACGCAGGAGCAATTGCTCAATGTTATGTACAATACATTGAGCCAAAATAAGCAAAATAAAGACACCTATATCTTTTTAAAACCTTTAAAAAAAAAATAAGTAAATAGCTATTTTTCTTATTCTTGTCGAATGAATTTTTTTTAGCCACATTTACGCCGATGAACACGCAGGAACAATTGCTCAGTGTTAAGTACAATACAATGAGCCAAAATAAGCAAAATTAAGACACCTATATCTTTTTAAAACCTTTAAAAAAAATAAAATATGCAAATAGCTATTTTTCTTATTCTTGTCGAATGAATTTTTTTTAGCTACATTTACACCGATGAACACGCAGGAGCAATTGCTCAATGTTAAGTACAATACAATGAGCCAAAATAAGCAAAATTAAGACACTCATATCATATCAAGACCTTTAAAAAAAAAAATAAGTATATAGCTATTTTTCGTATTCTTGTCGAATGAATTTTTTGTAGCTACATTTACACCGATGAACACGCTGGAGCAATTGCCTAATGTTAGATACAGTACAATGAGCCAAAATAAGCAAAATTTAGACACCTATATCTTTTTAAAACCTTTAAAAAAAATAAAATAAGTAAATAGCTATTTTTCGTATTCTTGTCGAATGAATTTTTTGTAGCTACATTTACACCGACGAACACGCTGAAGCAATTGCTTAATGTTAGATACAGTACAATGAGCCAAAATAAGCAAAATTTAGACACCTATATCTTTTTAAAACCTTTAAAAAAAATAAAATAAGTAATTAGCTATTTTTCGTATTCTTGCCGTATGAATTTTTTTAAGCTACATTTACACCGATGAACACGCAGGAGCAATTGCTCAATGTTAAGTACAATACATTGAGCCAAAATAAGCAAAATAAAGACACCTATATCTTTTAAATCCCTTTAAAAAAAAAATAAATAAATAGCTATTTTTCTTATTCTTGTCGAATGAATTTTTTTTTAGCCACATTTACACCGATGAACACGCAGGAACAATTGCTCAATGTTAAGTACAATACAATGAGCCAAAATAAGCAAAATTAAGACACCTATATCTTTTTAAAACCTTTAAAAAAAAAAAATAAGTAAATAGCTATTTTTCTTATTCTTGTCGAATGAATTTTTTTTAGCTACATTTACACCGATGAACACGCAGGAGCAATTGCTCAATGTTAAGTACAATACAATGAGCCAAAATAAGCAAAATTAAGACACTCATATCATATCAAGACCTTTAAAAAAAAAATAAGTATATAGCTATTTTTCTTATTCTTGTCGAATGAATTTTTTTTAGCCACATTTACACCGATGAACACGCAGTAACAATTGCTCAATGTTAAGTACAATACAATGAGCCAAAATTAGCAAAATTAAGACACCTATATCTTTTTAAAACCTTTAAAAAAAATAAAATAAGTAAATAGCTATTATCGTATTCTTGCCGTATGAATTTTTTTAAGCTACATTTACACCGATGAACACGCAGGAGCAATTGCTCAATGTTAAGTACAATACATTGAGCCAAAATAAGCAAAATAAAGACACCTATATCTTTTTAAAACCTTTAAAAAAAATAAAATAAGTATATAGCTATTTTTCTTATTCTTGTCGAATGAATTTTTTTTAGCCAAGTACAATACAATGAGCCTAAATAAGCAAAATTAAGACACCTATATCTTTTAAAGACCTTTAAAAAAAATAAAATAAGTAAATAGCTATTTTTCGTATTCTTGCCGTTTGAATTTTTTCAAGCCACATTTACACCGATGAACACGTAGGAACAATTGCTCAATGTTAAGTACAATACAATGAGCCAAAATAAGCAAAATTAAGACACCTTTATCTTTTTAAAACCTTTAAAAAAATAAAATAAGTAAATAGCTATTTTTCATATTCTTGTCGAATGAATTTTTTTTAGCCACATTTACACCGATGAACACGCAGGAGCAATTGCTCAATGTTAAGTACAATACAATGAGCCAAAATAAGCAAAATTAAGACACCTATATCTTTTTAAAACCTTTAAAAAAAATAAAATAAGTAAATAGCTATTTTTCGTATTCTTGTCGAATGAATTTTTTGTAGCTACATTTACACCGATGAACACGCTGGAGCAATTGCCTAATGTTAGATACAGTACAATGAGCCAAAATAAGCAAAACTTAGACACCTATATCTTTTTAAAACCTTTAAAAAAAATAAAATAAGTAATTAGCTATTTTTCGTATTCTTGCCGTATGAATTTTTTTAAGCTTCATTTACACCGATGAACACGCAAGAGCAATTGCTGAATGTTAAGTACAATACATTGAGCCAAAATAAGCAAAATAAAGACACCTATATCTTTTTAAAACCTTTAAAAAAAATAAAATAAGTAAATAGCTATTTTTCTTATTCTTGTCGAATGAATTTTTTTTAGCCACATTTACACCGATGAACACGCAGGAGCAATTGCTCAATGTTAAGTGCAATACAGTGAGCCAAAATAAGCAAAATTAAGACACCTATATCTTTTTAAAACCTTTAAAAAAAATAAAATAAGTAATTAGCTATTTTTCGTATTCTTGCCGTATGAATTTTTTTAAGCTACATTTACACCGATGAACACGCAGGAGCAATTGCTCAATGTTATGTACAATACATTGAGCCAAAATAAGCAAAATTAAGACACCTATATCTTTTTAAAACCTTTAAAAAAAATAAAATAAGTAAATAGCTATTTTTCGTATTCTTGTCGAATGAATTTTTTGTAGCTACATTTACACCGATGAACACGCTGGAGCAATTGCCTAATGTTAGATACAGTACAATGAGCCAAAATAAGCAAAATTTAGACACCTATATCTTTTTAAAACCTTTAAAAAAAATAAAATAAGTAATTAGCTATTTTTCGTATTCTTTCCGTATGAATTTTTTTAAGCTACATTTACACCGATGAACACGCAGGAGCAATTGCTCAATGTTAAGTATTGAGCCAAAATAAGCAAAATAAAGACACCTATATCTTTTTAAAACCTTTAAAAAAAATAAAATAAGTAAATAGTTATTTTTCTTATTCTTGTCGAACGAATTTTTTTTAGCTACATTTACACCGATGAACACGCAGGAGCAATTGCTCAATGTTAAGTACAATACAATGAGCCAAAATAAGCAAAATAAAGACACTCATATCATATCAAGACCTTTAAAAAAAAAATAAGTATATAGCTATTTTTCGTATTCTTGTCGAATGAATTTTTTGTAGCTACATTTACACCGATGAACACGCTGGAGCAATTGCCTAATGTTAGATACAGTACAATGAGCCAAAATAACCAAAATTAAGACACCTATATCTTTTAAAAACCTTTAAAAAAAATAAAAAAAAGTAATTAGCTATTTTTCGTATTCTTGCCGTATGAATTTTTTTAAGCTTCATTTACACCTATGAACACGCAAGAGCAATTGCTGAATGTTAAGTACAATACATTGAGCCAAAATAAGCAAAATAAAGACACCTATATCTTTTTAAAACCTTTAAAAAAAATAAAATAAGTAAATAGCTATTTTTCTTATTCTTGTCGAATGAATTTTTTTTAGCCACATTTACACCGATGAACACGCAAGAACAATTGCTCAATGTTAAGTACAATACAATGAGCCAAAATAAGCAAAATTTAGACACCTATATCTTTTTAAAACCTTTAAAAAAAATAAAATAAGTAAATAGCTATTTTTCGTATTCTTGTCGAATGAATTTTTTTAAGCTACATTTACACCGATGAACACGCAGGAGCAATTGCTCAATGTTAAGTACAATACATTGAGCCAAAATAAGCAAAATAAAGACACCTATATCTTTTTAAAACCTTTAAAAAAAAAAAAAAATAAGTAAATAGCTATTTTTCTTATTCTTGCCGTATGAATTTTTTTAAGCTACATTTACACCGATGAACACGCAGGAGCAATTGCTCAATGTTAAGTACAATACATTGAGCCAAAATAAGCAAAATAAAGACACCTATATCTTTTAAATCCCTTTAAAAAAAAAATAAATAAATAGCTATTTTTCTTATTCTTGTCGAATGAATTTTTTTTTAGCCACATTTACACCGATGAACACGCAGGAACAATTGCTCAATGTTAAGTACAATACAATGAGCCAAAATAAGCAAAATTAAGACACCTATATCTTTTTAAAACCTTTAAAAAAAAAAAATAAGTAAATAGCTATTTTTCGTATTCTTGTCGAATGAATTTTTTGTAGCTACATTTACACCGATGAACACGCTGGAGCAATTGCTTAATGTTAAATACAATACAATGAGCCAAAATAAGCAAAATTAAGACACCTATATCTTTTTAAAACCTTTAAAAAAAATAAAATAAGTAAATAGCTATTTTTCGTATTCTTGCCGTATGAATTTTTTTAAGCTACATTTACACCGATGAACACGCAGGAGCAATTGCTCAATGTTAAGTACAATACATTGAGCCAAAATAAGCAAAATAAAGACACCTATATCTTTTTAAAACCTTTAAAAAAAATAAAATAAGTAAATAGCTATTTTTTTTATTCTTGTCGAATGAATTTTTTTTAGCTACATTTACACCGACGAACACGCAGGAGCAATTGCTCAATGTTAAATACAATACAATGAGCCAAAATAAGCAAAATTAAGACACTCATATCTTATCAAGACCTTTTAAAAAAAAAATAAGTATATAGCTATTTTTCGTATTCTTGTCGAATGAATTTTTTTAAGCTACATTTACACCGATGAACACGCAGGAGCAATTGCTCAATGTTAAGTACAATACATTGAGCCAAAATAAGCAAAATAAAGACACCTATATCTTTTTAAAACCTTTAAAAAAAAAAAAAATAAGTAAATAGCTATTTTTCTTATTCTTGTCGAATGAATTTTATTTAGCTACATTTACACCGATGAACAATCAGGAGCAATTGCTCAATGTTAAGTTCAATACAATGAGCCAAAATAAGCAAAATAAAGACACCTATATTTTTTTAAAACCTTTAAAAAAAATAAAATGAATGAATGAATTTTTTTTAGCTACATTTACACCGATGAACACGCAGGAACAATTGCTCAATGTTAAGTACAATACAATGAGCCGAAATAAGCCAAATTAAGACACCCGTGTCATATCAAGACCTTTAAAAAAATAAAATAAGTATATAGCTATTTTTCGTATTCTTGTCGAATGAATTTTTTGTAGCTACATTTACACCGATGTACAAGCAGGAGCAAGTGGTCAATGTTAAGTACAATACAATGAGCCTAAATAAGCAAAATTAAGACACCTATATCTTTTAAAGACCTTTAAAAAAAATAAAATAAGTAAATAGCTATTTTTCGTATTCTTGCCGTTTGAATTTTTTCAAGCCACATTTACACCGATGAACACGTAGGAACAATTGCTCAATGTTAAGTACAATACAATGAGCCAAAATATGCAAAATTAAGACACCTTTATCTTTTTAAAACCTTTAAAAAAATAAAATAAGTAAATAGCTATTTTTCATATTCTTGTCGAATGAATTTTTTTTAGCCACATTTACACCGATGAACACGCAGGAGCAATTGCTCAATGTTAAGTACAATACAATGAGCCAAAATAAGCAAAATTAAGACACCTATATCTTTTTAAAACCTTTAAAAAAAATAAAATAAGTAAATAGCTATTTTTCTTATTCTTGTCGAATGAATTTTTTTTAGCTACATTTACACCGATGAACACGCAGGAACAATTGCTTAATGTTAAATACAATACAATGAGCCAAAATAAGCAAAATTAAGACACCTATATCTTTTTAAAACCTTTAAAAAAAATAAAATAAGTAAATAGCTATTTTTCGTATTCTTGTCGAATGAATTTTTTGTAGCTACATTTACACCGATGAACACGCTGGAGCAATTGCCTAATGTTAGATACAGTACAATGAGCCAAAATAAGCAAAACTTAGACACCTATATCTTTTTAAAACCTTTAAAAAAAATAAAATAAGTAATTAGCTATTTTTCGTATTCTTGCCGTATGAATTTTTTTAAGCTTCATTTACACCGATGAACACGCAAGAGCAATTGCTGAATGTTAAGTACAATACATTGAGCCAAAATAAGCAAAATAAAGACACCTATATCTTTTTAAAACCTTAAAAAAAAATAAAATAAGTAAATAGCTATTTTTCTTATTCTTGTCGAATGAATTTTTTTTAGCCACATTTACACCGATGAACACGCAGGAGCAATTGCTCAATGTTAAGTGCAATACAGTGAGCCAAAATAAGCAAAATTAAGACACCTATATCTTTTTAAAACCTTTAAAAAAAATAAAATAAGTAATTAGCTATTTTTCGTATTCTTGCCGTATGAATTTTTTTAAGCTACATTTACACCGATGAACACGCAGGAGCAATTGCTCAATGTTATGTACAATACATTGAGCCAAAATAAGCAAAATTAAGACACCTATATCTTTTTAAAACCTTTAAAAAAAATAAAATAAGTAAATAGCTATTTTTCGTATTCTTGTCGAATGAATTTTTTGTAGCTACATTTACACCGATGAACACGCTGGAGCAATTGCCTAATGTTAGATACAGTACAATGAGCCAAAATAAGCAAAATTTAGACACCTCTATCTTTTTAAAACCTTTAAAAAAATAAAATAAGTAATTAGCTATTTTTCGTATTCTTTCCGTATGAATTTTTTTAAGCTACATTTACACCGATGAACACGCAGGAGCAATTGCTCAATGTTAAGTATTGAGCCAAAATAAGCAAAATAAAGACACCTATATCTTTTTAAAACCTTTAAAAAAAATAAAATAAGTAAATAGTTATTTTTCTTATTCTTGTCGAACGAATTTTTTTTAGCTACATTTACACCGATGAACACGCAGGAGCAATTGCTCAATGTTAAGTACAATACAATGAGCCAAAATAAGCAAAATAAAGACACTCATATCATATCAAGACCTTTAAAAAAAAAATAAGTATATAGCTATTTTTCGTATTCTTGTCGAATGAATTTTTTGTAGCTACATTTACACCGATGAACACGCTGGAGCAATTGCCTAATGTTAGATACAGTACAATGAGCCAAAATAACCAAAATTAAGACACCTATATCTTTTAAAAACCTTTAAAAAAAATAAAAAAAAGTAATTAGCTATTTTTCGTATTCTTGCCGTATGAATTTTTTTAAGCTTCATTTACACCGATGAACACGCAAGAGCAATTGCTGAATGTTAAGTACAATACATTGAGCCAAAATAAGCAAAATAAAGACACCTATATCTTTTTAAAACCTTTAAAAAAAATAAAATAAGTAAATAGCTATTTTTCTTATTCTTGTCGAATGAATTTTTTTTAGCCACATTTACACCGATGAACACGCAAGAACAATTGCTCAATGTTAAGTACAATACAATGAGCCAAAATAAGCAAAATTTAGACACCTATATCTTTTTAAAACCTTTAAAAAAAATAAAATAAGTAAATAGCTATTTTTCGTATTCTTGTCGAATGAATTTTTTGTAGCTACATTTACACCGATGAACACGCTGAAGCAATTGCTTAATGTTAGATACAGTACAATGAGCCAAAATAAGCAAAATTTAGACACCTATATCTTTTTAAAACCTTTAAAAAAAATAAAATAAGTAATTAGCTATTTTTCGTATTCTTGCCGTATGAATTTTTTTAAGCTACATTTACACCGATGAACACGCAGGAGCAATTGCTCAATGTTAAGTACAATACATTGAGCCAAAATAAGCAAAATAAAGACACCTATATCTTTTAAATCCCTTTAAAAAAAAAATAAATAAATAGCTATTTTTCTTATTCTTGTCGAATGAATTTTTTTTTAGCCACATTTACACCGATGAACACGCAGGAACAATTGCTCAATGTTAAGTACAATACAATGAGCCAAAATAAGCAAAATTAAGACACCTATATCTTTTTAAAACCTTTAAAAAAAAAAAATAAGTAAATAGCTATTTTTCTTATTCTTGTCGAATGAATTTTTTTTAGCTACATTTACACCGATGAACACGCAGGAGCAATTGCTCAATGTTAAGTACAATACAATGAGCCAAAATAAGCAAAATTAAGACACTCATATCATATCAAGACCTTTAAAAAAAAAATAAGTATATAGCTATTTTTCGTATTCTTGTCGAATGAATTTTTTGTAGCTACATTTACACCGATGAACACGCTGGAGCAATTGCTTAATGTTAAATACAATACAATGAGCCAAAATAAGCAAAATTAAGACACCTATATCTTTTTAAAACCTTTAAAAAAAAAAAAAAATAAGTAAATAGCTATTTTTCTTATTCTTGTCGAATGAATTTTATTTAGCTACATTTACACCGATGAACAATCAGGAGCAATTGCTCAATGTTAAGTTCAATACAATGAGCCAAAATAAGCAAAATAAAGACACCTATATTTTTTTAAAACCTTTAAAAAAAATAAAATGAATGAATGAATTTTTTTTAGCTACATTTACACCGATGAACACGCAGGAACAATTGCTCAATGTTAAGTACAATACAATGAGCCGAAATAAGCCAAATTAAGACACCCGTGTCATATCAAGACCTTTAAAAAAATAAAATAAGTATATAGCTATTTTTCGTATTCTTGTCGAATGAATTTTTTGTAGCTACATTTACACCGATGTACAAGCAGGAGCAAGTGGTCAATGTTAAGTACAATACAATGAGCCTAAATAAGCAAAATTAAGACACCTATATCTTTTAAAGACCTTTAAAAAAAATAAAATAAGTAAATAGCTATTTTTCGTATTCTTGCCGTTTGAATTTTTTCAAGCCACATTTACACCGATGAACACGTAGGAACAATTGCTCAATGTTAAGTACAATACAATGAGCCAAAATAAGCAAAATTAAGACACCTTTATCTTTTTAAAACCTTTAAAAAAATAAAATAAGTAAATAGCTATTTTTCATATTCTTGTCGAATGAATTTTTTTTAGCCACATTTACACCGATGAACACGCAGGAGCAATTGCTCAATGTTAAGTACAATACAATGAGCCAAAATAAGCAAAATTAAGACACCTATATCTTTTTAAAACCTTTAAAAAAAATAAAATAAGTAAATAGCTATTTTTCTTATTCTTGTCGAATGAATTTTTTTTAGCTACATTTACACCGATGAACACGCAGGAACAATTGCTTAATGTTAAATACAATACAATGAGCCAAAATAAGCAAAATTAAGACACCTATATCTTTTTAAAACCTTTAAAAAAAATAAAATAAGTAAATAGCTATTTTTCGTATTCTTGTCGAATGAATTTTTTGTAGCTACATTTACACCGATGAACACGCTGGAGCAATTGCCTAATGTTAGATACAGTACAATGAGCCAAAATAAGCAAAACTTAGACACCTATATCTTTTTAAAACCTTTAAAAAAAATAAAATAAGTAATTAGCTATTTTTCGTATTCTTGCCGTATGAATTTTTTTAAGCTTCATTTACACCGATGAACACGCAAGAGCAATTGCTGAATGTTAAGTACAATACATTGAGCCAAAATAAGCAAAATAAAGACACCTATATCTTTTTAAAACCTTTAAAAAAAATAAAATAAGTAAATAGCTATTTTTCTTATTCTTGTCGAATGAATTTTTTTTAGCCACATTTACACCGATGAACACGCAGGAGCAATTGCTCAATGTTAAGTGCAATACAGTGAGCCAAAATAAGCAAAATTAAGACACCTATATCTTTTTAAAACCTTTAAAAAAAATAAAATAAGTAATTAGCTATTTTTCGTATTCTTGCCGTATGAATTTTTTTAAGCTACATTTACACCGATGAACACGCAGGAGCAATTGCTCAATGTTATGTACAATACATTGAGCCAAAATAAGCAAAATTAAGACACCTATATCTTTTTAAAACCTTTAAAAAAAATAAAATAAGTAAATAGCTATTTTTCGTATTCTTGTCGAATGAATTTTTTGTAGCTACATTTACACCGATGAACACGCTGGAGCAATTGCCTAATGTTAGATACAGTACAATGAGCCAAAATAAGCAAAATTTAGACACCTCTATCTTTTTAAAACCTTTAAAAAAATAAAATAAGTAATTAGCTATTTTTCGTATTCTTTCCGTATGAATTTTTTTAAGCTACATTTACACCGATGAACACGCAGGAGCAATTGCTCAATGTTAAGTATTGAGCCAAAATAAGCAAAATAAAGACACCTATATCTTTTTAAAACCTTTAAAAAAAATAAAATAAGTAAATAGTTATTTTTCTTATTCTTGTCGAACGAATTTTTTTTAGCTACATTTACACCGATGAACACGCAGGAGCAATTGCTCAATGTTAAGTACAATACAATGAGCCAAAATAAGCAAAATAAAGACACTCATATCATATCAAGACCTTTAAAAAAAAAATAAGTATATAGCTATTTTTCGTATTCTTGTCGAATGAATTTTTTGTAGCTACATTTACACCGATGAACACGCTGGAGCAATTGCCTAATGTTAGATACAGTACAATGAGCCAAAATAACCAAAATTAAGACACCTATATCTTTTAAAAACCTTTAAAAAAAATAAAAAAAAGTAATTAGCTATTTTTCGTATTCTTGCCGTATGAATTTTTTTAAGCTTCATTTACACCGATGAACACGCAAGAGCAATTGCTGAATGTTAAGTACAATACATTGAGCCAAAATAAGCAAAATAAAGACACCTATATCTTTTTAAAACCTTTAAAAAAAATAAAATAAGTAAATAGCTATTTTTTTTTTTTTTTCTCGTCGAATGAATTTTTTTTAGCCACATTTACACCGATGAACACGCAAGAACAATTGCTCAATGTTAAGTACAATACAATGAGCCAAAATAAGCAAAATTTAGACACCTATATCTTTTTAAAACCTTTAAAAAAAATAAAATAAGTAAATAGCTATTTTTCGTATTCTTGTCGAATGAATTTTTTGTAGCTACATTTACACCGATGAACACGCTGAAGCAATTGCTTAATGTTAGATACAGTACAATGAGCCAAAATAAGCAAAATTTAGACACCTATATCTTTTTAAAACCTTTAAAAAAAATAAAATAAGTAATTAGCTATTTTTCGTATTCTTGCCGTATGAATTTTTTTAAGCTACATTTACACCGATGAACACGCAGGAGCAATTGCTCAATGTTAAGTACAATACATTGAGCCAAAATAAGCAAAATAAAGACACCTATATCTTTTAAATCCCTTTAAAAAAAAAATAAATAAATAGCTATTTTTCTTATTCTTGTCGAATGAATTTTTTTTTAGCCACATTTACACCGATGAACACGCAGGAACAATTGCTCAATGTTAAGTACAATACAATGAGCCAAAATAAGCAAAATTAAGACACCTATATCTTTTTAAAACCTTTAAAAAAAAAAAATAAGTAAATAGCTATTTTTCTTATTCTTGTCGAATGAATTTTTTTTAGCTACATTTACACCGATGAACACGCAGGAGCAATTGCTCAATGTTAAGTACAATACAATGAGCCGAAATAAGCAAAATTAAGACACTCATATCATATCAAGACCTTTAAAAAAAAAATAAGTATATAGCTATTTTTCGTATTCTTGTCGAATGAATTTTTTGTAGCTACATTTACACCGATGAACACGCTGGAGCAATTGCTTAATGTTAAATACAATACAATGAGCCAAAATAAGCAAAATTAAGACACCTATATCTTTTTAAAACCTTTAAAAAAAATAAAATAAGTAAATAGCTATTTTTCGTATTCTTGCCGTATGAATTTTTTTAAGCTACATTTACACCGATGAACACGCAGGAGCAATTGCTCAATGTTAAGTACAATACATTGAGCCAAAATAAGCAAAATAAAGACACCTATATCTTTTTAAAACCTTTAAAAAAAATAAAATAAGTAAATAGCTATTTTTCGTATTCTTGTCGAATGAATTTTTTGTAGCTACATTTACACCGACGAACACGCAGGAGCAATTGCTCAATGTTAAATACAATACAATGAGCCAAAATAAGCAAAATTAAGACACTCATATCTTATCAAGACCTTTTAAAAAAAAAATAAGTATATAGCTATTTTTCGTATTCTTGTCGAATGAATTTTTTTAAGCTACATTTACACCGATGAACACGCAGGAGCAATTGCTCAATGTTAAGTACAATACATTGAGCCAAAATAAGCAAAATAAAGACACCTATATCTTTTTAAAACCTTTAAAAAAAAAAAAAAATAAGTAAATAGCTATTTTTCTTATTCTTGTCGAATGAATTTTATTTAGCTACATTTACACCGATGAACAATCAGGAGCAATTGCTCAATGTTAAGTTCAATACAATGAGCCAAAATAAGCAAAATAAAGACACCTATATTTTTTTAAAACCTTTAAAAAAAATAAAATGAATGAATGAATTTTTTTTAGCTACATTTACACCGATGAACACGCAGGAACAATTGCTCAATGTTAAGTACAATACAATGAGCCGAAATAAGCCAAATTAAGACACCCGTGTCATATCAAGACCTTTAAAAAAATAAAATAAGTATATAGCTATTTTTCGTATTCTTGTCGAATGAATTTTTTGTAGCTACATTTACACCGATGTACAAGCAGGAGCAAGTGGTCAATGTTAAGTACAATACAATGAGCCTAAATAAGCAAAATTAAGACACCTATATCTTTTAAAGACCTTTAAAAAAAATAAAATAAGTAAATAGCTATTTTTCGTATTCTTGCCGTTTGAATTTTTTCAAGCCACATTTACACCGATGAACACGTAGGAACAATTGCTCAATGTTAAATACAATACAATGAGCCAAAATAAGCAAAATTAAGACACTCATATCATATCAAGACCTTTTAAAAAAAAAATAAGTATATAGCTATTTTTCGTATTCTTGTCGAATGAATTTTTTTAAGCTACATTTACACCGATGAACACGCAGGAGCAATTGCTCATTGTTAAGTACAATACATTGAGCCAAAATAAGCAAAATAAAGACACCTATATCTTTTTAAAACCTTTAAAAAAAAAAAAAAAAAAGTAAATAGCTATTTTTCTTATTCTTGTCGAATGAATTTTTTTTAGCTACATTTACACCGATGAACAATCAGGAGCAATTGCTCAATGTTAAGTTCAATACAATGAGCCAAAATAAATAAAATTAAGACACCGTTATCATAGCAAGACCTTTAAAAAAAATAAAATAAGTATATAGCTATTTTTCGTATACTTGTCGAATGAATTTTTTGTAGCTACATTTTCACCAATGTACACGCAGGAGCAAGTGGTCAATGTTAAGTACAATACAATGAGCCTAAATAAGCAAAATTAAGACACCTATATCTTATAAGACCTTTAAAAAAATAAAATAAGTAAATAGCTATTTTTCTTATTCTTGTCGAATGAATTTTTTTTAGCTACATTTACACCGATGAACACGCAGGAACAATTGCTCAATGTTAAGTACAATACAATGAGCCAAAATAAGCAAAATTAAGACACCTTTATCTTTTTAAAACCTTTAAAAAAATAAAATAAGTAAATAGCTATTTTTCATATTCTTGTCGAATGAATTTTTTTTAGCCACATTTACACAGATGAACACGCAGGAGCAATTGCTCAATGTTAAGTACAATACAATGAGCCAAAATAAGCAAAATTAAGACACCTATATCTTTTTAAAACCTTTAAAAAAAATAAAATAAGTAAATAGCTATTTTTCTTATTCTTGTCGAATGAATTTTTTTTAGCTACATTTACACCGATGAACACGCAGGAACAATTGCTTAATGTTAAATACAATACAATGAGCCAAAATAAGCAAAATTAAGACACCTATATCTTTTTAAAACCTTTAAAAAAAATAAAATAAGTAAATAGCTATTTTTCGTATTCTTGTCGAATGAATTTTTTGTAGCTACATTTACACCGATGAACACGCTGGAGCAATTGCCTAATGTTAGATACAGTACAATGAGCCAAAATAAGCAAAACTTAGACACCTATATCTTTTTAAAACCTTTAAAAAAAATAAAATAAGTAATTAGCTATTTTTCGTATTCTTGCCGTATGAATTTTTTTAAGCTTCATTTACACCGATGAACACGCAAGAGCAATTGCTGAATGTTAAGTACAATACATTGAGCCAAAATAAGCAAAATAAAGACACCTATATCTTTTTAAAACCTTTAAAAAAAATAAAATAAGTAAATAGCTATTTTTCTTATTCTTGTCGAATGAATTTTTTTTAGCCACATTTACACCGATGAACACGCAGGAGCAATTGCTCAATGTTAAGTGCAATACAGTGAGCCAAAATAAGCAAAATTAAGACACCTATATCTTTTTAAAACCTTTAAAAAAAATAAAATAAGTAATTAGCTATTTTTCGTATTCTTGCCGTATGAATTTTTTTAAGCTACATTTACACCGATGAACACGCAGGAGCAATTGCTCAATGTTATGTACAATACATTGAGCCAAAATAAGCAAAATTAAGACACCTATATCTTTTTAAAACCTTTAAAAAAAATAAAATAAGTAAATAGCTATTTTTCGTATTCTTGTCGAATGAATTTTTTGTAGCTACATTTACACCGATGAACACGCTGGAGCAATTGCCTAATGTTAGATACAGTACAATGAGCCAAAATAAGCAAAATTTAGACACCTCTATCTTTTTAAAACCTTTAAAAAAAAATAAAATAAGTAATTAGCTATTTTTCGTATTCTTTCCGTATGAATTTTTTTAAGCTACATTTACACCGATGAACACGCAGGAGCAATTGCTCAATGTTAAGTATTGAGCCAAAATAAGCAAAATAAAGACACCTATATCTTTTTAAAACCTTTAAAAAAAATAAAATAAGTAAATAGTTATTTTTCTTATTCTTGTCGAACGAATTTTTTTTAGCTACATTTACACCGATGAACACGCAGGAGCAATTGCTCAATGTTAAGTACAATACAATGAGCCAAAATAAGCAAAATAAAGACACTCATATCATATCAAGACCTTTAAAAAAAAAATAAGTATATAGCTATTTTTCGTATTCTTGTCGAATGAATTTTTTGTAGCTACATTTACACCGATGAACACGCTGGAGCAATTGCCTAATGTTAGATACAGTACAATGAGCCAAAATAACCAAAATTAAGACACCTATATCTTTTAAAAACCTTTAAAAAAAATAAAAAAAAGTAATTAGCTATTTTTCGTATTCTTGCCGTATGAATTTTTTTAAGCTTCATTTACACCGATGAACACGCAAGAGCAATTGCTGAATGTTAAGTACAATACATTGAGCCAAAATAAGCAAAATAAAGACACCTATATCTTTTTAAAACCTTTAAAAAAAATAAAATAAGTAAATAGCTATTTTTCTTATTCTTGTCGAATGAATTTTTTTTAGCCACATTTACACCGATGAACACGCAAGAACAATTGCTCAATGTTAAGTACAATACAATGAGCCAAAATAAGCAAAATTTAGCCACCTATATCTTTTTAAAACCTTTAAAAAAAATAAAATAAGTAAATAGCTATTTTTCGTATTCTTGTCGAATGAATTTTTTGTAGCTACATTTACACCGATGAACACGCTGAAGCAATTGCTTAATGTTAGATACAGTACAATGAGCCAAAATAAGCAAAATTTAGACACCTATATCTTTTTAAAACCTTTAAAAAAAATAAAATAAGTAATTAGCTATTTTTCGTATTCTTGCCGTATGAATTTTTTTAAGCTACATTTACACCGATGAACACGCAGGAGCAATTGCTCAATGTTAAGTACAATACATTGAGCCAAAATAAGCAAAATAAAGACACCTATATCTTTTAAATCCCTTTAAAAAAAAAATAAATAAATAGCTATTTTTCTTATTCTTGTCGAATGAATTTTTTTTTAGCCACATTTACACCGATGAACACGCAGGAACAATTGCTCAATGTTAAGTACAATACAATGAGCCAAAATAAGCAAAATTAAGACACCTATATCTTTTTAAAACCTTTAAAAAAAAAAAAATAAGTAAATAGCTATTTTTCTTATTCTTGTCGAATGAATTTTTTTTAGCTACATTTACACCGATGAACACGCAGGAGCAATTGCTCAATGTTAAGTACAATACAATGAGCCAAAATAAGCAAAATTAAGACACTCATATCATATCAAGACCTTTAAAAAAAAAATAAGTATATAGCTATTTTTCGTATTCTTGTCGAATGAATTTTTTGTAGCTACATTTACACCGATGAACACGCTGGAGCAATTGCTTAATGTTAAATACAATACAATGAGCCAAAATAAGCAAAATTAAGACACCTATATCTTTTTAAAACCTTTAAAAAAAATAAAATAAGTAAATAGCTATTTTTCGTATTCTTGCCGTATGAATTTTTTTAAGCTACATTTACACCGATGAACACGCAGGAGCAATTGCTCAATGTTAAGTACAATACATTGAGCCAAAATAAGCAAAATAAAGACACCTATATCTTTTTAAAACCTTTAAAAAAAATAAAATAAGTAAATAGCTATTTTTTTTATTCTTGTCGAATGAATTTTTTTTAGCTACATTTACACCGACGAACACGCAGGAGCAATTGCTCAATGTTAAATACAATACAATGAGCCAAAATAAGCAAAATTAAGACACTCATATCTTATCAAGACCTTTTAAAAAAAAAATAAGTATATAGCTATTTTTCGTATTCTTGTCGAATGAATTTTTTTAAGCTACATTTACACCGATGAACACGCAGGAGCAATTGCTCAATGTTAAGTACAATACATTGAGCCAAAATAAGCAAAATAAAGACACCTATATCTTTTTAAAACCTTTAAAAAAAAAAAAAAATAAGTAAATAGCTATTTTTCTTATTCTTGTCGAATGAATTTTATTTAGCTACATTTACACCGATGAACAATCAGGAGCAATTGCTCAATGTTAAGTTCAATACAATGAGCCAAAATAAGCAAAATAAAGACACCTATATTTTTTTAAAACCTTTAAAAAAAATAAAATGAATGAATGAATTTTTTTTAGCTACATTTACACCGATGAACACGCAGGAACAATTGCTCAATGTTAAGTACAATACAATGAGCCGAAATAAGCCAAATTAAGACACCCGTGTCATATCAAGACCTTTAAAAAAATAAAATAAGTATATAGCTATTTTTCGTATTCTTGTCGAATGAATTTTTTGTAGCTACATTTACACCGATGTACAAGCAGGAGCAAGTGGTCAATGTTAAGTACAATACAATGAGCCTAAATAAGCAAAATTAAGACACCTATATCTTTTAAAGACCTTTAAAAAAAATAAAATAAGTAAATAGCTATTTTTCGTATTCTTGCCGTTTGAATTTTTTCAAGCCACATTTACACCGATGAACACGTAGGAACAATTGCTCAATGTTAAGTACAATACAATGAGCCAAAATAAGCAAAATTAAGACACCTTTATCTTTTTAAAACCTTTAAAAAAATAAAATAAGTAAATAGCTATTTTTCATATTCTTGTCGAATGAATTTTTTTTAGCCACATTTACACCGATGAACACGCAGGAGCAATTGCTCAATGTTAAGTACAATACAATGAGCCAAAATAAGCAAAATTAAGACACCTATATCTTTTTAAAACCTTTAAAAAAAATAAAATAAGTAAATAGCTATTTTTCTTATTCTTGTCGAATGAATTTTTTTTAGCTACATTTACACCGATGAACACGCAGGAACAATTGCTTAATGTTAAATACAATACAATGAGCCAAAATAAGCAAAATTAAGACACCTATATCTTTTTAAAACCTTTAAAAAAAATAAAATAAGTAAATAGCTATTTTTCGTATTCTTGTCGAATGAATTTTTTGTAGCTACATTTACACCGATGAACACGCTGGAGCAATTGCCTAATGTTAGATACAGTACAATGAGCCAAAATAAGCAAAACTTAGACACCTATATCTTTTTAAAACCTTTAAAAAAAATAAAATAAGTAATTAGCTATTTTTCGTATTCTTGCCGTATGAATTTTTTTAAGCTTCATTTACACCGATGAACACGCAAGAGCAATTGCTGAATGTTAAGTACAATACATTGAGCCAAAATAAGCAAAATAAAGACACCTATATCTTTTTAAAACCTTTAAAAAAAATAAAATAAGTAAATAGCTATTTTTCTTATTCTTGTCGAATGAATTTTTTTTAGCCACATTTACACCGATGAACACGCAGGAGCAATTGCTCAATGTTAAGTGCAATACAGTGAGCCAAAATAAGCAAAATTAAGACACCTATATCTTTTTAAAACCTTTAAAAAAAATAAAATAAGTAATTAGCTATTTTTCGTATTCTTGCCGTATGAATTTTTTTAAGCTACATTTACACCGATGAACACGCAGGAGCAATTGCTCAATGTTATGTACAATACATTGAGCCAAAATAAGCAAAATTAAGACACCTATATCTTTTTAAAACCTTTAAAAAAAATAAAATAAGTAAATAGCTATTTTTCGTATTCTTGTCGAATGAATTTTTTGTAGCTACATTTACACCGATGAACACGCTGGAGCAATTGCCTAATGTTAGATACAGTACAATGAGCCAAAATAAGCAAAATTTAGACACCTCTATCTTTTTAAAACCTTTAAAAAAAATAAAATAAGTAATTAGCTATTTTTCGTATTCTTTCCGTATGAATTTTTTTAAGCTACATTTACACCGATGAACACGCAGGAGCAATTGCTCAATGTTAAGTATTGAGCCAAAATAAGCAAAATAAAGACACCTATATCTTTTTAAAACCTTTAAAAAAAATAAAATAAGTAAATAGTTATTTTTCTTATTCTTGTCGAACGAATTTTTTTTAGCTACATTTACACCGATGAACACGCAGGAGCAATTGCTCAATGTTAAGTACAATACAATGAGCCAAAATAAGCAAAATAAAGACACTCATATCATATCAAGACCTTTAAAAAAAAAATAAGTATATAGCTATTTTTCGTATTCTTGTCGAATGAATTTTTTGTAGCTACATTTACACCGATGAACACGCTGGAGCAATTGCCTAATGTTAGATACAGTACAATGAGCCAAAATAACCAAAATTAAGACACCTATATCTTTTAAAAACCTTTAAAAAAAATAAAAAAAAGTAATTAGCTATTTTTCGTATTCTTGCCGTATGAATTTTTTTAAGCTTCATTTACACCGATGAACACGCAAGAGCAATTGCTGAATGTTAAGTACAATACATTGAGCCAAAATAAGCAAAATAAAGACACCTATATCTTTTTAAAACCTTTAAAAAAAATAAAATAAGTAAATAGCTATTTTTCTTATTCTTGTCGAATGAATTTTTTTTAGCCACATTTACACCGATGAACACGCAAGAACAATTGCTCAATGTTAAGTACAATACAATGAGCCAAAATAAGCAAAATTTAGACACCTATATCTTTTTAAAACCTTTAAAAAAAATAAAATAAGTAAATAGCTATTTTTCGTATTCTTGTCGAATGAATTTTTTGTAGCTACATTTACACCGATGAACACGCTGAAGCAATTGCTTAATGTTAGATACAGTACAATGAGCCAAAATAAGCAAAATTTAGACACCTATATCTTTTTAAAACCTTTAAAAAAAATAAAATAAGTAATTAGCTATTTTTCGTATTCTTGCCGTATGAATTTTTTTAAGCTACATTTACACCGATGAACACGCAGGAGCAATTGCTCAATGTTAAGTACAATACATTGAGCCAAAATAAGCAAAATAAAGACACCTATATCTTTTAAATCCCTTTAAAAAAAAAATAAATAAATAGCTATTTTTCTTATTCTTGTCGAATGAATTTTTTTTTAGCCACATTTACACCGATGAACACGCAGGAACAATTGCTCAATGTTAAGTACAATACAATGAGCCAAAATAAGCAAAATTAAGACACCTATATCTTTTTAAAACCTTTAAAAAAAAAAAATAAGTAAATAGCTATTTTTCTTATTCTTGTCGAATGAATTTTTTTTAGCTACATTTACACCGACGAACACGCAGGAGCAATTGCTCAATGTTAAATACAATACAATGAGCCAAAATAAGCAAAATTAAGACACTCATATCTTATCAAGACCTTTTAAAAAAAAAATAAGTATATAGCTATTTTTCGTATTCTTGTCGAATGAATTTTTTTAAGCTACATTTACACCGATGAACACGCAGGAGCAATTGCTCAATGTTAAGTACAATACATTGAGCCAAAATAAGCAAAATAAAGACACCTATATCTTTTTAAAACCTTTAAAAAAAAAAAAAAATAAGTAAATAGCTATTTTTCTTATTCTTGTCGAATGAATTTTATTTAGCTACATTTACACCGATGAACAATCAGGAGCAATTGCTCAATGTTAAGTTCAATACAATGAGCCAAAATAAGCAAAATAAAGACACCTATATTTTTTTAAAACCTTTAAAAAAAATAAAATGAATGAATGAATTTTTTTTAGCTACATTTACACCGATGAACACGCAGGAACAATTGCTCAATGTTAAGTACAATACAATGAGCCGAAATAAGCCAAATTAAGACACCCGTGTCATATCAAGACCTTTAAAAAAATAAAATAAGTATATAGCTATTTTTCGTATTCTTGTCGAATGAATTTTTTGTAGCTACATTTACACCGATGTACAAGCAGGAGCAAGTGGTCAATGTTAAGTACAATACAATGAGCCTAAATAAGCAAAATTAAGACACCTATATCTTTTAAAGACCTTTAAAAAAAATAAAATAAGTAAATAGCTATTTTTCGTATTCTTGCCGTTTGAATTTTTTCAAGCCACATTTACACCGATGAACACGTAGGAACAATTGCTCAATGTTAAGTACAATACAATGAGCCAAAATAAGCAAAATTAAGACACCTTTATCTTTTTAAAACCTTTAAAAAAATAAAATAAGTAAATAGCTATTTTTCATATTCTTGTCGAATGAATTTTTTTTAGCCACATTTACACCGATGAACACGCAGGAGCAATTGCTCAATGTTAAGTACAATACAATGAGCCAAAATAAGCAAAATTAAGACACCTATATCTTTTTAAAACCTTTAAAAAAAATAAAATAAGTAAATAGCTATTTTTCTTATTCTTGTCGAATGAATTTTTTTTAGCTACATTTACACCGATGAACACGCAGGAACAATTGCTTAATGTTAAATACAATACAATGAGCCAAAATAAGCAAAATTAAGACACCTATATCTTTTTAAAACCTTTAAAAAAAATAAAATAAGTAAATAGCTATTTTTCGTATTCTTGTCGAATGAATTTTTTGTAGCTACATTTACACCGATGAACACGCTGGAGCAATTGCCTAATGTTAGATACAGTACAATGAGCCAAAATAAGCAAAACTTAGACACCTATATCTTTTTAAAACCTTTAAAAAAAATAAAATAAGTAATTAGCTATTTTTCGTATTCTTGCCGTATGAATTTTTTTAAGCTTCATTTACACCGATGAACACGCAAGAGCAATTGCTGAATGTTAAGTACAATACATTGAGCCAAAATAAGCATAATAAAGACACCTATATCTTTTTAAAACCTTTAAAAAAAATAAAATAAGTAAATAGCTATTTTTCTTATTCTTGTCGAATGAATTTTTTTTAGCCACATTTACACCGATGAACACGCAGGAGCAATTGCTCAATGTTAAGTGCAATACAGTGAGCCAAAATAAGCAAAATTAAGACACCTATATCTTTTTAAAACCTTTAAAAAAAATAAAATAAGTAATTAGCTATTTTTCGTATTCTTGCCGTATGAATTTTTTTAAGCTACATTTACACCGATGAACACGCAGGAGCAATTGCTCAATGTTATGTACAATACATTGAGCCAAAATAAGCAAAATTAAGACACCTATATCTTTTTAAAACCTTTAAAAAAAATAAAATAAGTAAATAGCTATTTTTCGTATTCTTGTCGAATGAATTTTTTGTAGCTACATTTACACCGATGAACACGCTGGAGCAATTGCCTAATGTTAGATACAGTACAGTGAGCTAAAATAAGCAAAATTAAGACACCTATATCTTTTTAAAACCTTTAAAAAAAATAAAATAAGTAAATAGCTATTTTTCTTATTCTTGTCGAATGAATTTTATGTAGCTACATTTACACCGATGAACACGCAGGAGCAATTGCTCAATGTTAAGTACAATACAGTGAGCCAAAATAAGCAAAATTAAGACACCAATATCTTTTTAAAACCTTTAAAAAAAATAAAATAAATAAATAGCTATTTTTCTTATTCTTGTCGAATGAATTTTTTTTAGCTACATTTACACCGATGAACACGCAGGAGCAATTGCTCAATGTTAAGTACAATACAATGAGCCAAAATAAGCAAAATTAAGACACTCATATCATATCAAGACCTTTAAAAAAAAAAATAAGTATATAGCTATTTTTCGAATTCTTGTCGAATGAATTTTTTGTAGCTACATTTACACCGATGAACACGCTGGAGCAATTGCCAAATGTTAGATACAATACAATGAGCCAAAATAAGCAAAATTAAGACACCTATATCTTTTTAAAACCTTTAAAAAAAATAAAATAAGTAATTAGCTATTTTTCGTATTCTTGCCGTATGAATTTTTTTAAGCTACATTTACACCGATGAACACGCAGGAGCAATTGCTCAATGTTACGTACAATACATGGAGCCAAAATAAGCAAAATAAAGACACCTATATCTTTTTAAAACCTTTAAAAAAAAAAAATAAGTAAATAGCTATTTTTCTTATTCTTGTCGAATGAATTTTTTTTAGCCACATTTACACCGATGAACACGCAGTAACAATTGCTCAATGTTAAGTACAATACAATGAGCCAAAATTAGCAAAATTTAGACACCTATATCTTTTTAAAACCTTTAAAAAAAATAAAATAAGTAATTAGCTATTTTTCGTATTCTTGCCGTATGAATTTTTTTAAGCTACATTTACACCGATGAACACGCAGGAGCAATTGCTCAATGTTAAGTACAATACATTGAGCCAAAATAAGCAAAATTAAGACACCTATATCTTTATAAAACCTTTAAAAAAAATAAAATAAGTAAATAGCTATTTTTCGTATTCTTGTCGAATGAATTTTTTGTAGCTACATTTACACCGATGAACACGCTGGAGCAATTGCCTAATGTTAGATACAGTACTTTGAGCCAAAATAAGCAAAATTTAGACACCTATATCTTTTTAAAACCTTTAAAAAAAATAAAATAAGTAATTAGCTATTTTTCGTATTCTTTCCGTATGAATTTTTTTAAGCTACATTTACACCGATGAACACGCAGGAGCAATTGCTCAATGTTAAGTACAATAGATTGAGCCAAAATAAGCAAAATAAAGACACCTATATCTTTTTAAAACCTTTAAAAAAAATAAAATAAGTAAATAGCTATTTTTCTTATTCTTGTCGAACGAATTTTTTTTAGCTACATTTACACCGATGAACACGCAGGAGCAATTGCTCAATGTTAAGTACAATACAATGAGCCAAAATAAGCAAAATAAAGACACTCATATCATATCAAGACCTTTAAAAAAAAAATAAGTATATAGCTATTTTTCGTATTCTTGTCGAATGAATTTTTTGTAGCTACATTTACACCGATGAACACGCTGGAGCAATTGCCTAATGTTAGATACAGTACAATGAGCCAAAATAACCAAAATTAAGACACCTATATCTTTTAAAAACCTTTAAAAAAAATAAAAAAAGTAATTAGCTATTTTTCGTATTCTTGCCGTATGAATTTTTTTAAGCTTCATTTACACCGATGAACACGCAAGAGCAATTGCTGAATGTAAAGTACAATACAATGAGCCAAAATAAGCAAAATAAAGACACCTATATCTTTTTAAAACCTTTAAAAAAAATAAAATAAGTAAATAGCTATTTTTCTTATTCTTGTCGAATGAATTTTTTTTAGCCACATTTACACCGATGAACACGCAAGAACAATTGCTCAATGTTAAGTACAATACAATGAGCCAAAATAAGCAAAATTAAGACACCTATATCTTTTTAAAACCTTTAAAAAAAATAAAATAAGTAAATAGCTATTTTTCTTATTCTTGTCGAATGAATTTTTTTTAGCTACATTTACACCGATGAACACGCAGGAGCAATTGCTCAATGTTAAGTGCAATACAGTGAGCCAAAATAAGCGAAATTAAGACACTCATATCATATCAAGACCTTTAAAAAAAAAAAATAAGTATATAGCTATTTTTCGTATTCTTGTCGAATGAATTTTTTGTAGCTACATTTACACCGATGAACACGCTGGAGCAATTGCATAATGTTAGATACAATACAATGAGCCAAAATAAGCAAAATAAAGACACCTATATCTTTTTAATACCTTTAAAAAAAATAAAATATGTAATTAGCTATTTTTCGTATTCTTGCCGTTTGAATTTTTTTAAGCTATATTTACACCGATGAACACGCAGGAGCAATTGCTCAATGTTATGTACAATACATTGAGCCAAAATAAGCAAAATAAAGACACCTATATCTTTTTAAAACCTTTAAAAAAAAATAAGTAAATAGCTATTTTTCTTATTCTTGTCGAATGAATTTTTTTTAGCCACATTTACGCCGATGAACACGCAGGAACAATTGCTCAGTGTTAAGTACAATACAATGAGCCAAAATAAGCAAAATTAAGACACCTATATCTTTTTAAAACCTTTAAAAAAAATAAAATAAGCAAATAGCTATTTTTCTTATTCTTGTCGAATGAATTTTTTTTAGCTACATTTACACCGATGAACACGCAGGAGCAATTGCTCAATGTTAAGTACAATACAATGAGCCAAAATAAGCAAAATTAAGACACTCATATCATATCAAGACCTTTTAAAAAAAAAATAAGTATATAGCTATTTTTCGTATTCTTGTCGAATGAATTTTTTGTAGCTACATTTACACCGATGAACACGCTGGAGCAATTGCCTAATGTTAGATACAGTACAGTGAGCTAAAATAAGCAAAATTAAGACACCTATATCTTTTTAAAACCTTTAAAAAAAATAAAATAAGTAAATAGCTATTTTTCTTATTCTTGTCGAATGAATTTTATGTAGCTACATTTACACCGATGAACACGCAGGAGCAATTGCTCAATGTTAAGTACAATACAATGAGCCAAAATAAGCAAAATTAAGACACCAATATCTATTTAAAACCTTTAAAAAAAATAAAATAAATAAATAGCTATTTTTCTTATTCTTGTCGAATGAATTTTTTTTAGCTACATTTACACCGATGAACACGCAGGAGCAATTGCTCAATGTTAAGTACAATACAATGAGCCAAAATAAGCAAAATTAAGACACTCATATCATATCAAGACCTTTAAAAAAAAAAATAAGTATATAGCTATTTTTCGAATTCTTGTCGAATGAATTTTTTGTAGCTACATTTACACCGATGAACACGCTGGAGCAATTGCCAAATGTTAGATACAATGCAATGAGCCAAAATAAGCAAAATTAAGACACCTATATCTTTTTAAAACCTTTAAAAAAAATAAAATAAGTAATTAGCTATTTTTCGTATTCTTGCCGTATGAATTTTTTTAAGCTACATTTACACCGATGAACACGCAGGAGCAATTGCTCAATGTTACGTACAATACATGGAGCCAAAATAAGCAAAATAAAGACACCTATATCTTTTCAAAACCTTTAAAAAAAAAAATAAGTAAATAGCTATTTTTCTTATTCTTGTCGAATGAATTTTTTTTAGCCACATTTACACCGATGAACACGCAGTAACAATTGCTCAATGTTAAGTACAATACAATGAGCCAAAATTAGCAAAATTAAGACACCTATATCTTTTTAAAACCTTTAAAAAAAATAAAATAAGTAAATAGCTATTTTTCTTATTCTTGTCGAATGAATTTTTTTTAGCCACATTTACGCCGATGAACACGCAGGAACAATTGCTCAGTGTTAAGTACAATACAATGAGCCAAAATAAGCAAAATTAAGACACCTATATCTTTTTAAAACCTTTAAAAAAAATAAAATAAGTAAATAGCTATTTTTCTTATTCTTGTCGAATGAATTTTTTTCAGCTACATTTACACCGATGAACACGCAGGAGCAATTGCTCAATGTTAAGTACAATACAATGAGCCAAAATAAGCGAAATTAAGACACTCATATCATATCAAGACCTTTAAAAAAAAAAAATAAGTATATAGCTATTTTTCGTATTCTTGTCGAATGAATTTTTTGTAGCTACATTTACACCGATGAACACGCTGGAGCAATTGCATAATGTTAGATACAATACAATGAGCCAAAATAAGCAAAATAAAGACACCTATATCTTTTTAATACCTTTAAAAAAAATAAAATATGTAATTAGCTATTTTTCGTATTCTTGCCGTTTGAATTTTTTTAAGCTATATTTACACCGATGAACACGCAGGAGCAATTGCTCAATGTTATGTACAATACATTGAGCCAAAATAAGCAAAATAAAGACACCTATATCTTTTTAAAACCTTTAAAAAAAAATAAGTAAATAGCTATTTTTCTTATTCTTGTCGAATGAATTTTTTTTAGCCACATTTACGCCGATGAACACGCAGGAACAATTGCTCAGTGTTAAGTACAATACAATGAGCCAAAATAAGCAAAATTAAGACACCTATATCTTTTTAAAACCTTTAAAAAAAATAAAATAAGCAAATAGCTATTTTTCTTATTCTTGTCGAATGAATTTTTTTTAGCTACATTTACACCGATGAACACGCAGGAGCAATTGCTCAATGTTAAGTACAATACAATGAGCCAAAATAAGCAAAATTAAGACACTCATATCATATCAAGACCTTTAAAAAAAAAAATAAGTATATAGCTATTTTTCGTATTCTTGTCGAATGAATTTTTTGTAGCTACATTTACACCGATGAACACGCTGGAGCAATTGCCTAATGTTAGATACAGTACAGTGAGCTAAAATAAGCAAAATTAAGACACCTATATCTTTTTAAAACCTTTAAAAAAAATAAAATAAGTAAATAGCTATTTTTCTTATTCTTGTCGAATGAATTTTATGTAGCTACATTTACACCGATGAACACGCAGGAGCAATTGCTCAATGTTAAGTACAATACAATGAGCCAAAATAAGCAAAATTAAGACACCAATATCTATTTAAAACCTTTAAAAAAAATAAAATAAATAAATAGCTATTTTTCTTATTCTTGTCGAATGAATTTTTTTTAGCTACATTTACACCGATGAACACGCAGGAGCAATTGCTCAATGTTAAGTACAATACAATGAGCCAAAATAAGCAAAATTAAGACACTCATATCATATCAAGACCTTTAAAAAAAAAAATAAGTATATAGCTATTTTTCGAATTCTTGTCGAATGAATTTTTTGTAGCTACATTTACACCGATGAACACGCTGGAGCAATTGCCAAATGTTAGATACAATGCAATGAGCCAAAATAAGCAAAATTAAGACACCTATATCTTTTTAAAACCTTTAAAAAAAATAAAATAAGTAATTAGCTATTTTTCGTATTCTTGCCGTATGAATTTTTTTAAGCTACATTTACACCGATGAACACGCAGGAGCAATTGCTCAATGTTACGTACAATACATGGAGCCAAAATAAGCAAAATAAAGACACCTATATCTTTTCAAAACCTTTAAAAAAAAAAATAAGTAAATAGCTATTTTTCTTATTCTTGTCGAATGAATTTTTTTTAGCCACATTTACACCGATGAACACGCAGTAACAATTGCTCAATGTTAAGTACAATACAATGAGCCAAAATTAGCAAAATTAAGACACCTATATCTTTTTAAAACCTTTAAAAAAAATAAAATAAGTAAATAGCTATTTTTCTTATTCTTGTCGAATGAATTTTTTTTAGCCACATTTACGCCGATGAACACGCAGGAACAATTGCTCAGTGTTAAGTACAATACAATGAGCCAAAATAAGCAAAATTAAGACACCTATATCTTTTTAAAACCTTTAAAAAAAATAAAATAAGTAAATAGCTATTTTTCTTATTCTTGTCGAATGAATTTTTTTCAGCTACATTTACACCGATGAACACGCAGGAGCAATTGCTCAATGTTAAGTACAATACAATGAGCCAAAATAAGCAAAATTAAGACACTCATATCATATCAAGACCTTTAAAAAAAAAAATAAGTATATAGCTATTTTTCGAATTCTTGTCGAATGAATTTTTTGTAGCTACATTTACACCGATGAACACGCAGGAGCAATTGCTCAATGTTATGTACAATACATTGAGCCAAAATAAGCAAAATAAAGACACCTATATCTTTTTAAAACCTTTAAAAAAAAAATAAGTAAATAGCTATTTTTCTTATTCTTGTCGAATGAATTTTTTTTAGCCACATTCACGCCGATGAACACGCAGGAACAATTGCTCAGTGTTAAGTACAATACAATGAGCCAAAATAAGCAAAATTAAGACACCTATATCTTTTTAAAACCTTTAAAAAAAATAAAATAAGCAAATAGCTATTTTTCTTATTCTTGTCGAATGAATTTTTTTTAGCTACATTTACACCGATGAACACGCAGGAGCAATTGCTCAATGTTAAGTACAATACAATGAGCCAAAATAAGCAAAATTAAGACACTCATATCATATCAAGACCTTTAAAAAAAAAAATAAGTATATAGCTATTTTTCGTATTCTTGTCGAATGAATTTTTTGTAGCTACATTTACACCGATGAACACGCTGGAGCAATTGCCTAATGTTAGATACAGTACAGTGAGCTAAAATAAGCAAAATTAAGACACCTATATCTTTTTAAAACCTTTAAAAAAAATAAAATAAGTAAATAGCTATTTTTCTTATTCTTGTCGAATGAATTTTATGTAGCTACATTTACACCGATGAACACGCAGGAGCAATTGCTCAATGTTAAGTACAATACAGTGAGCCAAAATAAGCAAAATTAAGACACCAATATCTTTTTAAAACCTTTAAAAAAAATAAAATAAGTAAATAGCTATTTTTCTTATTCTTGTCGAATGAATTTTTTTTAGCTACATTTACACCGATGAACACGCAGGAGCAATTGCTCAATGTTAAGTACAATACAATGAGCCAAAATAAGCAAAATTAAGACACTCATGTCATATCAAGACCTTTAAAAAAAAAAATAAGTATATAGCTATTTTTCGAATTCTTGTCGAATGAATTTTTTGTAGCTACATTTACACCGATGAACACGCTGGAGCAATTGCCAAATGTTAGATACAATACAATGAGCCAAAATAAGCAAAATTAAGACACCTATATCTTTTTAAAACCTTTAAAAAAAATAAAATAAGTAATTAGCTATTTTTCGTATTCTTGCCGTATGAATTTTTTTAAGCTACATTTACACCGATGAACACGCAGGAGCAATTGCTCAATGTTACGTACAACACATGGAGCCAAAATAAGCAAAATAAAGACACCTATATCTTTTTAAAACCTTTAAAAAAAAAAAATAAGTAAATAGCTATTTTTCTTATTCTTGTCGAATGAATTTTTTTTAGCCACATTTACACCGATGAACACGCAGTAACAATTGCTCAATGTTAAGTACAATACAATGAGCCAAAATTAGCAAAATTAAGACACCTATACCTTTTTAAAACCTTTAAAAAAAATAAAATAAGTAAATAGCTATTTTTCTTATTCTTGTCGAATGAATTTTTTTTAGCCACATTTACGCCGATGAACACGCAGGAACAATTGCTCAGTGTTAAGTACAATACAATGAGCCAAAATAAGCAAAATTAAGACACCTATATCTTTTTAAAACCTTTAAAAAAAATAAAATAAGCAAATAGCTATTTTTCTTATTCTTGTCGAATGAATTTTTTTTAGCTACATTTACACCGATGAACACGTAGGAGCAATTGCTCAATGTTAAGTACAATACAATGAGCCAAAATAAGCAAAATTAAGACACTCATATCATATCAAGACCTTTAAAAAAAAAAATAAGTATATAGCTATTTTTCGTATTCTTGTCGAATGAATTTTTTGTAGCTACATTTACACCGATGAACACGCTGGAGCAATTGCCTAATGTTAGATACAGTACAGTGAGCTAAAATAAGCAAAATTAAGACACCTATATCTTTTTAAAACCTTTAAAAAAAATAAAATAAGTAAATAGCTATTTTTCTTATTCTTGTCGAATGAATTTTATGTAGCTACATTTACACCGATGAACACGCAGGAGCAATTGCTCAATGTTAAGTACAATACAATGAGCCAAAATAAGCAAAATTAAGACACCAATATCTTTTTAAAACCTTTAAAAAAAATAAAATAAGTAAATAGCTATTTTTCTTATTCTTGTCGAATGAATTTTTTTTAGCTACATTTACACCGATGAACACGCAGGAGCAATTGCTCAATGTTAAGTACAATACAATGAGCCAAAATAAGCAAAATTAAGACACTCATATCATATCAAGACCTTTAAAAAATAAAATAAGTATATAGCTATTTTTCGAATTCTTGTCGAATGAATTTTTTGTAGCTACATTTACACCGATGAACACGCTGGAGCAATTGCCTAATGTTAGATACAATACAATGAGCCAAAATAAGCAAAATTAAGACACCTATATCTTTTTAAAACCTTTAAAAAAAATAAAATAAGTAATTAGCTATTTTTCGTATTCTTGCCGTATGAATTTTTTTAAGCTACATTTACACCGATGAACACGCAGGAGCAATTGCTCAATGTTAAGTACAATACATGGAGCCAAAATAAGCAAAATAAAGACACCTATATCTTTTTAAAACCTTTAAAAAAAAAAATAAGTAAATAGCTATTTGTCTTATTCTTGTCGAATGAATTTTTTTTAGCCACATTTACACCGATGAACACGCAGTAACAATTGCTCAATGTTAAGTACAATACAATGAGCCAAAATTAGCAAAATTAAGACACCTATATCTATTTAAAACCTTTAAAAAAAATAAAATAAGTAAATAGCTATTTTTCTTATTCTTGTCGAATGAATTTTTTTCAGCTACATTTACACCGATGAACACGCAGGAGCAATTGTTCAATGTTAAGTACAATACAATGAGCCAAAATAAGCCAAATTAAGACACCCTTATCATATCAAGACCTTTAAAAAAAATAAAATAAGTAAATAGCAATTTTTTTTATTCTTGTCGAATGAATTTTTTTAGCAACATTTACACCGATGAACACGCTGGAGCAATTGCCTAATGTTAGATACAGTACAGTGAGCCAAAATAAGCAAAATTAAGACACCTATATCTTTTTAAAACCTTTAAAAAAAAATAAAATAAGTAATTAGCTATTTTTCGTATTCTTGCCGTATGAATTTTTTTAAGCTTCATTTACACCGATGAACACGAAGGAGCAATTGCTCAATGTTAAGTACAATACATTGAGCCGAAATAAGCAAAATAAAGGCACCTATATCTTTTTAAAACCTTTAAAAAAAATAAAATAAGTAAATAGCTATTTTTCTTATTCTTGTCGAATGAATTTTTTTTAGCCACATTTACACCGATGAACACGCAAGAACAATTGCTCAATGTTAAGTACAATACAATGAGCCAAAATAAGCAAAATTAAGACACCTATATCTTTTTAAAACCTTTAAAAAAAATAAAATAAGTAAATAGCTATTTTTCTTATTCTTGTCGAATGAATTTTTTTTAGCTACATTTACACCGATGAACACGCAGGAGCAATTGCTCAATGTTAAGTACGATACAATGAGCCAAAATAAGCAAAATAAAGACACCTATATTTTTTTAAAACCTTTAAAAAAAATAAAATGAATGAATGAATTTTTTTTAGCTACATTTACACCGATGAACACGCAGGAACAATTGCTCAATGTTAAGTACAATACAATGAGCCGAAATAAGCCAAATTAAGACACCCGTGTCATATCAAGACCTTTAAAAAAATAAAATAAGTATATAGCTATTTTTCGTATTCTTGTCGAATGAATTTTTTGTAGCTACATTTACACCGATGAACACGCTGGAGCAATTGCCAAATGTTAGATACAATACAATGAGCCAAAATAAGCAAAATTAAGACACCTATATCTTTTTAAAACCTTTAAAAAAAATAAAATAAGTAATTAGCTATTTTTCGTATTCTTGCCGTATGAATTTTTTTAAGCTACATTTACACCGATGAACACGCAGGAGCAATTGCTCAATGTTACGTACAACACATGGAGCCAAAATAAGCAAAATAAAGACACCTATATCTTTTTAAAACCTTTAAAAAAAAAAAATAAGTAAATAGCTATTTTTCTTATTCTTGTCGAATGAATTTTTTTTAGCCACATTTACACCGATGAACACGCAGTAACAATTGCTCAATGTTAAGTACAATACAATGAGCCAAAATTAGCAAAATTAAGACACCTATATCTTTTTAAAACCTTTAAAAAAAATAAAATAAGTAAATAGCTATTTTTCTTATTCTTGTCGAATGAATTTTTTTTAGCCACATTTACGCCGATGAACACGCAGGAACAATTGCTCAGTGTTAAGTACAATACAATGAGCCAAAATAAGCAAAATTAAGACACCTATATCTTTTTAAAACCTTTAAAAAAAATAAAATAAGCAAATAGCTATTTTTCTTATTCTTGTCGAATGAATTTTTTTTAGCTACATTTACACCGATGAACACGTAGGAGCAATTGCTCAATGTTAAGTACAATACAATGAGCCAAAATAAGCAAAATTAAGACACTCATATCATATCAAGACCTTTAAAAAAAAAAATAAGTATATAGCTATTTTTCGTATTCTTGTCGAATGAATTTTTTGTAGCTACATTTACACCGATGAACACGCTGGAGCAATTGCCTAATGTTAGATACAGTACAGTGAGCTAAAATAAGCAAAATTAAGACACCTATATCTTTTTAAAACCTTTAAAAAAAATAAAATAAGTAAATAGCTATTTTTCTTATTCTTGTCGAATGAATTTTATGTAGCTACATTTACACCGATGAACACGCAGGAGCAATTGCTCAATGTTAAGTACAATACAATGAGCCAAAATAAGCAAAATTAAGACACCAATATCTTTTTAAAACCTTTAAAAAAAATAAAATAAGTAAATAGCTATTTTTCTTATTCTTGTCGAATGAATTTTTTTTAGCTACATTTACACCGATGAACACGCAGGAGCAATTGCTCAATGTTAAGTACAATACAATGAGCCAAAATAAGCAAAATTAAGACACTCATATCATATCAAGACCTTTAAAAAATAAAATAAGTATATAGCTATTTTTCGAATTCTTGTCGAATGAATTTTTTGTAGCTACATTTACACCGATGAACACGCTGGAGCAATTGCCTAATGTTAGATACAATACAATGAGCCAAAATAAGCAAAATTAAGACACCTATATCTTTTTAAAACCTTTAAAAAAAATAAAATAAGTAATTAGCTATTTTTCGTATTCTTGCCGTATGAATTTTTTTAAGCTACATTTACACCGATGAACACGCAGGAGCAATTGCTCAATGTTAAGTACAATACATGGAGCCAAAATAAGCAAAATAAAGACACCTATATCTTTTTAAAACCTTTAAAAAAAAAAATAAGTAAATAGCTATTTGTCTTATTCTTGTCGAATGAATTTTTTTTAGCCACATTTACACCGATGAACACGCAGTAACAATTGCTCAATGTTAAGTACAATACAATGAGCCAAAATTAGCAAAATTAAGACACCTATATCTATTTAAAACCTTTAAAAAAAATAAAATAAGTAAATAGCTATTTTTCTTATTCTTGTCGAATGAATTTTTTTCAGCTACATTTACACCGATGAACACGCAGGAGCAATTGTTCAATGTTAAGTACAATACAATGAGCCAAAATAAGCCAAATTAAGACACCCTTATCATATCAAGACCTTTAAAAAAAATAAAATAAGTAAATAGCAATTTTTTTTATTCTTGTCGAATGAATTTTTTTAGCAACATTTACACCGATGAACACGCTGGAGCAATTGCCTAATGTTAGATACAGTACAGTGAGCCAAAATAAGCAAAATTAAGACACCTATATCTTTTTAAAACCTTTAAAAAAAAATAAAATAAGTAATTAGCTATTTTTCGTATTCTTGCCGTATGAATTTTTTTAAGCTTCATTTACACCGATGAACACGAAGGAGCAATTGCTCAATGTTAAGTACAATACATTGAGCCGAAATAAGCAAAATAAAGGCACCTATATCTTTTTAAAACCTTTAAAAAAAATAAAATAAGTAAATAGCTATTTTTCTTATTCTTGTCGAATGAATTTTTTTTAGCCACATTTACACCGATGAACACGCAAGAACAATTGCTCAATGTTAAGTACAATACAATGAGCCAAAATAAGCAAAATTAAGACACCTATATCTTTTTAAAACCTTTAAAAAAAATAAAATAAGTAAATAGCTATTTTTCTTATTCTTGTCGAATGAATTTTTTTTAGCTACATTTACACCGATGAACACGCAGGAGCAATTGCTCAATGTTAAGTACGATACAATGAGCCAAAATAAGCAAAATAAAGACACCTATATTTTTTTAAAACCTTTAAAAAAAATAAAATGAATGAATGAATTTTTTTTAGCTACATTTACACCGATGAACACGCAGGAACAATTGCTCAATGTTAAGTACAATACAATGAGCCGAAATAAGCCAAATTAAGACACCCGTGTCATATCAAGACCTTTAAAAAAATAAAATAAGTATATAGCTATTTTTCGTATTCTTGTCGAATGAATTTTTTTTAGCTACATTTACACCGATGAACACGCAGGAGCAATTGCTCAATGTTAAGTACGATACAATGAGCTAAAATAAGCAAAATTAAGACACTCATATCATATCAAGGCCTTTAAAAAAAACAAAAAGTATATAGCTATTTTTCGTATTCTTGTCGAATGAATTTTTTGTAGCTACATTTACACCGATGAACACGCTGGAGCAATTGCCTAATGTTAGATACAGTACAATGAGCCAAAATAAGCAAAATTAAGACACCTTTATCTTTTTAAAACCTTTAAAAAAAATAAAATAAGTAATTAGCTATTTTTCGTATTCTTGCCGTATGAATTTTTTTAAGCTTCATTTACACCGATGAACACGCAGGAGCAATTGCTCAATGTTAAGTACAATACATTGAGCCAAAATAAGCAAAATAAAGACACCTATATCTTTTTAAAACCTTTAAAGAAAATAAAATAAGTAAATAGCTATTTTTCTTATTCTTGTCGAATGAATTTTTTTTAGCCACATTTACACCGATGAACACGCAGGAACAATTGCTCAATGTTAAGTACAATACATTGAGCCAAAATAAGCAAAATAAAGACACCTATATCTTTTTAAAACCTTTAAAAAAAATAAAATAAGTAAATAGCTATTTTTCTTATTCTTGTCGAATGAATTTTATTTAGCTACATTTACACCGATGAACAATCAGGAGCAATTGCTCAATGTTAAGTTCAATACAATGAGCCAAAATAAGCAAAATTAAGACACCGTATCATATCAAGACCTTTAAAAAAAATAAAAAAAGGAAATAGCTATTTTTTTTATTCTTGTCGAATGAATTTTTTTAGCAACATTTAAACCGATGAACACGCAGGAGCAATTGCTCAATGTCAAGTACAATACAACGAGCCAAAATAAGCAAAATTAAGACACCTATATCTTTTTAAAACCTTTAAAAAAATAAAATAAATAAATAGCTATTTTTCCTATTCTTGTCGAATGAATTTTTTGTAGCTACATTTACACCGATGAACACGCTGGAGCAATTGCCTAATGTTAGATACAATACAATGAGCCAAAATAAGCAAAATTAAGACACCTATATCTTTTTAAAACCTTTAAAAAAAATAAAATAAGTAATTAGCTATTTTTCGTATTCTTGCCGTATGAATTTTTTTAAGCTACATTTACACCGATGAACACGCAGGAGCAATTGCTCAATGTTAAGTACAATACATGGAGCCAAAATAAGCAAAATTAAGACACCTATATCTTTTTAAAACCTTTAAAAAAATAAAATACGTAAATAGCTATTTTTCTTATTCTTGTCGAATGAATTTTTTTTAGCTACATTTACACCGATGAACACGCTGGAGCAATTGCTCAATGTTAATTACAATACAGTGAGCCACAATAAGCCAAATTAAGACACCCGTGTCATATCAAGACCTTTAAAAAAAATAAAATAAGTATATAGCAATTTTTCGTATTCTTGTCGAATGAATTTTTTGTAGCTACATTTACATCGATGTACAAGCAGGAGCAAGTGGTCAATGTTAAGTACAATACAATGAGCCTAAATAAGCAAAATTAAGACACCTATATCTTTTAAAGACCTTTAAAAAAAATAAAATAAGTAAATAGTTATTTTTCTTATTCTTGTCGAATGAATTTTTTTTAGCTACATTTACACCGATGAACACGCAGGAGCAATTGCTCAATGTTAAGTGCAATACAGTGAGCCAAAATAAGCAAAATTAAGACACTCATATCATATCAAGACCTTTAAAAAAAAAAAATAAGTATATAGCTATTTTTCGTATTCTTGTCGAATGAATTTTTTGTAGCTACATTTACACCGATGAACACGCTGGAGCAATTGCATAATGTTAGATACAATACAATGAGCCAAAATAAGCAAAATAAAGACACCTATATCTTTTTAATACCTTTAAAAAAAATAAAATATGTAATTAGCTATTTTTCGTATTCTTGCCGTATGAATTTTTTTAAGCTATATTTACACCGATGAACACGCAGGAGCAATTGCTCAATGTTATGTACAATACATTGAGCCAAAATAAGCAAAATAAAGACACCTATATCTTTTTAAAACCTTTAAAAAAAAATAAGTAAATAGCTATTTTTCTTATTCTTGTCGAATGAATTTTTTTTAGCCACATTTACGCCGATGAACACGCAGGAACAATTGCTCAGTGTTAAGTACAATACAATGAGCCAAAATAAGCAAAATTAAGACACCTATATCTTTTTAAAACCTTTAAAAAAAATAAAATAAGCAAATAGCTATTTTTCTTATTCTTGTCGAATGAATTTTTTTTAGCTACATTTACACCGATGAACACGCAGGAGCAATTGCTCAATGTTAAGTACAATACAATGAGCCAAAATAAGCAAAATTAAGACACTCATATCATATCAAGACCTTTAAAAAAAAAAATAAGTATATAGCTATTTTTCGTATTCTTGTCGAATGAATTTTTTGTAGCTACATTTACACCGATGAACACGCTGGAGCAATTGCCTAATGTTAGATACAGTACAGTGAGCTAAAATAAGCAAAATTAAGACACCTATATCTTTTTAAAACCTTTAAAAAAAATAAAATAAGTAAATAGCTATTTTTCTTATTCTTGTCGAATGAATTTTATGTAGCTACATTTACACCGATGAACACGCAGGAGCAATTGCTCAATGTTAAGTACAATACAATGAGCCAAAATAAGCAAAATTAAGACACCAATATCTTTTTAAAACCTTTAAAAAAAATAAAATAAATAAATAGCTATTTTTCTTATTCTTGTCGAATGAATTTTTTTTAGCTACATTTACACCGATGAACACGCAGGAGCAATTGCTCAATGTTAAGTACAATACAATGAGCCAAAATAAGCAAAATTAAGACACTCATATCATATCAAGACCTTTAAAAAAAAAAATAAGTATATAGCTATTTTTCGAATTCTTGTCGAATGAATTTTTTGTAGCTACATTTACACCGATGAACACGCTGGAGCAATTGCCAAATGTTAGATACAATACAATGAGCCAAAATAAGCAAAATTAAGACACCTATATCTTTTTAAAACCTTTAAAAAAAATAAAATAAGTAATTAGCTATTTTTCGTATTCTTGCCGTATGAATTTTTTTAAGCTACATTTACACCGATGAACACGCAGGAGCAATTGCTCAATGTTACGTACAATACATGGAGCCAAAATAAGCAAAATAAAGACACCTATATCTTTTTAAAACCTTTAAAAAAAAAAATAAGTAAATAGCTATTTTTCTTATTCTTGTCGAATGAATTTTTTTTAGCCACATTTACACCGATGAACACGCAGTAACAATTGCTCAATGTTAAGTACAATACAATGAGCCAAAATTAGCAAAATTAAGACACCTATATCTTTTTAAAACCTTTAAAAAAAATAAAATAAGTAAATAGCTATTTTTCTTATTCTTGTCGAATGAATTTTTTTTAGCCACATTTACGCCGATGAACACGCAGGAACAATTGCTCAGTGTTAAGTACAATACAATGAGCCAAAATAAGCAAAATTAAGACACCTATATCTTTTTAAAACCTTTAAAAAAAATAAAATAAGTAAATAGCTATTTTTCTTATTCTTGTCGAATGAATTTTTTTCAGCTACATTTACACCGATGAACACGCAGGAGCAATTGCTCAATGTTAAGTACAATACAATGAGCCAAAATAAGCAAAATTAAGACACTCATATCATATCAAGACCTTTAAAAAAAAAAATAAGTATATAGCTATTTTTCGAATTCTTGTCGAATGAATTTTTTGTAGCTACATTTACACCGATGAACACGCAGGAGCAATTGCTCAATGTTATGTACAATACATTGAGCCAAAATAAGCAAAATAAAGACACCTATATCTTTTTAAAACCTTTAAAAAAAAAATAAGTAAATAGCTATTTTTCTTATTCTTGTCGAATGAATTTTTTTTAGCCACATTTACGCCGATGAACACGCAGGAACAATTGCTCAGTGTTAAGTACAATACAATGAGCCAAAATAAGCAAAATTAAGACACCTATATCTTTTTAAAACCTTTAAAAAAAATAAAATAAGCAAATAGCTATTTTTCTTATTCTTGTCGAATGAATTTTTTTTAGCTACATTTACACCGATGAACACGCAGGAGCAATTGCTCAATGTTAAGTACAATACAATGAGCCAAAATAAGCAAAATTAAGACACTCATATCATATCAAGACCTTTAAAAAAAAAAATAAGTATATAGCTATTTTTCGTATTCTTGTCGAATGAATTTTTTGTAGCTACATTTACACCGATGAACACGCTGGAGCAATTGCCTAATGTTAGATACAGTACAGTGAGCTAAAATAAGCAAAATTAAGACACCTATATCTTTTTAAAACCTTTAAAAAAAATAAAATAAGTAAATAGCTATTTTTCTTATTCTTGTCGAATGAATTTTATGTAGCTACATTTACACCGATGAACACGCAGGAGCAATTGCTCAATGTTAAGTACAATACAGTGAGCCAAAATAAGCAAAATTAAGACACCAATATCTTTTTAAAACCTTTAAAAAAAATAAAATAAGTAAATAGCTATTTTTCTTATTCTTGTCGAATGAATTTTTTTTAGCTACATTTACACCGATGAACACGCAGGAGCAATTGCTCAATGTTAAGTACAATACAATGAGCCAAAATAAGCAAAATTAAGACACTCATGTCATATCAAGACCTTTAAAAAAAAAAATAAGTATATAGCTATTTTTCGAATTCTTGTCGAATGAATTTTTTGTAGCTACATTTACACCGATGAACACGCTGGAGCAATTGCCAAATGTTAGATACAATACAATGAGCCAAAATAAGCAAAATTAAGACACCTATATCTTTTTAAAACCTTTAAAAAAAATAAAATAAGTAATTAGCTATTTTTCGTATTCTTGCCGTATGAATTTTTTTAAGCTACATTTACACCGATGAACACGCAGGAGCAATTGCTCAATGTTACGTACAATACATGGAGCCAAAATAAGCAAAATAAAGACACCTATATCTTTTTAAAACCTTTAAAAAAAAAAAATAAGTAAATAGCTATTTTTCTTATTCTTGTCGAATGAATTTTTTTTAGCCACATTTACACCGATGAACACGCAGTAACAATTGCTCAATGTTAAGTACAATACAATGAGCCAAAATTAGCAAAATTAAGACACCTATATCTTTTTAAAACCTTTAAAAAAAATAAAATAAGTAAATAGCTATTTTTCTTATTCTTGTCGAATGAATTTTTTTTAGCCACATTTACGCCGATGAACACGCAGGAACAATTGCTCAGTGTTAAGTACAATACAATGAGCCAAAATAAGCAAAATTAAGACACCTATATCTTTTTAAAACCTTTAAAAAAAATAAAATAAGCAAATAGCTATTTTTCTTATTCTTGTCGAATGAATTTTTTTTAGCTACATTTACACCGATGAACACGTAGGAGCAATTGCTCAATGTTAAGTACAATACAATGAGCCAAAATAAGCAAAATTAAGACACTCATATCATATCAAGACCTTTAAAAAAAAAAATAAGTATATAGCTATTTTTCGTATTCTTGTCGAATGAATTTTTTGTAGCTACATTTACACCGATGAACACGCTGGAGCAATTGCCTAATGTTAGATACAGTACAGTGAGCTAAAATAAGCAAAATTAAGACACCTATATCTTTTTAAAACCTTTAAAAAAAATAAAATAAGTAAATAGCTATTTTTCTTATTCTTGTCGAATGAATTTTATGTAGCTACATTTACACCGATGAACACGCAGGAGCAATTGCTCAATGTTAAGTACAATACAATGAGCCAAAATAAGCAAAATTAAGACACCAATATCTTTTTAAAACCTTTAAAAAAAATAAAATAAGTAAATAGCTATTTTTCTTATTCTTGTCGAATGAATTTTTTTTAGCTACATTTACACCGATGAACACGCAGGAGCAATTGCTCAATGTTAAGTACAATACAATGAGCCAAAATAAGCAAAATTAAGACACTCATATCATATCAAGACCTTTAAAAAATAAAATAAGTATATAGCTATTTTTCGAATTCTTGTCGAATGAATTTTTTGTAGCTACATTTACACCGATGAACACGCTGGAGCAATTGCCTAATGTTAGATACAATACAATGAGCCAAAATAAGCAAAATTAAGACACCTATATCTTTTTAAAACCTTTAAAAAAAATAAAATAAGTAATTAGCTATTTTTCGTATTCTTGCCGTATGAATTTTTTTAAGCTACATTTACACCGATGAACACGCAGGAGCAATTGCTCAATGTTAAATACAATACATGGAGCCAAAATAAGCAAAATAAAGACACCTATATCTTTTTAAAACCTTTAAAAAAAAAAATAAGTAAATAGCTATTTGTCTTATTCTTGTCGAATGAATTTTTTTTAGCCACATTTACACCGATGAACACGCAGTAACAATTGCTCAATGTTAAGTACAATACAATGAGCCAAAATTAGCAAAATTAAGACACCTATATCTATTTAAAACCTTTAAAAAAAATAAAATAAGTAAATAGCTATTTTTCTTATTCTTGTCGAATGAATTTTTTTCAGCTACATTTACACCGATGAACACGCAGGAGCAATTGTTCAATGTTAAGTACAATACAATGAGCCAAAATAAGCCAAATTAAGACACCCTTATCATATCAAGACCTTTAAAAAAAATAAAATAAGTAAATAGCAATTTTTTTTATTCTTGTCGAATGAATTTTTTTAGCAACATTTACACCGATGAACACGCTGGAGCAATTGCCTAATGTTAGATACAGTACAGTGAGCCAAAATAAGCAAAATTAAGACACCTATATCTTTTTAAAACCTTTAAAAAAAAATAAAATAAGTAATTAGCTATTTTTCGTATTCTTGCCGTATGAATTTTTTTAAGCTTCATTTACACCGATGAACACGAAGGAGCAATTGCTCAATGTTAAGTACAATACATTGAGCCAAAATAAGCAAAATAAAGGCACCTATATCTTTTTAAAACCTTTAAAAAAAATAAAATAAGTAAATAGCTATTTTTCTTATTCTTGTCGAATGAATTTTTTTTAGCCACATTTACACCGATGAACACGCAAGAACAATTGCTCAATGTTAAGTACAATACAATGAGCCAAAATAAGCAAAATTAAGACACCTATATCTTTTTAAAACCTTTAAAAAAAATAAAATAAGTAAATAGCTATTTTTCTTATTCTTGTCGAATGAATTTTTTTTAGCTACATTTACACCGATGAACACGCAGGAGCAATTGCTCAATGTTAAGTACGATACAATGAGCCAAAATAAGCAAAATAAAGACACCTATATTTTTTTAAAACCTTTAAAAAAAATAAAATGAATGAATGAATTTTTTTTAGCTACATTTACACCGATGAACACGCAGGAACAATTGCTCAATGTTAAGTACAATACAATGAGCCGAAATAAGCCAAATTAAGACACCCGTGTCATATCAAGACCTTTAAAAAAATAAAATAAGTATATAGCTATTTTTCGTATTCTTGTCGAATGAATTTTTTTTAGCTACATTTACACCGATGAACACGCAGGAGCAATTGCTCAATGTTAAGTACGATACAATGAGCTAAAATAAGCAAAATTAAGACACTCATATCATATCAAGGCCTTTAAAAAAAACAAAAAGTATATAGCTATTTTTCGTATTCTTGTCGAATGAATTTTTTGTAGCTACATTTACACCGATGAACACGCTGGAGCAATTGCCTAATGTTAGATACAGTACAATGAGCCAAAATAAGCAAAATTAAGACACCTTTATCTTTTTAAAACCTTTAAAAAAAATAAAATAAGTAATTAGCTATTTTTCGTATTCTTGCCGTATGAATTTTTTTAAGCTTCATTTACACCGATGAACACGCAGGAGCAATTGCTCAATGTTAAGTACAATACATTGAGCCAAAATAAGCAAAATAAAGACACCTATATCTTTTTAAAACCTTTAAAGAAAATAAAATAAGTAAATAGCTATTTTTCTTATTCTTGTCGAATGAATTTTTTTTAGCCACATTTACACCGATGAACACGCAGGAACAATTGCTCAATGTTAAGTACAATACATGGAGCCAAAATAAGCAAAATAAAGACACCTATATCTTTTTAAAACCTTTAAAAAAAAAAATAAGTAAATAGCTATTTTTCTTATTCTTGTCGAATGAATTTTTTTTAGCCACATTTACACCGATGAACACGCAGTAACAATTGCTCAATGTTAAGTACAATACAATGAGCCAAAATTAGCAAAATTAAGACACCTATATCTTTTTAAAACCTTTAAAAAAAATAAAATAAGTAAATAGCTATTTTTCTTATTCTTGTCGAATGAATTTTTTTTAGCCACATTTACGCCGATGAACACGCAGGAACAATTGCTCAGTGTTAAGTACAATACAATGAGCCAAAATAAGCAAAATTAAGACACCTATATCTTTTTAAAACCTTTAAAAAAAATAAAATAAGTAAATAGCTATTTTTCTTATTCTTGTCGAATGAATTTTTTTCAGCTACATTTACACCGATGAACACGCAGGAGCAATTGCTCAATGTTAAGTACAATACAATGAGCCAAAATAAGCAAAATTAAGACACTCATATCATATCAAGACCTTTAAAAAAAAAAATAAGTATATAGCTATTTTTCGAATTCTTGTCGAATGAATTTTTTGTAGCTACATTTACACCGATGAACACGCAGGAGCAATTGCTCAATGTTATGTACAATACATTGAGCCAAAATAAGCAAAATAAAGACACCTATATCTTTTTAAAACCTTTAAAAAAAAAATAAGTAAATAGCTATTTTTCTTATTCTTGTCGAATGAATTTTTTTTAGCCACATTTACGCCGATGAACACGCAGGAACAATTGCTCAGTGTTAAGTACAATACAATGAGCCAAAATAAGCAAAATTAAGACACCTATATCTTTTTAAAACCTTTAAAAAAAATAAAATAAGCAAATAGCTATTTTTCTTATTCTTGTCGAATGAATTTTTTTTAGCTACATTTACACCGATGAACACGCAGGAGCAATTGCTCAATGTTAAGTACAATACAATGAGCCAAAATAAGCAAAATTAAGACACTCATATCATATCAAGACCTTTAAAAAAAAAAATAAGTATATAGCTATTTTTCGTATTCTTGTCGAATGAATTTTTTGTTGCTACATTTACACCGATGAACACGCTGGAGCAATTGCCTAATGTTAGATACAGTACAGTGAGCTAAAATAAGCAAAATTAAGACACCTATATCTTTTTAAAACCTTTAAAAAAAATAAAATAAGTAAATAGCTATTTTTCTTATTCTTGTCGAATGAATTTTATGTAGCTACATTTACACCGATGAACACGCAGGAGCAATTGCTCAATGTTAAGTACAATACAGTGAGCCAAAATAAGCAAAATTAAGACACCAATATCTTTTTAAAACCTTTAAAAAAAATAAAATAAGTAAATAGCTATTTTTCTTATTCTTGTCGAATGAATTTTTTTTAGCTACATTTACACCGATGAACACGCAGGAGCAATTGCTCAATGTTAAGTACAATACAATGAGCCAAAATAAGCAAAATTAAGACACTCATGTCATATCAAGACCTTTAAAAAAAAAAATAAGTATATAGCTATTTTTCGAATTCTTGTCGAATGAATTTTTTGTAGCTACATTTACACCGATGAACACGCTGGAGCAATTGCCAAATGTTAGATACAATACAATGAGCCAAAATAAGCAAAATTAAGACACCTATATCTTTTTAAAACCTTTAAAAAAAATAAAATAAGTAATTAGCTATTTTTCGTATTCTTGCCGTATGAATTTTTTTAAGCTACATTTACACCGATGAACACGCAGGAGCAATTGCTCAATGTTACGTACAATACATGGAGCCAAAATAAGCAAAATAAAGACACCTATATCTTTTTAAAACCTTTAAAAAAAAAAAATAAGTAAATAGCTATTTTTCTTATTCTTGTCGAATGAATTTTTTTTAGCCACATTTACACCGATGAACACGCAGTAACAATTGCTCAATGTTAAGTACAATACAATGAGCCAAAATTAGCAAAATTAAGACACCTATATCTTTTTAAAACCTTTAAAAAAAATAAAATAAGTAAATAGCTATTTTTCTTATTCTTGTCGAATGAATTTTTTTTAGCCACATTTACGCCGATGAACACGCAGGAACAATTGCTCAGTGTTAAGTACAATACAATGAGCCAAAATAAGCAAAATTAAGACACCTATATCTTTTTAAAACCTTTAAAAAAAATAAAATAAGCAAATAGCTATTTTTCTTATTCTTGTCGAATGAATTTTTTTTAGCTACATTTACACCGATGAACACGTAGGAGCAATTGCTCAATGTTAAGTACAATACAATGAGCCAAAATAAGCAAAATTAAGACACTCATATCATATCAAGACCTTTAAAAAAAAAAATAAGTATATAGCTATTTTTCGTATTCTTGTCGAATGAATTTTTTGTAGCTACATTTACACCGATGAACACGCTGGAGCAATTGCCTAATGTTAGATACAGTACAGTGAGCTAAAATAAGCAAAATTAAGACACCTATATCTTTTTAAAACCTTTAAAAAAAATAAAATAAGTAAATAGCTATTTTTCTTATTCTTGTCGAATGAATTTTATGTAGCTACATTTACACCGATGAACACGCAGGAGCAATTGCTCAATGTTAAGTACAATACAATGAGCCAAAATAAGCAAAATTAAGACACCAATATCTTTTTAAAACCTTTAAAAAAAATAAAATAAGTAAATAGCTATTTTTCTTATTCTTGTCGAATGAATTTTTTTTAGCTACATTTACACCGATGAACACGCAGGAGCAATTGCTCAATGTTAAGTACAATACAATGAGCCAAAATAAGCAAAATTAAGACACTCATATCATATCAAGACCTTTAAAAAATAAAATAAGTATATAGCTATTTTTCGAATTCTTGTCGAATGAATTTTTTGTAGCTACATTTACACCGATGAACACGCTGGAGCAATTGCCTAATGTTAGATACAATACAATGAGCCAAAATAAGCAAAATTAAGACACCTATATCTTTTTAAAACCTTTAAAAAAAATAAAATAAGTAATTAGCTATTTTTCGTATTCTTGCCGTATGAATTTTTTTAAGCTACATTTACACCGATGAACACGCAGGAGCAATTGCTCAATGTTAAGTACAATACATGGAGCCAAAATAAGCAAAATAAAGACACCTATATCTTTTTAAAACCTTTAAAAAAAAAAATAAGTAAATAGCTATTTGTCTTATTCTTGTCGAATGAATTTTTTTTAGCCACATTTACACCGATGAACACGCAGTAACAATTGCTCAATGTTAAGTACAATACAATGAGCCAAAATTAGCAAAATTAAGACACCTATATCTATTAAAAACCTTTAAAAAAAATAAAATAAGTAAATAGCTATTTTTCTTATTCTTGTCGAATGAATTTTTTTCAGCTACATTTACACCGATGAACACGCAGGAGCAATTGTTCAATGTTAAGTACAATACAATGAGCCAAAATAAGCCAAATTAAGACACCCTTATCATATTAAGACCTTTAAAAAAAATAAAATAAGTAAATAGCAATTTTTTTTATTCTTGTCGAATGAATTTTTTTAGCAACATTTACACCGATGAACACGCTGGAGCAATTGCCTAATGTTAGATACAGTACAGTGAGCCAAAATAAGCAAAATTAAGACACCTATATCTTTTTAAAACCTTTAAAAAAAAATAAAATAAGTAATTAGCTATTTTTCGTATTCTTGCCGTATGAATTTTTTTAAGCTTCATTTACACCGATGAACACGAAGGAGCAATTGCTCAATGTTAAGTACAATACATTGAGCCAAAATAAGCAAAATAAAGGCACCTATATCTTTTTAAAACCTTTAAAAAAAATAAAATAAGTAAATAGCTATTTTTCTTATTCTTGTCGAATGAATTTTTTTTAGCCACATTTACACCGATGAACACGCAAGAACAATTGCTCAATGTTAAGTACAATACAATGAGCCAAAATAAGCAAAATTAAGACACCTATATCTTTTTAAAACCTTTAAAAAAAATAAAATAAGTAAATAGCTATTTTTCTTATTCTTGTCGAATGAATTTTTTTTAGCTACATATACACCGATGAACACGCAGGAGCAATTGCTCAATGTTAAGTACGATACAATGAGCCAAAATAAGCAAAATAAAGACACCTATATTTTTTTAAAACCTTTAAAAAAAATAAAATGAATGAATGAATTTTTTTTAGCTACATTTACACCGATGAACACGCAGGAACAATTGCTCAATGTTAAGTACAATACAATGAGCCGAAATAAGCCAAATTAAGACACCCGTGTCATATCAAGACCTTTAAAAAAATAAAATAAGTATATAGCTATTTTTCGTATTCTTGTCGAATGAATTTTTTTTAGCTACATTTACACCGATGAACACGCAGGAGCAATTGCTCAATGTTAAGTACGATACAATGAGCTAAAATAAGCAAAATTAAGACACTCATATCATATCAAGGCCTTTAAAAAAAACAAAAAGTATATAGCTATTTTTCGTATTCTTGTCGAATGAATTTTTTGTAGCTACATTTACACCGATGAACACGCTGGAGCAATTGCCTAATGTTAGATACAGTACAATGAGCCAAAATAAGCAAAATTAAGACACCTTTATCTTTTTAAAACCTTTAAAAAAAATAAAATAAGTAATTAGCTATTTTTCGTATTCTTGCCGTATGAATTTTTTTAAGCTTCATTTACACCGATGAACACGCAGGAGCAATTGCTCAATGTTAAGTACAATACATTGAGCCAAAATAAGCAAAATAAAGACACCTATATCTTTTTAAAACCTTTAAAGAAAATGAAATAAGTAAATAGCTATTTTTCTTATTCTTGTCGAATGAATTTTTTTTAGCCACATTTACACCGATGAACACGCAGGAACAATTGCTCAATGTTAAGTACAATACATTGAGCCAAAATAAGCAAAATAAAGACACCTATATCTTTTTAAAACCTTTAAAAAAAATAAAATAAGTAAATAGCTATTTTTCTTATTCTTGTCGAATGAATTTTATTTAGCTACATTTACACCGATGAACAATCAGGAGCAATTGCTCAATGTTAAGTTCAATACAATGAGCCAAAATAAGCAAAATTAAGACACCGTATCATATCAAGACCTTTAAAAAAAATAAAAAAAGGAAATAGCTATTTTTTTTATTCTTGTCGAATGAATTTTTTTAGCAACATTTAAACCGATGAACACGCAGGAGCAATTGCTCAATGTCAAGTACAATACAACGAGCCAAAATAAGCAAAATTAAGACACCTATATCTTTTTAAAACCTTTAAAAAAATAAAATAAATAAATAGCTATTTTTCCTATTCTTGTCGAATGAATTTTTTGTAGCTACATTTACACCGATGAACACGCTGGAGCAATTGCCTAATGTTAGATACAATACAATGAGCCAAAATAAGCAAAATTACGACACCTATATCTTTTTAAAACCTTTAAAAAAAATAAAATAAGTAATTAGCTATTTTTCGTATTCTTGCCGTATGAATTTTTTTAAGCTATATTTACACCGATGAACACGCAGGAGCAATTGCTCAATGTTAAGTACAATACATGGAGCCAAAATAAGCAAAATTAAGACACCTATATCTTTTTAAAACCTTTAAAAAAATAAAATACGTAAATAGCTATTTTTCTTATTCTTGTCGAATGAATTTTTTTTAGCTACATTTACACCGATGAACACGCTGGAGCAATTGCTCAATGTTAATTACAATACAGTGAGCCACAATAAGCCAAATTAAGACACCCGTGTCATATCAAGACCTTTAAAAAAAATAAAATAAGTATATAGCAATTTTTCGTATTCTTGTCGAATGAATTTTTTGTAGCTACATTTACATCGATGTACAAGCAGGAGCAAGTGGTCAATGTTAAGTACAATACAATGAGCCTAAATAAGCAAAATTAAGACACCTATATCTTTTAAAGACCTTTAAAAAAAATAAAATAAGTAAATAGTTATTTTTCTTATTCTTGTCGAATGAATTTTTTTTAGCTACATTTACACCGATGAACACGCAGGAACAATTGTTCAATGTTAAGTACAATACAATGAGCCAAAATAAGCAAAATTAAGTCACCTATATCTTTTTAAAACCTTTAAAAAAAATAAAATAAGTATATAGCTATTTTTCATATTCTTGTCGAATGAATTTTTTGTAGCTACATTTACACCGATGAACACGCAGGAGCAAGTGGCCAATGTTAGGTACCATACAATGAGCCAAAATAAGCAAAATTAAGACACCTATATCTTTATAAGACCTTTAAAAAAAATAAAATAAGTAAATAGCTATTTTTCTTATTCTTGTCGAATGAATTTTGTTTAGCTACATTTACACCGATGAACACGCAGGAACAATTTCTCCATGTTAAGTACAATACATTGAGCCAAAATAAGCAAAATTAAGACACCTTTATCTTTTTGAAACCTTTAAAAAAAATAAAATAAGTAAATAGCTATTTTTCTTATTCTTGTCGAATGAATTTTTTTTAGCCACATTTACACCGATGAACACGCAGGAACAATTGCTCAATGTTAAGTACAATACATTGAGCCAAAATAAGCAAAATAAAGACACCTATATCTTTTTAAAACCTTTAAAAAAAATAAAATAAGTAAATAGCTATTTTTCTTATTCTTGTCGAATGAATTTTTTTTAGCAACATTTAAACCGATGAACACGCAGGAACAATTGGTCAATGTTAAGTACGATACATTGAGCCAAAATAAGCAAAATTAAGACACCTATATCTTTTTAAAACCTTTAAAAAAATAAAATAAGTAAATAGCTATTTTTCTTATTCTTGTCGAATGAATTTTTTTTAGCTACATTTACACCGATGAACACGCAGGAGCAAGTGGTCAATGTTAAGTACAATACAGTGAGCCTTAATAAGCAAAATTAAGACACCTATATCTTTTTAAGACCTTTAAAAAAAAAAAAATAAGTAAATAGCTATTTTTCTTATTCTTGTCGAATGAATTTTTTTTAGCTACATTTACACCGATGAACACGCAGGAACATTTGCTCAATGTTAAGTACAATACAATGAGCCAAAATAAGCAAAACTAAGACACCTATATCTTTTTAAAACCTTTAAAAAAATAAAATAAGTAAATAGCTATTTTTCATATTCTTGTCGAATGAATTTTTTTTAGCTACATTTACACCGATGAACACGCAGGAGCAAGTGGTCAATGTTAAGTACAATACAGTGAGCCTAAATAAGCAAAATTAAGACACTCATATCATATCAAGACCTTTAAAAAAAAAAATAAGTATATAGCTATTTTTCGTATTCTTGTCGAATGAATTTTTTGTAGCTACATTTACACCGATGAACACGCTGGAGCAATTGCCTAATGTTAGATACAGTACAATGAGCCAAAATAAGCAAAATTAAGACACCTATATCTTTTTAAAACCTTTAAAAAAAATAAAATAAGTAATTAGCTATTTTTCGTATTCTTGAAGTTTGAATTTTTCAAGCTACATTTACACCGATGAACACGCAGGAGCAATTTCTCAATGTTAAGTACAATACAATGAGCCAAAATAAGCAAAATAAAGACACCTATATTTTTTTAAAACCTTTAAAAAAAATAAAATGAATGAATGAATTTTTTTTAGCTACATTTACACCGATGAACACGCAGGAACAATTGTTCAATGTTAAGTACAATACAATGAGCCGAAATAAGCCAAATTAAGACACCCGTGTCATATCAAGACCTTTAAAAAAATAAAATAAGTATATAGCTATTTTTCGTATTCTTGTCGAATGAATTTTTTGTAGCTACATTTACACCGATGTACAAGCAGGAGCAAGTGGTCAATGTTAAGTACAATACAATGAGCCTAAATAAGCAAAATTAAGACACCTATATCTTTTAAAGACCTTTAAAAAAAATAAAATAAGTAAATAGCTATTTTTCGTATTCTTGCCGTTTGAATTTTTTCAAGCCACATTTACACCGATGAACACGCAGGAACAATTGCTCAATGTTAAGTACAATACAATGAGCCAAAATAAACAAAATAAAGGCACCTATATCTTTTTAAAACCTTTAAAAAAAATAAAATAAGTAAATAGCTATTTTTCTTATTCTTGTCGAATGAATTTTTTTTAGCCACATTTACACCGATGAACACGCAAGAACAATTGCTCAATGTTAAGTACAATACAATGAGCCAAAATAAGCAAAATTAAGACACCTATATCTTTTTAAAACCTTTAAAAAAAATAAAATAAGTAAATAGCTATTTTTCATATTCTTGTCGAATGAATTTTTTTTAGCTACATTTACACCGATGAACACGCAGGAGCAATTGCTCAATGTTAAGTACAATACAATGAGCCAAAATAAGCAAAATTAAGACACTCATATCATATCAAGACCTTTAAAAAAAAAAAAAAAGTATATAGCTATTTTTCGTATTCTTGTCGAATGAATTTTTTGTAGCTACATTTACACCGATGAACACGCTGGAGCAATTGCCTAATGTTAGATACAGTACAATGAGCCAAAATGAGCAAAATTAAGACACCTATATCTTTTTAAAACCTTTAAAAAAAATAAAATAAGTAATTAGCTATTTTTCGTATTCTTGCCGTATGAATTTTTTTAAGCTTCATTTACACCGATGAACACGCAAGAGCAATTGCTGAATGTTAAGTACAATACATTGAGCCAAAATAAGCAAAATAAAGACACCTATATCTTTTTAAAACCTTTAAAGAAAATAAAATAAATAAATAGCTATTTTTCTTATTCTTGTCGAATGAATTTTTTTTAGCCACATTTACACCGATGAACACGCAGGAACAATTGCTCAATGTTAAGTACGATACAATGAGCCAAAATAAGCAAAATAAAGACACCTATATCTTTTTAAAACCTTTAAAAAAAATAAAATAAGTAAATAGCTATTTTTCTTATTCTAGTCGAATGAATTTTATTTAGCTACATTTACACTGATGAACAATCAGGAGCAATTGCTCAATGTTAAGTTCAATACATTGAGCCAAAATAAGCAAAATTAAGACACCCTTATCATATCAAGACCTTAAAAAAAATAATATAAGTAAATAGCTATTTTTTTTATTCTTGTCGAATGAATTTTTTTTAGCAACATTTAAACCGATGAACACGCAGGAGCAATTGTTCAATGTCAGGTACAATACAATGAGCCAAAATAAGCAAAATTAAGACACCTATATCTTTTTAAAACCTTTAAAAAAATAAAATACGTAAATAGCTATTTTTCTTATTCTTGTCGAATGAATTTTTTTTAGCTACATTTACACCGATGAACACGCTGGAGCAATTGCTCAATGTTAATTACAATACAGTGAGCCACAATAAGCCAAATTAAGACACCCGTGTCATATCAAGACCTTTAAAAAAAATAAAATAAGTATATAGCAATTTTTCGTATTCTTGTCGAATGAATTTTTTGTAGCTACATTTACATCGATGTACAAGCAGGAGCAAGTGGTCAATGTTAAGTACAATACAATGAGCCTAAATAAGCAAAATTAAGACACCTATATCTTTTAAAGACCTTTAAAAAAAATAAAATAAGTAAATAGTTATTTTTCTTATTCTTGTCGAATGAATTTTTTTTAGCTACATTTACACCGATGAACACGCAGGAACAATTGTTCAATGTTAAGTACAATACAATGAGCCAAAATAAGCAAAATTAAGTCACCTATATCTTTTTAAAACCTTTAAAAAAAAAAAAATAAGTATATAGCTATTTTTCATATTCTTGTCGAATGAATTTTTTGTAGCTACATTTACACCGATGAACACGCAGGAGCAAGTGGCCAATGTTAGGTACAATACAATGAGCCAAAATAAGCAAAATTAAGACACCTATATCTTTATAAGACCTTTAAAAAAAATAAAATAAGTAAATAGCTATTTTTCTTATTCTTGTCGAATGAATTTTGTTTAGCTACATTTACACCGATGAACACGCAGGAACAATTTCTCCATGTTAAGTACAATACATTGAGCCAAAATAAGCAAAATTAAGACACCTTTATCTTTTTGAAACCTTTAAAAAAAATAAAATAAGTAAATAGCTATTTTTCTTATTCTTGTCGAATGAATTTTTTTTAGTCACATTTACACCGATGAACACGCAGGAACAATTGCTCAATGTTAAGTACAATACATTGAGCCAAAATAAGCAAAATAAAGACACCTATATCTTTTTAAAACCTTTAAAAAAAATAAAATAAGTAAATAGCTATTTTTCTTATTCTTGTCGAATGAATTTTTTTTAGCAACATTTAAACCGATGAACACGCAGGAACAATTGCTCAATGTTAAGTACGATACATTGAGCCAAAATAAGCAAAATTAAGACACCTATATCTTTTTAAAACCTTTAAAAAAATAAAATAAGTAAATAGCTATTTTTCTTATTCTTGTCGAATGAATTTTTTTTAGCTACATTTACACCGATGAACACGCAGGAGCAAGAGGTCAATGTTAAGTACAATACAGTGAGCCTTAATAAGCAAAATTAAGACACCTATATCTTTTTAAGACCTTTAAAAAAAAAAAAATAAGTAAATAGCTATTTTTCTTATTCTTGTCGAATGAATTTTTTTTTAGCTACATTTACACCGATGAACACGCAGGAACATTTGCTCAATGTTAAGTACAATACAATGAGCCAAAATAAGCAAAACTAAGACACCTGTATCTTTTTAAAACCTTTAAAAAAATAAAATAAGTAAATAGCTATTTTTCATATTCTTGTCGAATGAATTTTTTTTAGCTACATTTACCCCGATGAACACGCAGGAGCAAGTGGTCAATGTTAAGTACAATACAGTGAGCCTAAATAAGCAAAATTAAGACACTCATATCATATCAAGACCTTTAAAAAAAAAAAATAAGTATATAGCTATTTTTCGTATTCTTGTCGAATGAATTTTTTGTAGCTACATTTACACCGATGAACACGCTGGAGCAATTGCCTAATGTTAGATACAGTACAATGAGCCAAAATAAGCAAAATTAAGACACCTATATCTTTTTAAAACCTTTAAAAAAAATAAAATAAGTAATTAGCTATTTTTCGTATTCTTGAATTTTGAATTTTTTCAAGCTACATTTACACCGATGAACACGCAGGAGCAATTTCTCAATGTTAAGTACAATACAATGAGCCAAAATAAGCAAAATAAAGACACCTATATTTTTTTAAAACCTTTAAAAAAAATAAAATGAATGAATGAATTTTTTTTAGCTACATTTACACCGATGAACACGCAGGAACAATTGCTCAATGTTAAGTACAATACAATGAGCCGAAATAAGCCAAATTAAGACACCCGTGTCATATCAAGACCTTTAAAAAAATAAAATAAGTATATAGCTATTTTTCGTATTCTTGTCGAATGAATTTTTTGTAGCTACATTTACACCGATGTACAAGCAGGAGCAAGTGGTCAATGTTAAGTACAATACAATGAGCCTAAATAAGCAAAATTAAGACACCTATAGCTTTTAAAGACCTTTAAAAAAAATAAAATAAGTAAATAGCTATTTTTCGTATTCTTGCCGTTTGAATTTTTTCAAGCCACATTTACACCGATGAACACGCAGGAACAATTGCTCAATGTTAAGTACAATACAATGAGCCAAAATAAACAAAATAAAGGCACCTATATCTTTTTAAAACCTTTAAAAAAAATAAAATAAGTAAATAGCTATTTTTCTTATTCTTGTCGAATGAATTTTTTTTAGCAACATTTACACCGATGAACAATCAGGAGCAATTGCTCAATGTTAAGTTCAATACATTGAGCCAAAATAAGCAAAATTAAGACACCCTTATCATATCAAGACCTTAAAAAAAATAATATAAGTAAATAGCTATTTTTTTTATTCTTGTTGAATGAATTTTTTTTAGCAACATTTAAACCGATGAACACGCAGGAGCAATTGTTCAATGTCAGGTACAATACAATGAGCCAAAATAAGCAAAATTAAGACACCTATATCTTTTTAAAACCTTTAAAAAAATAAAATACGTAAATAGCTATTTTTCTTATTCTTGTCGAATGAATTTTTTTTAGCTACATTTACACCGATGAACACGCTGGAGCAATTGCTCAATGTTAATTACAATACAGTGAGCCACAATAAGCCAAATTAAGACACCCGTGTCATATCAAGACCTTTAAAAAAAAAAAAATAAGTATATAGCAATTTTTCGTATTCTTGTCGAATGAATTTTTTGTAGCTACATTTACATCGATGTACAAGCAGGAGCAAGTGGTCAATGTTAAGTACAATACAATGAGCCTAAATAAGCAAAATTAAGACACCTATATCTTTTAAAGACCTTTAAAAAAAATAAAATAAGTAAATAGTTATTTTTCTTATTCTAGTCGAATGAATTTTTTTTAGCTACATTTACACCGATGAACACGCAGGAACAATTGTTCAATGTTAAGTACAATACAATGAGCCAAAATAAGCAAAATTAAGTCACCTATATCTTTTTAAAACCTTTAAAAAAATAAAATAAGTATATAGCTATTTTTCATATTCTTGTCGAATGAATTTTTTGTAGCTACATTTACACCGATGAACACGCAGGAGCAAGTGGCCAATGTTAGGTACAATACAGTGAGCCAAAATAAGCAAAATTAAGACACCTATATCTTTATAAGACCTTTAAAAAAAATAAAATAAGTAAATAGCTATTTTTCTTATTCTTGTCGAATGAATTTTGTTTAGCTACATTTACACCGATGAACACGCAGGAACAATTTCTCCATGTTAAGTACAATACATTGAGCCAAAATAAGCAAAATTAAGACACCTTTATCTTTTTGAAACCTTTAAAAAAAATAAAATAAGTAAATAGCTATTTTTCTTATTCTTGTCGAATGAATTTTTTTTAGCCACATTTACACCGATGAACACGCAGGAACAATTGCTCAATGTTAAGTACAATACATTGAGCCAAATTAAGCAAAATAAAGACACCTATATCTTTTTAAAACCTTTAAAAAAAATAAAATAAGTAAATAGCTATTTTTCTTATTCTTGTCGAATGAATTTTTTTTAGCAACATTTAAACCGATGAACACGCAGGAACAATTGCTCAATGTTAAGTACGATACATTGAGCCAAAATAAGCAAAATCAAGACACCTATATCTTTTTAAGACCTTTAAAAAAAAAAAATAAGTAAATAGCTATTTTTCTTATTCTTGTCGAATGAATTTTTTTTAGCTACATTTACACCGATGAACACGCAGGAACATTTGCTCAATGTTAAGTACAATACAATGAGCCAAAATAAGCAAAACTAAGACACCTATATCTTTTTAAAACCTTTAAAAAAATAAAATAAGTAAATAGCTATTTTTCATATTCTTGTCGAATGAATTTTTTTTAGCTACATTTACACCGATGAACACGCAGGAGCAAGTGGTCAATGTTAAGTACAATACAGTGAGCCTAAGTAAGCAAAATTAAGACACTCATATCATATCAAGACCTTTAAAAAAAAAAATAAGTATATAGCTATTTTTCGTATTCTTGTCGAATGAATTTTTTGTAGCTACATTTACACCGATGAACACGCTGGAGCAATTGCCTAATGTTAGATACAGTACAATGAGCCAAAATAAGCAAAATTAAGACACCTATATCTTTTTAAAACCTTTAAAAAAAATAAAATAAGTAATTAGCTATTTTTCGTATTCTTGAAGTTTGAATTTTTTCAAGCTACATTTACACCGATGAACACGCAGGAGCAATTTCTCAATGTTAAGTACAATACAATGAGCCAAAATAAGCAAAATAAAGACACCTATATTTTTTTAAAACCTTTAAAAAAAATAAAATGAATGAATGAATTTTTTTTAGCTACATTTACACCGATGAACACGCAGGAACAATTGCTCAATGTTAAGTACAATACAATGAGCCGAAATAAGCCAAATTAAGACACCCGTGTCATATCAAGACCTTTAAAAAAATAAAATAAGTATATAGCTATTTTTCGTATTCTTGTCGAATGAATTTTTTGTAGCTACATTTACACCGATGTACAAGCAGGAGCAAGTGGTCAATGTTAAGTACAATACAATGAGCCTAAATAAGCAAAATTAAGACACCTATATCTTTTAAAGACCTTTAAAAAAAATAAAATAAGTAAATAGCTATTTTTCGTATTCTTGCCGTTTGAGTTTTTTCAAGCCACATTTACACCGATGAACACGCAGGAACAATTGCTCAATGTTAAGTACAATACAATGAGCCAAAATAAACAAAATAAAGGCACCTATATCTTTTTAAAACCTTTAAAAAAAATAAAATAAGTAAATAGCTATTTTTCTTATTCTTGTCGAATGAATTTTTTTTAGCCACATTTACACCGATGAACACGCAAGAACAATTGCTCAATGTTAAGTACAATACAATGAGCCAAAATAAGCAAAATTAAGACACCTATATCTTTTTAAAACCTTAAAAAAAATAAAATAAGTAAATAGCTATTTTTCTTATTCTAGTCGAATGAATTTTATTTAGCTACATTTACACCGATGAACAATCAGGAGCAATTGCTCAATGTTAAGTTCAATACATTGAGCCAAAATAAGCAAAATTAAGACACCGTATCATATCAAGACCTTTAAAAAAAAAAAAATAAGGAAATAGCTATTTTTTTTATTCTTGTCGAATGAATTTTTTTAGCAACATTTAAACCGATGAACACGCAGGAGCAATTGCTCAATGTCAAGTACAATACAGCGAGCCAAAATAAGCAAAATTAAGACACCTATATCTTTTTAAAACCTTTAAAAAAATAAAATAAATAAATAGCTATTTTTCCTATTCTTGTCGAATGAATTTTTTTTAGCTTCATTTACACCGATGAACACGCAGGAGCAATTGTTTAATGTTAAGTACAATACAATGAGCCAAAATAAGCCAAATTAAGACACCCGTGTCATATCAAGACCTTAAAAAAAAATAAAATAAGTATATAGCTATTTTTCTTATTCTTGTCGAATGAATTTTTTGTAGCTACATTTACACAGATGAACACGCAGGAGCAAGTGGCCAATGTTAAGTACAATACAATGAGCCTAAATAAGCAAAATTAAGACACCTATATCTTTATAAGACCTTTAAAAAAAATAAAATAAGTAAATAGCTATTTTTCTTATTCTTGTCGAATGAATTTTTTTTAGCCACATTTACACCGATGAACACGCATGAACAATTGCTCAATGTTAAGTTCAATACAATGAGCCAAAATAAGCAAAATTAAGACACCGTTATCATATCAAGACCTATAAAAAAAAAAAAAAAAAGTAAATAGCTATTTTTTTTATTCTTGTCGAATGAATTTTTTTTAGCTACATTTACACCGATGAACACGCAGGAGCAATTGCTCAATGTTAAGTACAATACAATGAGCCAAAATAAGCAAAATTAAGACACCTATATCTTTTAAAAACCTTTAAAAAAATAAAATAAGTAAATAGCTATTTTTCCTATTCTTGTCGAATGAATTTTTTTTAGCTACATTTACACCGATGAACACGCAGGAGCAATTGCTCAATGTTAAGTACAATACAATGAGCCAAAATAAGCCAAATTAAGACACCCGTGTCATATCAAGACCTTTAAAAAAAAAAAAAAAGTATATAGCTATTTTTCGTATTCTTGTCGAATGAATTTTTTGTAGCTACATTTACAGCGATGTACAAGCAGGAGCAAGTGGTCAATGTTAAGTACAATACAATGAGCCTAAATAAGCAAAATGAAGACACCTATATCTTTTAAAGACCTTTAAAAAAAATAAAATAAGTAAATAGCTATTTTTCTTATTCTTGTCGAATGAATTTTTTTTAGCTACATTTACACCGATGAACACGCAGGAACAATTGCTCAATGTTAAGTACAATACAATGAGCCAAAATAAGCAAAATTAAGTCACCTATATCTTTTTAAAACCTTTAAAAAAATAAAATAAGTATATAGCTATTTTTCTTATTCTTGTCGAATGAATTTTTTTTAGCTACATTTACACCGATGAACACGCAGGAGCAATTGTTCAATGTTAGTACAATACAATGAGCCAAAATAAGCAAAATTAAGACACCCTTATCATATCAAGACCTTTAAAAAAAAAAAAATAAGTAAATAGCTATTTTTCATGTTCTTGTCGAATGAATTTTTTGTAGCTACATTTACACCGATGAACACGCAGGGGCAAGTGGTCAATGTTAAGTACAATACAGTGAGCCTAAATAAGCAAAATTAAGACACTCATATCATATCAGGACCTTTAAAAAAAAAAATAAGTATATAGCTATTTTTCGTATTCTTGTCGAATGAATTTTTTGTAGCTACATTTACACCGATGAACATGCTGGAGCAATTGCCTAATGTTAGATACAGTACAATGAGCCAAAATGAGCAAAATTAAGACACCTATATCTTTTTAAAACCTTTAAAAAAAATAAAATAAGTAATTAGCTATTTTTCGTATTCTTGCCGTTTGAATTTTTTCAAGCTACATTTACACCGATGAACACGCAGGAGCAATTTCTCAATGTTAAGTACAATACAATGAGCCAAAATAAGCAAAATAAAGACACCTATATTTTTTTAAAACCTTTAAAAAAAATAAAATAAGTAAATAGCTATTTTTCTTATTCTTGTCGAATGAATTTTTTTTAGCTACATTTACACCGATGAACACGCAGGAGCAATTTCTCAATGTTAAGTACAATACAATGAGCCAAAATAAGCAAAATAAAGACACCTATATTTTTTTAAAACCTTTAAAAAAAATAAAATAAGTAAATAGCTATTTTTCTTATTCTTGTCGAATGAATTTTTTTTAGCTACATTTACACCGATGAACACGCAGGAGCAATTGCTCAATGTTAATTACAATACAATGAGCCAAAATAAGCCAAATTAAGACACCCGTGTCATATCAAGACCTTTAAAAAAAATAAAATAAGTATATAGCTAATTTTCTTATTCTTGTCGAATGAATTTTTTTTAGCTACATTTACACCGATGAACACGCAGGAGCAAGTGGTCAATGTTAAGTACAATACAGTGAGCCTTAATAAGCAAAATTAAGACACCTATATCTTTTTAAGACCTTTAAAAAAAAAAAATAAGTAAATAGCTATTTTTCTTATTCTTGTCGAATGAATTTTTTTTAGCTACATTTACACCGATGAACACGCAGGAACATTTGCTCAATGTTAAGTACAATACAATGAGCCAAAATAAGCAAAACTAAGACACCTATATCTTTTTAAAACCATTAAAAAAATAAAATAAGTAAATAGCTATTTTTCATATTCTTGTCGAATGAATTTTTTTTAGCTACATTTACACCGATGAACACGCAGGAGCAAGTGGTCAATGTTAAGTACAATACAGTGAGCCTAAATAAGCAAAATTAAGACACTCATATCATATCAAGACCTTTAAAAAAAAAAAATAAGTATATAGCTATTTTTCGTATTCTTGTCGAATGAATTTTTTGTAGCTACATTTACACCGATGTACAAGCAGGAGCAAGTGGTCAATGTTAGGTACAATACAATGAGCCAAAATAAGCAAAATTAAGACACCTATATCTTTATAAGACCTTTAAAAAAAAAAATAAGTATATAGCTATTTTTCGTATTCTTGTCGAATGAATTTTTTGTAGCTACATTTACACCGATGTACAAGCAGGAGCAAGTGGTCAATGTTAGGTACAATACAATGAGCCAAAATAAGCAAAATTAAGTCACCTATATCTTTTTAAAACCTTTAAAAAAAATAAAATAAGTATATAGCTATTTTTCATATTCTTGTCGAATGAATTTTTTGTAGCTACATTTACACCGATGAACACGCAGGAGCAAGTGGCCAATGTTAGGTACAATACAATGAGCCAAAATAAGCAAAATTAAGACACCTATATCTTTATAAGACCTTTAAAAAAAATAAAATAAGTAAATAGCTATTTTTCTTATTCTTGTCGAATGAATTTTGTTTAGCTACATTTACACCGATGAACACGCAGGAACAATTTCTCCATGTTAAGTGCAATACATTGAGCCAAAATAAGCAAAATTAAGACACCTTTATCTTTTTGAAACCTTTAAAAAAAATAAAATAAGTAAATAGCTATTTTTCTTATTCTTGTCGAATGAATTTTTTTTAGCCACATTTACACCGATGAACACGCAGGAACAATTGCTCAATGTTAAGTACAATACATTGAGCCAAAATAAGCAAAATAAAGACACCTATATCTTTTTAAAACCTTTAAAAAAAATAAAATAAGTAAATAGCTATTTTTCTTATTCTTGTCGAATGAATTTTTTTTAGCAACATTTAAACCGATGAACACGCAGGAACAATTGCTCAATGTTAAGTACGATACATTGAGCCAAAATAAGCAAAATCAAGACACCTATATCTTTTTAAAACCTTTAAAAAAATAAAATAAGTAAATAGCTATTTTTCTTATTCTTGTCGAATGAATTTTTTTTAGCTACATTTACACCGATGAACACGCAGGAGCAAGTGGTCAATGTTAAGTACAATACAGTGAGCCTTAATAAGCAAAATTAAGACACCTATATCTTTTTAAGACCTTTAAAAAAAAAAAATAAGTAAATAGCTATTTTTCTTATTCTTGTCGAATGAATTTTTTTTAGCTACATTTACACCGATGAACACGCAGGAACATTTGCTCAATGTTAAGTACAATACAATGAGCCAAAATAAGCAAAACTAAGACACCTATATCTTTTTAAAACCTTTAAAAAAATAAAATAAGTAAATAGCTATTTTTCATATTCTTGTCGAATGAATTTTTTTTAGCTACATTTACACCGATGAACACGCAGGAGCAAGTGGTCAATGTTAAGTACAATACAGTGAGCCTAAATAAGCAAAATTAAGACACTCATATCATATCAAGACCTTTAAAAAAAAAAAATAAGTATATAGCTATTTTTCGTATTCTTGTCGAATGAATTTTTTGTAGCTACATTTACACCGATGAACACGCTGGAGCAATTGCCTAATGTTAGATACAGTACAATGAGCCAAAATAAGCAAAATTAAGACACCTATATCTTTTTAAAACCTTTAAAAAAAATAAAATAAGTAATTAGCTATTTTTCGTATTCTTGAAGTTTGAATTTTTTCAAGCTACATTTACACCGATGAACACGCAGGAGCAATTTCACAATGTTAAGTACAATACAATGAGCCAAAATAAGCAAAATAAAGACACCTATATTTTTTTAAAACCTTTAAAAAAAATAAAATGAATGAATGAATTTTTTTTAGCTACATTTACACCGATGAACACGCAGGAACAATTGCTCAATGTTAAGTACAATACAATGAGCCGAAATAAGCCAAATTAAGACACCCGTGTCATATCAAGACCTTTAAAAAAATAAAATAAGTATATAGCTATTTTTCGTATTCTTGTCGAATGAATTTTTTGTAGCTACATTTACACCGATGTACAAGCAGGAGCAAGTGGTCAATGTTAAGTACAATACAATGAGCCTAAATAAGCAAAATTAAGACACCTATATCTTTTAAAGACCTTTAAAAAAAATAAAATAAGTAAATAGCTATTTTTCGTATTCTTGCCGTTTGAATTTTTTCAAGCCACATTTACACCGATGAACACGCAGGAACAATTGCTCAATGTTAAGTACATTACAATGAGCCAAAATAAACAAAATAAAGGCACCTATATCTTTTTAAAACCTTTAAAAAAAATAAAATAAGTAAATAGCTATTTTTCTTATTCTTGTCGAATGAATTTTTTTTAGCCACATTTACACCGATGAACACGCAAGAACAATTGCTCAATGTTAAGTACAATACAATGAGCCAAAATAAGCAAAATTAAGACACCTATATCTTTTTAAAACTTTTAAAAAAAATAAAATAAGTAAATAGCTATTTTTCTTATTCTTGTCGAATGAATTTTTTTTAGCTACATTTACACCGATGAACACGCAGGAGCAATTGCTCAATGTTAAGTACAATACAATGAGCCAAAATAAGCAAAATTAAGACACTCATATCATATCAAGACCTTTAAAAAAAAAAAAAAAATATATAGCTATTTTTCGTATTCTTGTCGAATGAATTTTTTGTAGCTACATTTACACCGATGAACACGCTGGAGCAATTGCCTAATGTTAGATACAGTACAATGAGCCAAAATGAGCAAAATTAAGACACCTATATCTTTTTAAAACCTTTAAAAAAAATAAAATAAGTAATTAGCTATTTTTCGTATTCTTGCCGTATGAATTTTTTTAAGCTTCATTTACACCGATGAACACGCAGGAGCAATTGCTCAATGTTAAGTACAATACATTGAGCCAAAATAAGCAAAATAAAGACACCTATATCTTTTTAAAACCTTTAAAGAAAATAAAATAAGTAAATAGCTATTTTTCTTATTCTTGTCGAATGAATTTTTTTTAGCCACATTTACACCGATGAACACGCAGGAACAATTGCTCAATGTTAAGTACGATACATTGAGCCAAAATAAGCAAAATAAAGACACCTATATCTTTTTAAAACCTTTAAAAAAAATAAAATAAGTAAATAGCTATTTTTCTTATTCTAGTCGAATGAATTTTATTTAGCTACATTTACACCGATGAACAATCAGGAGCAATTGCTCAATGTTAAGTTCAATACATTGAGCCAAAATAAACAAAATTAAGACACCGTATCATAACAAGACCTTTAAAAAAAATAAAATAAGGAAATAGCTATTTTTTTTATTCTTGTCGAATGAATTTTTTTAGCAACATTTAAACCGATGAACACGCAGGAGCAATTGCTCAATGTCAAGTACAATACAACGAGCCAAAATAAGCAAAATTAAGACACCTATATCTTTTTAAAACCTTTAAAAAAATAAAATAAATAAATAGCTATTTTTCCTATTCTTGTCGAATGAATTTTTTTTAGCTTCATTTACACCGATGAACACGCAGGAGCAATTGTTTAATGTTAAGTACAATACAATGAGCCAAAATAAGCCAAATTAAGACACCCGTGTCATAACAAGACCTTAAAAAAAAATAAAATAAGTATATAGCTATTTTTCTTATTCTTGTCGAATGAATTTTTTGTAGCTACATTTACACCGATGAACACGCAGGAGCAAGTGGCCAATGTTAAGTACAATACAATGAGCCTAAATAAGCAAAATTAAGACACCTATATCTTTATAAGACCTTTAAAAAAAATAAAATAAGTAAATAGCTATTTTTCTTATTCTTGTCGAATGAATTTTTTTTAGCCACATTTACACCGATGAACACGCATGAACAATTGCTCAATGTTAAGTTCAATACAATGAGCCAAAAGAAGCAAAATTAAGACACCGTTATCATATCAAGACCTATAAAAAAAAATAAAATAAGTAAATAGCTATTTTTTTTATTCTTGTCGAATGAATTTTTTTTAGCTACATTTACACCGATGAACACGCAGGAGCAATTGCTCAATGTTAAGTACAATACAATGAGCCAAAATAAGCAAAATTAAGACACCTATATCTTTTAAAAACCTTTAAAAAAATAAAATAAGTAAATAGCTATTTTTCCTATTCTTGTCGAATGAATTTTTTTTAGCTACATTTACACCGATGAACACGCAGGAGCAATTGCTCAATGTTAAGTACAATACAATGAGCCAAAATAAGCCAAATTAAGACACCCGTGTCATATCAAGACCTTTAAAAAAAAAAAATAAGTATATAGCTATTTTTCGTATTCTTGACGAATGAATTTTTTGTAGCTACATTTACACCGATGTACAAGCAGGAGCAAGTGGTCAATGTTAAGTACAATACAATGAGCCTAAATAAGCAAAATTAAGTCACCTATATCTTTTTAAAACCTTTAAAAAAAATAAAATAAGTATATAGCTATTTTTCTTATTCTTGTCGAATGAATTTTTTTTAGCTACATTTACACCGATGAACACGCAGGAGCAATTGTTCAATGTTAGTACAATACAATGAGCCAAAATAAGCAAAATTAAGACACCCTTATCATATCAAGACCTTTAAAAAAAATAAAATAAGTAAATAGCTATTTTTTTTATTCTTGTCGAATGAATTTTTTGTAGCTACATTTACACCGATGAACACGCAGGAGCAATAGGTCAATGTTAAGTACAATACAGTGAGCCTTAATAAGCAAAATTAAGACACTCATATCATATCAGGACCTTTAAAAAAAAAAAATAAGTATATAGCTATTTTTCGTATTCTTGTCGAATGAATTTTTTGTAGCTACATTTACACCGAAGAACATGCTGGAGCAATTGCCTAATGTTAGATACAGTACAATGAGCCAAAATAAGCAAAATAAAGACACCTATATTTTTTTAAAACCTTTAAAAAAAATAAAATAAGTAAATAGCTATTTTTCTTATTCTTGTCGAATGAATTTTTTTTAGCTACATTTACACCGATGAACACGCAGGAACAATTGGTCAATGTTAAGTACAATACAATGAGCTAAAATAAGCAAAATAAAGACACCTATATTTTTTTAAAACCTTTAAAAAAAATAAAATAAGTAAATAGCTATTTTTCTTATTCTTGTCGAATGAATTTTTTTTAGCTACATTTAAACCGATGAACACGCAGGAGCAATTTTTTAATATCAAGTACGATACAATGAGCCAAAATAAGCAAAATTAAGACACCTATATCTTTTTAAAACCTTTAAAAAAATAAAATAAGTAAATAGCTATTTTTCTTATTCTTGTCGAATGAATTTTTTTTTGCTACATTTACACCGATGAACACGCAAGAGCAATTGCTCAATGTTAATTACAATACAATGAGCCAAAATAAGCCAAATTAAGACACCCGTGTCATATCAAGACCTTTAAAAAAAATGAAATAAGTATATAGCTAATTTTCTTATTCTTGTCGAATGAATTTTTTTTAGCTACATTTACACCGATGAACACGCAGGAGCAATTGCACAATGTTAAATACAATACAATGAGCCGAAATAAGCAAAATTTAGACACCCTTATCATATCAAGACCTTAAAAAAAATAATATAAGTAAATAGCTATTTTTTTTATTCTTGTCGAATGAATTTTTTTTAGCAACATTTACACCGATGAACACGCTGGAGCAATTGCCTAATGTTAGATACAGTACAGTGAGCTAAAATAAGCAAAATTAAGGCACCTGTATCTTTTTAAAACCTTTAAAAAAAATAAAATAAGTAAATAGCTATTTTTCTTATTCTTGTCGAATGAATTTTATGTAGCTACATTTACACCGATGAACACGCAGGAGCAATTGCTCAATGTTAAGTACAATACAATGAGCCAAAATAAGCAAAATTAAGACACCAATATCTTTTTAAAACCTTTAAAAAAAATAAAATAAGTAAATAGCTATTTTTCTTATTCTTGTCGAATGAATTTTTTTTAGCTACATTTACACCGATGAACACGCAGGAGCAATTGCTCAATGTTAAGTACAATACAATGAGCCAAAATAAGCAAAATTAAGACACTCATATCATATCAAGACCTTTAAAAAAAAAAATAAGTATTTAGCTATTTTTCGAATTCTTGTCGAATGAATTTTTTGTAGCTACATTTACACCGATGAACACGCTGGAGCAATTGCCAAATGTTAGATACAATACAATGAGCCAAAATAAGCAAAATTAAGACACCTATATCTTTTTAAAACCTTTAAAAAAAATAAAATAAGTAATTAGCTATTTTTCGTATTCTTGCCGTATGAATTTTTTTAAGCTACATTTACACCGATGAACACGCAGGAGCAATTGCTCAATGTTACGTACAATACATGGAGCCAAAATAAGCAAAATAAAGACACCTATATCTTTTTAAAACCTTTAAAAAAAAAAAATAAGTAAATAGCTATTTTTCTTATTCTTGTCGAATGAATTTTTTTTAGCCACATTTACACCGATGAACACGCAGTAACAATTGCTCAATGTTAAGTACAATACAATGAGCCAAAATTAGCAAAATTAAGACACCTATATCTTTTTAAAACCTTTAAAAAAAATAAAATAAGTAAATAGCTATTATCGTATTCTTGTCGAATGAATTTTTTTTAGCCACATTTACGCCGATGAACACGCAGGAACAATTGCTCAGTGTTAAGTACAATACAATGAGCCAAAATAAGCAAAATTAAGACACCTATATCTTTTTAAAACCTTTAAAAAAAATAAAATAAGCAAATAGCTATTTTTCTTATTCTTGTCGAATGAATTTTTTTTAGCTACATTTACACCGATGAACACGTAGGAGCAATTGCTCAATGTTAAGTACAATACAATGAGCCAAAATAAGCAAAATTAAGACACTCATATCATATCAAGACCTTTAAAAAAAAAAATAAGTATATAGCTATTTTTCGAATTCTTGTCGAATGAATTTTTTGTAGCTACATTTACACCGATGAACACGCTGGAGCAATTGCCTAATGTTAGATACAATACAATGAGCCAAAATAAGCAAAATTAAGACACCTATATCTTTTTAAAACCTTTAAAAAAAATAAAATAAGTAATTAGCTATTTTTCGTATTCTTGCCGTATGAATTTTTTTAAGCTACATTTACACCGATGAACACGCAGGAGCAATTGCTCAATGTTAAGTACAATACATGGAGCCAAAATAAGCAAAATAAAGACACCTATATCTTTTTAAAACCTTTAAAAAAAAAAATAAGTAAATAGCTATTTTTCTTATTCTTGTCGAATGAATTTTTTTTAGCCACATTTACACCGATGAACACGCAGTAGCAATTGCTCAATGTTAAGTACAATACAATGAGCCAAAATTAGCAAAATTAAGACACCTATATCTTTTTAAAACCTTTAAAAAAAATAAAATAAGTAAATAGCTATTTTTCTTATTCTTGTCGAATGAATTTTTTTCAGCTACATTTACACCGATGAACACGCAGGAGCAATTGCTCAATGTTAAGTACAATACAATGAGCCAAAATAAGCAAAATTAAGACACTCATATCATATCAAGACCTTTAAAAAAAAAAATAAGTATATAGCTATTTTTCGAATTCTTGTCGAATGAATTTTTTGTAGCTACATTTACACCGATGAACACGCTGGAGCAATTGCCTAATGTTAGATACAGTACAGTGAGCCAAAATAAGCAAAATTAAGACACCTATATCTTTTTAAAACCTTTAAAAAAAAATAAAATAAGTAATTAGCTATTTTTCGTATTCTTGCCGTATGAATTTTTTTAAGCTTCATTTACACCGATGAACACGAAGGAGCAATTGCTCAATGTTAAGTACAATACATTGAGCCAAAATAAGCAAAATAAAGGCACCTATATCTTTTTAAAACCTTTAAAAAAAATAAAATAAGTAAATAGCTATTTTTCTTATTCTTGTCGAATGAATTTTTTTTAGCCACATTTACACCGATGAACACGCAAGAACAATTGCTCAATGTTAAGTACAATACAATGAGCCGAAATAAGCAAAATTAAGACACCTATATCTTTTTAAAACCTTTAAAAAAAATAAAATAAGTAAATAGCTATTTTTCTTATTCTTGTCGAATGAATTTTTTTTAGCTACATTTACACCGATGAACACGCAGGAGCAATTGCTCAATGTTAAGTACGATACAATGAGCTAAAATAAGCAAAATTAAGACACTCATATCATATCAAGACCTTTAAAAAAAAAAAAAAGTATATAGCTATTTTTCGTATTCTTGTCGAATGAATTTTTTGTAGCTACATTTACACCGATGAACACGCTGGAGCAATTGCCTAATGTTAGATACAGTACAATGAGCCAAAATAAGCAAAATTAAGACACCTTTATCTTTTTAAAACCTTTAAAAAAAATAAAATAAGTAATTAGCTATTTTTCGTATTCTTGCCGTATGAATTTTTTTAAGCTTCATTTACACCGATGAACACGCAGGAGCAATTGCTCAATGTTAAGTACAATACATTGAGCCAAAATAAGCAAAATAAAGACACCTATATCTTTTTAAAACCTTTAAAGAAAATAAAATAAGTAAATAGCTATTTTTCTTATTCTTGTCGAATGAATTTTTTTTAGCCACATTTACACCGATGAACACGCAGGAACAATTGCTCAAGGTTAAGTACAATACATTGAGCCAAAATAAGCAAAATAAAGACACCTATATCTTTTTAAAACCTTTAAAAAAAATAAAATAAGTAAATAGCTATTTTTCTTATTCTTGTCGAATGAATTTTATTTAGCTACATTTACACCGATGAACAATCAGGAGCAATTGCTCAATGTTAAGTTCAATACAATGAGCCAAAATAAGCAAAATTAAGACACCGTATCATATCAAGACCTTTAAAAAAAATAAAAAAAGGAAATAGCTATTTTTTTTATTCTTGTCGAATGAATTTTTTTAGCAACATTTAAACCGATGAACACGCAGGAGCAATTGCTCAATGTCAAGTACAATACAACGAGCCAAAATAAGCAAAATTAAGACACCTATATCTTTTTAAAACCTTTAAAAAAATAAAATAAATAAATAGCTATTTTTCCTATTCTTGTCGAATGAATTTTTTGTAGCTACATTTACACCGATGAACACGCTGGAGCAATTGCCTAATGTTAGATACAATACAATGAGCCAAAATAAGCAAAATTAAGACACCTATATCTTTTTAAAACCTTTAAAAAAAATAAAATAAGTAATTAGCTATTTTTCGTATTCTTGCCGTATGAATTTTTTTAAGCTACATTTACACCGATGAACACGCAGGAGCAATTGCTCAATGTTAAGTACAATACATGGAGCCAAAATAAGCAAAATTAAGACACCTATATCTTTTTAAAACCTTTAAAAAAAATAAAATAAGTAAATAGCTATTTTTCTTATTCTTGTCGAATGAATTTTTTTCAGCTACATTTACACCGATGAACACGCAGGAGCAATTGCTCAATGTTAAGTACAATACAATGAGCCAAAATAAGCAAAATTAAGACACTCATATCATATCAAGACCTTTAAAAAAAAAAATAAGTATATAGCTATTTTTCGAATTCTTGTCGAATGAATTTTTTGTAGCTACATTTACACCGATGAACACGCTGGAGCAATTGCCTAATGTTAGATACAGTACAGTGAGCCAAAATAAGCAAAATTAAGACACCTATATCTTTTTAAAACCTTTAAAAAAAAATAAAATAAGTAATTAGCTATTTTTCGTATTCTTGCCGTATGAATTTTTTTAAGCTTCATTTACACCGATGAACACGAAGGAGCAATTGCTCAATGTTAGGTACAATACATTGAGCCAAAATAAGCAAAATAAAGGCACCTATATCTTTTTAAAACCTTTAAAAAAAATAAAATAAGTAAATAGCTATTTTTCTTATTCTTGTCGAATGAATTTTTTTTAGCCACATTTACACCGATGAACACGCAAGAACAATTGCTCAATGTTAAGTACAATACAATGAGCCGAAATAAGCAAAATTAAGACACCTATATCTTTTTAAAACCTTTAAAAAAAATAAAATAAGTAAATAGCTATTTTTCTTATTCTTGTCGAATGAATTTTTTTTAGCTACATTTACACCGATGAACACGCAGGAGCAATTGCTCAATGTTAAGTACGATACAATGAGCTAAAATAAGCAAAATTAAGACACTCATATCATATCAAGACCTTTAAAAAAAAAAAAAAGTATATAGCTATTTTTCGTATTCTTGTCGAATGAATTTTTTGTAGCTACATTTACACCGATGAACACGCTGGAGCAATTGCCTAATGTTAGATACAGTACAATGAGCCAAAATAAGCAAAATTAAGACACCTTTATCTTTTTAAAACCTTTAAAAAAAATAAAATAAGTAATTAGCTATTTTTCGTATTCTTGCCGTATGAATTTTTTTAAGCTTCATTTACACCGATGAACACGCAGGAGCAATTGCCCAATGTTAAGTACAATACATTGAGCCAAAATAAGCAAAATAAAGACACCTATATCTTTTTAAAACCTTTAAAGAAAATAAAATAAGTAAATAGCTATTTTTCTTATTCTTGTCGAATGAATTTTTTTTAGCCATATTTACACCGATGAACACGCAGGAACAATTGCTCAATGTTAAGTACAATACATTGAGCCAAAATAAGCAAAATAAAGACACCTATATCTTTTTAAAACCTTTAAAAAAAATAAAATAAGTAAATAGCTATTTTTCTTATTCTTGTCGAATGAATTTTATTTAGCTACATTTACACCGATGAACAATCAGGAGCAATTGCTCAATGTTAAGTTCAATACAATGAGCCAAAATAAGCAAAATTAAGACACCGTATCATATCAAGACCTTTAAAAAAAATAAAAAAAGGAAATAGCTATTTTTTTTATTCTTGTCGAATGAATTTTTTTAGCAACATTTAAACCGATGAACACGCAGGAGCAATTGCTCAATGTCAAGTACAATACAACGAGCCAAAATAAGCAAAATTAAGACACCTATATCTTTTTAAAACCTTTAAAAAAATAAAATAAATAAATAGCTATTTTTCCTATTCTTGTCGAATGAATTTTTTGTAGCTACATTTACACCGATGAACACGCTGGAGCAATTGCCTAATGTTAGATACAATACAATGAGCCAAAATAAGCAAAATTAAGACACCTATATCTTTTTAAAACCTTTAAAAAAAATAAAATAAGTAATTAGCTATTTTTCGTATTCTTGCCGTATGAATTTTTTGTAGCTACATTTACACCGATGAACACGCAGGAGCAATTGCTCAATGTTAAGTACAATACATGGAGCCAAAATAAGCAAAATTAAGACACCTATATCTTTTTAAAACCTTTAAAAAAATAAAATACGTAAATAGCTATTTTTCTTATTCTTGTCGAATGAATTTTTTTCAGCTACATTTACACCGATGAACACGCTGGAGCAATTGCCTAATGTTAGATACAATACAATGAGCCAAAATAAGCAAAATTAAGACACCTATATCTTTTTAAAACCTTTAAAAAAAATAAAATAAGTAATTAGCTATTTTTCGTATTCTTGCCGTATGAATTTTTTTAAGCTACATTTACACCGATGAACACGCAGGAGCAATTGCTCAATGTTAAGTACAATACATGGAGCCAAAATTAGCAAAATTAAGACACCTATATCTTTTTAAAACCTTTAAAAAAAATAAAATAAGTAAATAGCTATTTTTCTTATTCTTGTCGAATGAATTTTTTTCAGCTACATTTACACCGATGAACACGCAGGAGCAATTGCTCAATGTTAAGTACAATACAATGAGCCAAAATAAGCAAAATTAAGACACTCATATCATATCAAGACCTTTAAAAAAAAAAATAAGTATATAGCTATTTTTCGAATTCTTGTCGAATGAATTTTTTGTAGCTACATTTACACCGATGAACACGCTGGAGCAATTGCCTAATGTTAGATACAGTACAGTGAGCCAAAATAAGCAAAATTAAGACACCTATATCTTTTTAAAACCTTTAAAAAAAAATAAAATAAGTAATTAGCTATTTTTCGTATTCTTGCCGTATGAATTTTTTTAAGCTTCATTTACACCGATGAACACGAAGGAGCAATTGCTCAATGTTAAGTACAATACATTGAGCCAAAATAAGCAAAATAAAGGCACCTATATCTTTTTAAAACCTTTAAAAAAAATAAAATAAGTAAATAGCTATTTTTCTTATTCTTGTCGAATGAATTTTTTTTAGCCACATTTACACCGATGAACACGCAAGAACAATTGCTCAATGTTAAGTACAATACAATGAGCCGAAATAAGCAAAATTAAGACACCTATATCTTTTTAAAACCTTTAAAAAAAATAAAATAGGTAAATAGCTATTTTTCTTATTCTTGTCGAATGAATTTTTTTTAGCTACATTTACACCGATGAACACGCAGGAGCAATTGCTCAATGTTAAGTACGATACAATGAGCTAAAATAAGCAAAATTAAGACACTCATATCATATCAAGACCTTTAAAAAAAAAAAAAAGTATATAGCTATTTTTCGTATTCTTGTCGAATGAATTTTTTGTAGCTACATTTACACCGATGAACACGCTGGAGCAATTGCCTAATGTTAGATACAGTACAATGAGCCAAAATAAGCAAAATTAAGACACCTTTATCTTTTTAAAACCTTTAAAAAAAATAAAATAAGTAATTAGCTATTTTTCGTATTCTTGCCGTATGAATTTTTTTAAGCTTCATTTACACCGATGAACACGCAGGAGCAATTGCCCAATGTTAAGTACAATACATTGAGCCAAAATAAGCAAAATAAAGACACCTATATCTTTTTAAAACCTTTAAAGAAAATAAAATAAGTAAATAGCTATTTTTCTTATTCTTGTCGAATGAATTTTTTTTAGCCACATTTACACCGATGAACACGCAGGAACAATTGCTCAATGTTAAGTACAATACATTGAGCCAAAATAAGCAAAATAAAGACACCTATATCTTTTTAAAACCTTTAAAAAAAATAAAATAAGTAAATAGCTATTTTTCTTATTCTTGTCGAATGAATTTTATTTAGCTACATTTACACCGATGAACAATCAGGAGCAATTGCTCAATGTTAAGTTCAATACAATGAGCCAAAATAAGCAAAATTAAGACACCGTATCATATCAAGACCTTTAAAAAAAATAAAAAAAGGAAATAGCTATTTTTTTTATTCTTGTCGAATGAATTTTTTTAGCAACATTTAAACCGATGAACACGCAGGAGCAATTGCTCAATGTCAAGTACAATACAACGAGCCAAAATAAGCAAAATTAAGACACCTATATCTTTTTAAAACCTTTAAAAAAATAAAATAAATAAATAGCTATTTTTCCTATACTTGTCGAATGAATTTTTTGTAGCTACATTTACACCGATGAACACGCTGGAGCAATTGCCTAATGTTAGATACAATACAATGAGCCAAAATAAGCAAAATTAAGACACCTATATCTTTTTAAAACCTTTAAAAAAAATAAAATAAGTAATTAGCTATTTTTCGTATTCTTGCCGTATGAATTTTTTTAAGCTACATTTACACCGATGAACACGCAGGAGCAATTGCTCAATGTTAAGTACAATACATGGAGCCAAAATAAGCAAAATTAAGACACCTATATCTTTTTAAAACCTTTAAAAAAATAAAATACGTAAATAGCTATTTTTCTTATTCTTGTCGAATGAATTTTTTTTAGCTACATTTACACCGATGAACACGCTGGAGCAATTGCTCAATGTTAATTACAATACAGTGAGCCACAATAAGCCAAATTAAGACACCCGTGTCATATCAAGACCTTTAAAAAAAATAAAATAAGTATATAGCAATTTTTCGTATTCTTGTCGAATGAATTTTTTGTAGCTACATTTACACCGATGAACACGCAGGAGCAATTGTTCAATGTTAAGTACAATACAATGAGCCAAAATAAGCCAAATTAAGACACCCTTATCATATCAAGACCTTTAAAAAAAATAAAATAAGTAAATAGCTATTTTTTTTATTCTTGTCGAATGAATTTTTTTTAGCAACATTTACACCGATGAACACGCAGGAGCAAAGGGCCAATGTTGAGTACAATACAATGAGCCTAAATAAGCAAAATTAAGACACCTATATCTTTTTAAGACCTTTAAAAAAAATAAAATAAGTAAATAGCTATTTTTCTTATTCTCGTCGAATGAATTTTTTTTAGCTACATTTACACCGATGAACACGCAGGAACAATTGCTCAATGTTAAGTACAATACGTTGAGCCAAAATAAGCAAAATTAAGACACCTATATCTTTTTTAAACCTTTAAAAAAAATAAAATAAGTAAATAGCTATTTTTCTTATTCTTGTCGAATGAATTTTTTTTAGCTACATTTACACCGATAAACACGCAGGAGCAATTGCTCAATGTTAAGTACAATACAGTGAGCCAAAATAAGCAAAATTAAGACACTCATGTCATATCAAGACCTTTAAAAAAAAAATAAGTATATAGCTATTTTTCGTATTCTTGTCAAATGAATTTTTTGTAGCTACATTTACACCGATGAACACGCTGGAGCAATTGCCTAATGTTAGATACAGTACAGTGAGCCAAAATAAGCAATATTAAGACACCCATATCTTTTCAAAACCTTTAAAAAAAATAAAATAAGTAAATAGCTACTTTTCGTATTCTTGCCGTATGAATTTTTTTAAGCTACATTTACACCGATGAACACGCAGGAGCAATTGCTCAATATTAAATACAATACATTGAGCCAAAATAAGCAAAATTAAGACACCTATATCTTTTAAAGACCTTTAAAAAAAAAAGAAGTATATAGCTATTTTTTGTATTCTTGTCGAATGAATTTTTTTTAGCTACATTTACACCGACGTACACGCAGGAGCAAATGGTCAATGTTAAGTACAATACAATGAGCCAAAATAAGCCAAATTAAGACACCCTTATCATATCAAGACCTTTAAAAAAAATAAAATAAGTAAATAGCTATTTTTTTTATTCTTGTCGAATGAATTTTTTTTAGCAACATTTACACCGATGAACACGCAGGAGCAAAGGGCCAATGTTAAGTACAATACAATGAGCCTAAATAAGCAAAATTAAGACACCTATATCTTTTTAAGACCTTTAAAAAAAATAAAATAAGTAAATAGCTATTTTTCTTATTCTCGTCGAATGAATTTTTTTTAGCTACATTTACACCGATGAACACGCAGGAACAATTGCTCAATGTTAAGTACAATACGTTGAGCCTAAATAAGCAAAACTAAGACACCTATATCTTTTTAAGACCTTTAAAAAAATAAAATAAGTAAATAGCTATTTTTCTTATTCTTGTCGAATGAATTTTATTTAGCTACATTTACACCGATGAACACGCAGGAACAATTGTTCAATGTTAAGTACAATACATTGAGCCAAAATAGGCAAAATTAAGGCACCTATATCTTTTTAGAACCTTTAAAAAAAATAAAATTAGTAAAGAGCTATTTTTCTTACTCTTGTCGAATGAATTTTATTTAGCTACATTTACACCGATGAACATGCAGGAGCAATTGCTCAATGTTAAGTACAATACAGTGAGCCAAAATAAGCAAAATTTAGACACCCATATCATTTCAAGACCTATAAAAAAAATAAAATAAGTAAATAGCTATTTTTTTTATTCTTGTCGAATGAATTTCTTTTAGCAACATTTAAACCGATGAACACGCAGGAGCAATTGCTCAATGTCAAGTACAATACATTGAGCCAAAATAAGCAAAATTAAGACACCTATATCTTTTTAAAACCTTTAAAAAAATAAAATAAGTAAATAGCTATTTTTCTTATTCTTGTCGAATGAATTTTTTTTAGCTACATTTACACCGATGAAAACGCAGGAGCAAATGCTTAATGTTAAATACAATACAATGAGCCAAAATAAGCCAAATTAAGACACCCGTGTCATATCAAGACCTTTAAAAAAAATAAAATAAGTATATAGCTATTTTTCGTATTCATGTCGAATGAATTTTTTGTAGCTACATTTACACCGATGAACACGCAGGAGCAAGTGGCCAATGTAACGTACAATACAATGAGCCTAAATAAGCAAAATTAAGACACCTATATCTTTTTAAGACCTTTAAAAAAATAAAATAAGTAAATAGCTATTTTTCTTATTCTTGTCGAATGAATTTGTTTTAGCTACATTTACACCGATGAACACGCAGGAACAATTGCTCAATGTTAAGTACAATACAATGAGCCAAAATAAGCAAAATTAAGACACGCTTATCATATCAAGACCTTTAAAAAAAATAAAATAAGTAAATAGCTATTTTTCTTATTCTTGTCGAATGAATTTGTTTTAGCTACATTTACACCGACGAACACGCAGGAACAATTGCTCAATGTTAAGTACAATACATTGAGCCAAAATAAGCAAAATTAAGGCACCTATATCTTTTTAAAACCTTTAAAAAAAATAAAATAAGTAATTAGCTATTTTTCGTATTCTTGTCGAATGAATTTTTTGTAGCTACATTTACACCGATGAACACGCTGGAGCAATTGCCTAATGTTAGATACAATACAATGAGCCAAAATAAGCAAAATTAAGACACCTATATCTTTTTAAAACCTTTAAAAAAAATAAAATAAGTAATTAGCTATTTTTCGTATTCTTGCCGTATGAATTTTTTTAAGCTACATTTACACCGATGAACACGCAGGAGCAATTGCTCAATGTTAAGTACAATACATGGAGCCAAAATAAGCAAAATTAAGACACCTATATCTTTTTAAAACCTTTAAAAAAATAAAATACGTAAATAGCTATTTTTCTTATTCTTGTCGAATGAATTTTTTTTAGCTACATTTACACCGATGAACACGCTGGAGCAATTGCTCAATGTTAATTACGATACAGTGAGCCACAATAAGCCAAATTAAGACACCCGTGTCATATCAAGACCTTTAAAAAAAATAAAATAAGTATATAGCAATTTTTCGTATTCTTGTCGAATGAATTTTTTGTAGCTACATTTACACCGATGAACACGCAGGAGCAATTGTTCAATGTTAAGTACAATACAATGAGCCAAAATAAGCCAAATTAAGACACCCTTATCATATCAAGACCTTTAAAAAAAATAAAATAAGTAAATAGCTATTTTTTTTATTCTTGTCGAATGAATTTTTTTTAGCAACATTTACACCGATGAACACGCAGGAGCAAAGGGCCAATGTTGAGTACAATACAATGAGCCTAAATAAGCAAAATTAAGACACCTATATCTTTTTAAGACCTTTAAAAAAAATAAAATAAGTAAATAGCTATTTTTCTTATTCTCGTCGAATGAATTTTTTTTAGCTACATTTACACCGATGAACACGCAGGAACAATTGCTCAATGTTAAGTACAATACGTTGAGCCAAAATAAGCAAAATTAAGACACCTATATCTTTTTTAAACCTTTAAAAAAAATAAAATAAGTAAATAGCTATTTTTCTTATTCTTGTCGAATGAATTTTTTTTAGCTACATTTACACCGATAAACACGCAGGAGCAATTGCTCAATGTTAAGTACAATACAGTGAGCCAAAATAAGCAAAATTAAGACACTCATGTCATATCAAGACCTTTAAAAAAAAAATAAGTATATAGCTATTTTTCGTATTCTTGTCAAATGAATTTTTTGTAGCTACATTTACACCGATGAACACGCTGGAGCAATTGCCTAATGTTAGATACAGTACAGTGAGCCAAAATAAGCAATATTAAGACACCCATATCTTTTCAAAACCTTTAAAAAAAATAAAATAAGTAAATAGCTACTTTTCGTATTCTTGCCGTATGAATTTTTTTAAGCTACATTTACACCGATGAACACGCAGGAGCAATTGCTCAATATTAAATACAATACATTGAGCCAAAATAAGCAAAATTAAGACACCTATATCTTTTAAAGACCTTTAAAAAAAAAAGAAGTATATAGCTATTTTTTGTATTCTTGTCGAATGAATTTTTTTTAGCTACATTTACACCGACGTACACGCAGGAGCAAATGGTCAATGTTAAGTACAATACAATGAGCCAAAATAAGCCAAATTAAGACACCCTTATCATATCAAGACCTTTAAAAAAAATAAAATAAGTAAATAGCTATTTTTTTTATTCTTGTCGAATGAATTTTTTTTAGCAACATTTACACCGATGAACACGCAGGAGCAAAGGGCCAATGTTAAGTACAATACAATGAGCCTAAATAAGCAAAATTAAGACACCTATATCTTTTTAAGACCTTTAAAAAAAATAAAATAAGTAAATAGCTATTTTTCTTATTCTCGTCGAATGAATTTTTTTTAGCTACATTTACACCGATGAACACGCAGGAACAATTGCTCAATGTAAAGTACAATACGTTGAGCCTAAATAAGCAAAATTAAGACACCTATATCTTTTTAAGACCTTTAAAAAAATAAAATAAGTAAATAGCTATTTTTCTTATTCTTGTCGAATGAATTTTATTTAGCTACATTTACACCGATGAACACGCAGGAGCAATTGCTCAATGTTAAGTACAATACATGGAGCCAAAATAAGCAAAATTAAGACACCTATATCTTTTTAAAACCTTTAAAAAAATAAAATACGTAAATAGCTATTTTTCTTATTCTTGTCGAATGAATTTTTTTCAGCTACATTTACACCGATGAACACGCAGGAGCAATTGCTCAATGTTAAGTACAATACAATGAGCCAAAATAAGCAAAATTAAGACACTCATATCATATCAAGACCTTTAAAAAAAAAAATAAGTATATAGCTATTTTTCGAATTCTTGTCGAATGAATTTTTTGTAGCTACATTTACACCGATGAACACGCTGGAGCAATTGCCTAATGTTAGATACAGTACAGTGAGCCAAAATAAGCAAAATTAAGACACCTATATCTTTTTAAAACCTTTAAAAAAAAATAAAATAAGTAATTAGCTATTTTTCGTATTCTTGCCGTATGAATTTTTTTAAGCTTCATTTACACCGATGAACACGAAGGAGCAATTGCTCAATGTTAAGTACAATACATTGAGCCAAAATAAGCAAAATAAAGGCACCTATATCTTTTTAAAACCTTTAAAAAAAATAAAATAAGTAAATAGCTATTTTTCTTATTCTTGTCGAATGAATTTTTTTTAGCCACATTTACACCGATGAACACGCAAGAACAATTGCTCAATGTTAAGTACAATACAATGAGCCGAAATAAGCAAAATTAAGACACCTATATCTTTTTAAAACCTTTAAAAAAAATAAAATAAGTAAATAGCTATTTTTCTTATTCTTGTCGAATGAATTTTTTTTAGCTACATTTACACCGATGAACACGCAGGAGCAATTGCTCAATGTTAAGTACGATACAATGAGCTAAAATAAGCAAAATTAAGACACTCATATCATATCAAGACCTTTAAAAAAAAAAAAAAGTATATAGCTATTTTTCGTATTCTTGTCGAATGAATTTTTTGTAGCTACATTTACACCGATGAACACGCTGGAGCAATTGCCTAATGTTAGATACAGTACAATGAGCCAAAATAAGCAAAATTAAGACACCTTTATCTTTTTAAAACCTTTAAAAAAAATAAAATAAGTAATTAGCTATTTTTCGTATTCTTGCCGTATGAATTTTTTTAAGCTTCATTTACACCGATGAACACGCAGGAGCAATTGCCCAATGTTAAGTACAATACATTGAGCCAAAATAAGCAAAATAAAGACACCTATATCTTTTTAAAACCTTTAAAGAAAATAAAATAAGTAAATAGCTATTTTTCTTATTCTTGTCGAATGAATTTTTTTTAGCCACATTTACACCGATGAACACGCAGGAACAATTGCTCAATGTTAAGTACAATACATTGAGCCAAAATAAGCAAAATAAAGACACCTATATCTTTTTAAAACCTTTAAAAAAAATAAAATAAGTAAATAGCTATTTTTCTTATTCTTGTCGAATGAATTTTATTTAGCTACATTTACACCGATGAACAATCAGGAGCAATTGCTCAATGTTAAGTTCAATACAATGAGCCAAAATAAGCAAAATTAAGACACCGTATCATATCAAGACCTTTAAAAAAAATAAAAAAAGGAAATAGCTATTTTTTTTATTCTTGTCGAATGAATTTTTTTAGCAACATTTAAACCGATGAACACGCAGGAGCAATTGCTCAATGTCAAGTACAATACAACGAGCCAAAATAAGCAAAATTAAGACACCTATATCTTTTTAAAACCTTTAAAAAAATAAAATAAATAAATAGCTATTTTTCCTATTCTTGTCGAATGAATTTTTTGTAGCTACATTTACACCGATGAACACGCTGGAGCAATTGCCTAATGTTAGATACAATACAATGAGCCAAAATAAGCAAAATTAAGACACCTATATCTTTTTAAAACCTTTAAAAAAAATAAAATAAGTAATTAGCTATTTTTCGTATTCTTGCCGTATGAATTTTTTTAAGCTACATTTACACCGATGAACACGCAGGAGCAATTGCTCAATGTTAAGTACAATACATGGAGCCAAAATAAGCAAAATTAAGACACCTATATCTTTTTAAAACCTTTAAAAAAATAAAATACGTAAATAGCTATTTTTCTTATTCTTGTCGAATGAATTTTTTTTAGCTACATTTACACCGATGAACACGCTGGAGCAATTGCTCAATGTTAATTACAATACAGTGAGCCACAATAAGCCAAATTAAGACACCCGTGTCATATCAAGACCTTTAAAAAAAATAAAATAAGTATATAGCAATTTTTCGTATTCTTGTCGAATGAATTTTTTGTAGCTACATTTACACCGATGAACACGCAGGAGCAATTGTTCAATGTTAAGTACAATACAATGAGCCAAAATAAGCCAAATTAAGACACCCTTATCATATCAAGACCTTTAAAAAAAATAAAATAAGTAAATAGCTATTTTTTTTATTCTTGTCGAATGAATTTTTTTTAGCAACATTTACACCGATGAACACGCAGGAGCAAAGGGCCAATGTTGAGTACAATACAATGAGCCTAAATAAGCAAAATTAAGACACCTATATCTTTTTAAGACCTTTAAAAAAAATAAAATAAGTAAATAGCTATTTTTCTTATTCTCGTCGAATGAATTTTTTTTAGCTACATTTACACCGATGAGCACGCAGGAACAATTGCTCAATGTTAAGTACAATACGTTGAGCCAAAATAAGCAAAATTAAGACACCTATATCTTTTTTAAACCTTTAAAAAAAATAAAATAAGTAAATAGCTATTTTTCTTATTCTTGTCGAATGAATTTTTTTTAGCTACATTTACACCGATAAACACGCAGGAGCAATTGCTCAATGTTAAGTACAATACAGTGAGCCAAAATAAGCAAAATTAAGACACTCATGTCATATCAAGACCTTTAAAAAAAAAATAAGTATATAGCTATTTTTCGTATTCTTGTCAAATGAATTTTTTGTAGCTACATTTACACCGATGAACACGCTGGAGCAATTGCCTAATGTTAGATACAGTACATTGAGCCAAAATAAGCAATATTAAGACACCCATATCTTTTCAAAACCTTTAAAAAAAATAAAATAAGTAAATAGCTACTTTTCGTATTCTTGCCGTATGAATTTTTTTAAGCTACATTTACACCGATGAACACGCAGGAGCAATTGCTCAATATTAAATACAATACATTGAGCCAAAATAAGCAAAATTAAGACACCTATATCTTTTAAAGACCTTTAAAAAAAAAAGAAGTATATAGCTATTTTTTGTATTCTTGTCGAATGAATTTTTTTTAGCTACATTTACACCGACGTACACGCAGGAGCAAATGGTCAATGTTAAGTACAATACAATGAGCCAAAATAAGCCAAATTAAGACACCCTTATCATATCAAGACCTTTAAAAAAAATAAAATAAGTAAATAGCTATTTTTTTTATTCTTGTCGAATGAATTTTTTTTAGCAACATTTACACCGATGAACACGCAGGAGCAAAGGGCCAATGTTAAGTACAATACAATGAGCCTAAATAAGCAAAATTAAGACACCTATATCTTTTTAAGACCTTTAAAAAAAATAAAATAAGTAAATAGCTATTTTTCTTATTCTCGTCGAATGAATTTTTTTTAGCTACATTTACACCGATGAACACGCAGGAACAATTGCTCAATGTTAAGTACAATACGTTGAGCCTAAATAAGCAAAATTAAGACACCTATATCTTTTTAAGACCTTTAAAAAAATAAAATAAGTAAATAGCTATTTTTCTTATTCTTGTCGAATGAATTTTATTTAGCTACATTTACACCGATGAACACGCAGGAACAATTGTTCAATGTTAAGTACAATACATTGAGCCAAAATAGGCAAAATTAAGGCACCTATATCTTTTTAGAACCTTTAAAAAAAATAAAATTAGTAAAGAGCTATTTTTCTTACTCTTGTCGAATGAATTTTATTTAGCTACATTTACACCGATGAACATGCAGGAGCAATTGCTCAATGTTAAGTACAATACAGTGAGCCAAAATAAGCAAAATTTAGACACCCATATCATTTCAAGACCTATAAAAAAAATAAAATAAGTAAATAGCTATTTTTTTTATTCTTGTCGAATGAATTTCTTTTAGCAACATTTAAACCGATGAACACGCAGGAGCAATTGCTCAATGTCAAGTACAATACATTGAGCCAAAATAAGCAAAATTAAGACACCTATATCTTTTTAAAACCTTTAAAAAAATAAAATAAGTAAATAGCTATTTTTCTTATTCTTGTCGAATGAATTTTTTTTAGCTACATTTACACCGATGAAAACGCAGGAGCAAATGCTTAATGTTAAATACAATACAATGAGCCAAAATAAGCCAAATTAAGACACCCGTGTCATATCAAGACCTTTAAAAAAAATAAAATAAGTATATAGCTATTTTTCGTATTCATGTCGAATGAATTTTTTGTAGCTACATTTACACCGATGAACACGCAGGAGCAAGTGGCCAATGTAACGTACAATACAATGAGCCTAAATAAGCAAAATTAAGACACCTATATCTTTTTAAGACCTTTAAAAAAATAAAATAAGTAAATAGCTATTTTTCTTATTCTTGTCGAATGAATTTGTTTTAGCTACATTTACACCGATGAACACGCAGGAACAATTGCTCAATGTTAAGTACAATACAATGAGCCAAAATAAGCAAAATTAAGACACGCTTATCATATCAAGACCTTTAAAAAAAATAAAATAAGTAAATAGCTATTTTTCTTATTCTTGTCGAATGAATTTGTTTTAGCTACATTTACACCGACGAACACGCAGGAACAATTGCTCAATGTTAAGTACAATACATTGAGCCAAAATAAGCAAAATTAAGGCACCTATATCTTTTTAAAACCTTTAAAAAAAATAAAATAAGTAATTAGCTATTTTTCGTATTCTTGTCGAATGAATTTTTTGTAGCTACATTTACACCGATGAACACGCTGGAGCAATTGCCTAATGTTAGATACAATACAATGAGCCAAAATAAGCAAAATTAAGACACCTATATCTTTTTAAAACCTTTAAAAAAAATAAAATAAGTAATTAGCTATTTTTCGTATTCTTGCCGTATGAATTTTTTTAAGCTACATTTACACCGATGAACACGCAGGAGCAATTGCTCAATGTTAAGTACAATACATGGAGCCAAAATAAGCAAAATTAAGACACCTATATCTTTTTAAAACCTTTAAAAAAAGAAAATACGTAAATAGCTATTTTTCTTATTCTTGTCGAATGAATTTTTTTTAGCTACATTTACACCGATGAACACGCTGGAGCAATTGCTCAATGTTAATTACAATACAGTGAGCCACAATAAGCCAAATTAAGACACCCGTGTCATATCAAGACCTTTAAAAAAAATAAAATAAGTATATAGCAATTTTTCGTATTCTTGTCGAATGAATTTTTTGTAGCTACATTTACACCGATGAACACGCAGGAGCAATTGTTCAATGTTAAGTACAATACAATGAGCCAAAATAAGCCAAATTAAGACACCCTTATCATATCAAGACCTTTAAAAAAAATAAAATAAGTAAATAGCTATTTTTTTTATTCTTGTCGAATGAATTTTTTTTAGCAACATTTACACCGATGAACACGCAGGAGCAAAGGGCCAATGTTGAGTACAATACAATGAGCCTAAATAAGCAAAATTAAGACACCTATATCTTTTTAAGACCTTTAAAAAAAATAAAATAAGTAAATAGCTATTTTTCTTATTCTCGTCGAATGAATTTTTTTTAGCTACATTTACACCGATGAACACGCAGGAACAATTGCTCAATGTTAAGTACAATACGTTGAGCCAAAATAAGCAAAATTAAGACACCTATATCTTTTTTAAACCTTTAAAAAAAATAAAATAAGTAAATAGCTATTTTTCTTATTCTTGTCGAATGAATTTTTTTTAGCTACATTTACACCGATAAACACGCAGGAGCAATTGCTCAATGTTAAGTACAATACAGTGAGCCAAAATAAGCAAAATTAAGACACTCATGTCATATCAAGACCTTTAAAAAAAAAATAAGTATATAGCTATTTTTCGTATTCTTGTCAAATGAATTTTTTGTAGCTACATTTACACCGATGAACACGCTGGAGCAATTGCCTAATGTTAGATACAGTACAGTGAGCCAAAATAAGCAATATTAAGACACCCATATCTTTTCAAAACCTTTAAAAAAAATAAAATAAGTAAATAGCTACTTTTCGTATTCTTGCCGTATGAATTTTTTTAAGCTACATTTACACCGATGAACACGCAGGAGCAATTGCTCAATATTAAATACAATACATTGAGCCAAAATAAGCAAAATTAAGACACCTATATCTTTTAAAGACCTTTAAAAAAAAAAGAAGTATATAGCTATTTTTTGTATTCTTGTCGAATGAATTTTTTTTAGCTACATTTACACCGACGTACACGCAGGAGCAAATGGTCAATGTTAAGTACAATACAATGAGCCAAAATAAGCCAAATTAAGACACCCTTATCATATCAAGACCTTTAAAAAAAATAAAATAAGTAAATAGCTATTTTTTTTATTCTTGTCGAATGAATTTTTTTTAGCAACATTTACACCGATGAACACGCAGGAGCAAAGGGCCAATGTTAAGTACAATACAATGAGCCTAAATAAGCAAAATTAAGACACCTATATCTTTTTAAGACCTTTAAAAAAAATAAAATAAGTAAATAGCTATTTTTCTTATTCTCGTCGAATGAATTTTTTTTAGCTACATTTACACCGATGAACACGCAGGAACAATTGCTCAATGTAAAGTACAATACGTTGAGCCTAAATAAGCAAAATTAAGACACCTATATCTTTTTAAGACCTTTAAAAAAATAAAATAAGTAAATAGCTATTTTTCTTATTCTTGTCGAATGAATTTTATTTAGCTACATTTACACCGATGAACACGCAGGAACAATTGTTCAATGTTAAGTACAATACATTGAGCCAAAATAGGCAAAATTTAGACACCCATATCATTTCAAGATCTATAAAAAAAATAAAATAAGTAAATAGCTATTTTTTTTATTCTTGTCGAATGAATTTCTTTTAGCAACATTTAAACCGATGAACACGCAGGAGCAATTGCTCAATGTCAAGTACCATACATTGAGCCAAAATAAGCAAAATTAAGACACCTATATCTTTTTAAAACCTTTAAAAAAATAAAATAAGTATATAGCTATTTTTCGTATTCTTGTCGAATGAATTTTTTTTAGCTACATTTACACCGATATACACGCAGGAGCAATTGCTCAATGTTAAGTACAATACGTTGAGCCAAAATAAGCAAAATTAAGACACGCTTATCATATCAAGACCTTTAAAAAAAATAAAATAAGTAAATAGCTATTTTTCTTATTCTTGTCGAATGAATTTGTTTTAGCTACATTTACACCGACGAACACGCAGGAACAATTCCTCAATGTTAAGTACAATACATTGAGCCAAAATAAGCAAAATTAAGGCACCTATATCTTTTTAAAACCTTTAAAAAAAATAAAATAAGTATATAGCTATTTTTCGTATTCTTGACGAATGAATTTTTTGTAGCTACATTTACACCGATGAACACGCAGGAGCAAATGGCCAATGTTAAGTACAAAACATTGAGCCAAAATAAGCAAAATTAAGACACCCATATCATTTCAAGACCATTAAAAAAAATAAAATAAGTATATAGCTATTATCGTATTCTTGTCGAATGAATTTTTTGTAGCTACATTTACACCGATGAACACGCAGGAGCAATTGTTCAATGTTAAGTACAATACAATGAGCCAAAATAAGCCAAATTAAGACACCCTTATCATATCAAGACCTTTAAAAAAAATAAAATAAGTAAATAGCTATTTTTTTTATTCTTGTCGAATGAATTTTTTTTAGCAACATTTACACCGATGAACACGCAGGAGCAAAGGGCCAATGTTGAGTACAATACAATGAGCCTAAATAAGCAAAATTAAGACACCTATATCTTTTTAAGACCTTTAAAAAAAATAAAATAAGTAAATAGCTATTTTTCTTATTCTCGTCGAATGAATTTTTTTTAGCTACATTTACACCGATGAACACGCAGGAACAATTGCTCAATGTTAAGTACAATACGTTGAGCCAAAATAAGCAAAATTAAGACACCTATATCTTTTTTAAACCTTTAAAAAAAATAAAATAAGTAAATAGCTATTTTTCTTATTCTTGTCGAATGAATTTTATTTAGCTACATTTACACCGATGAACACGCAGGAACAATTGTTCAATGTTAAGTACAATACATTGAGCCAAAATAGGCAAAATTAAGGCACCTATATCTTTTTAGAACCTTTAAAAAAAATAAAATTAGTAAAGAGCTATTTTTCTTACTCTTGTCGAATGAATTTTATTTAGCTACATTTACACCGATGAACATGCAGAAGCAATTGCTCAACGTTAAGTACAATACAGTGAGCCAAAATAAGCAAAATTTAGACACCCATATCATTTCAAGACCTATAAAAAAAATAAAATAAGTAAATAGCTATTTTTTTTATTCTTGTCGAATGAATTTCTTTTAGCAACATTTAAACCGATGAACACGCAGGAGCAATTGCTCAATGTCAAGTACAATACATTGAGCCAAAATAAGCAAAATTAAGACACCTATATCTTTTTAAAACCTTTAAAAAAATAAAATAAGTAAATAGCTATTTTTCTTATTCTTGTCGAATGAATTTTTTTTAGCTACATTTACACCGATGAAAACGCAGGAGCAAATGCTTAATGTTAAATACAATACAATGAGCCAAAATAAGCCAAATTAAGACACCCGTGTCATATCAAGACCTTTAAAAAAAATAAAATAAGTATATAGCTATTTTTCGTATTCATGTCGAATGAATTTTTTGTAGCTACATTTACACCGATGAACACGCAGGAGCAAGTGGCCAATGTAACGTACAATACAATGAGCCTAAATAAGCAAAATTAAGACACCTATATCTTTTTAAGACCTTTAAAAAAATAAAATAAGTAAATAGCTATTTTTCTTATTCTTGTCGAATGAATTTGTTTTAGCTACATTTACACCGATGAACACGCATGAACAATTGCTCAATGTTAAGTACAATACAGTGAGCCAAAATAAGCAAAATTAAGACACTCATGTCATATCAAGACCTTTAAAAAAAAAATAAGTATATAGCTATTTTTCGTATTCTTGTCAAATGAATTTTTTGTAGCTACATTTACACCGATGAACACGCTGGAGCAATTGCCTAATGTTAGATACAGTACAGTGAGCCAAAATAAGCAATATTAAGACACCCATATCTTTTCAAAACCTTTAAAAAAAATAAAATAAGTAAATAGCTACTTTTCGTATTCTTGCCGTATGAATTTTTTTAAGCTACATTTACACCGATGAACACGCAGGAGCAATTGCTCAATATTAAATACAATACATTGAGCCAAAATAAGCAAAATTAAGACACCTATATCTTTTAAAGACCTTTAAAAAAAAAAGAAGTATATAGCTATTTTTTGTATTCTTGTCGAATGAATTTTTTTTAGCTACATTTACACCGACGTACACGCAGGAGCAAATGGTCAATGTTAAGTACAATACAATGAGCCAAAATAAGCCAAATTAAGACACCCTTATCATATCAAGACCTTTAAAAAAAATAAAATAAGTAAATAGCTATTTTTTTTATTCTTGTCGAATGAATTTTTTTTAGCAACATTTACACCGATGAACACGCAGGAGCAAAGGGCCAATGTTAAGTACAATACAATGAGCCTAAATAAGCAAAATTAAGACACCTATATCTTTTTAAAACCTTTAAAAAAATAAAATAAGTAAATAGCTATTTTTCTTATTCTTGTCGAATGAATTTTTTTTAGCTACATTTACACCGATGAACACGCAGGAACAATTGCTCAATGTAAAGTACAATACGTTGAGCCTAAATAAGCAAAATTAAGACACCTATATCTTTTTAAGACCTTTAAAAAAATAAAATAAGTAAATAGCTATTTTTCTTATTCTTGTCGAATGAATTTTATTTAGCTACATTTACACCGATGAACACGCAGGAACAATTGTTCAATGTTAAGTACAATACATTGAGCCAAAATAGGCAAAATTTAGACACCCATATCATTTCAAGATCTATAAAAAAAATAAAATAAGTAAATAGCTATTTTTTTTATTCTTGTCGAATGAATTTCTTTTAGCAACATTTAAACCGATGAACACGCAGGAGCAATTGCTCAATGTCAAGTACCATACATTGAGCCAAAATAAGCAAAATTAAGACACCTATATCTTTTTAAAACCTTTAAAAAAATAAAATAAGTATATAGCTATTTTTCGTATTCTTGTCGAATGAATTTTTTTTAGCTACATTTACACCGATAAACACGCAGGAGCAATTGCTCAATGTTAAGTACAATACGTTGAGCCAAAATAAGCAAAATTAAGACACGCTTATCATATCAAGACCTTTAAAAAAAATAAAATAAGTAAATAGCTATTTTTCTTATTCTTGTCGAATGAATTTGTTTTAGCTACATTTACACCGACGAACACGCAGGAACAATTCCTCAATGTTAAGTACAATACATTGAGCCAAAATAAGCAAAATTAAGGCACCTATATCTTTTTAAAACCTTTAAAAAAAATAAAATAAGTATATAGCTATTTTTCGTATTCTTGACGAATGAATTTTTTGTAGCTACATTTACACCGATGAACACGCAGGAGCAAATGGCCAATGTTAAGTACAAAACATTGAGCCAAAATAAGCAAAATTAAGACACCCATATCATTTCAAGACCATTAAAAAAAATAAAATAAGTATATAGCTATTATCGTATTCTTGTCGAATGAATTTTTTGTAGCTACATTTACACCGATGAACACGCAGGAGCAATTGTTCAATGTTAAGTACAATACAATGAGCCAAAATAAGCCAAATTAAGACACCCTTATCATATCAAGACCTTTAAAAAAAATAAAATAAGTAAATAGCTATTTTTTTTATTCTTGTCGAATGAATTTTTTTTAGCAACATTTACACCGATGAACACGCAGGAGCAAAGGGCCAATGTTGAGTACAATACAATGAGCCTAAATAAGCAAAATTAAGACACCTATATCTTTTTAAGACCTTTAAAAAAAATAAAATAAGTAAATAGCTATTTTTCTTATTCTCGTCGAATGAATTTTTTTTAGCTACATTTACACCGATGAACACGCAGGAACAATTGCTCAATGTTAAGTACAATACGTTGAGCCAAAATAAGCAAAATTAAGACACCTATATCTTTTTTAAACCTTTAAAAAAAATAAAATAAGTAAATAGCTATTTTTCTTATTCTTGTCGAATGAATTTTATTTAGCTACATTTACACCGATGAACACGCAGGAACAATTGTTCAATGTTAAGTACAATACATTGAGCCAAAATAGGCAAAATTAAGGCACCTATATCTTTTTAGAACCTTTAAAAAAAATAAAATTAGTAAAGAGCTATTTTTCTTACTCTTGTCGAATGAATTTTATTTAGCTACATTTACACCGATGAACATGCAGAAGCAATTGCTCAACGTTAAGTACAATACAGTGAGCCAAAATAAGCAAAATTTAGACACCCATATCATTTCAAGACCTATAAAAAAAATAAAATAAGTAAATAGCTATTTTTTTTATTCTTGTCGAATGAATTTCTTTTAGCAACATTTAAACCGATGAACACGCAGGAGCAATTGCTCAATGTCAAGTACAATACATTGAGCCAAAATAAGCAAAATTAAGACACCTATATCTTTTTAAAACCTTTAAAAAAATAAAATAAGTAAATAGCTATTTTTCTTATTCTTGTCGAATGAATTTTTTTTAGCTACATTTACACCGATGAAAACGCAGGAGCAAATGCTTAATGTTAAATACAATACAATGAGCCAAAATAAGCCAAATTAAGACACCCGTGTCATATCAAGACCTTTAAAAAAAATAAAATAAGTATATAGCTATTTTTCGTATTCATGTCGAATGAATTTTTTGTAGCTACATTTACACCGATGAACACGCAGGAGCAAGTGGCCAATGTAACGTACAATACAATGAGCCTAAATAAGCAAAATTAAGACACCTATATCTTTTTAAGACCTTTAAAAAAATAAAATAAGTAAATAGCTATTTTTCTTATTCTTGTCGAATGAATTTGTTTTAGCTACATTTACACCGATGAACACGCATGAACAATTGCTCAATGTTAAGTACAATACAATGAGCCAAAATAAGCAAAATTAAGACACGCTTATCATATCAAGACCTTTAAAAAAAATAAAATAAGTAAATAGCTATTTTTCTTATTCTTGTCGAATGAATTTGTTTTAGCTACATTTACACCGACGAACACGCAGGAACAATTGCTCAATGTTAAGTACAATACATTGAGCCAAAATAAGCAAAATTAAGGCACCTATATCTTTTTAAAACCTTTAAAAAAAATAAAATAAGTATATAGCTATTTTTCGTATTCTTGACGAATGAATTTTTTGTAGCTACATTTACACCGATGAACACGCAGGAGCAAATGGCCAATGTTAAGTACAAAACAATGAGCCTAAATAAGCAAAATTAAGACACCTATATCTTTTTAAGACCTTTAAAAAAAATAAAATAAGTAAATAGCTATTTTTCTTATATTTGTCGATTGAATTTTTTTTAGCTACATTTACACCGATCAACACGCTGGAACAATTGCTCAATGTTAAGTACAATACATTGAGCCAAAATAAGCAAAATAAAGACACCTATATCTTTTTAACACCTTTAAAAAAAATAAAATAAGTAAATAGCTATATTTCTTATTCTTGTCGAATGAATTTTATTTAGCTACATTTACACCGATGAACAATCAGGAGCAATTGCTCAATGTTAAGTTCAATACAATGAGCCAAAATAAGCAAAATTAAGACACCCTTATCATATCAAGACCTTTAAAAAAAATAAAATAAGTAAATAGCTATTTTTCTTATTCTTGTCGAATGAATTTTTTTTAGCTACATTTACACCGATGAACACGCAAGAGCAATTGCTTAATGTCAAGTACAATACATTGAGCCAAAATAAGCAAAATTAAGACACCTATATCTTTTAAAAACCTTTAAAAAAATAAAATAAGTAAATAGCTATTTTTCTTATTCTTGTCGAATGAATTTTATTTAGCTACATTTACACCGATGAACACGCAGGAACAATTGTTCAATGTTAAGTACAATACATTGAGCCAAAATTGGCAAAATTAAGGCACCTATATCTTTTTAGAACCTTTAAAAAAAATAAAATTAGTAAAGAGCTATTTTTCTTACTCTTGTCGAATGAATTTTATTTAGCTACATTTACACCGATGAACATGCAGGAGCAATTGCTCAATGTTAAGTACAATACAGTGAGCCAAAATAAGCAAAATTTAGACACCCATATCATTTCAAGACCTATAAAAAAAATAAAATAAGTAAATAGCTATTTTTTTTATTCTTGTCGAATGAATTTTTTTTAGCAACATTTAAACCGATGAACACGCAGGAGCAATTGCTCAATGTCAAGTACAATACATTGAGCCAAAATAAGCAAAATTAAGACACCTATATCTTTTTAAAACCTTTAAAAAAATAAAATAAGTAAATAGCTATTTTTCTTATTCTTGTCGAATGAATTTTTTTTAGCTACATTTACACCGATGAAAACGCAGGAGCAAATGCTTAATGTTAAATACAATACAATGAGCCAAAATAAGCCAAACTAAGACACCCGTGTCATATCAAGACCTTTAAAAAAAATAAAATAAGTATATAGCTATTTTTCGTATTCATGTCGAATGAATTTTTTGTAGCTACATTTACACCGATGAACACGCAGGAGCAAGTGGCCAATGTAACGTACAATACAATGAGCCTAAATAAGCAAAATTAAGACACCTATATCTTTTTAAGACCTTTAAAAAAATAAAATAAGTAAATAGCTATTTTTCTTATTCTTGTCGAATGAATTTGTTTTAGCTACATTTACACCGATGAACACGCAGGAACAATTGCTCAATGTTAAGTACAATACAATGAGCCAAAATAAGCAAAATTAAGACACGCTTATCATATCAAGACCTTTAAAAAAAATAAAATAAGTAAATAGCTATTTTTCTTATTCTTGTCGAATGAATTTGTTTTAGCTACATTTACACCGACGAACACGCAGGAACAATTGCTCAATGTTAAGTACAATACATTGAGCCAAAATAAGCAAAATTAAGGCACCTATATCTTTTTAAAACCTTTAAAAAAAATAAAATAAGTATATAGCTATTTTTCGTATTCTTGACGAATGAATTTTTTGTAGCTACATTTACACCGATGAACACGCAGGAGCAAATGGCCAATGTTAAGTACAAAACAATGAGCCTAAATAAGCAAAATTAAGACACCTATATCTTTTTAAGACCTTTAAAAAAAATAAAATAAGTAAATAGCTATTTTTCTTATATTTGTCGATTGAATTTTTTTTAGCTACATTTACACCGATCAACACGCTGGAACAATTGCTCAATGTTAAGTACAATACATTGAGCCAAAATAAGCAAAATAAAGACACCTATATCTTTTTAACACCTTTAAAAAAAATAAAATAAGTAAATAGCTATATTTCTTATTCTTGTCGAATGAATTTTATTTAGCTACATTTACACCGATGAACAATCAGGAGCAATTGCTCAATGTTAAGTTCAATACAATGAGCCAAAATAAGCAAAATTAAGACACCCTTATCATATCAAGACCTTTAAAAAAAATAAAATAAGTAAATAGCTATTTTTCTTATTCTTGTCGAATGAATTTTTTTTAGCTACATTTACACCGATGAACACGCAAGAGCAATTGCTTAATGTCAAGTACAATACATTGAGCCAAAATAAGCAAAATTAAGACACCTATATCTTTTAAAAACCTTTAAAAAAATAAAATTAGTAAATAGCTATTTTTCTTATTCTTGTCGAATGAATTTTATTTAGCTACATTTACACCGATGAACACGCAGGAACAATTGTTCAATGTTAAGTACAATACATTGAGCCAAAATTGGCAAAATTAAGGCACCTATATCTTTTTAGAACCTTTAAAAAAAATAAAATTAGTAAAGAGCTATTTTTCTTACTCTTGTCGAATGAATTTTATTTAGCTACATTTACACCGATGAACATGCAGGAGCAATTGCTCAATGTTAAGTACAATACAGTGAGCCAAAATAAGCAAAATTTAGACACCCATATCATTTCAAGACCTATAAAAAAAATAAAATAAGTAAATAGCTATTTTTTTTATTCTTGTCGAATGAATTTTTTTTAGCAACATTTAAACCGATGAACACGCAGGAGCAATTGCTCAATGTCAAGTACAATACATTGAGCCAAAATAAGCAAAATTAAGACACCTATATCTTTTTAAAACCTTTAAAAAAATAAAATAAGTAAATAGCTATTTTTCTTATTCTTGTCGAATGAATTTTTTTTAGCTACATTTACACCGATGAAAACGCAGGAGCAAATGCTTAATGTTAAATACAATACAATGAGCCAAAATAAGCCAAACTAAGACACCCGTGTCATATCAAGACCTTTAAAAAAAATAAAATAAGTATATAGCTATTTTTCGTATTCATGTCGAATGAATTTTTTGTAGCTACATTTACACCGATGAACACGCAGGAGCAAGTGGCCAATGTAACGTACAATACCATGAGCCTAAATAAGCAAAATTAAGACACCTATATCTTTTTAAGACCTTTAAAAAAATAAAATAAGTAAATAGCTATTTTTCTTATTCTTGTCGAATGAATTTGTTTTAGCTACATTTACACCGATGAACACGCAGGAACAATTGCTCAATGTTAAGTACAATACAATGAGCCAAAATAAGCAAAATTAAGACACGCTTATCATATCAAGACCTTTAAAAAAAATAAAATAAGTAAATAGCTATTTTTCTTATTCTTGTCGAATGAATTTGTTTTAGCTACATTTACACCGACGAACACGCAGGAACAATTGCTCAATGTTAAGTACAATACATTGAGCCAAAATAAGCAAAATTAAGGCACCTATATCTTTTTAAAACCTTTAAAAAAAATAAAATAAGTATATAGCTATTTTTCGTATTCTTGTCGAATGAATTTTTTGTAGCTACATTTACACCGATGAACACGCAGTAGCAAATGGCCAATGTTAAGTACAATACAATGAGCCTAAATAAGCAAAATTAAGACACCTTTATCATTTTAAGACCTTTAAAAAAATGAAATAAGTAAATAGCTATTTTTCTTATTCTTGTCGAATGAATTTTTTTTAGCTACATTTACACCGGTGAACACGCAGGAGCAATTGCTCAATGTCAAGTACAATACATTGAGCCAAAATAAGCAAAATTAAGACACCTATATCTTTTTAAAACCTTTAAAAAAATAAAATAAGTAAATAGGTATTTTTCTTATTCTTGTCGAATGAATTTTTTTTAGCTACTTTTACACCGATGAAAACGCAGGAGCAAATGCTTAATGTTAAATACAATACAATGAGCCAAAATAAGCCAAATTAAGACACCCGTGTCATATCAAGACGTTTAAAAAAAATAAAATAAGTATATAGCTATTTTTCGTATTCATGTCGAATGAATTTTTTGTAGCTACATTTACACCGATGAACACGCAGGAGCAAGTGGCCAATGTAACGTACAATACAATGAGCCTAAATAAGCAAAATTAAGACACCTATATCTTTTTAAGACCTTTAAAAAAATAAAATAAGTAAATAGCTATTTTTCTTATTCTTGTCGAATGAATTTGTTTTAGCTACATTTACACCGATGAACACGCATGAACAATTGCTCAATGTTAAGTACAATACAATGAGCCAAAATAAGCAAAATTAAGACACGCTTATCATATCAAGACCTTTAAAAAAAATAAAATAAGTAAATAGCTATTTTTCTTATTCTTGTCGAATGAATTTGTTTTAGCTACATTTACACCGACGAACACGCAGGAACAATTGCTCAATGTTAAGTACAATACATTGAGCCAAAATAAGCAAAATTAAGGCACCTATATCTTTTTAAAACCTTTAAAAAAAATAAAATAAGTATATAGCTATTTTTCGTATTCTTGACGAATGAATTTTTTGTAGCTACATTTACACCGATTAACACGCAGGAGCAAATGGCCAATGTTAAGTACAAAACAATGAGCCTAAATAAGCAAAATTAAGACACCTATATCTTTTTAAGACCTTTAAAAAAAATAAAATAAGTAAATAGCTATTTTTCTTATATTTGTCGATTGAATTTTTTTTAGCTACATTTACACCGATCAACACGCTGGAACAATTGCTCAATGTTAAGTACAATACATTGAGCCAAAATAAGCAAAATAAAGACACCTATATCTTTTTAACACCTTTAAAAAAAATAAAATAAGTAAATAGCTATATTTCTTATTCTTGTCGAATGAATTTTATTTAGCTACATTTACACCGATGAACAATCAGGAGCAATTGCTCAATGTTAAGTTCAATACAATGAGCCAAAATAAGCAAAATTAAGACACCCTTATCATATCAAGACCTTTAAAAAAAATAAAATAAGTAAATAGCTATTTTTCTTATTCTTGTCGAATGATTTTTTTTTAGCTACATTTACACCGATGAACACGCAAGAGCAATTGCTTAATGTCACGTACAATACATTGAGCCAAAATAAGCAAAATTAAGACACCTATATCTTTTAAAAACCTTTAAAAAAATAAAATAAGTAAATAGCTATTTTTCTTATTCTTGTCGAATGAATTTTATTTAGCTACATTTACACCGATGAACACGCAGGAACAATTGTTCAATGTTAAGTACAATACAATGAGCCAAAATTGGCAAAATTAAGGCACCTATATCTTTTTAGAACCTTTAAAAAAAATAAAATTAGTAAAGAGCTATTTTTCTTACTCTTGTCGAATGAATTTTATTTAGCTACATTTACACCGATGAACATGCAGGAGCAATTGCTCAATGTTAAGTACAATACAGTGAGCCAAAATAAGCAAAATTTAGACACCCATATCATTTCAAGACCTATAAAAAAAATAAAATAAGTAAATAGCTATTTTTTTTATTCTTGTCGAATGAATTTTTTTTAGCAACATTTAAACCGATGAACACGCAGGAGCAATTGCTCAATGTCAAGTACAATACATTGAGCCAAAATAAGCAAAATTAAGACACCTATATCTTTTTAAAACCTTTAAAAAAATAAAATAAGTAAATAGCTATTTTTCTTATTCTTGTCGAATGAATTTTTTTTAGCTACATTTACACCGATGAAAACGCAGGAGCAAATGCTTAATGTTAAATGCAATACAATGAGCCAAAATAAGCCAAACTAAGACACCCGTGTCATATCAAGACCTTTAAAAAAAATAAAATAAGTATATAGCTATTTTTCGTATTCATGTCGAATGAATTTTTTGTAGCTACATTTACACCGACGAACACGCAGGAGCAAGTGGCCAATGTAACGTACAATACAATGAGCCTAAATAAGCAAAATTAAGACACCTATATCTTTTTAAGACCTTTAAAAAAATAAAATAAGTAAATAGCTATTTTTCTTATTCTTGTCGAATGAATTTGTTTTAGCTACATTTACACCGATGAACACGCAGGAACAATTGCTCAATGTTAAGTACAATACAATGAGCCAAAATAAGCAAAATTAAGACACGCTTATCATATCAAGACCTTTAAAAAAAATAAAATAAGTAAATAGCTATTTTTCTTATTCTTGTCGAATGAATTTGTTTTAGCTACATTTACACCGACGAACACGCAGGAACAATTGCTCAATGTTAAGTACAATACATTGAGCCAAAATAAGCAAAATTAAGGCACCTATATCTTTTTAAAACCTTTAAAAAAAATAAAATAAGTATATAGCTATTTTTCGTATTCTTGTCGAATGAATTTTTTGTAGCTACATTTACACCGATGAACACGCAGGAGCAAATGGCCAATGTTAAGTACAATACAATGAGCCTAAATAAGCAAAATTAAGACACCTTTATCATTTTAAGACCTTTAAAAAAATGAAATAAGTAAATAGCTATTTTTCTTATTCTTGTCGAATGAATTTTTTTTAGCTACATTTACACCGGTGAACACGCAGGAGCAATTGCTCAATGTCAAGTACAATACATTGAGCCAAAATAAGCAAAATTAAGACACCTATATCTTTTTAAAACCTTTAAAAAAATAAAATAAGTAAATAGCTATTTTTCTTATTCTTGTCGAATGAATTTTTTTTAGCTACATTTACACCGATGAACACGCAGGAACAATTGCTCAATGTTAAGTACAATACGTTGAGCCAAAATAAGCAAAATTAAGACACCTATATCTTTTTTAAACCTTTAAAAAAAATAAAATAAGTAAATAGCTATTTTTCTTATTCTTGGCGAATGAATTTTTTTTAGCTACATTTACACCGATGAAAACGCAGGAGCAAATGCTTAATGTTAAATGCAATACAATGAGCCAAAATAAGCCAAACTAAGACACCCGTGTCATATCAAGACCTTTAAAAAAAATAAAATAAGTATATAGCTATTTTTCGTATTCATGTCGAATGAATTTTTTGTAGCTACATTTACACCGATGAACACGCAGGAGCAAGTGGCCAATGTAACGTACAATACAATGAGCCTAAATAAGCAAAATTAAGACACCTATATCTTTTTAAGACCTTTAAAAAAATAAAATAAGTAAATAGCTGTTTTTCTTATTCTTGTCGAATGAATTTGTTTTAGCTACATTTACACCGATGAACACGCAGGAACAATTGCTCAATGTTAAGTACAATACAATGAGCCAAAATAAGCAAAATTAAGACACGCTTATCATATCAAGACCTTTAAAAAAAATAAAATAAGTAAATAGCTATTTTTCTTATTCTTGTCGAATGAATTTGTTTTAGCTACATTTACACCGACGAACACGCAGGAACAATTGCTCAATGTTAAGTACAATACATTGAGCCAAAATAAGCAAAATTAAGGCACCTATATCTTTTTAAAACCTTTAAAAAAAATAAAATAAGTATATAGCTATTTTTCGTATTCTTGTCGAATGAATTTTTTGTAGCTACATTTACACCGATGAACACGCAGGAGCAAATGGCCAATGTTAAGTACAATACAATGAGCCTAAATAAGCAAAATTAAGACACCTTTATCATTTTAAGACCTTTAAAAAAATGAAATAAGTAAATAGCTATTTTTCTTATTCTTGTCGAATGAATTTTTTTTAGCTACATTTACACCGGTGAACACGCAGGAGCAATTGCTCAATGTCAAGTACAATACATTGAGCCAAAATAAGCAAAATTAAGACACCTATATCTTTTTAAAACCTTTAAAAAAATAAAATAAGTAAATAGCTATTTTTCTTATTCTTGTCGAATGAATTTTTTTTAGCTACATTTACACCGATGAACACGCAGGAACAATTGCTCAATGTTAAGTACAATACGTTGAGCCAAAATAAGCAAAATTAAGACACCTATATCTTTTTTAAACCTTTAAAAAAAATAAAATAAGTAAATAGCTATTTTTCTTATTCTTGTCGAATGAATTTTTTTTAGCTACATTTACACCGATGAACACGCAGGAGCAATTGCTCAATGTTAAGTACAATACAGTGAGCCAAAATAAGCAAAATTAAGACACTCATGTCATATCAAGACCTTTAAAAAAAAAATAAGTATATAGCTATTTTTCGTATTCTTGTCAAATGAATTTTTTGTAGCTACATTTACACCGATGAACACGCTGGAGCAATTGCCTAATGTTCAATACAGTACAGTGAGCCAAAATAAGCAATATTAAGACACCCATATCTTTTCAAAACCTTTAAAAAAAATAAAATAAGTAAATAGCTACTTTTCGTATTCTTGCCGTATGAATTTTTTTAAGCTACATTTACACCGATGAACACGCAGGAGCAATTGCTCAATATGAAATACAATACATTGAGCCAAAATAAGCAAAATTAAGACACCTATATCTTTTAAAGACCTTTAAAAAAAAAAGAAGTATATAGCTATTTTTTGTATTCTGGTCGAATGAATTTTTTTTAGCTACATTTACACCGACGTACACGCAGGAGCAAATGGTCAATGTTAAGTACAATACAATGAGCCAAAATAAGCCAAATTAAGACACCCTTATCATATCAAGACCTTTAAAAAAAATAAAATAAGTAAATAGCTATTTTTTTTATTCTTGTCGAATGAATTTTTTTTAGCAACATTTACACCGATGAACACGCAGGAGCAAAGGGCCAATGTTAAGTACAATACAATGAGCCTAAATAAGCAAAATTAAGACACCTATATCTTTTTAAGACCTTTAAAAAAAATAAAATAAGTAAATAGCTATTTTTCTTATTCTCGTCGAATGAATTTTTTTTAGCTACATTTACACCGATGAACACGCAGGAACAATTGCTCAATGTTAGGTACAATACGTTGAGCCTAAATAAGCAAAATTAAGACACCTATATCTTTTTAAGACCTTTAAAAAAATAAAATAAGTAAATAGCTATTTTTCTTATTCTTGTCGAATGAATTTTATTTAGCTACATTTACACCGATGAACACGCAGGAACAATTGTTCAATGTTAAGTACAATACATTGAGCCAAAATAGGCAAAATTAAGGCACCTATATCTTTTTAGAACCTTTAAAAAAAATAAAATTAGTAATGAGCTATTTTTCTTACTCTTGTCGAATGAATTTTATTTAGCTACATTTACACCGATGAACATGCAGGAGCAATTGCTCAATGTTAAGTTCAATACAGTGAGCCACAATAAGCAAAATTTAGACACCCATATCATTTCAAGACCTATAAAAAAAATAAAATAAGTAAATAGCTATTTTTTTTATTCTTGTCGAATGAATTTCTTTTAGCAACATTTAAACCGATGAACACGCAGGAGCAATTGCTCAATGTCAAGTACAATACATTGAGCCAAAATAAGCAAAATTAAGACACCTATATCTTTTTAAAACCTTTAAAAAAATAAAATAAGTAAATAGCTATTTTTCTTATTCTTGTCGAATGAATTTTTTTTAGCTACATTTACACCGATGAAAACGCAGGAGCAAATGCTTAATGTTAAATACAATACAATGAGCCAAAATAAGCCAAATTAAGACACCCGTGTCATATCAAGACCTTTAAAAAAAATAAAATAAGTAAATAGCTATTTTTCTTATTCTTGTCGAATGAATTTGTTTTAGCCACATTTACACCGACGAACACGCAGGAACAATTGCTCAATGTTAAGTACAATACATTGAGCCAAAATAAGCAAAATTAAGGCACCTATATCTTTTTAAAACCTTTAAAAAAAATAAAATAAGTATATAGCTATTTTTCGTATTCTTGACGAATGAATTTTTTGTAGCTACATTTACACCGATGAACACGCAGGAGCAAATGGCCAATGTTAAGTGCAAAACAATGAGCCTAAATAAGCAAAATTAAGACACCTATATCTTTTTAAGACCTTTAAAAAAAATAAAATAAGTAAATAGCTATTTTTCTTATATTTGTCGATTGAATTTTTTTTAGCTACATTTACACCGATCAACACGCTGGAACAATTGCTCAATGTTAAGTACAATACATTGAGCCAAAATAAGCAAAATAAAGACACCTATATCTTTTTAACACCTTTAAAAAAAATAAAATAAGTAAATAGCTATATTTCTTATTCTTGTCGAATGAATTTTATTTAGCTACATTTACACCGATGAACAATCAGGAGCAATTGCTCAATGTTAAGTTCAATACAATGAGCCAAAATAAGCAAAATTAAGACACCCTTATCATATCAAGACCTTTAAAAAAAATAAAATAAGTAAATAGCTATTTTTCTTATTCTTGTCGAATGAATTTTTTTTAGCTACATTTACACCGATGAACACGCAGGAGCAATTGCTTAATGTCAAGTACAATACAATGAGCCAAAATAAGCAAAATTAAGACACCTATATCTTTTAAAAACCTTTAAAAAAATAAAATAAGTAAATAGCTATTTTTCTTATTCTTGTCGAATGAATTTTATTTAGCTACATTTACACCGATGAACACGCAGGAACAATTGTTCAATGTTAAGTACAATACATTGAGCCAAAATTGGCAAAATTAAGGCACCTATATCTTTTTAGAACCTTTAAAAAAAATAAAATTAGTAAAGAGCTATTTTTCTTACTCTTGTCGAATGAATTTTATTTAGCTACATTTACACCGATGAACATGCAGGAGCAATTGCTCAATGTTAAGTACAATACAGTGAGCCAAAATAAGCAAAATTTAGACACCCATATCATTTCAAGACCTATAAAAAAAATAAAATAAGTAAATAGCTATTTTATTTATTCTTGTCGAATGAATTTTTTTTAGCAACATTTAAACCGATGAACACGCAGGAGCAATTGCTCAATGTCAAGTACAATACATTGAGCCAAAATAAGCAAAATTAAGACACCTACATCTTTTTAAAACCTTTAAAAAAATAAAATAAGTAAATAGCTATTTTTCTTATTCTTGTGGAATGAATTTTTTTTAGCTACATTTACACCGATGAAAACGCAGGAGCAAATGCTTAATGTTAAATACAATACAGTGAGCCAAAATAAGCCAAACTAAGACACCCGTGTCATATCAAGACCTTTAAAAAAAATAAAATAAGTATATAGCTATTTTTCGTATTCATGTCGAATGAATTTTTTGTAGCTACATTTACACCGATGAACACGCAGGAGCAAGTGGCCAATGTAACGTACAATACAATGAGCCTAAATAAGCAAAATTAAGACACCTATATCTTTTTAAAACCTTTAAAAAAAATAAAATAAGTATATAGCTATTTTTCGTATTCTTGTCGAATGAATTTTTTGTAGCTACATTTACACCGATGAACACGCAGGAGCAAATGGCCAATGTTAAGTACAATACAATGAGCCTAAATAAGCAAAATTAAGACACCTTTATCATTTTAAGACCTTTAAAAAAATGAAATAAGTAAATAGCTATTTTTCTTATTCTTGTCGAATGAATTTTTTTTAGCTACATTTACACCGATGAACACGCAGGAACAATTGCTCAATGTTAAGTACAATACGTTGAGCCAAAATAAGCAAAATTAAGACACCTATATCTTTTTTAAACCTTTAAAAAAAATAAAATAAGTAAATAGCTATTTTTCTTATTCTTGTCGAATGAATTTTTTTTAGCTACATTTACACCGATGAACACGCAGGAGCAATTGCTCAATGTTAAGTACAATACAGTGAGCCAAAATAAGCAAAATTAAGACACTCATGTCATATCAAGACCTTTAAAAAAAAAAATAAGTATATAGCTATTTTTCGTATTCTTGTCAAATGAATTTTTTGTAGCTACATTTACACCGATGAACACGCTGGAGCAATTGCCTAATGTTCGATACAGTACAGTGAGCCAAAATAAGCAATATTAAGACACCCATATCTTTTCAAAACCTTTAAAAAAAATAAAATATGTAAATAGCTACTTTTCGTATTCTTGCCGTATGAATTTTTTTAAGCTACATTTACACCGATGAACACGCAGGAGCAATTGCTCAATATTAAATACAATACATTGAGCCAAAATAAGCAAAATTAAGACACCTATATCTTTTAAAGACCTTTAAAAAAAAAAGAAGTATATAGCTATTTTTTGTATTCTTGTCGAATGAATTTTTTTTAGCTACATTTACACCGACGTACACGCAGGAGCAAATGGTCAATGTTAAGTACAATACAATGAGCCAAAATAAGCCAAATTAAGACACCCTTATCATATCAAGACCTTTAAAAAAAATAAAATAAGTAAATAGCTATTTTTTTTATTCTTGTCGAATGAATTTTTTTTAGCAACATTTACACCGATGAACACGCAGGAGCAAAGGGCCAATGTTAAGTACAATACAATGAGCCTAAATAAGCAAAATTAAGACACCTATATCTTTTTAAGACCTTTAAAAAAAATAAAATAAGTAAATAGCTATTTTTCTTATTCTCGTCGAATGAATTTTTTTTAGCTACATTTACACCGATGAACACGCAGGAACAATTGCTCAATGTTAGGTACAATACGTTGAGCCTAAATAAGCAAAATTAAGACACCTATATCTTTTTAAGACCTTTAAAAAAATAAAATAAGTAAATAGCTATTTTTCTTATTCTTGTCGAATGAATTTTATTTAGCTACATTTACACCGATGAACACGCAGGAACAATTGTTCAATGTTATGTACAATACATTGAGCCAAAATAGGCAAAATTAAGGCACCTATATCTTTTTAGAACCTTTAAAAAAAATAAAATTAGTAATGAGCTATTTTTCTTACTCTTGTCGAATGAATTTTATTTAGCTACATTTACACCGATGAACATGCAGGAGCAATTGCTCAATGTTAAGTACAATACAGTGAGCCAAAATAAGCAAAATTTAGACACCCATATCATTTCAAGACCTATAAAAAAAATAAAATAAGTAAATAGCTATTTTTTTTATTCTTGTCGAATGAATTTCTTTTAGCAACATTTAAACCGATGAACACGCAGGAGCAATTGCTCAATGTCAAGTACAATACATTGAGCCAAAATAAGCAAAATTAAGACACCTATATCTTTTTAAAACCTTTAAAAAAATAAAATAAGTATATAGCTATTTTTCGTATTCATGTCGAATGAATTTTTTGTAGCTACATTTACACCGATGAACACGCAGGAGCAAGTGGCCAATGTAACGTACAATACAATGAGCCTAAATAAGCAAAATTAAGACACCTATATCTTTTTAAGACCTTTAAAAAAATAAAATAAGTAAATAGCTATTTTTCTTATTCTTGTCGAATGAATTTGTTTTAGCTACATTTACACCGATGAACACGCAGGAACAATTGCTCAATGTTAAGTATAATACAATGAGCCAAAATAAGCAAAATTAAGACACGCTTATCATATCAAGACCTTTAAAAAAAATAAAATAAGTAAATAGCTATTTTTCTTATTCTTGTCGAATGAATTTGTTTTAGCTACATTTACACCGACGAACACGCAGGAACAATTGCTCAATGTTAAGTACAATACAATGAGCCAAAATAAGCAAAATTAAGGCACCTATATCTTTTTAAAACCTTTAAAAAAAATAAAATAAGTATATAGCTATTTTTCGTATTCTTGACGAATGAATTTTTTGTAGCTACATTTACACCGATGAACACGCAGGAGCAAATGGCCAATGTTAAGTACAAAACAATGAGCCTAAATAAGCAAAATTAAGACACCTATATCTTTTTAAGACCTTTAAAAAAAATAAAATAAGTAAATAGCTATTTTTCTTATATTTGTCGATTGAATTTTTTTTAGCTACATTTACACCGATCAACACGCTGGAACAATTGCTCAATGTTAAGTACAAAACAATGAGCCTAAATAAGCAAAATTAAGACACCTATATCTTTTTAACACCTTTAAAAAAAATAAAATAAGTAAATAGCTATATTTCTTATTCTTGTCGAATGAATTTTATTTAGCTACATTTACACCGATGAACAATCACGAGCAATTGCTCAATGTTACGTTCAATACAATGAGCCAAAATAAGCAAAATTAAGACACCCTTATCATATCAAGACCTTTAAAAAAAATAAAATAAGTAAATAGCTATTTTTCTTATTCTTGTCGAATGAATTTTTTTTAGCTACATTTACACCGATGAACACGCAGGAGCAATTGCTTAATGTCAAGTACAATACATTGAGCCAAAATTGGCAAAATTAAGGCACCTATATCTTTTTAGAACCTTTAAAAAAAATAAAATTAGTAAAGAGCTATTTTTCTTACTCTTGTCGAATGAATTTTATTTAGCTACATTTACACCGATGAACATGCAGGAGCAATTGCTCAATGTTAAGTACAATACAGTGAGCCAAAATAAGCAAAATTTAGACACCCATATCATTTCAAGACCTATAAAAAAAATAAAATAAGTAAATAGCTATTTTTTTTATTCTTGTCGAATGAATTTTGTTTAGCTACATTTACTCCGATGAACACGCAGGAGCAATTGCTCAATGTTAAGTACAATACTGTGAGTCAAAATAAGCAAAATTAAGACACCCATATCATTTCAAGACCATTAAAAAAATAAAATAAGTATATAGCTATTATCGTATTCTTGTCGAATGAATTTTTTTTAGCTACATTTACACCGATGAACACGCAGGAGGAATTGTTCAATGTTAAGTCCTACAAAATGTACCTTAACAAGCAAAATTAAGACACCTATATCTTTTTAAGACCTTTAAAAAAATAAAATAAGTAAATAGCTATTTTTCTTATTCTTGTCTAATGAATTTTTTTTAGCTACATTTACACCGATGAACACGCAGGAAAAATTGCATAATGTTAAGTACAATACATTGAGCCAAAATAAGTAAAATTAAGACACCTATATCTTTTTAAAACCTTTAAAAAAATAAAATAAGTAAATAGCTATTTTTTTTATTCTTGTCGAATGAATTTTTTTTAGCTACATTTACACCGACGTACACGCAGGAGCAAGTGTTCAATGTTGAGTACAAGACAATGAGCCTAAATAAGCAAAATTAAGACACCTATATCTTTTTATGACCTTTAAAAAAAATAAAATAAGTATATAGCAATTTTTTGTATTCTTGTCGAATGAATTTTTTGTAGCTACATTTACACAGATGAACACGCAGGAGCAATTGGTCAATGTTTAATACAACACAGTGAGCCTAAACAAGCAAAATTAGACACCTATATCTTTTTAAGACCTTTAAAAAAAATAAAATAAGTAAATAGCTATTTTTTTTATTCTTGTCGAATGAATTTTGTTTAGCTACATTTACTCCGATGAACACGCAGGAGCAATTGCTCAAAGTTAAGTACAATACAGTGAGTCAAAATAAGCAATATTAAGACACCCTTATCTTATCAAGACCTTTAAAAAAAATAAAATAAGTATATAGCTATTATCGTATTCTTGTCGAATGAATTTTTTGTAGCTACATTTACACCGATGAACACGCAGGAGCAATTGTTCAATGTTAAGTCCTACACAATGTACCTAAACAAGCAAAATTAAGACACCTATATCTTTTCAAGACCTTTAAAAAAAAAAAATAAGTAAATAGCTATTTTTCTTATTCTTGTCGAATGAATTTTTTTTAGCTACATTTACACCGATGAACACGCAGGAGCAATTGGTCAATGTTAAGTACAATACAGTGAGCCTAAACAAGCAAAATTAGACACCGATATCTTTTTAAGACCTTTAAAAAAAATAAAATAAGTAAATAGCTATTTTTTTTATTCTTGTCGAATGAATTTTGTTTAGCTACATTTACTCCGATGAACACGCAGGAGCAATTGCTCAATGTTAAATACAATACAGTGAGTCAAAATAAGCAAAATTAAGACACCCATATCATTTCAAGACCATTAAAAAAAAAAAAATAAGTATATAGCTATTATCGTATTCTTGTCGAATGAATTTTTTGTAGCTACATTTACACCGATGAACACGCAGGAGCAATTGTTCAATGTTAAGTCCTACACAATGTACCTAAACAAGCAAAATTAAGACACCTATATTTTTTTAAGACCTTTAAAAAAATAAAATAAGTAAATAGCTATTTTTCTTATTCTTGTCGAATGAATTTTTTTTAGCTACATTTACACCGATGAACACGCAGGAAAAATTGCTTAATGTTAAGTACAATACATTGAGCCAAAATAAGTAAAATTAAGACACCTATATCTTTTTAAAACCTTTAAAAAAATAAAATAAGTAAATAGCTATTTTTTTTATTCTTGTCGAATGAATTTTTTTTAGCTACATTTACACCGACGTACACGCAGGAGCAAATGGTCAATGTTACGTACAATACAATGAGCCTAAATAAGCAAAATTAAGACACCTTTATCTTTTTAAGACCTTTAAAAAAATAAAATAAGTAAATAGCTATTTTTCTTATTCTTGTCGAATGAATTTTTTTAGCTACATTTACACCGATGAACACGCAGGAACAATTGCTCAATGTCAAGTACAATACATTGAGCCAAAATAAGCAAAACTAAGACACCCATATCATTTCAAGACCATTAAAAAAAATAAAATAGGTATATAGCTATTATCGTATTCTTGTCGAATGAATTTTTTGTAGCTACATTTACACCGATGAACACGCAGGAGCAAGTGGTCAATGTTAAGTACAATACAATGAGCCTAAACAAGCAAAATTTATACACCTATATCTTTTTAAGACCTTTAAAAAAAATAAAATAAGTATATAGCTATTATCGTATTCTTGTCGAATGAATTTTTTGTAGCTACATTTACACCGATGAACACGCAGGAGCAATTGTTCAATGTTATGTCCTACACAATGTACCTAAACAAGCAAAATTAAGACACCTATATCTTTTTAAAACCTTTAAAAAAAATAAAATAAGTAAATAGCTATTTTTCTTATTCTTGTCGAATGAATTTTTTTTAGCTACATTTACACCGATGAACACGCAGGAGCAATTGCTCAATGTTTAGTACAATACAATGAGCCCAAAATAAGCAAAATTAAGACACTCATGTCATATGAAGACCTTTAAAAAAAAAAATAAGTATATAGCTATTTTTCGTATTCTTGTCGAATGAATTTTTTGTAGCTACATTTACACAGATGAACACGCTGGAGCAATTGCTTAATGTTAGATACAGTACAGTGAGCCAAAATAAGCAGTACTAAGACACCCATATCATTTCAAAACCTTTTAAAAAAATAAAATAAGTAAATAGCTATTTTTCTTATTCTTGTCGAATGAATTTTTTTTAGCTACATTTACACCGATGAACACGCAGGAGCAATTGTTCAATATTAAATACATTACATTGAGCCAAAATAAGCAAAATTAAGACACCTATATCTTTTAAAGACCTTTAAAAAAAAAGAAGTAAATAGCTATTTTTTTATTCTTGTCGAATGAATTTTGTTTAGCTACATTTACACCGATGAACACGCAGGAGCAATAGCTCAATGTTAATTACAATACAATGAGCAAAAATAAGCCAAATTAAGACACCCGGGTCATATCAAGACCTTTAAAAAAAATAAAATAAGTATAGAGCTATTTTTCGTATTCTGGTCGAATGAATTTTTTGTAGCTGCATTTACACCGATGAACACGCAGGAGCAATTGCTCAATATAAAATACAATACAATGAGCCTAAATAAGCAAAATTAAGACACCTATATCTTTTTATGACCTTTAAAAAAAATAAAATAAGTATATAGCAATTTTTTGTATTCTTGTCGAATGAATTTTTTGTAGCTACATTTACACAGATGAACACGCAGGAGCAATTGGTCAATGTTGAGTACAATACAGTGAGCCCAAACAAGCAAAATTAAGACACCTATATCTTTTTAAAACCTTTAAAAAAATAAAATAAGTAAATAGCTATTTTTCTTATTCTTGTCGAATGAATTTTTTTTAGCTACATTTACACCGATGAACACGCAGGAACAATTGCCCAATGTTAAGTACGATACAATGAGCCAAAATAAGCAAAATTAAGACACCTATATCTTTTTTAAACCTTTAAAAAAAATAAAATAAGTAAATAGCTATTTTTCTTATTCTTGTCGAATGAATTTTTTTTAGCTACATTTACACCGATGAACACGCAGGAGCAATTGCTCAATGTTAAGTACAATACAATGAGCCAAAGTATGCAAAATTAAGACACTCATGTCATATCAAGACCTTTAAAAAAAAAATAAGTATATAGCATTTTTCGTATTCTTGTCGAATGAATTTTTTGTAGCTACATTTACACCGATGAACACGCTGGAGCAATTGCCTAATGTTAGATACAGTACATTGAGCCAAAATAAGCAATATTAAGACACCCATATCTTTTCAAAACCTTTAAAAAAAATAAAATAAGTAAATAGCTATTTTTCGTATTCTTGCCGTATGAATTTTTTTAAGCTACATTTACACCGATGAACACGCAGGAGCGATTGCTCAATATTAAATACAATACATTGAGCCAAAATAAGCAAAATTAAGACACCTATATCTTTTTAAGACCTTTAAAAAAAATAAAATAAGTAAATAGCTATTTTTCTTATTCTTGTCGAATGAATTTTGTTTAGCTACATTTACTCCGATGAACACGCAGGAGCAATTGCTCAATGTTAAGTACAATACAGTGAGTCAAAATAAGCAAAATTAAGACACCCATATCATTTCAAGACCATTAAAAAAAATAAAATAAGTATATAGCTATTATCGTATTCTTGTCGAATGAATTTTTTGTAGCTACATTTACACCGATGAACACGCAGGAGCAATTGTTCAATGTTAAGTCCTACACAATGTACCTAAACAAGCAAAATTAAGACACCTATATCTTTTTAAGACCTTTAAAAAATAAAATAAGTAAATAGCTATTTTTCTTATTCTTGTCGAATGAATATTTTTTAGCTAAATTTACACCGATGAACACGCAGGAGCAATTGCTCAATATTAAATACAATACATTGAGCCAAAATAAGCAAAATTAAGACACCTATATCTTTTTAAGACCTTTAAAAAAAAAAAAAGTATATAGCTATTTTTTGTATTCTTGTCGAATGAATTTTTTTTAGCTACATTTACAATACATTGAGCCAAAATAAGCAAAATTAAGACACCTATATCTTTTTAAAACCTTTAAAAAAATAAAATAAGTAAATAGCTATTTTTCTTATTCTTGTCGAATGAATTTTTTTTAGCTACATTTACACCGATGAAAACGCAGGAGCAAATGCTTAATGTTAAATACAATACAATGAGCCAAAATAAGCCAAATTAAGACACCCGTGTCATATCAAGACCTTTAAAAAAAATAAAATAAGTATATAGCTATTTTTCGTATTCATGTCGAATGAATTTTTTGTAGCTACATTTACACCGATGAACACGCAGGAGCAAGTGGCCAATGTAACGTACAATACAATGAGCCTAAATAAGCAAAATTAAGACACCTATATCTTTTTAAGACCTTTAAAAAAATAAAATAAGTAAATAGCTATTTTTCTTATTCTTGTCGAATGAATTTGTTTTAGCTACATTTACACCGATGAACACGCATGAACAATTGCTCAATGTTAAGTACAATACAGTGAGCCAAAATAAGCAAAATTAAGACACTCATGTCATATCAAGACCTTTAAAAAAAAAATAAGTATATAGCTATTTTTCGTATTCTTGTCAAATGAATTTTTTGTAGCTACATTTACACCGATGAACACGCTGGAGCAATTGCCTAATGTTAGATACAGTACAGTGAGCCAAAATAAGCAATATTAAGACACCCATATCTTTTCAAAACCTTTAAAAAAAATAAAATAGGTAAATAGCTACTTTTCGTATTCTTGCCGTATGAATTTTTTTAAGCTACATTTACACCGATGAACACGCAGGAGCAATTGCTCAATATTAAATACAATACATTGAGCCAAAATAAGCAAAATTAAGACACCTATATCTTTTAAAGACCTTTAAAAAAAAAAGAAGTATATAGCTATTTTTTGTATTCTTGTCGAATGAATTTTTTTTAGCTACATTTACACCGACGTACACGCAGGAGCAAATGGTCAATGTTAAGTACAATACAATGAGCCAAAATAAGCCAAATTAAGACACCCTTATCATATCAAGACCTTTAAAAAAAATAAAATAAGTAAATAGCTATTTTTTTTATTCTTGTCGAATGAATTTTTTTTAGCAACATTTACACCGATGAACACGCAGGAGCAAAGGGCCAATGTTAAGTACAATACAATGAGCCTAAATAAGCAAAATTAAGACACCTATATCTTTTTAAGACCTTTAAAAAAAATAAAATAAGTAAATAGCTATTTTTCTTATTCTCGTCGAATGAATTTTTTTTAGCTACATTTACACCGATGAACACGCAGGAACAATTGCTCAATGTAAAGTACAATACGTTGAGCCTAAATAAGCAAAATTAAGACACCTATATCTTTTTAAGACCTTTAAAAAAATAAAATAAGTAAATAGCTATTTTTCTTATTCTTGTCGAATGAATTTTATTTAGCTACATTTACACCGATGAACACGCAGGAACAATTGTTCAATGTTAAGTACAATACATTGAGCCAAAATAGGCAAAATTTAGACACCCATATCATTTCAAGATCTATAAAAAAAATAAAATAAGTAAATAGCTATTTTTTTTATTCTTGTCGAATGAATTTCTTTTAGCAACATTTAAACCGATGAACACGCAGGAGCAATTGCTCAATGTCAAGTACCATACATTGAGCCAAAATAAGCAAAATTAAGACACCTATATCTTTTTAATACCTTTAAAAAAATAAAATAAGTATATAGCTATTTTTCGTATTCTTGTCGAATGAATTTTTTTTAGCTACATTTACACCGATAAACACGCAGGAGCAATTGCTCAATGTTAAGTACAATACGTTGAGCCAAAATAAGCAAAATTAAGACACGCTTATCATATCAAGACCTTTAAAAAAAATAAAATAAGTAAATAGCTATTTTTCTTATTCTTGTCGAATGAATTTGTTTTAGCTACATTTACACCGACGAACACGCAGGAACAATTCCTCAATGTTAAGTACAATACATTGAGCCAAAATAAGCAAAATTAAGGCACCTATATCTTTTTAAAACCTTTAAAAAAAATAAAATAAGTATATAGCTATTTTTCGTATTCTTGACGAATGAATTTTTTGTAGCTACATTTACACCGATGAACACGCAGGAGCAAATGGCCAATGTTAAGTACAAAACATTGAGCCAAAATAAGCAAAATTAAGACACCCATATCATTTCAAGACCATTAAAAAAAATAAAATAAGTATATAGCTATTATCGTATTCTTGTCGAATGAATTTTTTGTAGCTACATTTACACCGATGAACACGCAGGAGCAATTGTTCAATGTTAAGTACAATACAATGAGCCAAAATAAGCCAAATTAAGACACCCTTATCATATCAAGACCTTTAAAAAAAATAAAATAAGTAAATAGCTATTTTTTTTATTCTTGTCGAATGAATTTTTTTTAGCAACATTTACACCGATGAACACGCAGGAGCAAAGGGCCAATGTTGAGTACAATACAATGAGCCTAAATAAGCAAAATTAAGACACCTATATCTTTTTAAGACCTTTAAAAAAAATAAAATAAGTAAATAGCTATTTTTCTTATTCTCGTCGAATGAATTTTTTTTAGCTACATTTACACCGATGAACACGCAGGAACAATTGCTCAATGTTAAGTACAATACGTTGAGCCAAAATAAGCAAAATTAAGACACCTATATCTTTTTTAAACCTTTAAAAAAAATAAAATAAGTAAATAGCTATTTTTCTTATTCTTGTCGAATGAATTTTATTTAGCTACATTTACACCGATGAACACGCAGGAACAATTGTTCAATGTTAAGTACAATACATTGAGCCAAAATAGGCAAAATTAAGGCACCTATATCTTTTTAGAACCTTTAAAAAAAATAAAATTAGTAAAGAGCTATTTTTCTTACTCTTGTCGAATGAATTTTATTTAGCTACATTTACACCGATGAACATGCAGAAGCAATTGCTCAACGTTAAGTACAATACAGTGAGCCAAAATAAGCAAAATTTAGACACCCATATCATTTCAAGACCTATAAAAAAAATAAAATAAGTAAATAGCTATTTTTTTTATTCTTGTCGAATGAATTTCTTTTAGCAACATTTAAACCGATGAACACGCAGGAGCAATTGCTCAATGTCAAGTACAATACATTGAGCCAAAATAAGCAAAATTAAGACACCTATATCTTTTTAAAACCTTTAAAAAAATAAAATAAGTAAATAGCTATTTTTCTTATTCTTGTCGAATGAATTTTTTTTAGCTACATTTACACCGATGAAAACGCAGGAGCAAATGCTTAATGTTAAATACAATACAATGAGCCAAAATAAGCCAAATTAAGACACCCGTGTCATATCAAGACCTTTAAAAAAAATAAAATAAGTATATAGCTATTTTTCGTATTCATGTCGAATGAATTTTTTGTAGCTACATTTACACCGATGAACACGCAGGAGCAAGTGGCCAATGTAACGTACAATACAATGAGCCTAAATAAGCAAAATTAAGACACCTATATCTTTTTAAGACCTTTAAAAAAATAAAATAAGTAAATAGCTATTTTTCTTATTCTTGTCGAATGAATTTGTTTTAGCTACATTTACACCGATGAACACGCATGAACAATTGCTCAATGTTAAGTACAATACAATGAGCCAAAATAAGCAAAATTAAGACACGCTTATCATATCAAGACCTTTAAAAAAAATAAAATAAGTAAATAGCTATTTTTCTTATTCTTGTCGAATGAATTTGTTTTAGCTACATTTACACCGACGAACACGCAGGAACAATTGCTCAATGTTAAGTACAATACATTGAGCCAAAATAAGCAAAATTAAGGCACCTATATCTTTTTAAAACCTTTAAAAAAAATAAAATAAGTATATAGCTATTTTTCGTATTCTTGACGAATGAATTTTTTGTAGCTACATTTACACCGATGAACACGCAGGAGCAAATGGCCAATGTTAAGTACAAAACAATGAGCCTAAATAAGCAAAATTAAGACACCTATATCTTTTTAAGACCTTTAAAAAAAATAAAATAAGTAAATAGCTATTTTTCTTATATTTGTCGATTGAATTTTTTTTAGCTACATTTACACCGATCAACACGCTGGAACAATTGCTCAATGTTAAGTACAATACATTGAGCCAAAATAAGCAAAATAAAGACACCTATATCTTTTTAACACCTTTAAAAAAAATAAAATAAGTAAATAGCTATATTTCTTATTCTTGTCGAATGAATTTTATTTAGCTACATTTACACCGATGAACAATCAGGAGCAATTGCTCAATGTTAAGTTCAATACAATGAGCCAAAATAAGCAAAATTAAGACACCCTTATCATATCAAGACCTTTAAAAAAAATAAAATAAGTAAATAGCTATTTTTCTTATTCTTGTCGAATGAATTTTTTTTAGCTACATTTACACCGATGAACACGCAAGAGCAATTGCTTAATGTCAAGTACAATACATTGAGCCAATATAAGCAAAATTAAGACACCTATATCTTTTAAAAACCTTTAAAAAAATAAAATAAGTAAATAGCTATTTTTCTTATTCTTGTCGAATGAATTTTATTTAGCTACATTTACACCGATGAACACGCAGGAACAATTGTTCAATGTTAAGTACAATACATTGAGCCAAAATTGGCAAAATTAAGGCACCTATATCTTTTTAGAACCTTTAAAAAAAATAAAATTAGTAAAGAGCTATTTTTCTTACTCTTGTCGAATGAATTTTATTTAGCTACATTTACACCGATGAACATGCAGGAGCAATTGCTCAATGTTAAGTACAATACAGTGAGCCAAAATAAGCAAAATTTAGACACCCATATCATTTCAAGACCTATAAAAAAAATAAAATAAGTAAATAGCTATTTTTTTTATTCTTGTCGAATGAATTTTTTTTAGCAACATTTAAACCGATGAACACGCAGGAGCAATTGCTCAATGTCAAGTACAATACATTGAGCCAAAATAAGCAAAATTAAGACACCTATATCTTTTTAAAACCTTTAAAAAAATAAAATAAGTAAATAGCTATTTTTCTTATTCTTGTCGAATGAATTTTTTTTAGCTACATTTACACCGATGAAAACGCAGGAGCAAATGCTTAATGTTAAATACAATACAATGAGCCAAAATAAGCCAAACTAAGACACCCGTGTCATATCAAGACCTTTAAAAAAAATAAAATAAGTATATAGCTATTTTTCGTATTCATGTCGAATGAATTTTTTGTAGCTACATTTACACCGATGAACACGCAGGAGCAAGTGGCCAATGTAACGTACAATACAATGAGCCTAAATAAGCAAAATTAAGACACCTATATCTTTTTAAGACCTTTAAAAAAATAAAATAAGTAAATAGCTATTTTTCTTATTCTTGTCGAATGAATTTGTTTTAGCTACATTTACACCGATGAACACGCAGGAACAATTGCTCAATGTTAAGTACAATACAATGAGCCAAAATAAGCAAAATTAAGACACGCTTATCATATCAAGACCTTTAAAAAAAATAAAATAAGTAAATAGCTATTTTTCTTATTCTTGTCGAATGAATTTGTTTTAGCTACATTTACACCGACGAACACGCAGGAACAATTGCTCAATGTTAAGTACAATACATTGAGCCAAAATAAGCAAAATTAAGGCACCTATATCTTTTTAAAACCTTTAAAAAAAATAAAATAAGTATATAGCTATTTTTCGTATTCTTGACGAATGAATTTTTTGTAGCTACATTTACACCGATGAACACGCAGGAGCAAATGGCCAATGTTAAGTACAAAACAATGAGCCTAAATAAGCAAAATTAAGACACCTATATCTTTTTAAGACCTTTAAAAAAAATAAAATAAGTAAATAGCTATTTTTCTTATATTTGTCGATTGAATTTTTTTTAGCTACATTTACACCGATCAACACGCTGGAACAATTGCTCAATGTTAAGTACAATACATTGAGCCAAAATAAGCAAAATAAAGACACCTATATCTTTTTAACACCTTTAAAAAAAATAAAATAAGTAAATAGCTATATTTCTTATTCTTGTCGAATGAATTTTATTTAGCTACATTTACACCGATGAACAATCAGGAGCAATTGCTCAATGTTAAGTTCAATACAATGAGCCAAAATAAGCAAAATTAAGACACCCTTATCATATCAAGACCTTTAAAAAAAATAAAATAAGTAAATAGCTATTTTTCTTATTCTTGTCGAATGAATTTTTTTTAGCTACATTTACACCGATGAACACGCAAGAGCAATTGCTTAATGTCAAGTACAATACATTGAGCCAAAATAAGCAAAATTAAGACACCTATATCTTTTAAAAACCTTTAAAAAAATAAAATTAGTAAATAGCTATTTTTCTTATTCTTGTCGAATGAATTTTATTTAGCTACATTTACACCGATGAACACGCAGGAACAATTGTTCAATGTTAAGTACAATACATTGAGCCAAAATTGGCAAAATTAAGGCACCTATATCTTTTTAGAACCTTTAAAAAAAATAAAATTAGTAAAGAGCTATTTTTCTTACTCTTGTCGAATGAATTTTATTTAGCTACATTTACACCGATGAACATGCAGGAGCAATTGCTCAATGTTAAGTACAATACAGTGAGCCAAAATAAGCAAAATTTAGACACCCATATCATTTCAAGACCTATAAAAAAAATAAAATAAGTAAATAGCTATTTTTTTTATTCTTGTCGAATGAATTTTTTTTAGCAACATTTAAACCGATGAACACGCAGGAGCAATTGCTCAATGTCAAGTACAATACATTGAGCCAAAATAAGCAAAATTAAGACACCTATATCTTTTTAAAACCTTTAAAAAAATAAAATAAGTAAATAGCTATTTTTCTTATTCTTGTCGAATGAATTTTTTTTAGCTACATTTACACCGATGAAAACGCAGGAGCAAATGCTTAATGTTAAATACAATACAATGAGCCAAAATAAGCCAAACTAAGACACCCGTGTCATATCAAGACCTTTAAAAAAAATAAAATAAGTATATAGCTATTTTTCGTATTCATGTCGAATGAATTTTTTGTAGCTACATTTACACCGATGAACACGCAGGAGCAAGTGGCCAATGTAACGTACAATACAATGAGCCTAAATAAGCAAAATTAAGACACCTATATCTTTTTAAGACCTTTAAAAAAATAAAATAAGTAAATAGCTATTTTTCTTATTCTTGTCGAATGAATTTGTTTTAGCTACATTTACACCGATGAACACGCAGGAACAATTGCTCAATGTTAAGTACAATACAATGAGCCAAAATAAGCAAAATTAAGACACGCTTATCATATCAAGACCTTTAAAAAAAATAAAATAAGTAAATAGCTATTTTTCTTATTCTTGTCGAATGAATTTGTTTTAGCTACATTTACACCGACGAACACGCAGGAACAATTGCTCAATGTTAAGTACAATACATTGAGCCAAAATAAGCAAAATTAAGGCACCTATATCTTTTTAAAACCTTTAAAAAAAATAAAATAAGTATATAGCTATTTTTCGTATTCTTGTCGAATGAATTTTTTGTAGCTACATTTACACCGATGAACACGCAGTAGCAAATGGCCAATGTTAAGTACAATACAATGAGCCTAAATAAGCAAAATTAAGACACCTTTATCATTTTAAGACCTTTAAAAAAATGAAATAAGTAAATAGCTATTTTTCTTATTCTTGTCGAATGAATTTTTTTTAGCTACATTTACACCGGTGAACACGCAGGAGCAATTGCTCAATGTCAAGTACAATACATTGAGCCAAAATAAGCAAAATTAAGACACCTATATCTTTTTAAAACCTTTAAAAAAATAAAATAAGTAAATAGGTATTTTTCTTATTCTTGTCGAATGAATTTTTTTTAGCTACTTTTACACCGATGAAAACGCAGGAGCAAATGCTTAATGTTAAATACAATACAATGAGCCAAAATAAGCCAAATTAAGACACCCGTGTCATATCAAGACGTTTAAAAAAAATAAAATAAGTATATAGCTATTTTTCGTATTCATGTCGAATGAATTTTTTGTAGCTACATTTACACCGATGAACACGCAGGAGCAAGTGGCCAATGTAACGTACAATACAATGAGCCTAAATAAGCAAAATTAAGACACCTATATCTTTTTAAGACCTTTAAAAAAATAAAATAAGTAAATAGCTATTTTTCTTATTCTTGTCGAATGAATTTGTTTTAGCTACATTTACACCGATGAACACGCATGAACAATTGCTCAATGTTAAGTACAATACAATGAGCCAAAATAAGCAAAATTAAGACACGCTTATCATATCAAGACCTTTAAAAAAAATAAAATAAGTAAATAGCTATTTTTCTTATTCTTGTCGAATGAATTTGTTTTAGCTACATTTACACTTACGAACACGCAGGAACAATTGCTCAATGTTAAGTACAATACATTGAGCCAAAATAAGCAAAATTAAGGCACCTATATCTTTTTAAAACCTTTAAAAAAAATAAAATAAGTATATAGCTATTTTTCGTATTCTTGACGAATGAATTTTTTGTAGCTACATTTACACCGATGAACACGCAGGAGCAAATGGCCAATGTTAAGTACAAAACAATGAGCCTAAATAAGCAAAATTAAGACACCTATATCTTTTTAAGACCTTTAAAAAAAATAAAATAAGTAAAAAGCTATTTTTCTTATATTTGTCGATTGAATTTTTTTTAGCTACATTTACACCGATCAACACGCTGGAACAATTGCTCAATGTTAAGTACAATACATTGAGCCAAAATAAGCAAAATAAAGACACCTATATCTTTTTAACACCTTTAAAAAAAATAAAATAAGTAAATAGCTATATTTCTTATTCTTGTCGAATGAATTTTATTTAGCTACATTTACACCGATGAACAATCAGGAGCAATTGCTCAATGTTAAGTTCAATACAATGAGCCAAAATAAGCAAAATTAAGACACCCTTATCATATCAAGACCTTTAAAAAAAATAAAATAAGTAAATAGCTATTTTTCTTATTCTTGTCGAATGATTTTTTTTTAGCTACATTTACACCGATGAACACGCAAGAGCAATTGCTTAATGTCACGTACAATACATTGAGCCAAAATAAGCAAAATTAAGACACCTATATCTTTTAAAAACCTTTAAAAAAATAAAATAAGTAAATAGCTATTTTTCTTATTCTTGTCGAATGAATTTTATTTAGCTACATTTACACCGATGAACACGCAGGAACAATTGTTCAATGTTAAGTACAATACAATGAGCCAAAATTGGCAAAATTAAGGCACCTATATCTTTTTAGAACCTTTAAAAAAAATAAAATTAGTAAAGAGCTATTTTTCTTACTCTTGTCGAATGAATTTTATTTAGCTACATTTACACCGATGAACATGCAGGAGCAATTGCTCAATGTTAAGTACAATACAGTGAGCCAAAATAAGCAAAATTTAGACACCCATATCATTTCAAGACCTATAAAAAAAATAAAATAAGTAAATAGCTATTTTTTTTATTCTTGTCGAATGAATTTTTTTTAGCAACATTTAAACCGATGAACACGCAGGAGCAATTGCTCAATGTCAAGTACAATACATTGAGCCAAAATAAGCAAAATTAAGACACCTATATCTTTTTAAAACCTTTAAAAAAATAAAATAAGTAAATAGCTATTTTTCTTATTCTTGTCGAATGAATTTTTTTTAGCTACATTTACACCGATGAAAACGCAGGAGCAAATGCTTAATGTTAAATGCAATACAATGAGCCAAAATAAGCCAAACTAAGACACCCGTGTCATATCAAGACCTTTAAAAAAAATAAAATAAGTATATAGCTATTTTTCGTATTCATGTCGAATGAATTTTTTGTAGCTACATTTACACCGACGAACACGCAGGAGCAAGTGGCCAATGTAACGTACAATACAATGAGCCTAAATAAGCAAAATTAAGACACCTATATCTTTTTAAGACCTTTAAAAAAATAAAATAAGTAAATAGCTATTTTTCTTATTCTTGTCGAATGAATTTGTTTTAGCTACATTTACACCGATGAACACGCAGGAACAATTGCTCAATGTTAAGTACAATACAATGAGCCAAAATAAGCAAAATTAAGACACGCTTATCATATCAAGACCTTTAAAAAAAATAAAATAAGTAAATAGCTATTTTTCTTATTCTTGTCGAATGAATTTGTTTTAGCTACATTTACACCGACGAACACGCAGGAACAATTGCTCAATGTTAAGTACAATACATTGAGCCAAAATAAGCAAAATTAAGGCACCTATATCTTTTTAAAACCTTTAAAAAAAATAAAATAAGTATATAGCTATTTTTCGTATTCTTGTCGAATGAATTTTTTGTAGCTACATTTACACCGATGAACACGCAGGAGCAAATGGCCAATGTTAAGTACAATACAATGAGCCTAAATAAGCAAAATTAAGACACCTTTATCATTTTAAGACCTTTAAAAAAATGAAATAAGTAAATAGCTATTTTTCTTATTCTTGTCGAATGAATTTTTTTTAGCTACATTTACACCGGTGAACACGCAGGAGCAATTGCTCAATGTCAAGTACAATACATTGAGCCAAAATAAGCAAAATTAAGACACCTATATCTTTTTAAAACCTTTAAAAAAATAAAATAAGTAAATAGCTATTTTTCTTATTCTTGTCGAATGAATTTTTTTTAGCTACATTTACACCGATGAACACGCAGGAACAATTGCTCAATGTTAAGTACAATACGTTGAGCCAAAATAAGCAAAATTAAGACACCTATATCTTTTTTAAACCTTTAAAAAAAATAAAATAAGTAAATAGCTATTTTTCTTATTCTTGTCGAATGAATTTTTTTTAGCTACATTTACACCGATGAAAACGCAGGAGCAAATGCTTAATGTTAAATGCAATACAATGAGCCAAAATAAGCCAAACTAAGACACCCGTGTCATATCAAGACCTTTAAAAAAAATAAAATAAGTATATAGCTATTTTTCGTATTCATGTCGAATGAATTTTTTGTAGCTACATTTACACCGATGAACACGCAGGAGCAAGTGGCCAATGTAACGTACAATACAATGAGCCTAAATAAGCAAAATTAAGACACCTATATCTTTTTAAGACCTTTAAAAAAATAAAATAAGTAAATAGCTGTTTTTCTTATTCTTGTCGAATGAATTTGTTTTAGCTACATTTACACCGATGAACACGCAGGAACAATTGCTCAATGTTAAGTACAATACAATGAGCCAAAATAAGCAAAATTAAGACACGCTTATCATATCAAGACCTTTAAAAAAAATAAAATAAGTAAATAGCTATTTTTCTTATTCTTGTCGAATGAATTTGTTTTAGCTACATTTACACCGACGAACACGCAGGAACAATTGCTCAATGTTAAGTACAATACATTGAGCCAAAATAAGCAAAATTAAGGCACCTATATCTTTTTAAAACCTTTAAAAAAAATAAAATAAGTATATAGCTATTTTTCGTATTCTTGTCGAATGAATTTTTTGTAGCTACATTTACACCGATGAACACGCAGGAGCAAATGGCCAATGTTAAGTACAATACAATGAGCCTAAATAAGCAAAATTAAGACACCTTTATCATTTTAAGACCTTTAAAAAAATGAAATAAGTAAATAGCTATTTTTCTTATTCTTGTCGAATGAATTTTTTTTAGCTACATTTACACCGGTGAACACGCAGGAGCAATTGCTCAATGTCAAGTACAATACATTGAGCCAAAATAAGCAAAATTAAGACACCTATATCTTTTTAAAACCTTTAAAAAAATAAAATAAGTAAATAGCTATTTTTCTTATTCTTGTCGAATGAATTTTTTTTAGCTACATTTACACCGATGAACACGCAGGAACAATTGCTCAATGTTAAGTACAATACGTTGAGCCAAAATAAGCAAAATTAAGACACCTATATCTTTTTTAAACCTTTAAAAAAAATAAAATAAGTAAATAGCTATTTTTCTTATTCTTGTCGAATGAATTTTTTTTAGCTACATTTACACCGATGAACACGCAGGAGCAATTGCTCAATGTTAAGTACAATACAGTGAGCCAAAATAAGCAAAATTAAGACACTCATGTCATATCAAGACCTTTAAAAAAAAAATAAGTATATAGCTATTTTTCGTATTCTTGTCAAATGAATTTTTTGTAGCTACATTTACACCGATGAACACGCTGGAGCAATTGCCTAATGTTCAATACAGTACAGTGAGCCAAAATAAGCAATATTAAGACACCCATATCTTTTCAAAACCTTTAAAAAAAATAAAATAAGTAAATAGCTACTTTTCGTATTCTTGCCGTATGAATTTTTTTAAGCTACATTTACACCGATGAACACGCAGGAGCAATTGCTCAATATGAAATACAATACATTGAGCCAAAATAAGCAAAATTAAGACACCTATATCTTTTAAAGACCTTTAAAAAAAAAAGAAGTATATAGCTATTTTTTGTATTCTTGTCGAATGAATTTTTTTTAGCTACATTTACACCGACGTACACGCAGGAGCAAATGGTCAATGTTAAGTACAATACAATGAGCCAAAATAAGCCAAATTAAGACACCCTTATCATATCAAGACCTTTAAAAAAAATAAAATAAGTAAATAGCTATTTTTTTTATTCTTGTCGAATGAATTTTTTTTAGCAACATTTACACCGATGAACACGCAGGAGCAAAGGGCCAATGTTAAGTACAATACAATGAGCCTAAATAAGCAAAATTAAGACACCTATATCTTTTTAAGACCTTTAAAAAAAATAAAATAAGTAAATAGCTATTTTTCTTATTCTCGTCGAATGAATTTTTTTTAGCTACATTTACACCGATGAACACGCAGGAACAATTGCTCAATGTTAGGTACAATACGTTGAGCCTAAATAAGCAAAATTAAGACACCTATATCTTTTTAAGACCTTTAAAAAAATAAAATAAGTAAATAGCTATTTTTCTTATTCTTGTCGAATGAATTTTATTTAGCTACATTTACACCGATGAACACGCAGGAACAATTGTTCAATGTTAAGTACAATACATTGAGCCAAAATAGGCAAAATTAAGGCACCTATATCTTTTTAGAACCTTTAAAAAAAATAAAATTAGTAATGAGCTATTTTTCTTACTCTTGTCGAATGAATTTTATTTAGCTACATTTACACCGATGAACATGCAGGAGCAATTGCTCAATGTTAAGTTCAATACAGTGAGCCACAATAAGCAAAATTTAGACACCCATATCATTTCAAGACCTATAAAAAAAATAAAATAAGTAAATAGCTATTTTTTTTATTCTTGTCGAATGAATTTCTTTTAGCAACATTTAAACCGATGAACACGCAGGAGCAATTGCTCAATGTCAAGTACAATACATTGAGCCAAAATAAGCAAAATTAAGACACCTATATCTTTTTAAAACCTTTAAAAAAATAAAATAAGTAAATAGCTATTTTTCTTATTCTTGTCGAATGAATTTTTTTTAGCTACATTTACACCGATGAAAACGCAGGAGCAAATGCTTAATGTTAAATACAATACAATGAGCCAAAATAAGCCAAATTAAGACACCCGTGTCATATCAAGACCTTTAAAAAAAATAAAATAAGTAAATAGCTATTTTTCTTATTCTTGTCGAATGAATTTGTTTTAGCTACATTTACACCGACGAACACGCAGGAACAATTGCTCAATGTTAAGTACAATACATTGAGCCAAAATAAGCAAAATTAAGGCACCTATATCTTTTTAAAACCTTTAAAAAAAATAAAATAAGTATATAGCTATTTTTCGTATTCTTGTCGAATGAATTTTTTGTAGCTACATTTACACCGATGAACACGCAGGAGCAAATGGCCAATGTTAAGTACAATACAATGAGCCTAAATAAGCAAAATTAAGACACCTTTATCATTTTAAGACCTTTAAAAAAATGAAATAAGTAAATAGCTATTTTTCTTATTCTTGTCGAATGAATTTTTTTTAGCTACATTTACACCGGTGAACACGCAGGAGCAATTGCTCAATGTCAAGTACAATACATTGAGCCAAAATAAGCAAAATTAAGACACCTATATCTTTTTAAAACCTTTAAAAAAATAAAATAAGTAAATAGCTATTTTTCTTATTCTTGTCGAATGAATTTTTTTTAGCTACATTTACACCGATGAACACGCAGGAACAATTGCTCAATGTTAAGTACAATACGTTGAGCCAAAATAAGCAAAATTAAGACACCTATATCTTTTTTAAACCTTTAAAAAAAATAAAATAAGTAAATAGCTATTTTTCTTATTCTTGTCGAATGAATTTTTTTTAGCTACATTTACACCGATGAACACGCAGGAGCAATTGCTCAATGTTAAGTACAATACAGTGAGCCAAAATAAGCAAAATTAAGACACTCATGTCATATCAAGACCTTTAAAAAAAAAATAAGTATATAGCTATTTTTCGTATTCTTGTCAAATGAATTTTTTGTAGCTACATTTACACCGATGAACACGCTGGAGCAATTGCCTAATGTTCAATACAGTACAGTGAGCCAAAATAAGCAATATTAAGACACCCATATCTTTTCAAAACCTTTAAAAAAAATAAAATAAGTAAATAGCTACTTTTCGTATTCTTGCCGTATGAATTTTTTTAAGCTACATTTACACCGATGAACACGCAGGAGCAATTGCTCAATATGAAATACAATACATTGAGCCAAAATAAGCAAAATTAAGACACCTATATCTTTTAAAGACCTTTAAAAAAAAAAGAAGTATATAGCTATTTTTTGTATTCTTGTCGAATGAATTTTTTTTAGCTACATTTACACCGACGTACACGCAGGAGCAAATGGTCAATGTTAAGTACTATACAATGAGCCAAAATAAGCCAAATTAAGACACCCTTATCATATCAAGACCTTTAAAAAAAATAAAATAAGTAAATAGCTATTTTTTTTATTCTTGTCGAATGAATTTTTTTTAGCAACATTTACACCGATGAACACGCAGGAGCAAAGGGCCAATGTTAAGTACAATACAATGAGCCTAAATAAGCAAAATTAAGACACCTATATCTTTTTAAGACCTTTAAAAAAAATAAAATAAGTAAATAGCTATTTTTCTTATTCTCGTCGAATGAATTTTTTTTAGCTACATTTACACCGATGAACACGCAGGAACAATTGCTCAATGTTAGGTACAATACGTTGAGCCTAAATAAGCAAAATTAAGACACCTATATCTTTTTAAGACCTTTAAAAAAATAAAATAAGTAAATAGCTATTTTTCTTATTCTTGTCGAATGAATTTTATTTAGCTACATTTACACCGATGAACACGCAGGAACAATTGTTCAATGTTAAGTACAATACATTGAGCCAAAATAGGCAAAATTAAGGCACCTATATCTTTTTAGAACCTTTAAAAAAAATAAAATTAGTAATGAGCTATTTTTCTTACTCTTGTCGAATGAATTTTATTTAGCTACATTTACACCGATGAACATGCAGGAGCAATTGCTCAATGTTAAGTTCAATACAGTGAGCCACAATAAGCAAAATTTAGACACCCATATCATTTCAAGACCTATAAAAAAAATAAAATAAGTAAATAGCTATTTTTTTTATTCTTGTCGAATGAATTTCTTTTAGCAACATTTAAACCGATGAACACGCAGGAGCAATTGCTCAATGTCAAGTACAATACATTGAGCCAAAATAAGCAAAATTAAGACACCTATATCTTTTTAAAACCTTTAAAAAAATAAAATAAGTAAATAGCTATTTTTCTTATTCTTGTCGAATGAATTTTTTTTAGCTACATTTACACCGATGAAAACGCAGGAGCAAATGCTTAATGTTAAATACAATACAATGAGCCAAAATAAGCCAAATTAAGACACCCGTGTCATATCAAGACCTTTAAAAAAAATAAAATAAGTAAATAGCTATTTTTCTTATTCTTGTCGAATGAATTTGTTTTAGCTACATTTACACCGACGAACACGCAGGAACAATTGCTCAATGTTAAGTACAATACATTGAGCCAAAATAAGCAAAATTAAGGCACCTATATCTTTTTAAAACCTTTAAAAAAAATAAAATAAGTATATAGCTATTTTTCGTATTCTTGACGAATGAATTTTTTGTAGCTACATTTACACCGATGAACACGCAGGAGCAAATGGCCAATGTTAAGTGCAAAACAATGAGCCTAAATAAGCAAAATTAAGACACCTATATCTTTTTAAGACCTTTAAAAAAAATAAAATAAGTAAATAGCTATTTTTCTTATATTTGTCGATTGAATTTTTTTTAGCTACATTTACACCGATCAACACGCTGGAACAATTGCTCAATGTTAAGTACAATACATTGAGCCAAAATAAGCAAAATAAAGACACCTATATCTTTTTAACACCTTTAAAAAAAATAAAATAAGTAAATAGCTATATTTCTTATTCTTGTCGAATGAATTTTATTTAGCTACATTTACACCGATGAACAATCAGGAGCAATTGCTCAATGTTAAGTTCAATACAATGAGCCAAAATAAGCAAAATTAAGACACCCTTATCATATCAAGACCTTTAAAAAAAATAAAATAAGTAAATAGCTATTTTTCTTATTCTTGTCGAATGAATTTTTTTTAGCTACATTTACACCGATGAACACGCAGGAGCAATTGCTTAATGTCAAGTACAATACAATGAGCCAAAATAAGCAAAATTAAGACACCTATATCTTTTAAAAACCTTTAAAAAAATAAAATAAGTAAATAGCTATTTTTCTTATTCTTGTCGAATGAATTTTATTTAGCTACATTTACACCGATGAACACGCAGGAACAATTGTTCAATGTTAAGTACAATACATTGAGCCAAAATTGGCAAAATTAAGGCACCTATATCTTTTTAGAACCTTTAAAAAAAATAAAATTAGTAAAGAGCTATTTTTCTTACTCTTGTCGAATGAATTTTATTTAGCTACATTTACACCGATGAACATGCAGGAGCAATTGCTCAATGTTAAGTACAATACAGTGAGCCAAAATAAGCAAAATTTAGACACCCATATCATTTCAAGACCTATAAAAAAAATAAAATAAGTAAATAGCTATTTTATTTATTCTTGTCGAATGAATTTTTTTTAGCAACATTTAAACCGATGAACACGCAGGAGCAATTGCTCAATGTCAAGTACAATACATTGAGCCAAAATAAGCAAAATTAAGACACCTATATCTTTTTAAAACCTTTAAAAAAATAAAATAAGTAAATAGCTATTTTTCTTATTCTTGTCGAATGAATTTTTTTTAGCTACATTTACACCGATGAAAACGCAGGAGCAAATGCTTAATGTTAAATACAATACAATGAGCCAAAATAAGCCAAACTAAGACACCCGTGTCATATCAAGACCTTTAAAAAAAATAAAATAAGTATATAGCTATTTTTCGTATTCATGTCGAATGAATTTTTTGTAGCTACATTTACACCGATGAACACGCAGGAGCAAGTGGCCAATGTAACGTACAATACAATGAGCCTAAATAAGCAAAATTAAGACACCTATATCTTTTTAAAACCTTTAAAAAAAATAAAATAAGTATATAGCTATTTTTCGTATTCTTGTCGAATGAATTTTTTGTAGCTACATTTACACCGATGAACACGCAGGAGCAAATGGCCAATGTTAAGTACAATACAATGAGCCTAAATAAGCAAAATTAAGACACCTTTATCATTTTAAGACCTTTAAAAAAATGAAATAAGTAAATAGCTATTTTTCTTATTCTTGTCGAATGAATTTTTTTTAGCTACATTTACACCGATGAACACGCAGGAACAATTGCTCAATGTTAAGTACAATACGTTGAGCCAAAATAAGCAAAATTAAGACACCTATATCTTTTTTAAACCTTTAAAAAAAATAAAATAAGTAAATAGCTATTTTTCTTATTCTTGTCGAATGAATTTTTTTTAGCTACATTTACACCGATGAACACGCAGGAGCAATTGCTCAATGTTAAGTACAATACAGTGAGCCAAAATAAGCAAAATTAAGACACTCATGTCATATCAAGACCTTTAAAAAAAAAAATAAGTATATAGCTATTTTTCGTATTCTTGTCAAATGAATTTTTTGTAGCTACATTTACACCGATGAACACGCTGGAGCAATTGCCTAATGTTCGATACAGTACAGTGAGCCAAAATAAGCAATATTAAGACACCCATATCTTTTCAAAACCTTTAAAAAAAATAAAATATGTAAATAGCTACTTTTCGTATTCTTGCCGTATGAATTTTTTTAAGCTACATTTACACCGATGAACACGCAGGAGCAATTGCTCAATATTAAATACAATACATTGAGCCAAAATAAGCAAAATTAAGACACCTATATCTTTTAAAGACCTTTAAAAAAAAAAGAAGTATATAGCTATTTTTTGTATTCTTGTCGAATGAATTTTTTTTAGCTACATTTACACCGACGTACACGCAGGAGCAAATGGTCAATGTTAAGTACAATACAATGAGCCAAAATAAGCCAAATTAAGACACCCTTATCATATCAAGACCTTTAAAAAAAATAAAATAAGTAAATAGCTATTTTTTTTATTCTTGTCGAATGAATTTTTTTTAGCAACATTTACACCGATGAACACGCAGGAGCAAAGGGCCAATGTTAAGTACAATACAATGAGCCTAAATAAGCAAAATTAAGACACCTATATCTTTTTAAGACCTTTAAAAAAAATAAAATAAGTAAATAGCTATTTTTCTTATTCTCGTCGAATGAATTTTTTTTAGCTACATTTACACCGATGAACACGCAGGAACAATTGCTCAATGTTAGGTACAATACGTTGAGCCTAAATAAGCAAAATTAAGACACCTATATCTTTTTAAGACCTTTAAAAAAATAAAATAAGTAAATAGCTATTTTTCTTATTCTTGTCGAATGAATTTTATTTAGCTACATTTACACCGATGAACACGCAGGAACAATTGTTCAATGTTATGTACAATACATTGAGCCAAAATAGGCAAAATTAAGGCACCTATATCTTTTTAGAACCTTTAAAAAAAATAAAATTAGTAATGAGCTATTTTTCTTACTCTTGTCGAATGAATTTTATTTAGCTACATTTACACCGATGAACATGCAGGAGCAATTGCTCAATGTTAAGTACAATACAGTGAGCCAAAATAAGCAAAATTTAGACACCCATATCATTTCAAGACCTATAAAAAAAATAAAATAAGTAAATAGCTATTTTTTTTATTCTTGTCGAATGAATTTCTTTTAGCAACATTTAAACCGATGAACACGCAGGAGCAATTGCTCAATGTCAAGTACAATACATTGAGCCAAAATAAGCAAAATTAAGACACCTATATCTTTTTAAAACCTTTAAAAAAATAAAATAAGTATATAGCTATTTTTCGTATTCATGTCGAATGAATTTTTTGTAGCTACATTTACACCGATGAACACGCAGGAGCAAGTGGCCAATGTAACGTACAATACAATGAGCCTAAATAAGCAAAATTAAGACACCTATATCTTTTTAAGACCTTTAAAAAAATAAAATAAGTAAATAGCTATTTTTCTTATTCTTGTCGAATGAATTTGTTTTAGCAACATTTACACCGATGAACACGCAGGAACAATTGCTCAATGTTAAGTATAATACAATGAGCCAAAATAAGCAAAATTAAGACACGCTTATCATATCAAGACCTTTAAAAAAAATAAAATAAGTAAATAGCTATTTTTCTTATTCTTGTCGAATGAATTTGTTTTAGCTACATTTACACCGACGAACACGCAGGAACAATTGCTCAATGTTAAGTACAATACAATGAGCCAAAATAAGCAAAATTAAGGCACCTATATCTTTTTAAAACCTTTAAAAAAAATAAAATAAGTATATAGCTATTTTTCGTATTCTTGACGAATGAATTTTTTGTAGCTACATTTACACCGATGAACACGCAGGAGCAAATGGCCAATGTTAAGTACAAAACAATGAGCCTAAATAAGCAAAATTAAGACACCTATATCTTTTTAAGACCTTTAAAAAAAATAAAATAAGTAAATAGCTATTTTTCTTATATTTGTCGATTGAATTTTTTTTAGCTACATTTACACCGATCAACACGCTGGAACAATTGCTCAATGTTAAGTATAATACAATGAGCCAAAATAAGCAAAATTAAGACACGCTTATCATATCAAGACCTTTAAAAAAAATAAAATAAGTAAATAGCTATTTTTCTTATTCTTGTCGAATGAATTTGTTTTAGCTACATTTACACCGACGAACACGCAGGAACAATTGCTCAATGTTAAGTACAATACAATGAGCCAAAATAAGCAAAATTAAGGCACCTATATCTTTTTAAAACCTTTAAAAAAAATAAAATAAGTATATAGCTATTTTTCGTATTCTTGACGAATGAATTTTTTGTAGCTACATTTACACCGATGAACACGCAGGAGCAAATGGCCAATGTTAAGTACAAAACAATGAGCCTAAATAAGCAAAATTAAGACACCTATATCTTTTTAAGACCTTTAAAAAAAATAAAATAAGTAAATAGCTATTTTTCTTATATTTGTCGATTGAATTTTTTTTAGCTACATTTACACCGATCAACACGCTGGAACAATTGCTCAATGTTAAGTACAAAACAATGAGCCTAAATAAGCAAAATTAAGACACCTATATCTTTTTAACACCTTTAAAAAAAATAAAATAAGTAAATAGCTATATTTCTTATTCTTGTCGAATGAATTTTATTTAGCTACATTTACACCGATGAACAATCAGGAGCAATTGCTCAATGTTACGTTCAATACAATGAGCCAAAATAAGCAAAATTAAGACACCCTTATCATATCAAGACCTTTAAAAAAAATAAAATAAGTAAATAGCTATTTTTCTTATTCTTGTCGAATGAATTTTTTTTAGCTACATTTACACCGATGAACACGCAGGAGCAATTGCTTAATGTCAAGTACAATACATTGAGCCAAAATTGGCAAAATTAAGGCACCTATATCTTTTTAGAACCTTTAAAAAAAATAAAATTAGTAAAGAGCTATTTTTCTTACTCTTGTCGAATGAATTTTATTTAGCTACATTTACACCGATGAACATGCAGGAGCAATTGCTCAATGTTAAGTACAATACAGTGAGCCAAAATAAGCAAAATTTAGACACCCATATCATTTCAAGACCTATAAAAAAAATAAAATAAGTAAATAGCTATTTTTTTTATTCTTGTCGAATGAATTTTGTTTAGCTACATTTACTCCGATGAACACGCAGGAGCAATTGCTCAATGTTAAGTACAATACTGTGAGTCAAAATAAGCAAAATTAAGACACCCATATCATTTCAAGACCATTAAAAAAATAAAATAAGTATATAGCTATTATCGTATTCTTGTCGAATGAATTTTTTGTAGCTACATTTACACCGATGAACACGCAGGAGGAATTGTTCAATGTTAAGTCCTACAAAATGTACCTTAACAAGCAAAATTAAGACACCTATATCTTTTTAAGACCTTTAAAAAAAATAAAATAAGTAAATAGCTATTTTTCTTATATTTGTCGATTGAATTTTTTTTAGCTACATTTACACCGATCAACACGCTGGAACAATTGCTCAATGTTAAGTACAAAACAGTGAGCCTAAATAAGCAAAATTAAGACACCTATATCTTTTTAACACCTTTAAAAAAAATAAAATAAGTAAATAGCTATATTTCTTATTCTTGTCGAATGAATTTTATTTAGCTACATTTACACCGATGAACAATCAGGAGCAATTGCTCAATGTTACGTTCAATACAATGAGCCAAAATAAGCAAAATTAAGACACCCTTATCATATCAAGACCTTTAAAAAAAATAAAATAAGTAAATAGCTATTTTTCTTATTCTTGTCGAATGAATTTTTTTTAGCTACATTTACACCGATGAACACGCAGGAGCAATTGCTTAATGTCAAGTACAATACATTGAGCCAAAATTGGCAAAATTAAGGCACCTATATCTTTTTAGAACCTTTAAAAAAAATAAAATTAGTAAAGAGCTATTTTTCTTACTCTTGTCGAATGAATTTTATTTAGCTACATTTACACCGATGAACATGCAGGAGCAATTGCTCAATGTTAAGTACAATACAGTGAGCCAAAATAAGCAAAATTTAGACACCCATATCATTTCAAGACCTATAAAAAAAATAAAATAAGTAAATAGCTATTTTTTTTATTCTTGTCGAATGAATTTTGTTTAGCTACATTTACTCCGATGAACACGCAGGAGCAATTGCTCAATGTTAAGTACAATACTGTGAGTCAAAATAAGCAAAATTAAGACACCCATATCATTTCAAGACCATTAAAAAAATAAAATAAGTATATAGCTATTATCGTATTCTTGTCGAATGAATTTTTTGTAGCTACATTTACACCGATGAACACGCAGGAGGAATTGTTCAATGTTAAGTCCTACAAAATGTACCTTAACAAGCAAAATTAAGACACCTATATCTTTTTAAGACCTTTAAAAAAATAAAATAAGTAAATAGCTATTTTTCTTATTCTTGTCTAATGAATTTTTTTTAGCTACATTTACACCGATGAACACGCAGGAAAAATTGCATAATGTTAAGTACAATACATTGAGCCAAAATAAGTAAAATTAAGACACCTATATCTTTTTAAAACCTTTAAAAAAATAAAATAAGTAAATAGCTATTTTTTTTATTCTTGTCGAATGAATTTTTTTTAGCTACATTTACACCGACGTACACGCAGGAGCAAGTGTTCAATGTTGAGTACAAGACAATGAGCCTAAATAAGCAAAATTAAGACACCTATATCTTTTTATGACCTTTAAAAAAAATAAAATAAGTATATAGCAATTTTTTGTATTCTTGTCGAATGAATTTTTTGTAGCTACATTTACACAGATGAACACGCAGGAGCAATTGGTCAATGTTTAATACAACACAGTGAGCCTAAACAAGCAAAATTAGACACCTATATCTTTTTAAGACCTTTAAAAAAAATAAAATAAGTAAATAGCTATTTTTTTTATTCTTGTCGAATGAATTTTGTTTAGCTACATTTACTCCGATGAACACGCAGGAGCAATTGCTCAAAGTTAAGTACAATACAGTGAGTCAAAATAAGCAATATTAAGACACCCTTATCTTATCAAGACCTTTAAAAAAAATAAAATAAGTATATAGCTATTATCGTATTCTTGTCGAATGAATTTTTTGTAGCTACATTTACACCGATGAACACGCAGGAGCAATTGTTCAATGTTAAGTCCTACACAATGTACCTAAACAAGCAAAATTAAGACACCTATATCTTTTCAAGACCTTTAAAAAAAAAAAATAAGTAAATAGCTATTTTTCTTATTCTTGTCGAATGAATTTTTTTTAGCTACATTTACACCGATGAACACGCAGGAGCAATTGGTCAATGTTAAGTACAATACAGTGAGCCTAAACAAGCAAAATTAGACACCGATATCTTTTTAAGACCTTTAAAAAAAATAAAATAAGTAAATAGCTATTTTTTTTATTCTTGTCGAATGAATTTTGTTTAGCTACATTTACTCCGATGAACACGCAGGAGCAATTGCTCAATGTTAAATACAATACAGTGAGTCAAAATAAGCAAAATTAAGACACCCATATCATTTCAAGACCATTAAAAAAAAAAAAATAAGTATATAGCTATTATCGTATTCTTGTCGAATGAATTTTTTGTAGCTACATTTACACCGATGAACACGCAGGAGCAATTGTTCAATGTTAAGTCCTACACAATGTACCTAAACAAGCAAAATTAAGACACCTATATTTTTTTAAGACCTTTAAAAAAATAAAATAAGTAAATAGCTATTTTTCTTATTCTTGTCGAATGAATTTTTTTTAGCTACATTTACACCGATGAACACGCAGGAAAAATTGCTTAATGTTAAGTACAATACATTGAGCCAAAATAAGTAAAATTAAGACACCTATATCTTTTTAAAACCTTTAAAAAAATAAAATAAGTAAATAGCTATTTTTTTTATTCTTGTCGAATGAATTTTTTTTAGCTACATTTACACCGACGTACACGCAGGAGCAAATGGTCAATGTTACGTACAATACAATGAGCCTAAATAAGCAAAATTAAGACACCTTTATCTTTTTAAGACCTTTAAAAAAATAAAATAAGTAAATAGCTATTTTTCTTATTCTTGTCGAATGAATTTTTTTAGCTACATTTACACCGATGAACACGCAGGAACAATTGCTCAATGTCAAGTACAATACATTGAGCCAAAATAAGCAAAACTAAGACACCCATATCATTTCAAGACCATTAAAAAAAATAAAATAGGTATATAGCTATTATCGTATTCTTGTCGAATGAATTTTTTGTAGCTACATTTACACCGATGAACACGCAGGAGCAAGTGGTCAATGTTAAGTACAATACAATGAGCCTAAACAAGCAAAATTTATACACCTATATCTTTTTAAGACCTTTAAAAAAAATAAAATAAGTATATAGCTATTATCGTATTCTTGTCGAATGAATTTTTTGTAGCTACATTTACACCGATGAACACGCAGGAGCAATTGTTCAATGTTATGTCCTACACAATGTACCTAAACAAGCAAAATTAAGACACCTATATCTTTTTAAAACCTTTAAAAAAAATAAAATAAGTAAATAGCTATTTTTCTTATTCTTGTCGAATGAATTTTTTTTAGCTACATTTACACCGATGAACACGCAGGAGCAATTGCTCAATGTTTAGTACAATACAATGAGCCCAAAATAAGCAAAATTAAGACACTCATGTCATATGAAGACCTTTAAAAAAAAAAATAAGTATATAGCTATTTTTCGTATTCTTGTCGAATGAATTTTTTGTAGCTACATTTACACAGATGAACACGCTGGAGCAATTGCTTAATGTTAGATACAGTACAGTGAGCCAAAATAAGCAGTACTAAGACACCCATATCATTTCAAAACCTTTTAAAAAAATAAAATAAGTAAATAGCTATTTTTCTTATTCTTGTCGAATGAATTTTTTTTAGCTACATTTACACCGATGAACACGCAGGAGCAATTGTTCAATATTAAATACATTACATTGAGCCAAAATAAGCAAAATTAAGACACCTATATCTTTTAAAGACCTTTAAAAAAAAAGAAGTAAATAGCTATTTTTTTATTCTTGTCGAATGAATTTTGTTTAGCTACATTTACACCGATGAACACGCAGGAGCAATAGCTCAATGTTAATTACAATACAATGAGCAAAAATAAGCCAAATTAAGACACCCGGGTCATATCAAGACCTTTAAAAAAAATAAAATAAGTATAGAGCTATTTTTCGTATTCTGGTCGAATGAATTTTTTGTAGCTGCATTTACACCGATGAACACGCAGGAGCAATTGCTCAATATAAAATACAATACAATGAGCCTAAATAAGCAAAATTAAGACACCTATATCTTTTTATGACCTTTAAAAAAAATAAAATAAGTATATAGCAATTTTTTGTATTCTTGTCGAATGAATTTTTTGTAGCTACATTTACACAGATGAACACGCAGGAGCAATTGGTCAATGTTGAGTACAATACAGTGAGCCCAAACAAGCAAAATTAAGACACCTATATCTTTTTAAAACCTTTAAAAAAATAAAATAAGTAAATAGCTATTTTTCTTATTCTTGTCGAATGAATTTTTTTTAGCTACATTTACACCGATGAACACGCAGGAACAATTGCCCAATGTTAAGTACGATACAATGAGCCAAAATAAGCAAAATTAAGACACCTATATCTTTTTTAAACCTTTAAAAAAAATAAAATAAGTAAATAGCTATTTTTCTTATTCTTGTCGAATGAATTTTTTTTAGCTACATTTACACCGATGAACACGCAGGAGCAATTGCTCAATGTTAAGTACAATACAATGAGCCAAAGTATGCAAAATTAAGACACTCATGTCATATCAAGACCTTTAAAAAAAAAATAAGTATATAGCATTTTTCGTATTCTTGTCGAATGAATTTTTTGTAGCTACATTTACACCGATGAACACGCTGGAGCAATTGCCTAATGTTAGATACAGTACATTGAGCCAAAATAAGCAATATTAAGACACCCATATCTTTTCAAAACCTTTAAAAAAAATAAAATAAGTAAATAGCTATTTTTCGTATTCTTGCCGTATGAATTTTTTTAAGCTACATTTACACCGATGAACACGCAGGAGCGATTGCTCAATATTAAATACAATACATTGAGCCAAAATAAGCAAAATTAAGACACCTATATCTTTTTAAGACCTTTAAAAAATAAAATAAGTAAATAGCTATTTTTCTTATTCTTGTCGAATGAATATTTTTTAGCTAAATTTACACCGATGAACACGCAGGAGCAATTGCTCAATATTAAATACAATACATTGAGCCAAAATAAGCAAAATTAAGACACCTATATCTTTTTAAGACCTTTAAAAAAAAAAAAAGTATATAGCTATTTTTTGTATTCTTGTCGAATGAATTTTTTTTAGCTACATTTACACCGACGTACACGCAGGAGCAAATGGTCAATGTTAAGTACAATACAATGAGCCTAAATAAGCAAAATTAAGGCACCTTTATCTTTTTAAGACCTTTAAAAAAATAAAATAAGTAAATAGCTATTTTTCTTATTCTTGTCGAATGAATTTTTTTTAGCTACATTTACACCGATGAACACGCAGGAACAATTGCCCAATGTCAAGTACAATACATTGAGCCACAATAAGCAAAATTAAGACACCCATATCATTTCAAGACCATTAAAAAAAATAAAATAAGTATATAGCTATTATCGTATTCTTGTCGAATGAATTTTTTGTAGCTACATTTACACCGATGAACACGCAGGAGCAAGTGGTCAATGTTAAGTACAATACAATGAGCCTAAATAAGCAAAATTAAGACACCTATATCTTTATAAGACCTTTAAAAAAAAAAATAAGTAAATAGCTATTTTTCGTATTCTTGCCGTATGAATTTTTTTAAGCTACATTTACACCGATGAACACGCAGGAGCAATTGCTCAATATTAAATACATTACATTGAGCCAAAATACGCAAAATTAAGACACCTATATCTTTTAAAGACCTTTAAAAAAAAGAAGTAAATAGCTATTTTTCTTATTCTTGTCGAATGAATTTTGTTTAGCTACATTTACACCGATGAACACGCAGGAGCAATTGCTCAATGTTAATTACAATACAATGAGCAAAAATAAGCCAAATTAAGACACCCGGGTCATATCAAGACCTTTAAAAAAAAAAAATAAGTATAGAGCTATTTTTCGTATTCTTGTCGAATGAATTTTTTGTAGCTGCATTTACACCGATGAACACGCAGGAGCAAGTGTTCAATGTTAAGTACAATACAATGAGCCTAAATAAGCAAAATTAAGACACCTATATCTTTTTATGACCTTTAAAAAAAAAAAAAATAAGTATAGAGCTATTTTTCGTATTCTTGTCGAATGAATTTTTTGTAGCTGCATTTACACCGATGAACACGCAGGAGCAAGTGTTCAATGTTAAGTACAATACAATGAGCCTAAATAAGCAAAATTAAGACACCTATATCTTTTTAAGACCTTTAAAAAATAAAAATAAGTAAATAGCTATTTTTCTAATTCTTGTCGAATGAATTTTTTTTTGCTACATTTACACCGATGAACACGCAGGAGCAATTGTTCAATGTTAAGTACAATACAATGAGCCAAAATAAGCCAAATTAAGACACCCTTATCATATCAAGACCTTTAAAAAAAATAAAATAAGTAAATAGCAATTTTTTTTATTCTTGTCGAATGAATTTTTTTTAGCAACATTTACACCGATGAACACTCAGGAGCAAGTGGCCAATGTTAAGTACAATACAATGAGCCTAAATAAGCAAAATCAAGACACCAATATCTTTTAAAGACCTTTAAAAAAAATAAAATAAGTAAATAGCTATTTTTCTTATTCTTGTCGAATGAATTTTTTTTAGCTACATTTACACCGATGAACACGCAGGAACAATTGCCCAATGTTAAGTACAATACATTGAGCCAAAATAAGCAAAATTAAGACACCTATATCTTTTTAAGACCTTTAAAAAAAATAAAATAAGTAAATAGCTATTTTTCTTATTCTTGTCGAATGAATTTTGTTTAGCTACATTTACTCCGATGAACACGCAGGAGCAATTGCTCAATGTTAAGTACAATACAGTGAGTCAAAATAAGCAAAATTAAGACACCCATATCATTTCAAGACCATTAAAAAAAATAAAATAAGTATATAGCTATTATCGTATTCTTGTCGAATGAATTTTTTGTAGCTACATTTACACCGATGAACACGCAGGAGCAATTGTTCAATGTTAAGTCCTACACAATGTACCTAAACAAGCAAAATTAAGACACCTATATCTTTTTAAGACCTTTAAAAAATAAAATAAGTAAATAGCTATTTTTCTTATTCTTGTCGAATGAATATTTTTTAGCTAAATTTACACCGATGAACACGCAGGAGCAATTGCTCAATATTAAATACAATACATTGAGCCAAAATAAGCAAAATTAAGACACCTATATCTTTTTAAGACCTTTAAAAAAAAAAGAAGTATATAGCTATTTTTTGTATTCTTGTCGAATGAATTTTTTTTAGCTACATTTACACCGACGTACACGCAGGAGCAAATGGTCAATGTTAAGTACAATACAATGAGCCTAAATAAGCAAAATTAAGGCACCTTTATCTTTTTAAGACCTTTAAAAAAATAAAATAAGTAAATAGCTATTTTTCTTATTCTTGTCGAATGAATTTTTTTTAGCTACATTTACACCGATGAACACGCAGGAACAATTGCTCAATGTCAAGTACAATACATTGAGCCACAATAAGCAAAATTAAGACACCCATATCATTTCAAGACCATTAAAAAAAATAAAATAACTATATAGCTATTATCGTATTCTTGTCGAATGAATTTTTTGTAGCTACATTTACACCGATGAACACGCAGGAGCAAGTGGTCAATGTTAAGTACAATACAATGAGCCTAAAAAAGCAAAATTAAGACACCTATATCTTTATAAGACCTTTAAAAAAAAAAATAAGTAAATAGCTATTTTTCGTATTCTTGCCGTATGAATTTTTTTAAGCTACATTTACACCGATGAACACGCAGGAGCAATTGCTCAATATTAAATACATTACATTGAGCCAAAATACGCAAAATTACGACACCTATATCTTTTAAAGACCTTTAAAAAAAAAGAAGTAAATAGCTATTTTTCTTATTCTTGTCGAATGAATTTTGTTTAGCTACATTTACACCGATGAACACGCAGGAGCAATTGCTCAATGTTAATTACAATACAATGAGCAAAAATAAGCCAAATTAAGACACCCGGGTCATATCAAGACCTTTAAAAAAAAAAAAATAAGTATAGAGCTATTTTTCGTATTCTTGTCGAATGAATTTTTTGTAGCTGCATTTACACCGATGAACACGCAGGAGCAAGTGTTCAATGTTAAGTACAATACAATGAGCCTAAATAAGCAAAATTAAGACACCTATATCTTTTTATGACCTTTAAAAAAAAAAAAATAAGTATAGAGCTATTTTTCGTATTCTTGTCGAATGAATTTTTTGTAGCTGCATTTACACCGATGAACACGCAGGAGCAAGTGTTCAATGTTAAGTACAATACAATGAGCCTAAATAAGCAAAATTAAGACACCTATATCTTTTTAAGACCTTTAAAAAATAAAAATAAGTAAATAGCTATTTTTCTAATTCTTGTCGAATGAATTTTTTTTTGCTACATTTACACCGATGAACACGCAGGAGCAATTGTTCAATGTTAAGTACAATACAATGAGCCAAAATAAGCCAAATTAAGACACCCTTATCATATCAAGACCTTTAAAAAAAATAAAATAAGTAAATAGCAATTTTTTTTATTCTTGTCGAATGAATTTGTTTTAGCAACATTTACACCGATGAACACTCAGGAGCAAGTGGCCAATGTTAAGTACAATACAATGAGCCTAAATAAGCAAAATAAAGACACCAATATCTTTTTAAGACCTTTAAAAAAAATAAAATAAGTAAATAGCTATTTTTCTTATTCTTGTCGAATGAATTTTTTTTAGCTACATTTACACCGATGAACACGCAGGAACAATTGCCCAATGTTAAGTACAATACATTGAGCCAAAATAAGCAAAATTAAGACACCTTTATCTTTTTTAAACCTTTAAAAAAAATAAAATAAGTAAATAGCTATTTTTCTTATTCTTGTCGAATGAATTTTTTTTAGCTACATTTACACCGATGAACACGCAGGAGCAATTGCTCAATGTTAAGTACAATACAATGAGCCAAAATAAGCAAAATTAAGACACTCATGTCATATCAAGACCTTTAAAAAAAAAAATAAGTATATAGCTATTTTTCGTATTCTTGTCGAATGAATTTTTTGTAGCTACATTTACACCGATGAACACGCTGGAGCAATTGCCTAATGTTAGATACAGTACATTGAGCCAAAATAAGCAATATTAAGACACCCATATCTTTTCAAAACCTTTAAAAAAAATAAAATAAGTAAATAGCTATTTTTCGTATTCTTGCCGTATGAATTTTTTTAAGCTACATTTACACCGATGAACACGCAGGAGCAATTGCTCAATATTAAATACAATACATTGAGCCAAAATAAGCAAAATTAAGACACCTATATCTTTTTAAGACCTTTAAAAAAAATAAAATAAGTAAATAGCTATTTTTCTTATTCTTGTCGAATGAATTTTGTTTAGCTACATTTACTCCGATGAACACGCAGGAGCAATTGCTCAATGTTAAGTACAATACAGTGAGTCAAAATAAGCAAAATTAAGACACCATTATCATTTCAAGACCATTAAAAAAAATAAAATAAGTATATAGCTATTATCGTATTCTTGTCGAATGAATTTTTTGTAGCTACATTTACACCGATGCACACGCAAGAGCAATTGTTTAATGTTAAGTCCTACACAATGTACCTAAACAAGCAAAATTAAGACACCTATATCTTTTCTAAACCTTTAAAAAAATAAAATAAGTAAATAGCTATTTTTCTTATTCTTGTCGAATGAATTTTGTTTAGCTACATTTACTCCGATGAACACACAGGAGCAATTGCTCAATGTTAAGTACAATACAGTGAGTCAAAATAAGCAAAATTAAGACACCCATATCATTTCAAGACCATTAAAAAAAATAAAATAAGTATATAGCTATTATCGTATTCTTGTCGAATGAATTTTTTGTAGCTACATTTACACCGATGAACACGCAGGAGCAGTTGTTCAATGTTAAGTCCTACACAATGTACCTAAACAAGCAAAATTAAGACACCTATATCTTTTTAAGACCTTTAAAAAATAAAATAAGTAAATAGCTATTTTTCTAATTCTTGTCGAATGAATATTTTTTAGCTAAATTTACACCGATGAACACGCAGGAGCAATTGCTCAATATTAAATACAATACATTGAGCCAAAATAAGCAAAATTAAGACACCTATATCTTTTTAAGACCTTTAAAAAAAAAAGAAGTATATAGCTATTTTTTGTATTCTTGTCGAATGAATTTTTTTTAGCTACATTTACACCGACGTACACGCAGGAGCAAATGGTCAATGTTAAGTACAATACAATGAGCCTAAATAAGCAAAATTAAGACACCTTTATCTTTTTAAGACCTTTAAAAAAATAAAATAAGTAAATAGCTATTTTTCTTATTCTTGTCGAATGAATTTTTTTTAGCTACATTTACACCGATGAACACGCAGGAGCAATTGCTCAATGTCAAGTACAATACATTGAGCCACAATAAGCAAAATTAAGACACCCATATCATTTCAAGACCATTAAAAAAAATAAAATAAGTATATAGCTATTATCGTATTCTTGTCGAATGAATTTTTTGTAGCTACATTTACACCGATGAACACGCAGGAGCAAGTGGCCAATGTTAAGTACAATACAATGAGCCTAAATAAGCAAAATTAAGACACCTATATCTTTATAAGACCTTTAAAAAAAAAAATAAGTAAATAGCTATTTTTCTTATTCTTGTCGAATGAATTTTTTTTAGCTACATTTACACCGATGAACACGCAGGAGCAATTGTTCAATGTTAAGTACAATAAAATGAGCCAAAATATGCCAAATTAAGACACCTATATCTTTTAAAGACCTTTAAAAAAAAAAAAATAAGTAAATAGCTATTTTTTTCATTCTTGTCCAATGAATTTTGTTTAGCTACATTTACTCCGATGAACACGCAGGAGCAATTGCTCAATATTAAATACAATACAATGAGCCTAAATAAGCAAAATTAAGACACCTATATCTTTTTATGACCTTTAAAAAAAATAAAATAAGTATATAGCAATTTTTTGTATTCTTGTCGAATGAATTTTTTGTAGCTACATTTACACAGATGAACACGCAGGAGCAATTGGTCAATGTTGACTACAATACAGTGAGCCCAAACAAGCAAAATTAAGACACCTATATCTTTTTAAGACCTTTAAAAAAAAAAAATAAGTAAATAGCTATTTTTCTTATTCTTGTCGAATGAATTTTTTTTTGCTACATTTACACCGATGAACACGCAGGAGCAATTGTTCAATGTTAAGTACAATACAATGAGCCAAAATAAGCCAAATTAAGACACCCATATCATATCAAGACCTTTAAAAAAAATAAAATAAGTAAATAGCAATTTTTTTTATTCTTGTCGAATGAATTTTTTTAGCAACATTTACACCGATGAACACTCAGGAGCAAGTGGCCAATATTAAGTACAATACAATGAGCCTAAATAAGCAAAATTAAGACACCTATATCTTTTTAAGACCTTTAAAAAAAATAAAATAAGTAAATAGCTATTTTTCTTATTCTTGTCGAATGAATTTTTTTTAGCTACATTTACACCGATGAACACGCAGGAACAATTGCCCAATGTTAAGTACGATACAATGAGCCAAAATAAGCAAAATTAAGACACCTATATATTTTTTAAACCTTTAAAAAAAATAAAATAAGTAAATAGCTATTTTTCTTATTCTTGTCGAATGAATTTTTTTTAGCTACATTTACACCGATGAACACGCAGGAGCAATTGCTCAATGTTAAGTACAATACAATGAGCCAAAGTATGCAAAATTAAGACACTCATGTCATATCAAGACCTTTAAAAAAAAAATAAGTATATAGCATTTTTCGTATTCTTGTCGAATGAATTTTTTGTAGCTACATTTACACCGATGAACACGCTGGAGCAATTGCCTAATGTTAGATACAGTACATTGAGCCAAAATAAGCAATATTAAGACACCCATATCTTTTCAAAACCTTTAAAAAAAATAAAATAAGTAAATAGCTATTTTTCTTATTCTTGTCGAATGAATTTTTTTCAGCTACATTTACACCGATGAACACGCAGGAGCAATTGCTCAATGTTAAGTACAATACAATGAGCCAAAATAAGCAAAATTAAGACACTCATATCATATCAAGACCTTTAAAAAAAAAAATAAGTAAATAGCTATTTTTCTTATTCTTGTCGAATGAATTTTTTTTAGCCACATTTACACCGATGAACACGCAAGAACAATTGCTCAATGTTAAGTACAATACAATGAGCCGAAATAAGCAAAATTAAGACACCTATATCTTTTTAAAACCTTTAAAAAAAATAAAATAAGTAAATAGCTATTTTTCTTATTCTTGTCGAATGAATTTTTTTTAGCTACATTTACACCGATGAACACGCAGGAGCAATTGCTCAATGTTAAGTACGATACAATGAGCTAAAATAAGCAAAATTAAGACACTCATATCATATCAAGACCTTTAAAAAAAAAAAAAAGTATATAGCTATTTTTCGTATTCTTGTCGAATGAATTTTTTGTAGCTACATTTACACCGATGAACACGCTGGAGCAATTGCCTAATGTTAGATACAGTACAATGAGCCAAAATAAGCAAAATTAAGACACCTTTATCTTTTTAAAACCTTTAAAAAAAAAAAAATAAGTAATTAGCTATTTTTCGTATTCTTGCCGTATGAATTTTTTTAAGCTTCATTTACACCGATGAACACGCAGGAGCAATTGCTCAATGTTAAGTACAATACATTGAGCCAAAATAAGCAAAATAAAGACACCTATATCTTTTTAAAACCTTTAAAGAAAATAAAATAAGTAAATAGCTATTTTTCTTATTCTTGTCGAATGAATTTTTTTTAGCCACATTTACACCGATGAACACGCAGGAACAATTGCTCAATGTTAAGTACAATACATTGAGCCAAAATAAGCAAAATAAAGACACCTATATCTTTTTAAAACCTTTAAAAAAAATAAAATAAGTAAATAGCTATTTTTCTTATTCTTGTCGAATGAATTTTATTTAGCTACATTTACACCGATGAACAATCAGGAGCAATTGCTCAATGTTAAGTTCAATACAATGACCCAAAATAAGCAAAATTAAGACACCGTATCATATCAAGACCTTTAAAAAAAATAAAAAAAGGAAATAGCTATTTTTTTTATTCTTGTCGAATGAATTTTTTTAGCAACATTTAAACCGATGAACACGCAGGAGCAATTGCTCAATGTCAAGTACAATACAACGAGCCAAAATAAGCAAAATTAAGACACCTATATCTTTTTAAAACCTTTAAAAAAATAAAATAAATAAATAGCTATTTTTCCTATTCTTGTCGAATGAATTTTTTGTAGCTACATTTACACCGATGAACACGCTGGAGCAATTGCCTAATGTTAGATACAATAAAATGAGCCAAAATAAGCAAAATTAAGACACCTATATCTTTTTAAAACCTTTAAAAAAAATAAAATAAGTAATTAGCTATTTTTCGTATTCTTGCCGTATGAATTTTTTTAAGCTACATTTACACCGATGAACACGCAGGAGCAATTGCTCAATGTTAAGTACAATACATGGAGCCAAAATAAGCAAAATTAAGACACCTATATCTTTTTAAAACCTTTAAAAAAATAAAATACGTAAATAGCTATTTTTCGTATTCTTGCCGTATGAATTTTTTTAAGCTACATTTACACCGATGAACACGCAGGAGCAATTGCTCAATGTTAAGTACGATACAATGAGCTAAAATAAGCAAAATTAAGACACTCATATCATATCAAGACCTTTAAAAAAAAAAAAAAGTATATAGCTATTTTTCGTATTCTTGTCGAATGAATTTTTTGTAGCTACATTTACACCGATGAACACGCTGGAGCAATTGCCTAATGTTAGATACAGTACAATGAGCCAAAATAAGCAAAATTAAGACACCTTTATCTTTTTAAAACCTTTAAAAAAAATAAAATAAGTAATTAGCTATTTTTCGTATTCTTGCCGTATGAATTTTTTTAAGCTTCATTTACACCGATGAACACGCAGGAGCAATTGCTCAATGTTAAGTACAATACATTGAGCCAAAATAAGCAAAATAAAGACACCTATATCTTTTTAAAACCTTTAAAGAAAATAAAATAAGTAAATAGCTATTTTTCTTATTCTTGTCGAATGAATTTTTTTTAGCCACATTTACACCGATGAACACGCAGGAACAATTGCTCAATGTTAAGTACAATACATTGAGCCAAAATAAGCAAAATAAAGACACCTATATCTTTTTAAAACCTTTAAAAAAAAAAAAATAAGTAAATAGCTATTTTTCTTATTCTTGTCGAATGAATTTTATTTAGCTACATTTACACCGATGAACAATCAGGAGCAATTGCTCAATGTTAAGTTCAATACAATGAGCCAAAATAAGCAAAATTAAGACACCGTATCATATCAAGACCTTTAAAAAAAATAAAAAAAGGAAATAGCTATTTTTTTTATTCTTGTCGAATGAATTTTTTTAGCAACATTTAAACCGATGAACACGCAGGAGCAATTGCTCAATGTCAAGTACAATACAACGAGCCAAAATAAGCAAAATTAAGACACCTATATCTTTTTAAAACCTTTAAAAAAATAAAATAAATAAATAGCTATTTTTCCTATTCATGTCGAATGAATTTTTTGTAGCTACATTTACACCGATGAACACGCTGGAGCAATTGCCTAATGTTAGATACAATAAAATGAGCCAAAATAAGCAAAATTAAGACACCTATATCTTTTTAAAACCTTTAAAAAAAATAAAATAAGTAATTAGCTATTTTTCGTATTCTTGCCGTATGAATTTTTTTAAGCTACATTTACACCGATGAACACGCAGGAGCAATTGCTCAATGTTAAGTACAATACATGGAGCCAAAATAAGCAAAATTAAGACACCTATATCTTTTTAAAACCTTTAAAAAAATAAAATACGTAAATAGCTATTTTTCGTATTCTTGCCGTATGAATTTTTTTAAGCTACATTTACACCGATGAACACGCAGGAGCAATTGCTCAATGTTAAGTACAATACATGGAGCCAAAATAAGCAAAATAAAGACACCTATATCTTTTTAAAACCTTTAAAAAAAAAAATAAGTAAATAGCTATTTTTCTTATTCTTGTCGAATGAATTTTTTTTAGCCACATTTACACCGATGAACACGCAGTAACAATTGCTCAATGTTAAGTACAATACAATGAGCCAAAATTAGCAAAATTAAGACACCTATATCTTTTTAAAACCTTTAAAAAAAATAAAATAAGTAAATAGCTATTTTTCTTATTCTTGTCGAATGAATTTTTTTCAGCTACATTTACACCGATGAACACGCAGGAGCAATTGCTCAATGTTAAGTACAATACAATGAGCCAAAATAAGCAAAATTAAGACACTCATATCATATCAAGACCTTTAACAAAAAAAATAAGTATATAGCTATTTTTCGAATTCTTGTCGAATGAATTTTTTGTAGCTACATTTACACCGATGAACACGCTGGAGCAATTGCCTAATGTTAGATACAGTACAGTGAGCCAAAATAAGCAAAATTAAGACACCTATATCTTTTTAAAACCTTTAAAAAAAAATAAAATAAGTAATTAGCTATTTTTCGTATTCTTGCCGTATGAATTTTTTTAAGCTTCATTTACACCGATGAACACGAAGGAGCAATTGCTCAATGTTAAGTACAATACATTGAGCCAAAATAAGCAAAATAAAGGCACCTATATCTTTTTAAAACCTTTAAAAAAAATAAAATAAGTAAATAGCTATTTTTCTTATTCTTGTCGAATGAATTTTTTTTAGCCACATTTACACCGATGAACACGCAAGAACAATTGCTCAATGTTAAGTACAATACAATGAGCCGAAATAAGCAAAATTAAGACACCTATATCTTTTTAAAACCTTTAAAAAAAATAAAATAAGTAAATAGCTATTTTTCTTATTCTTGTCGAATGAATTTTTTTTAGCTACATTTACACCGATGAACACGCAGGAGCAATTGCTCAATGTTAAGTACGATACAATGAGCTAAAATAAGCAAAATTAAGACAATCATATCATATGATTGTCTTAATTTTGAAAAAAAAAAAAGTATATAGCTATTTTTCGTATTCTTGTCGAATGAATTTTTTGTAGCTACATTTACACCGATGAACACGCTGGAGCAATTGCCTAATGTTAGATACAGTACAATGAGCCAAAATAAGCAAAATTAAGACACCTTTATCTTTTTAAAACCTTTAAAAAAAATAAAATAAGTAATTAGCTATTTTTCGTATTCTTGCCGTATGAATTTTTTTAAGCTTCATTTACACCGATGAACACGCAGGAGCAATTGCTCAATGTTAAGTACAATACATTGAGCCAAAATAAGCAAAATAAAGACACCTATATCTTTTTAAAACCTTTAAAGAAAATAAAATAAGTAAATAGCTATTTTTCTTATTCTTGTCGAATGAATTTTTTTTAGCCACATTTACACCGATGAACACGCAGGAACAATTGCTCAATGTTAAGTACAATACATTGAGCCAAAATAAGCAAAATAAAGACACCTATATCTTTTTAAAACCTTTAAAAAAAATAAAATAAGTAAATAGCTATTTTTCTTATTCTTGTCGAATGAATTTTATTTAGCTACATTTACACCGATGAACAATCAGGAGCAATTGCTCAATGTTAAGTTCAATACAATGAGCCAAAATAAGCAAAATTAAGACACCGTATCATATCAAGACCTTTAAAAAAAATAAAAAAAGGAAATAGCTATTTTTTTTATTCTTGTCGAATGAATTTTTTTAGCAACATTTAAACCGATGAACACGCAGGAGCAATTGCTCAATGTCAAGTACAATACAACGAGCCAAAATAAGCAAAATTAAGACACCTATATCTTTTTAAAACCTTTAAAAAAATAAAATAAATAAATAGCTATTTTTCCTATTCTTGTCGAATGAATTTTTTGTAGCTACATTTACACCGATGAACACGCTGGAGCAATTGCCTAATGTTAGATACAATACAATGAGCCAAAATAAGCAAAATTAAGACACCTATATATTTTTAAAACCTTTAAAAAAAATAAAATAAGTAATTAGCTATTTTTCGTATTCTTGCCGTATGAATTTTTTTAAGCTACATTTACACCGATGAACACGCAGGAGCAATTGCTCAATGTTAAGTACAATACATGGAGCCAAAATAAGCAAAATTAAGACACCTATATCTTTTTAAAACCTTTAAAAAAATAAAATACGTAAATAGCTATTTTTCTTATTCTTGTCGAATGAATTTTATTTAGCTACATTTACACCGATGAACAATCAGGAGCAATTGCTCAATGTTAAGCTCAATACAATGAGCCAAAATAAGCAAAATTAAGACACCCTTATCATATCAAGACCTTTAAAAAAAATAAAATAAGTAAATAGCTATTTTTCTTATTTTTGTCGAATGAATTTTTTGTAGCTACATTTACACCGATGAACACGCTGGAGCAATTGCCTAATGTTAGATACAATAAAATGAGCCAAAATAAGCAAAATTAAGACACCTATATCTTTTTAAAACCTTTAAAAAAAATAAAATAAGTAATTAGCTATTTTTCGAATTCTTGTCGAATGAATTTTTTGTAGCTACATTTACACCGATGAACACGCTGGAGCAATTGCCTAATGTTAGATACAGTACAGTGAGCCAAAATAAGCAAAATTAAGACACCTATATCTTTTTAAAACCTTTAAAAAAAAATAAAATAAGTAATTAGCTATTTTTCGTATTCTTGCCGTATGAATTTTTTTAAGCTTCATTTACACCGATGAACACGAAGGAGCAATTGCTCAATGTTAAGTACAATACATTGAGCCAAAATAAGCAAAATAAAGGCAACTATATCTTTTTAAAACCTTTAAAAAAAATAAAATAAGTAAATAGCTATTTTTCTTATTCTTGTCGAATGAATTTTTTTTAGCCACATTTACACCGATGAACACGCAAGAACAATTGCTCAATGTTAAGTACAATACAATGAGCCGAAATAAGCAAAATTAAGACACCTATATCTTTTTAAAACCTTTAAAAAAAATAAAATAAGTAAATAGCTATTTTTCTTATTCTTGTCGAATGAATTTTTTTTAGCTACACTTACACCGATGAACACGCAGGAGCAATTGCTCAATGTTAAGTACGATACAATGAGCTAAAATAAGCAAAATTAAGACAATCATATCATATGATTGTCTTAATTTTGAAAAAAAAAAAAGTATATAGCTATTTTTCGTATTCTTGTCGAATGAATTTTTTGTAGCTACATTTACACCGATGAACACGCTGGAGCAATTGCCTAATGTTAGATACAGTACAATGAGCCAAAATAAGCAAAATTAAGACACCTTTATCTTTTTAAAACCTTTAAAAAAAATAAAATAAGTAATTAGCTATTTTTCGTATTCTTGCCGTATGAATTTTTTTAAGCTTCATTTACACCGATGAACACGCAGGAGCAATTGCTCAATGTTAAGTACAATACATTGAGCCAAAATAAGCAAAATAAAGACACCTATATCTTTTTAAAACCTTTAAAGAAAATAAAATAAGTAAATAGCTATTTTTCTTATTCTTGTCGAATGAATTTTTTTTAGCCACATTTACACCGATGAACACGCAGGAACAATTGCTCAATGTTAAGTACAATACATTGAGCCAAAATAAGCAAAATAAAGACACCTATATCTTTTTAAAACCTTTAAAAAAAATAAAATAAGTAAATAGCTATTTTTCTTATTCTTGTCGAATGAATTTTATTTAGCTACATTTACACCGATGAACAATCAGGAGCAATTGCTCAATGTTAAGTTCAATACAATGAGCCAAAATAAGCAAAATTAAGACACCGTATCATATCAAGACCTTTAAAAAAAATAAAAAAAGGAAATAGCTATTTTTTTTATTCTTGTCGAATGAATTTTTTTAGCAACATTTAAACCGATGAACACGCAGGAGCAATTGCTCAATGTCAAGTACAATACAACGAGCCAAAATAAGCAAAATTAAGACACCTATATCTTTTTAAAACCTTTAAAAAAATAAAATAAATAAATAGCTATTTTTCCTATTCTTGTCGAATGAATTTTTTGTAGCTACATTTACACCGATGAACACGCTGGAGCAATTGCCTAATGTTAGATACAATACAATGAGCCAAAATAAGCAAAATTAAGACACCTATATATTTTTAAAACCTTTAAAAAAAATAAAATAAGTAATTAGCTATTTTTCGTATTCTTGCCGTATGAATTTTTTTAAGCTACATTTACACCGATGAACACGCAGGAGCAATTGCTCAATGTTAAGTACAATACATGGAGCCAAAATAAGCAAAATTAAGACACCTATATCTTTTTAAAACCTTTAAAAAAATAAAATACGTAAATAGCTATTTTTCTTATTCTTGTCGAATGAATTTTATTTAGCTACACTTACACCGATGAACAATCAGGAGCAATTGCTCAATGTTAAGCTCAATACAATGAGCCAAAATAAGCAAAATTAAGACACCCTTATCATATCAAGACCTTTAAAAAAAATAAAATAAGTAAATAGCTATTTTTCTTATTCTTGTCGTATGAATTTTTTTTAGCTACATTTACACCGATGAACACGCAGGAGCAATTGCTTAATGTCAAGTACAATACAATGAGCCAAAATAAGCAAAATTAAGACACCTATATCTTTTAAAAACCTTTAAAAAAATAAAATAAGTAAATAGCTATTTTTCTTATTCTTGTCGAATGAATTTTATTTAGCTACATTTACACCGATGAACACGCAGGAACAATTGTTCAATGTTAAGTACAATACATTGAGCCAAAATTGGCAAAATTAAGGCACCTATATCTTTTTAGAACCTTTAAAAAAAATAAAATTAGTAAAGAGCTATTTTTCTTACTCTTGTCGAATGAATTTTATTTAGCTACATTTACACCGATGAACATGCAGGAGCAATTGCTCAATGTTAAGTACAATACAGTGAGCCAAAATAAGCAAAATTTAGACACCCATATCATTTCAAGACCTATAAAAAAAATAAAATAAGTAAATAGCTATTTTTCTTATTCTTGTCGAATGAATTTTTTTTAGCTACATTTACACCGATGAAAACGCAGGAGCAAATGCTTAATGTTAAATACAATACAATGAGCCAAAATAAGCCAAACTAAGACACCCGTGTCATATCAAGACCTTTAAAAAAAATAAAATAAGTATATAGCTATTTTTCGTATTCATGTCGAATGAATTTTTTGTAGCTACATTTACACCGATGAACACGCAGGAGCAAGTGGCCAATGTAACGTACAATACAATGAGCCTAAATAAGCAAAATTAAGACACCTATATCTTTTTAAGACCTTTAAAAAAATAAAATAAGTAAATAGCTATTTTTCTTATTCTTGTCGAATGAATTTGTTTTAGCTACATTTACACCGATGAACACGCAGGAACAATTGCTCAATGTTAAGTACAATACAATGAGCCAAAATAAGCAAAATTAAGACACGCTTATCATATCAAGACCTTTAAAAAAAATAAAATAAGTAAATAGCTATTTTTCTTATTCTTGTCGAATGAATTTGTTTTAGCTACATTTACACCGACGAACACGCAGGAACAATTGTTTAATGTTAAGTACAATACATTGAGCCAAAATAAGCAAAATTAAGGCACCTATAACTTTTTAAAACCTTTAAAAAAAATAAAATAAGTATATAGCTATTTTTCGTATTCTTGACGAATGAATTTTTTGTAGCTACATTTACACCGATGAACACGCAGGAGCAAATGGCCAATGTTAAGTACAAAACAATGAGCCTAAATAAGCAAAATTAAGACACCTATATCTTTTTAAGACCTTTAAAAAAAATAAAATAAGTAAATAGCTATTTTTCTTATATTTGTCGATTGAATTTTTTTTAGCTACATTTACACCGATCAACACGCTGGAACAATTGCTCAATGTTAAGTACAATACATTGAGCCAAAATAAGCAAAATAAAGACACCTATATCTTTTTAACACCTTTAAAAAAATAAAATAAGTAAATAGCTATATTTCTTATTCTTGTCGAATGAATTTTATTTAGCTACATTTACACCGATGAACAATCAGGAGCAATTGCTCAATGTTAAGCTCAATACAATGAGCCAAAATAAGCAAAATTAAGACACCCTTATCATATCAAGACCTTTAAAAAAAATAAAATAAGTAAATAGCTATTTTTCTTATTCTTGTCGAATGAATTTTTTTTAGCTACATTTACACCGATGAACACGCAGGAGCAATTGCTTAATGTCAAGTACAATACAATGAGCCAAAATAAGCAAAATTAAGACACCTATATCTTTTAAAAACCTTTAAAAAAATAAAATAAGTAAATAGCTATTTTTCTTATTCTTGTCGAATGAATTTTATTTAGCTACATTTACACCGATGAACACGCAGGAACAATTGTTCAATGTTAAGTACAATACATTGAGCCAAAATTGGCAAAATTAAGGCACCTATATCTTTTTAGAACCTTTAAAAAAAATAAAATTAGTAAAGAGCTATTTTTCTTACTCTTGTCGAATGAATTTTATTTAGCTACATTTACACCGATGAACATGCAGGAGCAATTGCTCAATGTTAAGTACAATACAGTGAGCCAAAATAAGCAAAATTTAGACACCCATATCATTTCAAGACCTATAAAAAAAATAAAATAAGTAAATAGCTATTTTTTTTATTCTTGTCGAATGAATTTTTTTTAGCAACATTTAAACCGATGAACACGCAGGAGCAATTGCTCAATGTCAAGTACAATACATTGAGCCAAAATAAGCAAAATTAAGACACCTATATCTTTTTAAAACCTTTAAAAAAATAAAATAAGTAAATAGCTATTTTTCTTATTCTTGTCGAATGAATTTTTTTTAGCTACATTTACACCGATGAAAACGCAGGAGCAAATGCTTAATGTTAAATACAATACAATGAGCCAAAATAAGCCAAACTAAGACACCCGTGTCATATCAAGACCTTTAAAAAAAATAAAATAAGTATATAGCTATTTTTCGTATTCATGTCGAATGAATTTTTTGTAGCTACATTTACACCGATGAACACGCAGGAGCAAGTGGCCAATGTAACATACAATACAATGAGCCTAAATAAGCAAAATTAAGACACCTATATCTTTTTAAGACCTCTAAAAAATAAAATAAGTAAATAGCTATTTTTCTTATTCTTGTCGAATGAATTTGTTTTAGCTACATTTACACCGATGAACACGCAGGAACAATTGCTCAATGTTAAGTACAATACAATGAGCCAAAATAAGCAAAATTAAGACACTCTTATCATATCAAGACCTTTAAAAAAAATAAAATAAGTAAATAGCTATTTTTCTTATTCTTGTCGAATGAATTTGTTTTAGCTACATTTACACCGACGAACACGCAGGAACAATTGCTCAATGTTAAGTACAATACATTGAGCCAAAATAAGCAAAATTAAGGCACCTATATCTTTTTAAAACCTTTAAAAAAAATAAAATAAGTATATAGCTATTTTTCGTATTCTTGTCGAATGAATTTTTTGTAGCTACATTTACACCGATGAACACGCAGGAGCAAATGGCCAATGTTAAGTACAATACAATGAGCCTAAATAAGCAAAATTAAGACACCTTTATCATTTTAAGACCTTTAAAAAAATGAAATAAGTAAATAGCTATTTTTCTTATTCTTGTCGAATGAATTTTTTTTAGCTACATTTACACCGGTGAACACGCAGGAGCAATTGCTCAATGTCAAGTACAATACATTGAGCCAAAATAAGCAAAATTAAGACACCTATATCTTTTTAAAACCTTTAAAAAAATAAAATAAGTAAATAGCTATTTTTCTTATTCTTGTCGAATGAATTTTTTTTAGCTACATTTACACCGATGAACACGCAGGAACAATTGCTCAATGTTAAGTACAATACGTTGAGCCAAAATAAGCAAAACTAAGACACCTATATCTTTTTTAAACCTTTAAAAAAAATAAAATAAGTAAATAGCTATTTTTCTTATTCTTGTCGAATGAATTTTTTTTAGCTACATTTACACCGATGAACACGCAGGAGCAATTGCTCAATGTTAAGTACAATACAGTGAGCCAAAATAAGCAAAATTAAGACACTCATGTCATATCAAGACCTTTAAAAAAAAAAATAAGTATATAGCTATTTTTCGTATTCATGTCAAATGAATTTTTTGTAGCTACATTTACACCGATGAACACGCTGGAGCAATTGCCTAATGTTCGATACAGTACAGTAAGCCAAAATAAGCAATATTAAGACACCCATATCTTTTCAAAACCTTTAAAAAAAATAAAATAAGTAAATAGCTACTTTTCGTATTCTTGCCGTATGAATTTTTTTAAGCTACATTTACACCGATGAACACGCAGGAGCAATTGCTCAATATTAAATACAATACATTGAGCCAAAATAAGCAAAATTAAGACACCTATATCTTTTAAAGACCTTTAAAAAAAAAAGAAGTATATAGCTATTTTTTGTATTCTTGTCGAATGAATTTTTTTTAGCTACATTTACACCGACGTACACGCAGGAGCAAATGGCCAATGTTAAGTACAATACAATGAGCCAAAATAAGCCAAATTAAGACACCCTTATCATATCAAGACCTTTAAAAAAAATAAAATAAGTAAATAGCTATTTTTTTTTTCTTGTCGAATGAATTTTTTTTAGCAACATTTACACCGATGAACACGCAGGAGCAAAGGGCCAATGTTAAGTACAATACAATGAGCCTAAATAAGCAAAATTAAGACACCTATATCTTTTTAAGACCTTTAAAAAAAATAAAATAAGTAAATAGCTATTTTTCTTATTCTCGTCGAATGAATTTTTTTTAGCTACATTTACACCGATGAACACGCAGGAACAATTGCTCAATGTTGAGTACAATACGTTGAGCCTAAATAAGCAAAATTAAGACACCTATATCTTTTTAAGACCTTTAAAAAAATAAAATAAGTAAATAGCTATTTTTCTTATTCTTGTCGAATGAATTTTATTTAGCTACATTTACACCGATGAACACCCAGGAACAATTGTTCAATGTTAAGTACAATACATTGAGCCAAAATAGGCAAAATTAAGGCACCTATATCTTTTTAGAACCTTTAAAAAAAATAAAATTAGTAATGAGCTATTTTTCTTACTCTTGTCGAATGAATTTTATTTAGCTACATTTACACCGATGAACATGCAGGAGCAATTGCTCAATGTTAAGTACAATACAGTGAGCCAAAATAAGCAAAATTTAGACACCCATATCATTTCAAGACCTATAAAAAAAATAAAATAAGTAAATAGCTATTTTTTTTATTCTTGTCGAATGAATTTCTTTTAGCAACATTTAAACCGATGAACACGCAGGAGCAATTGCTCAATGTCAAGTACAATACATTGAGCCAAAATAAGCAAAATTAAGACACCTATATCTTTTTAAAACCTTTAAAAAAATAAAATAAGTAAATAGCTATTTTTCTTATTCTTGTCGAATGAATTTTTTTTAGCTACATTTACACCGATGAAAACGCAGGAGCAAATGCTTAATGTTAAATACAATACAATGAGCCAAAATAAGCCAAATTAAGACACCCGTGTCATATCAAGACCTTTAAAAAAAATAAAATAAGTATATAGCTATTTTTCGTATTCATGTCGAATGAATTTTTTGTAGCTACATTTACACCGATGAACACGCAGGAGCAAGTGGCCAATGTAACGTACAATACAATGAGCCTAAATAAGCAAAATTAAGACACCTATATCTTTTTAAGACCTTTAAAAAAATAAAATAAGTAAATAGCTATTTTTCTTATTCTTGTCGAATGAATTTGTTTTAGCTACATTTACACCGATGAACACGCAGGAACAATTGCTCAATGTTAAGTATAATACAATGAGCCAAAATAAGCAAAATTAAGACACGCTTATCATATCAAGACCTTTAAAAAAAATAAAATAAGTAAATAGCTATTTTTCTTATTCTTGTCGAATGAATTTGTTTTAGCTACATTTACACCGACGAACACGCAGGAACAATTGCTCAATGTTAAGTACAATACATTGAGCCAAAATAAGCAAAATTAAGGCACCTATATCTTTTTAAAACCTTTAAAAAAAATAAAATAAGTATATAGCTATTTTTCGTATTCTTGACGAATGAATTTTTTGTAGCTACATTTACACCGATGAACACGCAGGAGCAAATGGCCAATGTTAAGTACAAAACAATGAGCCTAAATAAGCAAAATTAAGACACCTATATCTTTTTAAGACCTTTAAAAAAAATAAAATAAGTAAATAGCTATTTTTCTTATATTTGTCGATTGAATTTTTTTTAGCTACATTTACACCGATCAACACGCTGGAACAATTGCTCAATGTTAAGTACAATACATTGAGCCAAAATAAGCAAAATAAAGACACCTATATCTTTTTAACACCTTTAAAAAAAATAAAATAAGTAAATAGCTATATTTCTTATTCTTGTCGAATGAATTTTATTTAGCTACATTTACACCGATGAACAATCAGGAGCAATTGCTCAATGTTACGTTCAATACAATGAGCCAAAATAAGCCAAATTAAGACACCCTTATCATATCAAGACCTTTAAAAAAAATAAAATAAGTAAATAGCTATTTTTCTTATTCTTGTCGAATGAATTTTTTTTAGCTACATTTACACCGATGAACACGCAGGAGCAATTGCTTAATGTCAAGTACAATACAATGAGCCAAAATAAGCAAAATTAAGACACCTATATCTTTTAAAAACCTTCAAAAAATAAAATAAGTAAATAGCTATTTTTCTTATTCTTGTCGAATGAATTTTATTTAGCTACATTTACACCGATGAACACGCAGGAACAATTGTTCAATGTTAAAAACAATACATTGAGCCAAAATTGGCAAAATTAAGGCACCTATATCTTTTTAGAACCTTTAAAAAAAAATAAAATTAGTAAAGAGCTATTTTTCTTACTCTTGTCGAATGAATTTTATTTAGCTACATTTACACCGATGAACATGCAGGAGCAATTGCTCAATGTTAAGTACAATACAGTGAGCCAAAATAAGCAAAATTTAGACACCCATATCATTTCAAGACCTATAAAAAAAATAAAATAAGTAAATAGCTATTTTTTTTATTCTTGTCGAATGAATTTTGTTTAGCTACATTTACTCCGATGAACACGCAGGAGCAATTGCTCAATGTTAAGTACAATACTGTGAGTCAAAATAAGCAAAATTAAGACACCCATATCATTTCAAGACCATTAAAAAAATAAAATAAGTATATAGCTATTATCGTATTCTTGTCGAATGAATTTTTTGTAGCTACATTTACACCGATGAACACGCAGGAGGAATTGTTCAATGTTAAGTCCTACAAAATGTACCTTAACAAGCAAAATTAAGACACCTATATCTTTTTAAGACCTTTAAAAAAATAAAATAAGTAAATAGCTATTTTTCTTATTCTTGTCTAATGAATTTTTTTTAGCTACATTTACACCGATGAACACGCAGGAAAAATTGCATAATGTTAAGTACAATACATTGAGCCAAAATAAGTAAAATTAAGACACCTATATCTTTTTAAAACCTTTAAAAAAATAAAATAAGTAAATAGCTATTTTTTTTATTCTTGTCGAATGAATTTTTTTTAGCTACATTTACACCGACGTACACGCAGGAGCAAGTGTTCAATGTTGAGTACAAGACAATGAGCCTAAATAAGCAAAATTAAGACACCTATATCTTTTTATGACCTTTAAAAAAAATAAAATAAGTATATAGCAATTTTTTGTATTCTTGTCGAATGAATTTTTTGTAGCTACATTTACACAGATGAACACGCAGGAGCAATTGGTCAATGTTTAATACAACACAGTGAGCCTAAACAAGCAAAATTAGACACCTATATCTTTTTAAGACCTTTAAAAAAAATAAAATAAGTAAATAGCTATTTTTTTTATTCTTGTCGAATGAATTTTGTTTAGCTACATTTACTCCGATGAACATGCAGGAGCAATTGCTCAAAGTTAAGTACAATACAGTGAGTCAAAATAAGCAATATTAAGACACCCTTATCTTATCAAGACCTTTAAAAAAAATAAAATAAGTATATAGCTATTATCGTATTCTTGTCGAATGAATTTTTTGTAGCTACATTTACACCGATGAACACGCAGGAGCAATTGTTCAATGTTAAGTCCTACACAATGTACCTAAACAAGCAAAATTAAGACACCTATATCTTTTCAAGACCTTTAAAAAAAAAAAATAAGTAAATAGCTATTTTTCTTATTCTTGTCGAATGAATTTTTTTTAGCTACATTTACACCGATGAACACGCAGGAGCAATTGGTCAATGTTAAGTACAATACAGTGAGCCTAAACAAGCAAAATTAGACACCGATATCTTTTTAAGACCTTTAAAAAAAATAAAATAAGTAAATAGCTATTTTTTTTATTCTTGTCGAATGAATTTTGTTTAGCTACATTTACTCCGATGAACACGCAGGAGCAATTGCTCAATGTTAAATACAATACAGTGAGTCAAAATAAGCAAAATTAAGACACCCATATCATTTCAAGACCATTAAAAAAAAAAAAATAAGTATATAGCTATTATCGTATTCTTGTCGAATGAATTTTTTGTAGCTACATTTACACCGATGAACACGCAGGAGCAATTGTTCAATGTTAAGTCCTACACAATGTACCTAAACAAGCAAAATTAAGACACCTATATTTTTTTAAGACCTTTAAAAAAATAAAATAAGTAAATAGCTATTTTTCTTATTCTTGTCGAATGAATTTTTTTTAGCTACATTTACACCGATGAACACGCAGGAGCAATTGCTCAATGTTAAATACAATACATTGAGCCAAAATAAGCAAAACTAAGACACCCATATCATTTCAAGACCATTAAAAAAAATAAAATAGGTATATAGCTATTATCGTATTCTTGTCGAATGAATTTTTTGTAGCTACATTTACACCGATGAACACGCAGGAGCAAGTGGTCAATGTTAAGTACAATACAATGAGCCTAAACAAGCAAAATTTATACACCTATATCTTTTTAAGACCTTTAAAAAAAATAAAATAAGTATATAGCTATTATCGTATTCTTGTCGAATGAATTTTGTGTAGCTACATTTACACCGATGAACACGCAGGAGCAATTGTTCAATGTTATGTCCTACACAATGTACCTAAACAAGCAAAATTAAGACACCTATATCTTTTTAAAACCTTTAAAAAAAATAAAATAAGTAAATAGCTATTTTTCTTATTCTTGTCGAATGAATTTTTTTTAGCTACATTTACACCGATGAACACGCAGGAGCAATTGCTCAATGTTAAGTACAATACAATGAGCCCAAAATAAGCAAAATTAAGACACTCATGTCATATGAAGACCTTTAAAAAAAAAAATAAGTATATAGCTATTTTTCGTATTCTTGTCGAATGAATTTTTTGTAGCTACATTTACACAGATGAACACGCTGGAGCAATTGCTTAATGTTAGATACAGTACAGTGAGCCAAAATAAGCAATACTAAGACACCCATATCATTTCAAAACCTTTTAAAAAAATAAAATAAGTAAATAGCTATTTTTCTTATTCTTGTCGAATGAATTTTTTTTAGCTACATTTACACCGATGAACACGCAGGAGCAATTGTTCAATATTAAATACATTACATTGAGCCAAAATAAGCAAAATTAAGACACCTATATCTTTTAAAGACCTTTAAAAAAAAAAGAAGTAAATAGCTATTTTTTTATTCTTGTCGAATGAATTTTGTTTAGCTACATTTACACCGATGAACACGCAGGAGCAATTGCTCAATGTTAATTACAATACAATGAGCAAAAATAAGCCAAATTAAGACACCCGGGTCATATCAAGACCTTTAAAAAAAATAAAATAAGTATAGAGCTATTTTTCGTATTCTGGTCGAATGAATTTTTTGTAGCTGCATTTACACCGATGAACACGCAGGAGCAATTGCTCAATATTAAATACAATACAATGAGCCTAAATAAGCAAAATTAAGACACCTATATCTTTTTATGACCTTTAAAAAAAATAAAATAAGTATATAGCAATTTTTTGTATTCTTGTCGAATGAATTTTTTGTAGCTACATTTACACAGATGAACACGCAGGAGCAATTGGTCAATGTTGAGTACAATACAGTGAGCCCAAACAAGCAAAATTAAGACACCTATATCTTTTTAAGACCTTTAAAAAAAAAAAATAAGTAAATAGCTATTTTTCTTATTCTTGTCGAATGAATTTTTTTTTGCTACATTTACACCGATGAACACGCAGGAGCAATTGTTCAATGTTAAGTACAATACAATGAGCCAAAATAAGCCAAATTAAGACACCCTTATCATATCAAGACCTTTAAAAAAAATAAAATAAGTAAATAGCAATTTTTTTTATTCTTGTCGAATGAATTTTTTTAGCAACATTTACACCGATGAACACTCAGGAGCAAGTGGCCAATATTAAGTACAATACAATGAGCCTAAATAAGCAAAATTAAGACACCTATATCTTTTTAAGACCTTTAAAAAAAATAAAATAAGTAAATAGCTATTTTTCTTATTCTTGTCGAATGAATTTTTTTTAGCCACATTTACACCGATGAACACGCAGGAACAATTGCCCAATGTTAAGTACGATACAATGAGCCAAAATAAGCAAAATTAAGACACCTATATCTTTTTTAAACCTTTAAAAAAAATAAAATAAGTAAATAGCTATTTTTCTTATTCTTGTCGAATGAATTTTTTTTAGCTACATTTACACCGATGAACACGCAGGAGCAATTGCTCAATGTTAAGTACAATACAATGAGCCAAAGTATGCAAAATTAAGACACTCATGTCATATCAAGACCTTTAAAAAAAAAATAAGTATATAGCATTTTTCGTATTCTTGTCGAATGAATTTTTTGTAGCTACATTTACACCGATGAACACGCTGGAGCAATTGCCTAATGTTAGATACAGTACATTGAGCCAAAATAAGCAATATTAAGACACCCATATCTTTTCAAAACCTTTAAAAAAAATAAAATAAGTAAATAGCTATTTTTCGTATTCTTGCCGTATGAATTTTTTTAAGCTACATTTACACCGATGAACACGCAGGAGCGATTGCTCAATATTAAATACAATACATTGAGCCAAAATAAGCAAAATTAAGACACCTATATCTTTTTAAGACCTTTAAAAAAAATAAAATAAGTAAATAGCTATTTTTCTTATTCTTGTCGAATGAATTTTGTTTAGCTACATTTACTCCGATGAACACGCAGGAGCAATTGCTCAATGTTAAGTACAATACAGTGAGTCAAAATAAGCAAAATTAAGACACCCATATCATTTCAAGACCATTAAAAAAAATAAAATAAGTATATAGCTATTATCGTATTCTTGTCGAATGAATTTTTTGTAGCTACATTTACACCGATGAACACGCAAGAGCAATTGTTTAATGTTAAGTCGTACACAATGTACCTAAACAAGCAAAATTAAGACACCTATATCTTTTTTAAACCTTTAAAAAAATAAAATAAGTAAATAGCAATTTTTCTTATTCTTGTCGAATGAATTTTTTTTAGCTACATTTACACCGATGAACACGCAGGAACAATCGCTCAATGTTAAGTACAATACAATGAGCCAAAATAAGCAAAATTAAGACACCTATATCTTTTTAAGACCTTTAAAAAAAATAAAATAAGTAAATAGCTATTTTTCTTATTCTTGTCGAATGAATTTTGTTTAGCTACATTTACTCCGATGAACACGCAGGAGCAATTGCTCAATGTTAAGTACAATACAGTGAGTCAAAATAAGCAAAATTAAGACACCCATATCATTTCAAGACCATTAAAAACAATAAAATAAGTATATAGCTATTATCGTATTCTTGTCGAATGAATTTTTTGTAGCTACATTTACACCGATGAACACGCAGGAGCAATTGTTCAATGTTAAGTCCTACACAATGTACCTAAACAAGCAAAATTAAGACACCTATATCTTTTTAAGACCTTTAAAAAATAAAATAAGTAAATAGCTATTTTTCTTATTCTTGTCGAATGAATATTTTTTAGCTAAATTTACACCGATGAACACGCAGGAGCAATTGCTCAATATTAAATACAATACATTGAGCCAAAATAAGCAAAATTAAGACACCTATATCTTTTTAAGACCTTTAAAAAAAAAAGAAGTATATAGCTATTTTTTGTATTCTTGTCGAATGAATTTTTTTTAGCTACATTTACACCGACGTACACGCAGGAGCAAATGGTCAATGTTAAGTACCATACAATGAGCCTAAATAAGCAAAATTAAGGCACCTTTATCTTTTTAAGACCTTTAAAAAAATAAAATAAGTAAATAGCTATTTTTCTTATTCTTGTCGAATGAATTTTTTTTAGCTACATTTACACCGATGAACACGCAGGAACAATTGCTCAATGTCAAGTACAATACATTGAGCCACAATAAGCAAAATTAAGACACCCACATCATTTCAAGACCATTAAAAAAAATAAAATAAGTATATAGCTATTATCGTATTCTTGTCGAATGAATTTTTTGTAGCTACATTTACACCGATGAACACGCAGGAGCAAGTGGTCAATGTTAAGTACAATACAATGAGCCTAAATAAGCAAAATTAAGACACCTATATCTTTATAAGACCTTTAAAAAAAAAAATAAGTAAATAGCTATTTTTCGTATTCTTGCCGTATGAATTTTTTTAAGCTACATTTACACCGATGAACACGCAGGAGCAATTGCTCAATATTAAATACATTACATTGAGCCAAAATACGCAAAATTAAGACACCTATATCTTTTAAAGACCTTTAAAAAAAAAGAAGTAAATAGCTATTTTTCTTATTCTTGTCGAATGAATTTTGTTTAGCTACATTTACACCGATGAACACGCAGGAGCAATTGCTCAATGTTAATTACAATACAATGAGCAAAAATAAGCCAAATTAAGACACCCGGGTCATATCAAGACCTTTAAAAAAAAAAAAATAAGTATAGAGCTATTTTTCGTATTCTTGTCGAATGAATTTTTTTTAGCAACATTTACACCGATGAACACGCAGGAGCAATTGCACAATGTTAAATACAATACAATGAGCCGAAATAAGCAAAATTTAGACACCCTTATCATATCAAGACCTTAAAAAAAATAATATAAGTAAATAGCTATTTTTTTTATTCTTGTCGAATGAATTTTTTTTAGCAACATTTACACCGATGAACACGCTGGAGCAATTGCCTAATGTTAGATACAGTACAGTGAGCTAAAATAAGCAAAATTAAGGCACCTATATCTTTTTAAAACCTTTAAAAAAAATAAAATAAGTAAATAGCTATTTTTCTTATTCTTGTCGAATGAATTTTATGTAGCTACATTTACACCGATGAACACGCAGGAGCAATTGCTCAATGTTAAGTACAATACAATGAGCCAAAATAAGCAAAATTAAGACACCAATATCTTTTTAAAACCTTTAAAAAAAATAAAATAAGTAAATAGCTATTTTTCTTATTCTTGTCGAATGAATTTTTTTTAGCTACATTTACACCGATGAACACGCAGGAGCAATTGCTCAATGTTAAGTACAATACAATGAGCCAAAATAAGCAAAATTAAGACACTCATATCATATCAAGACCTTTAAAAAAAAAAATAAGTATATAGCTATTTTTCGAATTCTTGTCGAATGAATTTTTTGTAGCTACATTTACACCGATGAACACGCTGGAGCAATTGCCAAATGTTAGATACAATACAATGAGCCAAAATAAGCAAAATTAAGACACCTGTATCTTTTTAAAACCTTTAAAAAAAATAAAATAAGTAATTAGCTATTTTTCGTATTCTTGCCGTATGAATTTTTTTAAGCTACATTTACACCGATGAACACGCAGGAGCAATTGCTCAATGTTACGTACAATACATGGAGCCAAAATAAGCAAAATAAAGACACCTATATCTTTTTAAAACCTTTAAAAAAAAAAATAAGTAAATAGCTATTTTTCTTATTCTTGTCGAATGAATTTTTTTTAGCCACATTTACACCGATGAACACGCAGTAACAATTGCTCAATGTTAAGTACAATACAATGAGCCAAAATTAGCAAAATTAAGACACCTATATCTTTTTAAAACCTTTAAAAAAAATAAAATAAGTAAATAGCTATTTTTCTTATTCTTGTCGAATGAATTTTTTTTAGCCACATTTACGCCGATGAACACGCAGGAACAATTGCTCAGTGTTAAGTACAATACAATGAGCCAAAATAAGCAAAATTAAGACACCTATATCTTTTTAAAACCTTTAAAAAAAATAAAATAAGCAAATAGCTATTTTTCGTATTCATGTCGAATGAATTTTTTTTAGCTACATTTACACCGATGAACACGCAGGAGCAAGTGGCCAATGTTAAGTACAATACAGTGAGCCAAAATAAGCAAAATTAAGACACTCATGTCATATCAAGACCTTTAAAAAAAAAAATAAGTATATAGCTATTTTTCGTATTCATGTCAAATGAATTTTTTGTAGCTACATTTACACCGATGAACACGCTGGAGCAATTGCCTAATGTTCGATACAGTACAGTAAGCCAAAATAAGCAATATTAAGACACCCATATTTTTTCAAAACCTTTAAAAAAAATAAAATAAGTAAATAGCTACTTTTCGTATTCTTGCCGTATGAATTTTTTTAAGCTACATTTACACCGATGAACACGCAGGAGCAATTGCTCAATATTAAATACAATACATTGAGCCAAAATAAGCAAAATTAAGACACCTATATCTTTTAAAGACCTTTAAAAAAAAAAAAAAGTATATAGCTATTTTTTGTATTCTTGTCGAATGAATTTTTTTTAGCTACATTTACACCGACGTACACGCAGGAGCAAATGGTCAATGTTAAGTACAATACAATGAGCCAAAATAAGCCAAATTAAGACACCCTTATCATATCAAGACCTTTAAAAAAAATAAAATAAGTAAATAGCTATTTTTTTTTTCTTGTCGAATGAATTTTTTTTAGCAACATTTACACCGATGAACACGCAGGAGCAAAGGGCCAATGTTAAGTACAATACAATGAGCCTAAATAAGCAAAATTAAGACACCTATATCTTTTTAAGACCTTTAAAAAAAATAAAATAAGTAAATAGCTATTTTTCTTATTCTCGTCGAATGAATTTTTTTTAGCTACATTTACACCGATGAACACGCAGGAACAATTGCTCAATGTTGAGTACAATACGTTGAGCCTAAATAAGCAAAATTAAGACACCTATATCTTTTTAAGACCTTTAAAAAAATAAAATAAGTAAATAGCTATTTTTCTTATTCTTGTCGAATGAATTTTATTTAGCTACATTTACACCGATGAACACGCAGGAACAATTGTTCAATGTTAAGTACAATACATTGAGCCAAAATAGGCAAAATTAAGGCACCTATATCTTTTTAGAACCTTTAAAAAAAATAAAATTAGTAATGAGCTATTTTTCTTACTCTTGTCGAATGAATTTTATTTAGCTACATTTACACCGATGAACATGCAGGAGCAATTGCTCAATGTTAAGTACAATACAGTGAGCCAAAATAAGCAAAATTTAGACACCCATATCATTTCAAGACCTATAAAAAAAATAAAATAAGTAAATAGCTATTTTTTTTATTCTTGTCGAATGAATTTCTTTTAGCAACATTTAAACCGATGAACACGCAGGAGCAATTGCTCAATGTCAAGTACAATACATTGAGCCAAAATAAGCAAAATTAAGACACCTATATCTTTTTAAAACCTTTAAAAAAATAAAATAAGTAAATAGCTATTTTTCTTATTCTTGTCGAATGAATTTTTTTTAGCTACATTTACACCGATGAAAACGCAGGAGCAAATGCTTAATGTTAAATACAATACAATGAGCCAAAATAAGCCAAATTAAGACACCCGTGTCATATCAAGACCTTTAAAAAAAATAAAATAAGTATATAGCTATTTTTCGTATTCATGTCGAATGAATTTTTTGTAGCTACATTTACACCGATGAACACGCAGGAGCAAGTGGCCAATGTAACGTACAATACAATGAGCCTAAATAAGCAAAATTAAGACACCTATATCTTTTTAAGACCTTTAAAAAAATAAAATAAGTAAATAGCTATTTTTCTTATTCTTGTCGAATGAATTTGTTTTAGCTACATTTACACCGATGAACACGCAGGAACAATTGCTCAATGTTAAGTATAATACAATGAGCCAAAATAAGCAAAATTAAGACACGCTTATCATATCAAGACCTTTAAAAAAAATAAAATAAGTAAATAGCTATTTTTCTTATTCTTGTCGAATGAATTTGTTTTAGCTACATTTACACCGACGAACACGCAGGAACAATTGCTCAATGTTAAGTACAATACATTGAGCCAAAATAAGCAAAATTAAGGCACCTATATCTTTTTAAAACCTTTAAAAAAAATAAAATAAGTATATAGCTATTTTTCGTATTCTTGACGAATGAATTTTTTGTAGCTACATTTACACCGATGAACACGCAGGAGCAAATGGCCAATGTTAAGTACAAAACAATGAGCCTAAATAAGCAAAATTAAGACACCTATATCTTTTTAAGACCTTTAAAAAAAATAAAATAAGTAAATAGCTATTTTTCTTATATTTGTCGATTGAATTTTTTTTAGCTACATTTACACCGATCAACACGCTGGAACAATTGCTCAATGTTAAGTACAATACATTGAGCCAAAATAAGCAAAATAAAGACACCTATATCTTTTTAACACCTTTAAAAAAAATAAAATAAGTAAATAGCTATATTTCTTATTCTTGTCGAATGAATTTTATTTAGCTACATTTACACCGATGAACAATCAGGAGCAATTGCTCAATGTTACGTTCAATACAATGAGCCAAAATAAGCAAAATTAAGACACCCTTATCATATCAAGACCTATAAAAAAAATAAAATAAGTAAATAGCTATTTTTCTTATTCTTGTCGAATGAATTTTTTTTAGCTACATTTACACCGATGAACACGCAGGAGCAATTGCTTAATGTCAAGTACAATACAATGAGCCAAAATAAGCAAAATTAAGACACCTATATCTTTTAAAAACCTTCAAAAAATAAAATAAGTAAATAGCTATTTTTCTTATTCTTGTCGAATGAATTTTATTTAGCTACATTTACACCGATGAACACGCAGGAACAATTGTTCAATGTTAAAAACAATACATTGAGCCAAAATTGGCAAAATTAAGGCACCTATATCTTTTTAGAACCTTTAAAAAAAATAAAATTAGTAAAGAGCTATTTTTCTTACTCTTGTCGAATGAATTTTATTTAGCTACATTTACACCGATGAACATGCAGGAGCAATTGCTCAATGTTAAGTACAATACAGTGAGCCAAAATAAGCAAAATTTAGACACCCATATCATTTCAAGACCTATAAAAAAAATAAAATAAGTAAATAGCTATTTTTTTTATTCTTGTCGAATGAATTTTGTTTAGCTACATTTACTCCGATGAACACGCAGGAGCAATTGCTCAATGTTAAGTACAATACTGTGAGTCAAAATAAGCAAAATTAAGACACCCATATCATTTCAAGACCATTAAAAAAATAAAATAAGTATATAGCTATTATCGTATTCTTGTCGAATGAATTTTTTGTAGCTACATTTACACCGATGAACACGCAGGAGGAATTGTTCAATGTTAAGTCCTACAAAATGTACCTTAACAAGCAAAATTAAGACACCTATATCTTTTTAAGACCTTTAAAAAAATAAAATAAGTAAATAGCTATTTTTCTTATTCTTGTCTAATGAATTTTTTTTAGCTACATTTACACCGATGAACACGCAGGAAAAATTGCATAATGTTAAGTACAATACATTGAGCCAAAATAAGTAAAATTAAGACACCTATATCTTTTTAAAACCTTTAAAAAAATAAAATAAGTAAATAGCTATTTTTTTTATTCTTGTCGAATGAATTTTTTTTAGCTACATTTACACCGACGTACACGCAGGAGCAAGTGTTCAATGTTGAGTACAAGACAATGAGCCTAAATAAGCAAAATTAAGACACCTATATCTTTTTATGACCTTTAAAAAAAATAAAATAAGTATATAGCAATTTTTTGTATTCTTGTCGAATGAATTTTTTGTAGCTACATTTACACAGATGAACACGCAGGAGCAATTGGTCAATGTTTAATACAACACAGTGAGCCTAAACAAGCAAAATTAGATCCTACCTATCCTATCCTACCTATATCTTTTTAAGACCTTTAAAAAAAATAAAATAAGTAAATAGCTATTTTTTTTATTCTTGTCGAATGAATTTTGTTTAGCTACATTTACTCCGATGAACACGCAGGAGCAATTGCTCAAAGTTAAGTACAATACAGTGAGTCAAAATAAGCAATATTAAGACACCCTTATCTTATCAAGACCTTTAAAAAAAATAAAATAAGTATATAGCTATTATCGTATTCTTGTCGAATGAATTTTTTGTAGCTACATTTACACCGATGAACACGCAGGAGCAATTGTTCAATGTTAAGTCCTACACAATGTACCTAAACAAGCAAAATTAAGACACCTATATCTTTTCAAGACCTTTAAAAAAAAAAAATAAGTAAATAGCTATTTTTCTTATTCTTGTCGAATGAATTTTTTTTAGCTACATTTACACCGATGAACACGCAGGAGCAATTGGTCAATGTTAAGTACAATACAGTGAGCCTAAACAAGCAAAATTAGACACCGATATCTTTTTAAGACCTTTAAAAAAAATAAAATAAGTAAATAGCTATTTTTTTTATTCTTGTCGAATGAATTTTGTTTAGCTACATTTACTCCGATGAACACGCAGGAGCAATTGCTCAATGTTGAATACAATACAGTGAGTCAAAATAAGCAAAATTAAGACACCCATATCATTTCAAGACCATTAAAAAAAAAAAATAAGTATATAGCTATTATCGTATTCTTGTCGAATGAATTTTTTGTAGCTACATTTACACCGATGAACACGCAGGAGCAATTGTTCAATGTTAAGTCCTACACAATGTACCTAAACAAGCAAAATTAAGACACCTATATTTTTTTAAGACCTTTAAAAAAATAAAATAAGTAAATAGCTATTTTTCTTATTCTTGTCGAATGAATTTTTTTTAGCTACATTTACACCGATGAACACGCAGGAAAAATTGCTTAATGTTAAGTACAATACATTGAGCCAAAATAAGTAAAATTAAGACACCTATATCTTTTTAAAACCTTTAAAAAAATAAAATAAGTAAATAGCTATTTTTTTTATTCTTGTCGAATGAATTTTTTTTAGCTACATTTACACCGACGTACACGCAGGAGCAAATGGTCAATGTTACGTACAATACAATGAGCCTAAATAAGCAAAATTAAGACACCTTTATCTTTTTAAGACCTTTAAAAAAATAAAATAAGTAAATAGCTATTTTTCTTATTCTTGTCGAATGAATTTTTTTAGCTACATTTACACCGATGAACACGCAGGAACAATTGCTCAATGTCAAGTACAATACATTGAGCCAAAATAAGCAAAACTAAGACACCCATATCATTTCAAGACCATTAAAAAAAATAAAATAGGTATATAGCTATTATCGTATTCTTGTCGAATGAATTTTTTGTAGCTACATTTACACCGATGAACACGCAGGAGCAAGTGGTCAATGTTAAGTACAATACAATGAGCCTAAACAAGCAAAATTTATACACCTATATCTTTTTAAGACCTTTAAAAAAAATAAAATAAGTATATAGCTATTATCGTATTCTTGTCGAATGAATTTTGTGTAGCTACATTTACACCGATGAACACGCAGGAGCAATTGTTCAATGTTATGTCCTACACAATGTACCTAAACAAGCAAAATTAAGACACCTATATCTTTTTAAAACCTTTAAAAAAAATAAAATAAGTAAATAGCTATTTTTCTTATTCTTGTCGAATGAATTTTTTTTAGCTACATTTACACCGATGAACACGCAGGAGCAATTGCTCAATGTTAAGTACAATACAATGAGCCCAAAATAAGCAAAATTAAGACACTCATGTCATATGAAGACCTTTAAAAAAAAAAATAAGTATATAGCTATTTTTCGTATTCTTGTCGAATGAATTTTTTGTAGCTACATTTACACAGATGAACACGCTGGAGCAATTGCTTAATGTTAGATACAGTACAGTGAGCCAAAATAAGCAATACTAAGACACCCATATCATTTCAAAACCTTTTAAAAAAATAAAATAAGTAAATAGCTATTTTTCTTATTCTTGTCGAATGAATTTTTTTTAGCTACATTTACACTGATGAACACGCAGGAGCAATTGTTCAATATTAAATACATTACATTGAGCCAAAATAAGCAAAATTAAGACACCTATATCTTTTAAAGACCTTTAAAAAAAAAAGAAGTAAATAGCTATTTTTTTATTCTTGTCGAATGAATTTTGTTTAGCTACATTTACACCGATGAACACGCAGGAGCAATTGCTCAATGTTAATTACAATACAATGAGCAAAAATAAGCCAAATTAAGACACCCGGGTCATATCAAGACCTTTAAAAAAAATAAAATAAGTATATAGCAATTTTTTGTATTCTTGTCGAATGAATTTTTTGTAGCTACATTTACACAGATGAACACGCAGGAGCAATTGGTCAATGTTGAGTACAATACAGTGAGCCCAAACAAGCAAAATTAAGACACCTATATCTTTTTAAGACCTTTAAAAAAAAAAAAAAAGTAAATAGCTATTTTTCTTATTCTTGTCGAATGAATTTTTTTTTGCTACATTTACACCGATGAACACGCAGGAGCAATTGTTCAATGTTAAGTACAATACAATGAGCCAAAATAAGCCAAATTAAGACACCCTTATCATATCAAGACCTTTAAAAAAAATAAAATAAGTAAATAGCAATTTTTTTTATTCTTGTCGAATGAATTTTTTTAGCAACATTTACACCGATGAACACTCAGGAGCAAGTGGCCAATATTAAGTACAATACAATGAGCCTAAATAAGCAAAATTAAGACACCTATATCTTTTTAAGACCTTTAAAAAAAATAAAATAAGTAAATAGCTATTTTTCATATTCTTGTCGAATGAATTTTTTTTAGCCACATTTACACCGATGAACACGCAGGAACAATTGCCCAATGTTAAGTACGATACAATGAGCCAAAATAAGCAAAATTAAGACACCTATATCCTTTTTAAACCTTTAAAAAAAATAAAATAAGTAAATAGCTATTTTTCTTATTCTTGTCGAATGAATTTTTTTTAGCTACATTTACACCGACGAACACGCAGGAGCAATTGCTCAATGTTAAGTACAATACAATGAGCCAAAGTATGCAAAATTAAGACACTCATGTCATATCAAGACCTTTAAAAAAAAAATAAGTATATAGCATTTTTCGTATTCTTGTCGAATGAATTTTTTGTAGCTACATTTACACCGATGAACACGCTGGAGCAATTGCCTAATGTTAGATACAGTACATTGAGCCAAAATAAGCAATATTAAGACACCCATATCTTTTCAAAACCTTTAAAAAAAATAAAATAAGTAAATAGCTATTTTTCGTATTCTTGCCGTATGAATTTTTTTAAGCTACATTTACACCGATGAACACGCAGGAGCGATTGCTCAATATTAAATACAATACATTGAGCCAAAATAAGCAAAATTAAGACACCTATATCTTTTTAAGACCTTTAAAAAAAATAAAATAAGTAAATAGCTATTTTTCTTATTCTTGTCGAATGAATTTTGTTTAGCTACATTTACTCCGATGAACAGGCAGGAGCAATTGCTCAATGTTAAGTACAATACAGTGAGTCAAAATAAGCAAAATTAAGACACCCATATCATTTCAAGACCATTAAAAAAAATAAAATAAGTATATAGCTATTATCGTATTCTTGTCGAATGAATTTTTTGTAGCTACATTTACACCGATGAACACGCAAGAGCAATTGTTTAATGTTAAGTCGTACACAATGTACCTAAACAAGCAAAATTAAGACACCTATATCTTTTTTAAACCTTTAAAAAAATAAAATAAGTAAATAGCAATTTTTCTTATTCTTGTCGAATGAATTTTTTTTAGCTACATTTACACCGATGAACACGCAGGAACAATCGCTCAATGTTAAGTACAATACAATGAGCCAAAATAAGCAAAATTAAGACACCTATATCTTTCTAAGACCTTTAAAAAAAATAAAATAAGTAAATAGCTATTTTTCTTATTCTTGTCGAATGAATTTTGTTTAGCTACATTTACTCCGATGAACACGCAGGAGCAATTGCTCAATGTTAAGTACAATACAGTGAGTCAAAATAAGCAAAATTAAGACACCCATATCATTTCAAGACCATTAAAAAAAATAAAATAAGTATATAGCTATTATCGTATTCTTGTCGAATGAATTTTTTGTAGCTACATTTACACCGATGAACACGCAGGAGCAATTGTTCAATGTTAAGTCCTACACAATGTACCTAAACAAGCAAAATTAAGACACCTATATCTTTTTAAGACCTTTAAAAAATAAAATAAGTAAATAGCTATTTTTCTTATTCTTGTCGAATGAATATTTTTTAGCTAAATTTACACCGATGAACACGCAGGAGCAATTGCTCAATATTAAATACAATACATTGAGCCAAAATAAGCAAAATTAAGACACCTATATCTTTTTAAGACCTTTAAAAAAAAAAGAAGTATATAGCTATTTTTTGTATTCTTGTCGAATGAATTTTTTTTAGCTACATTTACACCGACGTACACGCAGGAGCAAATGGTCAATGTTAAGTACCATACAATGAGCCTGAATAAGCAAAATTAAGGCACCTTTATCTTTTTAAGACCTTTAAAAAAATAAAATAAGTAAATAGCTATTTTTCTTATTCTTGTCGAATGAATTTTTTTTAGCTACATTTACACCGATTAACACGCAGGAACAATTGCTCAATGTCAAGTACAATACATTGAGCCACAATAAGCAAAATTAAGACACCCATATCATTTCAAGACCATTAAAAAAAATAAAATAAGTATATAGCTATTATCGTATTCTTGTCGAATGAATTTTTTGTAGCTACATTTACACCGATGAACAAGCAGGAGCAAGTGGTCAATGTTAAGTACAATACAATGAGCCTAAATAAGCAAAATTAAGACACCTATATCTTTATAAGACCTTTAAAAAAAAAAATAAGTAAATAGCTATTTTTCGTATTCTTGCCGTATGAATTTTTTTAAGCTACATTTACACCGATGAACACGCAGGAGCAATTGCTCAATATTAAATACATTACATTGAGCCAAAATACGCAAAATTAAGACACCTATATCTTTTAAAGACCTTTAAAAAAAAAGAAGTAAATAGCTATTTTTCTTATTCTTGTCGAATGAATTTTGTTTAGCTACATTTACACCGATGAACACGCAGGAGCAATTGCTCAATGTTAATTACAATACAATGAGCAAAAATAAGCCAAATTAAGACACCCGGGTCATATCAAGACCTTTAAAAAAAAAAAAATAAGTATAGAGCTATTTTTCGTATTCTTGTCGAATGAATTTTTTTTAGCAACATTTACACCGATGAACACGCAGGAGCAATTGCACAATGTTAAATACAATACAATGAGCCGAAATAAGCAAAATTTAGACACCCTTATCATATCAAGACCTTAAAAAAAATAATATAAGTAAATAGCTATTTTTTTTATTCTTGTCGAATGAATTTTTTTTAGCAACATTTACACCGATGAACACGCTGGAGCAATTGCCTAATGTTAGATACAGTACAGTGAGCTAAAATAAGCAAAATTAAGGCACCTATATCTTTTTAAAACCTTTAAAAAAAATAAAATAAGTAAATAGCTATTTTTCTTATTCTTGTCGAATGAATTTTATGTAGCTACATTTACACCGATGAACACGCAGGAGCAATTGCTCAATGTTAAGTACAATACAATGAGCCAAAATAAGCAAAATTAAGACACCAATATCTTTTTAAAACCTTTAAAAAAAATAAAATAAGTAAATAGCTATTTTTCTTATTCTTGTCGAATGAATTTTTTTTAGCTACATTTACACCGATGAACACGCAGGAGCAATTGCTCAATGTTAAGTACAATACAATGAGCCAAAATAAGCAAAATTAAGACACTCATATCATATCAAGACCTTTAAAAAAAAAAATAAGTATATAGCTATTTTTCGAATTCTTGTCGAATGAATTTTTTGTAGCTACATTTACACCGATGAACACGCTGGAGCAATTGCCAAATGTTAGATACAATACAATGAGCCAAAATAAGCAAAATTAAGACACCTATATCTTTTTAAAACCTTTAAAAAAAATAAAATAAGTAATTAGCTATTTTTCGTATTCTTGCCGTATGAATTTTTTTAAGCTACATTTACACCGATGAACACGCAGGAGCAATTGCTCAATGTTACGTACAATACATGGAGCCAAAATAAGCAAAATAAAGACACCTATATCTTTTTAAAACCTTTTAAAAAAAAAAATAAGTAAATAGCTATTTTTCTTATTCTTGTCGAATGAATTTTTTTTAGCCACATTTACACCGATGAACACGCAGTAACAATTGCTCAATGTTAAGTACAATACAATGAGCCAAAATTAGCAAAATTAAGACACCTATATCTTTTTAAAACCTTTAAAAAAAATAAAATAAGTAAATAGCTATTTTTCTTATTCTTGTCGAATGAATTTTTTTTAGCCACATTTACGCCGATGAACACGCAGGAACAATTGCTCAGTGTTAAGTACAATACAATGAGCCAAAATAAGCAAAATTAAGACACCTATATCTTTTTAAAACCTTTAAAAAAAATAAAATAAGCAAATAGCTATTTTTCGTATTCATGTCGAATGAATTTTTTTTAGCTACATTTACACCGATGAACACGCAGGAGCAAGTGGCCAATGTTAAGTACAATACAGTGAGCCAAAATAAGCAAAATTAAGACACTCATGTCATATCAAGACCTTTAAAAAAAAAAATAAGTATATAGCTATTTTTCGTATTCATGTCAAATGAATTTTTTGTAGCTACATTTACACCGATGAACACGCTGGAGCAATTGCCTAATGTTCGATACAGTACAGTAAGCCAAAATAAGCAATATTAAGACACCCATATCTTTTCAAAACCTTTAAAAAAAATAAAATAAGTAAATAGCTACTTTTCGTATTCTTGCCGTATGAATTTTTTTAAGCTACATTTACACCGATGAACACGCAGGAGCAATTGCTCAATATTAAATACAATACATTGAGCCAAAATAAGCAAAATTAAGACACCTATATCTTTTAAAGACCTTTAAAAAAAAAAAGAAGTATATAGCTATTTTTTGTATTCTTGTCGAATGAATTTTTTTTAGCTACATTTACACCGACGTACACGCAGGAGCAAATGGTCAATGTTAAGTACAATACAATGAGCCAAAATAAGCCAAATTAAGACACCCTTATCATATCAAGACCTTTAAAAAAAATAAAATAAGTAAATAGCTATTTTTTTTTTCTTGTCGAATGAATTTTTTTTAGCAACATTTACACCGATGAACACGCAGGAGCAAAGGGCCAATGTTAAGTACAATACAATGAGCCTAAATAAGCAAAATTAAGACACCTATATCTTTTTAAGACCTTTAAAAAAAATAAAATAAGTAAATAGCTATTTTTCTTATTCTCGTCGAATGAATTTTTTTTAGCTACATTTACACCGATGAACACGCAGGAACAATTGCTCAATGTTGAGTACAATACGTTGAGCCTAAATAAGCAAAATTAAGACACCTATATCTTTTTAAGACCTTTAAAAAAATAAAATAAGTAAATAGCTATTTTTCTTATTCTTGTCGAATGAATTTTATTTAGCTACATTTACACCGATGAACACGCAGGAACAATTGTTCAATGTTAAGTACAATACATTGAGCCAAAATAGGCAAAATTAAGGCACCTATATCTTTTTAGAACCTTTAAAAAAAATAAAATTAGTAATGAGCTATTTTTCTTACTCTTGTCGAATGAATTTTATTTAGCTACATTTACACCGATGAACATGCAGGAGCAATTGCTCAATGTTAAGTACAATACAGTGAGCCAAAATAATCAAAATTTAGACACCCATATCATTTCAAGACCTATAAAAAAAATAAAATAAGTAAATAGCTATTTTTTTTATTCTTGTCGAATGAATTTCTTTTAGCAACATTTAAACCGATGAACACGCAGGAGCAATTGTTCAATGTCAAGTACAATACATTGAGCCAAAATAAGCAAAATTAAGACACCTATATCTTTTTAAAACCTTTAAAAAAATAAAATAAGTAAATAGCTATTTTTCGTATTCTTGTCGAATGAATTTTTTTTAGCAACATTTACACCGATGAACACGCAGGAGCAATTGCACAATGTTAAATACAATACAATGAGCCGAAATAAGCAAAATTTAGACACCCTTATCATATCAAGACCTTAAAAAAAATAATATAAGTAAATAGCTATTTTTTTTATTCTTGTCGAATGAATTTTTTTTAGCAACATTTACACCGATGAACACGCTGGAGCAATTGCCTAATGTTAGATACAGTACAGTGAGCTAAAATAAGCAAAATTAAGGCACCTATATCTTTTTAAAACCTTTAAAAAAAATAAAATAAGTAAATAGCTATTTTTCTTATTCTTGTCGAATGAATTTTATGTAGCTACATTTACACCGATGAACACGCAGGAGCAATTGCTCAATGTTAAGTACAATACAATGAGCCAAAATAAGCAAAATTAAGACACCAATATCTTTTTAAAACCTTTAAAAAAAATAAAATAAGTAAATAGCTATTTTTCTTATTCTTGTCGAATGAATTTTTTTTAGCTACATTTACACCGATGAACACGCAGGAGCAATTGCTCAATGTTAAGTACAATACAGTGAGCCAAAATAAGCAAAATTAAGACACTCATATCATATCAAGACCTTTAAAAAAAAAAATAAGTATATAGCTATTTTTCGAATTCTTGTCGAATGAATTTTTTGTAGCTACATTTACACCGATGAACACGCTAGAGCAATTGCCAAATGTTAGATACAATACAATGAGCCAAAATAAGCAAAATTAAGACACCTATATCTTTTTAAAACCTTTAAAAAAAATAAAATAAGTAATTAGCTATTTTTCGTATTCTTGCCGTATGAATTTTTTTAAGCTACATTTACACCGATGAACACGCAGGAGCAATTGCTCAATGTTACGTACAATACATGGAGCCAAAATAAGCAAAATAAAGACACCTATATCTTTTTAAAACCTTTAAAAAAAAAAAATAAGTAAATAGCTATTTTTCTTATTCTTGTCGAATGAATTTTTTTTAGCCACATTTACACCGATGAACACGCAGTAACAATTGCTCAATGTTAAGTACAATACAATGAGCCAAAATTAGCAAAATTAAGACACCTATATCTTTTTAAAACCTTTAAAAAAAATAAAATAAGTAAATAGCTATTTTTCTTATTCTTGTCGAATGAATTTTTTTTAGCCACATTTACGCCGATGAACACGCAGGAGCAAGTGGCCAATGTTAAGTACAATACAGTGAGCCAAAATAAGCAAAACTAAGACACTCATGTCATATCAAGACCTTTAAAAAAAAAAATAAGTATATAGCTATTTTTCGTATTCATGTCAAATGAATTTTTTGTAGCTACATTTACACCGATGAACACGCTGGAGCAATTGCCTAATGTTCGATACAGTACAGTAAGCCAAAATAAGCAATATTAAGACACCCATATCTTTTCAAAACCTTTAAAAAAAATAAAATAAGTAAATAGCTACTTTTCGTATTCTTGCCGTATGAATTTTTTTAAGCTACATTTACACCGATGAACACGCAGGAGCAATTGCTCAATATTAAATACAATACATTGAGCCAAAATAAGCAAAATTAAGACACCTATATCTTTTAAAGACCTTTAAAAAAAAAAAGAAGTATATAGCTATTTTTTGTATTCTTGTCGAATGAATTTTTTTTAGCTACATTTACACCGACGTACACGCAGGAGCAAATGGTCAATGTTAAGTACAATACAATGAGCCAAAATAAGCCAAATTAAGACACCCTTATCATATCAAGACCTTTAAAAAAAATAAAATAAGTAAATAGCTATTTTTTTTTTCTTGTCGAATGAATTTTTTTTAGCAACATTTACACCGATGAACACGCAGGAGCAAAGGGCCAATGTTAAGTACAATACAATGAGCCTAAATAAGCAAAATTAAGACACCTATATCTTTTTAAGACCTTTAAAAAAAATAAAATAAGTAAATAGCTATTTTTCTTATTCTCGTCGAATGAATTTTTTTTAGCTACATTTACACCGATGAACACGCAGGAACAATTGCTCAATGTTGAGTACAATACGTTGAGCCTAAATAAGCAAAATTAAGACACCTATATCTTTTTAAGACCTTTAAAAAAATAAAATAAGTAAATAGCTATTTTTCTTATTCTTGTCGAATGAATTTTATTTAGCTACATTTACACCGATGAACACGCAGGAACAATTGTTCAATGTTAAGTACAATACATTGAGCCAAAATAGGCAAAATTAAGGCACCTATATCTTTTTAGAACCTTTAAAAAAAATAAAATTAGTAATGAGCTATTTTTCTTACTCTTGTCGAATGAATTTTATTTAGCTACATTTACACCGATGAACATGCAGGAGCAATTGCTCAATGTTAAGTACAATACAGTGAGCCAAAATAATCAAAATTTAGACACCCATATCATTTCAAGACCTATAAAAAAAATAAAATAAGTAAATAGCTATTTTTTTTATTCTTGTCGAATGAATTTCTTTTAGCAACATTTAAACCGATGAACACGCAGGAGCAATTGCTCAATGTCAAGTACAATACATTGAGCCAAAATAAGCAAAATTAAGACACCTATATCTTTTTAAAACCTTTAAAAAAATAAAATAAGTAAATAGCTATTTTTCTTATTCTTGTCGAATGAATTTTTTTTAGCTACATTTACACCGATGAAAACGCAGGAGCAAATGCTTAATGTTAAATACAATACAATGAGCCAAAATAAGCCAAATTAAGACACCCGTGTCATATCAAGACCTTTAAAAAAAATAAAATAAGTATATAGCTATTTTTCGTATTCATGTCGAATGAATTTTTTGTAGCTACATTTACACCGATGAACACGCAGGAGCAAGTGGCCAATGTAACGTACAATACAATGAGCCTAAATAAGCAAAATTAAGACACCTATATCTTTTTAAGACCTTTAAAAAAATAAAATAAGTAAATAGCTATTTTTCTTATTCTTGTCGAATGAATTTGTTTTAGCTACATTTACACCGATGAACACGCAGGAACAATTGCTCAATGTTAAGTATAATACAATGAGCCAAAATAAGCAAAATTAAGACACGCTTATCATATCAAGACCTTTAAAAAAAATAAAATAAGTAAATAGCTATTTTTCTTATTCTTGTCGAATGAATTTGTTTTAGCTACATTTACACCGACGAACACGCAGGAACAATTGCTCAATGTTAAGAACAATACATTGAGCCAAAATAAGCAAAATTAAGGCACCTATATCTTTTTAAAACCTTTAAAAAAAATAAAATAAGTATATAGCTATTTTTCGTATTCTTGACGAATGAATTTTTTGTAGCTACATTTACACCGATGAACACGCAGGAGCAAATGGCCAATGTTAAGTACAAAACAATGAGCCTAAATAAGCAAAATTAAGACACCTATATCTTTTTAAGACCTTTAAAAAAATAAAATAAGTAAATAGCTATTTTTCTTATTCTTGTCGAATGAATTTTATTTAGCTACATTTACACCGATGAACACGCAGGAACAATTGTTCAATGTTAAGTACAATACATTGAGCCAAAATAGGCAAAATTAAGGCACCTATATCTTTTTAGAACCTTTAAAAAAAATAAAATTAGTAATGAGCTATTTTTCTTACTCTTGTCGAATGAATTTTATTTAGCTACATTTACACCGATGAACATGCAGGAGCAATTGCTCAATGTTAAGTACAATACAGTGAGCCAAAATAATCAAAATTTAGACACCCATATCATTTCAAGACCTATAAAAAAAATAAAATAAGTAAATAGCTATTTTTTTTATTCTTGTCGAATGAATTTCTTTTAGCAACATTTAAACCGATGAACACGCAGGAGCAATTGCTCAATGTCAAGTACAATACATTGAGCCAAAATAAGCAAAATTAAGACACCTATATCTTTTTAAAACCTTTAAAAAAATAAAATAAGTAAATAGCTATTTTTCTTATTCTTGTCGAATGAATTTTTTTTAGCTACATTTACACCGATGAAAACGCAGGAGCAAATGCTTAATGTTAAATACAATACAATGAGCCAAAATAAGCCAAATTAAGACACCCGTGTCATATCAAGACCTTTAAAAAAAATAAAATAAGTATATAGCTATTTTTCGTATTCATGTCGAATGAATTTTTTGTAGCTACATTTACACCGATGAACACGCAGGAGCAAGTGGCCAATGTAACGTACAATACAATGAGCCTAAATAAGCAAAATTAAGACACCTATATCTTTTTAAGACCTTTAAAAAAATAAAATAAGTAAATAGCTATTTTTCTTATTCTTGTCGAATGAATTTGTTTTAGCTACATTTACACCGATGAACACGCAGGAACAATTGCTCAATGTTAAGTATAATACAATGAGCCAAAATAAGCAAAATTAAGACACGCTTATCATATCAAGACCTTTAAAAAAAATAAAATAAGTAAATAGCTATTTTTCTTATTCTTGTCGAATGAATTTGTTTTAGCTACATTTACACCGACGAACACGCAGGAACAATTGCTCAATGTTAAGTACAATACATTGAGCCAAAATAAGCAAAATTAAGGCACCTATATCTTTTTAAAACCTTTAAAAAAAATAAAATAAGTATATAGCTATTTTTCGTATTCTTGACGAATGAATTTTTTGTAGCTACATTTACACCGATGAACACGCAGGAGCAAATGGCCAATGTTAAGTACAAAACAATGAGCCTAAATAAGCAAAATTAAGACACCTATATCTTTTTAAGACCTTTAAAAAAAATAAAATAAGTAAATAGCTATTTTTCTTATATTTGTCGATTGAATTTTTTTTAGCTACATTTACACCGATCAACACGCTGGAACAATTGCTCAATGTTAAGTACAATACATTGAGCCAAAATAAGCAAAATAAAGACACCTATATCTTTTTAACACCTTTAAAAAAAATAAAATAAGTAAATAGCTATATTTCTTATTCTTGTCGAATGAATTTTATTTAGCTACATTTACACCGATGAACAATCAGGAGCAATTGCTCAATGTTACGTTCAATACAATGAGCCAAAATAAGCAAAATTAAGACACCCTTATCATATCAAGACCTTTAAAAAAAATAAAATAAGTAAATAGCTATTTTTCTTATTCTTGTCGAATGAATTTTTTTTAGCTACATTTACACCGATGAACACGCAGGAGCAATTGCTTAATGTCAAGTACAATACAATGAGCCAAAATAAGCAAAATTAAGACACCTATATCTTTTAAAAACCTTCAAAAAATAAAATAAGTAAATAGCTATTTTTCTTATTCTTGTCGAATGAATTTTATTTAGCTACATTTACACCGATGAACACGCAGGAACAATTGTTCAATGTTAAAAACAATACATTGAGCCAAAATTGGCAAAATTAAGGCACCTATATCTTTTTAGAACCTTTAAAAAAAATAAAATTAGTAAAGAGCTATTTTTCTTACTCTTGTCGAATGAATTTTATTTAGCTACATTTACACCGATGAACATGCAGGAGCAATTGCTCAATGTTAAGTACAATACAGTGAGCCAAAATAAGCAAAATTTAGACACCCATATCATTTCAAGACCTATAAAAAAAATAAAATAAGTAAATAGCTATTTTTTTTATTCTTGTCGAATGAATTTTGTTTAGCTACATTTACTCCGATGAACACGCAGGAGCAATTGCTCAATGTTAAGTACAATACTGTGAGTCAAAATAAGCAAAATTAAGACACCCATATCATTTCAAGACCATTAAAAAAATAAAATAAGTATATAGCTATTATCGTATTCTTGTCGAATGAATTTTTTGTAGCTACATTTACACCGATGAACACGCAGGAGGAATTGTTCAATGTTAAGTCCTACAAAATGTACCTTAACAAGCAAAATTAAGACACCTATATCTTTTTAAGACCTTTAAAAAAATAAAATAAGTAAATAGCTATTTTTCTTATTCTTGTCTAATGAATTTTTTTTAGCTACATTTACACCGATGAACACGCAGGAAAAATTGCATAATGTTAAGTACAATACATTGAGCCAAAATAAGTAAAATTAAGACACCTATATCTTTTTAAAACCTTTAAAAAAATAAAATAAGTAAATAGCTATTTTTTTTATTCTTGTCGAATGAATTTTTTTTAGCTACATTTACACCGACGTACACGCAGGAGCAAGTGTTCAATGTTGAGTACAAGACAATGAGCCTAAATAAGCAAAATTAAGACACCTATATCTTTTTATGACCTTTAAAAAAAATAAAATAAGTATATAGCAATTTTTTGTATTCTTGTCGAATGAATTTTTTGTAGCTACATTTACACAGATGAACACGCAGGAGCAATTGGTCAATGTTTAATACAACACAGTGAGCCTAAACAAGCAAAATTAGACACCTATATCTTTTTAAGACCTTTAAAAAAAATAAAATAAGTAAATAGCTATTTTTTTTATTCTTGTCGAATGAATTTTGTTTAGCTACATTTACTCCGATGAACACGCAGGAACAATTGTTCAATGTTAAGTACAATACATTGAGCCTAAACAAGCAAAATTAGACACCTATATCTTTTTAAGACCTTTAAAAAAAATAAAATAAGTAAATAGCTATTTTTTGTATTCTTGTCGAATGAATTTTTTTTAGCTACATTTACACCGACGTACACGCAGGAGCAAATGGTCAATGTTAAGTACAATACAATGAGCCAAAATAAGCCAAATTAAGACACCCTTATCATATCAAGACCTTTAAAAAAAATAAAATAAGTAAATAGCTATTTTTTTTTTCTTGTCGAATGAATTTTTTTTAGCAACATTTACACCGATGAACACGCAGGAGCAAAGGGCCAATGTTAAGTACAATACAATGAGCCTAAATAAGCAAAATTAAGACACCTATATCTTTTTAAGACCTTTAAAAAAAATAAAATAAGTAAATAGCTATTTTTCTTATTCTCGTCGAATGAATTTTTTTTAGCTACATTTACACCGATGAACACGCAGGAACAATTGCTCAATGTTGAGTACAATACGTTGAGCCTAAATAAGCAAAATTAAGACACCTATATCTTTTTAAGACCTTTAAAAAAATAAAATAAGTAAATAGCTATTTTTCTTATTCTTGTCGAATGAATTTTATTTAGCTACATTTACACCGATGAACACGCAGGAACAATTGTTCAATGTTAAGTACAATACATTGAGCCAAAATAGGCAAAATTAAGGCACCTATATCTTTTTAGAACCTTTAAAAAAAATAAAATTAGTAATGAGCTATTTTTCTTACTCTTGTCGAATGAATTTTATTTAGCTACATTTACACCGATGAACATGCAGGAGCAATTGCTCAATGTTAAGTACAATACAGTGAGCCAAAATAATCAAAATTTAGACACCCATATCATTTCAAGACCTATAAAAAAAATAAAATAAGTAAATAGCTATTTTTTTTATTCTTGTCGAATGAATTTCTTTTAGCAACATTTAAACCGATGAACACGCAGGAGCAATTGCTCAATGTCAAGTACAATACATTGAGCCAAAATAAGCAAAATTAAGACACCTATATCTTTTTAAAACCTTTAAAAAAATAAAATAAGTAAATAGCTATTTTTCTTATTCTTGTCGAATGAATTTTTTTTAGCTACATTTACACCGATGAAAACGCAGGAGCAAATGCTTAATGTTAAATACAATACAGTGAGCCAAAATAAGCCAAATTAAGACACCCGTGTCATATCAAGACCTTTAAAAAAAATAAAATAAGTATATAGCTATTTTTCGTATTCATGTCGAATGAATTTTTTGTAGCTACATTTACACCGATGAACACGCAGGAGCAAGTGGCCAATGTAACGTACAATACAATGAGCCTAAATAAGCAAAATTAAGACACCTATATCTTTTTAAGACCTTTAAAAAAATAAAATAAGTAAATAGCTATTTTTCTTATTCTTGTCGAATGAATTTGTTTTAGCTACATTTACACCGATGAACACGCAGGAACAATTGCTCAATGTTAAGTATAATACAATGAGCCAAAATAAGCAAAATTAAGACACGCTTATCATATCAAGACCTTTAAAAAAAATAAAATAAGTAAATAGCTATTTTTCTTATTCTTGTCGAATGAATTTGTTTTAGCTACATTTACACCGACGAACACGCAGGAACAATTGCTCAATGTTAACTACAATACATTGAGCCAAAATAAGCAAAATTAAGGCACCTATATCTTTTTAAAACCTTTAAAAAAAATAAAATAAGTATATAGCTATTTTTCGTATTCTTGACGAATGAATTTTTTGTAGCTACATTTACACCGATGAACACGCAGGAGCAAATGGCCAATGTTAAGTACAAAACAATGAGCCTAAATAAGCAAAATTAAGACACCTATATCTTTTTAAGACCTTTAAAAAAAATAAAATAAGTAAATAGCTATTTTTCTTATATTTGTCGATTGAATTTTTTTTAGCTACATTTACACCGATCAACACGCTGGAACAATTGCTCAATGTTAAGTACAATACATTGAGCCAAAATAAGCAAAATAAAGACACCTATATCTTTTTAACACCTTTAAAAAAAATAAAATAAGTAAATAGCTATATTTCTTATTCTTGTCGAATGAATTTTATTTAGCTACATTTACACCGATGAACAATCAGGAGCAATTGCTCAATGTTACGTTCAATACAATGAGCCAAAATAAGCAAAATTAAGACACCCTTATCATATCAAGACCTTTAAAAAAAATAAAATAAGTAAATAGCTATTTTTCTTATTCTTGTCGAATGAATTTTTTTTTAGCTACATTTACACCGATGAACACGCAGGAGCAATTGCTTAATGTCAAGTACAATACAATGAGCCAAAATAAGCAAAATGAAGACACCTATATCTTTTAAAAACCTTCAAAAAATAAAATAAGTAAATAGCTATTTTTCTTATTCTTGTCGAATGAATTTTATTTAGCTACATTTACACCGATGAACACGCAGGAACAATTGTTCAATGTTAAAAACAATACATTGAGCCAAAATTGGCAAAATTAAGGCACCTATATCTTTTTAGAACCTTTAAAAAAAATAAAATTAGTAAAGAGCTATTTTTCTTACTCTTGTCGAATGAATTTTATTTAGCTACATTTACACCGATGAACATGCAGGAGCAATTGCTCAATGTTAAGTACAATACAGTGAGCCAAAATAAGCAAAATTTAGACACCCATATCATTTCAAGACCTATAAAAAAAATAAAATAAGTAAATAGCTATTTTTTTTATTCTTGTCGAATGAATTTTGTTTAGCTACATTTACTCCGATGAACACGCAGGAGCAATTGCTCAATGTTAAGTACAATACTGTGAGTCAAAATAAGCAAAATTAAGACACCCATATCATTTCAAGACCATTAAAAAAATAAAATAAGTATATAGCTATTATCGTATTCTTGTCGAATGAATTTTTTGTAGCTACATTTACACCGATGAACACGCAGGAGGAATTGTTCAATGTTAAGTCCTACAAAATGTACCTTAACAAGCAAAATTAAGACACCTATATCTTTTTAAGACCTTTAAAAAAATAAAATAAGTAAATAGCTATTTTTCTTATTCTTGTCTAATGAATTTTTTTTAGCTACATTTACACCGATGAACACGCAGGAAAAATTGCATAATGTTAAGTACAATACATTGAGCCAAAATAAGTAAAATTAAGACACCTATATCTTTTTAAAACCTTTAAAAAAATAAAATAAGTAAATAGCTATTTTTTTTATTCTTGTCGAATGAATTTTTTTTAGCTACATTTACACCGACGTACACGCAGGAGCAAGTGTTCAATGTTGAGTACAAGACAATGAGCCTAAATAAGCAAAATTAAGACACCTATATCTTTTTATGACCTTTAAAAAAAATAAAATAAGTATATAGCAATTTTTTGTATTCTTGTCGAATGAATTTTTTGTAGCTACATTTACACAGATGAACACGCAGGAGCAATTGGTCAATGTTTAATACAACACAGTGAGCCTAAACAAGCAAAATTAGACACCTATATCTTTTTAAGACCTTTAAAAAAAATAAAATAAGTAAATAGCTATTTTTTTTATTCTTGTCGAATGAATTTTGTTTAGCTACATTTACTCCGATGAACACGCAGGAGCAATTGCTCAAAGTTAAGTACAATACAGTGAGTCAAAATAAGCAATATTAAGACACCCTTATCTTATCAAGACCTTTAAAAAAAATAAAATAAGTATATAGCTATTATCGTATTCTTGTCGAATGAATTTTTTGTAGCTACATTTACACCGATGAACACGCAGGAGCAATTGTTCAATGTTAAGTCCTACACAATGTACCTAAACAAGCAAAATTAAGACACCTATATCTTTTCAAGACCTTTAAAAAAAAAAAATAAGTAAATAGCTATTTTTCTTATTCTTGTCGAATGAATTTTTTTTAGCTACATTTACACCGATGAACACGCAGGAGCAATTGGTCAATGTTAAGTACAATACAGTGAGCCTAAACAAGCAAAATTAGACACCGATATCTTTTTAAGACCTTTAAAAAAAATAAAATAAGTAAATAGCTATTTTTTTTATTCTTGTCGAATGAATTTTGTTTAGCTACATTTACTCCGATGAACACGCAGGAGCAATTGCTCAATGTTAAATACAATACAGTGAGTCAAAATAAGCAAAATTAAGACACCCATATCATTTCAAGACCATTAAAAAAAAAAAAAAAAGTATATAGCTATTATCGTATTCTTGTCGAATGAATTTTTTGTAGCTACATTTACACCGATGAACACGCAGGAGCAATTGTTCAATGTTAAGTCCTACACAATGTACCTAAACAAGCAAAATTAAGACACCTATATTTTTTTAAGACCTTTAAAAAAATAAAATAAGTAAATAGCTATTTTTCTTATTCTTGTCGAATGAATTTTTTTTAGCTACATTTACACCGATGAACACGCAGGAAAAATTGCTTAATGTTAAGTACAATACATTGAGCCAAAATAAGTAAAATTAAGACACCTATATCTTTTTAAAACCTTTAAAAAAATAAAATAAGTAAATAGCTATTTTTTTTATTCTTGTCGAATGAATTTTTTTTAGCTACATTTACACCGACGTACACGCAGGAGCAAATGGTCAATGTTACGTACAATACAATGAGCCTAAATAAGCAAAATTAAGACACCTTTATCTTTTTAAGACCTTTAAAAAAATAAAATAAGTAAATAGCTATTTTTCTTATTCTTGTCGAATGAATTTTTTTAGCTACATTTACACCGATGAACACGCAGGAACAATTGCTCAATGTCAAGTACAATACATTGAGCCAAAATAAGCAAAACTAAGACACCCATATCATTTCAAGACCATTAAAAAAAATAAAATAGGTATATAGCTATTATCGTATTCTTGTCGAATGAATTTTTTGTAGCTACATTTACACCGATGAACACGCAGGAGCAAGTGGTCAATGTTAAGTACAATACAATGAGCCTAAACAAGCAAAATTTATACACCTATATCTTTTTAAGACCTTTAAAAAAAATAAAATAAGTATATAGCTATTATCGTATTCTTGTCGAATGAATTTTGTGTAGCTACATTTACACCGATGAACACGCAGGAGCAATTGTTCAATGTTATGTCCTACACAATGTACCTAAACAAGCAAAATTAAGACACCTATATCTTTTTAAAACCTTTAAAAAAAATAAAATAAGTAAATAGCTATTTTTCTTATTCTTGTCGAATGAATTTTTTTTAGCTACATTTACACCGATGAACACGCAGGAGCAATTGCTCAATGTTAAGTACAATACAATGAGCCCAAAATAAGCAAAATTAAGACACTCATGTCATATGAAGACCTTTAAAAAAAAAAATAAGTATATAGCTATTTTTCGTATTCTTGTCGAATGAATTTTTTGTAGCTACATTTACACAGATGAACACGCTGGAGCAATTGCTTAATGTTAGATACAGTACAGTGAGCCAAAATAAGCAATACTAAGACACCCATATCATTTCAAAACCTTTTAAAAAAATAAAATAAGTAAATAGCTATTTTTCTTATTCTTGTCGAATGAATTTTTTTTAGCTACATTTACACCGATGAACACGCAGGAGCAATTGTTCAATATTAAATACATTACATTGAGCCAAAATAAGCAAAATTAAGACACCTATATCTTTTAAAGACCTTTAAAAAAAAAAGAAGTAAATAGCTATTTTTTTATTCTTGTCGAATGAATTTTGTTTAGCTACATTTACACCGATGAACACGCAGGAGCAATTGCTCAATGTTAATTACAATACAATGAGCAAAAATAAGCCAAATTAAGACACCCGGGTCATATCAAGACCTTTAAAAAAAATAAAATAAGTATAGAGCTATTTTTCGTATTCTGGTCGAATGAATTTTTTGTAGCTGCATTTACACCGATGAACACGCAGGAGCAATTGCTCAATATTAAATACAATACAATGAGCCTAAATAAGCAAAATTAAGACACCTATATCTTTTTATGACCTTTAAAAAAAATAAAATAAGTATATAGCAATTTTTTGTATTCTTGTCGAATGAATTTTTTGTAGCTACATTTACACAGATGAACACGCAGGAGCAATTGGTCAATGTTGAGTACAATACAGTGAGCCCAAACAAGCAAAATTAAGACACCTATATCTTTTTAAGACCTTTAAAAAAAAAAAATAAGTAAATAGCTATTTTTCTTATTCTTGTCGAATGAATTTTTTTTTGCTACATTTACACCGATGAACACGCAGGAGCAATTGTTCAATGTTAAGTACAATACAATGAGCCAAAATAAGCCAAATTAAGACACCCTTATCATATCAAGACCTTTAAAAAAAATAAAATAAGTAAATAGCAATTTTTTTTATTCTTGTCGAATGAATTTTTTTAGCAACATTTACACCGATGAACACGCAGGAACAATTGCCCAATGTTAAGTACGATACAATGAGCCAAAATAAGCAAAATTAAGACACCTATATCTTTTTTAAACCTTTAAAAAAAATAAAATAAGTAAATAGCTATTTTTCTTATTCTTGTCGAATGAATTTTTTTTAGCTACATTTACACCGATGAACACGCAGGAGCAATTGCTCAATGTTAAGTACAATACAATGAGCCAAAGTATGCAAAATTAAGACACTCATGTCATATCAAGACCTTTAAAAAAAAATAAGTATATAGCATTTTTCGTATTCTTGTCGAATGAATTTTTTGTAGCTACATTTACACCGATGAACACGCTGGAGCAATTGCCTAATGTTAGATACAGTACATTGAGCCAAAATAAGCAATATTAAGACACCCATATCTTTTCAAAACCTTTAAAAAAAATAAAATAAGTAAATAGCTATTTTTCGTATTCTTGCCGTATGAATTTTTTTAAGCTACATTTACACCGATGAACACGCAGGAGCGATTGCTCAATATTAAATACAATACATTGAGCCAAAATAAGCAAAATTAAGACACCTATATCTTTTTAAGACCTTTAAAAAAAATAAAATAAGTAAATAGCTATTTTTCTTATTCTTGTCGAATGAATTTTGTTTAGCTACATTTACTCCGATGAACACGCAGGAGCAATTGCTCAATGTTAAGTACAATACAGTGAGTCAAAATAAGCAAAATTAAGACACCCATATCATTTCAAGACCATTAAAAAAAATAAAATAAGTATATAGCTATTATCGTATTCTTGTCGAATGAATTTTTTGTAGCTACATTTACACCGATGAACACGCAAGAGCAATTGTTTAATGTTAAGTCGTACACAATGTACCTAAACAAGCAAAATTAAGACACCTATATCTTTTTTAAACCTTTAAAAAAATAAAATAAGTAAATAGCAATTTTTCTTATTCTTGTCGAATGAATTTTTTTTAGCTACATTTACACCGATGAACACGCAGGAACAATCGCTCAATGTTAAGTACAATACAATGAGCCAAAATAAGCAAAATTAAGACACCTATATCTTTTTAAGACCTTTAAAAAAAATAAAATAAGTAAATAGCTATTTTTCTTATTCTTGTCGAATGAATTTTGTTTAGCTACATTTACACCGATGAACACGCAGGAACAATCGCTCAATGTTAAGTACAATACAATGAGCCAAAATAAGCAAAATTAAGACACCTATATCTTTTTATGACCTTTAAAAAAAATAAAATAAGTATATAGCAATTTTTTGTATTCTTGTCGAATGAATTTTTTGTAGCTACATTTACACAGATGAACACGCAGGAGCAATTGGTCAATGTTTAATACAACACAGTGAGCCTAAACAAGCAAAATTAGACACCTATATCTTTTTAAGACCTTTAAAAAAAATAAAATAAGTAAATAGCTATTTTTTTTATTCTTGTCGAATGAATTTTGTTTAGCTACATTTACTCCGATGAACACGCAGGAGCAATTGCTCAAAGTTAAGTACAATACAGTGAGTCAAAATAAGCAATATTAAGACACCCTTATCTTATCAAGACCTTTAAAAAAAATAAAATAAGTATATAGCTATTATCGTATTCTTGTCGAATGAATTTTTTGTAGCTACATTTACACCGATGAACACGCAGGAGCAATTGTTCAATGTTAAGTCCTACACAATGTACCTAAACAAGCAAAATTAAGACACCTATATCTTTTCAAGACCTTTAAAAAAAAAAATAAGTAAATAGCTATTTTTCTTATTCTTGTCGAATGAATTTTTTTTAGCTACATTTACACCGATGAACACGCAGGAGCAATTGGTCAATGTTAAGTACAATACAGTGAGCCTAAACAAGCAAAATTAGACACCGATATCTTTTTAAGACCTTTAAAAAAAATAAAATAAGTAAATAGCTATTTTTTTTATTCTTGTCGAATGAATTTTGTTTAGCTACATTTACTCCGATGAACACGCAGGAGCAATTGCTCAATGTTAAATACAATACAGTGAGTCAAAATAAGCAAAATTAAGACACCCATATCATTTCAAGACCATTAAAAAAAAAAAAATAAGTATATAGCTATTATCGTATTCTTGTCGAATGAATTTTTTGTAGCTACATTTACACCGATGAACACGCAGGAGCAATTGTTCAATGTTAAGTCCTACACAATGTACCTAAACAAGCAAAATTAAGACACCTATATTTTTTTAAGACCTTTAAAAAAATAAAATAAGTAAATAGCTATTTTTCTTATTCTTGTCGAATGAATTTTTTTTAGCTACATTTACACCGATGAACACGCAGGAAAAATTGCTTAATGTTAAGTACAATACATTGAGCCAAAATAAGTAAAATTAAGACACCTATATCTTTTTAAAACCTTTAAAAAAATAAAATAAGTAAATAGCTATTTTTTTTATTCTTGTCGAATGAATTTTTTTTAGCTACATTTACACCGACGTACACGCAGGAGCAAATGGTCAATGTTACGTACAATACAATGAGCCTAAATAAGCAAAATTAAGACACCTTTATCTTTTTAAGACCTTTAAAAAAATAAAATAAGTAAATAGCTATTTTTCTTATTCTTGTCGAATGAATTTTTTTAGCTACATTTACACCGATGAACACGCAGGAACAATTGCTCAATGTCAAGTACAATACATTGAGCCAAAATAAGCAAAACTAAGACACCCATATCATTTCAAGACCATTAAAAAAAATAAAATAGGTATATAGCTATTATCGTATTCTTGTCGAATGAATTTTTTGTAGCTACATTTACACCGATGAACACGCAGGAGCAAGTGGTCAATGTTAAGTACAATACAATGAGCCTAAACAAGCAAAATTTATACACCTATATCTTTTTAAGACCTTTAAAAAAAATAAAATAAGTATATAGCTATTATCGTATTCTTGTCGAATGAATTTTGTGTAGCTACATTTACACCGATGAACACGCAGGAGCAATTGTTCAATGTTATGTCCTACACAATGTACCTAAACAAGCAAAATTAAGACACCTATATCTTTTTAAAACCTTTAAAAAAAATAAAATAAGTAAATAGCTATTTTTCTTATTCTTGTCGAATGAATTTTTTTTAGCTACATTTACACCGATGAACACGCAGGAGCAATTGCTCAATGTTAAGTACAATACAATGAGCCCAAAATAAGCAAAATTAAGACACTCATGTCATATGAAGACCTTTAAAAAAAAAAATAAGTATATAGCTATTTTTCGTATTCTTGTCGAATGAATTTTTTGTAGCTACATTTACACAGATGAACACGCTGGAGCAATTGCTTAATGTTAGATACAGTACAGTGAGCCAAAATAAGCAATACTAAGACACCCATATCATTTCAAAACCTTTTAAAAAAATAAAATAAGTAAATAGCTATTTTTCTTATTCTTGTCGAATGAATTTTTTTTAGCTACATTTACACCGATGAACACGCAGGAGCAATTGTTCAATATTAAATACATTACATTGAGCCAAAATAAGCAAAATTAAGACACCTATATCTTTTAAAGACCTTTAAAAAAAAAAGAAGTAAATAGCTATTTTTTTATTCTTGTCGAATGAATTTTGTTTAGCTACATTTACACCGATGAACACGCAGGAGCAATTGCTCAATGTTAATTACAATACAATGAGCAAAAATAAGCCAAATTAAGACACCCGGGTCATATCAAGACCTTTAAAAAAAATAAAATAAGTATAGAGCTATTTTTCGTATTCTGGTCGAATGAATTTTTTGTAGCTGCATTTACACCGATGAACACGCAGGAGCAATTGCTCAATATTAAATACAATACAATGAGCCTAAATAAGCAAAATTAAGACACCTATATCTTTTTATGACCTTTAAAAAAAATAAAATAAGTATATAGCAATTTTTTGTATTCTTGTCGAATGAATTTTTTGTAGCTACATTTACACAGATGAACACGCAGGAGCAATTGGTCAATGTTGAGTACAATACAGTGAGCCCAAACAAGCAAAATTAAGACACCTATATCTTTTTAAGACCTTTAAAAAAAAAAAATAAGTAAATAGCTATTTTTCTTATTCTTGTCGAATGAATTTTTTTTTGCTACATTTACACCGATGAACACGCAGGAGCAATTGTTCAATGTTAAGTACAATACAATGAAACAAAATAAGCCAAATTAAGACACCCTTATCATATCAAGACCTTTAAAAAAAATAAAATAAGTAAATAGCAATTTTTTTTATTCTTGTCGAATGAATTTTTTTAGCAACATTTACACCGATGAACACTCAGGAGCAAGTGGCCAATATTAAGTACAATACAATGAGCCTAAATAAGCAAAATTAAGACACCTATATCTTTTTAAGACCTTTAAAAAAAATAAAATAAGTAAATAGCTATTTTTCTTATTCTTGTCGAATGAATTTTTTTTAGCCACATTTACACCGATGAACACGCAGGAACAATTGCCCAATGTTAAGTACGATACAATGAGCCAAAATAAGCAAAATTAAGACACCTATATCTTTTTTAAACCTTTAAAAAAAATAAAATAAGTAAATAGCTATTTTTCTTATTCTTGTCGAATGAATTTTTTTTAGCTACATTTACACCGATGAACACGCAGGAGCAATTGCTCAATGTTAAGTACAATACAATGAGCCAAAGTATGCAAAATTAAGACACTCATGTCATATCAAGACCTTTAAAAAAAAATAAGTATATAGCATTTTTCGTATTCTTGTCGAATGAATTTTTTGTAGCTACATTTACACCGATGAACACGCTGGAGCAATTGCCTAATGTTAGATACAGTACATTGAGCCAAAATAAGCAATATTAAGACACCCATATCTTTTCAAAACCTTTAAAAAAAATAAAATAAGTAAATAGCTATTTTTCGTATTCTTGCCGTATGAATTTTTTTAAGCTACATTTACACCGATGAACACGCAGGAGCGATTGCTCAATATTAAATACAATACATTGAGCCAAAATAAGCAAAATTAAGACACCTATATCATTTCAAGACCATTAAAAAAAATAAAATAAGTATATAGCTATTATCGTATTCTTGTCGAATGAATTTTTTGTAGCTACATTTACACCGATGAACACGCAAGAGCAATTGTCTAATGTTAAGTCGTACACAATGTACCTAAACAAGCAAAATTAAGACACCTATATCTTTTTTAAACCTTTAAAAAAATAAAATAAGTAAATAGCAATTTTTCTTATTCTTGTCGAATGAATTTTTTTTAGCTACATTTACACCGATGAACACGCAGGAACAATCGCTCAATGTTAAGTACAATACAATGAGCCAAAATAAGCAAAATTAAGACACCTATATCTTTTTAAGACCTTTAAAAAAAATAAAATAAGTAAATAGCTATTTTTCTTATTCTTGTCGAATGAATTTTGTTTAGCTACATTTACTCCGATGAACACGCAGGAGCAATTGCTCAATGTTAAGTACAATACAGTGAGTCAAAATAAGCAAAATTAAGACACCCATATCATTTCAAGACCATTAAAAAAAATAAAATAAGTATATAGCTATTATCGTATTCTTGTCGAATGAATTTTTTGTAGCTACATTTACACCGATGAACACGCAGGAGCAATTGTTCAATGTTAAGTCCTACACAATGTACCTAAACAAGCAAAATTAAGACACCTATATCTTTTTAAGACCTTTAAAAAATAAAATAAGTAAATAGCTATTTTTCTTATTCTTGTCGAATGAATATTTTTTAGCTAAATTTACACCGATGAACACGCAGGAGCAATTGCTCAATATTAAATACAATACATTGAGCCAAAATAAGCAAAATTAAGACACCTATATCTTTTTAAGACCTTTAAAAAAAAAAAGAAGTATATAGCTATTTTTTGTATTCTTGTCGAATGAATTTTTTTTAGCTACATTTACACCGACGTACACGCAGGAGCAAATGGTCAATGTTAAGTACCATACAATGAGCCTAAATAAGCAAAATTAAGGCACCTTTATCTTTTTAAGACCTTTAAAAAAATAAAATAAGTAAATAGCTATTTTTCTTATTCTTGTCGAATGAATTTTTTTAAGCTACATTTACACCGATGAACACGCAGGAACAATTGCTCAATGTCAGGTACAATACATTGAGCCACAATAAGCAAAATTAAGACACCCATATCATTTCAAGACCATTAAAAAAAATAAAATAAGTATATAGCTATTATCGTATTCTTGTCGAATGAATTTTTTGTAGCTACATTTACACCGATGAACACGCAGGAGCAAGTGGTCAATGTTAAGTACAATACAATGAGCCTAAATAAGCAAAATTAAGACACCTATATCTTTATAAGACCTTTAAAAAAAAAAATAAGTAAATAGCTATTTTTCGTATTCTTGCCGTATGAATTTTTTTAAGCTACATTTACACCGATGAACACGCAGGAGCAATTGCTCAATATTAAATACATTACATTGAGCCAAAATACGCAAAATTAAGACACCTATATCTTTTAAAGACCTTTAAAAAAAAAGAAGTAAATAGCTATTTTTCTTATTCTTGTCGAATGAATTTTGTTTAGCTACATTTACACCGATGAACACGCAGGAGCAATTGCTCAATGTTAATTACAATACAATGAGCAAAAATAAGCCAAATTAAGACACCCGGGTCATATCAAGACCTTTAAAAAAAAAAAAATAAGTATAGAGCTATTTTTCGTATTCTTGTCGAATGAATTTTTTTTAGCAACATTTACACCGATGAACACGCAGGAGCAATTGCACAATGTTAAATACAATACAATGAGCCGAAATAAGCAAAATTTAGACACCCTTATCATATCAAGACCTTAAAAAAAATAATATAAGTAAATAGCTATTTTTTTTATTCTTGTCGAATGAATTTTTTTTAGCAACATTTACACCGATGAACACGCTGGAGCAATTGCCTAATGTTAGATACAGTACAGTGAGCTAAAATAAGCAAAATTAAGGCACCTATATCTTTTTAAAACCTTTAAAAAAAATAAAATAAGTAAATAGCTATTTTTCTTATTCTTGTCGAATGAATTTTATGTAGCTACATTTACACCGATGAACACGCAGGAGCAATTGCTCAATGTTAAGTACAATACAATGAGCCAAAATAAGCAAAATTAAGACACCAATATCTTTTTAAAACCTTTAAAAAAAATAAAATAAGTAAATAGCTATTTTTCTTATTCTTGTCGAATGAATTTTTTTTAGCTACATTTACACCGATGAACACGCAGGAGCAATTGCTCAATGTTAAGTACAATACAATGAGCCAAAATAAGCAAAATTAAGACACTCATATCATATCAAGACCTTTAAAAAAAAAAATAAGTATATAGCTATTTTTCGAATTCTTGTCGAATGAATTTTTTGTAGCTACATTTACACCGATGTACACGCTGGAGCAATTGCCAAATGTTAGATACAATACAATGAGCCAAAATAAGCAAAATTAAGACACCTATATCTTTTTAAAACCTTTAAAAAAAATAAAATAAGTAATTAGCTATTTTTCGTATTCTTGCCGTATGAATTTTTTTAAGCTACATTTACACCGATGAACACGCAGGAGCAATTGCTCAATGTTACGTACAATACATGGAGCCAAAATAAGCAAAATAAAGACACCTATATCTTTTTAAAACCTTTAAAAAAAAAAAATAAGTAAATAGCTATTTTTCTTATTCTTGTCGAATGAATTTTTTTTAGCCACATTTACACCGATGAACACGCAGTAACAATTGCTCAATGTTAAGTACAATACAATGAGCCAAAATTAGCAAAATAAAGACACCTATATCTTTTTAAAACCTTTAAAAAAAATAAAATAAGTAAATAGCTATTTTTCTTATTCTTGTCGAATGAATTTTTTTTAGCCACATTTACGCCGATGAACACGCAGGAACAATTGCTCAGTGTTAAGTACAATACAATGAGCCAAAATAAGCAAAATTAAGACACCTATATCTTTTCAAAACCTTTAAAAAAAATAAAATAAGCAAATAGCTATTTTTCTTATTCTTGTCGAATGAATTTTTTTAAGCTTCATTTACACCGATGAACACGCAGGAGCAATTGCTCAATGTTAAGTACAATACATTGAGCCAAAATAAGCAAAATAAAGACACCTATATCTTTTTAAAACCTTTAAAAAAAATAAAATAAGTAAATAGCTATTTTTCTTATTCTTGTCGAATGAATTTTTTTTAGCCACATTTACGCCGATGAACACGCAGGAACAATTGCTCAGTGTTAAGTACAATACAATGAGCCAAAATAAGCAAAATTAAGACACCTATATCTTTTCAAAACCTTTAAAAAAAATAAAATAAGCAAATAGCTATTTTTCTTATTCTTGTCGAATGAATTTTTTTTAGCTACATTTACACCGATGAACACGTAGGAGCAATTGCTCAATGTTAAGTACAATACAATGAGCCAAAATAAGCAAAATTAAGACACTCATATCATATCAAGACCTTTAAAAAAAAAAATAAGTATATAGCTATTTTTCGTATTCTTGTCGAATGAATTTTTTGTAGCTACATTTACACTGATGAACACGCAGGAGCAATTGCTCAATGTTAAGTACAATACATTGAGCCAAAATAAGCAAAATAAAGACACCTATATCTTTTTAAAACCTTTAAAAAAAAAAAAAAAATAAGTAAATAGCTATTTTTCTTATTCTTGTCGAATGAATTTTTTTTAGCCACATTTACACCGATGAACACGCAGGAACAATTGCTCAATGTTAAGTACAATACATTGAGCCAAAATAAGCAAAATAAAGACACCTATATCCTTTTAAAACCTTTAAAAAAAATAAAATAAGTAAATAGCTCTTTTTCTTATTCTTGTCGAATGAATTTTATTTAGCTACATTTACACCGATGAACAATCAGGAGCAATTGCTCAATGTTAAGTTCAATACAATGAGCCAAAATAAATAAAATTAAGACACCGTTATCATATCAAGACCTTTAAAAAAAATAAAATAAGTATATAGCTATTTTTCGTATTCTTGTCGAATGAATTTTTTGTAGCTACATTTTCACCAATGTACACGCAGGAGCAAGTGGTCAATGTTAAGTACAATACAATGAGCCTAAATAAGCAAAATTAAGACACCTATATCTTATAAGACCTTTAAAAAAAAAAATAAGTAAATAGCTATTTTTCTTATTCTTGTCGAATGAATTTTTTTTAGCTACATTTACACCGATGAACACGCAGGAACAATTGCTCAATGTTAAGTACAATACAATGAGCCAAAATAAGCGAAATTAAGACACCTTTATCTTTTTAAAACCTTTAAAAAAATAAAATAAGTAAATAGCTATTTTTCATATTCTTGTCGAATGAATTTTTTTTAGCCACATTTACACCGATGAACACGCAGGAACAATTGCTTAATGTTAAATACAATACAATGAGCCAAAATAAGCAAAATTAAGACACCTATATCTTTTTAAAAACTTTAAAAAAAATAAAATAAGTAAATAGCTATTTTTCGTATTCTTGTCGAATGAATTTTTTGTAGCTACATTTACACAGATGAACACGCAGGAGCAATTGGTCAATGTTTAATACAACACAGTGAGCCTAAACAAGCAAAATTAGACACCTATATCTTTTTAAGACCTTTAAAAAAAATAAAATAAGTAAATAGCTATTTTTTTTATTCTTGTCGAATGAATTTTGTTTAGCTACATTTACTCCGATGAACACGCAGGAGCAATTGCTCAAAGTTAAGTACAATACAGTGAGTCAAAATAAGCAATATTAAGACACCCTTATCTTATCAAGACCTTTAAAAAAAATAAAATAAGTATATAGCTATTATCGTATTCTTGTCGAATGAATTTTTTGTAGCTACATTTACACCGATGAACACGCAGGAGCAATTGTTCAATGTTAAGTCCTACACAATGTACCTAAACAAGCAAAATTAAGACACCTATATCTTTTCAAGACCTTTAAAAAAAAAAAATAAGTAAATAGCTATTTTTCTTATTCTTGTCGAATGAATTTTTTTTAGCTACATTTACACCGATGAACACGCAGGAGCAATTGGTCAATGTTAAGTACAATACAGTGAGCCTAAACAAGCAAAATTAGACACCGATATCTTTTTAAGACCTTTAAAAAAAATAAAATAAGTAAATAGCTATTTTTTTTATTCTTGTCGAATGAATTTTGTTTAGCTACATTTACTCCGATGAACACGCAGGAGCAATTGCTCAATGTTAAATACAATACAGTGAGTCAAAATAAGCAAAATTAAGACACCCATATCATTTCAAGACCATTAAAAAAAAAAAAATAAGTATATAGCTATTATCGTATTCTTGTCGAATGAATTTTTTGTAGCTACATTTACACCGATGAACACGCAGGAGCAATTGTTCAATGTTAAGTCCTACACAATGTACCTAAACAAGCAAAATTAAGACACCTATATTTTTTTAAGACCTTTAAAAAAATAAAATAAGTAAATAGCTATTTTTCTTATTCTTGTCGAATGAATTTTTTTTAGCTACATTTACACCGATGAACACGCAGGAAAAATTGCTTAATGTTAAGTACAATACATTGAGCCAAAATAAGTAAAATTAAGACACCTATATCTTTTTAAAACCTTTAAAAAAATAAAATAAGTAAATAGCTATTTTTTTTATTCTTGTCGAATGAATTTTTTTTAGCTACATTTACACCGACGTACACGCAGGAGCAAATGGTCAATGTTACGTACAATACAATGAGCCTAAATAAGCAAAATTAAGACACCTTTATCTTTTTAAGACCTTTAAAAAAATAAAATAAGTAAATAGCTATTTTTCTTATTCTTGTCGAATGAATTTTTTTAGCTACATTTACACCGATGAACACGCAGGAACAATTGCTCAATGTCAAGTACAATACATTGAGCCAAAATAAGCAAAACTAAGACACCCATATCATTTCAAGACCATTAAAAAAAATAAAATAGGTATATAGCTATTATCGTATTCTTGTCGAATGAATTTTTTGTAGCTACATTTACACCGATGAACACGCAGGAGCAAGTGGTCAATGTTAAGTACAATACAATGAGCCTAAACAAGCAAAATTTATACACCTATATCTTTTTAAGACCTTTAAAAAAAATAAAATAAGTATATAGCTATTATCGTATTCTTGTCGAATGAATTTTGTGTAGCTACATTTACACCGATGAACACGCAGGAGCAATTGTTCAATGTTATGTCCTACACAATGTACCTAAACAAGCAAAATTAAGACACCTATATCTTTTTAAAACCTTTAAAAAAAATAAAATAAGTAAATAGCTATTTTTCTTATTCTTGTCGAATGAATTTTTTTTAGCTACATTTACACCGATGAACACGCAGGAGCAATTGCTCAATGTTAAGTACAATACAATGAGCCCAAAATAAGCAAAATTAAGACACTCATGTCATATGAAGACCTTTAAAAAAAAAAATAAGTATATAGCTATTTTTCGTATTCTTGTCGAATGAATTTTTTGTAGCTACATTTACACAGATGAACACGCTGGAGCAATTGCTTAATGTTAGATACAGTACAGTGAGCCAAAATAAGCAATACTAAGACACCCATATCATTTCAAAACCTTTTAAAAAAATAAAATAAGTAAATAGCTATTTTTCTTATTCTTGTCGAATGAATTTTTTTTAGCTACATTTACACCGATGAACACGCAGGAGCAATTGTTCAATATTAAATACATTACATTGAGCCAAAATAAGCAAAATTAAGACACCTATATCTTTTAAAGACCTTTAAAAAAAAAAGAAGTAAATAGCTATTTTTTTATTCTTGTCGAATGAATTTTGTTTAGCTACATTTACACCGATGAACACGCAGGAGCAATTGCTCAATGTTAATTACAATACAATGAGCAAAAATAAGCCAAATTAAGACACCCGGGTCATATCAAGACCTTTAAAAAAAATAAAATAAGTATAGAGCTATTTTTCGTATTCTGGTCGAATGAATTTTTTGTAGCTGCATTTACACCGATGAACACGCAGGAGCAATTGCTCAATATTAAATACAATACAATGAGCCTAAATAAGCAAAATTAAGACACCTATATCTTTTTATGACCTTTAAAAAAAATAAAATAAGTATATAGCAATTTTTTGTATTCTTGTCGAATGAATTTTTTGTAGCTACATTTACACAGATGAACACGCAGGAGCAATTGGTCAATGTTGAGTACAATACAGTGAGCCCAAACAAGCAAAATTAAGACACCTATATCTTTTTAAGACCTTTAAAAAAAAAAAATAAGTAAATAGCTATTTTTCTTATTCTTGTCGAATGAATTTTTTTTTGCTACATTTACACCGATGAACACGCAGGAGCAATTGTTCAATGTTAAGTACAATACAATGAGCCAAAATAAGCCAAATTAAGACACCCTTATCATATCAAGACCTTTAAAAAAAATAAAATAAGTAAATAGCAATTTTTTTTATTCTTGTCGAATGAATTTTTTTAGCAACATTTACACCGATGAACACGCAGGAACAATTGCCCAATGTTAAGTACGATACAATGAGCCAAAATAAGCAAAATTAAGACACCTATATCTTTTTTAAACCTTTAAAAAAAATAAAATAAGTAAATAGCTATTTTTCTTATTCTTGTCGAATGAATTTTTTTTAGCTACATTTACACCGATGAACACGCAGGAGCAATTGCTCAATGTTAAGTACAATACAATGAGCCAAAGTATGCAAAATTAAGACACTCATGTCATATCAAGACCTTTAAAAAAAAATAAGTATATAGCATTTTTCGTATTCTTGTCGAATGAATTTTTTGTAGCTACATTTACACCGATGAACACGCTGGAGCAATTGCCTAATGTTAGATACAGTACATTGAGCCAAAATAAGCAATATTAAGACACCCATATCTTTTCAAAACCTTTAAAAAAAATAAAATAAGTAAATAGCTATTTTTCGTATTCTTGCCGTATGAATTTTTTTAAGCTACATTTACACCGATGAACACGCAGGAGCGATTGCTCAATATTAAATACAATACATTGAGCCAAAATAAGCAAAATTAAGACACCTATATCTTTTTAAGACCTTTAAAAAAAATAAAATAAGTAAATAGCTATTTTTCTTATTCTTGTCGAATGAATTTTGTTTAGCTACATTTACTCCGATGAACACGCAGGAGCAATTGCTCAATGTTAAGTACAATACAGTGAGTCAAAATAAGCAAAATTAAGACACCCATATCATTTCAAGACCATTAAAAAAAATAAAATAAGTATATAGCTATTATCGTATTCTTGTCGAATGAATTTTTTGTAGCTACATTTACACCGATGAACACGCAAGAGCAATTGTTTAATGTTAAGTCGTACACAATGTACCTAAACAAGCAAAATTAAGACACCTATATCTTTTTTAAACCTTTAAAAAAATAAAATAAGTAAATAGCAATTTTTCTTATTCTTGTCGAATGAATTTTTTTTAGCTACATTTACACCGATGAACACGCAGGAACAATCGCTCAATGTTAAGTACAATACAATGAGCCAAAATAAGCAAAATTAAGACACCTATATCTTTTTAAGACCTTTAAAAAAAATAAAATAAGTAAATAGCTATTTTTCTTATTCTTGTCGAATGAATTTTGTTTAGCTACATTTACACCGATGAACACGCAGGAACAATCGCTCAATGTTAAGTACAATACAATGAGCCAAAATAAGCAAAATTAAGACACCTATATCTTTTTATGACCTTTAAAAAAAATAAAATAAGTATATAGCAATTTTTTGTATTCTTGTCGAATGAATTTTTTGTAGCTACATTTACACAGATGAACACGCAGGAGCAATTGGTCAATGTTTAATACAACACAGTGAGCCTAAACTAGCAAAATTAGACACCTATATCTTTTTAAGACCTTTAAAAAAAATAAAATAAGTAAATAGCTATTTTTTTTATTCTTGTCGAATGAATTTTGTTTAGCTACATTTACTCCGATGAACACGCAGGAGCAATTGCTCAAAGTTAAGTACAATACAGTGAGTCAAAATAAGCAATATTAAGACACCCTTATCTTATCAAGACCTTTAAAAAAAATAAAATAAGTATATAGCTATTATCGTATTCTTGTCGAATGAATTTTTTGTAGCTACATTTACACCGATGAACACGCAGGAGCAATTGTTCAATGTTAAGTCCTACACAATGTACCTAAACAAGCAAAATTAAGACACCTATATCTTTTCAAGACCTTTAAAAAAAAAAATAAGTAAATAGCTATTTTTCTTATTCTTGTCGAATGAATTTTTTTTAGCTACATTTACACCGATGAACACGCAGGAGCAATTGGTCAATGTTAAGTACAATACAGTGAGCCTAAACAAGCAAAATTAGACACCGATATCTTTTTAAGACCTTTAAAAAAAATAAAATAAGTAAATAGCTATTTTTTTTATTCTTGTCGAATGAATTTTGTTTAGCTACATTTACTCCGATGAACACGCAGGAGCAATTGCTCAATGTTAAATACAATACAGTGAGTCAAAATAAGCAAAATTAAGACACCCATATCATTTCAAGACCATTAAAAAAAAAAAAATAAGTATATAGCTATTATCGTATTCTTGTCGAATGAATTTTTTGTAGCTACATTTACACCGATGAACACGCAGGAGCAATTGTTCAATGTTAAGTCCTACACAATGTACCTAAACAAGCAAAATTAAGACACCTATATTTTTTTAAGACCTTTAAAAAAATAAAATAAGTAAATAGCTATTTTTCTTATTCTTGTCGAATGAATTTTTTTTAGCTACATTTACACCGATGAACACGCAGGAAAAATTGCTTAATGTTAAGTACAATACATTGAGCCAAAATAAGTAAAATTAAGACACCTATATCTTTTTAAAACCTTTAAAAAAATAAAATAAGTAAATAGCTATTTTTTTTATTCTTGTCGAATGAATTTTTTTTAGCTACATTTACACCGACGTACACGCAGGAGCAAATGGTCAATGTTACGTACAATACAATGAGCCTAAATAAGCAAAATTAAGACACCTTTATCTTTTTAAGACCTTTAAAAAAATAAAATAAGTAAATAGCTATTTTTCTTATTCTTGTCGAATGAATTTTTTTAGCTACATTTACACCGATGAACACGCAGGAACAATTGCTCAATGTCAAGTACAATACATTGAGCCAAAATAAGCAAAACTAAGACACCCATATCATTTCAAGACCATTAAAAAAAATAAAATAGGTATATAGCTATTATCGTATTCTTGTCGAATGAATTTTTTGTAGCTACATTTACACCGATGAACACGCAGGAGCAAGTGGTCAATGTTAAGTACAATACAATGAGCCTAAACAAGCAAAATTTATACACCTATATCTTTTTAAGACCTTTAAAAAAAATAAAATAAGTATATAGCTATTATCGTATTCTTGTCGAATGAATTTTGTGTAGCTACATTTACACCGATGAACACGCAGGAGCAATTGTTCAATGTTATGTCCTACACAATGTACCTAAACAAGCAAAATTAAGACACCTATATCTTTTTAAAACCTTTAAAAAAAATAAAATAAGTAAATAGCTATTTTTCTTATTCTTGTCGAATGAATTTTTTTTAGCTACATTTACACCGATGAACACGCAGGAGCAATTGCTCAATGTTAAGTACAATACAATGAGCCCAAAATAAGCAAAATTAAGACACTCATGTCATATGAAGACCTATAAAAAAAAAAATAAGTATATAGCTATTTTTCGTATTCTTGTCGAATGAATTTTTTGTAGCTACATTTACACAGATGAACACGCTGGAGCAATTGCTTAATGTTAGATACAGTACAGTGAGCCAAAATAAGCAATACTAAGACACCCATATCATTTCAAAACCTTTTAAAAAAATAAAATAAGTAAATAGCTATTTTTCTTATTCTTGTCGAATGAATTTTTTTTAGCTACATTTACACCGATGAACACGCAGGAGCAATTGTTCAATATTAAATACATTACATTGAGCCAAAATAAGCAAAATTAAGACACCTATATCTTTTAAAGACCTTTAAAAAAAAAAGAAGTAAATAGCTATTTTTTTATTCTTGTCGAATGAATTTTGTTTAGCTACATTTACACCGATGAACACGCAGGAGCAATTGCTCAATGTTAATTACAATACAATGAGCAAAAATAAGCCAAATTAAGACACCCGGGTCATATCAAGACCTTTAAAAAAAATAAAATAAGTATAGAGCTATTTTTCGTATTCTGGTCGAATGAATTTTTTGTAGCTGCATTTACACCGATGAACACGCAGGAGCAATTGCTCAATATTAAATACAATACAATGAGCCTAAATAAGCAAAATTAAGACACCTATATCTTTTTATGACCTTTAAAAAAAATAAAATAAGTATATAGCAATTTTTTGTATTCTTGTCGAATGAATTTTTTGTAGCTACATTTACACAGATGAACACGCAGGAGCAATTGGTCAATGTTGAGTACAATACAGTGAGCCCAAACAAGCAAAATTAAGACACCTATATCTTTTTAAGACCTTTAAAAAAAAAAAATAAGTAAATAGCTATTTTTCTTATTCTTGTCGAATGAATTTTTTTTTGCTACATTTACACCGATGAACACGCAGGAGCAATTGTTCAATGTTAAGTACAATACAATGAAACAAAATAAGCCAAATTAAGACACCCTTATCATATCAAGACCTTTAAAAAAAATAAAATAAGTAAATAGCAATTTTTTTTATTCTTGTCGAATGAATTTTTTTAGCAACATTTACACCGATGAACACTCAGGAGCAAGTGGCCAATATTAAGTACAATACAATGAGCCTAAATAAGCAAAATTAAGACACCTATATCTTTTTAAGACCTTTAAAAAAAATAAAATAAGTAAATAGCTATTTTTCTTATTCTTGTCGAATGAATTTTTTTTAGCCACATTTACACCGATGAACACGCAGGAACAATTGCCCAATGTTAAGTACGATACAATGAGCCAAAATAAGCAAAATTAAGACACCTATATCTTTTTTAAACCTTTAAAAAAAATAAAATAAGTAAATAGCTATTTTTCTTATTCTTGTCGAATGAATTTTTTTTAGCTACATTTACACCGATGAACACGCAGGAGCAATTGCTCAATGTTAAGTACAATACAATGAGCCAAAGTATGCAAAATTAAGACACTCATGTCATATCAAGACCTTTAAAAAAAAATAAGTATATAGCATTTTTCGTATTCTTGTCGAATGAATTTTTTGTAGCTACATTTACACCGATGAACACGCTGGAGCAATTGCCTAATGTTAGATACAGTACATTGAGCCAAAATAAGCAATATTAAGACACCCATATCTTTTCAAAACCTTTAAAAAAAATAAAATAAGTAAATAGCTATTTTTCGTATTCTTGCCGTATGAATTTTTTTAAGCTACATTTACACCGATGAACACGCAGGAGCGATTGCTCAATATTAAATACAATACATTGAGCCAAAATAAGCAAAATTAAGACACCTATATCTTTTTAAGACCTTTAAAAAAAATAAAATAAGTAAATAGCTAATTTTCTTATTCTTGTCGAATGAATTTTGTTTAGCTACATTTACTCCGATGAACACGCAGGAGCAATTGCTCAATGTTAAGTACAATACAGTGAGTCAAAATAAGCAAAATTAAGACACCCATATCATTTCAAGACCATTAAAAAAAATAAAATAAGTATATAGCTATTATCGTATTCTTGTCGAATGAATTTTTTGTAGCTACATTTACACCGATGAACACGCAAGAGCAATTGTCTAATGTTAAGTCGTACACAATGTACCTAAACAAGCAAAATTAAGACACCTATATCTTTTTTAAACCTTTAAAAAAATAAAATAAGTAAATAGCAATTTTTCTTATTCTTGTCGAATGAATTTTTTTTAGCTACATTTACACCGATGAACACGCAGGAACAATCGCTCAATGTTAAGTACAATACAATGAGCCAAAATAAGCAAAATTAAGACACCTATATCTTTTTAAGACCTTTAAAAAAAATAAAATAAGTAAATAGCTATTTTTCTTATTCTTGTCGAATGAATTTTGTTTAGCTACATTTACTCCGATGAACACGCAGGAGCAATTGCTCAATGTTAAGTACAATACAGTGAGTCAAAATAAGCAAAATTAAGACACCCATATCATTTCAAGACCATTAAAAAAAATAAAATAAGTATATAGCTATTATCGTATTCTTGTCGAATGAATTTTTTGTAGCTACATTTACACCGATGAACACGCAGGAGCAATTGTTCAATGTGAAGTCCTACACAATGTACCTAAACAAGCAAAATTAAGACACCTATATCTTTTTAAGACCTTTAAAAAATAAAATAAGTAAATAGCTATTTTTCTTATTCTTGTCGAATGAATATTTTTTAGCTAAATTTACACCGATGAACACGCAGGAGCAATTGCTCAATATTAAATACAATACATTGAGCCAAAATAAGCAAAATTAAGACACCTATATCTTTTTAAGACCTTTAAAAAAAAAAAGAAGTATATAGCTATTTTTTGTATTCTTGTCGAATGAATTTTTTTTAGCTACATTTACACCGACGTACACGCAGGAGCAAATGGTCAATGTTAAGTACCATACAATGAGCCTAAATAAGCAAAATTAAGGCACCTTTATCTTTTTAAGACCTTTAAAAAAATAAAATAAGTAAATAGCTATTTTTCTTATTCTTGTCGAATGAATTTTTTTAAGCTACATTTACACCGATGAACACGCAGGAACAATTGCTCAATGTCAGGTACAATACATTGAGCCACAATAAGCAAAATTAAGACACCCATATCATTTCAAGACCATTAAAAAAAATAAAATAAGTATATAGCTATTATCGTATTCTTGTCGAATGAATTTTTTGTAGCTACATTTACACCGATGAACACGCAGGAGCAAGTGGTCAATGTTAAGTACAATACAATGAGCCTAAATAAGCAAAATTAAGACACCTATATCTTTATAAGACCTTTAAAAAAAAAAATAAGTAAATAGCTATTTTTCGTATTCTTGCCGTATGAATTTTTTTAAGCTACATTTACACCGATGAACACGCAGGAGCAATTGCTCAATATTAAATACATTACATTGAGCCAAAATACGCAAAATTAAGACACCTATATCTTTTAAAGACCTTTAAAAAAAAAGAAGTAAATAGCTATTTTTCTTATTCTTGTCGAATGAATTTTGTTTAGCTACATTTACACCGATGAACACGCAGGAGCAATTGCTCAATGTTAATTACAATACAATGAGCAAAAATAAGCCAAATTAAGACACCCGGGTCATATCAAGACCTTTAAAAAAAAAAAAATAAGTATAGAGCTATTTTTCGTATTCTTGTCGAATGAATTTTTTTTAGCAACATTTACACCGATGAACACGCAGGAGCAATTGCACAATGTTAAATACAATACAATGAGCCGAAATAAGCAAAATTTAGACACCCTTATCATATCAAGACCTTAAAAAAAATAATATAAGTAAATAGCTATTTTTTTTATTCTTGTCGAATGAATTTTTTTTAGCAACATTTACACCGATGAACACGCTGGAGCAATTGCCTAATGTTAGATACAGTACAGTGAGCTAAAATAAGCAAAATTAAGGCACCTATATCTTTTTAAAACCTTTAAAAAAAATAAAATAAGTAAATAGCTATTTTTCTTATTCTTGTCGAATGAATTTTATGTAGCTACATTTACACCGATGAACACGCAGGAGCAATTGCTCAATGTTAAGTACAATACAATGAGCCAAAATAAGCAAAATTAAGACACCAATATCTTTTTAAAACCTTTAAAAAAAATAAAATAAGTAAATAGCTATTTTTCTTATTCTTGTCGAATGAATTTTTTTTAGCTACATTTACACCGATGAACACGCAGGAGCAATTGCTCAATGTTAAGTACAATACAATGAGCCAAAATAAGCAAAATTAAGACACTCATATCATATCAAGACCTTTAAAAAAAAAAATAAGTATATAGCTATTTTTCGAATTCTTGTCGAATGAATTTTTTGTAGCTACATTTACACCGATGTACACGCTGGAGCAATTGCCAAATGTTAGATACAATACAATGAGCCAAAATAAGCAAAATTAAGACACCTATATCTTTTTAAAACCTTTAAAAAAAATAAAATAAGTAATTAGCTATTTTTCGTATTCTTGCCGTATGAATTTTTTTAAGCTACATTTACACCGATGAACACGCAGGAGCAATTGCTCAATGTTACGTACAATACATGGAGCCAAAATAAGCAAAATAAAGACACCTATATCTTTTTAAAACCTTTAAAAAAAAAAAATAAGTAAATAGCTATTTTTCTTATTCTTGTCGAATGAATTTTTTTTAGCCACATTTACACCGATGAACACGCAGTAACAATTGCTCAATGTTAAGTACAATACAATGAGCCAAAATTAGCAAAATAAAGACACCTATATCTTTTTAAAACCTTTAAAAAAAATAAAATAAGTAAATAGCTATTTTTCTTATTCTTGTCGAATGAATTTTTTTTAGCCACATTTACGCCGATGAACACGCAGGAACAATTGCTCAGTGTTAAGTACAATACAATGAGCCAAAATAAGCAAAATTAAGACACCTATATCTTTTCAAAACCTTTAAAAAAAATAAAATAAGCAAATAGCTATTTTTCTTATTCTTGTCGAATGAATTTTTTTAAGCTTCATTTACACCGATGAACACGCAGGAGCAATTGCTCAATGTTAAGTACAATACATTGAGCCAAAATAAGCAAAATAAAGACACCTATATCTTTTTAAAACCTTTAAAAAAAATAAAATAAGTAAATAGCTATTTTTCTTATTCTTGTCGAATGAATTTTTTTTAGCCACATTTACGCCGATGAACACGCAGGAACAATTGCTCAGTGTTAAGTACAATACAATGAGCCAAAATAAGCAAAATTAAGACACCTATATCTTTTCAAAACCTTTAAAAAAAATAAAATAAGCAAATAGCTATTTTTCTTATTCTTGTCGAATGAATTTTTTTTAGCTACATTTACACCGATGAACACGTAGGAGCAATTGCTCAATGTTAAGTACAATACAATGAGCCAAAATAAGCAAAATTAAGACACTCATATCATATCAAGACCTTTAAAAAAAAAAATAAGTATATAGCTATTTTTCGTATTCTTGTCGAATGAATTTTTTGTAGCTACATTTACACTGATGAACACGCAGGAGCAATTGCTCAATGTTAAGTACAATACATTGAGCCAAAATAAGCAAAATAAAGACACCTATATCTTTTTAAAACCTTTAAAAAAAAAAAAAAAATAAGTAAATAGCTATTTTTCTTATTCTTGTCGAATGAATTTTTTTTAGCCACATTTACACCGATGAACACGCAGGAACAATTGCTCAATGTTAAGTACAATACATTGAGCCAAAATAAGCAAAATAAAGACACCTATATCCTTTTAAAACCTTTAAAAAAAATAAAATAAGTAAATAGCTCTTTTTCTTATTCTTGTCGAATGAATTTTATTTAGCTACATTTACACCGATGAACAATCAGGAGCAATTGCTCAATGTTAAGTTCAATACAATGAGCCAAAATAAATAAAATTAAGACACCGTTATCATATCAAGACCTTTAAAAAAAATAAAATAAGTATATAGCTATTTTTCGTATTCTTGTCGAATGAATTTTTTGTAGCTACATTTTCACCAATGTACACGCAGGAGCAAGTGGTCAATGTTAAGTACAATACAATGAGCCTAAATAAGCAAAATTAAGACACCTATATCTTATAAGACCTTTAAAAAAAAAAAATAAGTAAATAGCTATTTTTCTTATTCTTGTCGAATGAATTTTTTTTAGCTACATTTACACCGATGAACACGCAGGAACAATTGCTCAATGTTAAGTACAATACAATGAGCCAAAATAAGCGAAATTAAGACACCTTTATCTTTTTAAAACCTTTAAAAAAATAAAATAAGTAAATAGCTATTTTTCATATTCTTGTCGAATGAATTTTTTTTAGCCACATTTACACCGATGAACACGCAGGAACAATTGCTTAATGTTAAATACAATACAATGAGCCAAAATAAGCAAAATTAAGACACCTATATCTTTTTAAAAACTTTAAAAAAAATAAAATAAGTAAATAGCTATTTTTCGTATTCTTGTCGAATGAATTTTTTGTAGCTACATTTACACCGATGAACACGCTGGAGCAATTGCCTAATGTTAGATACAGTACAATGAGCCAAAATAAGCAAAATTTAGACACCTATATCTTTTTAAAACCTTTAAAAAAAATAAAATAAGTAATTAGCTATTTTTCGTATTCTTGCCGTATGAATTTTTTTAAGCTACATTTACACCGATGAACACGCAGGAGCAATTGCTCAATGTTAAGTACAATACATTGAGCCAAAATAAGCAAAATAAAGACACCTATATCTTTTTAAAACCTTTAAAAAAAATAAAATAAGTAAATAGCTATTTTTCTTATTCTTGTCGAATGAATTTTTTGTAGCTACATTTACACCGATGAACACGCTGGAGCAATTGCCTAATGTTAGATACAGTACAATGAGCCAAAATAAGCAAAATTAAGACACCTATACCTTTTTAAAACCTTTAAAAAAAATAAAATAAGTAATTAGCTATTTTTCGTATTCTTGCCGTATGAATTTTTTTAAGCTTCATTTACACCGATGAACACGCAGGAGCAATTGCTCAATGTTAAGTACAATACATTGAGCCAAAATAAGCAAAATAAAGACACCTATATCTTTTTAAAACCTTTAAAAAAAAAAAAATAAGTAAATAGCTATTTTTCTTATTCTTGTCGAACGAATTTTTTTTAGCTACATTAACACCGATGAACACGCAGGAGCAATTGCTCAATGTTAAGTACAATACAATGAGCCAAAATAAGCAAAATAAAGACACTCATATCATATCAAGACCTTTAAAAAAAAATAAGTAAATAGCTATTTTTCTTATTCTTGTCGAATGAATTTTTTTTAGCTACATTTACACCGATGAACACGCAGGAGCAATTGCCTAATGTTAGATACAGTACAATGAGCCAAAATAAGCAAAATTAAGACACCTATATCTTTTTAAAACCTTTAAAAAAAATAAAATAAGTAATTAGCTATTTTTCGTATTCTTGCCGTATGAATTTTTTTAAGCTTCATTTACACCGATGAACACGCAAGAGCAATTGCTGAATGTTAAGTACAATACATTGAGCCAAAATAAGCAAAATAAAGACACCTATATCTTTTTAAAACCTTTAAAAAAAATAAAATAAGTAAATAGCTATTTTTCTTATTCTTGTCGAATGAATTTTTTTTAGCCACATTTACACCGATGAACACGCAAGAACAATTGCTCAATGTTAAGTACAATACAATGAGCCAAAATAAGCAAAATTAAGACACCTATATCTTTTTAAAACCTTTAAAAAAAATAAAATAAGTAAATAGCTATTTTTCTTATTCTTGTCGAATGAATTTTTTTTAGCTACATTTACACCGATGAACACGCAGGAGCAATTGCTCAATGTTAAGTGCAATACAGTGAGCCAAAATAAGCAAAATTAAGACACTCATATCATATCAAGACCTTTAAAAAAAAAAATAAGTATATAGCTATTTTTCGTATTCTTGTCGAATGAATTTTTTGTAGCTACATTTACACCGATGAACACGCTGGAGCAATTGCATAATGTTAGATACAATACAATGAGCCAAAAAAAGCAAAATTAAGACACCTATATCTTTTTAATACCTTTAAAAAAAATAAAATAAGTAATTAGCCATTTTTCGTATTCTTGCCGTATGAATTTTTTTAAGCTATATTTACACCGATGAACACGCAGGAGCAATTGCTCAATGTTAAGTACAATACATTGAGCCAAAATAAGCAAAATAAAGACACCTATATCTTTTTAAAACCTTTAAAAAAAAAATAAGTAAATGCTATTTTTCTTATTCTTGTCGAATGAATTTTTTTTAGCCACATTTACGCCGATGAACACGCAAGAACAATTGCTCAGTGTTAAGTACAATACAATGAGCCAAAATAAGCAAAATTAAGACACCCATATCATATCAAGACCTTAAAAAAAAAAAATAAGTATATAGCTATTTTTCGTATTCTTGTCGAATGAATTTTTTGTAGCTACATTTACACCGATGAACACGCTGGAGCAATTGCCTAATGTTAGATACAGTACAATGAGCCAAAATAAGAAAAATTTAGACACCTATATCTTTTTAAAACCTTTAAAAAAAATAAAATAAGTAATTAGCTATTTTTCGTATTCTTTCCGTATGAATTTTTTTAAGCTACATTTACACCGATGAACACGCAGGAGCAATTGCTCAATGTTAAGTACAATACATTGAGCCAAAAAAGCAAAATAAAGACACCTATATCTTTTTAAAACCTTTAAAAAAAATAAAATAAGTAAATAGCTATTTTTCTTATTCTTGTCGAACGAATTTTTTTTAGCTACATTTACACCGATGAACACGCAGGAGCAATTGCTCAATGTTAAGTACAATACAATGAGCCAAAATAAGCAAAATAAAGACACTCATATCATATCAAGACCTTTAAAAAAAAAATAAGTAAATAGCTATTTTTCTTATTCTTGTCGAATGAATTTTTTTTAGCTACATTTACACCGATGAACACGCAGGAGCAATTGCCTAATGTTAGATACAGTACAATGAGCCAAAATAAGCAAAATTAAGACACCTATATCTTTTTAAAACCTTTAAAAAAAATAAAATAAGTAATTAGCTATTTTTCGTATTCTTGCCGTATGAATTTTTTTAAGCTACATTTACACCGATGAACACGCAGGAGCAATTGCTCAATGTTAAGTGCAATACATTGAGCCAAAATAAGCAAAATAAAGACACCTATATCTTTTTAAAACCTTTAAAAAAAATAAAATAAGTAAATAGCTATTTTTCTTATTCTTGTCGAATGAATTTTTTTTAGCTACATTTACACCGATGAGCACGCAGGAGCAATTGCTCAATGTTAAGTGCAATACAGTGAGCCAAAATAAGCAAAATTAAGACACTCATATCATATCAAGACCTTTAAAAAAAAAAATAAGTATATAGCTATTTTTCGTATTCTTGTCGAATGAATTTTTTGTAGCTACATTTACACCGATGAACACGCTGGAGCAATTGCATAATGTTAGATACAATACAATGAGCCAAAAAAAGCAAAATTAAGACACCTATATCTTTTTAATACCTTTAAAAAAAATAAAATAAGTAATTAGCTATTTTTCGTATTCTTGCCGTATGAATTTTTTTAAGCTATATTTACACCGACGAACACGCAGGAGCAATTGCTCAATGTTAAGTACAATACATTGAGCCAAAATAAGCAAAATAAAGACACCTATATCTTTTTAAAACCTTTAAAAAAAAAATAAGTAAATAGCTATTTTTCTTATTCTTGTCGAACGAATTTTTTTTAGCTACATTTACACCGATGAACACGCAGGAGCAATTGCTCAATGTTAAGTACAATACAATGAGCCAAAATAAGCAAAATAAAGACACTCATATCATATCAAGACCTTTAAAAAAAAAATAAGTAAATAGCTATTTTTCTTATTCTTGTCGAATGAATTTTTTTTAGCTACATTTACGCCGATGAACACGCAGGAGCAATTGCCTAATGTTAGATACAGTACAATGAGCCAAAATAAGCAAAATTAAGACACCTATATCTTTTTAAAACCTTTAAAAAAAATAAAATAAGTAATTAGCTATTTTTCGTATTCTTGCCGTATGAATTTTTTTAAGCTTCATTTACACCGATGAACACGCAAGAGCAATTGCTGAATGTTAAGTACAATACATTGAGCCAAAATAAGCAAAATAAAGACACCTATATCTTTTTAAAACCTTTAAAAAAAATAAAATAAGTAAATAGCTATTTTTCTTATTCTTGTCGAATGAATTTTTTTTAGCCACATTTACACCGATGAACACGCAAGAACAATTGCTCAATGTTAAGTACAATACAATGAGCCAAAATAAGCGAAATTAAGACACCTTTATCTTTTTAAAACCTTTAAAAAAATAAAATAAGTAAATAGCTATTTTTCATATTCTTGTCGAATGAATTTTTTTTAGCCACATTTACACCGATGAACACGCAGGAACAATTGCTTAATGTTAAATACAATACAATGAGCCAAAATAAGCAAAATTAAGACACTCATATCATATCAAGACCTTTAAAAGAAAAAATAAGTATATAGCTATTTTTCGTATTCTTGTCGAATGAATTTTTTTAAGCTACATTTACACTGATGAACACGCAGGAGCAATTGCTCAATGTTAAGTACAATACATTGAGCCAAAATAAGCAATATAAAGACACCTATATCTTTTTAAAACCTTTAAAAAAAAAAAAAAAATAAGTAAATAGCTATTTTTCTTATTCTTGTCGAATGAATTTTTTTTAGCCACATTTACACCGATGAACACGCAGGAACAATTGCTCAATGTTAAGTACAATACATTGAGCCAAAATAAGCAAAATAAAGACACCTATATCCTTTTAAAACCTTTAAAAAAAATAAAATAAGTAAATAGCTCTTTTTCTTATTCTTGTCGAATGAATTTTATTTAGCTACATTTACACCGATGAACAATCAGGAGCAATTGCTCAATGTTAAGTTCAATACAATGAGCCAAAATAAATAAAATTAAGACACCGTTATCATATCAAGACCTTTAAAAAAAATAAAATAAGTATATAGCTATTTTTCGTATTCTTGTCGAATGAATTTTTTGTAGCTACATTTTCACCAATGTACACGCAGGAGCAAGTGGTCAATGTTAAGTACAATACAATGAGCCTAAATAAGCAAAATTAAGACACCTATATCTTATAAGACCTTTAAAAAAAAAAAATAAGTAAATAGCTATTTTTCTTATTCTTGTCGAATGAATTTTTTTTAGCTACATTTACACCGATGAACACGCAGGAACAATTGCTCAATGTTAAGTGCAATACAATGAGCCAAAATAAGCGAAATTAAGACACCTTTATCTTTTTAAAACCTTTAAAAAAATAAAATAAGTAAATAGCTATTTTTCATATTCTTGTCGAATGAATTTTTTTTAGCCACATTTACACCGATGAACACGCAGGAACAATTGCTTAATGTTAAATACAATACAATGAGCCAAAATAAGCAAAATTCAGACACCTATATCTTTTTAAAACCTTTAAAAAAAATAAAATAAGTAAATAGCTATTTTTCGTATTCTTGTCGAATGAATTTTTTGTAGCTACATTTACACCGATGAACACGCTGGAGCAATTGCCTAATGTTAGATACAGTACATTGAGCCAAAATAAGCAAAATTTAGACACCTATATCTTTTTAAAACCTTTAAAAAAAATAAAATAAGTAATTAGCTATTTTTCGTATTCTTGCCGTATGAATTTTTTTAAGCTACATTTACACCGATGAACACGCAGGAGCAATTGCTCAATGTTAAGTACAATACATTGAGCCAAAATAAGCAAAATAAAGACACCTATATCTTTTTAAAACCTTTAAAAAAAATAAAATAAGTAAATAGCTATTTTTCTTATTCTTGTCGAATGAATTTTTTGTAGCTACATTTACACCGATGAACACGCTGGAGCAATTGCCTAATGTTAGATACAGTACAATGAGCCAAAATAAGCAAAATTAAGACACCTATACCTTTTTAAAACCTTTAAAAAAAATAAAATAAGTAATTAGCTATTTTTCGTATTCTTGCCGTATGAATTTTTTTAAGCTTCATTTACACCGATGAACACGCAGGAGCAATTGCTCAATGTTAAGTACAATACATTGAGCCAAAATAAGCAAAATAAAGACACCTATATCTTTTTAAAACCTTTAAAAAAAATAAAATAAGTAAATAGCTATTTTTCTTATTCTTGTCGAACGAAGTTTTTTTAGCTACATTTACACCGATGAACACGCAGGAGCAATTGCTCAATGTTAAGTACAATACAATGAGCCAAAATAAGCAAAATAAAGACACTCATATCATATCAAGACCTTTAAAAAAAAATAAGTAAATAGCTATTTTTCTTATTCTTGTCGAATGAATTTTTTTTAGCTACATTTACACCGATGAACACGCAGGAGCAATTGCCTAATGTTAGATACAGTACAATGAGCCAAAATAAGCAAAATTAAGACACCTATATCTTTTTAAAACCTTTAAAAAAAATAAAATAAGTAATTAGCTATTTTTCGTATTCTTGCCGTATGAATTTTTTTAAGCTTCATTTACACCGATGAACACGCAAGAGCAATTGCTGAATGTTAAGTACAATACATTGAGCCAAAATAAGCAAAATAAAGACACCTATATCTTTTTAAAACCTTTAAAAAAAATAAAATAAGTAAATAGCTATTTTTCTTATTCTTGTCGAATGAATTTTTTTTAGCTACATTTACACCGATGAACACGCAGGAGCAATTGCTTAATGTTAAATGCAATACAGTGAGCCAAAATAAGCAAAATTAAGACACCCATATCATATCAAGACCTTAAAAAAAAAAAATAAGTATATAGCTATTTTTCGTATTCTTGTCGAATGAATTTTTTGTAGCTACATTTACACCGATGAACACGCTGGAGCAATTGCCTAATGTTAGATACAGTACAATGAGCCAAAATAAGAAAAATTTAGACACCTATATCTTTTTAAAACCTTTAAAAAAAATAAAATAAGTAATTAGCTATTTTTCGTATTCTTTCCGTATGAATTTTTTTAAGCTACATTTACACCGATGAACACGCAGGAGCAATTGCTCAATGTTAAGTACAATACATTGAGCCAAAAAAGCAAAATAAAGACACCTATATCTTTTTAAAACCTTTAAAAAAAATAAAATAAGTAAATAGCTATTTTTCTTATTCTTGTCGAACGAATTTTTTTTAGCTACATTTACACCGATGAACACGCAGGAGCAATTGCTCAATGTTAAGTACAATACAATGAGCCAAAATAAGCAAAATAAAGACACTCATATCATATCAAGACCTTTAAAAAAAAAATAAGTAAATAGCTATTTTTCTTATTCTTGTCGAATGAATTTTTTTTAGCTACATTTACGCCGATGAACACGCAGGAGCAATTGCCTAATGTTAGATACAGTACAATGAGCCAAAATAAGCAAAATTAAGACACCTATATCTTTTTAAAACCTTTAAAAAAAATAAAATAAGTAATTAGCTATTTTTCGTATTCTTGCCGTATGAATTTTTTTAAGCTTCATTTACACCGATGAACACGCAAGAGCAATTGCTGAATGTTAAGTACAATACATTGAGCCAAAATAAGCAAAATAAAGACACCTATATCTTTTTAAAACCTTTAAAAAAAATAAAATAAGTAAATAGCTATTTTTCTTATTCTTGTCGAATGAATTTTTTTTAGCCACATTTACACCGATGAACACGCAAGAACAATTGCTCAATGTTAAGTACAATACAATGAGCCAAAATAAGCAAAATTAAGACACCTATATCTTTTTAAAACCTTTAAAAAAAATAAAATAAGTAAATAGCTATTTTTCTTATTCTTGTCGAATGAATTTTTTTTAGCTACATTTACACCGATGAACACGCAGGAGCAATTGCTCAATGTTAAGTGCAATACAGTGAGCCAAAATAAGCAAAATTAAGACACTCATATCATATCAAGACCTTTAAAAGAAAAAATAAGTATATAGCTATTTTTCGTATTCTTGTCGAATGAATTTTTTTAAGCTACATTTACACTGATGAACACGCAGGAACAATTGCTCAATGTTAAGTACAATACATTGAGCCAAAATAAGCAATATAAAGACACCTATATCTTTTTAAAACCTTTAAAAAAAAAAAAAAATAAGTAAATAGCTATTTTTCTTATTCTTGTCGAATGAATTTTTTTTAGCCACATTTACACCGATGAGCACGCAGGAACAATTGCTCAATGTTAAGTACAATACATTGAGCCAAAATAAGCAAAATAAAGACACCTATATCCTTTTAAAACCTTTAAAAAAAATAAAATAAGTAAATAGCTCTTTTTCTTATTCTTGTCGAATGAATTTTATTTAGCTACATTTACACCGATGAACAATCAGGAGCAATTGCTCAATGTTAAGTTCAATACAATGAGCCAAAATAAATAAAATTAAGACACCGTTATCATATCAAGACCTTTAAAAAAAATAAAATAAGTATATAGCTATTTTTCGTATTCTTGTCGAATGAATTTTTTGTAGCTACATTTTCACCAATGTACACGCAGGAGCAAGTGGTCAATGTTAAGTACAATACAATGAGCCTAAATAAGCAAAATTAAGACACCTATATCTTATAAGACCTTTAAAAAAAAAAAATAAGTAAATAGCTATTTTTCTTATTCTTGTCGAATGAATTTTTTTTAGCTACATTTACACCGATGAACACGCAGGAACAATTGCTCAATGTTAAGTGCAATACAATGAGCCAAAATAAGCGAAATTAAGACACCTTTATCTTTTTAAAACCTTTAAAAAAATAAAATAAGTAAATAGCTATTTTTCATATTCTTGTCGAATGAATTTTTTTTAGCCACATTTACACCGATGAACACGCAGGAACAATTGCTTAATGTTAAATACAATACAATGAGCCAAAATAAGCAAAATTAAGACACCTATATCTTTTTAAAACGTTTAAAAAAAATAAAATAAGTAAATAGCTATTTTTCGTATTCTTGTCGAATGAATTTTTTGTAGCTACATTTACACCGATGAACACGCTGGAGCAATTGCCTAATGTTAGATACAGTACAATGAGCCAAAATAAGCAAAATTAAGACACCTATACCTTTTTAAAACCTTTAAAAAAAAAAATAAGTATATAGCTATTTTTCGTATTCTTGTCGAATGAATTTTTTGTAGCTACATTTACACCGATGAACACGCTGGAGCAATTGCATAATGTTAGATACAATACAATGAGCCAAAAAAAGCAAAATTAAGACACCTATATCTTTTTAATACCTTTAAAAAAAATAAAATAAGTAATTAGCTATTTTTCGTATTCTTGCCGTATGAATTTTTTTAAGCTATATTTACACCGACGAACACGCAGGAGCAATTGCTCAATGTTAAGTACAATACATTGAGCCAAAATAAGCAAAATAAAGACACCTATATCTTTTTAAAACCTTTAAAAAAAAAATAAGTAAATAGCTATTTTTCTTATTCTTGTCGAACGAATTTTTTTTAGCTACATTTACACCGATGAACACGCAGGAGCAATTGCTCAATGTTAAGTACAATACAATGAGCCAAAATAAGCAAAATAAAGACACTCATATCATATCAAGACCTTTAAAAAAAAAATAAGTAAATAGCTATTTTTCTTATTCTTGTCGAATGAATTTTTTTTAGCTACATTTACGCCGATGAACACGCAGGAGCAATTGCCTAATGTTAGATACAGTACAATGAGCCAAAATAAGCAAAATTAAGACACCTATATCTTTTTAAAACCTTTAAAAAAAATAAAATAAGTAATTAGCTATTTTTCGTATTCTTGCCGTATGAATTTTTTTAAGCTTCATTTACACCGATGAACACGCAAGAGCAATTGCTGAATGTTAAGTACAATACATTGAGCCAAAATAAGCAAAATAAAGACACCTATATCTTTTTAAAACCTTTAAAAAAAATAAAATAAGTAAATAGCTATTTTTCTTATTCTTGTCGAATGAATTTTTTTTAGCCACATTTACACCGATGAACACGCAAGAACAATTGCTCAATGTTAAGTACAATACAATGAGCCAAAATAAGCAAAATTAAGACACCTATATCTTTTTAAAACCTTTAAAAAAAATAAAATAAGTAAATAGCTATTTTTCTTATTCTTGTCGAATGAATTTTTTTTAGCTACATTTACACCGATGAACACGCAGGAGCAATTGCTCAATGTTAAGTGCAATACAGTGAGCCAAAATAAGCAAAATTAAGACACTCATATCATATCAAGACCTTTAAAAAAAAAAATAAGTATATAGCTATTTTTCGTATTCTTGTCGAATGAATTTTTTGTAGCTACATTTACACCGATGAACACGCTGGAGCAATTGCACAATGTTCGATACAATACAATGAGCCAAAAAAAGCAAAATTAAGACACCTATATCTTTTTAATACCTTTAAAAAAAATAAAATAAGTAATTAGCTATTTTTCGTATTCTTGCCGTATGAATTTTTTTAAGCTATATTTACACCGATGAACACGCAGGAGCAATTGCTCAATGTTAAGTACAATACATTGAGCCAAAATAAGCAAAATAAAGACACCTATATCTTTTTAAAACCTTTAAAAAAAAAATAAGTAAATAGCTATTTTTCTTATTCTTGTCGAATGAATTTTTTTTAGCCACATTTACGCCGATGAACACGCAAGAACAATTGCTCAGTGTTAAGTACAATACAATGAGCCAAAATAAGCAAAATTAAGACACCTATATCTTTTTAAAACCTTTAAAAAAAATAAAATAAGTAAATAGCTATTTTTCTTATTCTTGTCGAATGAATTTTTTTTAGCTTCATTTACACCGATGAACACGCAGGAGCAATTGCTTAATGTTAAGTGCAATACAGTGAGCCAAAATAAGCAAAATTAAGACACCCATATCATATCAAGACCTTTAAAAAAAAAAATAAGTATATAGCTATTTTTCGTATTCTTGTCGAATGAATTTTTTGTAGCTACATTTACACCGATGAACACGCTGGAGCAATTGCCTAATGTTAGATACAGTACAATGAGCCAAAATAAGAAAAATTTAGACACCTATATCTTTTTAAAACCTTTAAAAAAAATAAAATAAGTAATTAGCTATTTTTCGTATTCTTTCCGTATGAATTTTTTTAAGCTACATTTACACCGATGAACACGCAGGAGCAATTGCTCAATGTTAAGTACAATACATTGAGCCAAAAAAGCAAAATAAAGACACCTATATCTTTTTAAAACCTTTAAAAAAAATAAAATAAGTAAATAGCTATTTTTCTTATTCTTGTCGAACGAATTTTTTTTAGCTACATTTACACCGATGAACACGCAGGAGCAATTGCTCAATGTTAAGTACAATACAATGAGCCAAAATAAGCAAAATAAAGACACTCATATCATATCAAGACCTTTAAAAATAAAATAAGTAATTAGCTATTTTTCGTATTCTTGCCGTATGAATTTTTTTAAGCTTCATTTACACCGATGAACACGCAAGAGCAATTGCTGAATGTTAAGTACAATACATTGAGCCAAAATAAGCAAAATAAAGACACCTATATCTTTTTAAAACCTTTAAAAAAAATAAAATAAGTAAATAGCTATTTTTCTTATTCTTGTCGAATGAATTTTTTTTAGCCACATTTACACCGATGAACACGCAAGAACAATTGCTCAATGTTAAGTACAATACAATGAGCCAAAATAAGCAAAATTAAGACACCTATATCTTTTTAAAACCTTTAAAAAAAATAAAATAAGTAAATAGCTATTTTTCTTATTCTTGTCGAATGAATTTTTTTTAGCTACATTTACACCGATGAACACGCAGGAGCAATTGCTCAATGTTAAGTGCAATACAGTGAGCCAAAATAAGCAAAATTAAGACACTCATATCATATCAAGACCTTTAAAAAAAAAAAATAAGTATATAGCTATTTTTCGTATTCTTGTCGAATGAATTTTTTGTAGCTACATTTACACCGATGAACACGCTGGAGCAATTGCATAATGTTAGATACAATACAATGAGCCAAAAAAAGCAAAATTAAGACACCTATATCTTTTTAATACCTTTAAAAAAAATAAAATAAGTAATTAGCTATTTTTCGTATTCTTGCCGTATGAATTTTTTTAAGCTATATTTACACCGATGAACACGCAGGAGCAATTGCTCAATGTTAAGTACAATACATTGAGCCAAAATAAGCAAAATAAAGACACCTATATCTTTTTAAAACCTTTAAAAAAAAAATAAGTAAATAGCTATTTTTCTTATTCTTGTCGAATGAATTTTTTTTAGCCACATTTACGCCGATGAACACGCAAGAACAATTGCTCAGTGTTAAGTACAATACAATGAGCCAAAATAAGCAAAATTAAGACACCTATATCTTTTTAAAACCTTTAAAAAAATAAAATAAGTAAATAGCTATTTTTCTTATTCTTGTCGAATGAATTTTTTGTAGCTACATTTACACCGATGAACACGCAAGAACAATTGCTCAATGTTAAGTACAATACAATGAGCCAAAATAAGCAAAATTAAGACACCTATATCTTTTTAAAACCTTTAAAAAAAATAAAATAAGTAAATAGCTATTTTTCTTATTCTTGTCGAATGAATTTTTTTTAGCTACATTTACACCGATGAACACGCAGGAGCAATTGCTTAATGTTAAGTGCAATACAGTGAGCCAAAATAAGCAAAATTAAGACACCCATATCATATCAAGACCTTTAAAAAAAAAAATAAGTATATAGCTATTTTTCGTATTCTTGTCGAATGAATTTTTTGTAGCTACATTTACACCGATGAACACGCTGGAGCAATTGCCTAATGTTAGATACAGTACAATGAGCCAAAATAAGAAAAATTGAGACACCTATATCTTTTTAAAACCTTTAAAAAAAATAAAATAAGTAATTAGCTATTTTTCGTATTCTTTCCGTATGAATTTTTTTAAGCTACATTTACACCGATGAACACGCAGGAGCAATTGCTCAATGTTAAGTACAATACATTGAGCCAAAAAAGCAAAATAAAGACACCTATATCTTTTTAAAACCTTTAAAAAAAATAAAATAAGTAAATAGCTATTTTTCTTATTCTTGTCGAACGAATTTTTTTTAGCTACATTTACACCGATGAACACGCAGGAGCAATTGCTCAATGTTAAGTACAATACAATGAGCCAAAATAAGCAAAATAAAGACACTCATATCATATCAAGACCTTTAAAAAAAAAATAAGTAAATAGCTATTTTTCTTATTCTTGTCGAATGAATTTTTTTTAGCTACATTTACACCGATGAACACGCAGGAGCAATTGCCTAATGTTAGATACAGTACAATGAGCCAAAATAAGCAAAATTAAGACACCTATATCTTTTTAAAACCTTTAAAAAAAATAAAATAAGTAATTAGCTATTTTTCGTATTCTTGCCGTATGAATTTTTTTAAGCTACATTTACACCGATGAACACGCAGGAGCAATTGCTCAATGTTAAGTACAATACATTAAGCCAAAATAAGCAAAATAAAGACACCTATATCTTTTTAAAACCTTTAAAAAAAATAAAATAAGTAAATAGCTATTTTTCTTATTCTTGTCGAATGAATTTTTTTTAGCTACATTTACACCGATGAGCACGCAGGAGCAATTGCTCAATGTTAAGTGCAATACAGTGAGCCAAAATAATTAAAATTAAGACACTCATATCATATCAAGACCTTTAAAAAAAAAAATAAGTATATAGCTATTTTTCGTATTCTTGTCGAATGAATTTTTTGTAGCTACATTTACACCGATGAACACGCTGGAGCAATTGCATAATGTTAGATACAATACAATGAGCCAAAAAAAGCAAAATTAAGACACCTATATCTTTTTAATACCTTTAAAAAAAATAAAATAAGTAATTAGCTATTTTTCGTATTCTTGCCGTATGAATTTTTTTAAGCTATATTTACACCGACGAACACGCAGGAGCAATTGCTCAATGTTAAGTACAATACATTGAGCCAAAATAAGCAAAATAAAGACACCTATATCTTTTTAAAACCTTTAAAAAAAAAATAAGTAAATAGCTATTTTTCTTATTCTTGTCGAACGAATTTTTTTTAGCTACATTTACACCGATGAACACGCAGGAGCAATTGCTCAATGTTAAGTACAATACAATGAGCCAAAATAAGCAAAATAAAGACACTCATATCATATCAAGACCTTTAAAAAAAAAATAAGTAAATAGCTATTTTTCTTATTCTTGTCGAATGAATTTTTTTTAGCTACATTTTCGCCGATGAACACGCAGGAGCAATTGCCTAATGTTAGATACAGTACAATGAGCCAAAATAAGCAAAATTAAGACACTTATATCTTTTTAAAACCTTTAAAAAAAATAAAATAAGTAATTAGCTATTTTTCGTATTCTTGCCGTATGAATTTTTTTAAGCTATATTTACACCGATGAACACGCAGGAGCAATTGCTCAATGTTAAGTACAATACATTGAGCCAAAATAAGCAAAATAAAGACACCTATATCTTTTTAAAACCTTTAAAAAAAAAATAAGTAAATAGCTATTTTTCTTATTCTTGTCGAATGAATTTTTTTTAGCCACATTTACGCCGATGAACACGCAAGAACAATTGCTCAGTGTTAAGTACAATACAATGAGCCAAAATAAGCAAAATTAAGACACCTATATCTTTTTAAAACCTTTAAAAAAATAAAATAAGTAAATAGCTATTTTTCTTATTCTTGTCGAATGAATTTTTTGTAGCTACATTTACACCGATGAACACGCAAGAACCATTGCTCAATGTTAAGTACAATACAATGAGCCAAAATAAGCAAAATTAAGACACCTATATCTTTTTAAAACCTTTAAAAAAAATAAAATAAGTAAATAGCTATTTTTCTTATTCTTGTCGAATGAATTTTTTTTAGCTTCATTTACACCGATGAACACGCAGGAGCAATTGCTTAATGTTAAGTGCAATACAGTGAGCCAAAATAAGCAAAATTAAGACACCCATATCATATCAAGACCTTTAAAAAAAAAAATAAGTATATAGCTATTTTTCGTATTCTTGTCGAATGAATTTTTTGTAGCTACATTTACACCGATGAACACGCTGGAGCAATTGCCTAATGTTAGATACAGTACAATGAGCCAAAATAAGAAAAATTTAGACACCTATATCTTTTTAAAACCTTTAAAAAAAATAAAATAAGTAATTAGCTATTTTTCGTATTCTTTCCGTATGAATTTTTTTAAGCTACATTTACACCGATGAACACGCAGGAGCAATTGCTCAATGTTAAGTACAATACATTGAGCCAAAAAAGCAAAATAAAGACACCTATATCTTTTTAAAACCTTTAAAAAAAATAAAATAAGTAAATAGCTATTTTTCTTATTCTTGTCGAACGAATTTTTTTTAGCTACATTTACACCGATGAACACGCAGGAGCAATTGCTCAATGTTAAGTACAATACAATGAGCCAAAATAAGCAAAATAAAGACACTCATATCATATCAAGACCTTTAAAAATAAAATAAGTAATTAGCTATTTTTCGTATTCTTGCCGTATGAATTTTTTTAAGCTTCATTTACACCGATGAACACGCAAGAGCAATTGCTGAATGTTAAGTACAATACATTGAGCCAAAATAAGCAAAATAAAGACACCTATATCTTTTTAAAACCTTTAAAAAAAATAAAATAAGTAAATAGCTATTTTTCTTATTCTTGTCGAATGAATTTTTTTTAGCCACATTTACACCGATGAACACGCAAGAACAATTGCTCAATGTTAAGTACAATACAATGAGCCAAAATAAGCAAAATTAAGACACCTATATCTTTTTAAAACCTTTAAAAAAAATAAAATAAGTAAATAGCTATTTTTCTTATTCTTGTCGAATGAATTTTTTTTAGCTACATTTACACCGATGAACACGCAGGAGCAATTGCTCAATGTTAAGTGCAATACAGTGAGCCAAAATAAGCAAAATTAAGACACTCATATCATATCAAGACCTTTAAAAAAAAAAAATAAGTATATAGCTATTTTTCGTATTCTTGTCGAATGAATTTTTTGTAGCTACATTTACACCGATGAACACGCTGGAGCAATTGCATAATGTTAGATACAATACAATGAGCCAAAAAAAGCAAAATTAAGACACCTATATCTTTTTAATACCTTTAAAAAAAATAAAATAAGTAATTAGCTATTTTTCGTATTCTTGCCGTATGAATTTTTTTAAGCTATATTTACACCGATGAACACGCAGGAGCAATTGCTCAATGTTAAGTACAATACATTGAGCCAAAATAAGCAAAATAAAGACACCTATATCTTTTTAAAACCTTTAAAAAAAAAATAAGTAAATAGCTATTTTTCTTATTCTTGTCGAATGAATTTTTTTTAGCCACATTTACGCCGATGAACACGCAAGAACAATTGCTCAGTGTTAAGTACAATACAATGAGCCAAAATAAGCAAAATTAAGACACCTATATCTTTTTAAAACCTTTAAAAAAATAAAATAAGTAAATAGCTATTTTTCTTATTCTTGTCGAATGAATTTTTTGTAGCTACATTTACACCGATGAACACGCAAGAACAATTGCTCAATGTTAAGTACAATACAATGAGCCAAAATAAGCAAAATTAAGACACCTATATCTTTTTAAAACCTTTAAAAAAAATAAAATAAGTAAATAGCTATTTTTCTTATTCTTGTCGAATGAATTTTTTTTAGCTACATTTACACCGATGAACACGCAGGAGCAATTGCTTAATGTTAAGTGCAATACAGTGAGCCAAAATAAGCAAAATTAAGACACCCATATCATATCAAGACCTTTAAAAAAAAAAATAAGTATATAGCTATTTTTCGTATTCTTGTCGAATGAATTTTTTGTAGCTACATTTACACCGATGAACACGCTGGAGCAATTGCCTAATGTTAGATACAGTACAATGAGCCAAAATAAGAAAAATTTAGACACCTATATCTTTTTAAAACCTTTAAAAAAAATAAAATAAGTAATTAGCTATTTTTCGTATTCTTTCCGTATGAATTTTTTTAAGCTACATTTACACCGATGAACACGCAGGAGCAATTGCTCAATGTTAAGTACAATACATTGAGCCAAAAAAGCAAAATAAAGACACCTATATCTTTTTAAAACCTTTAAAAAAAATAAAATAAGTAAATAGCTATTTTTCTTATTCTTGTCGAACGAATTTTTTTTAGCTACATTTACACCGATGAACACGCAGGAGCAATTGCTCAATGTTAAGTACAATACAATGAGCCAAAATAAGCAAAATAAAGACACTCATATCATATCAAGACCTTTAAAAAAAAAAATAAGTAAATAGCTATTTTTCTTATTCTTGTCGAATGAATTTTTTTTAGCTACATTTACACCGATGAACACGCAGGAGCAATTGCCTAATGTTAGATACAGTACAATGAGCCAAAATAAGCAAAATTAAGACACCTATATCTTTTTAAAACCTTTAAAAAAAATAAAATAAGTAATTAGCTATTTTTCGTATTCTTGCCGTATGAATTTTTTTAAGCTACATTTACACCGATGAACACGCAGGAGCAATTGCTCAATGTTAAGTACAATACATTAAGCCAAAATAAGCAAAATAAAGACACCTATATCTTTTTAAAACCTTTAAGAAAAATAAAATAAGTAAATAGCTATTTTTCTTATTCTTGTCGAATGAATTTTTTTTAGCTACATTTACACCGATGAGCACGCAGGAGCAATTGCTCAATGTTAAGTGCAATACAGTGAGCCAAAATAATTAAAATTAAGACACTCATATCATATCAAGACCTTTAAAAAAAAAAATAAGTATATAGCTATTTTTCGTATTCTTGTCGAATGAATTTTTTGTAGCTACATTTACACCGATGAACACGCTGGAGCAATTGCATAATGTTAGATACAATACAATGAGCCAAAAAAAGCAAAATTAAGACACCTATATCTTTTTAATACCTTTAAAAAAAATAAAATAAGTAATTAGCTATTTTTCGTATTCTTGCCGTATGAATTTTTTTAAGCTATATTTACACCGACGAACACGCAGGAGCAATTGCTCAATGTTAAGTACAATACATTGAGCCAAAATAAGCAAAATAAAGACACCTATATCTTTTTAAAACCTTTAAAAAAAAAATAAGTAAATAGCTATTTTTCTTATTCTTGTCGAACGAATTTTTTTTAGCTACATTTACACCGATGAACACGCAGGAGCAATTGCTCAATGTTAAGTACAATACAATGAGCCAAAATAAGCAAAATAAAGACACTCATATCATATCAAGACCTTTAAAAAAAAAATAAGTAAATAGCTATTTTTCTTATTCTTGTCGAATGAATTTTTTTTAGCTACATTTTCGCCGATGAACACGCAGGAGCAATTGCCTAATGTTAGATACAGTACAATGAGCCAAAATAAGCAAAATTAAGACACTTATATCTTTTTAAAACCTTTAAAAAAAATAAAATAAGTAATTAGCTATTTTTCGTATTCTTGCCGTATGAATTTTTTTAAGCTTCATTTACACCGATGAACACGCAAGAGCAATTGCTGAATGTTAAGTACAATACATTGAGCCAAAATAAGCAAAATAAAGACACCTATATCTTTTTAAAACCTTTAAAAAAAATAAAATAAGTAAATAGCTATTTTTCTTATTCTTGTCGAATGAATTTTTTTTAGCCACATTTACACCGATGAACACGCAAGAACAATTGCTCAATGTTAAGTACAATACAATGAGCCAAAATAAGCAAAATTAAGACACCTATATCTTTTTAAAACCTTTAAAAAAAATAAAATAAGTAAATAGCTATTTTTCTTATTCTTGTCGAATGAATTTTTTTTAGCTACATTTACACCGATGAACACGCAGGAGCAATTGCTCAATGTTAAGTGCAATACAGTGAGCCAAAATAAGCAAAATTAAGACACTCATATCATATCAAGACCTTTAAAAGAAAAAATAAGTATATAGCTATTTTTCGTATTCTTGTCGAATGAATTTTTTGTAGCTACATTTACACCGATGAACACGCTGGAGCAATTGCGTAATGTTAGATACAATACAATGAGCCAAAAAAAGCAAAATTAAGACACCTATATCTTTTTAATACCTTTAAAAAAAATAAAATAAGTAATTAGCTATTTTTCGTATTCTTGCCGTATGAATTTTTTTAAGCTATATTTACACCGATGAACACGCAGGAGCAATTGCTCAATGTTAAGTACAATACATTGAGCCAAAATAAGCAAAATAAAGACACCTATATCTTTTTAAAACCTTTAAAAAAAATAAAATAAGTAAATAGCTATTTTTCTTATTCTTGTCGAATGAATTTTTTTTAGCCACATTTACACCGATGAACACGCAAGAACAATTGCTCAATGTTAAGTACAATACAATGAGCCAAAATAAGCAAAATTAAGACACCTATATCTTTTTAAAACCTTTAAAAAAAATAAAATAAGTAAATAGCTATTTTTCTTATTCTTGTCGAATGAATTTTTTTTAGCTACATTTACACCGATGAACACGCAGGAGCAATTGCTCAATGTTAAGTGCAATACAGTGAGCCAAAATAAGCAAAATTAAGACACTCATATCATATCAAGACCTTTAAAAGAAAAAATAAGTATATAGCTATTTTTCGTATTCTTGTCGAATGAATTTTTTGTAGCTACATTTACACCGATGAACACGCTGGAGCAATTGCATAATGTTAGATACAATACAATGAGCCAAAAAAAGCAAAATTAAGACACCTATATCTTTTAAATACCTTTAAAAAAAATAAAATAAGTAATTAGCTATTTTTCGTATTCTTGCCGTATGAATTTTTTTAAGCTATATTTACACCGATGAACACGCAGGAGCAATTGCTCAATGTTAAGTACAATACATTGAGCCAAAATAAGCAAAATAAAGACACCTATATCTTTTTAAAACCTTTAAAAAAAAAATAAGTAAATAGCTATTTTTCTTATTCTTGTCGAATGAATTTTTTTTAGCCACATTTACGCCGATGAACACGCAAGAACAATTGCTCAGTGTTAAGTACAATACAATGAGCCAAAATAAGCAAAATTAAACACCTATATCTTTTTAAAACCTTTAAAAAAATAAAATAAGTAAATAGCTATTTTTCTTATTCTTGTCGAATGAATTTTTTGTAGCTACATTTACACCGATGAACACGCAAGAACAATTGCTCAATGTTAAGTCCAATACAATGAGCCAAAATAAGCAAAATAAAGACACCTATATCTTTTTAAAACCTTTAAAAAAAATAAAATAAGTAAATAGCTATTTTTCTTATTCTTGTCGAACGAATTTTTTTTAGCTACATTTACACCGATGAACACGCAGGAGCAATTGCTCAATGTTAAGTACAATACAATGAGCCAAAATAAGCAAAATAAAGACACTCATATCATATCAAGACCTTTAAAAAAAAAATAAGTAAATAGCTATTTTTCTTATTCTTGTCGAATGAATTTTTTTTAGCTACATTTACACCGATGAACACGCAGGAGCAATTGCCTAATGTTAAGTGCAATACAGTGAGCCAAAATAAGCAAAATTAAGACACCCATATCATATCAAGACCTTTAAAAAAAAAAATAAGTATATAGCTATTTTTCGTATTCTTGTCGAATGAATTTTTTGTAGCTACATTTACACCGATGAACACGCTGGAGCAATTGCCTAATGTTAGATACAGTACAATGAGCCAAAATAAGCAAAATTTAGACACCTATATCTTTTTAAAACCTTTAAAAAAAATAAAATAAGTAATTAGCTATTTTTCGTATTCTTTCCGTATGAATTTTTTTAAGCTACATTTACACCGATGAACACGCAGGAGCAATTGCTCAATGTTAAGTACAATACATTGAGCCAAAAAAGCAAAATAAAGACACCTATATCTTTTTAAAACCTTTAAAAAAAATAAAATAAGTAAATAGCTATTTTTCTTATTCTTGTCGAACGAATTTTTTTTAGCTACATTTACACCGATGAACACGCAGGAGCAATTGCTCAATGTTAAGTACAATACAATGAGCCAAAATAAGCAAAATAAAGACACTCATATCATATCAAGACCTTTAAAAAAAAAATAAGTAAATAGCTATTTTTCTTATTCTTGTCGAATGAATTTTTTTTAGCTACATTTACACCGATGAACACGCAGGAGCAATTGCCTAATGTTAGATACAGTACAATGAGCCAAAATAAGCAAAATTGAGATACCTATATCTTTTTTAAACCTTAAAAAAAAATAAAATAAGTAATTAGCTATTTTTCGTATTCTTGCCGTATGAATTTTTTTAAGCTACATTTACACCGATGAACACGCAGGAGCAATTGCTCAATGTTAAGTACAATACATTGAGCCAAAATAAGCAAAATAAAGACACCTATATCTTTTTAAAACCTTTAAAAAAAATAAAATAAGTAAATAGCTATTTTTCTTATTCTTGTCGAATGAATTTTTTTTAGCTACATTTACACCGATGAGCACGCAGGAGCAATTGCTCAATGTTAAGTGCAATACAGTGAGCCAAAATAAGCAAAATTAAGACACTCATATCATATCAAGACCTTTAAAAAAAAAAATAAGTATATAGCTATTTTTCGTATTCTTGTCGAATGAATTTTTTGTAGCTACATTTACACCGATGAACACGCTGGAGCAATTGCATAATGTTAGATACAATACAATGAGCCAAAAAAGCAAAATTAAGACACCTATATCTTTTTAATACCTTTAAAAAAAATAAAATAAGTAATTAGCTATTTTTCGTATTCTTGCCGTATGAATTTTTTTAAGCTATATTTACACCGACGAACACGCAGGAGCAATTGCTCAATGTTAAGTACAATACATTGAGCCAAAATAAGCAAAATAAAGACACCTATATCTTTTTAAAACCTTTAAAAAAAAAATAAGTAAATAGCTATTTTTCTTATTCTTGTCGAACGAATTTTTTTTAGCTACATTTACACCGATGAACACGCAGGAGCAATTGCTCAATGTTAAGTACAATACAATGAGCCAAAATAAGCAAAATAAAGACACTCATATCATATCAAGACCTTTAAAAAAAAAATAAGTAAATAGCTATTTCTCTTATTCTTGTCGAATGAATTTTTTTTAGCTACATTTACGCCGATGAACACGCAGGAGCAATTGCCTAATGTTAGATACAGTACAATGAGCCAAAATAAGCAAAATTAAGACACCTATATCTTTTTAAAACCTTTAAAAAAAATAAAATAAGTAATTAGCTATTTTTCGTATTCTTGCCGTATGAATTTTTTTAAGCTTCCTTTACACCGATGAACACGCAAGAGCAATTGCTGAATGTTAAGTACAATACATTGAGCCAAAATAAGCAAAATAAAGACACCTATATCTTTTTAAAACCTTTAAAAAAAATAAAATAAGTAAATAGCTATTTTTCTTATTCTTGTCGAATGAATTTTTTTTAGCCACATTTACACCGATGAACACGCAAGAACAATTGCTCAATGTTAAGTACAATACAATGAGCCAAAATAAGCAAAATTAAGACACCTATATCTTTTTAAAACCTTTAAAAAAATTAAAATAAGTAAATAGCTATTTTTCTTATTCTTGTCGAATGAATTTTTTTTAGCTACATTTACACCGATGAACACGCAGGAGCAATTGCTCAATGTTAAGTGCAATACAGTGAGCCAAAATAAGCAAAATTAAGACACTCATATCATATCAAGACCTTTAAAAGAAAAAATAAGTATATAGCTATTTTTCGTATTCTTGTCGAATGAATTTTTTGTAGCTACATTTACACCGATGAACACGCTGGAGCAATTGCATAATGTTAGATACAATACAATGAGCCAAAAAAAGCAAAATTAAGACACCTATATCTTTTTAATACCTTTAAAAAAAATAAAATAAGTAATTAGCTATTTTTCGTATTCTTGCCGTATGAATTTTTTTAAGCTATATTTACACCGATGAACACGCAGGAGCAATTGCTCAATGTTAAGTACAATACATTGAGCCAAAATAAGCAAAATAAAGACACCTATATCTTTTTAAAACCTTTAAAAAAAAAATAAGTAAATAGCTATTTTTCTTATTCTTGTCGAATGAATTTTTTTTAGCCACATTTACGCCGATGAACACGCAAGAACAATTGCTCAGTGTTAAGTACAATACAATGAGCCAAAATAAGCAAAATTAAGACACCTATATCTTTTTAAAACCTTTAAAAAAATAAAATAAGTAAATAGCTATTTTTCTTATTCTTGTCGAATGAATTTTTTGTAGCTACATTTACACCGATGAACACGCAAGAACAATTGCTCAATGTTAAGTCCAATACAATGAGCCAAAATAAGCAAAATAAAGACACCTATATCTTTTTAAAACCTTTAAAAAAAATAAAATAAGTAAATAGCTATTTTTCTTATTCTTGTCGAATTAATTTTTTTTAGCTACATTTACACCGATGAACACGCAGGAGCAATTGCTTAATGTTAAGTGCAATACAGTGAGCCAAAATAAGCAAAATTAAGACACCCATATCATATCAAGACCTTTAAAAAAAAAAATAAGTATATAGCTATTTTTCGTATTCTTGTCGAATGAATTTTTTGTAGCTACATTTACACCGATGAACACGCTGGAGCAATTGCCTAATGTTAGATACAGTACAATGAGCCAAAATAAGCAAAATTTAGACACCTATATCTTTTTAAAACCTTTAAAAAAAATAAAATAAGTAATTAGCTATTTTTCGTATTCTTTCCGTATGAATTTTTTTAAGCTACATTTACACCGATGAACACGCAGGAGCAATTGCTCAATGTTAAGTACAATACATTGAGCCAAAAAAGCAAAATAAAGACACCTATATCTTTTTAAAACCTTTAAAAAAAATAAAATAAGTAAATAGCTATTTTTCTTATTCTTGTCGAACGAATTTTTTTTAGCTACATTTACACCGATGAACACGCAGGAGCAATTGCTCAATGTTAAGTACAATACAATGAGCCAAAATAAGCAAAATAAAGACACTCATATCATATCAAGACCTTTAAAAAAAAAATAAGTAAATAGCTATTTTTCTTATTCTTGTCGAATGAATTTTTTTTAGCTACATTTACACCGACGAACACGCAGGAGCAATTGCCTAATGTTAGATACAGTACAATGAGCCAAAATAAGCAAAATTAAGACACCTATATCTTTTTAAAACCTTTAAAAAAAAAAAAAAAAGTAATTAGCTATTTTTCGTATTCTTGCCGTATGAATTTTTTTAAGCTACATTTACACCGATGAACACAGAGGAGCAATTGCTCAATGTTAAGTACAATACATTGAGCCAAAATAAGCAAAATAAAGACACCTATATCTTTTTAAAACCTTTAAAAAAAATGAAATAAGTAAATAGCTATTTTTCTTATTCTTGTCGAATGAATTTTTTTTAGCTACATTTACACCGATGAGCACGCAGGAGCAATTGCTCAATGTTAAGTGCAATACAGTGAGCCAAAATAAGCAAAATTAAGACACTCATATCATATCAAGACCTTTAAAAAAAAAAATAAGTATATAGCTATTTTTCGTATTCTTGTCGTATGAATTTTTTGTAGCTACATTTACACCGATGAACACGCTGGAGCAATTGCATAATGTTAGATACAATACAATGAGCCAAAAAAAGCAAAATTAAGACACCTATATCTTTTTAATACCAAAAAAAAAATAAAATAAGTAATTAGCTATTTTTCGTATTCTTGCCGTATGAATTTTTTTAAGCTATATTTACACCGATGAACACGCAGGAGCAATTGCTCAATGTTAAGTACAATACATTGAGCCAAAATAAGCAAAATAAAGACACCTATATCTTTTTAAAACCTTTAAAAAAAAAATAAGTAAATAGCTATTTTTCTTATTCTTGTCGAACGAATTTTTTTTAGCTACATTTACACCGATGAACACGCAGGAGCAATTGCTCAATGTTAGATACAATACAATGAGCCAAAATAAGCAAAACTAAGACACCTATATCTTTTTAAAACCTTTAAAAAAAATAAAATAAGTAAATAGCTATTTTTCATATTCTTGTCGAATGAATTTTTTTTAGCTACATTTACACCGATGAACACGCAGGAGCAAGTGGCCAATGTTAAGTACAATACAGTGAGCCTAAATAAGCAAAATTAAGACACTCATATCATATCAAGACCTTTTAAAAAAAAAATAAGTATATAGCTATTTTTCGTATTCTTGTCGAATGAATTTTTTGTAGCTACATTTACACCGATGAACACGCTGGAGCAATTGCCTAATGTTAGATACAGTACAGTGAGCCAAAATAAGCAAAATTAAGACACCTATATCTTTTTAAAACCTTTAAAAAAATAAAATAAGTAAATAGCTATTTTTCTTATTCTTGTCGAATGAATTTTTTTTAGCTACATTTACACCGATGAACACGCAGGAGCAAGTGGTGAATGTTAAGTACAATACAGTGAGCCTTAATAAGCAAAATTAAGACACCTATATCTTTTTAAGACCTTTAAAAAAAAAAATAAGTAAATAGCTATTTTTCTTATTCTTGTCGAATGAATTTTTTTTAGCTACATTTACACCGATGAACACGCAGGAACAATTGCTCAATGTTAAGTACAATACAATGAGCCAAAATAAGCAAAACTAAGACACCTATATCTTTTTAAAACCTTTAAAAAAAATAAAATAAGTAAATAGCTATTTTTCATATTCTTGTCGAATGAATTTTTTTTAGCTACATTTACACCGATGAACACGCAGGAGCAAGTGGCCAATGTTAAGTACAATACAGTGAGCCTAAATAAGCAAAATTAAGACACTCATATCATATCAAGACCTTTAAAAAAAAAAATAAGTATATAGCTATTTTTCGTATTCTTGTCGAATGAATTTTTTGTAGCTACATTTACACCGATGAACACGCTGGAGCAATTGCCTAATGTTAGATACAGTACAATGAGCCAAAATAAGCAAAATTTAGACACCTATATCTTTTTAAAACCTTTAAAAAAAATAAAATAAGTAATTAGCTATTTTTCGTATTCTTTCCGTATGAATTTTTTTAAGCTACATTTACACCGATGAACACGCAGGAGCAATTGCTCAATGTTAAGTACAATACATTGAGCCAAAAAAGCAAAATAAAGACACCTATATCTTTTTAAAACCTTTAAAAAAAATAAAATAAGTAAATAGCTATTTTTCTTATTCTTGTCGAACGAATTTTTTTTAGCTACATTTACACCGATGAACACGCAGGAGCAATTGCTCAATGTTAAGTACAATACAATGAGCCAAAATAAGCAAAATAAAGACACTCATATCATATCAAGACCTTTAAAAAAAAAATAAGTAAATAGCTATTTTTCTTATTCTTGTCGAATGAATTTTTTTTAGCTACATTTACACCGATGAACACGCAGGAGCAATTGCCTAATGTTAGATACAGTACAATGAGCCAAAATAAGCAAAATTAAGACACCTATATCTTTTTAAAACCTTTAAAAAAAAAAAAAAAAAGTAATTAGCTATTTTTCGTATTCTTGCCGTATGAATTTTTTTAAGCTACATTTACACCGATGAACACAGAGGAGCAATTGCTCAATGTTAAGTACAATACATTGAGCCAAAATAAGCAAAATAAAGACACCTATATCTTTTTAAAACCTTTAAAAAAAATGAAATAAGTAAATAGCTATTTTTCTTATTCTTGTCGAATGAATTTTTTTTAGCTACATTTACACCGATGAGCACGCAGGAGCAATTGCTCAATGTTAAGTGCAATACAGTGAGCCAAAATAAGCAAAATTAAGACACTCATATCATATCAAGACCTTTAAAAAAAAAAATAAGTATATAGCTATTTTTCGTATTCTTGTCGTATGAATTTTTTGTAGCTACATTTACACCGATGAACACGCTGGAGCAATTGCATAATGTTAGATACAATACAATGAGCCAAAAAAAGCAAAATTAAGACACCTATATCTTTTTAATACCAAAAAAAAAATAAAATAAGTAATTAGCTATTTTTCGTATTCTTGCCGTATGAATTTTTTTAAGCTATATTTACACCGATGAACACGCAGGAGCAATTGCTCAATGTTAAGTACAATACATTGAGCCAAAATAAGCAAAATAAAGACACCTATATCTTTTTAAAACCTTTAAAAAAAAAATAAGTAAATAGCTATTTTTCTTATTCTTGTCGAACGAATTTTTTTTAGCTACATTTACACCGATGAACACGCAGGAGCAATTGCTCAATGTTAAGTACAATACAATGAGCCAAAATAAGCAAAATAAAGACACTCATATCATATCAAGCCCTTTAAAAAAAAAATAAGTAAATAGCTATTTTTCTTATTCTTGTCGAATGAATTTTTTTTAGCTACATTTACGCCGATGAACACGCAGGAGCAATTGCCTAATGTTAGATACAGTACAATGAGCCAAAATAAGCAAAATTAAGACACCTATATCTTTTTAAAACCTTTAAAAAAAATAAAATAAGTAATTAGCTATTTTTCGTATTCTTGCCGTATGAATTTTTTTAAGCTTCATTTACACCGATGAACACGCAAGAGCAATTGCTGAATGTTAAGAACAATACATTGAGCCAAAATAAGCAAAATAAAGACACCTATATCTTTTTAAAACCTTTAAAAAAAATAAAATAAGTAAATAGCTATTTTTCTTATTCTTGTCGAACGAATTTTTTTTAGCTACATTTACACCGATGAACACGCAGGAGCAATTGCTCAATGTTAAGTACAATACAATGAGCCAAAATAAGCAAAATAAAGACACTCATATCATATCAAGACCTTTAAAAAAAAAATAAGTAAATAGCTATTTTTCTTATTCTTGTCGAATGAATTTTTTTTAGCTACATTTACACCGATGAACACGCAGGAGCAATTGCCTAATGTTAGATACAGTACAATGAGCCAAAATAAGCAAAATTAAGACACCTATATCTTTTTAAAACCTTTAAAAAAAATAAAATAAGTAATTAGCTATTTTTCGTATTCTTGCCGTATGAATTTTTTTAAGCTACATTTACACCGATGAACACGCAGGAGCAATTGCTCAATGTTAAGTACAATACATTGAGCCAAAATAAGCAAAATAAAGACACCTATATCTTTTTAAAACCTTTAAAAAAAATAAAATAAGTAAATAGCTATTTTTCTTATTCTTGTCGAATGAATTTTTTTTAGCTACATTTACACCGATGAGCACGCAGGAGCAATTGCTCAATGTTAAGTGCAATACAGTGAGCCAAAATAAGCAAAATTAAGACACTCATATCATATCAAGACCTTTAAAAAAAAAAATAAGTATATAGCTATTTTTCGTATTCTTGTCGAATGAATTTTTTGTAGCTACATTTACACCGATGAACACGCTGGAGCAATTGCATAATGTTAGATACAATACAATGAGCCAAAAAAAGCAAAATTAAGACACCTATATCTTTTTAATACCTTTAAAAAAAATAAAATAAGTAATTAGCTATTTTTCGTATTCTTGCCGTATGAATTTTTTTAAGCTATATTTACACCGATGAACACGCAGGAGCAATTGCTCAATGTTAAGTACAATACATTGAGCCAAAATAAGCAAAATAAAGACACCTATATCTTTTTAAAACCTTTAAAAAAAATAAAATAAGTAAATAGCTATTTTTCTTATTCTTGTCGAACGAATTTTTTTTAGCTACATTTACACCGATGAACACGCAGGAGCAATTGCTCAATGTTAAGTACAATACAATGAGCCAAAATAAGCAAAATAAAGACACTCATATCATATCAAGACCTTTAAAAAAAAAATAAGTAAATAGCTATTTTTCTTATTCTTGTCGAATGAATTTTTTTTAGCTACATTTACACCGATGAACACGCAGGAGCAATTGCCTAATGTTAGATACAGTACAATGAGCCAAAATAAGCAAAATTAAGACACCTATATCTTTTTAAAACCTTTAAAAAAAATAAAATAAGTAATTAGCTATTTTTCGTATTCTTGCCGTATGAATTTTTTTAAGCTACATTTACACCGATGAACACGCAGGAGCAATTGCTCAATGTTAAGTACAATACATTGAGCCAAAATAAGCAAAATAAAGACACCTATATCTTTTTAAAACCTTTAAAAAAAATAAAATAAGTAAATAGCTATTTTTCTTATTCTTGTCGAATGAATTTTTTTTAGCTACATTTACACCGATGAGCACGCAGGAGCAATTGCTCAATGTTAAGTGCAATACAGTGAGCCAAAATAAGCAAAATTAAGACACTCATATCATATCAAGACCTTTAAAAAAAAAAATAAGTATATAGCTATTTTTCGTATTCTTGTCGAATGAATTTTTTGTAGCTACATTTACACCGATGAACACGCTGGAGCAATTGCATAATGTTAGATACAATACAATGAGCCAAAAAAAGCAAAATTAAGACACCTATATCTTTTTAATACCTTTAAAAAAAATAAAATAAGTAATTAGCTATTTTTCGTATTCTTGCCGTATGAATTTTTTTAAGCTATATTTACACCGATGAAAACGCAGGAGCAATTGCTCAATGTTAAGTACAATACATTGAGCCAAAATAAGCAAAATAAAGACACCTATATCTTTTTAAAACCTTTAAAAAAAAATAAGTAAATAGCTATTTTTCTTATTCTTGTCGAACGAATTTTTTTTAGCTACATTTACACCGATGAACACGCAAGAACAATTGCTCAATGTTAAGTCCAATACAATGAGCCAAAATAAGCAAAATAAAGACACCTATATCTTTTTAAAACCTTTAAAAAAAATAAAATAAGTAAATAGCTATTTTTCTTATTCTTGTCGAATGAATTTTTTTTAGCTACATTTACACCGATGAACACGCAGGAGCAATTGCTTAATGTTAAGTGCAATACAGTGAGCCAAAATAAGCAAAACTAAGACACCCATATCATATCAAGACCTTTAAAAAAAAAAATAAGTATATAGCTATTTTTCGTATTCTTGTCGAATGAATTTTTTGTAGCTACATTTACACCGATGAACACGCTGGAGCAATTGCCTAATGTTAGATACAGTACAATGAGCCAAAATAAGCAAAATTTAGACACCTATATCTTTTTAAAACCTTTAAAAAAAATAAAATAAGTAATTAGCTATTTTTCGTATTCTTACCGTATGAATTTTTTTAAGCTACATTTACACCGATGAACACGCAGGAGCAATTGCTCAATGTTAAGTACAATACATTGAGCCAAAAAAGCAAAATAAAGACACCTATATCTTTTTAAAACCTTTAAAAAAAATAAAATAAGTAAATAGCTATTTTTCTTATTCTTGTCGAACGAATTTTTTTTAGCTACATTTACACCGATGAACACGCAGGAGCAATTGCTCAATGTTAAGTACAATACAATGAGCCAAAATAAGCAAAATAAAGACACTCATATCATATCAAGACCTTTAAAAAAAAAATAAGTAAATAGCTATTTTTCTTATTCTTGTCGAATGAATTTTTTTTAGCTACATTTACACCGATGAACACGCAGGAGCAATTGCCTAATGTTAGATACAGTACAATGAGCCAAAATAAGCAAAATTAAGACACCTATATCTTTTTAAAACCTTTAAAAAAAATAAAATAAGTAATTAGCTATTTTTCGTATTCTTGCCGTATGAATTTTTTTAAGCTACATTTACACCGATGAACACGCAGGAGCAATTGCTCAATGTTAAGTACAATACATTGAGCCAAAATAAGCAAAATAAAGACACCTATATCTTTTTAAAACCTTTAAAAAAAATGAAATAAGTAAATAGCTATTTTTCTTATTCTTGTCGAACGAATTTTTTTTAGCTACATTTACACCGATGAACACGCAAGAACAATTGCTCAATGTTAAGTCCAATACAATGAGCCAAAATAAGCAAAATAAAGACACCTATATCTTTTTAAAACCTTTAAAAAAAATAAAATAAGTAAATAGCTATTTTTCTTATTCTTGTCGAATGAATTTTTTTTAGCTACATTTACACCGATGAACACGCAGGAGCAATTGCTTAATGTTAAGTGCAATACAGTGAGCCAAAATAAGCAAAACTAAGACACCCATATCATATCAAGACCTTTAAAAAAAAAAATAAGTATATAGCTATTTTTCGTATTCTTGTCGAATGAATTTTTTGTAGCTACATTTACACCGATGAACACGCTGGAGCAATTGCCTAATGTTAGATACAGTACAATGAGCCAAAATAAGCAAAATTTAGACACCTATATCTTTTTAAAACCTTTAAAAAAAATAAAATAAGTAATTAGCTATTTTTCGTATTCTTACCGTATGAATTTTTTTAAGCTACATTTACACCGATGAACACGCAGGAGCAATTGCTCAATGTTAAGTACAATACATTGAGCCAAAAAAGCAAAATAAAGACACCTATATCTTTTTAAAACCTTTAAAAAAAATAAAATAAGTAAATAGCTATTTTTCTTATTCTTGTCGAACGAATTTTTTTTAGCTACATTTACACCGATGAACACGCAGGAGCAATTGCTCAATGTTAAGTACAATACAATGAGCCAAAATAAGCAAAATAAAGACACTCATATCATATCAAGACCTTTAAAAAAAAAATAAGTAAATAGCTATTTTTCTTATTCTTGTCGAATGAATTTTTTTTAGCTACATTTACACCGATGAACACGCAGGAGCAATTGCCTAATGTTAGATACAGTACAATGAGCCAAAATAAGCAAAATTAAGACACCTATATCTTTTTAAAACCTTTAAAAAAAATAAAATAAGTAATTAGCTATTTTTCGTATTCTTGCCGTATGAATTTTTTTAAGCTACATTTACACCGATGAACACGCAGGAGCAATTGCTCAATGTTAAGTACAATACATTGAGCCAAAATAAGCAAAATAAAGACACCTATATCTTTTTAAAACCTTTAAAAAAAAAATAAGTAAATAGCTATTTTTCTTATTCTTGTCGAATGAATTTTTTTTAGCTACATTTACACCGATGAGCACGCAGGAGCAATTGCTCAATGTTAAGTGCAATACAGTGAGCCAAAATAAGCAAAATTAAGACACTCATATCATATCAAGACCTTTAAAAAGAAAATAAGTATATAGCTATTTTTCGTATTCTTGTCGTATGAATTTTTTGTAGCTACATTTACACCGATGAACACGCTGGAGCAATTGCATAATGTTAGATACAATACAATGAGCCAAAAAAAGCAAAATTAAGACACCTATATCTTTTTAATACCTTTAAAAAAAAAAAAATAAGTAATTAGCTATTTTTCGTATTCTTGCCGTATGAATTTTTTTAAGCTATATTTACACCGATGAACACGCAGGAGCAATTGCTCAATGTTAAGTACAATACATTGAGCCAAAATAAGCAAAATAAAGACACCTATATCTTTTTAAAACCTTTAAAAAAAAAATAAGTAAATAGCTATTTTTCTTATTCTTGTCGAACGAATTTTTTTTAGCTACATTTACACCGATGAACACGCAGGAGCAATTGCTCAATGTTAAGTACAATACAATGAGCCAAAATAAGCAAAATAAAGACACTCATATCATATCAAGACCTTTAAAAAAAAAATAAGTAAATAGCTATTTTTCTTATTCTTGTCGAATGAATTTTTTTTAGCTACATTTACGCCGATGAACACGCAGGAGCAATTGCCTAATGTTAGATACAGTACAATGAGCCAAAATAAGCAAAATTAAGACACCTATATCTTTTTAAAACCTTTAAAAAAAATAAAATAAGTAATTAGCTATTTTTCGTATTCTTGCCGTATGAATTTTTTTAAGCTTCATTTACACCGATGAACACGCAAGAGCAATTGCTGAATGTTAAGAACAATACATTGAGCCAAAATAAGCAAAATAAAGACACCTATATCTTTTTAAAACCTTTAAAAAAAATAAAATAAGTAAATAGCTATTTTTCTTATTCTTGTCGAACGAATTTTTTTTAGCTACATTTACACCGATGAACACGCAGGAGCAATTGCTCAATGTTAAGGGCAATACAGTGAGCCAAAATAAGCAAAATTAAGACACTCATATCATATCAAGACCTTTAAAAAAAAAAATAAGTATATAGCTATTTTTCGTATTCTTGTCGAATGAATTTTTTGTAGCTACATTTACACCGATGAACACGCTGGAGCAATTGCATAATGTTAGATACAATACAATGAGCCAAAAAAAGCAAAATTAAGACACCTATATCTTTTTAATACCTTTAAAAAAAAAAAAATAAGTAATTAGCTATTTTTCGTATTCTTGCCGTATGAATTTTTTTAAGCTATATTTACACCGATGAACACGCAGGAGCAATTGCTCAATGTTAAGTACAATACATTGAGCCAAAATAAGCAAAATAAAGACACCTATATCTTTTTAAAACCTTTAAAAAAAATAAAATAAGTAAATAGCTATTTTTCTTATTCTTGTCGAACGAATTTTTTTTAGCTACATTTACACCGATGAACACGCAGGAGCAATTGCTCAATGTTAAGTACAATACAATGAGCCAAAATAAGCAAAATAAAGACACTCATATCATATCAAGACCTTTAAAAAAAAAATAAGTAAATAGCTATTTTTCTTATTCTTGTCGAATGAATTTTTTTTAGCTACATTTACACCGATGAACACGCAGGAGCAATTGCCTAATGTTAGATACAGTACAATGAGCCAAAATAAGCAAAATTAAGACACCTATATCTTTTTAAAACCTTTAAAAAAAATAAAATAAGTAATTAGCTATTTTTCGTATTCTTGCCGTATGAATTTTTTTAAGCTACATTTACACCGATGAACACGCAGGAGCAATTGCTCAATGTTAAGTACAATACATTGAGCCAAAATAAGCAAAATAAAGACACCTATATCTTTTTAAAACCTTTAAAAAAAATAAAATAAGTAAATAGCTATTTTTCTTATTCTTGTCGAATGAATTTTTTTTAGCTACATTTACACCGATGAGCACGCAGGAGCAATTGCTCAATGTTAAGTGCAATACAGTGAGCCAAAATAAGCAAAATTAAGACACTCATATCATATCAAGACCTTTAAAAAAAAAAATAAGTATATAGCTATTTTTCGTATTCTTGTCGAATGAATTTTTTGTAGCTACATTTACACCGATGAACACGCTGGAGCAATTGCATAATGTTAGATACAATACAATGAGCCAAAAAAAGCAAAATTAAGACACCTATATCTTTTTAATACCTTTAAAAAAAATAAAATAAGTAATTAGCTATTTTTCGTATTCTTGCCGTATGAATTTTTTTAAGCTATATTTACACCGATGAACACGCAGGAGCAATTGCTCAATGTTAAGTACAATACATTGAGCCAAAATAAGCAAAATAAAGACACCTATATCTTTTTAAAACCTTTAAAAAAAAAATAAGTAAATAGCTATTTTTCTTATTCTTGCCGAATGAATTTTTTTTAGCCACATTTACGCCGATGAACACGCAAGAACAATTGCTCAGTGTTAAGTACAATACAATGAGCCAAAATAAGCAAAATTAAGACACCTATATCTTTTTAAAACCTTTAAAAAAAATAAAATAAGTAAATAGCTATTTTTCTTATTCTTGTCGAATGAATTTTTTGTAGCTACATTTACACCGATGAACACGCAAGAACAATTGCTCAATGTTAAGTACAATACAATGAGCCAAAATAAGCAAAATTAAGACACCTATATCTTTTTAAAACCTTTAAAAAAAATAAAATAAGTAAATAGCTATTTTTCTTATTCTTGTCGAATGAATTTTTTTTAGCTACATTTACACCGATGAACACGCAGGAGCAATTGCTTAATGTTAAGTGCAATACAGTGAGCCAAAATAAGCAAAATTAAGACACCCATATCATATCAAGACCTTTAAAAAAAAAAATAGGTATATAGCTATTTTTCGTATTCTTGTCGAAAAATTTTTTGTAGCTACATTTACACCGATGAACACGCTGGAGCAATTGCCTAATGTTAGATACAGTACAATGAGCCAAAATAAGCAAAATTAAGACACCTATATCTTTTTAAAACCTTTAAAAAAAATAAAATAAGTAATTAGCTATTTTTCGTATTCTTGCCGTATGAATTTTTTTAAGCTTCATTTACACCGATGAACACGCAAGAGCAATTGCTGAATGTTAAGAACAATACATTGAGCCAAAATAAGCAAAATAAAGACACCTATATCTTTTTAAAACCTTTAAAAAAAATAAAATAAGTAAATAGCTATTTTTCTTATTCTTGTCGAACGAATTTTTTTTAGCTACATTTACACCGATGAACACGCAGGAGCAATTGCTCAATATTAAGTGCAATACAGTGAGCCAAAATAAGCAAAATTAAGACACTCATATCATATCAAGACCTTTAAAAAAAAAAATAAGTATATAGCTATTTTTCGTATTCTTGTCGAATGAATTTTTTGTAGCTACATTTACACCGATGAACACGCTGGAGCAATTGCATAATGTTAGATACAATACAATGAGCCAAAAAAAGCAAAATTAAGACACCTATATCTTTTTAATACCTTTAAAAAAAATAAAATAAGTAATTAGCTATTTTTCGTATTCTTGCCGTATGAATTTTTTTAAGCTATATTTACACCGATGAACACGCAGGAGCAATTGCTCAATGTTAAGTACAATACATTGAGCCAAAATAAGCAAAATAAAGACACCTATATCTTTTTAAAACCTTTAAAAAAAATAAAATAAGTAAATAGCTATTTTTCTTATTCTTGTCGAACGAATTTTTTTTAGCTACATTTACACCGATGAACACGCAGGAGCAATTGCTCAATGTTAAGTACAATACAATGAGCCAAAATAAGCAAAATAAAGACACTCATATCATATCAAGACCTTTAAAAAAAAAATAAGTAAATAGCTATTTTTCTTATTCTTGTCGAATGAATTTTTTTTAGCTACATTTACACCGATGAACACGCAGGAGCAATTGCCTAATGTTAGATACAGTACAATGAGCCAAAATAAGCAAAATTAAGACACCTATATCTTTTTAAAACCTTTAAAAAAAATAAAATAAGTAATTAGCTATTTTTCGTATTCTTGCCGTATGAATTTTTTTAAGCTACATTTACACCGATGAACACGCAGGAGCAATTGCTCAATGTTAAGTACAATACATTGAGCCAAAATAAGCAAAATAAAGACACCTATATCTTTTTAAAACCTTTAAAAAAAATAAAATAAGTAAATAGCTATTTTTCTTATTCTTGTCGAATGAATTTTTTTTAGCTACATTTACACCGATGAGCACGCAGGAGCAATTGCTCAATGTTAAGTGCAATACAGTGAGCCAAAATAAGCAAAATTAAGACACTCATATCATATCAAGACCTTTAAAAAAAAAAATAAGTATATAGCTATTTTTCGTATTCTTGTCGAATGAATTTTTTGTAGCTACATTTACACCGATGAACACGCTGGAGCAATTGCATAATGTTAGATACAATACAATGAGCCAAAAAAAGCAAAATTAAGACACCTATATCTTTTTAATACCTTTAAAAAAAATAAAATAAGTAATTAGCTATTTTTCGTATTCTTGCCGTATGAATTTTTTTAAGCTATATTTACACCGATGAACACGCAGGAGCAATTGCTCAATGTTAAGTACAATACATTGAGCCAAAATAAGCAAAATAAAGACACCTATATCTTTTTAAAACCTTTAAAAAAAAATAAGTAAATAGCTATTTTTCTTATTCTTGTCGAACGAATTTTTTTTAGCTACATTTACACCGATGAACACGCAGGAGCAATTGCTCAATGTTAAGTACAATACAATGAGCCAAAATAAGCAAAATAAAGACACTCATATCATATCAAGACCTTTAAAAAAAAAATAAGTAAATAGCTATTTTTCTTATTCTTGTCGAATGAATTTTTTTTAGCTACATTTACGCCGATGAACACGCAGGAGCAATTGCCTAATGTTAGATACAGTACATTGAGCCAAAATAAGCAAAATTAAGACACCTATATCTTTTTAAAATCTTTAAAAAAAATAAAATAAGTAATTAGCTATTTTTCGTATTCTTGCCGTATGAATTTTTTTAAGCTTCATTTACACCGATGAACACGCAAGAGCAATCGCTGAATGTTAAGTACAATACATTGAGCCAAAATAAGCAAAATAAAGACACCTATATCTTTTTAAAACCTTTAAAAAAAATAAAATAAGTAAATAGCTATTTTTCTTATTCTTGTCGAATGAATTTTTTTTAGCCACATTTACACCGATGAACACGCAAGAACAATTGCTCAATGTTAAGTACAATACAATGAGCCAAAATAAGCAAAATTAAGACACCTATATCTTTTTAAAACCTTTAAAAAAAATAAAATAAGTAAATAGCTATTTTTCTTATTCTTGTCGAATGAATTTTTTTTAGCTACATTTACACCGATGAACACGCAGGAGCAATTGCTCAATGTTAAGTGCAATACAGTGAGCCAAAATAAGCAAAATTAAGACACTCATATCATATCAAGACCTTTAAAAAAAAAAATAAGTATATAGCTATTTTTCGTATTCTTGTCGAATGAATTTTTTGTAGCTACATTTACACCGATGAACACGCTGGAGCAATTGCATAATGTTAGATACAATACAATGAGCCAAAAAAAGCAAAATTAAGACACCTATATCTTTTAAATACCTTTAAAAAAAATAAAATAAGTAATTAGCTATTTTTCGTATTCTTGCCGTATGAATTTTTTTAAGCTATATTTACACCGATGAACACGCAGGAGCAATTGCTCAATGTTAAGTACAATACATTGAGCCAAAATAAGCAAAATAAAGACACCTATATCTTTTTAAAACCTTTAAAAAAAAAATAAGTAAATAGCTATTTTTCTTATTCTTGCCGAATGAATTTTTTTTAGCCACATTTACGCCGATGAACACGCAAGAACAATTGCTCAGTGTTAAGTACAATACAATGAGCCAAAATAAGCAAAATTAAGACACCTATATCTTTTTAAAACCTTTAAAAAAAATAAAATAAGTAAATAGCTATTTTTCTTATTCTTGTCGAATGAATTTTTTGTAGCTACATTTACACCGATGAACACGCAAGAACAATTGCTCAATGTTAAGTACAATACAATGAGCCAAAATAAGCAAAATTAAGACACCTATATCTTTTTAAAACCTTTAAAAAAAATAAAATAAGTAAATAGCTATTTTTCTTATTCTTGTCGAATGAATTTTTTTTAGCTACATTTACACCGATGAACACGCAGGAGCAATTGCTTAATGTTAAGTGCAATACAGTGAGCCAAAATAAGCAAAATTAAGACACCCATATCATATCAAGACCTTTAAAAAAAAAAATAGGTATATAGCTATTTTTCGTATTCTTGTCGAAAAATTTTTTGTAGCTACATTTACACCGATGAACACGCTGGAGCAATTGCCTAATGTTAGATACAGTACAATGAGCCAAAATAAGCAAAATTTAGACACCTATATCTTTTTAAAACCTTTAAAAAAAATAAAATAAGTAATTAGCTATTTTTCGTATTCTTTCCGTATGAATTTTTTTAAGCTACATTTACACCGATGAACACGCAGGAGCAATTGCTCAATGTTAAGTACAATACATTGAGCCAAAATAAGCAAAATAAAGACACCTATATCTTTTTAAAACCTTTAAAAAAAATAAAATAAGTAAATAGCTATTTTTCTTATTCTTGTCGAACGAATTTTTTTTAGCTACATTTACACCGATGAACACGCAGGAGCAATTGCTCAATGTTAAGTACAATACAATGAGCCAAAATAAGCAAAATAAAGACACTCATATCATATCAAGACCTTTAAAAAAAAAATAAGTAAATAGCTATTTTTCTTATTCTTGTCGAATGAATTTTTTTTAGCTACATTTACACCGATGAACACGCAGGAGCAATTGCCTAATGTTAGATACAGTACAGTGAGCCAAAATAAGCAAAATTAAGACACCTATATCTTTTTAAAACCTTTAAAAAAAATAAAATAAGTAATTAGCTATTTTTCGTATTCTTGCCGTATGAATTTTTTTAAGCTACATTTACACCGATGAACACGCAGGAGCAATTGCTCAATGTTAAGTACAATACATTGAGCCAAAATAAGCAAAATAAAGACACCTATATCTTTTTAAAACCTTTAAAAAAAATAAAATAAGTAAATAGCTATTTTTCTTATTCTTGTCGAATGAATTTTTTTTAGCTACATTTACACCGATGAGCACGCAGGAGCAATTGCTCAATGTTAAGTGCAATACAGTGAGCCAAAATAAGCAAAATAAAGACACCTATATCTTTTTAAAACCTTTAAAAAAAAAATAAGTAAATAGCTATTTTTCTTATTCTTGTCGAATGAATTTTTTTTAGCCACATTTACGCCGATGAACACGCAAGAACAATTGCTCAGTGTTAAGTACAATACAATGAGCCTAAAATAAGCAAAATTAAGACACCTATATCTTTTTAAAACCTTTAAAAAAAATAAAATAAGTAAATAGCTATTTTTCTTATTCTTGTCGAATGAATTTTTTGTAGCTACATTTACACCGATGAACACGCAAGAACAATTGCTCAATGTTAAGTACAATACAATGAGCCAAAATAAGCAAAATAAAGACACCTATATCTTTTTAAAACCTTTAAAAAAAATAAAATAAGTAAATAGCTATTTTTCTTATTCTTGTCGAATGAATTTTTTTTAGCCACATTTACACCGATGAACACGCAAGAACAATTGCTCAATGTTAAGTACAATACAATGAGCCAAAATAAGCAAATTTAAGACACCTATATCTTTTTAAAACCTTTAAAAAAAATAAAATAAGTAAATAGCTATTTTTCTTATTCTTGTCGAATGAATTTTTTTTAGCTACATTTACACCGATGAACACGCAGGAGCAATTGCTCAATGTTAAGTGCAATACAATGAGCCAAAATAAGCAAAATTAAGACACTCATATCATATCAAGACCTTTAAAAAAAAAAATAAGTATATAGCTATTTTTCGTATTCTTGTCGAATGAATTTTTTGTAGCTACATTTACACCGATGAACACGCTGGAGCAATTGCATAATGTTAGATACAATACAATGAGCCAAAAAAAGCAAAATTAAGACACCTATATCTTTTTAATACCTTTAAAAAAAATAAAATAAGTAAATAGCTATTTTTCTTATTCTTGTCGAATGAATTTTTTTTAGCTACATTTACACCGATGAGCACGCAGGAGCAATTGCTCAATGTTAAGTGCAATACAGTGAGCCAAAATAAGCAAAATTAAGACACTCATATCATATCAAGACCTTTAAAAAAAAAAATAAGTATATAGCTATTTTTCGTATTCTTGTCGAATGAATTTTTTGTAGCTACATTTACACCGATGAACACGCTGGAGCAATTGCATAATGTTAGATACAATACAATGAGCCAAAAAAAGCAAAATTAAGACACCTATGTCTTTTTAATACCTTTAAAAAAAATAAAATAAGTAATTAGCTATTTTTCGTATTCTTGCCGTATGAATTTTTTTAAGCTATATTTACACCGATGAACACGCAGGAGCAATTGCTCAATGTTAAGTACAATACATTGAGCCAAAATAAACAAAATAAAGACACCTATATCTTTTTAAAACCTTTAAAAAAAAAATAAGTAAATAGCTATTTTTCTTATTCTTGTCGAACGAATTTTTTTTAGCTACATTTACACCGATGAACACGCAGGAGCAATTGCTCAATGTTAAGTACAATACAATGAGCCAAAATAAGCAAAATAAAGACACTCATATCATATCAAGACCTTTAAAAAAAAAATAAGTAAATAGCTATTTTTCTTATTCTTGTCGAATGAATTTTTTGTAGCTACATTTACGCCGATGAACACGCAGGAGCAATTGCCTAATGTTAGATACAGTACAATGAGCCAAAATAAGCAAAATTAAGACACCTATATCTTTTTAAAACCTTTAAAAAAAATAAAATAAGTAAATAGCTATTTTTCTTATTCTTGTCGAATGAATTTTTTGTAGCTACATTTACACCGATGAACACGCAAGAACAATTGCTCAATGTTAAGTACAATACAATGAGCCAAAATAAGCAAAATAAAGACACCTATATCTTTTTAAAACCTTTAAAAAAAATAAAATAAGTAAATAGCCATTTTTCTTATTCTTGTCGAATGAATTTTTTTTAGCCACATTTACACCGATGAACACGCAAGAACAATTGCTCAATGTTAAGTACAATACAATGAGCCAAAATAAGCAAATTTAAGACACCTATATCTTTTTAAAACCTTTAAAAAAAATAAAATAAGTAAATAGCTATTTTTCTTATTCTTGTCGAATGAATTTTTTTTAGCTACATTTACACCGATGAACACGCAGGAGCAATTGCTCAATGTTAAGTGCAATACAATGAGCCAAAATAAGCAAAATTAAGACACTCATATCATATCAAGACCTTTAAAAAAAAAAATAAGTATATAGCTATTTTTCGTATTCTTGTCGAATGAATTTTTTGTAGCTACATTTACACCGATGAACACGCTGGAGCAATTGCATAATGTTAGATACAATACAATGAGCCAAAAAAAGCAAAATTAAGACACCTATATCTTTTTAATACCTTTAAAAAAAATAAAATAAGTAAATAGCTATTTTTCTTATTCTTGTCGAATGAATTTTTTTTAGCTACATTTACACCGATGAGCACGCAGGAGCAATTGCTCAATGTTAAGTGCAATACAGTGAGCCAAAATAAGCAAAATTAAGACACTCATATCATATCAAGACCTTTAAAAAAAAAAATAAGTATATAGCTATTTTTCGTATTCTTGTCGAATGAATTTTTTGTAGCTACATTTACACCGATGAACACGCTGGAGCAATTGCATAATGTTAGATACAATACAATGAGCCAAAAAAAGCAAAATTAAGACACCTATATCTTTTTAATACCTTTAAAAAAAATAAAATAAGTAATTAGCTATTTTTCGTATTCTTGCCGTATGAATTTTTTTAAGCTATATTTACACCGATGAACACGCAGGAGCAATTGCTCAATGTTAAGTACAATACATTGAGCCAAAATAAACAAAATAAAGACACCTATATCTTTTTAAAACCTTTAAAAAAAAAATAAGTAAATAGCTATTTTTCTTATTCTTGTCGAACGAATTTTTTTTAGCTACATTTACACCGATGAACACGCAGGAGCAATTGCTCAATGTTAAGTACAATACAATGAGCCAAAATAAGCAAAATAAAGACACTCATATCATATCAAGACCTTTAAAAAAAAAATAAGTAAATAGCTATTTTTCTTATTCTTGTCGAATGAATTTTTTGTAGCTACATTTACGCCGATGAACACGCAGGAGCAATTGCCTAATGTTAGATACAGTACAATGAGCCAAAATAAGCAAAATTAAGACACCTATATCTTTTTAAAACCTTTAAAAAAAATAAAATAAGTAATTAGCTATTTTTCGTATTCTTGCCGTATGAATTTTTTTAAGCTTCATTTACACCGATGAACACGCAAGAGCAATTGCTGAATGTTAAGTACAATACATTGAGCCAAAATAAGCAAAATAAAGACACCTATATCTTTTTAAAACCTTTAAAAAAAATAAAATAAGTAAATAGCTATTTTTCTTATTCTTGTCGAATGAATTTTTTTTAGCCACATTTACACCGATGAACACGCAAGAACAATTGCTCAATGTTAAGTACAATACAATGAGCCAAAATAAGCAAAATTAAGACACCTATATCTTTTTAAAACCTTTAAAAAAAATAAAATAAGTAAATAGCTATTTTTCTTATTCTTGTCGAATGAATTTTTGGTAGCTACATTTACACCGATGAACACGCTGGAGCAATTGCATAATGTTAGATACAATACAATGAGCCAAAAAAAGCAAAATTAAGACACCTATATCTTTTTAATACCTTTAAAAAAAATAAAATAAGTAATTAGCTATTTTTCGTATTCTTGCCGTATGAATTTTTTTAAGCTATATTTACACCGATGAACACGCAGGAGCAATTGCTCAATGTTAAGTACAATACATTGAGCCAAAATAAGCAAAATAAAGACACCTATATCTTTTTAAAACCTTTAAAAAAAAAATAAGTAAATAGCTATTTTTCTTATTCTTGTCGAATGAATTTTTTTTAGCCACATTTACGCCGATGAACACGCAAGAACAATTGCTCAGTGTTAAGTACAATACAACGAGCCAAAATAAGCAAAATTAAGACACCTATATCTTTTTAAAACCTTTAAAAAAAATAAAATAAGTAAATAGCTATTTTTCTTATTCTTGTCGAATGAATTTTTTGTAGCTACATTTACACCGATGAACACGCAAGAACAATTGCTCAATGTTAAGTACAATACAGTGAGCCAAAATAAGCAAAATTAAGACACCTATATCTTTTTAAAACCTTTAAAAAAAATAAAATAAGTAAATAGCTATTTTTCTTATTCTTGTCGAATGAATTTTTTTTAGCTACATTTTCACCGATGAACACGCAGGAGCAATTGCTTAATGTTAAGTGCAATACAGTGAGCCAAAATAAGCAAAATTAAGACACCCATATCATATCAAGACCTTTAAAAAAAAAAATAAGTATATAGCTATTTTTCGTATTCTTGTCGAATGAATTTTTTGTAGCTACATTTACACCGATGAACACGCTGGAGCAATTGCCTAATGTTAGATACAGTACAATGAGCCAAAATAAGCAAAATTTAGACACCTATATCTTTTTAAAACCTTTAAAAAAAATAAAATAAGTAATTAGCTATTTTTCGTATTCTTTCCGTATGAATTTTTTTAAGCTACATTTACACCGATGAACACGCAGAAGCAATTGCTCAATGTTAAGTACAATACATTGAGCCAAAATAAGCAAAATAAAGACACCTATATCTTTTTAAAACCTTTAAAAAAAATAAAATAAGTAAATAGCTATTTTTCTTATTCTTGTCGAACGAATTTTTTTTAGCTACATTTACACCGATGAACACGCAGGAGCAATTGCTCAATGTTAAGTACAATACAATGAGCCAAAATAAGCAAAATAAAGACACTCATATCATATCAAGACCTTTAAAAAAAAAATAAGTAAATAGCTATTTTTCTTATTCTTGTCGAATGAATTTTTTTTAGCTACATTTACACCGATGAACACGCAGGAGCAATTGCCTAATGTTAGATACAGTACAGTGAGCCAAAATAAGCAAAATTAAGACACCTATATCTTTTTAAAACCTTTAAAAAAAATAAAATAAGTAATTAGCTATTTTTCGTATTCTTGCCGTATGAATTTTTTTAAGCTACATTTACACCGATGAACACGCAGGAGCAATTGCTCAATGTTAAGTACAATACATTGAGCCAAAATAAGCAAAATAAAGACACCTATATCTTTTTAAAACCTTTAAAAAAAATAAAATAAGTAAATAGCTATTTTTCTTATTCTTGTCGAATGAATTTTTTTTAGCCACATTTACGCCGATGAACACGCAAGAACAATTGCTCAGTGTTAAGTACAATACAATGAGCCAAAATAAGCAAAATTAAGACACCTATATCTTTTTAAAACCTTTAAAAAAAATAAAATAAGTAAATAGCTATTTTTCTTATTCTTGTCGAATGAATTTTTTGTAGCTACATTTACACCGATGAACACGCAAGAACAATTGCTCAATGTTAAGTACAATACAATGAGCCAAAATAAGCAAAATAAAGACACCTATATCTTTTTAAAACCTTTAAAAAAAATAAAATAATTAAATAGCTATTTTTCTTATTCTTGTCGAATGAATTTTTTTTAGCTACATTTACACCGATGAACACGCAGGAGCAATTGCTCAATGTTAAGTGCAATACAGTGAGCCAAAATAAGCAAGATTAAGACACTCATATCATATCAAGACCTTTAAAAAAAAAAATAAGTATATAGCTATTTTTCGTATTCTTTCGAATGAATTTTTTGTAGCTACATTTACACCGATGAACACGCTGGAGCAATTGCATAATGTTAGATACAATACAATGAGAAAAAAAAAGCAAAATTCAGACACCTATATCTTTTTAATACCTTTAAAAAAAATAAAATAAGTAAATAGCTATTTTTCTTATTCTTGTCGAATGAATTTTTTTTAGCTACATTTACACCGATGAGCACGCAGGAGCAATTGCTCAATGTTAAGTGCAATACAGTGAGCCAAAATAAGCAAAATTAAGACACTCATATCATATCAAGACCTTTAAAAAAAAAAATAAGTATATAGCTATTTTTCGTATTCTTGTCGAATGAATTTTTTGTAGCTACATTTACACCGATGAACACGCTGGAGCAATTGCATAATGTTAGATACAATACAATGAGAAAAAAAAAGCAAAATTCAGACACCTATATCTTTTTAATACCTTTAAAAAAAATAAAATAAGTAAATAGCTATTTTTCTTATTCTTGTCGAATGAATTTTTTTTAGCTACATTTACACCGATGAGCACGCAGGAGCAATTGCTCAATGTTAAGTGCAATACAGTGAGCCAAAATAAGCAAAATTAAGACACTCATATCATATCAAGACCTTTAAAAAAAAAAATAAGTATATAGCTATTTTTCGTATTCTTGTCGAATGAATTTTTTGTAGCTACATTTACACCGATGAACACGCTGGAGCAATTGCATAATGTTAGATACAATACAATGAGCCAAAAAAAGCAAAATAAAGACACGTATATCTTTTTAAAACCTTTAAAAAAAATAAAATAAGTAAATAGCTATTTTTCTTATTCTTGTCGAATGAATTTTTTTTAGCTACATTTACACCGATGAGCACGCAGGAGCAATTGCTCAATGTTAAGTGCAATACAGTGAGCCAAAATAAGCAAAATTAAGACACTCATATCATATCAAGACCTTTAAAAAAAAAAAAAGTATATAGCTATTTTTCGTATTCTTGTCGAATGAATTTTTTGTAGCTACATTTACACCGATGAACACGCTGGAGCAATTGCATAATGTTAGATACAATACAATGAGTCAAAAAAAGCAAAATTAAGACACCTATATCTTTTTAAAACCTTTAAAAAAAATAAAATAAGTAATTAGCTATTTTTCGTATTCTTGCCGTATGAATTTTTTTAAGCTATATTTACACCGATGAACACGCAGGAGCAATTGCTCAATGTTAAGTACAATACATTGAGCCAAAATAAGCAAAATAAAGACACCTATATCTTTTTAAAACCTTTAAAAAAAAAATAAGTAAATAGCTATTTTTCTTATTCTTGTCGAATGAATTTTTTTTAGCCACATTTACGCCGATGAACACGCAAGAACAATTGCTCAGTGTTAAGTACAATACAATGAGCCAAAATAAGCAAAATTAAGACACCTATATCTTTTTAAAACCTTTAAAAAAAATAAAATAAGTAAATAGCTATTTTTCTTATTCTTGTCGAATGAATTTTTTGTAGCTACATTTACACCGATGAACACGCAAGAACAATTGCTCAATGTTAAGTACAATACAATGAGCCAAAATAAGCAAAATAGAGACACCTATATCTTTTTAAAACCTTTAAAAAAAATAAAATAAGTAAATAGCTATTTTTCTTATTCTTGTCGAATGAATTTTTTTTAGCCACATTTACACCGATGAACACGCAAGAACAATTGCTCAATGTTAAGTACAATACAATGAGCCAAAATAAGCAAAATTAAGACACCTATATCTTTCTAAAACCTTTAAAAAAAATAAAATAAGTAAATAGCTATTTTTCTTATTCTTGTCGAATGAATTTTTTTTAGCTACATTTACACCGATGAACACGCAGGAGCAATTGCTCAATGTTAAGTGCAATACAGTGAGCCAAAATAAGCAAAATTAAGACACTCATATCATATCAAGACCTTTAAAAAAAAAAATAAGTATATAGCTATTTTTCGTATTCTTGTCGAATGAATTTTTGTAGCTACATTTACACCGATGAACACGCTGGAGCAATTGCATAATGTTAGATACAATACAATGAGCCAAAAAAAGCAAAATTAAGACACCTATATCTTTTTAATACCTTTAAAAAAAATAAAATAAGTAAATAGCTATTTTTCTTATTCTTGTCGAATGAATTTTTTTTAGCTACATTTACACCGATGAGCACGCAGGAGCAATTGCTCAATGTTAAGTGCAATACAGTGAGCCAAAATAAGCAAAATTAAGACACTCATATCATATCAAGACCTTTAAAAAAAAAAATAAGTATATAGCTATTTTTCGTATTCTTGTCGAATGAGTTTTTTGTAGCTACATTTACACCGATGAACACGCTGGAGCAATTGCATAATGTTAGATACAATACAATGAGCCAAAAAAAGCAAAATAAAGACACCTATATCTTTTTAAAACCTTTAAAAAAAAAATAAGTAAATAGCTATTTTTCTTATTCTTGTCGAATGAATTTTTTTTAGCCACATTTACGCCGATGAACACGCAAGAACAATTGCTCAGTGTTAAGTACAATACAATGAGCCAAAATAAGCAAAATTAAGACACCTATATCTTTTTAAAACCTTTAAAAAAAATAAAATAAGTAAATAGCTATTTTTCTTATTCTTGTCGAATGAATTTTTTGTAGCTACATTTACACCGATGAACACGCAAGAACAATTGCTCAATGTTAAGTACAATACAATGAGCCAAAATAAGCAAAATAAAGACATCTATATCTTTTTAAAACCTTTAAAAAAAATAAAATAAGTAAATAGCTATTTTTCTTATTCTTGTCGAATGAATTTTTTTTAGCCACATTTACACCGATGAACACGCAAGAACAATTGCTCAATGTTAAGTACAATACAATGAGCCAAAATAAGCAAAATTAAGACACCTATATCTTTTTAAAACCTTTAAAAAAAATAAAATAAGTAAATAGCTATTTTTCTTATTCTTGTCGAATGAATTTTTTTTAGCTACATTTACACCGATGAACACGCAGGAGCAATTGCTCAATGTTAAGTGCAATACAGTGAGCCACAATAAGCAAAATTAAGACACTCATATCATATCAAGACCTTTAAAAAAAAAAATAAGTATATAGCTATTTTTCGTATTCTTGTCGAATGAATTTTTTGTAGCTACATTTACACCGATGAACACGCTGGAGCAATTGCATAATGTTAGATACAATACAATGAGCCAAAAAAAGCAAAATTAAGACACCTATATCTTTTTAATACCTTTAAAAAAAATAAAATAAGTAAATAGCTATTTTTCTTATTCTTGTCGAATGAATTTTTTTTAGCTACATTTACACCGATGAGCACGCAGGAGCAATTGCTCAATGTTAAGTGCAATACAGTGAGCCAAAATAAGCAAAATTAAGACACTCGTATCATATCAAGACCTTTAAAAAAAAAAATAAGTATATAGCTATTTTTCGTATTCTTGTCGAATGAATTTTTTGTAGCTACATTTACACCGATGAACACGCTGGAGCAATTGCATAATGTTAGATACAATACAATGAGCCAAAAAAAGCAAAATTAAGACACCTATATCTTTTTAATACCTTTAAAAAAAATAAAATAAGTAATTAGCTATTTTTCGTATTCTTGCCGTATGAATTTTTTTAAGCTATATTTACACCGATGAACACGCAGGAGCAATTGCTCAATGTTAAGTACAATACATTGAGCCAAAATAAGCAAAATAAAGACACCTATATCTTTTTAAAACCTTTAAAAAAAAATAAGTAAATAGCTATTTTTCTTATTCTTGTCGAATGAATTTTTTGTAGCTACATTTACACCGATGAACACGCTGGAGCAATTGCATAATGTTAGATACAATACAATGAGCCAAAAAAAGCAAAATTAAGACACCTATATCTTTTTAATACCTTTAAAAAAAATAAAATAAGTAATTAGCTATTTTTCGTATTCTTGCCGTATGAATTTTTTTAAGCTATATTTACACCGATGAACACGCAGGAGCAATTGCTCAATGTTAAGTACAATACATTGAGCCAAAATAAGCAAAATAAAGACACCTATATCTTTTTAAAACCTTTAAAAAAAAATAAGTAAATAGCTATTTTTCTTATTCTTGTCGAACGAATTTTTTTTAGCTACATTTACACCGATGAACACGCAGGAGCAATTGCTCAATGTTAAGTACAATACAATGAGCCAAAATAAGCAAAATAAAGACACTCATATCATATCAAGACCTTTAAAAAAAAAATAAGTAAATAGCTATTTTTCTTATTCTTGTCGAATGAATTTTGTTTAGCTACATTTACGCCGATGAACACGCAGGAGCAATTGCCTAATGTTAGATACAGTACAATGAGCCAAAATAAGCAAAATTAAGACACCTATATCTTTTTAAAACCTTTAAAAAAAATAAAATAAGTAATTAGCTATTTTTCGTATTCTTGCCGTATGAATTTTTTTAAGCTTCATTTACACCGATGAACACGCAAGAGCAATTGCTGAATGTTAAGTACAATACATTGAGCCAAAATAAGCAAAATAAAGACACCTATATCTTTTTAAAACCTTTAAAAAAAAAATAAGTAAATAGCTATTTTTCTTATTCTTGTCGAATGAATTTTTTTTAGCCACATTTACGCCGATGAACACGCAAGAACAATTGCTCAGTGTTAAGTACAATACAATGAGCCAAAATAAGCAAAATTAAGACACCTATATCTTTTTAAAACCTTTAAAAAAAATAAAATAAGTAAATAGCTATTTTTCTTATTCTTGTCGAATGAATTTTTTGTAGCTACATTTACACCGATGAACACGCAAGAACAATTGCTCAATGTTAAGTACAATACAATGAGCCAAAATAAGCAAAATAAAGACACCTATATCTTTTTAAAACCTTTAAAAAAAATAAAATAAGTAAATAGCTATTTTTCTTATTCTTGTCGAATGAATTTTTTTTAGCCACATTTACACCGATGAACACGCAACAACAATTGCTCAATGTTAAGTACAATACAATGAGCCAAAATAAGCAAAATTAAGACACCTATATCTTTTTAAAACCTTTAAAAAAAATAAAATAAATAAATAGCTATTTTTCTTATTCTTGTCGAATGAATTTTTTTAGCTACATTTACACCGATGAACACGCAGGAGCAATTGCTCAATGTTAAGTGCAATACAGTGAGCCAAAATAAGCAAAATTAAGACACTCATATCATATCAAGACCTTTAAAAAAAAAAATAAGTATATAGCTATTTTTCGTATTCTTGTCGAATGAATTTTTTGTAGCTACATTTACACCGATGAACACGCTGGAGCAATTGCATAATGTTAGATACAATACAATGAGCCAAAAAAAGCAAAATTAAGACACCTATATCTTTTTAATACCTTCAAAAAAAATAAAATAAGTAAATAGCTATTTTTCTTATTCTTGTCGAATGAATTTTTTTTAGCTACATTTACACCGATGAGCACGCAGGAGCAATTGCTCAATGTTAAGTGCAATACAGTGAGCCAAAATAAGCAAAATTAAGACACTCATATCATATCAAGACCTTTAAAAAAAAAAATAAGTATATAGCTATTTTTCGTATTCTTGTCGAATGAATTTTTTGTAGCTACATTTACACCGATGAACACGCTGGAGCAATTGCATAATGTTAGATACAATACAATGAGCCAAAAAAAGCAAAATAAAGACACCTATATCTTTTTAAAACCTTTAAAAAAAAAATAAGTAAATAGCTATTTTTCTTATTCTTGTCGAATGAATTTTTTTTAGCCACATTTACGCCGATGAACACGCAAGAACAATTGCTCAGTGTTAAGTACAATACAATGAGCCAAAATAAGCAAAATTAAGACACCTATATCTTTTTAAAACCTTTAAAAAAAATAAAATAAGTAAATAGCTATTTTTCTTATTCTTGTCGAATGAATTTTTTGTAGCTACATTTACACCGATGAACACGCAAGAACAATTGCTCAATGTTAAGTACAATACAATGAGCCAAAATAAGCAAAATAAAGACACCTATATCTTTTTAAAACCTTTAAAAAAAATAAAATAAGTAAATAGCTATTTTTCTTATTCTTGTCGAATGAATTTTTTTTAGCCACATTTACACCGATGAACACGCAAGAACAATTGCCCAATGTTAAGTACAATACAATGAGCCAAAATAAGCAAAATTAAGACACCTATATCTTTTTAAAACCTTTAAAAAAAATAAAATAAGTAAATAGCTATTTTTCTTATTCTTGTCGAATGAATTTTTTGTAGCTACATTTACACCGATGAACACGCAAGAACAATTGCTCAATGTTAAGTACAATAAAATGAGCCAAAATAAGCAAAATAAAGACACCTATATCTTTTTAAAACCTTTAAAAAAAATAAAATAATTAAATAGCTATTTTTCTTATTCTTGTCGAATGAATTTTTTTTAGCCACATTTACACCGATGAACACGCAAGAACAATTGCTCAATGTTAAGTACAATACAATGAGCCAAAATAAGCAAAATTAAGACACCTATATCTTTTTAAAACCTTTAAAAAAAATAAAATAAGTAAATAGCTATTTTTCTTATTCTTGTCGAATGAATTTTTTTTAGCTACATTTACACCGATGAACACGCAGGAGCAATTGCTCAATGTTAAGTGCAATACAGTGAGCCAAAATAAGCAAGATTAAGACACTCATATCATATCAAGACCTTTAAAAAAAAAAATAAGTATATAGCTATTTTTCGTATTCTTTCGAATGAATTTTTTGTAGCTACATTTACACCGATGAACACGCTGGAGCAATTGCATAATGTTAGATACAATACAATGAGAAAAAAAAAGCAAAATTCAGACACCTATATCTTTTTAATACCTTTAAAAAAAATAAAATAAGTAAATAGCTATTTTTCTTATTCTTGTCGAATGAATTTTTTTTAGCTACATTTACACCGATGAGCACGCAGGAGCAATTGCTCAATGTTAAGTGCAATACAGTGAGCCAAAATAAGCAAAATTAAGACACTCATATCATATCAAGACCTTTAAAAAAAAAAATAAGTATATAGCTATTTTTCGTATTCTTGTCGAATGAATTTTTTGTAGCTACATTTACACCGATGAACACGCTGGAGCAATTGCATAATGTTAGATACAATACAATGAGCCAAAAAAAGCAAAATAAAGACACGTATATCTTTTTAAAACCTTTAAAAAAAATAAAATAAGTAAATAGCTATTTTTCTTATTCTTGTCGAATGAATTTTTTTTAGCTACATTTACACCGATGAGCACGCAGGAGCAATTGCTCAATGTTAAGTGCAATACAGTGAGCCAAAATAAGCAAAATTAAGACACTCATATCATATCAAGACCTTTAAAAAAAAAAAAAGTATATAGCTATTTTTCGTATTCTTGTCGAATGAATTTTTTGTAGCTACATTTACACCGATGAACACGCTGGAGCAATTGCATAATGTTAGATACAATACAATGAGTCAAAAAAAGCAAAATTAAGACACCTATATCTTTTTAAAACCTTTAAAAAAAATAAAATAAGTAATTAGCTATTTTTCGTATTCTTGCCGTATGAATTTTTTTAAGCTATATTTACACCGATGAACACGCAGGAGCAATTGCTCAATGTTAAGTACAATACATTGAGCCAAAATAAGCAAAATAAAGACACCTATATCTTTTTAAAACCTTTAAAAAAAAAATAAGTAAATAGCTATTTTTCTTATTCTTGTCGAATGAATTTTTTTTAGCCACATTTACGCCGATGAACACGCAAGAACAATTGCTCAGTGTTAAGTACAATACAATGAGCCAAAATAAGCAAAATTAAGACACCTATATCTTTTTAAAACCTTTAAAAAAAATAAAATAAGTAAATAGCTATTTTTCTTATTCTTGTCGAATGAATTTTTTGTAGCTACATTTACACCGATGAACACGCAAGAACAATTGCTCAATGTTAAGTACAATACAATGAGCCAAAATAAGCAAAATAGAGACACCTATATCTTTTTAAAACCTTTAAAAAAAATAAAATAAGTAAATAGCTATTTTTCTTATTCTTGTCGAATGAATTTTTTTTAGCCACATTTACACCGATGAACACGCAAGAACAATTGCTCAATGTTAAGTACAATACAATGAGCCAAAATAAGCAAAATTAAGACACCTATATCTTTTTAAAACCTTTAAAAAAAATAAAATAAGTAAATAGCTATTTTTCTTATTCTTGTCGAATGAATTTTTTTTAGCTACATTTACACCGATGAACACGCAGGAGCAATTGCTCAATGTTAAGTGCAATACAGTGAGCCAAAATAAGCAAAATTAAGACACTCATATCATATCAAGACCTTTAAAAAAAAAAATAAGTATATAGCTATTTTTCGTATTCTTGTCGAATGAATTTTTGTAGCTACATTTACACCGATGAACACGCTGGAGCAATTGCATAATGTTAGATACAATACAATGAGCCAAAAAAAGCAAAATTAAGACACCTATATCTTTTTAATACCTTTAAAAAAAATAAAATAAGTAAATAGCTATTTTTCTTATTCTTGTCGAATGAATTTTTTTTAGCTACATTTACACCGATGAGCACGCAGGAGCAATTGCTCAATGTTAAGTGCAATACAGTGAGCCAAAATAAGCAAAATTAAGACACTCATATCATATCAAGACCTTTAAAAAAAAAAATAAGTATATAGCTATTTTTCGTATTCTTGTCGAATGAGTTTTTTGTAGCTACATTTACACCGATGAACACGCTGGAGCAATTGCATAATGTTAGATACAATACAATGAGCCAAAAAAAGCAAAATAAAGACACCTATATCTTTTTAAAACCTTTAAAAAAAAAATAAGTAAATAGCTATTTTTCTTATTCTTGTCGAATGAATTTTTTTTAGCCACATTTACGCCGATGAACACGCAAGAACAATTGCTCAGTGTTAAGTACAATACAATGAGCCAAAATAAGCAAAATTAAGACACCTATATCTTTTTAAAACCTTTAAAAAAAATAAAATAAGTAAATAGCTATTTTTCTTATTCTTGTCGAATGAATTTTTTGTAGCTACATTTACACCGATGAACACGCAAGAACAATTGCTCAATGTTAAGTACAATACAATGAGCCAAAATAAGCAAAATAAAGACATCTATATCTTTTTAAAACCTTTAAAAAAAATAAAATAAGTAAATAGCTATTTTTCTTATTCTTGTCGAATGAATTTTTTTTAGCCACATTTACACCGATGAACACGCAAGAACAATTGCTCAATGTTAAGTACAATACAATGAGCCAAAATAAGCAAAATTAAGACACCTATATCTTTTTAAAACCTTTAAAAAAAATAAAATAAGTAAATAGCTATTTTTCTTATTCTTGTCGAATGAATTTTTTTTAGCTACATTTACACCGATGAACACGCAGGAGCAATTGCTCAATGTTAAGTGCAATACAGTGAGCCACAATAAGCAAAATTAAGACACTCATATCATATCAAGACCTTTAAAAAAAAAAATAAGTATATAGCTATTTTTCGTATTCTTGTCGAATGAATTTTTTGTAGCTACATTTACACCGATGAACACGCTGGAGCAATTGCATAATGTTAGATACAATACAATGAGCCAAAAAAAGCAAAATTAAGACACCTATATCTTTTTAATACCTTTAAAAAAAATAAAATAAGTAAATAGCTATTTTTCTTATTCTTGTCGAATGAATTTTTTTTAGCTACATTTACACCGATGAGCACGCAGGAGCAATTGCTCAATGTTAAGTGCAATACAGTGAGCCAAAATAAGCAAAATTAAGACACTCGTATCATATCAAGACCTTTAAAAAAAAAAATAAGTATATAGCTATTTTTCGTATTCTTGTCGAATGAATTTTTTGTAGCTACATTTACACCGATGAACACGCTGGAGCAATTGCATAATGTTAGATACAATACAATGAGCCAAAAAAAGCAAAATTTAGACACCTATATCTTTTTAATACCTTTAAAAAAAATAAAATAAGTAATTAGCTATTTTTCGTATTCTTGCCGTATGAATTTTTTTAAGCTATATTTACACCGATGAACACGCAGGAGCAATTGCTCAATGTTAAGTACAATACATTGAGCCAAAATAAGCAAAATAAAGACACCTATATCTTTTTAAAACCTTTAAAAAAAAATAAGTAAATAGCTATTTTTCTTATTCTTGTCGAACGAATTTTTTTTAGCTACATTTACACCGATGAACACGCAGGAGCAATTGCTCAATGTTAAGTACAATACAATGAGCCAAAATAAGCAAAATAAAGACACTCATATCATATCAAGACCTTTAAAAAAAAAATAAGTAAATAGCTATTTTTCGTATTCTTGTCGAATGAGTTTTTTGTAGCTACATTTACACCGATGAACACGCTGGAGCAATTGCATAATGTTAGATACAATACAATGAGCCAAAAAAAGCAAAATAAAGACACCTATATCTTTTTAAAACCTTTAAAAAAAAAATAAGTAAATAGCTATTTTTCTTATTCTTGTCGAATGAATTTTTTTTAGCCACATTTACGCCGATGAACACGCAAGAACAATTGCTCAGTGTTAAGTACAATACAATGAGCCAAAATAAGCAAAATTAAGACACCTATATCTTTTTAAAACCTTTAAAAAAAATAAAATAAGTAAATAGCTATTTTTCTTATTCTTGTCGAATGAATTTTTTGTAGCTACATTTACACCGATGAACACGCAAGAACAATTGCTCAATGTTAAGTACAATACAATGAGCCAAAATAAGCAAAATAAAGACATCTATATCTTTTTAAAACCTTTAAAAAAAATAAAATAAGTAAATAGCTATTTTTCTTATTCTTGTCGAATGAATTTTTTTTAGCCACATTTACACCGATGAACACGCAAGAACAATTGCTCAATGTTAAGTACAATACAATGAGCCAAAATAAGCAAAATTAAGACACCTATATCTTTTTAAAACCTTTAAAAAAAATAAAATAAGTAAATAGCTATTTTTCTTATTCTTGTCGAATGAATTTTTTTTAGCTACATTTACACCGATGAACACGCAGGAGCAATTGCTCAATGTTAAGTGCAATACAGTGAGCCACAATAAGCAAAATTAAGACACTCATATCATATCAAGACCTTTAAAAAAAAAAATAAGTATATAGCTATTTTTCGTATTCTTGTCGAATGAATTTTTTGTAGCTACATTTACACCGATGAACACGCTGGAGCAATTGCATAATGTTAGATACAATACAATGAGCCAAAAAAAGCAAAATTAAGACACCTATATCTTTTTAATACCTTTAAAAAAAATAAAATAAGTAAATAGCTATTTTTCTTATTCTTGTCGAATGAATTTTTTTTAGCTACATTTACACCGATGAGCACGCAGGAGCAATTGCTCAATGTTAAGTGCAATACAGTGAGCCAAAATAAGCAAAATTAAGACACTCGTATCATATCAAGACCTTTAAAAAAAAAAATAAGTATATAGCTATTTTTCGTATTCTTGTCGAATGAATTTTTTGTAGCTACATTTACACCGATGAACACGCTGGAGCAATTGCATAATGTTAGATACAATACAATGAGCCAAAAAAAGCAAAATTTAGACACCTATATCTTTTTAATACCTTTAAAAAAAATAAAATAAGTAATTAGCTATTTTTCGTATTCTTGCCGTATGAATTTTTTTAAGCTATATTTACACCGATGAACACGCAGGAGCAATTGCTCAATGTTAAGTACAATACATTGAGCCAAAATAAGCAAAATAAAGACACCTATATCTTTTTAAAACCTTTAAAAAAAAATAAGTAAATAGCTATTTTTCTTATTCTTGTCGAACGAATTTTTTTTAGCTACATTTACACCGATGAACACGCAGGAGCAATTGCTCAATGTTAAGTACAATACAATGAGCCAAAATAAGCAAAATAAAGACACTCATATCATATCAAGACCTTTAAAAAAAAAATAAGTAAATAGCTATTTTTCTTATTCTTGTCGAATGAATTTTGTTTAGCTACATTTACGCCGATGAACACGCAGGAGCAATTGCCTAATGTTAGATACAGTACAATGAGCCAAAATAAGCAAAATTAAGACACCTATATCTTTTTAAAACCTTTAAAAAAAATAAAATAAGTAATTAGCTATTTTTCGTATTCTTGCCGTATGAATTTTTTTAAGCTTCATTTACACCGATGAACACGCAAGAGCAATTGCTGAATGTTAAGTACAATACATTGAGCCAAAATAAGCAAAATAAAGACACCTATATCTTTTTAAAACCTTTAAAAAAAAAATAAGTAAATAGCTATTTTTCTTATTCTTGTCGAATGAATTTTTTTTAGCCACATTTACGCCGATGAACACGCAAGAACAATTGCTCAGTGTTAAGTACAATACAATGAGCCAAAATAAGCAAAATTAAGACACCTATATCTTTTTAAAACCTTTAAAAAAAATAAAATAAGTAAATAGCTATTTTTCTTATTCTTGTCGAATGAATTTTTTGTAGCTACATTTACACCGATGAACACGCAAGAACAATTGCTCAATGTTAAGTACAATACAATGAGCCAAAATAAGCAAAATAAAGACACCTATATCTTTTTAAAACCTTTAAAAAAAATAAAATAAGTAAATAGCTATTTTTCTTATTCTTGTCGAATGAATTTTTTTTAGCCACATTTACACCGATGAACACGCAACAACAATTGCTCAATGTTAAGTACAATACAATGAGCCAAAATAAGCAAAATTAAGACACCTATATCTTTTTAAAACCTTTAAAAAAAATAAAATAAATAAATAGCTATTTTTCTTATTCTTGTCGAATGAATTTTTTTAGCTACATTTACACCGATGAACACGCAGGAGCAATTGCCCAATGTTAAGTGCAATACAGTGAGCCAAAATAAGCAAAATTAAGACACTCATATCATATCAAGACCTTTAAAAAAAAAAATAAGTATATAGCTATTTTTCGTATTCTTGTCGAATGAATTTTTTGTAGCTACATTTACACCGATGAACACGCTGGAGCAATTGCATAATGTTAGATACAATACAATGAGCCAAAAAAAGCAAAATTAAGACACCTATATCTTTTTAATACCTTTAAAAAAAATAAAATAAGTAAATAGCTATTTTTCTTATTCTTGTCGAATGAATTTTTTTTAGCTACATTTACACCGATGAGCACGCAGGAGCAATTGCTCAATGTTAAGTGCAATACAGTGAGCCAAAATAAGCAAAATTAAGACACTCGTATCATATCAAGACCTTTAAAAAAAAAAATAAGTATATAGCTATTTTTCGTATTCTTGTCGAATGAATTTTTTGTAGCTACATTTACACCGATGAACACGCTGGAGCAATTGCATAATGTTAGATACAATACAATGAGCCAAAAAAAGCAAAATTTAGACACCTATATCTTTTTAATACCTTTAAAAAAAATAAAATAAGTAATTAGCTATTTTTCGTATTCTTGCCGTATGAATTTTTTTAAGCTATATTTACACCGATGAACACGCAGGAGCAATTGCTCAATGTTAAGTACAATACATTGAGCCAAAATAAGCAAAATAAAGACACCTATATCTTTTTAAAACCTTTAAAAAAAAATAAGTAAATAGCTATTTTTCTTATTCTTGTCGAACGAATTTTTTTTAGCTACATTTACACCGATGAACACGCAGGAGCAATTGCTCAATGTTAAGTACAATACAATGAGCCAAAATAAGCAAAATAAAGACACTCATATCATATCAAGACCTTTAAAAAAAAAATAAGTAAATAGCTATTTTTCTTATTCTTGTCGAATGAATTTTGTTTAGCTACATTTACGCCGATGAACACGCAGGAGCAATTGCCTAATGTTAGATACAGTACAATGAGCCAAAATAAGCAAAATTAAGACACCTATATCTTTTTAAAACCTTTAAAAAAAATAAAATAAGTAATTAGCTATTTTTCGTATTCTTGCCGTATGAATTTTTTTAAGCTTCATTTACACCGATGAACACGCAAGAGCAATTGCTGAATGTTAAGTACAATACATTGAGCCAAAATAAGCAAAATAAAGACACCTATATCTTTTTAAAACCTTTAAAAAAAAAATAAGTAAATAGCTATTTTTCTTATTCTTGTCGAATGAATTTTTTTTAGCCACATTTACGCCGATGAACACGCAAGAACAATTGCTCAGTGTTAAGTACAATACAATGAGCCAAAATAAGCAAAATTAAGACACCTATATCTTTTTAAAACCTTTAAAAAAAATAAAATAAGTAAATAGCTATTTTTCTTATTCTTGTCGAATGAATTTTTTGTAGCTACATTTACACCGATGAACACGCAAGAACAATTGCTCAATGTTAAGTACAATACAATGAGCCAAAATAAGCAAAATAAAGACACCTATATCTTTTTAAAACCTTTAAAAAAAATAAAATAAGTAAATAGCTATTTTTCTTATTCTTGTCGAATGAATTTTTTTTAGCCACATTTACACCGATGAACACGCAACAACAATTGCTCAATGTTAAGTACAATACAATGAGCCAAAATAAGCAAAATTAAGACACCTATATCTTTTTAAAACCTTTAAAAAAAATAAAATAAATAAATAGCTATTTTTCTTATTCTTGTCGAATGAATTTTTTTAGCTACATTTACACCGATGAACACGCAGGAGCAATTGCCCAATGTTAAGTGCAATACAGTGAGCCAAAATAAGCAAAATTAAGACACTCATATCATATCAAGACCTTTAAAAAAAAAAATAAGTATATAGCTATTTTTCGTATTCTTGTCGAATGAATTTTTTGTAGCTACATTTACACCGATGAACACGCTGGAGCAATTGCATAATGTTAGATACAATACAATGAGCCAAAAAAAGCAAAATTAAGACACCTATATCTTTTTAATACCTTTAAAAAAAATAAAATAAGTAAATAGCTATTTTTCTTATTCTTGTCGAATGAATTTTTTTTAGCTACATTTACACCGATGAGCACGCAGGAGCAATTGCTCAATGTTAAGTGCAATACAGTGAGCCAAAATAAGCAAAATTAAGACACTCATATCATATCAAGACCTTTAAAAAAAAAAATAAGTATATAGCTATTTTTCGTATTCTTGTCGAATGAATTTTTTGTAGCTACATTTACACCGATGAACACGCTGGAGCAATTGCATAATGTTAGATACAATACAATGAGCCAAAAAAAGCAAAATAAAGACACCTATATCTTTTTAAAACCTTTAAAAAAAAAATAAGTAAATAGCTATTTTTCTTATTCTTGTCGAATGAATTTTTTTTAGCCACATTTACGCCGATGAACACGGAAGAACAATTGCTCAGTGTTAAGTACAATACAATGAGCCAAAATAAGCAAAATTAAGACACCTATATCTTTTTAAAACCTTTAAAAAAAATAAAATAAGTAAATAGCTATTTTTCTTATTCTTGTCGAATGAATTTTTTGTAGCTACATTTACACCGATGAACACGCAAGAACAATTGCTCAATGTTAAGTACAATACAATGAGCCAAAATAAGCAAAATAAAGACACCTATATCTTTTTAAAACCTTTAAAAAAAATAAAATAAGTAAATAGCTATTTTTCTTATTCTTGTCGAATGAATTTTTTTTAGCCACATTTACACCGATGAACACGCAAGAACAATTGCCCAATGTTAAGTACAATACAATGAGCCAAAATAAGCAAAATTAAGACACCTATATCTTTTTAAAACCTTTAAAAAAAATAAAATAAGTAAATAGCTATTTTTCTTATTCTTGTCGAATGAATTTTTTTTAGCTACATTTACACCGATGAACACGCAGGAGCAATTGCTCAATGTTAAGTGCAATACAGTGAGCCACAATAAGCAAAATTAAGACACTCATATCATATCAAGACCTTTAAAAAAAAAAATAAGTATATAGCTATTTTTCGTATTCTTGTCGAATGAATTTTTTGTAGCTACATTTACACCGATGAACACGCTGGAGCAATTGCATAATGTTAGATACAATACAATGAGCCAAAAAAAGCAAAATTAAGACACCTATATCTTTTTAATACCTTTAAAAAAAATAAAATAAGTAAATAGCTATTTTTCTTATTCTTGTCGAATGAATTTTTTTTAGCTACATTTACACCGATGAGCACGCAGGAGCAATTGCTCAATGTTAAGTGCAATACAGTGAGCCAAAATAAGCAAAATTAAGACACTCATATCATATCAAGACCTTTAAAAAAAAAAATAAGTATATAGCTATTTTTCGTATTCTTGTCGAATGAATTTTTTGTAGCTACATTTACACCGATGAACACGCTGGAGCAATTGCATAATGTTAGATACAATACAATGAGCCAAAAAAAGCAAAATTAAGACACCTATATCTTTTTAATACCTTTAAAAAAAATAAAATAAGTAATTAGCTATTTTTCGTATTCTTGCCGTATGAATTTTTTTAAGCTATATTTACACCGATGAACACGCAGGAGCAATTGCTCAATGTTAAGTACAATACATTGAGCCAAAATAAGCAAAATAAAGACACCTATATCTTTTTAAAACCTTTAAAAAAAAATAAGTAAATAGCTATTTTTCTTATTCTTGTCGAACGAATTTTTTTTAGCTACATTTACACCGATGAACACGCAGGAGCAATTGCTCAATGTTAAGTACAATACAATGAGCCAAAATAAGCAAAATAAAGACACTCATATCATATCAAGACCTTTAAAAAAAAAATAAGTAAATAGCTATTTTTCTTATTCTTGTCGAATGAATTTTTTTTAGCTACATTTACGCCGATGAACACGCAGGAGCAATTGCCTAATGTTAGATACAGTACAATGAGCCAAAATAAGCAAAATTAAGACACCTATATCTTTTTAAAACCTTTAAAAAAAATAAAATAAGTAATTAGCTATTTTTCGTATTCTTGCCGTATGAATTTTTTTAAGCTTCATTTACACCGATGAACACGCAAGAGCAATTGCTGAATGTTAAGTACAATACATTGAGCCAAAATAAGCAAAATAAAGACACCTATATCTTTTTAAAACCTTTAAAAAAAAAATAAGTAAATAGCTATTTTTCTTATTCTTGTCGAATGAATTTTTTTTAGCCACATTTACGCCGATGAACACGCAAGAACAATTGCTCAGTGTTAAGTACAATACAATGAGCCAAAATAAGCAAAATTAAGACACCTATATCTTTTTAATACCTTTAAAAAAAATAAAATAAGTAAATAGCTATTTTTCTTATTCTTGTCGAATGAATTTTTTTTAGCTACATTTACACCGATGAGCACGCAGGAGCAATTGCTCAATGTTAAGTGCAATACAGTGAGCCAAAATAAGCAAAATTAAGACACTCATATCATATCAAGACCTTTAAAAAAAAAAATAAGTATATAGCTATTTTTCGTATTCTTGTCGAATGAATTTTTTGTAGCTACATTTACACCGATGAACACGCTGGAGCAATTGCATAATGTTAGATACAATACAATGAGCCAAAAAAAGCAAAATAAAGACACCTATATCTTTTTAAAACCTTTAAAAAAAAAATAAGTAAATAGCTATTTTTCTTATTCTTGTCGAATGAATTTTTTTTAGCCACATTTACGCCGATGAACACGCAAGAACAATTGCTCAGTGTTAAGTACAATACAATGAGCCAAAATAAGCAAAATTAAGACACCTATATCTTTTTAATACCTTTAAAAAAAATAAAATAAGTAAATAGCTATTTTTCTTATTCTTGTCGAATGAATTTTTTTTAGCTACATTTACACCGATGAGCACGCAGGAGCAATTGCTCAATGTTAAGTGCAATACAGTGAGCCAAAATAAGCAAAATTAAGACACTCATATCATATCAAGACCTTTAAAAAAAAAAATAAGTATATAGCTATTTTTCGTATTCTTGTCGAATGAATTTTTTGTAGCTACATTTACACCGATGAACACGCTGGAGCAATTGCATAATGTTAGATACAATACAATGAGCCAAAAAAAGCAAAATTAAGACACCTATATCTTTTTAATACCTTTAAAAAAAATAAAATAAGTAATTAGCTATTTTTCGTATTCTTGCCGTATGAATTTTTTTAAGCTATATTTACACCGATGAACACGCAGGAGCAATTGCTCAATGTTAAGTACAATACATTGAGCCAAAATAAGCAAAATAAAGACACCTATATCTTTTTAAAACCTTTAAAAAAAAATAAGTAAATAGCTATTTTTCTTATTCTTGTCGAACGAATTTTTTTTAGCTACATTTACACCGATGAACACGCAGGAGCAATTGCTCAATGTTAAGTACAATACAATGAGCCAAAATAAGCAAAATAAAGACACTCATATCATATCAAGACCTTTAAAAAAAAAATAAGTAAATAGCTATTTTTCTTATTCTTGTCGAATGAATTTTTTTTAGCTACATTTACGCCGATGAACACGCAGGAGCAATTGCCTAATGTTAGATACAGTACAATGAGCCAAAATAAGCAAAATTAAGACACCTATATCTTTTTAAAACCTTTAAAAAAAATAAAATAAGTAATTAGCTATTTTTCGTATTCTTGCCGTATGAATTTTTTTAAGCTTCATTTACACCGATGAACACGCAAGAGCAATTGCTGAATGTTAAGTACAATACATTGAGCCAAAATAAGCAAAATAAAGACACCTATATCTTTTTAAAACCTTTAAAAAAAAAATAAGTAAATAGCTATTTTTCTTATTCTTGTCGAATGAATTTTTTTTAGCCACATTTACGCCGATGAACACGCAAGAACAATTGCTCAGTGTTAAGTACAATACAATGAGCCAAAATAAGCAAAATTAAGACACCTATATCTTTTTAAAACCTTTAAAAAAAATAAAATAAGTAAATAGCTATTTTTCTTATTCTTGTCGAATGAATTTTTTGTAGCTACATTTACACCGATGAACACGCAAGAACAATTGCTCAATGTTAAGTACAATACAATGAGCCAAAATAAGCAAAATAAAGACACCTATATCTTTTTAAAACCTTTAAAAAAAATAAAATAAGTAAATAGCTATTTTTCTTATTCTTGTCGAATGAATTTTTTTTAGCCACATTTACACCGATGAACACGCAACAACAATTGCTCAATGTTAAGTACAATACAATGAGCCAAAATAAGCAAAATTAAGACACCTATATCTTTTTAAAACCTTTAAAAAAAATAAAATAAATAAATAGCTATTTTTCTTATTCTTGTCGAATGAATTTTTTTAGCTACATTTACACCGATGAACACGCAGGAGCAATTGCCCAATGTTAAGTGCAATACAGTGAGCCAAAATAAGCAAAATTAAGACACTCATATCATATCAAGACCTTTAAAAAAAAAAATAAGTATATAGCTATTTTTCGTATTCTTGTCGAATGAATTTTTTGTAGCTACATTTACACCGATGAACACGCTGGAGCAATTGCATAATGTTAGATACAATACAATGAGCCAAAAAAAGCAAAATTAAGACACCTATATCTTTTTAATACCTTTAAAAAAAATAAAATAAGTAAATAGCTATTTTTCTTATTCTTGTCGAATGAATTTTTTTTAGCTACATTTACACCGATGAGCACGCAGGAGCAATTGCTCAATGTTAAGTGCAATACAGTGAGCCAAAATAAGCAAAATTAAGACACTCGTATCATATCAAGACCTTTAAAAAAAAAAATAAGTATATAGCTATTTTTCGTATTCTTGTCGAATGAATTTTTTGTAGCTACATTTACACCGATGAACACGCTGGAGCAATTGCATAATGTTAGATACAATACAATGAGCCAAAAAAAGCAAAATTTAGACACCTATATCTTTTTAATACCTTTAAAAAAAATAAAATAAGTAATTAGCTATTTTTCGTATTCTTGCCGTATGAATTTTTTTAAGCTATATTTACACCGATGAACACGCAGGAGCAATTGCTCAATGTTAAGTACAATACATTGAGCCAAAATAAGCAAAATAAAGACACCTATATCTTTTTAAAACCTTTAAAAAAAAATAAGTAAATAGCTATTTTTCTTATTCTTGTCGAACGAATTTTTTTTAGCTACATTTACACCGATGAACACGCAGGAGCAATTGCTCAATGTTAAGTACAATACAATGAGCCAAAATAAGCAAAATAAAGACACTCATATCATATCAAGACCTTTAAAAAAAAAATAAGTAAATAGCTATTTTTCTTATTCTTGTCGAATGAATTTTGTTTAGCTACATTTACGCCGATGAACACGCAGGAGCAATTGCCTAATGTTAGATACAGTACAATGAGCCAAAATAAGCAAAATTAAGACACCTATATCTTTTTAAAACCTTTAAAAAAAATAAAATAAGTAATTAGCTATTTTTCGTATTCTTGCCGTATGAATTTTTTTAAGCTTCATTTACACCGATGAACACGCAAGAGCAATTGCTGAATGTTAAGTACAATACATTGAGCCAAAATAAGCAAAATAAAGACACCTATATCTTTTTAAAACCTTTAAAAAAAAAATAAGTAAATAGCTATTTTTCTTATTCTTGTCGAATGAATTTTTTTTAGCCACATTTACGCCGATGAACACGCAAGAACAATTGCTCAGTGTTAAGTACAATACAATGAGCCAAAATAAGCAAAATTAAGACACCTATATCTTTTTAAAACCTTTAAAAAAAATAAAATAAGTAAATAGCTATTTTTCTTATTCTTGTCGAATGAATTTTTTGTAGCTACATTTACACCGATGAACACGCAAGAACAATTGCTCAATGTTAAGTACAATACAATGAGCCAAAATAAGCAAAATAAAGACACCTATATCTTTTTAAAACCTTTAAAAAAAATAAAATAAGTAAATAGCTATTTTTCTTATTCTTGTCGAATGAATTTTTTTTAGCCACATTTACACCGATGAACACGCAACAACAATTGCTCAATGTTAAGTACAATACAATGAGCCAAAATAAGCAAAATTAAGACACCTATATCTTTTTAAAACCTTTAAAAAAAATAAAATAAATAAATAGCTATTTTTCTTATTCTTGTCGAATGAATTTTTTTAGCTACATTTACACCGATGAACACGCAGGAGCAATTGCCCAATGTTAAGTGCAATACAGTGAGCCAAAATAAGCAAAATTAAGACACTCATATCATATCAAGACCTTTAAAAAAAAAAATAAGTATATAGCTATTTTTCGTATTCTTGTCGAATGAATTTTTTGTAGCTACATTTACACCGATGAACACGCTGGAGCAATTGCATAATGTTAGATACAATACAATGAGCCAAAAAAAGCAAAATTAAGACACCTATATCTTTTTAATACCTTTAAAAAAAATAAAATAAGTAAATAGCTATTTTTCTTATTCTTGTCGAATGAATTTTTTTTAGCTACATTTACACCGATGAGCACGCAGGAGCAATTGCTCAATGTTAAGTGCAATACAGTGAGCCAAAATAAGCAAAATTAAGACACTCATATCATATCAAGACCTTTAAAAAAAAAAATAAGTATATAGCTATTTTTCGTATTCTTGTCGAATGAATTTTTTGTAGCTACATTTACACCGATGAACACGCTGGAGCAATTGCATAATGTTAGATACAATACAATGAGCCAAAAAAAGCAAAATAAAGACACCTATATCTTTTTAAAACCTTTAAAAAAAAAATAAGTAAATAGCTATTTTTCTTATTCTTGTCGAATGAATTTTTTTTAGCCACATTTACGCCGATGAACACGGAAGAACAATTGCTCAGTGTTAAGTACAATACAATGAGCCAAAATAAGCAAAATTAAGACACCTATATCTTTTTAAAACCTTTAAAAAAAATAAAATAAGTAAATAGCTATTTTTCTTATTCTTGTCGAATGAATTTTTTGTAGCTACATTTACACCGATGAACACGCAAGAACAATTGCTCAATGTTAAGTACAATACAATGAGCCAAAATAAGCAAAATAAAGACACCTATATCTTTTTAAAACCTTTAAAAAAAATAAAATAAGTAAATAGCTATTTTTCTTATTCTTGTCGAATGAATTTTTTTTAGCCACATTTACACCGATGAACACGCAAGAACAATTGCCCAATGTTAAGTACAATACAATGAGCCAAAATAAGCAAAATTAAGACACCTATATCTTTTTAAAACCTTTAAAAAAAATAAAATAAGTAAATAGCTATTTTTCTTATTCTTGTCGAATGAATTTTTTTTAGCTACATTTACACCGATGAACACGCAGGAGCAATTGCTCAATGTTAAGTGCAATACAGTGAGCCACAATAAGCAAAATTAAGACACTCATATCATATCAAGACCTTTAAAAAAAAAAATAAGTATATAGCTATTTTTCGTATTCTTGTCGAATGAATTTTTTGTAGCTACATTTACACCGATGAACACGCTGGAGCAATTGCATAATGTTAGATACAATACAATGAGCCAAAAAAAGCAAAATTAAGACACCTATATCTTTTTAATACCTTTAAAAAAAATAAAATAAGTAAATAGCTATTTTTCTTATTCTTGTCGAATGAATTTTTTTTAGCTACATTTACACCGATGAGCACGCAGGAGCAATTGCTCAATGTTAAGTGCAATACAGTGAGCCAAAATAAGCAAAATTAAGACACTCATATCATATCAAGACCTTTAAAAAAAAAAATAAGTATATAGCTATTTTTCGTATTCTTGTCGAATGAATTTTTTGTAGCTACATTTACACCGATGAACACGCTGGAGCAATTGCATAATGTTAGATACAATACAATGAGCCAAAAAAAGCAAAATTAAGACACCTATATCTTTTTAATACCTTTAAAAAAAATAAAATAAGTAATTAGCTATTTTTCGTATTCTTGCCGTATGAATTTTTTTAAGCTATATTTACACCGATGAACACGCAGGAGCAATTGCTCAATGTTAAGTACAATACATTGAGCCAAAATAAGCAAAATAAAGACACCTATATCTTTTTAAAACCTTTAAAAAAAAATAAGTAAATAGCTATTTTTCTTATTCTTGTCGAACGAATTTTTTTTAGCTACATTTACACCGATGAACACGCAGGAGCAATTGCTCAATGTTAAGTACAATACAATGAGCCAAAATAAGCAAAATAAAGACACTCATATCATATCAAGACCTTTAAAAAAAAAATAAGTAAATAGCTATTTTTCTTATTCTTGTCGAATGAATTTTTTTTAGCTACATTTACGCCGATGAACACGCAGGAGCAATTGCCTAATGTTAGATACAGTACAATGAGCCAAAATAAGCAAAATTAAGACACCTATATCTTTTTAAAACCTTTAAAAAAAATAAAATAAGTAATTAGCTATTTTTCGTATTCTTGCCGTATGAATTTTTTTAAGCTTCATTTACACCGATGAACACGCAAGAGCAATTGCTGAATGTTAAGTACAATACATTGAGCCAAAATAAGCAAAATAAAGACACCTATATCTTTTTAAAACCTTTAAAAAAAAAATAAGTAAATAGCTATTTTTCTTATTCTTGTCGAATGAATTTTTTTTAGCCACATTTACGCCGATGAACACGCAAGAACAATTGCTCAGTGTTAAGTACAATACAATGAGCCAAAATAAGCAAAATTAAGACACCTATATCTTTTTAATACCTTTAAAAAAAATAAAATAAGTAAATAGCTATTTTTCTTATTCTTGTCGAATGAATTTTTTTTAGCTACATTTACACCGATGAGCACGCAGGAGCAATTGCTCAATGTTAAGTGCAATACAGTGAGCCAAAATAAGCAAAATTAAGACACTCATATCATATCAAGACCTTTAAAAAAAAAAATAAGTATATAGCTATTTTTCGTATTCTTGTCGAATGAATTTTTTGTAGCTACATTTACACCGATGAACACGCTGGAGCAATTGCATAATGTTAGATACAATACAATGAGCCAAAAAAAGCAAAATAAAGACACCTATATCTTTTTAAAACCTTTAAAAAAAAAATAAGTAAATAGCTATTTTTCTTATTCTTGTCGAATGAATTTTTTTTAGCCACATTTACGCCGATGAACACGCAAGAACAATTGCTCAGTGTTAAGTACAATACAATGAGCCAAAATAAGCAAAATTAAGACACCTATATCTTTTTAATACCTTTAAAAAAAATAAAATAAGTAAATAGCTATTTTTCTTATTCTTGTCGAATGAATTTTTTTTAGCTACATTTACACCGATGAGCACGCAGGAGCAATTGCTCAATGTTAAGTGCAATACAGTGAGCCAAAATAAGCAAAATTAAGACACTCATATCATATCAAGACCTTTAAAAAAAAAAATAAGTATATAGCTATTTTTCGTATTCTTGTCGAATGAATTTTTTGTAGCTACATTTACACCGATGAACACGCTGGAGCAATTGCATAATGTTAGATACAATACAATGAGCCAAAAAAAGCAAAATTAAGACACCTATATCTTTTTAATACCTTTAAAAAAAATAAAATAAGTAATTAGCTATTTTTCGTATTCTTGCCGTATGAATTTTTTTAAGCTATATTTACACCGATGAACACGCAGGAGCAATTGCTCAATGTTAAGTACAATACATTGAGCCAAAATAAGCAAAATAAAGACACCTATATCTTTTTAAAACCTTTAAAAAAAAATAAGTAAATAGCTATTTTTCTTATTCTTGTCGAACGAATTTTTTTTAGCTACATTTACACCGATGAACACGCAGGAGCAATTGCTCAATGTTAAGTACAATACAATGAGCCAAAATAAGCAAAATAAAGACACTCATATCATATCAAGACCTTTAAAAAAAAAATAAGTAAATAGCTATTTTTCTTATTCTTGTCGAATGAATTTTTTTTAGCTACATTTACGCCGATGAACACGCAGGAGCAATTGCCTAATGTTAGATACAGTACAATGAGCCAAAATAAGCAAAATTAAGACACCTATATCTTTTTAAAACCTTTAAAAAAAATAAAATAAGTAATTAGCTATTTTTCGTATTCTTGCCGTATGAATTTTTTTAAGCTTCATTTACACCGATGAACACGCAAGAGCAATTGCTGAATGTTAAGTACAATACATTGAGCCAAAATACGCAAAATAAAGACACCTATATCTTTTTAAAACCTTTAAAAAAAAAATAAGTAAATAGCTATTTTTCTTATTCTTGTCGAATGAATTTTTTTTAGCCACATTTACGCCGATGAACACGCAAGAACAATTGCTCAGTGTTAAGTACAATACAATGAGCCAAAATAAGCAAAATTAAGACACCTATATCTTTTTAAAACCTTTAAAAAAAATAAAATAAGTAAATAGCTATTTTTCTTATTCTTGTCGAATGAATTTTTTGTAGCTACATTTACACCGATGAACACGCAAGAACAATTGCTCAATGTTAAGTACAATACAATGAGCCAAAATAAGCAAAATAAAGACACCTATATCTTTTTAAAACCTTTAAAAAAAATAAAATAAGTAAATAGCTATTTTTCTTATTCTTGTCGAATGAATTTTTTTTAGCCACATTTACACCGATGAACACGCAAGAACAATTGCTCATTGTTAAGTACAATACAATGAGCCAAAATAAGCAAAATTAAGACACCTATATCTTTTTAAAACCTTTAAAAAAAATAAAATAAATAAATAGCTATTTTTCTTATTCTTGTCGAATGAATTTTTTTTAGCTACATTTACACCAATGAACACGCAGGAGCAATTGCTCAATGTTAAGTGCAATACAGTGAGCCAAAATAAGCAAAATTAAGACACTCATATCATATCAAGACCTTTAAAAAAAAAAATAAGTATATAGCTATTTTTCGTATTCTTGTCGAATGAATTTTTTGTAGCTACATTTACACCGATGAACACGCTGGAGCAATTGCATAATGTTAGATACAATACAATGAGCCAAAAAAAGCAAAATTAAGACACCTATATCTTTTTAATACCTTTAAAAAAAATAAAATAAGTAAATAGCTATTTTTCTTATTCTTGTCGAATGAATTTTTTTTAGCTACATTTACACCGATGAGCACGCAGGAGCAATTGCTCAATGTTAAGTGCAATACAGTGAGCCAAAATAAGCAAAATTAAGACACTCATATCATATCAAGACCTTTAAAAAAAAAAATAAGTATATAGCTATTTTTCGTATTCTTGTCGAATGAATTTTTTGTAGCTACATTTACACCGATGAACACGCTGGAGCAATTGCATAATGTTAGATACAATACAATGAGCCAAAAAAAGCAAAATTAAGACACCTATATCTTTTTAATACCTTTAAAAAAAATAAAATAAGTAATTAGCTATTTTTCGTATTCTTGCCGTATGAATTTTTTTAAGCTATATTTACACCGATGAACACGCAGGAGCAATTGCTCAATGTTAAGTACAATACATTGAGCCAAAATAAGCAAAATAAAGACACCTATATCTTTTTAAAACCTTTAAAAAAAAATAAGTAAATAGCTATTTTTCTTATTCTTGTCGAACGAATTTTTTTTAGCTACATTTACACCGATGAACACGCAGGAGCAATTGCTCAATGTTAAGTACAATACAATGAGCCAAAATAAGCAAAATAAAGACACTCATATCATATCAAGACCTTTAAAAAAAAAATAAGTAAATAGCTATTTTTCTTATTCTTGTCGAATGAATTTTTTTTAGCTACATTTACGCCGATGAACACGCAGGAGCAATTGCCTAATGTTAGATACAGTACAATGAGCCAAAATAAGCAAAATTAAGACACCTATATCTTTTTAAAACCTTTAAAAAAAATAAAATAAGTAATTAGCTATTTTTCGTATTCTTGCCGTATGAATTTTTTTAAGCTTCATTTACACCGATGAACACGCAAGAGCAATTGCTGAATGTTAAGTACAATACATTGAGCCAAAATAAGCAAAATAAAGACACCTATATCTTTTTAAAACCTTTAAAAAAAAAATAAGTAAATAGCTATTTTTCTTATTCTTGTCGAATGAATTTTTTTTAGCCACATTTACGCCGATGAACACGCAAGAACAATTGCTCAGTGTTAAGTACAATACAATGAGCCAAAATAAGCAAAATTAAGACACCTATATCTTTTTAATACCTTTAAAAAAAATAAAATAAGTAAATAGCTATTTTTCTTATTCTTGTCGAATGAATTTTTTTTAGCTACATTTACACCGATGAGCACGCAGGAGCAATTGCTCAATGTTAAGTGCAATACAGTGAGCCAAAATAAGCAAAATTAAGACACTCATATCATATCAAGACCTTTAAAAAAAAAAATAAGTATATAGCTATTTTTCGTATTCTTGTCGAATGAATTTTTTGTAGCTACATTTACACCGATGAACACGCTGGAGCAATTGCATAATGTTAGATACAATACAATGAGCCAAAAAAAGCAAAATAAAGACACCTATATCTTTTTAAAACCTTTAAAAAAAAAATAAGTAAATAGCTATTTTTCTTATTCTTGTCGAATGAATTTTTTTTAGCCACATTTACGCCGATGAACACGCAAGAACAATTGCTCAGTGTTAAGTACAATACAATGAGCCAAAATAAGCAAAATTAAGACACCTATATCTTTTTAATACCTTTAAAAAAAATAAAATAAGTAAATAGCTATTTTTCTTATTCTTGTCGAATGAATTTTTTTTAGCTACATTTACACCGATGAGCACGCAGGAGCAATTGCTCAATGTTAAGTGCAATACAGTGAGCCAAAATAAGCAAAATTAAGACACTCATATCATATCAAGACCTTTAAAAAAAAAAATAAGTATATAGCTATTTTTCGTATTCTTGTCGAATGAATTTTTTGTAGCTACATTTACACCGATGAACACGCTGGAGCAATTGCATAATGTTAGATACAATACAATGAGCCAAAAAAAGCAAAATTAAGACACCTATATCTTTTTAATACCTTTAAAAAAAATAAAATAAGTAATTAGCTATTTTTCGTATTCTTGCCGTATGAATTTTTTTAAGCTATATTTACACCGATGAACACGCAGGAGCAATTGCTCAATGTTAAGTACAATACATTGAGCCAAAATAAGCAAAATAAAGACACCTATATCTTTTTAAAACCTTTAAAAAAAAATAAGTAAATAGCTATTTTTCTTATTCTTGTCGAACGAATTTTTTTTAGCTACATTTACACCGATGAACACGCAGGAGCAATTGCTCAATGTTAAGTACAATACAATGAGCCAAAATAAGCAAAATAAAGACACTCATATCATATCAAGACCTTTAAAAAAAAAATAAGTAAATAGCTATTTTTCTTATTCTTGTCGAATGAATTTTTTTTAGCTACATTTACGCCGATGAACACGCAGGAGCAATTGCCTAATGTTAGATACAGTACAATGAGCCAAAATAAGCAAAATTAAGACACCTATATCTTTTTAAAACCTTTAAAAAAAATAAAATAAGTAATTAGCTATTTTTCGTATTCTTGCCGTATGAATTTTTTTAAGCTTCATTTACACCGATGAACACGCAAGAGCAATTGCTGAATGTTAAGTACAATACATTGAGCCAAAATACGCAAAATAAAGACACCTATATCTTTTTAAAACCTTTAAAAAAAAAATAAGTAAATAGCTATTTTTCTTATTCTTGTCGAATGAATTTTTTTTAGCCACATTTACGCCGATGAACACGCAAGAACAATTGCTCAGTGTTAAGTACAATACAATGAGCCAAAATAAGCAAAATTAAGACACCTATATCTTTTTAAAACCTTTAAAAAAAATAAAATAAGTAAATAGCTATTTTTCTTATTCTTGTCGAATGAATTTTTTGTAGCTACATTTACACCGATGAACACGCAAGAACAATTGCTCAATGTTAAGTACAATACAATGAGCCAAAATAAGCAAAATAAAGACACCTATATCTTTTTAAAACCTTTAAAAAAAATAAAATAAGTAAATAGCTATTTTTCTTATTCTTGTCGAATGAATTTTTTTTAGCCACATTTACACCGATGAACACGCAAGAACAATTGCTCATTGTTAAGTACAATACAATGAGCCAAAATAAGCAAAATTAAGACACCTATATCTTTTTAAAACCTTTAAAAAAAATAAAATAAATAAATAGCTATTTTTCTTATTCTTGTCGAATGAATTTTTTTTAGCTACATTTACACCAATGAACACGCAGGAGCAATTGCTCAATGTTAAGTGCAATACAGTGAGCCAAAATAAGCAAAATTAAGACACTCATATCATATCAAGACCTTTAAAAAAAAAAATAAGTATATAGCTATTTTTCGTATTCTTGTCGAATGAATTTTTTGTAGCTACATTTACACCGATGAACACGCTGGAGCAATTGCATAATGTTAGATACAATACAATGAGCCAAAAAAAGCAAAATTAAGACACCTATATCTTTTTAATACCTTTAAAAAAAATAAAATAAGTAAATAGCTATTTTTCTTATTCTTGTCGAATGAATTTTTTTTAGCTACATTTACACCGATGAGCACGCAGGAGCAATTGCTCAATGTTAAGTGCAATACAGTGAGCCAAAATAAGCAAAATTAAGACACTCATATCATATCAAGACCTTTAAAAAAAAAAATAAGTATATAGCTATTTTTCGTATTCTTGTCGAATGAATTTTTTGTAGCTACATTTACACCGATGAACACGCTGGAGCAATTGCATAATGTTAGATACAATACAATGAGCCAAAAAAAGCAAAATAAAGACACCTATATCTTTTTAAAACCTTTAAAAAAAAAATAAGTAAATAGCTATTTTTCTTATTCTTGTCGAATGAATTTTTTTTAGCCACATTTACGCCGATGAACACGCAAGAACAATTGCTCAGTGTTAAGTACAATACAATGAGCCAAAATAAGCAAAATTAAGACACCTATATCTTTTTAAAACCTTTAAAAAAAATAAAATAAGTAAATAGCTATTTTTCTTATTCTTGTCGAATGAATTTTTTGTAGCTACATTTACACCGATGAACACGCAAGAACAATTGCTCAATGTTAAGTACAATACAATGAGCCAAAATAAGCAAAATAAAGACACCTATATCTTTTTAAAACCTTTAAAAAAAATAAAATAAGTAAATAGCTATTTTTCTTATTCTTGTCGAATGAATTTTTTTTAGCCACATTTACACCGATGAACACGCAAGAACAATTGCTCAATGTTAAGTACAATACAATGAGCCAAAATAAGCAAAATTAAGACACCTATATCTTTTTAAAACCTTTAAAAAAAATAAAATAAGTAAATAGCTATTTTTCTTATTCTTGTCGAATGAATTTTTTTTAGCTACATTTACACCGATGAACACGCAGGAGCAATTGCTCAATGTTAAGTGCAATACAGTGAGCCACAATAAGCAAAATTAAGACACTCATATCATATCAAGACCTTTAAAAAAAAAAATAAGTATATAGCTATTTTTCGTATTCTTGTCGAATGAATTTTTTGTAGCTACATTTACACCGATGAACACGCTGGAGCAATTGCATAATGTTAGATACAATACAATGAGCCAAAAAAAGCAAAATTAAGACACCTATATCTTTTTAATACCTTTAAAAAAAATAAAATAAGTAAATAGCTATTTTTCTTATTCTTGTCGAATGAATTTTTTTTAGCTACATTTACACCGATGAGCACGCAGGAGCAATTGCTCAATGTTAAGTGCAATACAGTGAGCCAAAATAAGCAAAATTAAGACACTCATATCATATCAAGACCTTTAAAAAAAAAAATAAGTATATAGCTATTTTTCGTATTCTTGTCGAATGAATTTTTTGTAGCTACATTTACACCGATGAACACGCTGGAGCAATTGCATAATGTTAGATACAATACAATGAGCCAAAAAAAGCAAAATTAAGACACCTATATCTTTTTAATACCTTTAAAAAAAATAAAATAAGTAATTAGCTATTTTTCGTATTCTTGCCGTATGAATTTTTTTAAGCTATATTTACACCGATGAACACGCAGGAGCAATTGCTCAATGTTAAGTACAATACATTGAGCCAAAATAAGCAAAATAAAGACACCTATATCTTTTTAAAACCTTTAAAAAAAAATAAGTAAATAGCTATTTTTCTTATTCTTGTCGAACGAATTTTTTTTAGCTACATTTACACCGATGAACACGCAGGAGCAATTGCTCAATGTTAAGTACAATACAATGAGCCAAAATAAGCAAAATAAAGACACTCATATCATATCAAGACCTTTAAAAAAAAAATAAGTAAATAGCTATTTTTCTTATTCTTGTCGAATGAATTTTTTTTAGCTACATTTACGCCGATGAACACGCAGGAGCAATTGCATAATGTTAGATACAGTACAATGAGCCAAAATAAGCAAAATTAAGACACCTATATCTTTTTAAAACCTTTAAAAAAAATAAAATAAGTAATTAGCTATTTTTCGTATTCTTGCCGTATGAATTTTTTTAAGCTTCATTTACACCGATGAACACGCAAGAGCAATTGCTGAATGTTAAGTACAATACATTGAGCCAAAATAAGCAAAATAAAGACACCTATATCTTTTTAAAACCTTTAAAAAAAATAAAATAAGTAAATAGCTATTTTTCTTATTCTTGTCGAATGAATTTTTTTTAGCCACATTTACACCGATGAACACGCAAGAACAATTGCTCAATGTTAAGTACAATACAATGAGCCAAAATAAGCAAAATTAAGACACCTATATCTTTTTAAAACCTTTAAAAAAAATAAAATAAGTAAATAGCTATTTTTCTTATTCTTGTCGAATGAATTTTTTTTAGCTACATTTACACCGATGAACACGCAGGAGCAATTGCTCAATGTTAAGTGCAATACAGTGAGCCAAAATAAGCAAAATTAAGACACTCATATCATATCAAGACCTTTAAAAAAAAAAATAAGTATATAGCTATTTTTCGTATTCTTGTCGAATGAATTTTTTGTAGCTACATTTACACCGATGAACACGCTGGAGCAATTGCATAATGTTAGATACAATACAATGAGCCAAAAAAAGCAAAATTAAGACACCTATATCTTTTTAATACCTTTAAAAAAAATAAAATAAGTAAATAGCTATTTTTCTTATTCTTGTCGAATGAATTTTTTTTAGCTACATTTACACCGATGAGCACGCAGGAGCAATTGCTCAATGTTAAGTGCAATACAGTGAGCCAAAATAAGCAAAATTAATACACTCATATCATATCAAGACCTTTAAAAAAAAAAATAAGTATATAGCTATTTTTCGTATTCTTGTCGAATGAATTTTTTGTAGCTACATTTACACCGATGAACACGCTGGAGCAATTGCATAATGTTAGATACAATACAATGAGCCAAAAAAAGCAAAATTAAGACACCTATATCTTTTTAATACCTTTAAAAAAAATAAAATAAGTAATTAGCTATTTTTCATATTCTTGCCGTATGAATTTTTTTAAGCTATATTTACACCGATGAACACGCAGGAGCAATTGCTCAATGTTAAGTACAATACATTGAGCCAAAATAAGCAAAATAAAGACACCTATATCTTTTTAAAACCTTTAAAAAAAAAATAAGTAAATAGCTATTTTTCTTATTCTTGTCGAACGAATTTTTTTTAGCTACATTTACACCGATGAACACGCAGGAGCAATTGCTCAATGTTAAGTACAATACAATGAGCCAAAATAAGCAAAATAAAGACACTCATATCATATCAAGACCTTTAAAAAAAAAATAAGTAAATAGCTATTTTTCTTATTCTTGTCGAATGAATTTTTTTTAGCTACATTTACGCCGATGAACACGCAGGAGCAATTGCCTAATGTTAGATACAGTACAATGAGCCAAAATAAGCAAAATTAAGACACCTATATCTTTTTAAAACCTTTAAAAAAAATAAAATAAGTAATTAGCTATTTTTCGTATTCTTGTCGAACGAATTTTTTTTAGCTACATTTACACCGATGAACACGCAGGAGCAATTGCTCAATGTTAAGTACAATACAATGAGCCAAAATAAGCAAAATAAAGACACTCATATCATATCAAGACCTTTAAAAAAAAAATAAGTAAATAGCTATTTTTCTTATTCTTGTCGAATGAATTTTTTTTAGCTACATTTACACGGATGAACACGCAGGAGCAATTGCCTAATGTTAGATACAGTACAATGAGCCAAAATAAGCAAAATTAAGACACCTATATCTTTTTAAAACCTTTAAAAAAAATAAAATAAGTAATTAGCTATTTTTCGTATTCTTGCCGTATGAATTTTTTTAAGCTACATTTACACCGATGAACACGCAGGAGCAATTGCTCAATGTTAAGTACAATACATTGAGCCAAAATAAGCAAAATAAAGACACCTATATCTTTTTAAAACCTTTAAAAAAAATAAAATAAGTAAATAGCTATTTTTCTTATTCTTGTCGAATGAATTTTTTTTAGCTACATTTACACCGATGAGCACGCAGGAGCAATTGCTCAATGTTAAGTGCAATACAGTGAGCCAAAATAAGCAAAATTAAGACACTCATATCATATCAAGACCTTTAAAAAAAAAAATAAGTATATAGCTATTTTTCGTATTCTTGTCGAATGAATTTTTTGTAGCTACATTTACACCGATGAACACGCTGGAGCAATTGCATAATGTTCGATACAATACAATGAGCCAAAAAAAGCAAAATTAAGACACCTATATCTTTTTAATACCTTTAAAAAAAATAAAATAAGTAATTAGCTATTTTTCGTATTCTTGCCGTATGAATTTTTTTAAGCTATATTTACACCGATGAACACGCAGGAGCAATTGCTCAATGTTAAGTACAATACATTGAGCCAAAATAAGCAAAATAAAGACACCTATATCTTTTTAAAACCTTTAAAAAAAAATAAGTAAATAGCTATTTTTCTTATTCTTGTCGAACGAATTTTTTTTAGCTACATTTACACCGATGAACACGCAGGAGCAATTGCTCAATGTTAAGTACAATAAAATGAGCCAAAATAAGCAAAATAAAGACACCTATATCTTTTTAAAACCTTTAAAAAAAAATAAGTAAATAGCTATTTTTCTTATTCTTGTCGAATGAATTTTTTTTAGCTACATTTACGCCGATGAACACGCAGGAGCAATTGCCTAATGTTAGATACAGTACAATGAGCCAAAATAAGCAAAATTAAGACACCTATATCTTTTTAAAACCTTTAAAAAAAATAAAATAAGTAATTAGCTATTTTTCGTATTCTTGCCGTATGAATTTTTTTAAGCTTCATTTACACCGATGAACACGCAAGAGCAATTGCTGAATGTTAAGTACAATACATTGAGCCAAAATAAGCAAAATAAAGACACCTATATCTTTTTAAAACCTTTAAAAAAAATAAAATAAGTAAATAGCTATTTTTCTTATTCTTGTCGAATGAATTTTTTTTAGCCACATTTACGCCGATGAACACGCAAGAACAATTGCTCAATGTTAAGTACAATACAATGAGCCAAAATAAGCAAAATTAAGACACCTATATCTTTTTAAAACCTTTAAAAAAAATAAAATAAGTAAATAGCTATTTTTCTTATTCTTGTCGAATGAATTTTTTTTAGCTACATTTACACCGATGAACACGCAGGAGCAATTGCTCAATGTTTAGTGCAATACAGTGAGCCAAAATAAGCAAAATTAAGACACTCATATCATATCAAGACCTTTAAAAAAAAAAATAAGTATATAGCTATTTTTCGTATTCTTGCCGAATGAATTTTTTGTAGCTACATTTACACCGATGAACACGCTGGAGCAATTGCATAATGTTAGATACAATACAATGAGCCAAAAAAAGCAAAATTAAGACACCTATATCTTTTTAATACCTTTAAAAAAAATAAAATAAGTAATTAGCTATTTTTCGTATTCTTGCCGTATGAATTTTTTTAAGCTATATTTACACCGATGAACACGCAGGAGCAATTGCTCAATGTTAAGTACAATACATTGAGCCAAAATAAGCAAAATAAAGACACCTATATCTTTTTAAAACCTTTAAAAAAAAAATAAGTAAATAGCTATTTTTCTTATTCTTGTCGAATGAATTTTTTTTAGCCACATTTACGCCGATGAACACGCAAGAACAATTGCTCAGTGTTAAGTACAATACAATGAGCCAAAATAAGCAAAATTAAGACACCTATATCTTTTTAAAACCTTTAAAAAAAATAAAATAAGTAAATAGCTATTTTTCTTATTCTTGTCGAATGAATTTTTTGTAGCTACATTTACACCGATGAACACGCAAGAACAATTGCTCAATGTTAAGTACAATACAATGAGCCAAAATAAGCAAAATTAAGACACCTATATCTTTTTAAAACCTTTAAAAAAAATAAAATAAGTAAATAGCTATTTTTCTTATTCTTGTCGAATGAATTTTTTTTAGCTACATTTACACCGATGAACACGCAGGAGCAATTGCTTAATGTTAAGTGCAATACAGTGAGCCAAAATAAGCAAAATTAAGACACCCATATCATATCAAGACCTTTAAAAAAAAAAATAAGTATAAGGTAACGGACCAAAAGGTGACACCCTTAAGCTTTTTTCTTTATATTGTTACTTCCTACTGTTGAGTAGTGAAAGTCAGAACTCTACCAATGGTAAAATTTGATTAATTGGTTCATCTAGCAGCTTCCTAATACAATAAAGCTCATAATATGATTAAATATTTGATGTCATTAATTTTTTTAATTTCCCATGTTCTGTCTCCTAAAGATGACACCAAATTTTCGCCTGCGACTTAAAGATGACACTTAAAGACCTAAAGGTGACATAGCACAAAAATCAGAAAATAATACATTTTTTGGTGTTTAAATTATATTAATTTAATGTACCTTATTTAAGTCGACAAAATTGCCCAGATTGGGGAAAACGTAGCTGTCCCTGTTCATATTATACTCCGACAATCTAGCAATTATATTATAATATTCCACAAACCCCTCATCCCTCACTTCGGGGAAACTAAAAAAAGTTCCTATTTTCCCGGTTTTTTTTCGAAAAAACAGAACGTCCACCCCTGCTTCTTTTGCCTCTCCATTTATTTCACCAACGTAAAATTTCTCCCTCTGGTCTTCTTCGGTTACAAATTTTACCAAGATGAAATCTTTAAATGGAGTCTTTTTCTTCGTACGTTTTGGCCGCTTTGTGTAAAGCGCCCTTTCAGCTTTTTTCTTTAACATGTCGTCTGCCTTCTTCTTCTTTTTTTTCTCCAAACGCTCTTGCTTCTTCTTCTCTTTGTCTTCTTCCATCTTCCTCTTCTTCTTTAAACGTTCTTGTTTTTTTCTCTCTATATCCTCTTTTACCTTCTTTGCTTGAGCCGCCTTTGCATTTGCATGCATATGGAACAGATCCGATGTAATTACCGGGGGGACCCCATCTTTGGGTACTTTCATTTTCCCTGTCTTTGGGTCTGCTCTTGGCCATATTAAGCATGATTTGTATGGCGACACCAGCCAAGGCGGATGAAATGATTGCAATTGTACGGAGTTGTTACCGGAAGTAGAGATAGCTTGTTTTGTAGAGGTGTCTTCCACACCTGGCTCTTCACGTTGGTCCTTAGTGGAACCAGTTTCATCAAGTAAAGGGTCGTTAACCTTATCAATAAAACTTAATTTGTACGGCGACACCGGCCAAGGCGGATGAACTGATGGCAATTGTACGGAATTGTTACCGGAAGTAGAGATAGCTTGTTTTGTAGGGGTGTCTTCCACACCGGGCTCTTCACGTTGGTTCTTTGTGGAACTAGTTTCATCAAGTAAAGGGTCGTTAACCACATCAATAAAACTTTCCATTGCATCATTCTCAAACAACAAGGAAAAGTCATCGGTAAACATCTCCTCAGTAGCAGCATTCGCATCTGCCTCCTTAGGGCCGGATGGAGTAGCTGCATTGGGAAGAGGCGCATCTTTGTTGACACTGTTCGCAAATTGTGCATTCGCTCTGCACCACAGGTCTATGAGTGCAGGATCTGCGTTCTCTACGTCACCAATAAGCCCTTTAAGCCAGGCAAGAAATTGTTTCGGTAGTTCCTGAGTAATTGCGCCATTAACATGTTGAGTTGCAGTTGGTTGATCGAATGATGGCATTCTAACGGCCTCAATGTCGAAAGGCACTAAACCGCAAGCTTTGAATCCATTGGCCAATGTTTTTTGTGTGAAACATTTTTCTAACACTGCTTTGAGCACCTTACAAAAGTCTTTTTTCTTCAATTCACAATTATCATTTGCAAGCCGCCAATCTTGAACAGCATCTTTCCATTCTCTTTTAAGATTTCTAAAAACGGCTACATCCATCGGCTGCAAAATATGCGTAGAATTTGGGAACAAGGCAATAAGTTCAATTCCATGTGTCATGCAAAAGTCACTCACTTCAATTGATATGTGAGAAGAATGTCCGTCAACAAATAGAATAACAGGCTTAGTGATCCCTTCGCGATCTAACCAGGGATTAAATACATTTGCTATGTATTCAAACCAAAGTTCTTGGGTCATCCATCCTCGGTCTGACTTCCCTCTTGCCCATCCTGGAGGCAAACTCTCCTCGATTTCCCCTGGCACCCTCTGGTACTTCAACACAATCATTGGGGGGGCCATGTCTCCATTGGCATTGCCATTAACTAAGACCGTTATGCATGCCTTCTCATTATCTCCAGATTTTTGGTAGACTGCACGCTGCCCTTTTGTAGCCAGTACTTTACCGCCCTTAGGATTTAAAAAAAAGGCCGTTTCGTCAGCGTTAAAGACTCTTGCAGGACTTTCTAGAACATCAAACACCCCCTTTTCTTCAAGACACTTTTTCACCTGAACGCTCCAGTTCCTTAATTCCTCCATTGAAACCGAAGCCCTACTTTTGGTTAGGTTTTGTGCAACACGGCTTGATAGTTCCTTGTGCCTTCCCATGAATCCATAAAACCATTTGTTGCTGGGCTCCTTTCTTTGAAATGCATCTTTTTCCAATTTACGAGCCACTTTCTTTACACTGGATATGAACAGCTCCTTAGAAACAGGGAAACCTCTTGCCGACATCCCAAGCACCCATTTCACTAATATGTCCTCTTCCTCCGCACTAAAAACTGTTGGTGCTCCAATTCTTCTCCCCTCCGGATTTTTTCCTTTCAATTTATACAACAAGGTGATCCGTGGAACCCCATTGTTTTTTGCTGCCTTTTTTATGGAAATCCCGTTTCTTGCATCAATAAGGGCTTGACGCATTTTTTCCTCCGTATAGAGCAGGTTTTTTCTTTTCTTTTGCCCTAAAAAATAGAAATGCGTTAAGATGACACACTTATACCCAAAGATGACACCCCCATGTCAGCTTAAGGTTCCCGATCGAATATTGCCAGGCCGAGCATATAATAATATTTATCATTAAAGTCCCAGTCCAAATTACACCAAATCATTATTTTAGGCATTTTCTCCTGAAGATGACAGGGTGTCAGGTTAAGGAATTTTAAGAAATAACCGTGCGTAAAGGTGACACCCCCAGCAGTTGGCTATAAAACCAATCTTCAGGTCAATTTTAGTTTTGACGCCTTTTTTAAGAGTATAACAAGGAAAATAAACGCTTCAGACACAATAAAAAACCATGGTTAGAAACATGAAACCTTAATTTGCTACTTACCGTGCTTAAGCAAATCCATTATAAACTCGGAATAAATTGGCAATCGTCAACAAGCGTAAACAAACATGTCAGTGGCGGCCATGTTTTTCGTGGAACAAGAATAGCGCATGGATTTCTAGGTAAACAAACTTTGAATTCTAAGTTCAAATTTAAAAAAAACCGCGAAAATATATTACAGTTCTTAATAAATAAAAGTTTATGATAAAGTGTCACCTTTATGCATGGTGTCACCTTTTGGTCCGTTACCTTATAGCTATTTTTCGTATTCTTGTCGAATGAATTTTTTGTAGCTACATTTACACCGATGAACACGCTGGAGCAATTGCCTAATGTTAGATACAGTACAATGAGCCAAAATAAGCAAAATTTAGACACCTATATCTTTTTAAAACCTTAAAAAAAAATAAAATAAGTAATTAGCTATTTTTCGTATTCTTTCCGTATGAATTTTTTTAAGCTACATTTACACCGATGAACACGCAGGAGCAATTGCTCAATGTTAAGTACAATACATTGAGCCAAAATAAGCAAAATAAAGACACCTATATCTTTTTAAAACCTTTAAAAAAAAAAAAATAAGTAAATAGCTATTTTTCTTATTCTTGTCGAACGAATTTTTTTTAGCTACATTTACACCGATGAACACGCAGGAGCAATTGCTCAATGTTAAGTACAATACAATGAGCCAAAATAAGCAAAATAAAGACACTCATATCATATCAAGACCTTAAAAAAAAAAATAAGTAAATAGCTATTTTTCTTATTCTTGTCGAATGAATTTTTTTTAGCTACATTTACACGGATGAACACGCAGGAGCAATTGCCTAATGTTAGATACAGTACAATGAGCCAAAATAAGCAAAATTAAGACACCTATATCTTTTTAAAACCTTTAAAAAAAATAAAATAAGTAATTAGCTATTTTTCGTATTCTTGCCGTATGAATTTTTTTAAGCTACATTTACACCGATGAACACGCAGGAGCAATTGCTCAATGTTAAGTACAATACATTGAGCCAAAATAAGCAAAATAAAGACACCTATATCTTTTTAAAACCTTTAAAAAAAATAAAATAAGTAAATAGCTATTTTTCTTATTCTTGTCGAATGAATTTTTTTTAGCTACATTTACACCGATGAGCACGCAGGAGCAATTGCTCAATGTTAAGTGCAATACAGTGAGCCAAAATAAGCAAAATTAAGACACTCATATCATATCAAGACCTTTAAAAAAAAAAATAAGTATATAGCTATTTTTCGTATTCTTGTCGAATGAATTTTTTGTAGCTACATTTACACCGATGAACACGCTGGAGCAATTGCATAATGTTCGATACAATACAATGAGCCAAAAAAAGCAAAATTAAGACACCTATATCTTTTTAATACCTTTAAAAAAAATAAAATAAGTAATTAGCTATTTTTCGTATTCTTGCCGTATGAATTTTTTTAAGCTATATTTACACCGATGAACACGCAGGAGCAATTGCTCAATGTTAAGTACAATACATTGAGCCAAAATAAGCAAAATAAAGACACCTATATCTTTTTAAAACCTTTAAAAAAAAATAAGTAAATAGCTATTTTTCTTATTCTTGTCGAACGAATTTTTTTTAGCTACATTTACACCGATGAACACGCAGGAGCAATTGCTCAATGTTAAGTACAATAAAATGAGCCAAAATAAGCAAAATAAAGACACCTATATCTTTTTAAAACCTTTAAAAAAAAATAAGTAAATAGCTATTTTTCTTATTCTTGTCGAATGAATTTTTTTTAGCTACATTTACGCCGATGAACACGCAGGAGCAATTGCCTAATGTTAGATACAGTACAATGAGCCAAAATAAGCAAAATTAAGACACCTATATCTTTTTAAAACCTTTAAAAAAAATAAAATAAGTAATTAGCTATTTTTCGTATTCTTGCCGTATGAATTTTTTTAAGCTTCATTTACACCGATGAACACGCAAGAGCAATTGCTGAATGTTAAGTACAATACATTGAGCCAAAATAAGCAAAATAAAGACACCTATATCTTTTTAAAACCTTTAAAAAAAATAAAATAAGTAAATAGCTATTTTTCTTATTCTTGTCGAATGAATTTTTTTTAGCCACATTTACACCGATGAACACGCAAGAACAATTGCTCAATGTTAAGTACAATACAATGAGCCAAAATAAGCAAAATTAAGACACCTATATCTTTTTAAAACCTTTAAAAAAAATAAAATAAGTAAATAGCTATTTTTCTTATTCTTGTCGAATGAATTTTTTTTAGCTACATTTACACCGATGAACACGCAGGAGCAATTGCTCAATGTTTAGTGCAATACAGTGAGCCAAAATAAGCAAAATTAAGACACTCATATCATATCAAGACCTTTAAAAAAAAAAATAAGTATATAGCTATTTTTCGTATTCTTGTCGAATGAATTTTTTGTAGCTACATTTACACCGATGAACACGCTGGAGCAATTGCATAATGTTAGATACAATACAATGAGCCAAAAAAAGCAAAATTAAGACACCTATATCTTTTTAATACCTTTAAAAAAAATAAAATAATTAATTAGCTATTTTTCGTATTCTTGCCGTATGAATTTTTTTAAGCTATATTTACACCGATGAACACGCAGGAGCAATTGCTCAATGTTAAGTACAATACATTGAGCCAAAATAAGCAAAATAAAGACACCTATATCTTTTTAAAACCTTTAAAAAAAAAATAAGTAAATAGCTATTTTTCTTATTCTTGTCGAATGAATTTTTTTTAGCCACATTTACGCCGATGAACACGCAAGAACAATTGCTCAGTGTTAAGTACAATACAATGAGCCAAAATAAGCAAAATTAAGACACCTATATCTTTTTAAAACCTTTAAAAAAAATAAAATAAGTAAATAGCTATTTTTCTTATTCTTGTCGAATGAATTTTTTGTAGCTACATTTACACCGATGAACACGCAAGAACAATTGCTCAATGTTAAGTACAATACAATGAGCCAAAATAAGCAAAATTAAGACACCTATATCTTTTTAAAACCTTTAAAAAAAATAAAATAAGTAAATAGCTATTTTTCTTATTCTTGTCGAATGAATTTTTTTTAGCTACATTTACACCGATGAACACGCAGGAGCAATTGCTTAATGTTAAGTGCAATACAGTGAGCCAAAATAAGCAAAATTAAGACACCCATATCATATCAAGACCTTTAAAAAAAAAAATAAGTATATAGCTATTTTTCGTATTCTTGTCGAATGAATTTTTTGTAGCTACATTTACACCGATGAACACGCTGGAGCAATTGCCTAATGTTAGATACAGTACAATGAGCCAAAATAAGCAAAATTTAGACACCTATATCTTTTTAAAACCTTAAAAAAAAATAAAATAAGTAATTAGCTATTTTTCGTATTCTTTCCGTATGAATTCTTTTAAGCTACATTTACACCGATGAACACGCAGGAGCAATTGCTCAATGTTAAGTACAATACATTGAGCCAAAATAAGCAAAATAAAGACACCTATATCTTTTTAAAACCTTTAAAAAAAAAAAAATAAGTAAATAGCTATTTTTCTTATTCTTGTCGAACGAATTTTTTTTAGCTACATTTACACCGATGAACACGCAGGAGCAATTGCTCAATGTTAAGTACAATACAATGAGCCAAAATAAGCAAAATAAAGACACTCATATCATATCAAGACCTTTAAAAAAAAAAATAAGTAAATAGCTATTTTTCTTATTCTTGTCGAATGAATTTTTTTTAGCTACATTTACACCGATGAACACGCAGGAGCAATTGCTTAATGTTAGATGCAGTACAATGAGCCAAAATAAGCAAAATTAAGACACCTATATCTTTTTAAAACCTTTAAAAAAAATAAAATAAGTAATTAGCTATTTTTCGTATTCTTGCCGTATGAATTTTTTTAAGCTACATTTACACCGATGAACACGCAGGAGCAATTGCTCAATGTTAAGTACAATACATTGAGCCTAAATAAGCAAAATAAAGACACCTATATCTTTTAAAAACCTTTAAAAAAAATAAAATAAGTAAATAGCTATTTTTCTTATTCTTGTCGAATGAATTTTTTTTAGCTACATTTACACCGATGAGCACGCAGGAGCAATTGCTCAATGTTAAGTGCAATACAGTGAGCCAAAATAAGCAAAATTAAGACACTCATATCATATCAAGACCTTTAAAAAAAAAAATAAGTATATAGCTATTTTTCGTATTCTTGTCGAATGAATTTTTTGTAGCTACATTTACACCGATGAACACGCTGGAGCAATTGCATAATGTTAGATACAATACAATGACCAAAAAAAAGCAAAATTAAGACACCTATATCTTTTTAAAACCTTTAAAAAAAATAAAATAAGTAAATAGCTATTTTTCTTATTCTTGTCGAATGAATTTTTTGTAGCTACATTTACACCGATGAACACGCAAGAACAATTGCTCAATGTTAAGTACAATACAATGAGCCAAAATAAGCAAAACAAAGACACCTATATCTTTTTAAAACCTTTAAAAAAAATAAAATAAGTAAATAGCTATTTTTCTTATTCTTGTCGAATGAATTTTTTTTAGCCACATTTACACCGATGAACACGCAAGAACAATTGCCCAATGTTAAGTACAATACAATGAGCCAAAATAAGCAAAATTAAGACACCTATATCTTTTTAAAACCTTTAAAAAAAATAAAATAAGTAAATAGCTATTTTTCTTATTCTTGTCGAATGAATTTTTTTTAGCTACATTTACACCGATGAACACGCAGGAGCAATTGCTCAATGTTAAGTGCAGTACAGTGAGCCAAAATAAGCAAAATTAAGACACTCATATCATATCAAGACCTTTAAAAAAAAAAATAAGTATATAGCTATTTTTCGTATTCTTGTCGAATGAATTTTTTGTAGCTACATTTACACCGATGAACACGCTGGAGCAATTGCATAATGTTAGATACAATACAATGAGCCAAAAAAAGCAAAATTAAGACACCTATATCTTTTTAATACCTTTAAAAAAAATAAAATAAGTAATTAGCTATTTTTCGTATTCTTGCCGTATGAATTTTTTTAAGCTATATTTACACCGATGAACACGCAGGAGCAATTGCTCAATGTTAAGTACAATACATTGAGCCAAAATAAGCAAAATAAAGACACCTATATCTTTTTAAAACCTTTAAAAAAAAAATAAGTAAATAGCTATTTTTCTTATTCTTGTCGAATGAATTTTTTTTAGCCACATTTACGCCGATGAACACGCAAAAACAATTGCTCAGTGTTAAGTACAATACATTGAGCCAAAATAAGCAAAATTAAGACACCTATATCTTTTTAAAACCTTTAAAAAAAATAAAATAAGTAAATAGCTATTTTTCTTATTCTTGTCGAATGAATTTTTTGTAGCTACATTTACACCGATGAACACGCAAGAACAATTGCTCAATGTTAAGTACAATACAATGAGCCAAAATAAGCAAAATTAAGACACCTATATCTTTTTAAAACCTTTAAAAAAAATAAAATAAGTAAATAGCTATTTTTCTTATTCTTGTCGAATGAATTTTTTTTAGCTACATTTACACCGATGAACACGCAGGAGCAATTGCTTAATGTTAAGTGCAATACAGTGAGCCAAAATAAGCAAAACCAAGACACCCATATCATATCAAGACCTTTAAAAAAAAAAATAAGTATATAGCTATTTTTCGTATTCTTGTCGAATGAATTTTTTGTAGCTACATTTACACCGATGAACACGCTGGAGCAATTGCCTAATGTTAGATACCGTACAATGAGCCAAAATAAGCAAAATTTAGACACCTATATCTTTTTAAAACCTTTAAAAAAAATAAAATAAGTAATTAGCTATTTTTCGTATTCTTTCCGTATGAATTTTTTTAAGCTACATTTACACCGATGAACACGCAGGAGCAATTGCTCAATGTTAAGTACAATACATTGAGCCAAAACAAGCAAAATAAAGACACCTATATCTTTTTAAAACCTTTAAAAAAAATAAAATAAGTAAATAGCTATTTTTCTTATTCTTGTCGAACGAATTTTTTTTAGCTACATTTACACCGATGAACACGCAGGAGCAATTGCTCAATGTTAAGTACAATACAATGAGCCAAAATAAGCAAAATAAAGACACTCATATCATATCAAGACCTTTAAAAAAAAAATAAGTAAATAGCTATTTTTCTTATTCTTGTCGAATGAATTTTTTTTAGCTACATTTACACCGATGAACACGCAGGAGCAATTGTTCAATGTTGAGTACAATACAATGAGCCAAAATAAGCAAAATTAAGACACCCTTATCATATCAAGACCTTTAAAAAAAATAAAATAAGTAAATAGCTATTTTTTTTATTCTTGTCGAATGAATTTTTTTTAGCAACATTTAAACCGATGAACACGCAGGAGCAATTGTTTAATATAAAGTACGATACAATGAGCCAAAATAAGCAAAATTAAGACACCTATATCCTTTTAAAACCTTTAAAAAAATAAAATAAGTATATAGCTAATTTTCTTATTCTTGTCGAATGAATTTTTTTTAGCTACATTTACACCGACGAACACGCAGGAGCAATTGCTCAATGTTAAGTACAATACAATGAGCCAAAATAAGCAAAATTTAGACACCTTCATCATATCAAGACCTTTAAAAAAAATAATATAAGTAAATAGCTATTTTTTTTATTCTTGTCGAATGAATTTTTTTAGCAACATTTAAACCGATGAACACGCAGGAGCAATTGCTCAATGTCAAGTACAATACATTGAGCCAAAATAAGCAAAATTAAGACACCTATTTCTTTTTAAAACCTTTAAAAAAAATAAAATAAGTAATTAGCTATTTTTCGTATTCTTGCCGTATGAATTTTTTTAAGCTACATTTACACCGATGAACACGCAGGAGCAATTGCTCAATGTTAAGTACAATACATTGAGCCAAAATAAGCAAAATAAAGACACCTATATCTTTTTAAAACCTTTAAAAAAAAAAAAATAAGTAAATAGCTATTTTTCTTATTCTTGTCGAATGAATTTTTTTTAGCTACATTTACACCGATGAGCACGCAGGAGCAATTGCTCAATGTTAAGTGCAATACAGTGAGCCAAAATAAGCAAAATTAAGACACTCATATCATATCAAGACCTTTAAAAAAAAAAATAAGTATATAGCTATTTTTCGTATTCTTGTCGAATGAATTTTTTGTAGCTACATTTACACCGATGAACACGCTGGAGCAATTGCATAATGTTAGATACAATACAATGAGCCAAAAAAAGCAAAATTAAGACACCTATATCTTTTAAATACCTTTAAAAAAAATAAAATAAGTAATTAGCTATTTTTCGTATTCTTGCCGTATGAATTTTTTTAAGCTATATTTACACCGATGAACACGCAGGAGCAATTGCTCAATGTTAAGTACAATACATTGAGCCAAAATAAGCAAAATAAACACACCTATATCTTTTTAAAACCTTTAAAAAAAATAAAATAAGTAAATAGCTATTTTTCTTATTCTTGTCGAATGAATTTTTTGTAGCTACATTTACACCGATGAACACGCAAGAACAATTGCTCAATGTTAAGTACAATACAATGAGCCAAAATAAGCAAAATTAAGACACCTATATCTTTTTAAAACCTTTAAAAAAAATAAAATAAGTAAATAGCTATTATTCTTATTCTTCTCGAATGAATTTTTTTTAGCTACATTTACACCCATGAACACGCAGGAGCAATTGCTTAATGTTAGGTGCAATACAGTGAGCCAAAATAAGCAAAATTAAGACACCCATATCATATCAAGACCTTTAAAAAAAAAAATAAGTATATAGCTATTTTTCGTATTCTTGTCGAATGAATTTTTTGTAGCTACATTTACACCGATGAACACGCTGGAGCAATTGCCTAATGTTAGATACAGTACAATGAGCCAAAATAAGCAAAATTTAGACACCTATATCTTTTTAAAACCTTTAAAAAAATAAAATAAGTAATTAGCTATTTTTCGTATTCTTTCCGTATGAATTTTTTTAAGCTACATTTACACCGATGAACACGCAGGAGCAATTGCTGAATGTTAAGTACAATACATTGAGCCAAAATAAGCAAAATAAAGACACCTATATCTTTTTAAAACCTTTAAAAAAAATAAAATAAGTAAATAGCTATTTTTCTTATTCTTGTCGAATGAATTTTTTTTAGCCACATTTACACCGATGAACACGCAAGAACAATTGCTCAATGTTAAGTACAATACAATGAGCCAAAATAAGCAAAATTAAGACACCTATATCTTTTTAAAACCTTTAAAAAAAATAAAATAAGTAAATAGCTATTTTTCTTATTCTTGTCGAATGAATTTTTTTTAGCTACATTTACACCGATGAATACGCAGGAGCAATTGCTCAATGTTTAGTGCAATACAGTGAGCCAAAATAAGCAAAATTAAGACACTCATATCATATCAAGACCTTTAAAAAAAAAAATAAGTATATAGCTATTTTTCGTATTCTTGTCGAATGAATTTTTTGTAGCTACATTTACACCGATGAACACGCTGGAGCAATTGCATAATGTTAGATACAATACAATGAGCCAAAAAAAGCAAAATTAAGACACCTATATCTTTTTAATACCTTTAAAAAAAATAAAATAATTAATTAGCTATTTTTCGTATTCTTGCCGTATGAATTTTTTTAAGCTATATTTACACCGATGAACACGCAGGAGCAATTGCTCAATGTTAAGTACAATACATTGAGCCAAAATAAGCAAAATAAAGACACCTATATCTTTTTAAAACCTTTAAAAAAAAAATAAGTAAATAGCTATTTTTCTTATTCTTGTCGAATGAATTTTTTTTAGCCACATTTACGCCGATGAACACGCAAGAACAATTGCTCAGTGTTAAGTACAATACAATGAGCCAAAATAAGCAAAATTAAGACACCTATATCTTTTTAAAACCTTTAAAAAAAATAAAATAAGTAAATAGCTATTTTTCTTATTCTTGTCGAATGAATTTTTTGTAGCTACATTTACACCGATGAACACGCAAGAACAATTGCTCAATGTTAAGTACAATACAATGAGCCAAAATAAGCAAAATTAAGACACCTATATCTTTTTAAAACCTTTAAAAAAAATAAAATAAGTAAATAGCTATTTTTCTTATTCTTGTCGAATGAATTTTTTTTAGCTACATTTACACCGATGAACACGCAGGAGCAATTGCTTAATGTTAAGTGCAATACAGTGAGCCAAAATAAGCAAAATTAAGACACCCATATCATATCAAGACCTTTAAAAAAAAAAATAAGTATATAGCTATTTTTCGTATTCTTGTCGAATGAATTTTTTGTAGCTACATTTACACCGATGAACACGCTGGAGCAATTGCCTAATGTTAGATACAGTACAATGAGCCAAAATAAGCAAAATTTAGACACCTATATCTTTTTAAAACCTTAAAAAAAAATAAAATAAGTAATTAGCTATTTTTCGTATTCTTTCCGTATGAATTTTTTTAAGCTACATTTACACCGATGAACACGCAGGAGCAATTGCTCAATGTTAAGTACAATACATTGAGCCAAAATAAGCAAAATAAAGACACCTATATCTTTTTAAAACCTTTAAAAAAAAAAAAATAAGTAAATAGCTATTTTTCTTATTCTTGTCGAACGAATTTTTTTTAGCTACATTTACACCGATGAACACGCAGGAGCAATTGCTCAATGTTTAGTGCAATACAGTGAGCCAAAATAAGCAAAATTAAGACACTCATATCATATCAAGACCTTTAAAAAAAAAAATAAGTATATAGCTATTTTTCGTATTCTTGTCGAATGAATTTTTTGTAGCTACATTTACACCGATGAACACGCTGGAGCAATTGCATAATGTTAGATACAATACAATGAGCCAAAAAAAGCAAAATTAAGACACCTATATCTTTTTAATACCTTTAAAAAAAATAAAATAATTAATTAGCTATTTTTCGTATTCTTGCCGTATGAATTTTTTTAAGCTATATTTACACCGATGAACACGCAGGAGCAATTGCTCAATGTTAAGTACAATACATTGAGCCAAAATAAGCAAAATAAAGACACCTATATCTTTTTAAAACCTTTAAAAAAAAAATAAGTAAATAGCTATTTTTCTTATTCTTGTCGAATGAATTTTTTTTAGCCACATTTACGCCGATGAACACGCAAGAACAATTGCTCAGTGTTAAGTACAATACAATGAGCCAAAATAAGCAAAATTAAGACACCTATATCTTTTTAAAACCTTTAAAAAAAATAAAATAAGTAAATAGCTATTTTTCTTATTCTTGTCGAATGAATTTTTTGTAGCTACATTTACACCGATGAACACGCAAGAACAATTGCTCAATGTTAAGTACAATACAATGAGCCAAAATAAGCAAAATTAAGACACCTATATCTTTTTAAAACCTTTAAAAAAAATAAAATAAGTAAATAGCTATTTTTCTTATTCTTGTCGAATGAATTTTTTTTAGCTACATTTACACCGATGAACACGCAGGAGCAATTGCTTAATGTTAAGTGCAATACAGTGAGCCAAAATAAGCAAAATTAAGACACCCATATCATATCAAGACCTTTAAAAAAAAAAATAAGTATATAGCTATTTTTCGTATTCTTGTCGAATGAATTTTTTGTAGCTACATTTACACCGATGAACACGCTGGAGCAATTGCCTAATGTTAGATACAGTACAATGAGCCAAAATAAGCAAAATTTAGACACCTATATCTTTTTAAAACCTTAAAAAAAAATAAAATAAGTAATTAGCTATTTTTCGTATTCTTTCCGTATGAATTTTTTTAAGCTACATTTACACCGATGAACACGCAGGAGCAATTGCTCAATGTTAAGTACAATACATTGAGCCAAAATAAGCAAAATAAAGACACCTATATCTTTTTAAAACCTTTAAAAAAAAAAAAATAAGTAAATAGCTATTTTTCTTATTCTTGTCGAACGAATTTTTTTTAGCTACATTTACACCGATGAACACGCAGGAGCAATTGCTCAATGTTAAGTACAATACAATGAGCCAAAATAAGCAAAATAAAGACACTCATATCATATCAAGACCTTTAAAAAAAAAAATAAGTAAATAGCTATTTTTCTTATTCTTGTCGAATTAATTTTTTTTAGCTACATTTACACCGATGAACACGCAGGAGCAATTGCTTAATGTTAGATGCAGTACAATGAGCCAAAATAAGCAAAATTAAGACACCTATATCTTTTTAAAACCTTTAAAAAAAATAAAATAAGTAATTAGCTATTTTTCGTATTCTTGCCGTATGAATTTTTTTAAGCTACATTTACACCGATGAACACGCAGGAGCAATTGCTCAATGTTAAGTACAATACATTGAGCCTAAATAAGCAAAATAAAGACACCTATATCTTTTAAAAACCTTTAAAAAAAATAAAATAAGTAAATAGCTATTTTTCTTATTCTTGTCGAATGAATTTTTTTTAGCTACATTTACACCGATGAGCACGCAGGAGCAATTGCTCAATGTTAAGTGCAATACAGTGAGCCAAAATAAGCAAAATTAAGACACTCATATCATATCAAGACCTTTAAAAAAAAAAATAAGTATATAGCTATTTTTCGTATTCTTGTCGAATGAATTTTTTGTAGCTACATTTACACCGATGAACACGCTGGAGCAATTGCATAATGTTAGATACAATACAATGACCAAAAAAAAGCAAAATTAAGACACCTATATCTTTTTAAAACCTTTAAAAAAAATAAAATAAGTAAATAGCTATTTTTCTTATTCTTGTCGAATGAATTTTTTGTAGCTACATTTACACCGATGAACACGCAAGAACAATTGCTCAATGTTAAGTACAATACAATGAGCCAAAATAAGCAAAACAAAGACACCTATATCTTTTTAAAACCTTTAAAAAAAATAAAATAAGTAAATAGCTATTTTTCTTATTCTTGTCGAATGAATTTTTTTTAGCCACATTTACACCGATGAACACGCAAGAACAATTGCCCAATGTTAAGTACAATACAATGAGCCAAAATAAGCAAAATTAAGACACCTATATCTTTTTAAAACCTTTAAAAAAAATAAAATAAGTAAATAGCTATTTTTCTTATTCTTGTCGAATGAATTTTTTTTAGCTACATTTACACCGATGAACACGCAGGAGCAATTGCTCAATGTTAAGTGCAGTACAGTGAGCCAAAATAAGCAAAATTAAGACACTCATATCATATCAAGACCTTTAAAAAAAAAATAAGTATATAGCTATTTTTCGTATTCTTGTCGAATGAATTTTTTGTAGCTACATTTACACCGATGAACACGCTGGAGCAATTGCATAATGTTAGATACAATACAATGAGCCAAAAAAAGCAAAATTAAGACACCTATATCTTTTTAATACCTTTAAAAAAAATAAAATAAGTAATTAGCTATTTTTCGTATTCTTGCCGTATGAATTTTTTTAAGCTATATTTACACCGATGAACACGCAGGAGCAATTGCTCAATGTTAAGTACAATACATTGAGCCAAAATAAGCAAAATAAAGACACCTATATCTTTTTAAAACCTTTAAAAAAAAAATAAGTAAATAGCTATTTTTCTTATTCTTGTCGAATGAATTTTTTTTAGCCACATTTACGCCGATGAACACGCAAAAACAATTGCTCAGTGTTAAGTACAATACATTGAGCCAAAATAAGCAAAATTAAGACACCTATATCTTTTTAAAACCTTTAAAAAAAATAAAATAAGTAAATAGCTATTTTTCTTATTCTTGTCGAATGAATTTTTTGTAGCTACATTTACACCGATGAACACGCAAGAACAATTGCTCAATGTTAAGTACAATACAATGAGCCAAAATAAGCAAAATTAAGACACCTATATCTTTTTAAAACCTTTAAAAAAAATAAAATAAGTAAATAGCTATTTTTCTTATTCTTGTCGAATGAATTTTTTTTAGCTACATTTACACCGATGAACACGCAGGAGCAATTGCTTAATGTTAAGTGCAATACAGTGAGCCAAAATAAGCAAAACCAAGACACCCATATCATATCAAGACCTTTAAAAAAAAAAATAAGTATATAGCTATTTTTCGTATTCTTGTCGAATGAATTTTTTGTAGCTACATTTACACCGATGAACACGCTGGAGCAATTGCCTAATGTTAGATACCGTACAATGAGCCAAAATAAGCAAAATTTAGACACCTATATCTTTTTAAAACCTTTAAAAAAAATAAAATAAGTAATTAGCTATTTTTCGTATTCTTTCCGTATGAATTTTTTTAAGCTACATTTACACCGATGAACACGCAGGAGCAATTGCTCAATGTTAAGTACAATACATTGAGCCAAAACAAGCAAAATAAAGACACCTATATCTTTTTAAAACCTTTAAAAAAAATAAAATAAGTAAATAGCTATTTTTCTTATTCTTGTCGAACGAATTTTTTTTAGCTACATTTACACCGATGAACACGCAGGAGCAATTGCTCAATGTTAAGTACAATACAATGAGCCAAAATAAGCAAAATAAAGACACTCATATCATATCAAGACCTTTAAAAAAAAAATAAGTAGATAGCTATTTTTCTTATTCTTGTCGAATGAATTTTTTTTAGCTACATTTACACCGATGAACACGCAGGAGCAATTGTTCAATGTTGAGTACAATACAATGAGCCAAAATAAGCAAAATTAAGACACCCTTATCATATCAAGACCTTTAAAAAAAATAAAATAAGTAAATAGCTATTTTTTTTATTCTTGTCGAATGAATTTTTTTTAGCAACATTTAAACCGATGAACACGCAGGAGCAATTGTTTAATATAAAGTACGATACAATGAGCCAAAATAAGCAAAATTAAGACACCTATATCCTTTTAAAACCTTTAAAAAAATAAAATAAGTATATAGCTAATTTTCTTATTCTTGTCGAATGAATTTTTTTTAGCTACATTTACACCGACGAACACGCAGGAGCAATTGCTCAATGTTAAGTACAATACAATGAGCCAAAATAAGCAAAATTTAGACACCTTCATCATATCAAGACCTTTAAAAAAAATAATATAAGTAAATAGCTATTTTTTTTATTCTTGTCGAATGAATTTTTTTAGCAACATTTAAACCGATGAACACGCAGGAGCAATTGCTCAATGTCAAGTACAATACATTGAGCCAAAATAAGCAAAATTAAGACACCTATTTCTTTTTAAAACCTTTAAAAAAAATAAAATAAGTAATTAGCTATTTTTCGTATTCTTGCCGTATGAATTTTTTTAAGCTACATTTACACCGATGAACACGCAGGAGCAATTGCTCAATGTTAAGTACAATACATTGAGCCAAAATAAGCAAAATAAAGACACCTATATCTTTTTAAAACCTTTAAAAAAAAAAAAATAAGTAAATAGCTATTTTTCTTATTCTTGTCGAATGAATTTTTTTTAGCTACATTTACACCGATGAGCACGCAGGAGCAATTGCTCAATGTTAAGTGCAATACAGTGAGCCAAAATAAGCAAAATTAAGACACTCATATCATATCAAGACCTTTAAAAAAAAAAATAAGTATATAGCTATTTTTCGTATTCTTGTCGAATGAATTTTTTGTAGCTACATTTACACCGATGAACACGCTGGAGCAATTGCATAATGTTAGATACAATACAATGAGCCAAAAAAAGCAAAATTAAGACACCTATATCTTTTAAATACCTTTAAAAAAAATAAAATAAGTAATTAGCTATTTTTCGTATTCTTGCCGTATGAATTTTTTTAAGCTATATTTACACCGATGAACACGCAGGAGCAATTGCTCAATGTTAAGTACAATACATTGAGCCAAAATAAGCAAAATAAACACACCTATATCTTTTTAAAACCTTTAAAAAAAATAAAATAAGTAAATAGCTATTTTTCTTATTCTTGTCGAATGAATTTTTTGTAGCTACATTTACACCGATGAACACGCAAGAACAATTGCTCAATGTTAAGTACAATACAATGAGCCAAAATAAGCAAAATTAAGACACCTATATCTTTTTAAAACCTTTAAAAAAAATAAAATAAGTAAATAGCTATTATTCTTATTCTTGTCGAATGAATTTTTTTTAGCTACATTTACACCGATGAACACGCAGGAGCAATTGCTTAATGTTAGGTGCAATACAGTGAGCCAAAATAAGCAAAATTAAGACACCCATATCATATCAAGACCTTTAAAAAAAAAAATAAGTATATAGCTATTTTTCGTATTCTTGTCGAATGAATTTTTTGTAGCTACATTTACACCGATGAACACGCTGGAGCAATTGCCTAATGTTAGATACAGTACAATGAGCCAAAATAAGCAAAATTTAGACACCTATATCTTTTTAAAACCTTTAAAAAAAATAAAATAAGTAATTAGCTATTTTTCGTATTCTTTCCGTATGAATTTTTTTAAGCTACATTTACACCGATGAACACGCAGGAGCAATTGCTCAATGTTAAGTACAATACATTGAGCCAAAATAAGCAAAATAAAGACACCTATATCTTTTTAAAACCTTTAACAAAAATAAAATAAGTAAATAGCTATTTTTCTTATTCTTGTCGAACGAATTTTTTTTAGCTACATTTACACCGATGAACACGCAGGAGCAATTGCTCAATGTTAAGTACAATACAATGAGCCAAAATAAGCAAAATAAAGACACTCATATCATATCAAGACCTTTAAAAAAAAAATAAGTAAATAGCTATTTTTCTTATTCTTGTCGAATGAATTTTTTTTAGCTACATTTACACTGATGAACACGCAGGAGCAATTGCCTAATGTTAGATACAGTACAATGAGCCAAAATAAGCAAAATTAAGACACCTATATCTTTTTAAAACCTTTAAAAAAAATAAAATAAGTAATTAGCTATTTTTCGTATTCTTGCCGTATGAATTTTTTTAAGCTTCATTTACACCGATGAACACGCAAGAGCAATTGCTGAATGTTAAGTACAATACATTGAGCCAAAATAAGCAAAATAAAGACACCTATATCTTTTTAAAACCTTTAAAAAAAATAAAATAAGTAAATAGCTATTTTTCTTATTCTTGTCGAATGAATTTTTTTTAGCCACATTTACACCGATGAACACGCAAGAACAATTGCTCAATGTTGAGTACAATACAATGAGCCAAAATAAGCAAAATTAAGACACCTATATCTTTTTAAAACCTTTAAAAAAAATAAAATAAGTAAATAGCTATTTTTCTTATTCTTGTCGAATGAATTTTTTTTAGCTACATTTACACCGGTGAACACGCAGGAGCAATTGCTCAATGTTAAGTGCAATACAGTGAGCCAAAATAAGCAAAATTAAGACACTCATATCATATCAAGACCTTTAAAAAAAAAAATAAGTGTATAGCTATTTTTCGTATTCTTGTCGAATGAATTTTTTGTAGCTACATTTACACCGATGAACACGCTGGAGCAATTGCATAATGTTAGATACAATACAATGAGCCAAAAAAAGCAAAATTAAGACACCTATATCTTTTAAATACCTTTAAAAAAAATAAAATAAGTAATTAGCTATTTTTCGTATTCTTGCCGTATGAATTTTTTTAAGCTACATTTACACCGATGAACACGCAGGAGCAATTGCTCAATGTTAAGTGCAATACAGTGAGCCAAAATAAGCAAAATTAAGACACTCATATCATATCAAGACCTCTAAAAAAAAAAATAAGTATATAGCTATTTTTCGTATTCTTGTCGAATGAATTTTTTGTAGCTACATTTACACCGATGAACAAGCTGGAGCAATTGCATAATGTTAGATACAATACAATGAGCCAAAAAAAGCAAAATTAAGACACCTATATCTTTTTAATACCTTTAAAAAAAATAAAATAAGTAAATAGCTATTTTTCTTATTCTTGTCGAATGAATTTTTTTTAGCTACATTTACACCGATGAGCACGCAGGAGCAATTGCTCAATGTTAAGTGCAATACAGTGAGCCAAAATAAGCAAAATTAAGACACTCATATCATATCAAGACCTTTAAAAAAAAAAATAAGTATATAGCTATTTTTCGTATTCTTGTCGAATGAATTTTTTGTAGCTACATTTACACCGATGAACACGCTGGAGCAATTGCATAATGTTAGATACAATACAATGAGCCAAAATAAGCAAAATAAAGACACCTATATCTTTTTAAAACCTTTAAAAAAAAAATAAGTAAATAGCTATTTTTCTTATTCTTGTCGAACGAATTTTTTTTAGCTACATTTACACCGATGAACACGCAGGAGCAATTGCTCAATGTTAAGTACAATACAATGAGCCAAAATAAGCAAAATAAAGACACTCATATCATATCAAGACCTTTAAAAAAAAAATAAGTAAATAGCTATTTTTCTTATTCTTGTCGAATGAATTTTTTTTAGCTACATTTACGCCGATGAACACGCAGGAGCAATTGCCTAATGTTAGATACAGTACAATGAGCCAAAATAAGCAAAATTAAGACACCTATATCTTTTTAAAACCTTTAAAAAAAATAAAATAAGTAATTAGCTATTTTTCGTATTCTTGTCGAACGAATTTTTTTTAGCTACATTTACACCGATGAACACGCAGGAGCAATTGCTCAATGTTAAGTACAATACAATGAGCCAAAATAAGCAAAATAAAGACACTCATATCATATCAAGACCTTTAAAAAAAAAATAAGTAAATAGCTATTTTTCTTATTCTTGTCGAATGAATTTTTTTTAGCTACATTTACACGGATGAACACGCAGGAGCAATTGCCTAATGTTAGATACAGTCCAATGAGCCAAAATAAGCAAAATTAAGACACCTATATCTTTTTAAAACCTTTAAAAAAAATAAAATAAGTAATTAGCTATTTTTCGTATTCTTGCCGTATGAATTTTTTTAAGCTACATTTACACCGATGAACACGCAGGAGCAATTGCTCAATGTTAAGTACAATACATTGAGCCAAAATAAGCAAAATAAAGACACCTATATCTTTTTAAAACCTTTAAAAAAAATAAAATAAGTAAATAGCTATTTTTCTTATTCTTGTCGAATGAATTTTTTTTAGCTACATTTACACCGATGAGCACGCAGGAGCAATTGCTCAATGTTAAGTGCAATACAGTGAGCCAAAATAAGCAAAATTAAGACACTCATATCATAACCTTTAAAAAAAATAAAATAAGTAATTAGCTATTTTTCGTATTCTTGCCGTATGAATTTTTTTAAGCTATATTTACACCGATGAACACGCAGGAGCAATTGCTCAATGTTAAGTACAATACATTGAGCCAAAATAAGCAAAATAAAGACACCTATATCTTTTTAAAACCTTTAAAAAAAAATAAGTAAATAGCTATTTTTCTTATTCTTGTCGAACGAATTTTTTTTAGCTACATTTACACCGATGAACACGCAGGAGCAATTGCTCAATGTTAAGTACAATACAATGAGCCAAAATAAGCAAAATAAAGGCACTCATATCATATCAAGACCTTTAAAAAAAAAATAAGTAAATAGCTATTTTTCTTATTCTTGTCGAATGAATTTTTTTTAGCTACATTTACGCCGATGAACACGCAGGAGCAATTGCCTAATGTTAGATACAGTACAATGAGCCAAAATAAGCAAAATTAAGACACCTATATCTTTTTAAAACCTTTAAAAAAAATAAAATAAGTAATTAGCTATTTTTCGTATTCTTGCCGTATGAATTTTTTTAAGCTTCATTTACACCGATGAACACGCAAGAGCAATTGCTCAATGTTAAGTGCAATACAATGAGCCAAAAAAAGCAAAATTAAGACACCTATATCTTTTTAATACCTTTAAAAAAAATAAAATAAGTAATTAGCTATTTTTCGTATTCTTGCCGTATGAATTTTTTTAAGCTATATTTACACCGATGAACACGCAGGAGCAATTGCTCAATGTTAAGTACAATACATTGAGCCAAAATAAGCAAAATAAAGACACCTATATCTTTTTAAAACCTTTAAAAAAAAAATAAGTAAATAGCTATTTTTCTTATTCTTGTCGATTGAATTTTTTTTAGCCACATTTACGCCGATGAACACGCAAGAACAATTGCTCAGTGTTAAGTACAATACAATGAGCCAAAATAAGCAAAATTAAGACACCTATATCTTTTTAAAACCTTTAAAAAAAATAAAATAAGTAAATAGCTATTTTTCTTATTCTTGTCGAATGAATTTTTTGTAGCTACATTTACACCGATGAACACGCTGGAGCAATTGCCTAATGTTAGATACAGTACAATGAGCCAAAATAAGCAAAATTTAGACACCTATATCTTTTTAAAACCTTTAAAAAAAATAAAATAAGTAATTAGCTATTTTTCGTATTCTTTCCGTATGAATTTTTTTAAGCTACATTTACACCGATGAACACGCAGGAGCAATTGCTCAATGTTAAGTACAATACATTGAGCCAAAATAAGCAAAATAAAGACACCTATATCTTTTTAAAACCTTTAAAAAAAAAAAAATAAGTAAATAGCTATTTTTCTTATTCTTGTCGAACGAATTTTTTTTAGCTACATTTACACCGATGAACACGCAGGAGCAATTGCTCAATGTTAAGTACAATACAATGAGCCAAAATAAGCAAAATAAAGACACTCATATCATATCAAGACCTTTAAAAAAAAAATAAGTAAATAGCTATTTTTCTTATTCTTGTCGAATTAATTTTTTTTAGCTACATTTACACCGATGAACACGCAGGAGCAATTGCCTAATGTTAGATGCAGTACAATGAGCCAAAATAAGCAAAATTAAGACACCTATATCTTTTTAAAACCTTTAAAAAAAATAAAATAAGTAATTAGCTATTTTTCGTATTCTTGCCGTATGAATTTTTTTAAGCTACATTTACACCGATGAACACGCAGGAGCAATTGCTCAATGTTAAGTACAATACATTGAGCCTAAATAAGCAAAATAAAGACACCTATATCTTTTTAAAACCTTTAAAAAAAATAAAATAAGTAAATAGCTATTTTTCTTATTCTTGTCGAATGAATTTTTTTTAGCTACATTTACACCGATGAGCACGCAGGAGCAATTGCTCAATGTTAAGTGCAATACAGTGAGCCAAAATAAGCAAAATTAAGACACTCATATCATATCAAGACCTTTAAAAAAAAAAATAAGTATATAGCTATTTTTCGTATTCTTGTCGAATGAATTTTTTGTAGCTACATTTACACCGATGAACACGCTGGAGCAATTGCATAATGTTAGATACAATACAATGAGCCAAAAAAAGCAAAATTAAGACACCTATATCTTTTTAATACCTTTAAAAAAAATAAAATAAGTAATTAGCTATTTTTCGTATTCTTGCCATATGAATTTTTTTAAGCTATATTTACACCGATGAACACGCAGGAGCAATTGCTCAATGTTAAGTACAATACATTGAGCCAAAATAAGCAAAATAAAGACACCTATATCTTTTTAAAACCTTTAAAAAAAAAATAAGTAAATAGCTATTTTTCTTATTCTTGTCGAATGAATTTTTTTTAGCCACATTTACGCCGATGAACACGCAAGAACAATTGCTCAGTGTTAAGTACAATACAATGAGCCAAAATAAGCAAAATTAAGACACCTATATCTTTTTAAAACCTTTAAAAAAAATAAAATAAGTAAATAGCTATTTTTCTTATTCTTGTCGAATGAATTTTTTGTAGCTACATTTACACCGATGAACACGCAAGAACAATTGCTCAATGTTAAGTACAATACAATGAGCCAAAATAAGCAAAACAAAGACACCTATATCTTTTCAAAACCTTTAAAAAAAATAAAATAAGTAAATAGCTATTTTTCTTATTCTTGACGAATGAATTTTTTTTAGCCACATTTACACCGATGAACACGCAAGAACAATTGCCCAATGTTAAGTACAATACAATGAGCCAAAATAAGCAAAATTAAGACACCTATATCTTTTTAAAACCTTTAAAAAAAATAAAATAAGTAAATAGCTATTTTTCTTATTCTTGTCGAATGAATTTTTTTTAGCTACATTTACACCGATGAACACGCAGGAGCAATTGCTCAATGTTAAGTGCAATACAGTGAGCCAAAATAAGCAAAATTAAGACACTCATATCATATCAAGACCTTTAAAAAAAAAAATAAGTATATAGCTATTTTTCGTATTCTTGTCGAATGAATTTTTTGTAGCTACATTTACACCGATGAACACGCTGGAGCAATTGCATAATGTTAGATACAATACAATGAGCCAAAAAAAGCAAAATTAAGACACCTATATCTTTTTAATACCTTTAAAAAAAATAAAATAAGTAATTAGCTATTTTTCGTATTCTTGCCGTATGAATTTTTTTAAGCTATATTTACACCGATGAACACGCAGGAGCAATTGCTCAATGTTAAGTACAATACATTGAGCCAAAATAAGCAAAATAAAGACACCTATATCTTTTTAAAACCTTTAAAAAAAAAATAAGTAAATAGCTATTTTTCTTATTCTTGTCGAATGAATTTTTTTTAGCCACATTTACGCCGATGAACACGCAAAAACAATTGCTCAGTGTTAAGTACAATACATTGAGCCAAAATAAGCAAAATTAAGACACCTATATCTTTTTAAAACCTTTAAAAAAAATAAAATAAGTAAATAGCTATTTTTCTTATTCTTGTCGAATGAATTTTTTGTAGCTACATTTACACCGATGAACACGCAAGAACAATTGCTCAATGTTAAGTACAATACAATGAGCCAAAATAAGCAAAATTAAGACACCTATATCTTTTTAAAACCTTTAAAAAAAATAAAATAAGTAAATAGCTATTTTTCTTATTCCTGTCGAATGAATTTTTTTTAGCTACATTTACACCGATGAACACGCAGGAGCAATTGCTTAATGTTAAGTGCAATACAGTGAGCCAAAATAAGCAAAACCAAGACACCCATATCATATCAAGACCTTTAAAAAAAAAAATAAGTATATAGCTATTTTTCGTATTCTTGTCGAATGAATTTTTTGTAGCTACATTTACACCGATGAACACGCTGGAGCAATTGCCTAATGTTAGATACCGTACAATGAGCCAAAATAAGCAAAATTTAGACACCTATATCTTTTTAAAACCTTTAAAAAAAATAAAATAAGTAATTAGCTATTTTTCGTATTCTTTCCGTATGAATTTTTTTAAGCTACATTTACACCGATGAACACGCAGGAGCAATTGCTCAATGTTAAGTACAATACATTGAGCCAAAACAAGCAAAATAAAGACACCTATATCTTTTTAAAACCTTTAAAAAAAATTATATAAGTAAATAGCTATTTTTCTTATTCTTGTCGAACGAATTTTTTTTAGCTACATTTACACCGATGAACACGCAGGAGCAATTGCTCAATGTTAAGTACAATACAATGAGCCAAAATAAGCAAAATAAAGACACTCATATCATATCAAGACCTTTAAAAAAAAAATAAGTAAATAGCTATTTTTCTTATTCTTGTCGAATGAATTTTTTTTAGCTACATTTACACCGATGAACACGCAGGAGCAATTGTTCAATGTTGAGTACAATACAATGAGCCAAAATAAGCAAAATTAAGACACCCTTATCATATCAAGACCTTTAAAAAAAATAAAATAAGTAAATAGCTATTTTTTTTATTCTTGTCGAATGAATTTTTTTTAGCAACATTTAAACCGATGAACACGCAGGAGCAATTGTTTAATATAAAGTACGATACAATGAGCCAAAATAAGCAAAATTAAGACACCTATATCCTTTTAAAACCTTTAAAAAAATAAAATAAGTATATAGCTAATTTTCTTATTCTTGTCGAATGAATTTTTTTTAGCTACATTTACACCGACGAACACGCAGGAGCAATTGCTCAATGTTAAGTACAATACAATGAGCCAAAATAAGCAAAATTTAGACACCCTCATCATATCAAGACCTTTAAAAAAAATAATATAAGTAAATAGCTATTTTTTTTATTCTTGTCGAATGAATTTTTTTAGCAACATTTAAACCGATGAACACGCAGGAGCAATTGCTCAATGTCAAGTACAATACATTGAGCCAAAATAAGCAAAATTAAGACACCTATTTCTTTTTAAAACCTTTAAAAAAAATAAAATAAGTAATTAGCTATTTTTCGTATTCTTGCCGTATGAATTTTTTTAAGCTACATTTACACCGATGAACACGCAGGAGCAATTGCTCAATGTTAAGTACAATACATTGAGCCAAAATAAGCAAAATAAAGACACCTATATCTTTTTAAAACCTTTAAAAAAAAAAAAATAAGTAAATAGCTATTTTTCTTATTCTTGTCGAATGAATTTTTTTTAGCTACATTTACACCGATGAGCACGCAGGAGCAATTGCTCAATGTTAAGTGCAATACAGTGAGCCAAAATAAGCAAAATTAAGACACTCATATCATATCAAGACCTTAAAAAAAAAAAATAAGTGTATAGCTATTTTTCGTATTCTTGTCGAATGAATTTTTTGTAGCTACATTTACACCGATGAACACGCTGGAGCAATTGCATAATGTTAGATACAATACAATGAGCCAAAAAAAGCAAAATTAAGACACCTATATCTTTTTAATACCTTTAAAAAAAATAAAATAAGTAATAAGCTATTTTTCGTATTCTTGCCGTATGAATTTTTTTAAGCTATATTTACACCGATGAACACGCAGGAGCAATTGCTCAATGTTAAGTACAATACATTGAGCCAAAATAAGCAAAATAAAGACACCTATATCTTTTTAAAACCTTTAAAAAAAAAATAAGTAAATAGCTATTTTTCTTATTCTTGTCGAATGAATTTTTTTTAGCCACATTTACGCCGATGAACACGCAAGAACAATTGCTCAATGTTAAGTACAATACAATGAGCCAAAATAAGCAAAATTAAGACACCTATATCTTTTTAAAACCTTTAAAAAAAATAAAATAAGTAAATAGCTATTTTTCTTATTCTTGTCGAATGAATTTTTTGTAGCTACATTTACACCGATGAACACGCAAGAACAATTGCTCAATGTTAAGTACAATACAATGAGCCAAAATAAGCAAAATTAAGACACCTATATCTTTTTAAAACCTTTAAAAAAAATAAAATAAGTAAATAGCTATTTTTCTTATTCTTGTCGAATGAATTTTTTTTAGCTACATTTACACCGATGAACACGCAGGAGCAATTGCTTAATGTTAAGTGCAATACAGTGAGCCAAAATAAGCAAAATTAAGACACCCATATCATATCAAGACCTTTAAAAAAAAAAATAAGTATATAGCTATTTTTCGTATTCTTGTCGAATGAATTTTTTGTAGCTACATTTACACCGATGAACACGCTGGAGCAATTGCCTAATGTTAGATACAGTACAATGAGCCAAAATAAGCAAAATTTAGACACCTATATCTTTTTAAAACCTTTAAAAAAAATAAAATAAGTAATTAGCTATTTTTCGTATTCTTTCCGTATGAATTTTTTTAAGCTACATTTACACCGATGAACACGCAGGAGCAATTGCTCAATGTTAAGTACAATACATTGAGCCAAAATAAGCAAAATAAAGACACCTATATCTTTTTAAAACCTTTAACAAAAATAAAATAAGTAAATAGCTATTTTTCTTATTCTTGTCGAACGAATTTTTTTTAGCTACATTTACACCGATGAACACGCAGGAGCAATTGCTCAATGTTAAGTACAATACAATGAGCCAAAATAAGCAAAATAAAGACACTCATATCATATCAAGACCTTTAAAAAAAAAATAAGTAAATAGCTATTTTTCTTATTCTTGTCGAATGAATTTTTTTTAGCTACATTTACACTGATGAACACGCAGGAGCAATTGCCTAATGTTAGATACAGCACAATGAGCCAAAATAAGCAAAATTAAGACACCTATATCTTTTTAAAACCTTTAAAAAAAAATAAAATAAGTAATTAGCTATTTTTCGTATTCTTGCCGTATGAATTTTTTTAAGCTTCATTTACACCGATGAACACGCAAGAGCAATTGCTGAATGTTAAGTACAATACATTGAGCCAAAATAAGCAAAATAAAGACACCTATATCTTTTTAAAACCTTTAAAAAAAATAAAATAAGTAAATAGCTATTTTTCTTATTCTTGTCGAATGAATTTTTTTTAGCTACATTTACACCGATGAACACGCAAGAACAATTGCTCAATGTTGAGTACAATACAATGAGCCAAAATAAGCAAAATTAAGACACCTATATCTTTTTAAAACCTTTAAAAAAAATAAAATAAGTAAATAGCTATTTTTCTTATTCTTGTCGAATGAATTTTTTTTAGCTACATTTACACCGGTGAACACGCAGGAGCAATTGCTCAATGTTAAGTGCAATACAGTGAGCCAAAATAAGCAAAATTAAGACACTCATATCATATCAAGACCTTTAAAAAAAAAAATAAGTGTAGGCCTATAGCTATTTTTCGTATTCTTGTCGAATGAATTTTTTGTAGCTACATTTACACCGATGAACACGCTGGAGCAATTGCATAATGTTAGATACAATACAATGAGCCAAAAAAAGCAAAATTAAGACACCTATATCTTTTTAATACCTTTAAAAAAAATAAAATAAGTAATTAGCTATTTTTCGTATTCTTGCCGTATGAATTTTTTTAAGCTACATTTACACCGATGAACACGCAGGAGCAATTGCTCAATGTTAAGTACAATACATTGAGCCAAAATAAGCAAAATAAAGACACCTATATCTTTTTAAAACCTTTAAAAAAAATAAAATAAGTAAATAGCTATTTTTCTTATTCTTGTCGAATGAATTTTTTTTAGCTACATTTACACCGGTGAACACGCAGGAGCAATTGCTCAATGTTAAGTGCAATACAGTGAGCCAAAATAAGCAAAATTAAGACACTCATATCATATCAAGACCTTTAAAAAAAAAAATAAGTATATAGCTATTTTTCGTATTCTTGTCGAATGAATTTTTTGTAGCTACATTTACGCCGATGAACACGCTGGAGCAATTGCATAATGTTAGATACAATACAATGAGCCAAAAAAAGCAAAATTAAGACACCTATATCTTTTGAATACCTTTAAAAAAAATAAAATAAGTAATTAGCTATTTTTCGTATTCTTGCCGTATGAATTTTTTTAAGCTATATTTACACCGATGAACACGCAGGAGCAATTGCTCAATGTTAAGTACAATACATTGAGCCAAAATAAGCAAAATAAAGACACCTATATCTTTTTAAAACCTTTAAAAAAAAAATAAGTAAATAGCTATTTTTCTTATTCTTGTCGAATGAATTTTTTTTAGCCACATTTACGCCGATGAACACGCAAGAACAATTGCTCAGTGTTAAGTACAATACAATGAGCCAAAATAAGCAAAATTAAGACACCTATATCTTTTTAAAACCTTTAAAAAAAATAAAATAAGTAAATAGCTATTTTTCTTATTCTTGTCGAATGAATTTTTTGTAGCTACATTTACACCGATGAACACGCAAGAACAATTGCTCAATGTTAAATACAATACAATGAGCCAAAATAAGCAAAATTAAGACACCTATATCTTTTTAAAACCTTTAAAAAAAATAAAATAAGTAAATAGCTATTTTTCTTATTCTTGTCGAATGAATTTTTTTTAGCTACATTTACACCGATGAACACGCAGGAGCAATTGCTTAATGTTAAGTGCAATACAGTGAGCCAAAATAAGCAAAATTAAGACACCCATATCATATCAAGACCTTTAAAAAAAAAAATAAGTATATAGCTATTTTTCGTATTCTTGTCGAATGAATTTTTTGTAGCTACATTTACACCGATGAACACGCTGGAGCAATTGCCTAATGTTAGATACAGTACAATGAGCCAAAATAAGCAAAATTTAGACACCTATATCTTTTTAAAACCTTTAAAAAAAATAAAATAAGTAATTAGCTATTTTTCGTATTCTTTCCGTATAAATTTTTTTAAGCTACATTTACACCGATGAACACGCAGGAGCAATTGCTCAATGTTAAGTACAATACATTGAGCCAAAATAAGCAAAATAAAGACACCTATATCTTTTTAAAACCTTTAACAAAAATAAAATAAGTAAATAGCTATTTTTCTTATTCTTGTCGAACGAATTTTTTTTAGCTACATTTACACCGATGAACACGCAGGAGCAATTGCTCAATGTTAAGTACAATACAATGAGCCAAAATAAGCAAAATAAAGACACTCATATCATATCAAGACCTTTAAAAAAAAAATAAGTAAATAGCTATTTTTCTTATTCTTGTCGAATGAATTTTTTTTAGCTACATTTACACTGATGAACACGCAGGAGCAATTGCCTAATGTTAGATACAGTACAATGAGCCAAAATAAGCAAAATTAAGACACCTATATTTTTTTAAAACCTTTAAAAAAAATAAAATAAGTAATTAGCTATTTTTCGTATTCTTGCCGTATGAATTTTTTTAAGCTTCATTTACACCGATGAACACGCAAGAGCAATTGCTGAATGTTAAGTACAATACATAGAGCCAAAATAAGCAAAATAAAGACACCTATATCTTTTTAAAACCTTTAAAAAAAATAAAATAAGTAAATAGCTATTTTTCTTATTCTTGTCGAATGAATTTTTTTTAGCCACATTTACACCGATGAACACGCAAGAACAATTGCTCAATGTTAAGTACAATACAATGAGCCAAAATAAGCAAAATTAAGACACCTATATCTTTTTAAAACCTTTAAAAAAATAAAATAAGTAAATAGCTATTTTTCTTATTCTTGTCGAATGAATTTTTTTTAGCTACATTTACACCGGTGAACATGCAGGAGCAATTGCTCAATGTTAAGTGCAATACAGTGAGCCAAAATAAGCAAAATTAAGACACTCATATCATATCAAGACCTTTAAAAAAAAAAATAAGTATATAGCTATTTTTCGTATTCTTGTCGAATGAATTTTTTGTAGCTACATTTACACCGATGAACACGCTGGAGCAATTGCATAATGTTAGATACAATACAGTGAGCCAAAAAAAGCAAAATTAAGACACCTATATCTTTTTAATACCTTTAAAAAAAATAAAATAAGTAATTAGCTATTTTTCGTATTCTTGCCGTATGAATTTTTTTAAGCTATATTTACACCGATGAACACGCAGGAGCAATTGCTCAATGTTAAGTACAATACATTGAGCCAAAATAAGCAAAATAAAGACACCTATATCTTTTTAAAACCTTTAAAAAAAATAAAATAAGCAAATAGCTATTTTTCTTATTCTTGTCGAATGAATTTTTTTTAGCTACATTTACACCGATGAACACGCAGGAGCAATTGCTCAATGTTAAGTACAATACAATGAGCCAAAATAAGCAAAATTAAGACACTCATATCATATCAAGAGCTTTAAAAAAAAAATAAGTATATAGCTATTTTTCGTATTCTTGTCGAATGAATTTTTTGTAGCTACATTTACACCGATGAACACACTGGAGCAATTGCCTAATGTTAGATACAGTACAAAGAGCCAAAATAAGCAAAATTAAGACACCTATATCTTTTTAAAACCTTTAAAAAAAATAAAATAAGTAAATAGCTATTTTTCTTATTCTTGTCGAATGAATTTTTTTTAGCCACATTTACACCGATGAACACGCAAGAACAATTGCTCAATGTTAAGTACAATACAGTGAGCCAAAATAAGCAAAATTAAGACACCTATATCTTTTTAAAACCTTTAAAAAAAATAAAATAAGTAAATAGCTATTTTTCTTATTCTTGTCGAATGAATTTTTTTTAGCTACATTTACACCGATGAACACGCAGGAGCAATTGCTTAATGTTAAGTGCAATACAGTGAGCCAAAATAAGCAAAATTAAGACACCCATATCATATCAAGACCTTTAAAAAAAAAAATAAGTATATAGCTATTTTTCGTATTCTTGTCGAATGAATTTTTTGTAGCTACATTTACACCGATGAACACGCTGGAGCAATTGCATAATGTTAGATACAATACAATCAGCCTAAAAAAGCAAAATTAAGACACCTATATCTTTTTAAAACCTTTAAAAAAAATAAAATAAGTAATTAGCTATTTTTCGTATTCTTGCCGTATGAATTTTTTTTAGCTACATTTACACCGATGAACACGCAGGAGCAATTGCTTAATGTTAAGTGCAATACAGTGAGCCAAAATAAGCAAAATTAAGACACCCATATCATATCAAGACCTTTAAAAAAAAAAATAAGTATATAGCTATTTTTCGTATTCTTGTCGAATGAATTTTTTGTAGCTACATTTACACCGATGAACACGCTGGAGCAATTGCCTAATGTTAGATACAGTACAATGAGCCAAAATAAGCAAAATTTAGACACCTATATCTTTTTAAAACCTTTAAAAAAAATAAAATAAGTAATTAGCTATTTTTCGTATTCTTTCCGTATAAATTTTTTTAAGCTACATTTACACCGATGAACACGCAGGAGCAATTGCTCAATGTTAAGTACAATACATTGAGCCAAAATAAGCAAAATAAAGACACCTATATCTTTTTAAAACCTTTAACAAAAATAAAATAAGTAAATAGCTATTTTTCTTATTCTTGTCGAACGAATTTTTTTTAGCTACATTTACACCGATGAACACGCAGGAGCAATTGCTCAATGTTAAGTACAATACAATGAGCCAAAATAAGCAAAATAAAGACACTCATATCATATCAAGACCTTTAAAAAAAAAATAAGTAAATAGCTATTTTTCTTATTCTTGTCGAATGAATTTTTTTTAGCTACATTTACACTGATGAACACGCAGGAGCAATTGCCTAATGTTAGATACAGTACAATGAGCCAAAATAAGCAAAATTAAGACACCTATATTTTTTTAAAACCTTTAAAAAAAATAAAATAAGTAATTAGCTATTTTTCGTATTCTTGCCGTATGAATTTTTTTAAGCTTCATTTACACCGATGAACACGCAAGAGCAATTGCTGAATGTTAAGTACAATACATAGAGCCAAAATAAGCAAAATAAAGACACCTATATCTTTTTAAAACCTTTAAAAAAAATAAAATAAGTAAATAGCTATTTTTCTTATTCTTGTCGAATGAATTTTTTTTAGCCACATTTACACCGATGAACACGCAAGAACAATTGCTCAATGTTAAGTACAATACAATGAGCCAAAATAAGCAAAATTAAGACACCTATATCTTTTTAAAACCTTTAAAAAAAATAAAATAAGTAAATAGCTATTTTTCTTATTCTTGTCGAATGAATTTTTTTTAGCTACATTTACACCGGTGAACATGCAGGAGCAATTGCTCAATGTTAAGTGCAATACAGTGAGCCAAAATAAGCAAAATTAAGACACTCATATCATATCAAGACCTTTAAAAAAAAAAATAAGTATATAGCTATTTTTCGTATTCTTGTCGAATGAATTTTTTGTAGCTACATTTACACCGATGAACACGCTGGAGCAATTGCATAATGTTAGATACAATACAGTGAGCCAAAAAAAGCAAAATTAAGACACCTATATCTTTTTAATACCTTTAAAAAAAATAAAATAAGTAATTAGCTATTTTTCGTATTCTTGCCGTATGAATTTTTTTAAGCTATATTTACACCGATGAACACGCAGGAGCAATTGCTCAATGTTAAGTACAATACATTGAGCCAAAATAAGCAAAATAAAGACACCTATATCTTTTAAAAACCTTTAAAAAAAATAAAATAAGCAAATAGCTATTTTTCTTATTCTTGTCGAATGAATTTTTTTTAGCTACATTTACACCGATGAACACGCAGGAGCAATTGCTCAATGTTAAGTACAATACAATGAGCCAAAATAAGCAAAATTAAGACACTCATATCATATCAAGAGCTTTAAAAAAAAAATAAGTATATAGCTATTTTTCGTATTCTTGTCGAATGAATTTTTTGTAGCTACATTTACACCGATGAACACACTGGAGCAATTGCCTAATGTTAGATACAGTACAAAGAGCCAAAATAAGCAAAATTAAGACACCTATATCTTTTTAAAACCTTTAAAAAAAATAAAATAAGTAAATAGCTATTTTTCTTATTCTTGTCGAATGAATTTTTTTTAGCCACATTTACACCGATGAACACGCAAGAACAATTGCTCAATGTTAAGTACAATACAGTGAGCCAAAATAAGCAAAATTAAGACACCTATATCTTTTTAAAACCTTTAAAAAAAATAAAATAAGTAAATAGCTATTTTTCTTATTCTTGTCGAATGAATTTTTTTTAGCTACATTTACACCGATGAACACGCAGGAGCAATTGCTTAATGTTAAGTGCAATACAGTGAGCCAAAATAAGCAAAATTAAGACACCCATATCATATCAAGACCTTTAAAAAAAAAAATAAGTATATAGCTATTTTTCGTATTCTTGTCGAATGAATTTTTTGTAGCTACATTTACACCGATGAACACGCTGGAGCAATTGCATAATGTTAGATACAATACAATCAGCCTAAAAAAGCAAAATTAAGACACCTATATCTTTTTAAAACCTTTAAAAAAAATAAAATAAGTAATTAGCTATTTTTCGTATTCTTGCCGTATGAATTTTTTTAAGCTACATTTACACCGATGAACACGCAGGAGCAATTGCTCAATGTTATGTACAATACATTGAGCCAAAATAAGCAAAATTAAGACACCTATATCTTTTTAAAACCTTTAAAAAAAATAAAATAAGTAAATAGCTATTTTTCGTATTCTTGTCGAATGAATTTTTGTAGCTACATTTACACCGATGAACACGCTGGAGCAATTGCCTAATGTTAGATACAGTACAATGAGCCAAAATAAGCAAAATTTAGACACCTATATCTTTTTAAAACCTTTAAAAAAAATAAAATAAGTAAATAGCTATTTTTCTTATTCTTGTCGAATGAATTTTTTTAGCCACATTTACACCGATGAACACGCAAGAACAATTGCTCAATGTTTAGTACAATACAATGAGCCAAAATAAGCAAAATTAAGACACCTGTATCTTTTTAAAACCTTTAAAAAAAATAAAATAAGTAAATAGCTATTTTTCTTATTCTTGTCGAATGAATTTTTTTTAGCTACATTTACACCGATGAACACGCAGGAGCAATTGCTCAATGTTAAGTGCAATACAGTGAGCCAAAATAAGCAAAATTAAGACACCCATATCATATCAAGACCTTTAAAAAAAAAAATAAGTATATAGCTATTTTTCGTATTCTTGTCGAATGAATTTTTTGTAGCTACATTTACACCGATGAACACGCTGGAGCAATTGCATAATGTTAGATACAATACAATGAGCCAAAAAAAGCAAAATTAAGACACCTATATCTTTTTAAAACCTTTAAAAAAAATAAAATAAGTAATTAGCTATTTTTCGTATTCTTGCCGTATGAATTTTTTTAAGCTACATTTACACCGATGAACACGCAGGAGCAATTGCTCAATGTTACGTACAATACATTGAGCCAAAATAAGCAAAATTAAGACACCTATATCTTTTTAAAACCTTTAAAAAAAATAAAATAAGTAAATAGCTATTTTTCGTATTCTTGTCGAATGAATTTTTTGTAGCTACATTTACACTGATGAACACGCTGGAGCAATTGCCTAATGTTAGATACAGTACAATGAGCCAAAATAAGCAAAATTTAGACACCTATATCTTTTTAAAACCTTTAAAAAAAATAAAATAAGGAATTAGCTATTTTTCGTATTCTTTCCGTACGAATTTTTTTAAGCTACATTTACACCGATGAACACGCAGGAGCAATTGCTCAATGTTAAGTACAATACATTGAGCCAAAATAAGCAAAATAAAGACACCTATATCTTTTTAAAACCTTTAAAAAAAATAAAATAAGTAAATAGCTATTTTTCTTATTCTTGTCGAACGAATTTTTTTTAGCTACATTTACACCGATGAACACGCAGGAGCAATTGCTCAATGTTAAGTACAATACAGTGAGCCAAAATAAGCAAAATAAAGACACTCATATCATATCAAGACCTTTAAAAAAAAAATAAGTATATAGCTATTTTTCGTATTCTTGTCGAATGAATTTTTTGTAGCTACATTTACACCGATGAACACGCTGGAGCAATTGCCTAATGTTAGATACAGTACAATGAGCCAAAATAAGCAAAATTAAGACACCTATATCTTTTTAAAACCTTTAAAAAAAATAAAATAAGTAATTAGCTATTTTTCGTATTCTTGCCGTATGAATTTTTTTAAGCTTCATTTACACCGATGAACACGCAAGAGCAATTGCCTAATGTTAGATACAGTACAATGAGCCAAAATAAGCAAAATTAAGACACCTATATCTTTTTAAAACCTTTAAAAAAAATAAAATAAGTAATTAGCTATTTTTCGTATTCTTGCCGTATGAATTTTTTTAAGCTTCATTTACACCGATGAACACGCAAGAGCAATTGCTGAATGTTAAGTACAATACATAGAGCCAAAATAAGCAAAATAAAGACACCTATATCTTTTTAAAACCTTTAAAAAAAATAAAATAAGTAAATAGCTATTTTTCTTATTCTTGTCGAATGAATTTTTTTTAGCCACATTTACACCGATGAACACGCAAGAACAATTGCTCAATGTTAAGTACAATACAATGAGCCAAAATAAGCAAAATTAAGACACCTATATCTTTTTAAAACCTTTAAAAAAAATAAAATAAGTAAATAGCTATTTTTCTTATTCTTGTCGAATGAATTTTTTTTAGCTACATTTACACCGGTGAACACGCAGGAGCAATTGCTCAATGTTAAGTGCAATACAGTGAGCCAAAATAAGCAAAATTAAGACACTCATATCATATCAAGACCTTTAAAAAAAAAAATAAGTATATAGCTATTTTTCGTATTCTTGTCGAATGAATTTTTTGTAGCTACATTTACACCGATGAACACGCTGGAGCAATTGCGTAATGTTAGATACAATACAATGAGCCAAAAAAAGCAAAATTAAGACACCTATATCTTATTAATACCTTTAAAAAAAATAAAATAAGTAATTAGCTATTTTTCGTATTCTTGCCGTATGAATTTTTTTAAGCTATATTTACACCGATGAACACGCAGGAGCAATTGCTCAATGTTAAGTACAATACATTGAGCCAAAATAAGCAAAATAAAGACACCTATATCTTTTTAAAACCTTTAAAAAAAATAAAATAAGCAAATAGCTATTTTTCTTATTCTTGTCGAATGAATTTTTTTTAGCTACATTTACACCGATGAACACGCAGGAGCAATTGCTCAATGTTAAGTACAATACAATGAGCCAAAATAAGCAAAATTAAGACACTCATATCATATCAAGACCTTTAAAAAAAAAATAAGTATATAGCTATTTTTCGTATTCTTGTCGAATGAATTTTTTGTAGCTACATTTACACCGATGAACACACTGGAGCAATTGCCTAATGTTAGATACAGTACAAAGAGCCAAAATAAGCAAAATTAAGACACCTATATCTTTTTAAAACCTTTAAAAAAAATAAAATAAGTAAATAGCTATTTTTCTTATTCTTGTCGAATGAATTTTTTTTAGCCACATTTACACCGATGAACACGCAAGAACAATTGCTCAATGTTAAGTACAATACAGTGAGCCAAAATAAGCAAAATTAAGACACCTATATCTTTTTAAAACCTTTAAAAAAAATAAAATAAGTAAATAGCTATTTTTCTTATTCTTGTCGAATGAATTTTTTTTAGCTACATTTACACCGATGAACACGCAGGAGCAATTGCTTAATGTTAAGTGCAATACAGTGAGCCAAAATAAGCAAAATTAAGACACCCATATCATATCAAGACCTTTAAAAAAAAAAATAAGTATATAGCTATTTTTCGTATTCTTGTCGAATGAATTTTTTGTAGCTACATTTACACCGATGAACACGCTGGAGCAATTGCATAATGTTAGATACAATACAATCAGCCTAAAAAAGCAAAATTAAGACACCTATATCTTTTTAAAACCTTTAAAAAAAATAAAATAAGTAATTAGCTATTTTTCGTATTCTTGCCGTATGAATTTTTTTAAGCTACATTTACACCGATGAACACGCAGGAGCAATTGCTCAATGTTATGTACAATACATTGAGCCAAAATAAGCAAAATTAAGACACCTATATCTTTTTAAAACCTTTAAAAAAAATAAAATAAGTAAATAGCTATTTTTCGTATTCTTGTCGAATGAATTTTTGTAGCTACATTTACACCGATGAACACGCTGGAGCAATTGCCTAATGTTAGATACAGTACAATGAGCCAAAATAAGCAAAATTTAGACACCTATATCTTTTTAAAACCTTTAAAAAAAATAAAATAAGTAAATAGCTATTTTTCTTATTCTTGTCGAATGAATTTTTTTAGCCACATTTACACCGATGAACACGCAAGAACAATTGCTCAATGTTTAGTACAATACAATGAGCCAAAATAAGCAAAATTAAGACACCTGTATCTTTTTAAAACCTTTAAAAAAAATAAAATAAGTAAATAGCTATTTTTCTTATTCTTGTCGAATGAATTTTTTTTAGCTACATTTACACCGATGAACACGCAGGAGCAATTGCTCAATGTTAAGTGCAATACAGTGAGCCAAAATAAGCAAAATTAAGACACCCATATCATATCAAGACCTTTAAAAAAAAAAATAAGTATATAGCTATTTTTCGTATTCTTGTCGAATGAATTTTTTGTAGCTACATTTACACCGATGAACACGCTGGAGCAATTGCATAATGTTAGATACAATACAATGAGCCAAAAAAAGCAAAATTAAGACACCTATATCTTTTTAAAACCTTTAAAAAAAATAAAATAAGTAATTAGCTATTTTTCGTATTCTTGCCGTATGAATTTTTTTAAGCTACATTTACACCGATGAACACGCAGGAGCAATTGCTCAATGTTACGTACAATACATTGAGCCAAAATAAGCAAAATTAAGACACCTATATCTTTTTAAAACCTTTAAAAAAAATAAAATAAGTAAATAGCTATTTTTCGTATTCTTGTCGAATGAATTTTTTGAAGCTACATTTACACCGATGAACACGCTGGAGCAATTGCCTAATGTTAGATACAGTACAATGAGCCAAAATAAGCAAAATTTAGACACCTATATCTTTTTAAAACCTTTAAAAAAAATAAAATAAGGAATTAGCTATTTTTCGTATTCTTTCCGTATGAATTTTTTTAAGCTACATTTACACCGATGAACACGCAGGAGCAATTGCTCAATGTTAAGTACAATACATTGAGCCAAAATAAGCAAAATAAAGACACCTATATCTTTTTAAAACCTTTAAAAAAAATAAAATAAGTAAATAGCTATTTTTCTTATTCTTGTCGAACGAATTTTTTTTAGCTACATTTACACCGATGAACACGCAGGAGCAATTGCTCAATGTTAAGTACAATACAGTGAGCCAAAATAAGCAAAATAAAGACACTCATATCATATCAAGACCTTTAAAAAAAAAATAAGTATATAGCTATTTTTCGTATTCTTGTCGAATGAATTTTTTGTAGCTACATTTACACCGATGAACACGCTGGAGCAATTGCCTAATGTTAGATACAGTACAATGAGCCAAAATAAGCAAAATTAAGACACCTATATCTTTTTAAAACCTTTAAAAAAAATAAAATAAGTAATTAGCTATTTTTCGTATTCTTGCCGTATGAATTTTTTTAAGCTTCATTTACACCGATGAACACGCAAGAGCAATTGCCTAATGTTAGATACAGTACAATGAGCCAAAATAAGCAAAATTAAGACACCTATATCTTTTTAAAACCTTTAAAAAAAATAAAATAAGTAATTAGCTATTTTTCGTATTCATGCCGTATGAATTTTTTTAAGCTTCATTTACACCGATGAACACGCAAGAGCAATTGCTGAATGTTAAGTACAATACATAGAGCCAAAATAAGCAAAATAAAGACACCTATATCTTTTTAAAACCTTTAAAAAAAATAAAATAAGTAAATAGCTATTTTTCTTATTCTTGTCGAATGAATTTTTTTTAGCCACATTTACACCGATGAACACGCAAGAACAATTGCTCAATGTTAAGTACAATACAATGAGCCAAAATAAGCAAAATTAAGACACCTATATCTTTTTAAAACCTTTAAAAAAAATAAAATAAGTAAATAGCTATTTTTCTTATTCTTGTCGAATGAATTTTTTTTAGCTACATTTACACCGGTGAACACGCAGGAGCAATTGCTCAATGTTAAGTGCAATACAGTGAGCCAAAATAAGCAAAATTAAGACACTCATATCATATCAAGACCTTTAAAAAAAAAAATAAGTATATAGCTATTTTTCGTATTCTTGTCGAATGAATTTTTTGTAGCTACATTTACACCGATGAACACGCTGGAGCAATTGCGTAATGTTAGATACAATACAATGAGCCAAAAAAAGCAAAATTAAGACACCTATATCTTATTAATACCTTTAAAAAAAATAAAATAAGTAATTAGCTATTTTTCGTATTCTTGCCGTATGAATTTTTTTAAGCTATATTTACACCGATGAACACGCAGGAGCAATTGCTCAATGTTAAGTACAATACATTGAGCCAAAATAAGCAAAATAAAGACACCTATATCTTTTTAAAACCTTTAAAAAAAATAAAATAAGCAAATAGCTATTTTTCTTATTCTTGTCGAATGAATTTTTTTTAGCTACATTTACACCGATGAACACGCAGGAGCAATTGCTCAATGTTAAGTACAATACAATGAGCCAAAATAAGCAAAATTAAGACACTCATATCATATCAAGACCTTTAAAAAAAAAATAAGTATATAGCTATTTTTCGTATTCTTGTCGAATGAATTTTTTGTAGCTACATTTACACCGATGAACACGCTGGAGCAATTGCATAATGTTAGATACAATACAATCAGCCTAAAAAAGCAAAATTAAGACACCTATATCTTTTTAAAACCTTTAAAAAAAATAAAATAAGTAAATAGCTATTTTTCGTATTCTTGTCGAATGAATTTTTGTAGCTACATTTACACCGATGAACACGCTGGAGCAATTGCCTAATGTTAGATACAGTACAATGAGCCAAAATAAGCAAAATTTAGACACCTATATCTTTTTAAAACCTTTAAAAAAAATAAAATAAGTAAATAGCTATTTTTCTTATTCTTGTCGAATGAATTTTTTTTAGCCACATTTACACCGATGAACACGCAAGAACAATTTCTCAATGTTTAGTACAATACAATGAGCCAAAATAAGCAAAATTAAGACACCTGTATCTTTTTAAAACCTTTAAAAAAAATAAAATAAGTAAATAGCTATTTTTCTTATTCTTGTCGAATGAATTTTTTTTAGCTACATTTACACCGATGAACACGCAGGAGCAATTGCTCAATGTTAAGTGCAATACAGTGAGCCAAAATAAGCAAAATTAAGACACCCATATCATATCAAGACCTTTAAAAAAAAAAATAAGTATATAGCTATTTTTCGTATTCTTGTCGAATGAATTTTTTGTAGCTACATTTACACCGATGAACACGCTGGAGCAATTGCATAATGTTAGATACAATACAATGAGCCAAAAAAAGCAAAATTAAGACACCTATATCTTTTTAAAACCTTTAAAAAAAATAAAATAAGTAATTAGCTATTTTTCGTATTCTTGCCGTATGAATTTTTTTAAGCTACATTTACACCGATGAACACGCAGGAGCAATTGCTCAATGTTACGTACAATACATTGAGCCAAAATAAGCAAAATTAAGACACCTATATCTTTTTAAAACCTTTAAAAAAAATAAAATAAGTAAATAGCTATTTTTCGTATTCTTGTCGAATGAATTTTTTGTAGCTACATTTACACCGATGAACACGCTGGAGCAATTGCCTAATGTTAGATACAGTACAATGAGCCAAAATAAGCAAAATTTAGACACCTATATCTTTTTAAAACCTTTAAAAAAAATAAAATAAGGAATTAGCTATTTTTCGTATTCTTTCCGTATGAATTTTTTTAAGCTACATTTACACCGATGAACACGCAGGAGCAATTGCTCAATGTTAAGTACAATACATTGAGCCAAAATAAGCAAAAATTAGACACTCATATCATATCATGACCTTTAAAAAAAAAAATAAGTATATAGCTATTTTTCGTATTCTTGTCGAAAGAATTTTTTTCAGCTACATTTACACCGATGAACACGCAGGAGCAATTGCTCAATGTTAAGTACAATACAATGAGCCAAAATAAGCAAAATTAAGACACTCATATCATATCATGACCTTTAAAAAAAAAAATAAGTATATAGCTATTTTTCGTATTCTTGTCGAATGAATTTTTTGTAGCTACATTTACACCGATGAACACGCTGGAGCAATTGCCTAATGTTAGATACAGTACAATGAGCCAAAGTAAGCAAAATTTAGACACCTATATCTTTTTAAAACCTTTAAAAAAAATAAAATAAGTAATTAGCTATTTTTCGTATTCTTGCCGTATGAATTTTTTTAAGCTTCATTTACACTGATGAACACGCAAGAGCAATTGCTGAATGTTAAGTACAATACATTGAGCCAAAATAAGCAAAATAAAGACACCTATATCTTTTTAAAACCTTTAAAAAAAATAAAATAAGTAAATAGCTATTTTTCTTATTCTTGTCGAATGAATTTTTTTTAGCCACATTTACACCGATGAACACGCAAGAACAATTGCTCAATGTTAAGTACAATACAATGAGCCAAAATAAGCAAAATTAGGACACCTATATCTTTTTAAAACCTTTAAAAAAAATAAAATAAGTAAATAGCTATTTTTCTTAGTCTTGTCGAACGAATTTTTTTTAGCTACATTTACACCGATGAACACGCAGGAGCAATTGCTCAATGTTAAGTACAATACAGTGAGCCAAAATAAGCAAAATAAAGACACTCATATCATATCAAGACCTTTAAAAAAAAAATAAGTATATAGCTATTTTTCGTATTCTTGTCGAATGAATTTTTTGTAGCTACATTTACACCGATGAACACGCTGGAGCAATTGCCTAATGTTAGATACAGTACAATGAGCCAAAATAAGCAAAATTAAGACACCTATATCTTTTTAAAACCTTTAAAAAAAATAAAATAAGTAATTAGCTATTTTTCGTATTCTTGCCGTATGAATTTTTTTAAGCTTCATTTACACCGATGAACACGCAAGAGCAATTGCCTAATGTTAGATACAGTACAATGAGCCAAAATAAGCAAAATTAAGACACCTATATCTTTTTAAAACCTTTAAAAAAAATAAAATAAGTAATTAGCTATTTTTCGTATTCTTGCCGTATGAATTTTTTTAAGCTTCATTTACACCGATGAACACGCAAGAGCAATTGCTGAATGTTAAGTACAATACATAGAGCCAAAATAAGCAAAATAAAGACACCTATATCTTTTTAAAACCTTTAAAAAAAATAAAATAAGTAAATAGCTATTTTTCTTATTCTTGTCGAATGAATTTTTTTTAGCCACATTTACACCGATGAACACGCAAGAACAATTGCTCAATGTTAAGTACAATACAATGAGCCAAAATAAGCAAAATTAAGACACCTATATCTTTTTAAAACCTTTAAAAAAAATAAAATAAGTAAATAGCTATTTTTCTTATTCTTGTCGAATGAATTTTTTTTAGCTACATTTACACCGGTGAACACGCAGGAGCAATTGCTCAATGTTAAGTGCAATACAGTGAGCCAAAATAAGCAAAATTAAGACACTCATATCATATCAAGACCTTTAAAAAAAAAAATAAGTATATAGCTATTTTTCGTATTCTTGTCGAATGAATTTTTTGTAGCTACATTTACACCGATGAACACGCTGGAGCAATTGCGTAATGTTAGATACAATACAATGAGCCAAAAAAAGCAAAATTAAGACACCTATATCTTATTAATACCTTTAAAAAAAATAAAATAAGTAATTAGCTATTTTTCGTATTCTTGCCGTATGAATTTTTTTAAGCTATATTTACACCGATGAACACGCAGGAGCAATTGCTCAATGTTAAGTACAATACATTGAGCCAAAATAAGCAAAATAAAGACACCTATATCTTTTTAAAACCTTTAAAAAAAATAAAATAAGCAAATAGCTATTTTTCTTATTCTTGTCGAATGAATTTTTTTTAGCTACATTTACACCGATGAACACGCAGGAGCAATTGCTCAATGTTAAGTACAATACAATGAGCCAAAATAAGCAAAATTAAGACACTCATATCATATCAAGACCTTTAAAAAAAAAATAAGTATATAGCTATTTTTCGTATTCTTGTCGAATGAATTTTTTGTAGCTACATTTACACCGATGAACACGCTGGAGCAATTGCATAATGTTAGATACAATACAATCAGCCTAAAAAAGCAAAATTAAGACACCTATATCTTTTTAAAACCTTTAAAAAAAATAAAATAAGTAAATAGCTATTTTTCGTATTCTTGTCGAATGAATTTTTGTAGCTACATTTACACCGATGAACACGCTGGAGCAATTGCCTAATGTTAGATACAGTACAATGAGCCAAAATAAGCAAAATTTAGACACCTATATCTTTTTAAAACCTTTAAAAAAAATAAAATAAGTAAATAGCTATTTTTCTTATTCTTGTCGAATGAATTTTTTTTAGCCACATTTACACCGATGAACACGCAAGAACAATTTCTCAATGTTTAGTACAATACAATGAGCCAAAATAAGCAAAATTAAGACACCTGTATCTTTTTAAAACCTTTAAAAAAAATAAAATAAGTAAATAGCTATTTTTCTTATTCTTGTCGAATGAATTTTTTTTAGCTACATTTACACCGATGAACACGCAGGAGCAATTGCTCAATGTTAAGTGCAATACAGTGAGCCAAAATAAGCAAAATTAAGACACCCATATCATATCAAGACCTTTAAAAAAAAAAATAAGTATATAGCTATTTTTCGTATTCTTGTCGAATGAATTTTTTGTAGCTACATTTACACCGATGAACACGCTGGAGCAATTGCATAATGTTAGATACAATACAATGAGCCAAAAAAAGCAAAATTAAGACACCTATATCTTTTTAAAACCTTTAAAAAAAATAAAATAAGTAATTAGCTATTTTTCGTATTCTTGCCGTATGAATTTTTTTAAGCTACATTTACACCGATGAACACGCAGGAGCAATTGCTCAATGTTACGTACAATACATTGAGCCAAAATAAGCAAAATTAAGACACCTATATCTTTTTAAAACCTTTAAAAAAAATAAAATAAGTAAATAGCTATTTTTCGTATTCTTGTCGAATGAATTTTTTGTAGCTACATTTACACCGATGAACACGCTGGAGCAATTGCCTAATGTTAGATACAGTACAATGAGCCAAAATAAGCAAAATTTAGACACCTATATCTTTTTAAAACCTTTAAAAAAAATAAAATAAGGAATTAGCTATTTTTCGTATTCTTTCCGTATGAATTTTTTTAAGCTACATTTACACCGATGAACACGCAGGAGCAATTGCTCAATGTTAAGTACAATACATTGAGCCAAAATAAGCAAAATTAAGACACTCATATCATATCATGACCTTTAAAAAAAAAAATAAGTATATAGCTATTTTTCGTATTCTTGTCGAAAGAATTTTTTTCAGCTACATTTACACCGATGAACACGCAGGAGCAATTGCTCAATGTTAAGTACAATACAATGAGCCAAAATAAGCAAAATTAAGACACTCATATCATATCATGACCTTTAAAAAAAAAAATAAGTATATAGCTATTTTTCGTATTCTTGTCGAATGAATTTTTTGTAGCTACATTTACACCGATGAACACGCTGGAGCAATTGCCTAATGTTAGATACAGTACAATGAGCCAAAGTAAGCAAAATTTAGACACCTATATCTTTTTAAAACCTTTAAAAAAAATAAAATAAGTAATTAGCTATTTTTCGTATTCTTGCCGTATGAATTTTTTTAAGCTTCATTTACACTGATGAACACGCAAGAGCAATTGCTGAATGTTAAGTACAATACATTGAGCCAAAATAAGCAAAATAAAGACACCTATATCTTTTTAAAACCTTTAAAAAAAATAAAATAAGTAAATAGCTATTTTTCTTATTCTTGTCGAATGAATTTTTTTTAGCCACATTTACACCGATGAACACGCAAGAACAATTGCTCAATGTTAAGTACAATACAATGAGCCAAAATAAGCAAAATTAGGACACCTATATCTTTTTAAAACCTTTAAAAAAAATAAAATAAGTAAATAGCTATTTTTCTTAGTCTTGTCGAATGAATTTTTTTTAGCTACATTTACACCGATGAACACGCAGTAGCAATTGCTTAATGTTAAGTGCAATACAGTGAGCCAAAATAAGCAAAATTAAGACACCCATATCATATCAAGACCTTTAAAAAAAAAAATAAGTATATAGCTATTTTTCGTATTCTTGTCGAATGAATTTTTTGTAGCTACATTTACACCGATGAACACGCAAGAACAATTGCTCAATGTTAAGTACAATACAATGAGCCAAAATAAGCAAAATTAAGACACCTATATCTTTTTAAAACCTTTAAAAAAAATAAAATAAGTAATTAGCTATTTTTCGTATTCTTGCCGTATGAATTTTTTTAAGCTACATTTACACCGATGAACACGCAGGAGCAATTGCTCAATGTTATGTACAATACATTGAGCCAAAATAAGCAAAATTAAGACACCTATATCTTTTTAAAACCTTTAAAAAAAATAAGATAAGTAGATAGCTATTTTTCGTATTCTTGTCGAATGAATTTTTTGTAGCTACATTTACACCGATGAACACGCTGGAGCAATTGCCTAATGTTAGATACAGTACAATGAGCCAAAATAAGCAAAATTTAGACACCTTTATCTTTTTAAAACCTTTAAAAAAAAATAAAATAAGTAATTAGCTATTTTTCGTATTCTTTCCGTATGAATTTTTTTAAGCTACATTTACACCGATGAACACGCAGGAGCAATTGCTCAATGTTAAGTACAATACATTGAGCCAAAATAAGCAAAATAAAGACACCTATATCTTTTTAAAACCTTTAAAAAAAATAAAATAAGTAAATAGCTATTTTTCTTATTCTTGTCGAACGAATTTTTTTTAGCTACATTTACACCGATGAACACGCAGGAGCAATTGCTCAATGTTAAGTACAATACAATGAGCCAAAATAAGCAAAATAAAGACACTCATATCATATCAAGACCTTTAAAAAAAAAATAAGTATATAGCTATTTTTCGTATTCTTGTCGAATGAATTTTTTGTAGCTACATTTACACCGATGAACACGCTGGAGCAATTGCCTAATGTTAGATACAGTACAATGAGCCAAAATAAGCAAAATTAAGACACCTATATCTTTTTAAAACCTTTAAAAAAAATAAAATAAGTAATTAGCTATTTTTCGTATTCTTGCCGTATGAATTTTTTTAAGCTTCATTTACACCGATGAACACGCAAGAGCAATTGCTGAATGTTAAGTACAATACATTGAGCCAAAATAAGCAAAATAAAGACACCTATATCTTTTTAAAACCTTTAAAAAAAATAAAATAAGTAATTAGCTATTTTTCGTATTCTTGCCGTATGAATTTTTTTAAGCTACATTTACACCGATGAACACGCAGGAGCAATTGCTCAATGTTAAGTACAATACATGGAGCCAAAATAACCAAATAAAGACACCTATATCTTTTTAAAACCTTTAAAAAAAAAAAATAAGTAAATAGCTATTTTTCTTATTCTTGTCGAATGAATTTTTTTTAGCCACATTTACACCGATGAACACGCAGGAACAATTGCTCAATGTTAAGTACAATACAATGAGCCAAAATTAGCAAAATTAAGACACCTATATCTTTTTAAAACCTTAAAAAAAAAATAAAATAAGTAAATAGCTATTTTTCTTATTCTTGTCGAATGAATTTTTTTCAGCTACATTTACACCGATGAACACGCAGGAGCAATTGCTCAATGTTAAGTACAATACAATGAGCCAAAATAAGCAAAATTAAGACACTCATATCATATCAAGACCTTTAAAAAAAAAAATAAGTATATAGCTATTTTTCGTATTCTTGTCGAATGAATTTTTTGTAGCTACATTTACACCGATGAACACGCTGGAGCAATTGCCTAATGTTAGATACAGTACAATGAGCCAAAATAAGCAAAATTTAGACACCTATATCTTTTTAAAACCTTTAAAAAAAATAAAATAAGTAATTAGCTATTTTTCGTATTCTTGCCGTATGAATTTTTTTAAGCTTCATTTACACCGATGAACACGCAAGAGCAATTGCTGAATGTTAAGTACAATACATTGAGCCAAAATAAGCAAAATAAAGACCCCTATATCTTTTTAAAACCTTTAAAAAAAATAAAATAAGTAAATAGCTATTTTTCTTATTCTTGTCGAATGAATTTTTTTTAGCCACATTTACACCGATGAACACGCAAGAACAATTGCTCAATGTTAAGTACAATACAATGAGCCAAAATAAGCAAAATTAAGACACCTATATCTTTTTAAAACCTTTAAAAAAAATAAAATAAGTAAATAGCTATTTTTCTTATTCTTGTCGAATGAATTTTTTTTAGCTACATTTACACCGATGAACACGCAGGAGCAATTGCTTAATGTTAAGTGCAATACAGTGAGCCAAAATAAGCAAAATTAAGACACCCATATCATATCAAGACCTTTAAAAAAAAAAATAAGTATATAGCTATTTTTCGTATTCTTGTCGAATGAATTTTTTGTAGCTACATTTACACCGATGAACACGCTGGAGCAATTGCATAATGTTAGATACAATACAATGAGCCAAAAAAAGCAAAATTAAGACACCTATATCTTTTTAATACCTTTAAAAAAAATAAAATATGTAATTAGCTATTTTTCGTATTCTTGCCGTATGAATTTTTTTAAGCTATATTTACACCGATGAACACGCAGGAGCAATTGCTCAATGTTAAGTACAATACATTGAGCCAAAATAAGCAAAATAAAGACACCTATATCTTTTTAAAACCTTTAAAAAAAAAATAAGTAAATAGCTATTTTTCTTATTCTTGTCGAATGAATTTTTTTTAGCCACATTTACGCCGATGAACACGCAGGAACAATTGCTCAATGTTAAGTACAATACAATGAGCCAAAATTAGCAAAATTAAGACACCTATATCTTTTTAAAACCTTAAAAAAAAATAAAATAAGTAAATAGCTATTTTTCTTATTCTTGTCGAATGAATTTTTTTCAGCTACATTTACACCGATGAACACGCAGGAGCAATTGCTCAATGTTAAGTACAATACAATGAGCCAAAATAAGCAAAATTAAGACACTCATATCATATCATGACCTTTAAAAAAAAAAATAAGTATATAGCTATTTTTCGTATTCTTGTCGAATGAATTTTTTGTAGCTACATTTACACCGATGAACACGCTGGAGCAATTGCCTAATGTTAGATACAGTACAATGAGCCAAAGTAAGCAAAATTTAGACACCTATATCTTTTTAAAACCTTTAAAAAAAATAAAATAAGTAATTAGCTATTTTTCGTATTCTTGCCGTATGAATTTTTTTAAGCTTCATTTACACCGATGAACACGCAAGAGCAATTGCTGAATGTTAAGTACAATGCATTGAGCCAAAATAAGCAAAATAAAGACACCTATATCTTTTTAAAACCTTTAAAAAAAATAAAATAAGTAAATAGCTATTTTTCTTATTCTTGTCGAATGAATTTTTTTTAGCCACATTTACACCGATGAACACGCAAGAACAATTGCTCAATGTTAAGTACAATACAATGAGCCAAAATAAGCAAAATTAGGACACCTATATCTTTTTAAAACCTTTAAAAAAAATAAAATAAGTAAATAGCTATTTTTCTTAGTCTTGTCGAATGAATTTTTTTTAGCTACATTTACACCGATGAACACGCAGTAGCAATTGCTTAATGTTAAGTGCAATACAGTGAGCCAAAATAAGCAAAATTAAGACACCCATATCATATCAAGACCTTTAAAAAAAAAAATAAGTATATAGCTATTTTTCGTATTCTTGTCGAATGAATTTTTTGTAGCTACATTTACACCGATGAACACGCAAGAACAATTGCTCAATGTTAAGTACAATACAATGAGCCAAAATAAGCAAAATTAAGACACCTATATCTTTTTAAAACCTTTAAAAAAAATAAAATAAGTAATTAGCTATTTTTCGTATTCTTGCCGTATGAATTTTTTTAAGCTACATTTACACCGATGAACACGCAGGAGCAATTGCTCAATGTTATGTACAATACATTGAGCCAAAATAAGCAAAATTAAGACACCTATATCTTTTTAAAACCTTTAAAAAAAATAAGATAAGTAAATAGCTATTTTTCGTATTCTTGTCGAATGAATTTTTTGTAGCTACATTTACACCGATGAACACGCTGGAGCAATTGCCTAATGTTAGATACAGTACAATGAGCCAAAATAAGCAAAATTTAGACACCTATATCTTTTTAAAACCTTTAAAAAAAATAAAATAAGTAATTAGCTATTTTTCGTATTCTTGCCGTATGAATTTTTTTAAGCTTCATTTACACCGATGAACACGCAAGAGCAATTGCTGAATGTTAAGTACAATACATTGAGCCAAAATAAGCAAAATAAAGACCCCTATATCTTTTTAAAACCTTTAAAAAAAATAAAATAAGTAAATAGCTATTTTTCTTATTCTTGTCGAATGAATTTTTTTTAGCCACATTTACACCGATGAACACGCAAGAACAATTGCTCAATGTTAAGTACAATACAATGAGCCAAAATAAGCAAAATTAAGACACCTATATCTTTTTAAAACCTTTAAAAAAAATAAAATAAGTAAATAGCTATTTTTCTTATTCTTGTCGAATGAATTTTTTTTAGCTACATTTACACCGATGAACACGCAGGAGCAATTGCTTAATGTTAAGTGCAATACAGTGAGCCAAAATAAGCAAAATTAAGACACCCATATCATATCAAGACCTTTAAAAAAAAAAATAAGTATATAGCTATTTTTCGTATTCTTGTCGAATGAATTTTTTGTAGCTACATTTACACCGATGAACACGCTGGAGCAATTGCATAATGTTAGATACAATACAATGAGCCAAAAAAAGCAAAATTAAGACACCTATATCTTTTTAAAACCTTTAAAAAAAATAAAATAAGTAATTAGCTATTTTTCGTATTCTTGCCGTATGAATTTTTTTAAGCTACATTTACACCGATGAACACGCAGGAGCAATTGCTCAATGTTATGTACAACACATTGAGCCAAAATAAGCAAAATTAAGACACCTATATCTTTTTAAAACCTTTAAAAAAAATAAAATAAGTAAATAGCTATTTTTCTTATTCTTGTCGAATGAATTTTTTTTAGCTACATTTACACCGATGAACACGCAGGAGCAATTGCTCAATGTTAAGTGCAATACAATGAGCCAAAATAAGCAAAATTAAGACACTCATATCATATCAAGACCTTTAAAAAAAAAAATAAGTATATAGCTATTTTTCGTATTCTTGTCGAATGAATTTTTTGTAGCTACATTTACACCGATGAACACGCTGGAGCAATTTCATAATGTTAGATACAATACAATGAGCCAAAAAAAGCAAAATTAAGACACCTATATCTTTTTAATACCTTTAAAAAAAATAAAATATGTAATTAGCTATTTTTCGTATTCTTGCCGTATGAATTTTTTTAAGCTATATTTACACCGATGAACACGCAGGAGCAATTGCTCAATGTTAAGTACAATACATTGAGCCAAAATAAGCAAAATAAAGACACCTATATCTTTTTAAAACCTTTAAAAAAAAAATAAGTAAATAGCTATTTTTCTTATTCTTGTCGAATGAATTTTTTTTAGCCACATTTACGCCGATGAACACGCAGGAACAATTGCTCAATGTTAAGTACAATACAATGAGCCAAAATTAGCAAAATTAAGACACCTATATCTTTTTAAAACCTTAAAAAAAAATAAAATAAGTAAATAGCTATTTTTCTTATTCTTGTCGAATGAATTTTTTTCAGCTACATTTACACCGATGAACACGCAGGAGCAATTGCTCAATGTTAAGTACAATACAATGAGCCAAAATAAGCAAAATTAAGACACTCATATCATATCATGACCTTTAAAAAAAAAAATAAGTATATAGCTATTTTTCGTATTCTTGTCGAATGAATTTTTTGTAGCTACATTTACACCGATGAACACGCTGGAGCAATTGCCTAATGTTAGATACAGTACAATGAGCCAAAGTAAGCAAAATTTAGACACCTATATCTTTTTAAAACCTTTAAAAAAAATAAAATAAGTAATTAGCTATTTTTCGTATTCTTGCCGTATGAATTTTTTTAAGCTTCATTTACACCGATGAACACGCAAGAGCAATTGCTGAATGTTAAGTACAATACATTGAGCCAAAATAAGCAAAATAAAGACACCTATATCTTTTTAAAACCTTTAAAAAAAATAAAATAAGTAAATAGCTATTTTTCTTATTCTTGTCGAATGAATTTTTTTTAGCCACATTTACACCGATGAACACGCAAGAACAATTGCTCAATGTTAAGTACAATACAATGAGCCAAAATAAGCAAAATTAGGACACCTATATCTTTTTAAAACCTTTAAAAAAAATAAAATAAGTAAATAGCTATTTTTCTTAGTCTTGTCGAATGAATTTTTTTTAGCTACATTTACACCGATGAACACGCAGTAGCAATTGCTTAATGTTAAGTGCAATACAGTGAGCCAAAATAAGCAAAATTAAGACACCCATATCATATCAAGACCTTTAAAAAAAAAAATAAGTATATAGCTATTTTTCGTATTCTTGTCGAATGAATTTTTTGTAGCTACATTTACACCGATGAACACGCAAGAACAATTGCTCAATGTTAAGTACAATACAATGAGCCAAAATAAGCAAAATTAAGACACCTATATCTTTTTAAAACCTTTAAAAAAAATAAAATAAGTAATTAGCTATTTTTCGTATTCTTGCCGTATGAATTTTTTTAAGCTACATTTACACCGATGAACACGCAGGAGCAATTGCTCAATGTTATGTACAATACATTGAGCCAAAATAAGCAAAATTAAGACACCTATATCTTTTTAAAACCTTTAAAAAAAATAAGATAAGTAAATAGCTATTTTTCGTATTCTTGTCGAATGAATTTTTTGTAGCTACATTTACACCGATGAACACGCTGGAGCAATTGCCTAATGTTAGATACAGTACAATGAGCCAAAATAAGCAAAATTTAGACACCTTTATCTTTTTAAAACCTTTAAAAAAAATAAAATAAGTAATTAGCTATTTTTCGTATTCTTTCCGTATGAATTTTTTTAAGCTACATTTACACCGATGAACACGCAGGAGCAATTGCTCAATGTTAAGTACAATACATTGAGCCAAAATAAGCAAAATAAAGACACCTATATCTTTTTAAAACCTTTAAAAAAAATAAAATAAGTAAATAGCTATTTTTCTTATTCTTGTCGAACGAATTTTTTTTAGCTACATTTACACCGATGAACACGCAGGAGCAATTGCTCAATGTTAAGTACAATACAATGAGCCAAAATAAGCAAAATAAAGACACTCATATCATATCAAGACCTTTAAAAAAAAAATAAGTATATAGCTATTTTTCGTATTCTTGTCGAATGAATTTTTTGTAGCTACATTTACACCGATGAACACGCTGGAGCAATTGCCTAATGTTAGATACAGTACAATGAGCCAAAATAAGCAAAATTAAGACACCTATATCTTTTTAAAACCTTTAAAAAAAATAAAATAAGTAATTAGCTATTTTTCGTATTCTTGCCGTATGAATTTTTTTAAGCTTCATTTACACCGATGAACACGCAAGAGCAATTGCTGAATGTTAAGTACAATACATTGAGCCAAAATAAGCAAAATAAAGACACCTATATCTTTTTAAAACCTTTAAAAAAAATAAAATAAGTAATTAGCTATTTTTCGTATTCTTGCCGTATGAATTTTTTTAAGCTACATTTACACCGATGAACACGCAGGAGCAATTGCTCAATGTTAAGTACAATACATGGAGCCAAAATAACCAAATAAAGACACCTATATCTTTTTAAAACCTTTAAAAAAAAAAAATAAGTAAATAGCTATTTTTCTTATTCTTGTCGAATGAATTTTTTTTAGCCACATTTACACCGATGAACACGCAGGAACAATTGCTCAATGTTAAGTACAATACAATGAGCCAAAATTAGCAAAATTAAGACACCTATATCTTTTTAAAACCTTAAAAAAAAAATAAAATAAGTAAATAGCTATTTTTCTTATTCTTGTCGAATGAATTTTTTTCAGCTACATTTACACCGATGAACACGCAGGAGCAATTGCTCAATGTTAAGTACAATACAATGAGCCAAAATAAGCAAAATTAAGACACTCATATCATATCAAGACCTTTAAAAAAAAAAATAAGTATATAGCTATTTTTCGTATTCTTGTCGAATGAATTTTTTGTAGCTACATTTACACCGATGAACACGCTGGAGCAATTGCCTAATGTTAGATACAGTACAATGAGCCAAAATAAGCAAAATTTAGACACCTATATCTTTTTAAAACCTTTAAAAAAAATAAAATAAGTAATTAGCTATTTTTCGTATTCTTGCCGTATGAATTTTTTTAAGCTTCATTTACACCGATGAACACGCAAGAGCAATTGCTGAATGTTAAGTACAATACATTGAGCCAAAATAAGCAAAATAAAGACCCCTATATCTTTTTAAAACCTTTAAAAAAAATAAAATAAGTAAATAGCTATTTTTCTTATTCTTGTCGAATGAATTTTTTTTAGCCACATTTACACCGATGAACACGCAAGAACAATTGCTCAATGTTAAGTACAATACAATGAGCCAAAATAAGCAAAATTAAGACACCTATATCTTTTTAAAACCTTTAAAAAAAATAAAATAAGTAAATAGCTATTTTTCTTATTCTTGTCGAATGAATTTTTTTTAGCTACATTTACACCGATGAACACGCAGGAGCAATTGCTTAATGTTAAGTGCAATACAGTGAGCCAAAATAAGCAAAATTAAGACACCCATATCATATCAAGACCTTTAAAAAAAAAAATAAGTATATAGCTATTTTTCGTATTCTTGTCGAATGAATTTTTTGTAGCTACATTTACACCGATGAACACGCTGGAGCAATTGCATAATGTTAGATACAATACAATGAGCCAAAAAAAGCAAAATTAAGACACCTATATCTTTTTAAAACCTTTAAAAAAAATAAAATAAGTAATTAGCTATTTTTCGTATTCTTGCCGTATGAATTTTTTAAAGCTACATTTACACCGATGAACACGCAGGAGCAATTGCTCAATGTTATGTACAACACATTGAGCCAAAATAAGCAAAATTAAGACACCTATATCTTTTTAAAACCTTTAAAAAAAATAAAATAAGTAAATAGCTATTTTTCGTATTCTTGTCGAATGAATTTTTTGTAGCTACATTTACACCGATGAACACGCTGGAGCAATTGCCTAATGTTAGATACAGTACAATGAGCCAAAATAAGCAAAATTTAGACACCTATATCTTTTTAAAACCTTTAAAAAAAATAAAATAAGTAATTAGCTATTTTTCGTATTCTTGTCGAACGAATTTTTTTTAGCTACATTTACACCGATGAACACGCAGGAGCAATTGCTCAATGTTAAGTACAATACATTGAGCCAAAATAAGCAAAATAAAGACACCTATATCTTTTTAAAACCTTTAAAAAAAATAAAATAAGTAAATAGCTATTTTTCTTATTCTTGTCGAACGAATTTTTTTTAGCTACATTTACACCGATGAACACGCAGGAGCAATTGCTCAATGTTAAGTACAATACAATGAGCCAAAATAAGCAAAATAAAGACACTCATATCATATCAAGACCTTTAAAAAAAAAATAAGTATATAGCTATTTTTCGTATTCTTGTCGAATGAATTTTTTGTAGCTACATTTACACCGATGAACACGCTGGAGCAATTGCCTAATGTTAGATACAGTACAATGAGCCAAAATTAGCAAAATTAAGACACCTATATCTTTTTATAACCTTAAAAAAAAATAAAATAAGTAAATAGCTATTTTTCTTATTCTTGTCGAATGAATTTTTTTCAGCTACATTTACACCGATGAACACGCAGGAGCAATTGCTCAATGTTAAGTACAATACAATGAGCCAAAATAAGCAAAATTAAGACACTCATATCATATCAAGACCTTTAAAAAAAAAAATAAGTATATAGCTATTTTTCGTATTCTTGTCGAATGAATTTTTTGTAGCTACATTTACACCGATGAACACGCTGGAGCAATTGCCTAATGTTAGATACAGTACAATGAGCCAAAATAAGCAAAATTTAGACACCTATATCTTTTTAAAACCTTTAAAAAAAATAAAATAAGTAATTAGCTATTTTTCTTATTCTTGTCGAATGAATTTTTTTCAGCTACATTTACACCGATGAACACGCAGGAGCAATTGCTCAATGTTATGTACAATACAATGAGCCAAAATAAGCAAAATTAAGACACTCATATCATATCAAGACCTTTAAAAAAAAAAATAAGTATATAGCTATTTTTCGTATTCTTGTCGAATGAATTTTTTGTAGCTACATTTACACCGATGAACACGCAAGAGCAATTGCTGAATGTTAAGTACAATACATTGAGCCAAAATAAGCAAAATAAAGACACCTATATCTTTTTAAAACCTTTAAAAAAAATAAAATAAGTAAATAGCTATTTTTCTTATTCTTGTCGAATGAATTTTTTTTAGCCACATTTACACCGATGAACACGCAAGAACAATTGCTCAATGTTAAGTACAATACAATGAGCCAAAATAAGCAAAATTAAGACACCTATATCTTTTTAAAACCTTTAAAAAAAATAAAATAAGTAAATAGCTATTTTTCTTATTCTTGTCGAATGAATTTTTTTTAGCTACATTTACACCGATGAACACGCAGGAGCAATTGCTTAATGTTAAGTGCAATACAGTGAGCCAAAATAAGCAAAATTAAGACACCCATATCATATCAAGACCTTTAAAAAAAAAAATAAGTATATAGCTATTTTTCGTATTCTTGTCGAATGAATTTTTTGTAGCTACATTTACACCGATGAACACGCTGGAGCAATTGCATAATGTTAGATACAATACAATGAGCCAAAAAAAGCAAAATTATGACACCTATATCTTTTTAAAACCTTTAAAAAAAATAAAATAAGTAATTAGCTATTTTTCGTATTCTTGCCGTATGAATTTTTTTAAGCTACATTTACACCGATGAACACGCAGGAGCAATTGCTCAATGTTATGTACAATACATTGAGCCAAAATAAGCAAAATTAAGACACCTATATCTTTTTAAAACCTTTAAAAAAAATAAAATAAGTAAATAGCTATTTTTCGTATTCTTGTCGAATGAATTTTTTGTAGCTACATTTACACCGATGAACACGCTGGAGCAATTGCCTAATGTTAGATACAGTACAATGAGCCAAAATAAGCAAAATTTAGACACCTATATCTTTTTAAAACCTTTAAAAAAAATAAAATAAGTAATTAGCTATTTTTCGTATTCTTTCCGTATGAATTTTTTTAAGCTACATTTACACCGATGAACACGCAGGAGCAATTGCTCAATGTTAAGTACAATACATTGAGCCAAAATAAGCAAAATAAAGACACCTATATCTTTTTAAAACCTTTAAAAAAAATAAAATAAGTAAATAGCTATTTTTCTTATTCTTGTCGAACGAATTTTTTTTAGCTACATTTACACCGATGAACACGCAGGAGCAATTGCTCAATGTTAAGTACAATACAATGAGCCAAAATAAGCAAAATAAAGACACTCATATCATATCAAGACCTTTAAAAAAAAAATAAGTATATAGCTATTTTTCGTATTCTTGTCGAATGAATTTTTTGTAGCTACATTTACACCGATGAACACGCTGGAGCAATTGCCTAATGTTAGATACAGTACAATGAGCCAAAATAAGCAAAATTAAGACACCTATATCTTTTTAAAACCTTTAAAAAAAATAAAATAAGTAATTAGCTATTTTTCGTATTCTTGCCGTATGAATTTTTTTAAGCTTCATTTACACCGATGAACACGCAAGAGCAATTGCTGAATGTTAGGTACAATACATTGAGCCAAAATAAGCAAAATAAAGACACCTATATCTTTTTAAAACCTTTAAAAAAAATAAAATAAGTAAATAGCTATTTTTCTTATTCTTGTCGAATGAATTTTTTTTAGCCACATTTACACCGATGAACACGCAAGAACAATTGCTCAATGTTAAGTACAATACAATGAGCCAAAATAAGCAAAATTAAGACACCTATATCTTTTTAAAACCTTTAAAAAAAATAAAATAAGTAAATAGCTATTTTTCTTATTCTTGTCGAATGAATTTTTTTTAGCCACATTTACACCGATGAACACGCAGGAGCAATTGCTCAATGTTATGTACAACACATTGAGCCAAAATAAGCAAAATTAAGACACCTATATCTTTTTAAAACCTTTAAAAAAAATAAAATAAGTAAATAGCTATTTTTCGTATTCTTGTCGAATGAATTTTTTGTAGCTACATTTACACCGATGAACACGCTGGAGCAATTGCCTAATGTTAGATACAGTACAATGAGCCAAAATAAGCAAAATTTAGACACCTATATCTTTTTAAAACCTTTAAAAAAAATAAAATAAGTAATTAGCTATTTTTCGTATTCTTGTCGAACGAATTTTTTTTAGCTACATTTACACCGATGAACACGCAGGAGCAATTGCTCAATGTTAAGTACAATACATTGAGCCAAAATAAGCAAAATAAAGACACACTCATATCATATCAAGACCTTTAAAAAAAAAATAAGTATATAGCTATTTTTCGTATTCTTGTCGAATGAATTTTTTGTAGCTACATTTACACCGATGAACACGCTGGAGCAATTGCCTAATGTTAGATACAGTACAATGAGCCAAAATTAGCAAAATTAAGACACCTATATCTTTTTATAACCTTAAAAAAAAATAAAATAAGTAAATAGCTATTTTTCTTATTCTTGTCGAATGAATTTTTTTCAGCTACATTTACACCGATGAACACGCAGGAGCAATTGCTCAATGTTAAGTACAATACAATGAGCCAAAATAAGCAAAATTAAGACACTCATATCATATCAAGACCTTTAAAAAAAAAAATAAGTATATAGCTATTTTTCGTATTCTTGTCGAATGAATTTTTTGTAGCTACATTTACACCGATGAACACGCTGGAGCAATTGCCTAATGTTAGATACAGTACAATGAGCCAAAATAAGCAAAATTTAGACACCTATATCTTTTTAAAACCTTTAAAAAAAATAAAATAAGTAATTAGCTATTTTTCTTATTCTTGTCGAATGAATTTTTTTCAGCTACATTTACACCGATGAACACGCAGGAGCAATTGCTCAATGTTATGTACAATACAATGAGCCAAAAAAATAAAATAAGTAAATAGCTATTTTTCTTATTCTTGTCGAATGAATTTTTTTTAGCCACATTTACACCGATGAACACGCAAGAACAATTGCTCAATGTTAAGTACAATACAATGAGCCAAAATAAGCAAAATTAAGACACCTATATCTTTTTAAAACCTTTAAAAAAAATAAAATAAGTAAATAGCTATTTTTCTTATTCTTGTCGAATGAATTTTTTTTAGCTACATTTACACCGATGAACACGCAGGAGCAATTGCTCAATGTTAAGTGCAATACAGTGAGCCAAAATAAGCAAAATTAAGACACTCATATCATATCAAGACCTTTAAAAAAAAAAAATAAGTATATAGCTATTTTTCGTATTCTTGTCGAATGAATTTTTTTAAGCTTCATTTACACCGATGAACACGCAAGAGCAATTGCTGAATGTTAAGTACAATACAATGAGCCAAAATAAGCAAAATTAAGACACCTATATCTTTTTAAAACCTTTAAAAAAAATAAAATAAGTAAATAGCTATTTTTCTTATTCTTGTCGAATGAATTTTTTTTAGCTACATTTACACCGATGAACACGCAGGAGCAATTGGTCAATGTTAAGTACAATACAATGAGCCAAAATAAGCAAAATTAAGACACTCATATCATATCAAGACCTTTAAAAAAAAAAATAAGTATATAGCTATTTTTCGTATTCTTGTCGAATGAATTTTTTACAATGAGCCAAAATAAGCAAAATTAAGACACCTATATCTTTTTAAAACCTTTAAAAAAAATAAAATAAGTAAATAGCTATTTTTCTTATTCTTGTCGAATGAATTTTTTTTAGCCACATTTACACCGATGAACACGCAGGAGCAATTGCTCAATGTTATGTACAACACATTGAGCCAAAATAAGCAAAATTAAGACACCTATATCTTTTTAAAACCTTTAAAAAAAATAAAATAAGTAAATAGCTATTTTTCGTATTCTTGTCGAATGAATTTTTTGTAGCTACATTTACACCGATGAACACGCTGGAGCAATTGCCTAATGTTAGATACAGTACAATGAGCCAAAATAAGCAAAATTTAGACACCTATATCTTTTTAAAACCTTTAAAAAAAATAAAATAAGTAATTAGCTATTTTTCGTATTCTTGTCGAACGAATTTTTTTTAGCTACATTTACACCGATGAACACGCAGGAGCAATTGCTCAATGTTAAGTACAATACATTGAGCCAAAATAAGCAAAATAAAGACACACTCATATCATATCAAGACCTTTAAAAAAAAAATAAGTATATAGCTATTTTTCGTATTCTTGTCGAATGAATTTTTTGTAGCTACATTTACACCGATGAACACGCTGGAGCAATTGCCTAATGTTAGATACAGTACAATGAGCCAAAATTAGCAAAATTAAGACACCTATATCTTTTTATAACCTTAAAAAAAAATAAAATAAGTAAATAGCTATTTTTCTTATTCTTGTCGAATGAATTTTTTTCAGCTACATTTACACCGATGAACACGCAGGAGCAATTGCTCAATGTTAAGTACAATACAATGAGCCAAAATAAGCAAAATTAAGACACTCATATCATATCAAGACCTTTAAAAAAAAAAATAAGTATATAGCTATTTTTCGTATTCTTGTCGAATGAATTTTTTGTAGCTACATTTACACCGATGAACACGCTGGAGCAATTGCCTAATGTTAGATACAGTACAATGAGCCAAAATAAGCAAAATTTAGACACCTATATCTTTTTAAAACCTTTAAAAAAAATAAAATAAGTAATTAGCTATTTTTCTTATTCTTGTCGAATGAATTTTTTTCAGCTACATTTACACCGATGAACACGCAGGAGCAATTGCTCAATGTTATGTACAATACAATGAGCCAAAAAAATAAAATAAGTTTTTAGTATAATAATAAATAAGTATTTTTCTTATTCTTGTCGAATGAATTTTTTTTAGCCACATTTACACCGATGAACACGCAGGAACAATTGCTCAATGTTAAGTACAATACAATGAGCCAAAATTAGCAAAATTAAGACACCTATATCTTTTTAAAACCTTTAAAAAAAATAAAATAAGTAAATAGCTATTTTTCTTATTCTTGTCGAATGAATTTTTTTCAGCTACATTTACACCGATGAACACGCAGGAGCAATTGCTCAATGTTAAGTACAATACAATGAGCCAAAATAAGCAAAATTAAGACACTCATATCATATCAAGACCTTTAAAAAATAAAATAAGTAAATAGCTATTTTTCTTATTCTTGTCGAATGAATTTTTTTTAGCCACATTTACGCCGATGAACACGCAGGAACAATTGCTCAGTGTTAAGAACAATACAATGAGCCAAAATAAGCAAAATTAAGACACCTATATCTTTTTAAAACCTTTAAAAAAAATAAAATAAGTAATTAGCTATTTTTCGTATTCTTGCCGTGTGAATTTTTTTAAGCTACATTTACACCGATGAACACGCAGGAGCAATTGCTCAATGTTAAGTACAATACATGGAGCCAAAATAAGCAAAATAAAGACACCTATATCTTTTTAAAACCTTTAAAAAAAAAAAATAAGTAAATAGCTATTTTTCTTATTCTTGTCGAATGAATTTTTTTTAGCCACATTTACACCGATGAACACGCAGGAACAATTGCTCAATGTTAAGTACAATACAATAAGCAATAAGCAACAATAAGCAAAATAAAGACACCTATATCTTTTTAAAACCTTTAAAAAAAAAAAATAAGTATATAGCTATTTTTCGTATTCTTGTCGAATGAATTTTTTGTAGCTACATTTACACCGATGAACACGCTGGAGCAATTGCATAATGTTAGATACAATACAATGAGCCAAAAAAAGCAAAATTAAGACACCTATATCTTTTTAAAACCTTTAAAAAAAATAAAATAAGTAATTAGCTATTTTTCGTATTCTTGCCGTATGAATTTTTTTAAGCTACATTTACACCGATGAACACGCAGGAGCAATTGCTCAATGTTATGTACAATACATTGAGCCAAAATAAGCAAAATTAAGACACCTATATCTTTTTAAAACCTTTAAAAAAAATAAAATAAGTAAATAGCTATTTTTCGTATTCTTGTCGAATGAATTTTTTGTAGCTACATTTACACCGATGAACACGCTGGAGCAATTGCCTAATGTTAGATACAGTACAATGAGCCAAAATAAGCAAAATTTAGACACCTATATCTTTTTAAAACCTTTAAAAAAAATAAAATAAGTAATTAGCTATTTTTCGTATTCTTTCCGTATGAATTTTTTTAAGCTACATTTACACCGATGAACACGCAGGAGCAATTGCTCAATGTTAAGTACAATACATTGAGCCAAAATAAGCAAAATAAAGACACCTATATCTTTTTAAAACCTTTAAAAAAAATAAAATAAGTAAATAGCTATTTTTCTTATTCTTGTCGAACGAATTTTTTTTAGCTACATTTACACCGATGAACACGCAGGAGCAATTGCTCAATGTTAAGTACAATACAATGAGCCAAAATAAGCAAAATAAAGACACTCATATCATATCAAGACCTTTAAAAAAAAAATAAGTATATAGCTATTTTTCGTATTCTTGTCGAATGAATTTTTTGTAGCTACATTTACACCGATGAACACGCTGGAGCAATTGCCTAATGTTAGATACAGTACAATGAGCCAAAATAAGCAAAATTAAGACACCTATATCTTTTTAAAACCTTTAAAAAAAATAAAATAAGTAATTAGCTATTTTTCGTATTCTTGCCGTATGAATTTTTTTAAGCTTCATTTACACCGATGAACACGCAAGAGCAATTGCTGAATGTTAAGTACAATACATTGAGCCAAAATAAGCAAAATAAAGACACCTATATCTTTTTAAAACCTTTAAAAAAAATAAAATAAGTAAATAGCTATTTTTCTTATTCTTGTCGAATGAATTTTTATTAGCCACATTTACACCGATGAACACGCAAGAACAATTGCTCAATGTTAAGTACAATACAATGAGCCAAAATAAGCAAAATTAAGACACCTATATTTTTTTAAAACCTTTAAAAAAAATAAAATAAGTAAATAGCTATTTTTCTTATTCTTGTCGAATGAATTTTTTTTAGCTACATTTACACCGATGAACACGCAGGAGCAATTGCTCAATGTTAAGTGCAATACAGTGAGCCAAAATAAGCAAAATTAAGACACTCATATCATATCAAGACCTTTAAAAAAAAAATAAGTATATAGCTATTTTTCGTATTCTTGTCGAATGAATTTTTTTAAGCTTCATTTACACCGATGAACACGCAAGAGCAATTGCTGAATGTTAAGTACAATACAATGAGCCAAAATAAGCAAAATTAAGACACCTATATCTTTTTAAAACCTTTAAAAAAAATAAAATAAGTAAATAGCTATTTTTCTTATTCTTGTCGAATGAATTTTTTTTAGCTACATTTACACCGATGAACACGCAGGAGCAATTGGTCAATGTTAAGTACGATACATTGAGCCAAAATAAGCAAAATTAAGACACTCATATCATATCAAGACCTTTAAAAAAAAAAATAAGTATATAGCTATTTTTCGTATTCTTGTCGAATGAATTTTTTGTAGCTACATTTACACCGATGAACACGCTGGAGCAATTGCATAATGTTAGTTACAATACAATGAGCCAAAAAAAGCAAAATTAAGACACCTATATCTTTTTAATACCTTTAAAAAAAATAAAATAAGTAATTAGCTATTTTTCGTATTCTTGCCGTATGAATTTTTTTAAGCTATATTTACACCGATGAACACGCAGGAGCAATTGCTCAATGTTAAGTACAATACATTGAGCCAAAATAAGCAAAATAAAGACACCTATATCTTTTTAAAACCTTTAAAAAAAAATAAGTAAATAGCTATTTTTCTTATTCTTGTCGAATGAATTTTTTTTAGCCACATTTACGCCGATGAACACGCAGGAACAATTTCTCAGTGTTAAGAACAATACAATGAGCCAAAATAAGCAAAATTAAGACACCTATATCTTTTTAAAAACTTTAAAAAAAATAAAATAAGCAAATAGCTATTTTTCTTATTCTTGTCGAATGAATTTTTTTTAGCTACATTTACACCGATGAACACGCAGGAGCAATAGATCAATGTTAAGTACAATACAATGAGCCAAAATAAGCAAAATTAAGACACTCATATCATATCAAGACCTTTAAAAAAAAAAATAAGTATATAGCTATTTTTCGTATTCTTGTCGAATGAATTTTTTGTAGCTACATTTACACCGATGAACACGCTGGAGCAATTGCCTAATGTTAGATACAGTACAATGAGCCAAAATAAGCAAAATTAAGACACCTATATCTTTTTAAAACCTTTAAAAAAAATAAAATAAGTAATTAGCTATTTTTCGTATTCTTGCCGTATGAATTTTTTTAAGCTTCATTTACACCGATGAACACGCAAGAGCAATTGCTGAATGTTAAGTACAATACATTGAGCCAAAATAAGCAAAATAAAGACACCTATATCTTTTTAAAACCTTTAAAAAAAATAAAATAAGTAAATAGCTATTTTTCTTATTCTTGTCGAATGAATTTTTATTAGCCACATTTACACCGATGAACACGCAAGAACAATTGCTCAATGTTAAGTACAATACAATGAGCCAAAATAAGCAAAATTAAGACACCTATATCTTTTTAAAACCTTTAAAAAAAATAAAATAAGTAAATAGCTATTTTTCTTATTCTTGTCGAATGAATTTTTTTTAGCTACATTTACACCGATGAACACGCAGGAGCAATTGCTCAATGTTAAGTGCAATACAGTGAGCCAAAATAAGCAAAATTAAGACACTCATATCATATCAAGACCTTTAAAAAAAAAATAAGTATATAGCTATTTTTCGTATTCTTGTCGAATGAATTTTTTTAAGCTTCATTTACACCGATGAACACGCAAGAGCAATTGCTGAATGTTAAGTACAATACAATGAGCCAAAATAAGCAAAATTAAGACACCTATATCTTTTTAAAACCTTTAAAAAAAATAAAATAAGTAAATAGCTATTTTTCTTATTCTTGTCGAATGAATTTTTTTTAGCTACATTTACACCGATGAACACGCAGGAGCAATTGGTCAATGTTAAGTACGATACATTGAGCCAAAATAAGCAAAATTAAGACACTCATATCATATCAAGACCTTTAAAAAAAAAAATAAGTATATAGCTATTTTTCGTATTCTTGTCGAATGAATTTTTTGTAGCTACATTTACACCGATGAACACGCTGGAGCAATTGCATAATGTTAGTTACAATACAATGAGCCAAAAAAAGCAAAATTAAGACACCTATATCTTTTTAATACCTTTAAAAAAAATAAAATAAGTAATTAGCTATTTTTCGTATTCTTGCCGTATGAATTTTTTTAAGCTATATTTACACCGATGAACACGCAGGAGCAATTGCTCAATGTTAAGTACAATACATTGAGCCAAAATAAGCAAAATAAAGACACCTATATCTTTTTAAAACCTTTAAAAAAAAATAAGTAAATAGCTATTTTTCTTATTCTTGTCGAATGAATTTTTTTTAGCCACATTTACGCCGATGAACACGCAGGAACAATTTCTCAGTGTTAAGAACAATACAATGAGCCAAAATAAGCAAAATTAAGACACCTATATCTTTTTAAAAACTTTAAAAAAAATAAAATAAGCAAATAGCTATTTTTCTTATTCTTGTCGAATGAATTTTTTTTAGCTACATTTACACCGATGAACACGCAGGAGCAATAGATCAATGTTAAGTACAATACAATGAGCCAAAATAAGCAAAATTAAGACACTCATATCATATCAAGACCTTTAAAAAAAAAAATAAGTATATAGCTATTTTTCGTATTCTTGTCGAATGAATTTTTTGTAGCTACATTTACACCGATGAACACGCTGGAGCAATTGCCTAATGTTAGATACAATACAATGAGCCAAAATAAGCAAAATTAAGACACCTATATCTTTTTAAAACCTTTAAAAAAAATAAAATAAGTAATTAGCTATTTTTCGTATTCTTGCCGTATGAATTTTTTTAAGCTACATTTACACCGATGAACACGCAGGAGCAATTGCTCAATGTTAAGTACAATACTTGGAGCCAAAATAAGCAAAATAAAGACACCTATATCTTTTTAAAACCTTTAAAAAAAAAAAATAAGTAAATAGCTATTTTTCTTATTCTTGTCGAATGAATTTTTTTTAGCCACATTTACACCGATGAACACGCAGGAACAATTGCTCAATGTTAAGTACAATACAATGAGCCAAAATTAGCAAAATTAAGACACCTATATCTTTTTAAAACCTTTAAAAAAAATAAAATAAGTAAATAGCTATTTTTCTTATTCTTGTCGAATGAATTTTTTTCAGCTACATTTACACCGATGAACACGCAGGAGCAATTGCTCAATGTTAAGTACAATACAATGAGCCAAAATAAGCAAAATTAAGACACTCATATCATATCAAGACCTTTAAAAAAAAAAATAAGTATATAGCTATTTTTCGTATTCTTGTCGAATGAATTTTTTGTAGCTACATTTACACCGATGAACACGCTGGAGCAATTGCCTAATGTTAGATACAGTACAGTGAGCCAAAATAAGCAAAATTAAGACACCTATATCTTTTTAATACCTTTAAAAAAAATAAAATAAGTAATTAGCTATTTTTCGTATTCTTGCCGTATGAATTTTTTTAAGCTATATTTACACCGATGAACACGCAGGAGCAATTGCTCAATGTTAAGTACAATACATTGAGCCAAAATAAGCAAAATAAAGACACCTATATCTTTTTAAAACCTTTAAAAAAAAATAAGTAAATAGCTATTTTTCTTATTCTTGTCGAATGAATTTTTTTTAGCCACATTTACGCCGATGAACACGCAGGAACAATTGCTCAGTGTTAAGAACAATACAATGAGCCAAAATAAGCAAAATTAAGACACCTATATCTTTTTAAAACCTTTAAAAAAAATAAAATAAGTAAATAGCTATTTTTCTTATTCTTGTCGAATGAATTTTTTTTAGCCACATTTACGCCGATGAACACGCAGGAACAATTGCTCAGTGTTAAGAACAATACAATGAGCCAAAATAAGCAAAATTAAGACACCTATATCTTTTTAAAACCTTTAAAAAAAATAAAATAAGTAATTAGCTATTTTTCGTATTCTTGCCGTGTGAATTTTTTTAAGCTACATTTACACCGATGAACACGCAGGAGCAATTGCTCAATGTTAAGTACAATACATGGAGCCAAAATAAGCAAAATAAAGACACCTATATCTTTTTAAAACCTTTAAAAAAAAAAAATAAGTAAATAGCTATTTTTCTTATTCTTGTCGAATGAATTTTTTTTAGCCACATTTACACCGATGAACACGCAGGAACAATTGCTCAATGTTAAGTACAATACAATGAGCCAAAATTAGCAAAATTAAGACACCTATATCTTTTTGAAACCTTTAAAAAAAATAAAATAAGTAAATAGTTATTTTTCTTATTCTTGTCGAATGAATTTTTTTCAGCTACATTTACACCGATGAACACGCAGGAGCAATTGCTCAATGTTAAGTACAATACAATGAGCCACAATAAGCAAAATTAAGACACTCATATCATATCAAGACCTTTAAAAAAAAAAATAAGTATATAGCTATTTTTCGTATTCTTGTCGAATGAATTTTTTGTAGCTACATTTACACCGATGAACACGCTGGAGCAATTGCCTAATGTTAGATACAGTACAGTGAGCCAAAATAAGCAAAATTAAGACACCTATATCTTTTTAAAACCTTTAAAAAAAAATAAAATAAGTAATTAGCTATTTTTCGTATTCTTGCCGTATGAATTTTTTTAAGCTTCATTTACACCGATGAACACGAAGGAGCAATTGCTCAATGTTAAGTACAATACAATGAGCCAAAATAAGCAAAATAAAGGCACCTATATCTTTTTAAAACCTTTAAAAAAAATAAAATAAGTAAATAGCTATTTTTCTTATTCTTGTCGAATGAATTTTTTTAGCCACATTTACACCGACGAACACGCAAGAACAATTGCTCAATGTTAAGTACAATACAATGAGCCAAAATAAGCAAAATTAAGACACCTATATCTTTTTAAAACCTTTAAAAAAAATAAAATAAGTAAATAGCTATTTTTCTTATTCTTGTCGAATGAATTTTTTTTAGCTACATTTACACCGATGAACACGCAGGAGCAATTGGTCAATGTTAAGTACGATACATTGAGCCAAAATAAGCAAAATTAAGACACTCATATCATATCAAGACCTTTAAAAAAAAAAATAAGTATATAGCTATTTTTCGTATTCTTGTCGAATGAATTTTTTGTAGCTACATTTACACCGATGAACCCGCTGGAGCAATTGCATAATGTTAGATACAGTACAGTGAGCCAAAATAAGCAAAATTAAGACACCTATATCTTTTTAATACCTTTAAAAAAAATAAAATAAGTAATTAGCTATTTTTCGTATTCTTGCCGTATGAATTTTTTTAAGCTATATTTACACCGATGAACACGCAGGAGCAATTGCTCAATGTTAAGTACAATACATTGAGCCAAAATAAGCAAAATAAAGACACCTATATCTTTTTAAAACCTTTAAAAAAAAATAAGTAAATAGCTATTTTTCTTATTCTTGTCGAATGAATTTTTTTTAGCCACATTTACGCCGATGAACACGCAGGAACAATTGCTCAGTGTTAAGAACAATACAATGAGCCAAAATAAGCAAAATTAAGACACCTATATCTTTTTAAAACCTTTAAAAAAAATAAAATAAGTAAATAGCTATTTTTCTTATTCTTGTCGAATGAATTTTTTTTAGCCACATTTACGCCGATGAACACGCAGGAACAATTGCTCAGTGTTAAGAACAATACAATGAGCCACAATAAGCAAAATTAAGACACCTATATCTTTTTAAAACCTTTAAAAAAAATAAAATAAGTAATTAGCTATTTTTCGTATTCTTGCCGTGTGAATTTTTTTAAGCTACATTTACACCGATGAACACGCAGGAGCAATTGCTCAATGTTAAGTACAATACATGGAGCCAAAATAAGCAAAATAAAGACACCTATATCTTTTTAAAACCTTTAAAAAAAAAAATAAGTAAATAGCTATTTTTCTTATTCTTGTCGAATGAATTTTTTTTAGCCACATTTACACCGATGAACACGCAGGAACAATTGCTCAATGTTAAGTACAATACAATGAGCCAAAATTAGCAAAATTAAGACACCTATATCTTTTTGAAACCTTTAAAAAAAATAAAATAAGTAAATAGTTATTTTTCTTATTCTTGTCGAATGAATTTTTTTCAGCTACATTTACACCGATGAACACGCAGGAGCAATTGCTCAATGTTAAGTACAATACAATGAGCCACAATAAGCAAAATTAAGACACTCATATCATATCAAGACCTTTAAAAAAAAAAATAAGTATATAGCTATTTTTCGTATTCTTGTCGAATGAATTTTTTGTAGCTACATTTACACCGATGAACACGCTGGAGCAATTGCCTAATGTTAGATACAGTACAGTGAGCCAAAATAAGCAAAATTAAGACACCTATATCTTTTTAAAACCTTTAAAAAAAAATAAAATAAGTAATTAGCTATTTTTCGTATTCTTGCCGTATGAATTTTTTTAAGCTTCATTTACACCGATGAACACGAAGGAGCAATTGCTCAATGTTAAGTACAATACATTGAGCCAAAATAAGCAAAATAAAGGCACCTATATCTTTTTAAAACCTTTAAAAAAAATAAAATAAGTAAATAGCTATTTTTCTTATTCTTGTCGAATGAATTTTTTTAGCCACATTTACACCGATGAACACGCAAGAACAATTGCTCAATGTTAAGTACAATACAATGAGCCAAAATAAGCAAAATTAAGACACCTATATCTTTTTAAAACCTTTAAAAAAAATAAAATAAGTAAATAGCTATTTTTCTTATTCTTGTCGAATGAATTTTTTTTAGCTACATTTACACCGATGAACACGCAGGAGCAATTGGTCAATGTTAAGTACGATACATTGAGCCAAAATAAGCAAAATTAAGACACTCATATCATATCAAGACCTTTAAAAAAAAAAATAAGTATATAGCTATTTTTCGTATTCTTGTCGAATGAATTTTTTGTAGCTACATTTACACCGATGAACCCGCTGGAGCAATTGCATAATGTTAGATACAATACAATGAGCCAAAAAAAGCAAAATTAAGACACCTATATCTTTTTAATACCTTTAAAAAAAATAAAATAAGTAATTAGCTATTTTTCGTATTCTTGCCGTATGAATTTTTTTAAGCTATATTTACACCGATGAACACGCAGGAGCAATTGCTCAATGTTAAGTACAATACAATGAGCCAAAATAAGCAAAATTAAGACACCAATATCTTTTTAAAACCTTTAAAAAAAATAAAATAAGTAAATAGCTATTTTTCTTATTCTTGTCGAATGAATTTTTTTTAGCTACATTTACACCGATGAACACGCAGGAGCAATTGGTCAATGTTAAGTACAAAACAATGAGCCAAAATAAGCAAAATTAAGACACTCATATCATATCAAGACCTTTAAAAAAAAAAATAAGTATATAGCTATTTTTCGAATTCTTGTCGAATGAATTTTTTGTAGCTACATTTACACCGATGAACACGCTGGAGCAATTGCCTAATGTTAGATACAATACAATGAGCCAAAATAAGCAAAATTAAGACACCTATTTTTTTTTAAAACCTTTAAAAAAAATAAAATAAGTAATTAGCTATTTTTCGTATTCTTGCCGTATGAATTTTTTTAAGCTACATTTACACCGATGAACACGCAGGAGCAATTGCTCTATGTTAAGTACAATACATGGAGCCAAAATAAGCAAAATAAAGACACCTATATCTTTTTAAAACCTTTGAAAAAAAAAAATAAGTAAATAGCTATTTTTCTTATTCTTGTCGAATGAATTTTTTTTAGCCACATTTACACCGATGAACACGCAGGAACAATTGCTCAATGTTAAGTACAATACAATGAGCCAAAATTAGCAAAATTAAGACACCTATATCTTTTTAAAACCTTTAAAAAAAATAAAATAAGTAAATAGCTATTTTTCTTATTCTTGTCGAATGAATTTTTTTCAGCTACATTTACACCGATGAACACGCAGGAGCAATTGCTCAATGTTAAGTACAATACAATGAGCCAAAATAAGCAAAATTAAGACACTCATATCATATCAAGACCTTTAAAAAAAAAAATAAGTATATAGCTATTTTTCGTATTCTTGTCGAATGAATTTTTTGTAGCTACATTTACACCGATGAACACGCTGGAGCAATTGCCTAATGTTAGATACAGTACAGTGAGCCAAAATAAGCAAAATTAAGACACCTATATCTTTTTAAAACCTTTAAAAAAAAATAAAATAAGTAATTAGCTATTTTTCGTATTCTTGCCGTATGAATTTTTTTAAGCTTCATTTACACCGATGAACACGAAGGAGCAATTGCTCAATGTTAAGTACAATACATTGAGCCAAAATAAGCAAAATAAAGGCACCTATATCTTTTTAAAACCTTTAAAAAAAATAAAATAAGTAAATAGCTATTTTTCTTATTCTTGTCGAATGAATTTTTTTTAGCCACATTTACACCGATGAACACGCAGGAACAATTGCTCAATGTTAAGTACAATACAATGAGCCAAAATTAGCAAAATTAAGACACCTATATCTTTTTAAAACCTTTAAAAAAAATAAAATAAGTAAATAGCTATTTTTCTTATTCTTGTCGAATGAATTTTTTTCAGCTACATTTACACCGATGAACACGCAGGAGCAATTGCTCAATGTTAAGTACAATACAATGAGCCAAAATAAGCAAAATTAAGACACTCATATCATATCAAGACCTTTAAAAAAAAAAATAAGTATATAGCTATTTTTCGTATTCTTGTCGAATGAATTTTTTGTAGCTACATTTACACCGATGAACACGCTGGAGCAATTGCCTAATGTTAGATACAGTACAGTGAGCCAAAATAAGCAAAATTAAGACACCTATATCTTTTTAAAACCTTTAAAAAAAATAAAATAAGTAAATAGCTATTTTTCTTATTCTTGTCGAATGAATTTTTTTTAGCTACATTTACACCGATGAACACGCAGGAGCAATTGGTCAATGTTAAGTACGATACATTGAGCCAAAATAAGCAAAATTAAGACACTCATATCATATCAAGACCTTTAAAAAAAAAAATAAGTATATAGCTATTTTTCGTATTCTTGTCGAATGAATTTTTTGTAGCTACATTTACACCGATGAACACGCTGGAGCAATTGCATAATGTTAGATACAATACAATGAGCCAAAAAAAGCAAAATTAAGACACCTATATCTTTTTAATACCTTTAAAAAAAATAAAATAAGTAATTAGCTATTTTTCGTATTCTTGCCGTATGAATTTTTTTAAGCTACATTTACACCGATGAACACGCAGGAGCAATTGCTCAATGTTAAGTACAATACATTGAGCCAAAATAAGCAAAATAAAGACACCTATATCTTTTTAAAACCTTTAAAAAAAAATAAGTAAATAGCTATTTTTCTTATTCTTGTCGAATGAATTTTTTTTAGCCACATTTACGCCGATGAACACGCAGGAACAATTGCTCAGTGTTAAGAACAATACAATGAGCCAAAATAAGCAAAATTAAGACACCTATATCTTTTTAAAAACTTTAAAAAAAATAAAATAAGCAAATAGCTATTTTTCTTATTCTTGTCGAATGAATTTTTTTTAGCTACATTTACACCGATGAACACGCAGGAGCAATTGCTCAATGTTAAGTACAATACAATGAGCCAAAATAAGCAAAATTAAGACACTCATATCATATCAAGACCTTTAAAAAAAAATAAGTATATAGCTATTTTTCGTATTCTTGTCGAATGAATTTTTTGTAGCTACATTTACACCGATGAACACGCTGGAGCAATTGCCTAATGTTAGATACAATACAATGAGCCTAAATAAGCAAAATTAAGACACCTATATCTTTTTAAAACCTTTAAAAAAAATAAAATAAGTAATTAGCTATTTTTCGTATTCTTGCCGTATGAATTTTTTTAAGCTACATTTACACCGATGAACACGCAGGAGCAATTGCTCAATGTTAAGTACAATACTTGGAGCCAAAATAAGCAAAATAAAGACACCTATATCTTTTTAAAACCTTTAAAAAAAATAAAATAAGTAATTAGCTATTTTTCGTATTCTTGCCGTATGAATTTTTTTAAGCTACATTTACACCGATGAACACGCAGGAGCAATTGCTCAATGTTAAGTACAATACTTGGAGCCAAAATAAGCAAAATAAAGACACCTATATCTTTTTAAAACCTTTAAAAAAAAAAAATAAGTAAATAGCTATTTTTCTTATTCTTGTCGAATGAATTTTTTTTAGCCACATTTACACCGATGAACACGCAGGAACAATTGCTCAATGTTAAGTACAATACAATGAGCCAAAATTAGCAAAATTAAGACACCTATATCTTTTTAAAACCTTTAAAAAAAATAAAATAAGTAAATAGCTATTTTTCTTATTCTTGTCGAATGAATTTTTTTCAGCTACATTTACACCGATGAACACGCAGGAGCAATTGCTCAATGTTAAGTACAATACAATGAGCCAAAATAAGCAAAATTAAGACACTCATATCATATCAAGACCTTTAAAAAAAAAAATAAGTATATAGCTATTTTTCGTATTCTTGTCGAATGAATTTTTTGTAGCTACATTTACACCGATGAACACGCTGGAGCAATTGCCTAATGTTAGATACAGTACAGTGAGCCAAAATAAGCAAAATTAAGACACCTATATCTTTTTAAAACCTTTAAAAAAAAATAAAATAAGTAATTAGCTATTTTTCGTATTCTTGCCGTATGAATTTTTTTAAGCTTCATTTACACCGATGAACACGAAGGAGCAATTGCTCAATGTTAAGTACAATACATTGAGCCAAAATAAGCAAAATTAAGACACTCATATCATATCAGGACCTTTAAAAAAAAAAATAAGTATATAGCTATTTTTCGTATTCTTGTCGAATGAATTTTTTGTAGCTACATTTACACCGATGAACACGCTGGAGCAATTGCATAATGTTAGATACAATACAATGAGCCAAAAAAAGCAAAATTAAGACACCTATATCTTTTTAATACCTTTAAAAAAAATAAAATAAGTAATTAGCTATTTTTCGTATTCTTGCCGTATGAATTTTTTTAAGCTACATTTACACCGATGAACACGCAGGAGCAATTGCTCAATGTTAAGTACAATACATTGAGCCAAAATAAGCAAAATAAAGACACCTATATCTTTTTAAAACCTTTAAAAAAAAATAAGTAAATAGCTATTTTTCTTATTCTTGTCGAATGAATTTTTTTTAGCCACATTTACGCCGATGAACACGCAGGAACAATTGCTCAGTGTTAAGAACAATACAATGAGCCAAAATAAGCAAAATTAAGACACCTATATCTTTTTAAAAACTTTAAAAAAAATAAAATAAGCAAATAGCTATTTTTCTTATTCTTGTCGAATGAATTTTTTTTAGCTACATTTACACCGATGAACACGCAGGAGCAATTGCTCAATGTTAAGTACAATACAATGAGCCAAAATAAGCAAAATTAAGACACTCATATCATATCAAGACCTTTAAAAAAAAATAAGTATATAGCTATTTTTCGTATTCTTGTCGAATGAATTTTTTGTAGCTACATTTACACCGATGAACACGCTGGAGCAATTGCCTAATGTTAGATACAATACAATGAGCCTAAATAAGCAAAATTAAGACACCTATATCTTTTTAAAACCTTTAAAAAAAATAAAATAAGTAATTAGCTATTTTTCGTATTCTTGCCGTATGAATTTTTTTAAGCTACATTTACACCGATGAACACGCAGGAGCAATTGCTCAATGTTAAGTACAATACTTGGAGCCAAAATAAGCAAAATAAAGACACCTATATCTTTTTAAAACCTTTAAAAAAAATAAAATAAGTAATTAGCTATTTTTCGTATTCTTGCCGTATGAATTTTTTTAAGCTACATTTACACCGATGAACACGCAGGAGCAATTGCTCAATGTTAAGTACAATACTTGGAGCCAAAATAAGCAAAATAAAGACACCTATATCTTTTTAAAACCTTTAAAAAAAAAAAAATAAGTAAATAGCTATTTTTCTTATTCTTGTCGAATGAATTTTTTTTAGCCACATTTACACCGATGAACACGCAGGAACAATTGCTCAATGTTAAGTACAATACAATGAGCCAAAATTAGCAAAATTAAGACACCTATATCTTTTTAAAACCTTTAAAAAAAATAAAATAAGTAAATAGCTATTTTTCTTATTCTTGTCGAATGAATTTTTTTCAGCTACATTTACACCGATGAACACGCAGGAGCAATTGCTCAATGTTAAGTACAATACAATGAGCCAAAATAAGCAAAATTAAGACACTCATATCATATCAAGACCTTTAAAAAAAAAATAAGTATATAGCTATTTTTCGTATTCTTGTCGAATGAATTTTTTGTAGCTACATTTACACCGATGAACACGCTGGAGCAATTGCCTAATGTTAGATACAGTACAGTGAGCCAAAATAAGCAAAATTAAGACACCTATATCTTTTTAAAACCTTTAAAAAAAAATAAAATAAGTAATTAGCTATTTTTCGTATTCTTGCCGTATGAATTTTTTTAAGCTTCATTTACACCGATGAACACGAAGGAGCAATTGCTCAATGTTAAGTACAATACATTGAGCCAAAATAAGCAAAATAAAGACACCTATATCTTTTTAAAACCTTTAAAAAAAAAAAAATAAGTAAATAGCTATTTTTCTTATTCTTGTCGAATGAATTTTTTTTAGCCACATTTACACCGATGAACACGCAGGAACAATTGCTCAATGTTAAGTACAATACAATGAGCCAAAATTAGCAAAATTAAGACACCTATATCTTTTTAAAACCTTTAAAAAAAATAAAATAAGTAAATAGCTATTTTTCTTATTCTTGTCGAATGAATTTTTTTCAGCTACATTTACACCGATGAACACGCAGGAGCAATTGCTCAATGTTAAGTACAATACAATGAGCCAAAATAAGCAAAATTAAGACACTCATATCATATCAAGACCTTTAAAAAAAAAAATAAGTATATAGCTATTTTTCGTATTCTTGTCGAATGAATTTTTTGTAGCTACATTTACACCGATGAACACGCTGGAGCAATTGCCTAATGTTAGATACAGTACAGTGAGCCAAAATAAGCAAAATTAAGACACCTATATCTTTTTAAAACCTTTAAAAAAAAATAAAATAAGTAATTAGCTATTTTTCGTATTCTTGCCGTATGAATTTTTTTTCAGCTTCATTTACACCGATGAACACGAAGGAGCAATTGCTCAATGTTAAGTACAATACATTGAGCCAAAATAAGCAAAATAAAGACACCTATATCTTTTTAAAACCTTTAAAAAAAAAATAAGTAAATAGCTATTTTTCTTATTCTTGTCGAATGAATTTTTTTTAGCCACATTTACGCCGATGAACACGCAGGAACAATTGCTCAGTGTTAAGTACAATACAATGAGCCAAAATAAGCAAAATTAAGACACCTATATCTTTTTAAAACCTTTAAAAAAAAATAAAATAAGCAAATAGCTATTTTTCTTATTCTTGTCGAATGAATTTTTTTTAGCTACATTCACAACGATGAACACGCAGGAGCAATTGCTCAATGTTAAGTACAATACAGTGAGCCAAAATAAGCAAAATTAAGACACTCATATCATATCAAGACCTTTAAAAAAAAAAATAAGTATATAGCTATTTTTCGTATTCTTGTCGAATGAATTTTTTGTAGCTACATTTACACCGATGAACACGCTGGAGCAATTGCATAATGGTAGATACAATACAATGAGCCAAAAAAAGCAAAATTAAGACACCTATATCTTTTTAATACCTTTAAAAAAAATAAAATAAGTAATTAGCTATTTTTCGTATTCTTGCCGTATGAATTTTTTTAAGCTATATTTACACCGATGAACACGCAGGAGCAATTGCTCAATGTTAAGTACAATACATTGAGCCAAAATAAGCAAAATAAAGACACCTATATCTTTTTAAAACCTTTAAAAAAAAATAAGTAAATAGCTATTTTTCTTATTCTTGTCGAATGAATTTTTTTTAGCCACATTTACGCCGATGAACACGCAGGAACAATTGCTCAGTGTTAAGAACAATACAATGAGCCAAAATAAGCAAAATTAAGACACCTATATCTTTTTAAAAACTTTAAAAAAAATAAAATAAGCAAATAGCTATTTTTCTTATTCTTGTCGAATGAATTTTTTTTAGCTACATTTACACCGATGAACACGCAGGAGCAATTGCTCAATGTTAAGTACAATACAATGAGCCAAAATAAGCAAAATTAAGACACTCATATCATATCAAGACCTTTAAAAAAAAAAATAAGTATATAGCTATTTTTCGTATTCTTGTCGAATGAATTTTTTGTAGCTACATTTACACCGATGAACACGCTGGAGCAATTGCCTAATGTTAGATACAATACAATGAGCCAAAATAAGCAAAATTAAGACACCTATATCTTTTTAAAACCTTTAAAAAAAATAAAATAAGTAATTAGCTATTTTTCGTATTCTTGCCGTATGAATTTTTTTAAGCTACATTTACACCGATGAACACGCAGGAGCAATTGCTCAATGTTAAGTACAATACTTGGAGCCAAAATAAGCAAAATAAAGACACCTATATCTTTTTAAAACCTTTAAAAAAAAAAAAAAGTAAATAGCTATTTTTCTTATTCTTGTCGAATGAATTTTTTTTAGCCACATTTACACCGATGAACACGCAGGAACAATTGCTCAATGTTAAGTACAATACAATGAGCCAAAATTAGCAAAATTAAGACACCTATATCTTTTTAAAACCTTTAAAAAAAATAAAATAAGTAAATAGCTATTTTTCTTATTCTTGTCGAATGAATTTTTTTCAGCTACATTTACACCGATGAACACGCAGGAGCAATTGCTCAATGTTAAGTACAATACAATGAGCCAAAATAAGCAAAATTAAGACACTCATATCATATCAAGACCTTTAAAAAAAAAAATAAGTATATAGCTATTTTTCGTATTCTTGTCGAATGAATTTTTTGTAGCTACATTTACACCGATGAACACGCTGGAGCAATTGCCTAATGTTAGATACAGTACAGTGAGCCAAAATAAGCAAAATTAAGACACCTATATCTTTTTAAAACCTTTAAAAAAAAATAAAATAAGTAATTAGCTATTTTTCGTATTCTTGCCGTATGAATTTTTTTAAGCTTCATTTACACCGATGAACACGAAGGAGCAATTGCTCAATGTTAAGTACAATACATTGAGCCAAAATAAGCAAAATAAAGGCACCTATATCTTTTTAAAACCTTTAAAAAAAAAATAAGTAAATAGCTATTTTTCTTATTCTTGTCGAATGAATTTTTTTTAGCCACATTTACGCCGATGAACACGCAGGAACAATTGCTCAGTGTTAAGTACAATACAATGAGCCAAAATAACCAAAATTAAGACACCTATATCTTTTTAAAACCTTTAAAAAAAAATAAAATAAGCAAATAGCTATTTTTCTTATTCTTGTCGAATGAATTTTTTTTAGCTACATTTACACCGATGAACACGCAGGAGCAATTGCTCAATGTTAAGTACAATACAGTGAGCCAAAATAAGCAAAATTAAGACACTCATATCATATCAAGACCTTTAAAAAAAAAAATAAGTATATAGCTATTTTTCGTATTCTTGTCGAATGAATTTTTTGTAGCTACATTTACACCGATGAACACGCTGGAGCAATTGCCTAATGTTAGATACAGTACAGTGAGCCAAAATAAGCAAAATTAAGACACCTATATCTTTTTAAAACCTTTAAAAAAAATAAAATAAGTAAATAGCTATTTTTCTTATTCTTGTCGAATGAATTTTTTTTAGCTACATTTACACCGATGAACACGCAGGAGCAATTGCTCAATGTTAAGTACAATACAATGAGCCAAAATAAGCAAAATTAAGACACCAATATCTTTTTAAAACCTTTAAAAAAATAAAATAAGTAAATAGCTATTTTTCTTATTCTTGTCGAATGAATTTTTTTTAGCTACATTTACACCGATGAACACGCAGGAGCAATTGCTCAATGTTAAGTACAATACAATGAGCCAAAATAAGCAAAATTAAGACACTCATATCATATCAAGACCTTTAAAAAAAAAAATAAGTATATAGCTATTTTTCGAATTCTTGTCGAATGAATTTTTTGTAGCTACATTTACACCGATGAACACGCTGGAGCAATTGGCTAATGTTAGATACAATACAATGAGCCAAAATAAGCAAAATAAAGACACCTATATCTTTTTAAAACCTTTAAAAAAAATAAAATAAGTAATTAGCTATTTTTCGTATTCTTGCCGTATGAATTTTTTTAAGCTACATTTACACCGATGAACACGCAGGAGCAATTGCTCAATGTTAAGTACAATACATGGAGCCAAAATAAGCAAAATAAAGACACCTATATCTTTTTAAAACCTTTAAAAAAAAAAATAAGTAAATAGCTATTTTTCTTATTCTTGTCGAATGAATTTTTTTTAGCCACATTTACACCGATGAACACGCAGGAACAATTGCTCAATGTTAAGTACAATACAATGAGCCAAAATTAGCAAAATTAAGACACCTATATCTTTTTAAAACCTTTAAAAAAAATAAAATAAGTAAATAGCTATTTTTCTTATTCTTGACGAATGAATTTTTTTCAGCTACATTTACACCGATGAACACGCAGGAGCAATTGCTCAACGTTAAGTACAATACAATGAGCCAAAATAAGCAAAATTAAGACACTCATATCATATCAAGACCTTTAAAAAAAAAAATAAGTATATAGCTATTTTTCGTATTCTTGTCGAATGAATTTTTTGTAGCTACATTTACACCGATGAACACGCTGGAGCAATTGCCTAATGTTAGATACAGTACAGTGAGCCAAAATAAGCAAAATTAAGACACCTATATCTTTTTAAAACCTTAAAAAAAAAATAAAATAAGTAATTAGCTATTTTTCGTATTCTTGCCGTATGAATTTTTTTAAGCTTCATTTACACCGATGAACACGAAGGAGCAATTGCTCAATGTTAAGTACAATACATTGAGCCAAAATAAGCAAAATAAAGGCACCTATATCTTTTTAAAACCTTTAAAAAAAATAAAATAAGTAAATAGCTATTTTTCTTATTCTTGTCGAATGAATTTTTTTTAGCCACATTTACACCGATGAACACGCAAGAACAATTGCTCAATGTTAAGTACAATACAATGAGCCAAAATAAGCAAAATTAAGACACCTATATCTTTTTAAAACCTTTAAAAAAAATAAAATAAGTAAATAGCTATTTTTCTTATTCTTGTCGAATGAATTTTTTTTAGCTACATTTACACCGATGAACACGCAGGAGCAATTGGTCAATGTTAAGTACGATACATTGAGCCAAAATAAGCAAAATTAAGACACTCATATCATATCAAGACCTTTAAAAAAAAAAATAAGTATATAGCTATTTTTCGTATTCTTGTCGAATGAATTTTTTGTAGCTACATTTACACCGATGAACACGCTGGAGCAATTGCATAATGTTAGATACAATACAATGAGCCAAAAAAAGCAAAATTAAGACACCTATATCTTCTTAATACCTTTAAAAAAAATAAAATAAGTAATTAGCTATTTTTCGTATTCTTGCCGTATGAATTTTTTTAAGCCACATTTACGCCGATGAACACGCAGGAACAATTGCTCAGTGTTAAGAACAATACAATGAGCCAAAATAAGCAAAATTAAGACACCAATATCTTTTTAAAACCTTTAAAAAAAATAAAATAAGTAAATAGCTATTTTTCGTATTCTTGCCGTATGAATTTTTTTTAGCTACATTTACACCGATGAACACGCAGGAGCAATTGCTCAATGTTAAGTACAATACAATGAGCCAAAATAAGCAAAATTAAGACACTCATATCATATCAAGACCTTTAAAAAAAAAAATAAGTATATAGCTATTTTTCGTATTCTTGTCGAATGAATTTTTTGTAGCTACATTTACACCGATGAACACGCTGGAGCAATTGCCTAATGTTAGATACAGTACAGTGAGCCAAAATAAGCAAAATTAAGACACCTATATCTTTTTAAAACCTTTAAAAAAAATAAAATAAGTAAATAGCTATTTTTCTTATTCTTGTCGAATGAATTTTTTTTAGCTACATTTACACCGATGAACACGCAGGAGCAATTGCTCAATGTTAAGTACAATACAATGAGCCAAAATAAGCAAAATTAAGACACCAATATCTTTTTAAAACCTTTAAAAAAATAAAATAAGTAAATAGCTATTTTTCTTATTCTTGTCGAATGAATTTTTTTTAGCTACATTTACACCGATGAACACGCAGGAGCAATTGCTCAATGTTAAGTACAATACAATGAGCCAAAATAAGCAAAATTAAGACACTCATATCATATCAAGACCTTTAAAAAAAAAAAATAAGTATATAGCTATTTTTCGAATTCTTGTCGAATGAATTTTTTGTAGCTACATTTACACCGATGAACACGCTGGAGCAATTGCCTAATGTTAGATACAATACAATGAGCCAAAATAAGCAAAATTAAGACACCTATATCTTTTTAAAACCTTTAAAAAAAATAAAATAAGTAATTAGCTATTTTTCGTATTCTTGCCGTATGAATTTTTTTAAGCTACATTTACACCGATGAACACGCAGGAGCAATTGCTCAATGTTAAGTACAATACATGGAGCCAAAATAAGCAAAATAAAGACACCTATATCTTTTTAAAACCTTTAAAAAAAAATAAGTAAATAGCTATTTTTCTTATTCTTGTCGAATGAATTTTTTTTAGCCACATTTACACCGATGAACACGCAGGAACAATTGCTCAATGTTAAGTACAATACAATGAGCCAAAATTAGCAAAATTAAGACACCTATATCTTTTTAAAACCTTTAAAAAAAATAAAATAAGTAAATAGCTATTTTTCTTATTCTTGACGAATGAATTTTTTTCAGCTACATTTACACCGATGAACACGCAGGAGCAATTGCTCAACGTTAAGTACAATACAATGAGCCAAAATAAGCAAAATTAAGACACTCATATCATATCAAGACCTTTAAAAAAAAAAATAAGTATATAGCTATTTTTCGTATTCTTGTCGAATGAATTTTTTGTAGCTACATTTACACCGATGAACACGCTGGAGCAATTGCCTAATGTTAGATACAGTACAGTGAGCCAAAATAAGCAAAATTAAGACACCTATATCTTTTTAAAACCTTAAAAAAAAAATAAAATAAGTAATTAGCTATTTTTCGTATTCTTGCCGTATGAATTTTTTTAAGCTTCATTTACACCGATGAACACGAAGGAGCAATTGCTCAATGTTAAGTACAATACATTGAGCCAAAATAAGCAAAATAAAGGCACCTATATCTTTTTAAAACCTTTAAAAAAAATAAAATAAGTAAATAGCTATTTTTCTTATTCTTGTCGAATGAATTTTTTTTAGCCACATTTACACCGATGAACACGCAAGAACAATTGCTCAATGTTAAGTACAATACAATGAGCCAAAATAAGCAAAATTAAGACACCTATATCTTTTTAAAACCTTTAAAAAAAATAAAATAAGTAAATAGCTATTTTTCTTATTCTTGTCGAATGAATTTTTTTTAGCTACATTTACACCGATGAACACGCAGGAGCAATTGGTCAATGTTAAGTACGATACATTGAGCCAAAATAAGCAAAATTAAGACACTCATATCATATCAAGACCTTTAAAAAAAAAAATAAGTATATAGCTATTTTTCGTATTCTTGTCGAATGAATTTTTTGTAGCTACATTTACACCGATGAACACGCTGGAGCAATTGCATAATGTTAGATACAATACAATGAGCCAAAAAAAGCAAAATTAAGACACCTATATCTTCTTAATACCTTTAAAAAAAATAAAATAAGTAATTAGCTATTTTTCGTATTCTTGCCGTATGAATTTTTTTAAGCCACATTTACGCCGATGAACACGCAGGAACAATTGCTCAGTGTTAAGAACAATACAATGAGCCAAAATAAGCAAAATTAAGACACCAATATCTTTTTAAAACCTTTAAAAAAAATAAAATAAGTAAATAGCTATTTTTCGTATTCTTGCCGTATGAATTTTTTTTAGCTACATTTACACCGATGAACACGCAGGAGCAATTGCTCAATGTTAAGTACAATACAATGAGCCAAAATAAGCAAAATTAAGACACTCATATCATATCAAGACCTTTAAAAAAAAAAATAAGTATATAGCTATTTTTCGAATTCTTGTCGAATGAATTTTTTGTAGCTACATTTACACCGATGAACACGCTGGAGCAATTGCCTAATGTTAGATACAATACAATGAGCCAAAATAAGCAAAATTAAGACACCTATATCTTTTTAAAACCTTTAAAAAAAATAAAATAAGTAATTAGCTATTTTTCGTATTCTTGCCGTATGAATTTTTTTAAGCTTCATTTACACCGATGAACACGAAGGAGCAATTGCTCAATGTTAAGTACAATACATTGAGCCAAAATAAGCAAAATAAAGGCACCTATATCTTTTCAAAACCTTTAAAAAAAATAAAATAAGTAAATAGCTATTTTTCTTATTCTTGTCGAATGAATTTTTTTTTGCCACATTTACACCGATGAACACGCAAGAACAATTGCTCAATGTTAAGTACAATACAATGAGCCAAAATAAGCAAAATTAAGACACCTATATCTTTTTAACACCTTTAAAAAAAATAAAATAAGTAAATAGCTATTTTTCTTATTCTTGTCGAATGAATTTTTTTTAGCTACATTTACACCGATGAACACGCAGGAGCAATTGGTCAATGTTAAGTATAATACAATGAGCCAAAATAAGCAAAATAAAGACACTCATATCATATCAAGACCTTTAAAAAAAAAAATAAGTATATAGCTATTTTTCGTATTCTTGTCGAATGAATTTTTTGTAGCTACATTTACACCGATGAACACGCTGGAGCAATTGCCTAATGTTAGATACAATACAATGAGCCAAAATAAGCAAAATTAAGACACCTATATCTTTTTAAAACCTTTAAAAAAAATAAAATAAGTAATTAGCTATTTTTCGTATTCTTGCCGTATGAATTTTTTTAAGCTACATTTACACCGATGAACACGCAGGAGCAATTGCTCAATGTTAAGTACAATACTTGGAGCCAAAATTAGCAAAATTAAGACACCTATATCTTTTTAAAACCTTTAAAAAAAATAAAATATGTAAATAGCTATTTTTCTTATTCTTGTCGAATGAATTTTTTTCAGCTACATTTACACCGATGAACACGCAGGAGCAATTGCTCAATGTTAAGTACAATACAATGAGCCAAAATAAGCAAAATTAAGACACTCATATCATATCAAGACCTTTAAAAAAAAAAATAAGTATATAGCTATTTTTCGTATTCTTGTCGAATGAATTTTTTGTAGCTACATTTACACCGATGAACACGCTGTAGCAATTGCCTAATGTTAGATACAGTACAGTGAGCCAAAATAAGCAAAATTAAGACACCTATATCTTTTTAAAACCTTTAAAAAAAAATAAAATAAGTAATTAGCTATTTTTCGTATTCTTGCCGTATGAATTTTTTTAAGCTTCATTTACACCGATGAACACGAAGGAGCAATTGCTCAATGTTAAGTACAATACATTGAGCCAAAATAAGCAAAATAAAGACACCTATATCTTTTTAAAACCTTTAAAAAAAAAATAAGTAAATAGCTATTTTTCTTATTCTTGTCGAATGAATTTTTTTTAGCCACATTTACGCCGATGAACACGCAGGAACAATTGCTCAGTGTTAAGTACAATACAATGAGCCAAAATAAGCAAAATTAAGACACCTATATCTTTTTAAAACCTTTAAAAAAAATAAAATAAGTAATTAGCTATTTTTCGTATTCTTGCCGTATGAATTTTTTTAAGCTATATTTACACCGATGAACACGCAGGAGCAATTGCTCAATGTTAAGTACAATACATTGAGCCAAAATAAGCAAAATAAAGACACCTATATCTTTTTAAAACCTTTAAAAAAAAATAAGCAAATAGCTATTTTTCTTATTCTTGTCGAATGAATTTTTTTTAGCTACATTTACACCGATGAACACGCAGGAGCAATTGCTCAATGTTAAGTACAATACAATGAGCCAAAATAAGCAAAATTAAGACACTCATATCATATCAAGACCTTTAAAAAAAAAAATAAGTATATAGCTATTTTTCGTATTCTTGTCGAATGAATTTTTTGTAGCTACATTTACACCGATGAACACGCTGGAGCAATTGCCTAATGTTAGATACAATACAATGAGCCAAAATAAGCAAAATTAAGACACCTATATCTTTTTAAAACCTTTAAAAAAAATAAAATAAGTAATTAGCTATTTTTCGTATTCTTGCCGTATGAATTTTTTTAAGCTACATTTACACCGATGAACACGCAGGAGCAATTGCTCAATGTTAAGTACAATACTTGGAGCCAAAATTAGCAAAATTAAGACACCTATATCTTTTTAAAACCTTTAAAAAAAATAAAATATGTAAATAGCTATTTTTCTTATTCTTGTCGAATGAATTTTTTTCAGCTACATTTACACCGATGAACACGCAGGAGCAATTGCTCAATGTTAAGTACAATACAATGAGCCAAAATAAGCAAAATTAAGACACTCATATCATATCAAGACCTTTAAAAAAAAAAATAAGTATATAGCTATTTTTCGTATTCTTGTCGAATGAATTTTTTGTAGCTACATTTACACCGATGAACACGCTGTAGCAATTGCCTAATGTTAGATACAGTACAGTGAGCCAAAATAAGCAAAATTAAGACACCTATATCTTTTTAAAACCTTTAAAAAAAAATAAAATAAGTAATTAGCTATTTTTCGTATTCTTGCCGTATGAATTTTTTTAAGCTTCATTTACACCGATGAACACGAAGGAGCAATTGCTCAATGTTAAGTACAATACATTGAGCCAAAATAAGCAAAATAAAGACACCTATATCTTTTTAAAACCTTTAAAAAAAAAATAAGTAAATAGCTATTTTTCTTATTCTTGTCGAATGAATTTTTTTTAGCCACATTTACGCCGATGAACACGCAGGAACAATTGCTCAGTGTTAAGTACAATACAATGAGCCAAAATAAGCAAAATTAAGACACCTATATCTTTTTAAAACCTTTAAAAAAAATAAAATAAGTAATTAGCTATTTTTCGTATTCTTGCCGTATGAATTTTTTTAAGCTATATTTACACCGATGAACACGCAGGAGCAATTGCTCAATGTTAAGTACAATACATTGAGCCAAAATAAGCAAAATAAAGACACCTATATCTTTTTAAAACCTTTAAAAAAAAATAAGCAAATAGCTATTTTTCTTATTCTTGTCGAATGAATTTTTTTTAGCTACATTTACACCGATGAACACGCAGGAGCAATTGCTCAATGTTAAGTACAATACAATGAGCCAAAATAAGCAAAATTAAGACACTCATATCATATCAAGACCTTTAAAAAAAAAAATAAGTATATAGCTATTTTTCGTATTCTTGTCGAATGAATTTTTTGTAGCTACATTTACACCGATGAACACGCTGGAGCAATTGCCTAATGTTAGATACAATACAATGAGCCAAAATAAGCCAAATTTAGACACCTATATCTTTTTAAAACCTTTAAAAAAAATAAAATAAGTAATTAGCTATTTTTCGTATTCTTGCCGTATGAATTTTTTTAAGCTACATTTACACCGATGAACACGCAGGAGCAATTGCTCAATGTTAAGTACAATACTTGGAGCCAAAATAAGCAAAATAAAGACACCTATATCTTTTTAAAACCTTTAAAAAAAAAAAATAAGTAAATAGCTATTTTTCTTATTCTTGTCGAATGAATTTTTTTTAGCCACATTTACACCGATGAACACGCAGGAACAATTGCTCAATGTTAAGTACAATACAATGAGCCAAAATTAGCAAAATTAAGACACCTATATCTTTTTAAAACCTTTAAAAAAAATAAAATAAGTAAATAGCTATTTTTCTTATTCTTGTCGAATGAATTTTTTTCAGCTACATTTACACCGATGAACACGCAGGAGCAATTGCTCAATGTTAAGTACAATACAATGAGCCAAAATAAGCAAAATTAAGACACTCATATCATATCAAGACCTTTAAAAAAAAAAATAAGTATATAGCTATTTTTCGTATTCTTGTCGAATGAATTTTTTGTAGCTACATTTACACCGATGAACACGCTGTAGCAATTGCCTAATGTTAGATACAGTACAGTGAGCCAAAATAAGCAAAATTAAGACACCTATATCTTTTTAAAACCTTTAAAAAAAAATAAAATAAGTAATTAGCTATTTTTCGTATTCTTGCCGTATGAATTTTTTTAAGCTTCATTTACACCGATGAACACGAAGGAGCAATTGCTCAATGTTAAGTACAATACATTGAGCCAAAATAAGCAAAATAAAGACACCTATATCTTTTTAAAACCTTTAAAAAAAAAATATGTAAATAGCTATTTTTCTTATTCTTGTCGAATGAATTTTTTTTAGCCACATTTACGCCGATGAACACGCAGGAACAATTGCTCAGTGTTAAGTACAATACAATGAGCCAAAATAAGCAAAATTAAGACACCTATATCTTTTTAAAACCTTTAAAAAAAATAAAATAAGTAATTAGCTATTTTTCGTATTCTTGCCGTATGAATTTTTTTAAGCTATATTTACACCGATGAACACGCAGGAGCAATTGCTCAATGTTAAGTACAATACTTTGAGCCAAAATAAGCAAAATAAAGACACCTATGTCTTTTTAAAACCTTTAAAAAAAAATAAGTAAATAGCTATTTTTCTTATTCTTGTCGAATGAATTTTTTTTAGCCACATTTACGCCGATGAACACGCAGGAACAATTGCTCAGTGTTAAGAACAATACAATGAGCCAAAATAAGCAAAATTAAGACACCTATATCTTTTTAAAAACTTTAAAAAAAATAAAATAAGCAAATAGCTATTTTTCTTATTCTTGTCGAATGAATTTTTTTTAGCTACATTTACACCGATGAACACGCAGGAGCAATTGCTCAATGTTAAGTACAATACAATGAGCCAAAATAAGCAAAATTAAGACACTCATATCATATCAAGACCTTTAAAAAAAAAAATAAGTATATAGCTATTTTTCGTATTCTTGTCGAATGAATTTTTTGTAGCTACATTTACACCGATGAACACGCTGGAGCAATTGCCTAATGTTAGATACAATACAATAAGCCAAAATAAGCAAAATTAAGACACCTATATCTTTTTAAAACCTTTAAAAAAAATAAAATAAGTAATTAGCTATTTTTCGTATTCTTGCCGTATGAATTTTTTTAAGCTACATTTACACCGATGAACACGCAGGAGCAATTGCTCAATGTTAATTACAATACTTGGAGCCAAAATAAGCAAAATAAAGACACCTATATCTTTTTAAAACCTTTAAAAAAAAAAATAAGTAAATAGCTATTTTTCTTATTCTTGTCGAATGAATTTTTTTTAGCTACATTTACACCGATGAACACGCAGGAGCAATTGGTCAATGTTAAGTACGATACATTGAGCCAAAATAAGCAAAATTAAGACACTCATATCATATCAAGACCTTTAAAAAAAAAAATAAGTATATAGCTATTTTTCGTATTCTTGTCGAATGAATTTTTTGTAGCTACATTTACACCGATGAACACGCTGGAGCAATTGCATAATGTTAGATACAATACAATGAGCCAAAAAAAGCAAAATTAAGACACCTATATCTTCTTAATACCTTTAAAAAAAATAAAATAAGTAATTAGCTATTTTTCGTATTCTTGCCGTATGAATTTTTTTAAGCCACATTTACGCCGATGAACACGCAGGAACAATTGCTCAGTGTTAAGAACAATACAATGAGCCAAAATAAGCAAAATTAAGACACCAATATCTTTTTAAAACCTTTAAAAAAAATAAAATAAGTAAATAGCTATTTTTCGTATTCTTGCCGTATGAATTTTTTTTAGCTACATTTACACCGATGAACACGCAGGAGCAATTGCTCAATGTTAAGTACAATACAATGAGCCAAAATAAGCAAAATTAAGACACTCATATCATATCAAGACCTTTAAAAAAAAAAATAAGTATATAGCTATTTTTCGAATTCTTGTCGAATGAATTTTTTGTAGCTACATTTACACCGATGAACACGCTGGAGCAATTGCCTAATGTTAGATACAATACAATGAGCCAAAATAAGCAAAATTAAGACACCTATATCTTTTTAAAACCTTTAAAAAAAATAAAATAAGTAATTAGCTATTTTTCGTATTCTTGCCGTATGAATTTTTTTAAGCTTCATTTACACCGATGAACACGAAGGAGCAATTGCTCAATGTTAAGTACAATACATTGAGCCAAAATAAGCAAAATAAAGGCACCTATATCTTTTCAAAACCTTTAAAAAAAATAAAATAAGTAAATAGCTATTTTTCTTATTCTTGTCGAATGAATTTTTTTTTGCCACATTTACACCGATGAACACGCAAGAACAATTGCTCAATGTTAAGTACAATACAATGAGCCAAAATAAGCAAAATTAAGACACCTATATCTTTTAAACACCTTTAAAAAAAATAAAATAAGTAAATAGCTATTTTTCTTATTCTTGTCGAATGAATTTTTTTTTAGCTACATTTACACCGATGAACACGCAGGAGCAATTGGTCAATGTTAAGTATAATACAATGAGCCAAAATAAGCAAAATAAAGACACTCATATCATATCAAGACCTTTAAAAAAAAAAATAAGTATATAGCTATTTTTCGTATTCTTGTCGAATGAATTTTTTGTAGCTACATTTACACCGATGAACACGCTGGAGCAATTGCCTAATGTTAGATACAATACAATGAGCCAAAATAAGCAAAATTAAGACACCTATATCTTTTTAAAACCTTTAAAAAAAATAAAATAAGTAATTAGCTATTTTTCGTATTCTTGCCGTATGAATTTTTTTAAGCTACATTTACACCGATGAACACGCAGGAGCAATTGCTCAATGTTAAGTACAATACTTGGAGCCAAAATTAGCAAAATTAAGACACCTATATCTTTTTAAAACCTTTAAAAAAAATAAAATATGTAAATAGCTATTTTTCTTATTCTTGTCGAATGAATTTTTTTCAGCTACATTTACACCGATGAACACGCAGGAGCAATTGCTCAATGTTAAGTACAACACAATGAGCCAAAATAAGCAAAATTAAGACACTCATATCATATCAAGACCTTTAAAAAAAAAAATAAGTATATAGCTATTTTTCGTATTCTTGTCGAATGAATTTTTTGTAGCTACATTTACACCGATGAACACGCTGTAGCAATTGCCTAATGTTAGATACAGTACAGTGAGCCAAAATAAGCAAAATTAAGACACCTATATCTTTTTAAAACCTTTAAAAAAAAATAAAATAAGTAATTAGCTATTTTTCGTATTCTTGCCGTATGAATTTTTTTAAGCTTCATTTACACCGATGAACACGAAGGAGCAATTGCTCAATGTTAAGTACAATACATTGAGCCAAAATAAGCAAAATAAAGACACCTATATCTTTTTAAAACCTTTAAAAAAAAAATAAGTAAATAGCTATTTTTCTTATTCTTGTCGAATGAATTTTTTTTAGCCACATTTACGCCGATGAACACGCAGGAACAATTGCTCAGTGTTAAGTACAATACAATGAGCCAAAATAAGCAAAATTAAGACACCTATATCTTTTTAAAACCTTTAAAAAAAATAAAATAAGTAATTAGCTATTTTTCGTATTCTTGCCGTATGAATTTTTTTAAGCTATATTTACACCGATGAACACGCAGGAGCAATTGCTCAATGTTAAGTACAATACATTGAGCCAAAATAAGCAAAATAAAGACACCTATATCTTTTTAAAACCTTTAAAAAAAAATAAGCAAATAGCTATTTTTCTTATTCTTGTCGAATGAATTTTTTTTAGCTACATTTACACCGATGAACACGCAGGAGCAATTGCTCAATGTTAAGTACAATACAATGAGCCAAAATAAGCAAAATTAAGACACTCATATCATATCAAGACCTTTAAAAAAAAAAATAAGTATATAGCTATTTTTCGTATTCTTGTCGAATGAATTTTTTGTAGCTACATTTACACCGATGAACACGCTGGAGCAATTGCCTAATGTTAGATACAATACAATGAGCCAAAATAAGCCAAATTTAGACACCTATATCTTTTTAAAACCTTTAAAAAAAATAAAATAAGTAATTAGCTATTTTTCGTATTCTTGCCGTATGAATTTTTTTAAGCTACATTTACACCGATGAACACGCAGGAGCAACTGCTCAATGTTAAGTACAATACTTGGAGCCAAAATAAGCAAAATAAAGACACCTATATCTTTTTAAAACCTTTAAAAAAAAAAAATAAGTAAATAGCTATTTTTCTTATTCTTGTCGAATGAATTTTTTTTAGCCACATTTACACCGATGAACACGCAGGAACAATTGCTCAATGTTAAGTACAATACAATGAGCCAAAATTAGCAAAATTAAGACACCTATATCTTTTTAAAACCTTTAAAAAAAATAAAATAAGTAAATAGCTATTTTTCTTATTCTTGTCGAATGAATTTTTTTCAGCTACATTTACACCGATGAACACGCAGGAGCAATTGCTCAATGTTAAGTACAATACAATGAGCCAAAATAAGCAAAATTAAGACACTCATATCATATCAAGACCTTTAAAAAAAAAAATAAGTATATAGCTATTTTTCGTATTCTTGTCGAATGAATTTTTTGTAGCTACATTTACACCGATGAACACGCTGTAGCAATTGCCTAATGTTAGATACAGTACAGTGAGCCAAAATAAGCAAAATTAAGACACCTATATCTTTTTAAAACCTTTAAAAAAAAATAAAATAAGTAATTAGCTATTTTTCGTATTCTTGCCGTATGAATTTTTTTAAGCTTCATTTACACCGATGAACACGAAGGAGCAATTGCTCAATGTTAAGTACAATACATTGAGCCAAAATAAGCAAAATAAAGACACCTATATCTTTTTAAAACCTTTAAAAAAAAAATATGTAAATAGCTATTTTTCTTATTCTTGTCGAATGAATTTTTTTTAGCCACATTTACGCCGATGAACACGCAGGAACAATTGCTCAGTGTTAAGTACCATACAATGAGCCAAAATAAGCAAAATTAAGACACCTATATCTTTTTAAAACCTTTAAAAAAAATAAAATAAGTAATTAGCTATTTTTCGTATTCTTGCCGTATGAATTTTTTTAAGCTATATTTACACCGATGAACACGCAGGAGCAATTGCTCAATCTTAAGTACAATACTTTGAGCCAAAATAAGCAAAATAAAGACACCTATGTCTTTTTAAAACCTTTAAAAAAAAATAAGTAAATAGCTATTTTTCTTATTCTTGTCGAATGAATTTTTTTTAGCCACATTTACGCCGATGAACACGCAGGAACAATTGCTCAGTGTTAAGAACAATACAATGAGCCAAAATAAGCAAAATTAAGACACCTATATCTTTTTAAAAACTTTAAAAAAAATAAAATAAGCAAATAGCTATTTTTCTTATTCTTGTCGAATGAATTTTTTTTAGCTACATTTACACCGATGAACACGCAGGAGCAATTGCTCAATGTTAAGTACAATACAATGAGCCAAAATAAGCAAAATTAAGACACTCATATCATATCAAGACCTTTAAAAAAAAAAATAAGTATATAGCTATTTTTCGTATTCTTGTCGAATGAATTTTTTGTAGCTACATTTACACCGATGAACACGCTGGAGCAATTGCCTAATGTTAGATGCAATACAATAAGCCAAAATAAGCAAAATTAAGACACCTATATCTTTTTAAAACCTTTAAAAAAAATAAAATAAGTAATTAGCTATTTTTCGTATTCTTGCCGTATGAATTTTTTTAAGCTACATTTACACCGATGAACACGCAGGAGCAATTGCTCAATGTTAATTACAATACTTGGAGCCAAAATAAGCAAAATAAAGACACCTATATCTTTTTAAAACCTTTAAAAAAAAAAAATAAGTAAATAGCTATTTTTCTTATTCTTGTCGAATGAATTTTTTTTAGCCACATTTACACCGATGAACACGCAGGAACAATTGCTCAATGTTAAGTACAATACAATGAGCCAAAATTAGCAAAATTAAGACACCTATATCTTTTTAAAACCTTTAAAAAAAATAAAATAAGTAAATAGCTATTTTTCTTATTCTTGACGAATGAATTTTTTTCAGCTACATTTACACCGATGAACACGCAGGAGCAATTGCTCAATGTTAAGTACAATACATTGAGCCAAAATGAGCAAAATAAAGACACCTATATCTTTTTAAAACCTTTAAAAAAAAATAAGTAAATAGCTATTTTTCTTATTCTTGTCGAATGAATTTTTTTTAGCCACATTTACGCCGATGAACACGCAGGAACAATTGCTCAGTGTTAAGAACAATACAATGAGCCAAAATAAGCAAAATTAAGACACCTATATCTTTTTAAAAACTTTAAAAAAAATAAAATAAGCAAATAGCTATTTTTCTTATTCTTGTCGAATGAATTTTTTTTAGCTACATTTACACCGATGAACACGCAGGAGCAATTGCTCAATGTTAAGTACAATACAATGAGCCAAAATAAGCAAAATTAAGACACTCATATCATATCAAGACCTTTAAAAAAAAAAATAAGTATATAGCTATTTTTCGTATTCTTGTCGAATGAATTTTTTGTAGCTACATTTACACCGATGAACACGCTGGAGCAATTGCCTAATGTTAGATACAGTACAGTGAGCCAAAATAAGCAAAATTAAGACACCTATATCTTTTTAAAACCTTTAAAAAAAAATAAAATAAGTAATTAGCTATTTTTCGTATTCTTGCCGTATGAATTTTTTTAAGCTTCATTTACACCGATGAACACGAAGGAGCAATTGCTCAATGTTAAGTACAATACATTGAGCCAAAATAAGCAAAATTAAGACACCTATATCTTTTTAAAAACTTTAAAAAAAAAATAAGTAAATAGCTATTTTTCTTATTCTTGTCGAATGAATTTTTTTTAGCCACATTTACGCCGATGAACACGCAGGAACAATTGCTCAGTGTTAAGTACAATACAATGAGCCAAAATAAGCAAAATTAAGACACCTATATCTTTTTAAAACCTTTAAAAAAAATAAAATAAGTAATTAGCTATTTTTCGTATTCTTGCCGTATGAATTTTTTTAAGCTATATTTACACCGATGAACACGCAGGAGCAATTGCTCAATGTTAAGTACAATACATTGAGCCAAAATAAGCAAAATAAAGACACCTATATCTTTTTAAAACCTTTAAAAAAAAATAAGTAAATAGCTATTTTTCTTATTCTTGTCGAATGAATTTTTTTTAGCCACATTTACACCGATGAACACGCAGGAACAATTGCTCAGTGTTAAGAACAATACAATGAGCCAAAATAAGTAAAATTAAGACACCTATATCTTTTTAAAAACTTTAAAAAAAATAAAATAAGCAAATAGCTATTTTTCTTATTCTCGTCGAATGAATTTTTTTTAGCTACATTTACACCGATGAACACGCAGGAGCAATTGCTCAATGTTAAGTACAATACAATGAGCCAAAATAAGCAAAATTAAGACACTCATATCATATCAAGACCTTTAAAAAAAAAAATAAGTATATAGCTATTTTTCGTATTCTTGTCGAATGAATTTTTTGTAGCTACATTTACACCGATGAACACGCTGGAGCAATTGCCTAATGTTAGATACAATACAATGAGCCAAAATAAGCAAAATTAAGACACCTATATCTTTTTAAAACCTTTAAAAAAAATAAAATAAGTAATTAGCTATTTTTCGTATTCTTGCCGTATGAATTTTTTTAAGCTACATTTACACCGATGAACACGCAGGAGCAATTGCTCAATGTTAAGTACAATACTTGGAGCCAAAATAAGCAAAATAAAGACACCTATATCTTTTTAAAACCTTTAAAAAAAAAAAATAAGTAAATAGCTATTTTTCTTATTCTTGTCGAATGAATTTTTTTTAGCCACATTTACACCGATGAACACGCAGGAACAATTGCTCAATGTTAAGTACAATACAATGAGCCAAAATTAGCAAAATTAAGACACCTATATCTTTTTAAAACCTTTAAAAAAAATAAAATAAGTAAATAGCTATTTTTCTTATTCTTGTCGAATGAATTTTTTTCAGCTACATTTACACCGATGAACACGCAGGAGCAATTGCTCAATGTTAAGTACAATACAATGAGCCAAAATAAGCAAAATTAAGACACTCATATCATATCAAGACCTTTAAAAAAAAAAATAAGTATATAGCTATTTTTCGTATTCTTGTCGAATGAATTTTTTGTAGCTACATTTACACCGATGAACACGCTGTAGCAATTGCCTAATGTTAGATACAGTACAGTGAGCCAAAATAAGCAAAATTAAGACACCTATATCTTTTTAAAACCTTTAAAAAAAAATAAAATAAGTAATTAGCTATTTTTCGTATTCTTGCCGTATGAATTTTTTTAAGCTTCATTTACACCGATGAACACGAAGGAGCAATTGCTCAATGTTAAGTACAATACATTGAGCCAAAATAAGCAAAATAAAGACACCTTTATCTTTTTAAAACCTTTAAAAAAAAAATAAGTAAATAGCTATTTTTCTTATTCTTGTCGAATGAATTTTTTTTAGCCACATTTACGCCGATGAACACGCAGGAACAATTGCTCAGTGTTAAGTACAATACAATGAGCCAAAATAAGCAAAATTAAGACACCTATATCTTTTTAAAACCTTTAAAAAAAATAAAATAAGTAATTAGCAATTTTTCGTATTCTTGCCGTATGAATTTTTTTAAGCTATATTTACACCGATGAACACGCAGGAGCAATTGCTCAATGTTAAGTACAATACATTGAGCCAAAATAAGCAAAATAAAGACACCTATATCTTTTTAAAACCTTTAAAAAAAAATAAGTAAATAGCTATTTTTCTTATTCTTGTCGAATGAATTTTTTTAGCCACATTTACGCCGATGAACACGCAGGAACAATTGCTCAGTGTTAAGAACAATACAATGAGCCAAAATAAGCAAAATTAAGACACCTATATCTTTTTAAAAACTTTAAAAAAAATAAAATAAGCAAATAGCTATTTTTCTTATTCTTGTCGAATGAATTTTTTTTAGCTACATTTACACCGATGAACACGCAGGAGCAATTGCTCAATGTTAAGTACAATACAATGAGCCAAAATAAGCAAAATTAAGACACTCATATCATATCAAGACCTATAAAAAAAAAAATAAGTATATAGCTATTTTTCGTATTCTTGTCGAATGAATTTTTTGTAGCTACATTTACACCGATGAACACGCTGGAGCAATTGCCTAATGTTAGATACAATACAATGAGCCAAAATAAGCAAAATTAAGACACCTATATCTTTTTAAAACCTTTAAAAAAAATAAAATAAGTAATTAGCTATTTTTCGTATTCTTGCCGTATGAATTTTTTTAAGCTACATTTACACCGATGAACACGCAGGAGCAATTGCTCAATGTTAATAACAATACTTGGAGCCAAAATAAGCAAAATAAAGACACCTATATCTTTTTAAAACCTTTAAAAAAAAAAAATAAGTAAATAGCTATTTTTCTTATTCTTGTCGAATGAATTTTTTTTAGCCACATTTACACCGATGAACACGCAGGAACAATTGCTCAATGTTAAGTACAATACAATGAGCCAAAATTAGCAAAATTAAGACACCTATATCTTTTTAAAACCTTTAAAAAAAATAAAATAAGTAAATAGCTATTTTTCTTATTCTTGTCGAATGAATTTTTTTCAGCTACATTTACACCGATGAACACGCAGGAGCAATTGCTCAATGTTAAGTACAATACAATGAGCCAAAATAAGCAAAATTAAGACACTCATATCATATCAAGACCTTTAAAAAAAAAAAATAAGTATATAGCTATTTTTCGTATTCTTGTCGAATGAATTTTTTGTAGCTACATTTACACCGATGAACACGCTGTAGCAATTGCCTAATGTTAGATACAGTACAGTGAGCCAAAATAAGCAAAATTAAGACACCTATATCTTTTTAAAACCTTTAAAAAAAAAAAAATAAGTAATTAGCTATTTTTCGTATTCTTGCCGTATGAATTTTTTTAAGCTTCATTTACACCGATGAACACGAAGGAGCAATTGCTCAATGTTAAGTACAATACATTGAGCCAAAATAAGCAAAATAAAGACACCTATATCTTTTTAAAACCTTTAAAAAAAAAATAAGTAAATAGCTATTTTTCTTATTCTTGTCGAATGAATTTTTTTTAGCCACATTTACGCCGATGAACACGCAGGAACAATTGCTCAGTGTTAAGTACAATACAATGAGCCAAAATAAGCAAAATTAAGACACCTATATCTTTTTAAAACCTTTAAAAAAAAATAAAATAAGCAAATAGCTATTTTTCTTATTCTTGTCGAATGAATTTTTTTTAGCTACATTTACACCGATGAACACGCAGGAGCAATTGCTCAATGTTAAGTACAATACAGTGAGCCAAAATAAGCAAAATTAAGACACTCATATCATATCAAGACCTTTAAAAAAAAAAATAAGTATATAGCTATTTTTCGTATTCTTGTCGAATGAATTTTTTGTAGCTACATTTACACCGATGAACACGCTGGAGCAATTGCCTAATGTTAGATACAGTACAGTGAGCCAAAATAAGCAAAATTAAGACACCTATATCTTTTTAAAACCTTTAAAAAAAATAAAATAAGTAAATAGCTATTTTTCTTATTCTTGTCGAATGAATTTTTTTTAGCTACATTTACACCGATGAACACGCAGGAGCAATTGCTCAATGTTAAGTACAATACAATGAGCCAAAATAAGCAAAATTAAGACACCAATATCTTTTTAAAACCTTTAAAAAAAATAAAATAAGTAAATAGCTATTTTTCTTATTCTTGTCGAATGAATTTTTTTTAGCTACATTTACACCGATGAACACGCAGGAGCAATTGCTCAATGTTAAGTACAATACAATGAGCCAAAATAAGCAAAATTAAGACACTCATATCATATCAAGACCTTTAAAAAAAAAAATAAGTATATAGCTATTTTTCGAATTCTTGTCGAATGAATTTTTTGTAGCTACATTTACACCGATGAACACGCTGGAGCAATTGCCTAATGTTAGATACAATACAATGAGCCAAAATAAGCAAAATTAAGACACCTATATCTTTTTAAAACCTTTAAAAAAAATAAAATAAGTAATTAGCTATTTTTCGTATTCTTGCCGTATGAATTTTTTTAAGCTACATTTACACCGATGAACACGCAGGAGCAATTGCTCAATGTTAAGTACAATACATGGAGCCAAAATAAGCAAAATAAAGACACCTATATCTTTTTAAAACCTTTAAAAAAAAAAATAAGTAAATAGCTATTTTTCTTATTCTTGTCGAATGAATTTTTTTTAGCCACATTTACACCGATGAACACGCAGGAACAATTGCTCAATGTTAAGTACAATACAATGAGCCAAAATTAGCAAAATTAAGACACCTATATCTTTTTAAAACCTTTAAAAAAAATAAAATAAGTAAATAGCTATTTTTCTTATTCTTGACGAATGAATTTTTTTCAGCTACATTTACACCGATGAACACGCAGGAGCAATTGCTCAACGTTAAGTACAATACAATGAGCCAAAATAAGCAAAATTAAGACACTCATATCATATCAAGACCTTTAAAAAAAAAAATAAGTATATAGCTATTTTTCGTATTCTTGTCGAATGAATTTTTTGTAGCTACATTTACACCGATGAACACGCTGGAGCGATTGCCTAATGTTAGATACAGTACAGTGAGCCAAAATAACCAAAATTAAGACACCTATATCTTTTTAAAACCTTTAAAAAAAAATAAAATAAGTAATTAGCTATTTTTCGTATTCTTGCCGTATGAATTTTTTTAAGCTTCATTTACACCGATGAACACGAAGGAGCAATTGCTCAATGTTTAGTACAATACATTGAGCCAAAATGAGCAAAATAAAGGCACCTATATCTTTTTAAAACCTTTAAAAAAAATAAAATAAGTAAATAGCTATTTTTCTTATTCTTGTCGAATGAATTTTTTTTAGCCACATTTACACCGATGAACACGCAAGAACAATTGCTCAATGTTAAGTACAATACAATGAGCCAAAATAAGCAAAATTAAGACACCTATATCTTTTTAAAACCTTTAAAAAAAATAAAATAAGTAAATAGCTATTTTTCTTATTCTTGTCGAATGAATTTTTTTTAGCTACATTTACACCGATGAACACGCAGGAGCAATTGGTCAATGTTAAGTACGATACATTGAGCCAAAATAAGCAAAATTAAGACACTCATATCATATCAAGACCTTTAAAAAAAAAAATAAGTATATAGCTATTTTTCGTATTCTTGTCGAATGAATTTTTTGTAGCTACATTTACACCGATGTACAAGCAGGAGCAAGTGGTCAATGTTAAGTACAATACAATGAGCCTAAATAAGCAAAATTAAGACACCTATATCTTTTAAAGACCTTTAAAAAAAATAAAATAAGTAAATAGCTATTTTTCTTATTCTTGTCGAATGAATTTTTTTTAGCTACATTTACACCGATGAACACGCAGGAGCAATTGCTCAGTGTTAAGAACAATACAATGAGCCAAAATAAGCAAAATTAAGACACCTATATCTTTTTAAAACCTTTAAAAAATATAAAATAAGCAAATAGCTATTTTTCTTATTCTTGTCGAATGAATTTTTTTTAGCTACATTTACACCGATGAACACGCAGGAGCAATTGCTCAATGTTAAGTACAATACAATGAGCCAAAATAAGCAAAATTAAGACACTCATATCATATCAAGACCTTTAAAAAAAAAAATAAGTATATAGCTATTTTTCTTATTCTTGTCGAATGAATTTTTTTCAGCTACATTTACACCGATGAACACGCAGGAGCAATTGCTCAATGTTAAGTACAATACAATGAGCCAAAATAAGCAAAATTAAGACACTCATATCATATCAAGACCTTTAAAAAAAAAATAAGTATATAGCTATTTTTCGTATTCTTGTCGAATGAATTTTTTGTAGCTACATTTACACCGATGAACACGCTGTAGCAATTGCCTAATGTTAGATACAGTACAGTGAGCCAAAATAAGCAAAATTAAGACACCTATATCTTTTTAAAACCTTTAAAAAAAAATAAAATAAGTAATTAGCTATTTTTCGTATTCTTGCCGTATGAATTTTTTTAAGCTTCATTTACACCGATGAACACGAAGGAGCAATTGCTCAATGTTAAGTACAATACATTGAGCCAAAATAAGCAAAATAAAGACACCTTTATCTTTTTAAAACCTTTAAAAAAAAAATAAGTAAATAGCTATTTTTCTTATTCTTGTCGAATGAATTTTTTTTAGCCACATTTACGCCGATGAACACGCAGGAACAATTGCTCAGTGTTAAGTACAATACAATGAGCCAAAATAAGCAAAATTAAGACACCTATATCTTTTTAAAACCTTTAAAAAAAATAAAATAAGTAATTAGCTATTTTTCGTATTCTTGCCGTATGAATTTTTTTAAGCTATATTTACACCGATGAACACGCAGGAGCAATTGCTCAATGTTAAGTACAATACATTGAGCCAAAATAAGCAAAATAAAGACACCTATATCTTTTTAAAACCTTTAAAAAAAAATAAGTAAATAGCTATTTTTCTTATTCTTGTCGAATGAATTTTTTTAGCCACATTTACGCCGATGAACACGCAGGAACAATTGCTCAGTGTTAAGAACAATACAGTGAGCCAAAATAAGCAAAATTAAGACACCTATATCTTTTTAAAAACTTTAAAAAAAATAAAATAAGCAAATAGCTATTTTTCTTATTCTTGTCGAATGAATTTTTTTTAGCTACATTTACACCGATGAACACGCAGGAGCAATTGCTCAATGTTAAGTACAATACAATGAGCCAAAATAAGCAAAATTAAGACACTCATATCATATCAAGACCTTTAAAAAAAAAAATAAGTATATAGCTATTTTTCGTATTCTTGTCGAATGAATTTTTTGTAGCTACATTTACACCGATGAACACGCTGGAGCAATTGCCTAATGTTAGATACAATACAATGAGCCAAAATAAGCAAAATTAAGACACCTATATCTTTTTAAAACCTTTAAAAAAAATAAAATAAGTAATTAGCTATTTTTCGTATTCTTGCCGTATGAATTTTTTTAAGCTACATTTACACCGATGAACACGCAGGAGCAATTGCTCAATGTTAATAACAATACTTGGAGCCAAAATAAGCAAAATAAAGACACCTATATCTTTTTAAAACCTTTAAAAAAAAAAAATAAGTAAATAGCTATTTTTCTTATTCTTGTCGAATGAATTTTTTTTAGCCACATTTACACCGATGAACACGCAGGAACAATTGCTCAATGTTAAGTACAATACAATGAGCCAAAATTAGCAAAATTAAGACACCTATATCTTTTTAAAACCTTTAAAAAAAATAAAATAAGTAAATAGCTATTTTTCTTATTCTTGTCGAATGAATTTTTTTCAGCTACATTTACACCGATGAACACGCAGGAGCAATTGCTCAATGTTAAGTACAATACAATGAGCCAAAATAAGCAAAATTAAGACACTCATATCATATCAAGACCTTTAAAAAAAAAAAATAAGTATATAGCTATTTTTCGTATTCTTGTCGAATGAATTTTTTGTAGCTACATTTACACCGATGAACACGCTGTAGCAATTGCCTAATGTTAGATACAGTACAGTGAGCCAAAATAAGCAAAATTAAGACACCTATATCTTTTTAAAACCTTTAAAAAAAAAAAATAAGTAATTAGCTATTTTTCGTATTCTTGCCGTATGAATTTTTTTAAGCTTCATTTACACCGATGAACACGAAGGAGCAATTGCTCAATGTTAAGTACAATACATTGAGCCAAAATAAGCAAAATAAAGACACCTATATCTTTTTAAAACCTTTAAAAAAAAAATAAGTAAATAGCTATTTTTCTTATTCTTGTCGAATGAATTTTTTTTAGCCACATTTACGCCGATGAACACGCAGGAACAATTGCTCAGTGTTAAGTACAATACAATGAGCCAAAATAAGCAAAATTAAGACACCTATATCTTTTTAAAACCTTTAAAAAAAAATAAAATAAGCAAATAGCTATTTTTCGTATTCTTGTCGAATGAATTTTTTGTAGCTACATTTACACCGATGAACACGCTGGAGCAATTGCATAATGTTAGATACAATACAATGAGCCAAAATAAGCCAAACTAAGACACCCGTGTCATATCAAGACCTTTAAAAAAATAAAATAAGTATATAGCTATTTTTCGTATTCTTGTCGAATGAATTTTTTGTAGCTACATTTACACCGATGTACAAGCAGGAGCAAGTGGTCAATGTTAAGTACAATACAATGAGCCTAAATAAGCAAAATTAAGACACCTTTATCTTTTAAAGACCTTTAAAAAAAATAAAATAAGTAAATAGCTATTTTTCTTATTCTTGTCGAATGAATTTTTTTTAGCTACATTTACACCGATGAACACGCAGGAGCAATTGCTCAGTGTTAAGAACAATACAATGAGCCAAAATAAGCAAAATTAAGACACCTATATCTTTTTAAAACCTTTAAAAAAAATAAAATAAGCAAATAGCTATTTTTCTTATTCTTGTCGAATGAATTTTTTTTAGCTACATTTACACCGATGAACACGCAGGAGCAATTGCTCAATGTTAAGTACAATACAATGAGCCAAAATAAGCAAAATTAAGACACTCATATCATATCAAGACCTTTAAAAAAAAAAATAAGTATATAGCTATTTTTCTTATTCTTGTCGAATAAATTTTTTTCAGCTACATTTACACCGATGAACACGCAGGAGCAATTGCTCAATGTTAAGTACAATACAATGAGCCAAAATAAGCAAAATTAAGACACTCATATCATATCAAGACCTTTAAAAAAAAAAATAAGTATATAGCTATTTTTCGTATTCTTGTCGAATGAATTTTTTGTAGCTACATTTACACCGATGAACACGCTGTAGCAATTGCCTAATGTTAGATACAGTACAGTGAGCCAAAATAAGCAAAATTAAGACACCTATATCTTTTTAAAACCTTTAAAAAAAAATAAAATAAGTAATTAGCTATTTTTCGTATTCTTGCCGTATGAATTTTTTTAAGCTTCATTTACACCGATGAACACGAAGGAGCAATTGCTCAATGTTAAGTACAATACATTGAGCCAAAATAAGCAAAATAAAGACACCTTTATCTTTTTAAAACCTTTAAAAAAAAAATAAGTAAATAGCTATTTTTCTTATTCTTGTCGAATGAATTTTTTTTAGCCACATTTACGCCGATGAACACGCAGGAACAATTGCTCAGTGTTAAGTACAATACAATGAGCCAAAATAAGCAAAATTAAGACACCTATATCTTTTTAAAACCTTTAAAAAAAATAAAATAAGTAATTAGCTATTTTTCGTATTCTTGCCGTAAGAATTTTTTTAAGCTATATTTACACCGATGAACACGCAGGAGCAATTGCTCAATGTTAAGTACAATACATTGAGCCAAAATAAGCAAAATAAAGACACCTATATCTTTTTAAAACCTTTAAAAAAAAATAAGTAAATAGCTATTTTTCTTATTCTTGTCGAATGAATTTTTTTTAGCCACATTTACGCCGATGAACACGCAGGAACAATTGCTCAGTGTTAAGAACAATACAATGAGCCAAAATAAGCAAAATTAAGACACCTATATCTTTTTTAAAACTTTAAAAAAAATAAAATAAGCAAATAGCTATTTTTCTTATTCTTGTCGAATGAATTTTTTTTAGCTACATTTACACCGATGAACACGCAGGAGCAATTGCTCAATGTTAAGTACAATACAGTGAGCCAAAATAAGCAAAATTAAGACACTCATATCATATCAAGACCTTTAAAAAAAAAAATAAGTATATAGCTATTTTTCGTATTCTTGTCGAATGAATTTTTTGTAGCTACATTTACACCGATGAACACGCTGGAGCAATTGCCTAATGTTAGATACAATACAATGAGCCAAAATAAGCAAAATTAAGACACCTATATCTTTTTAAAACCTTTAAAAAAAATAAAATAAGTAATTAGCTATTTTTCGTATTCTTGCCGTATGAATTTTTTTAAGCTACATTTACACCGATGAACACGCAGGAGCAATTGCTCAATGTTAAGTACAATACTTGGAGCCAAAATAAGCAAAATAGAGACACCTATATCTTTTTAAAACCTTTAAAAAAAAAAAATAAGTAAATAGCTATTTTTCTTATTCTTGTCGAATGAATTTTTTTTAGCCACATTTACACCGATGAACACGCAGGAACAATTGCTCAATGTTAAGTACAATACAATGAGCCAAAATTAGCAAAATTAAGACACCTATATCTTTTTAAAACCTTTAAAAAAAATAAAATAAGTAAATAGCTATTTTTCTTATTCTTGTCGAATGAATTTTTTTCAGCTACATTTACACCGATGAACACGCAGGAGCAATTGCTCAATGTTAAGTACAATACAATGAGCCAAAATAAGCAAAATTAAGACACCTATATCTTTTTAAAACCTTTAAAAAAAAATAAAATAAGCAAATAGCTATTTTTCTTATTCTTGTCGAATGAATTTTTTTTAGCTACATTTACACCGATGAACACGCAGGAGCAATTGCTCAATGTTAAGTACAATACAGTGAGCCAAAATAAGCAAAATTAAGACACTCATATCATATCAAGACCTTTAAAAAAAAAAATAAGTATATAGCTATTTTTCGTATTCTTGTCGAATGAATTTTTTGTAGCTACATTTACACCGATGAACACGCTGTAGCAATTGCCTAATGTTAGATACAGCACAGTGAGCCAAAATAAGCAAAATTAAGACACCTATATCTTTTTAAAACCTTTAAAAAAAAAAAAATAAGTAATTAGCTATTTTTCGTATTCTTGCCGTATGAATTTTTTTAAGCTTCATTTACACCGATGAACACGAAGGAGCAATTGCTCAATGTTAAGTACAATACATTGAGAGAAAATAAGCAAAATAAAGACACCTATATCTTTTTAAAACCTTTAAAAAAAAAATAAGTAAATAGCTATTTTTCTTATTCTTGTCGAATGAATTTTTTTTAGCCACATTTACGCCGATGAACACGCAGGAACAATTGCTCAGTGTTAAGTACAATACAATGAGCCAAAATAAGCAAAATTAAGACACCTATATCTTTTTAAAACCTTTAAAAAAAAATAAAATAAGCAAATAGCTATTTTTCTTATTCTTGTCGAATGAATTTTTTTTAGCTACATTTACACCGATGAACACGCAGGAGCAATTGCTCAATGTTAAGTACAATACAGTGAGCCAAAATAAGCAAAATTAAGACACTCATATCATATCAAGACCTTTAAAAAAAAAAATAAGTATATAGCTATTTTTCGTATTCTTGTCGAATGAATTTTTTGTAGCTACATTTACACCGATGAACACGCTGGAGCAATTGCCTAATGTTAGATACAGTACAGTGAGCCAAAATAAGCAAAATTAAGACACCTATATCTTTTTAAAACCTTTAAAAAAAATAAAATAAGTAAATAGCTATTTTTCTTATTCTTGTCGAATGAATTTTTTTTAGCTACATTTACACCGATGAACACGCAGGAGCAATTGCTCAATGTTAAGTACAATACAATGAGCCAAAATAAGCAAAATTAAGACACCAATATCTTTTTAAAACCTTTAAAAAAAATAAAATAAGTAAATAGCTATTTTTCTTATTCTTGTCGAATGAATTTTTTTTAGCTACATTTACACCGATGAACACGCAGGAGCAATTGCTCAATGTTAAGTACAATACAATGAGCCAAAATAAGCAAAATTAAGACACTCATATCATATCAAGACCTTTAAAAAAAAAAATAAGTATATAGCTATTTTTCGTATTCTTGTCGAATGAATTTTTTGTAGCTACATTTACACCGATGAACACGCTGTAGCAATTGCCTAATGTTAGATACAGCACAGTGAGCCAAAATAAGCAAAATTAAGACACCTATATCTTTTTAAAACCTTTAAAAAAAAAAAAATAAGTAATTAGCTATTTTTCGTATTCTTGCCGTATGAATTTTTTTAAGCTTCATTTACACCGATGAACACGAAGGAGCAATTGCTCAATGTTAAGTACAATACATTGAGAGAAAATAAGCAAAATAAAGACACCTATATCTTTTTAAAACCTTTAAAAAAAAAATAAGTAAATAGCTATTTTTCTTATTCTTGTCGAATGAATTTTTTTTAGCCACATTTACGCCGATGAACACGCAGGAACAATTGCTCAGTGTTAAGTACAATACAATGAGCCAAAATAAGCAAAATTAAGACACCTATATCTTTTTAAAACCTTTAAAAAAAAATAAAATAAGCAAATAGCTATTTTTCTTATTCTTGTCGAATGAATTTTTTTTAGCTACATTTACACCGATGAACACGCAGGAGCAATTGCTCAATGTTAAGTACAATACAGTGAGCCAAAATAAGCAAAATTAAGACACTCATATCATATCAAGACCTTTAAAAAAAAAAATAAGTATATAGCTATTTTTCGTATTCTTGTCGAATGAATTTTTTGTAGCTACATTTACACCGATGAACACGCTGGAGCAATTGCCTAATGTTAGATACAGTACAGTGAGCCAAAATAAGCAAAATTAAGACACCTATATCTTTTTAAAACCTTTAAAAAAAATAAAATAAGTAAATAGCTATTTTTCTTATTCTTGTCGAATGAATTTTTTTTAGCTACATTTACACCGATGAACACGCAGGAGCAATTGCTCAATGTTAAGTACAATACAATGAGCCAAAATAAGCAAAATTAAGACACCAATATCTTTTTAAAACCTTTAAAAAAAATAAAATAAGTAAATAGCTATTTTTCTTATTCTTGTCGAATGAATTTTTTTTAGCTACATTTACACCGATGAACACGCAGGAGCAATTGCTCAATGTTAAGTACAATACAATGAGCCAAAATAAGCAAAATTAAGACACTCATATCATATCAAGACCTTTAAAAAAAAAAATAAGTATATAGCTATTTTTCGAATTCTTGTCGAATGAATTTTTTGTAGCTACATTTACACCGATGAACACGCTGGAGCAATTGCCTAATGTTAGATACAATACAATGAGCCAAAATAAGCAAAATTAAGACACCTATATCTTTTTAAAACCTTTAAAAAAAATAAAATAAGTAATTAGCTATTTTTCGTATTCTTGCCGTATGAATTTTTTTAAGCTACATTTACACCGATGAACACGCAGGAGCAATTGCTCAATGTTAAGTACAATACATGGAGCCAAAATAAGCAAAATAAAGACACCTATATCTTTTTAAAACCTTTAAAAAAAAAAATAAGTAAATAGCTATTTTTCTTATTCTTGTCGAATGAATTTTTTTTAGCCACATTTACACCGATGAACACGCAGGAACAATTGCTCAATGTTAAGTACAATACAGTGAGCCAAAATTAGCAAAATTAAGACACCTATATCTTTTTAAAACCTTTAAAAAAAATAAAATAAGTAAATAGCTATTTTTCTTATTCTTGACGAATGAATTTTTTTCAGCTACATTTACACCGATGAACACGCAGGAGCAATTGCTCAACGTTAAGTACAATAAAATGAGCCAAAATAAGCAAAATTAAGACACTCATATCATATCAAGACCTTTAAAAAAAAAAATAAGTATATAGCTATTTTTCGTATTCTTGTCGAATGAATTTTTTGTAGCTACATTTACACCGATGAACACGCTGGAGCAATTGCCTAATGTTAGATACAGTACAGTGAGCCAAAATAACCAAAATTAAGACACCTATATCTTTTTAAAACCTTTAAAAAAAAATAAAATAAGTAATTAGCTATTTTTCGTATTCTTGCCGTATGAATTTTTTTAAGCTTCATTTACACCGATGAACACGAAGGAGCAATTGCTCAATGTTAAGTACAATACATTGAGCCAAAATGAGCAAAATAAAGGCACCTATATCTTTTTAAAACCTTTAAAAAAAATAAAATAAGTAAATAGCTATTTTTCTTATTCTTGTCGAATGAATTTTTTTTAGCCACATTTACACCGATGAACACGCAAGAACAATTGCTCAATGTTAAGTACAATACAATGAGCCAAAATAAGCAAAATTAAGACACCTATATCTTTTTAAAACCTTTAAAAAAAATAAAATAAGTAAATAGCTATTTTTCTTATTCTTGTCGAATGAATTTTTTTTAGCTACATTTACACCGATGAACACGCAGGAGCAATTGGTCAATGTTAAGTACGATACATTGAGCCAAAATAAGCAAAATTAAGACACTCATATCATATCAAGACCTTTAAAAAAAAAAATAAGTATATAGCTATTTTTCGTATTCTTGTCGAATGAATTTTTTGTAGCTACATTTACACCGATGAACACGCTGTAGCAATTGCCTAATGTTAGATACAGCACAGTGAGCCAAAATAAGCAAAATTAAGACACCTATATCTTTTTAAAACCTTTAAAAAAAAAAAAATAAGTAATTAGCTATTTTTCGTATTCTTGCCGTATGAATTTTTTTAAGCTTCATTTACACCGATGAACACGAAGGAGCAATTGCTCAATGTTAAGTACAATACATTGAGAGAAAATAAGCAAAATAAAGACACCTATATCTTTTTAAAACCTTTAAAAAAAAAATAAGTAAATAGCTATTTTTCTTATTCTTGTCGAATGAATTTTTTTTAGCCACATTTACGCCGATGAACACGCAGGAACAATTGCTCAGTGTTAAGTACAATACAATGAGCCAAAATAAGCAAAATTAAGACACCTATATCTTTTTAAAACCTTTAAAAAAAAATAAAATAAGCAAATAGCTATTTTTCTTATTCTTGTCGAATGAATTTTTTTTAGCTACATTTACACCGATGAACACGCAGGAGCAATTGCTCAATGTTAAGTACAATACAGTGAGCCAAAATAAGCAAAATTAAGACACTCATATCATATCAAGACCTTTAAAAAAAAAAATAAGTATATAGCTATTTTTCGTATTCTTGTCGAATGAATTTTTTGTAGCTACATTTACACCGATGAACACGCTGGAGCAATTGCCTAATGTTAGATACAGTACAGTGAGCCAAAATAAGCAAAATTAAGACACCTATATCTTTTTAAAACCTTTAAAAAAAATAAAATAAGTAAATAGCTATTTTTCTTATTCTTGTCGAATGAATTTTTTTTAGCTACATTTACACCGATGAACACGCAGGAGCAATTGCTCAATGTTAAGTACAATACAATGAGCCAAAATAAGCAAAATTAAGACACCAATATCTTTTTAAAACCTTTAAAAAAAATAAAATAAGTAAATAGCTATTTTTCTTATTCTTGTCGAATGAATTTTTTTTAGCTACATTTACACCGATGAACACGCAGGAGCAATTGCTCAATGTTAAGTACAATACAATGAGCCAAAATAAGCAAAATTAAGACACTCATATCATATCAAGACCTTTAAAAAAAAAAAAAAGTATATAGCTATTTTTCGAATTCTTGTCGAATGAATTTTTTGTAGCTACATTTACACCGATGAACACGCTGGAGCAATTGCCTAATGTTAGATACAATACAATGAGCCAAAATAAGCAAAATTAAGACACCTATATCTTTTTAAAACCTTTAAAAAAAATAAAATAAGTAATTAGCTATTTTTCGTATTCTTGCCGTATGAATTTTTTTAAGCTACATTTACACCGATGAACACGCAGGAGCAATTGCTCAATGTTAAGTACAATACATGGAGCCAAAATAAGCAAAATAAAGACACCTATATCTTTTTAAAACCTTTAAAAAAAAAAATAAGTAAATAGCTATTTTTCTTATTCTTGTCGAATGAATTTTTTTTAGCCACATTTACACCGATGAACACGCAGGAACAATTGCTCAATGTTAAGTACAATACAATGAGCCAAAATTAGCAAAATTAAGACACCTATATCTTTTTAAAACCTTTAAAAAAAATAAAATAAGTAAATAGCTATTTTTCTTATTCTTGACGAATGAATTTTTTTCAGCTACATTTACACCGATGAACACGCAGGAGCAATTGCTCAACGTTAAGTACAATAAAATGAGCCAAAATAAGCAAAATTAAGACACTCATATCATATCAAGACCTTTAAAAAAAAAAATAAGTATATAGCTATTTTTCGTATTCTTGTCGAATGAATTTTTTGTAGCTACATTTACACCGATGAACACGCTGGAGCAATTGCCTAATGTTAGATACAGTACAGTGAGCCAAAATAACCAAAATTAAGACACCTATATCTTTTGAAAACCTTTAAAAAAAAATAAAATAAGTAATTAGCTATTTTTCGTATTCTTGCCGTATGAATTTTTTTAAGCTTCATTTACACCGATGAACACGAAGGAGCAATTGCTCAATGTTAAGTACAATACATTGAGCCAAAATGAGCAAAATAAAGGCACCTATATCTTTTTAAAACCTTTAAAAAAAATAAAATAAGTAAATAGCTATTTTTCTTATTCTTGTCGAATGAATTTTTTTTAGCCACATTTACACCGATGAACACGCAAGAACAATTGCTCAATGTTAAGTACAATACAATGAGCCAAAATAAGCAAAATTAAGACACCTATATCTTTTTAAAACCTTTAAAAAAAATAAAATAAGTAAATAGCTATTTTTCTTATTCTTGTCGAATGAATTTTTTTTAGCTACATTTACACCGATGAACACGCAGGAGCAATTGGTCAATGTTAAGTACGATACATTGAGCCAAAATAAGCAAAATTAAGACACTCATATCATATCAAGACCTTTAAAAAAAAAAATAAGTATATAGCTATTTTTCGTATTCTTGTCGAATGAATTTTTTGTAGCTACATTTACACCGATGAACACGCTGGAGCAATTGCATAATGTTAGATACAATACAATGAGCCAAAATAAGCCAAACTAAGACACCCGTGTCATATCAAGACCTTTAAAAAAATAAAATAAGTATATAGCTATTTTTCTTATTCTTGTCGAATGAATTTTTTTTAGCTACATTTACACCGATGAACACGCAGGAGCAATTGCTCAGTGTTAAGAACAATACAATGAGCCAAAATAAGCAAAATTAAGACACCTATATCTTTTTAAAACCTTTAAAAAAAATAAAATAAGCAAATAGCTATTTTTCTTATTCTTGTCGAATGAATTTTTTTTAGCTACATTTACACCGATGAACACGCAGGAGCAATTGCTCAGTGTTAAGAACAATACAATGAGCCAAAATAAGCAAAATTAAGACACCTATATCTTTTTAAAACCTTTAAAAAAAATAAAATAAGCAAATAGCTATTTTTCTTATTCTTGTCGAATGAATTTTTTTTAGCTACATTTACACCGATGAACACGCAGGAGCAATTGCTCAATGTTAAGTACAATACAATGAGCCAAAATAAGCAAAATTAAGACACTCATATCATATCAAGACCTTTAAAAAAAAAAATAAGTATATAGCTATTTTTCTTATTCTTGTCGAATGAATTTTTTTCAGCTACATTTACACCGATGAACACGCAGGAGCAATTGCTCAATGTTAAGTACAATACAATGAGCCAAAATAAGCAAAATTAAGACACTCATATCATATCAAGACCTTTAAAAAAAAAAATAAGTATATAGCTATTTTTCGTATTCTTGTCGAATGAATTTTTTGTAGCTACATTTACACCGATGAACACGCTGTAGCAATTGCCTAATGTTAGATACAGTACAGTGAGCCAAAATAAGCAAAATTAAGACACCTATATCTTTTTAAAACCTTTAAAAAAAAATAAAATAAGTAATTAGCTATTTTTCGTATTCTTGCCGTATGAATTTTTTTAAGCTTCATTTACACCGATGAACACGAAGGAGCAATTGCTCAATGTTAAGTACAATACATTGAGCCAAAATAAGCAAAATAAAGACACCTTTATCTTTTTAAAACCTTTAAAAAAAAAATAAGTAAATAGCTATTTTTCTTATTCTTGTCGAATGAATTTTTTTTAGCCACATTTACGCCGATGAACACGCAGGAACAATTGCTCAGTGTTAAGTACAATACAATGAGCCAAAATAAGCAAAATTAAGACACCTATATCTTTTTAAAACCTTTAAAAAAAATAAAATAAGTAATTAGCTATTTTTCGTATTCTTGCCGTATGAATTTTTTTAAGCTATATTTACACCGATGAACACGCAGGAGCAATTGCTCAATGTTAAGTACAATACATTGAGCCAAAATAAGCAAAATAAAGACACCTATATCTTTTTAAAACCTTTAAAAAAAAATAAGTAAATAGCTATTTTTCGTATTCTTGTCGAATGAATTTTTTTTAGCCTCATTTACGCCGATGAACACGCAGGAACAATTGCTCAGTGTTAAGAACAATACAATGAGCCAAAATAAGCAAAATTAAGACACCTATATCTTTTTAAAAACTTTAAAAAAAATAAAATAAGCAAATAGCTATTTTTCTTATTCTTGTCGAATGAATTTTTTTTAGCTACATTTACACCGATGAACACGCAGGAGCAATTGCTCAATGTTAAGTACAATACAATGAGCCAAAATAAGCAAAATTAAGACACTCATATCATATCAAGACCTTTAAAAAAAAAAAAAAGTATATAGCTATTTTTCGTATTCTTGTCGAATGAATTTTTTGTAGCTACATTTACACCGATGAACACGCTGGAGCAATTGCCTAATGTTAGATACAATACAATGAGCCAAAATAAGCAAAATTAAGACACCTATATCTTTTTAAAACCTTTAAAAAAAATAAAATAAATAATTAGCTATTTTTCGTATTCTTGCCGTATGAATTTTTTTAAGCTACATTTACACCGATGAACACGCAGGAGCAATTGCTCAATGTTAATAACAATACTTGGAGCCAAAATGAGCAAAATAAAGACACCTATATCTTTTTAAAACCTTTAAAAAAAAAAAATAAGTAAATCGCTATTTTTCTTATTCTTGTCGAATGAATTTTTTTTAGCCACATTTACACCGATGAACACGCAAGAACAATTGCTCAATGTTAAGTACAATACAATGAGCCAAAATAAGCAAAATTAAGACACCTATATCTTTTTAAAACCTTTAAAAAAAATAAAATAAGTAAATAGCTATTTTTCTTATTCTTGTCGAATGAATTTTTTTTAGCTACATTTACACCGATGAACACGCAGGAGCAATTGCTCAATGTTAAGTACGATACATTGAGCCAAAATAAGCAAAATTAAGACACTCATATCATATCAAGACCTTTAAAAAAAAAAATAAGTATATAGCTATTTTTCGTATTCTTGTCGAATGAATTTTTTGTAGCTACATTTACACCGATGAACACGCTGGAGCAATTGCATAATGTTAGATACAATACAATGAGCCAAAATAAGCCAAACTAAGACACCCGTGTCATATCAAGACCTTTAAAAAAATAAAATAAGTATATAGCTATTTTTCTTATTCTTGTCGAATGAATTTTTTTTAGCTACATTTACACCGATGAACACGCAGGAGCAATTGCTCAGTGTTAAGAACAATACAATGAGCCAAAATAAGCAAAATTAAGACACCTATATCTTTTTAAAACCTTTAAAAAAAATAAAATAAGCAAATAGCTATTTTTCTTATTCTTGTCGAATGAATTTTTTTTAGCTACATTTACACCGATGAACACGCAGGAGCAATTGCTCAGTGTTAAGAACAATACAATGAGCCAAAATAAGCAAAATTAAGACACCTATATCTTTTTAAAACCTTTAAAAAAAATAAAATAAGCAAATAGCTATTTTTCTTATTCTTGTCGAATGAATTTTTTTTAGCTACATTTACACCGATGAACACGCAGGAGCAATTGCTCAATGTTAAGTACAATACAATGAGCCAAAATAAGCAAAATTAAGACACTCATATCATATCAAGACCTTTAAAAAAAAAAATAAGTATATAGCTATTTTTCTTATTCTTGTCGAATGAATTTTTTTCAGCTACATTTACACCGATGAACACGCAGGAGCAATTGCTCAATGTTAAGTACAATACAATGAGCCAAAATAAGCAAAATTAAGACACTCATATCATATCAAGACCTTTAAAAAAAAAAATAAGTATATAGCTATTTTTCGTATTCTTGTCGAATGAATTTTTTGTAGCTACATTTACACCGATGAACACGCTGTAGCAATTGCCTAATGTTAGATACAGTACAGTGAGCCAAAATAAGCAAAATTAAGACACCTATATCTTTTTAAAACCTTTAAAAAAAAATAAAATAAGTAATTAGCTATTTTTCGTATTCTTGCCGTATGAATTTTTTTAAGCTTCATTTACACCGATGAACACGAAGGAGCAATTGCTCAATGTTAAGTACAATACATTGAGCCAAAATAAGCAAAATAAAGACACCTTTATCTTTTTAAAACCTTTAAAAAAAAAATAAGTAAATAGCTATTTTTCTTATTCTTGTCGAATGAATTTTTTTTAGCCACATTTACGCCGATGAACACGCAGGAACAATTGCTCAGTGTTAAGTACAATACAATGAGCCAAAATAAGCAAAATTAAGACACCTATATCTTTTTAAAACCTTTAAAAAAAATAAAATAAGTAATTAGCTATTTTTCGTATTCTTGCCGTATGAATTTTTTTAAGCTATATTTACACCGATGAACACGCAGGAGCAATTGCTCAATGTTAAGTACAATACATTGAGCCAAAATAAGCAAAATAAAGACACCTATATCTTTTTAAAACCTTTAAAAAAAAATAAGTAAATAGCTATTTTTCTTATTCTTGTCGAATGAATTTTTTTTAGCCACATTTACGCCGATGAACACGCAGGAACAATTGCTCAGTGTTAAGAACAATACAATGAGCCAAAATAAGCAAAATTAAGACACCTATATCTTTTTAAAAACTTTAAAAAAAATAAAATAAGCAAATAGCTATTTTTCTTATTCTTGTCGAATGAATTTTTTTTAGCTACATTTACACCGATGAACACGCAGGAGCAATTGCTCAATGTTAAGTACAATACAATGAGCCAAAATAAGCAAAATTAAGACACTCATATCATATCAAGACCTTTAAAAAAAAAAATAAGTATATAGCTATTTTTCGTATTCTTGTCGAATGAATTTTTTGTAGCTACATTTACACCGATGAACACGCTGGAGCAATTGCCTAATGTTAGATACAATACAATGAGCCAAAATAAGCAAAATTAAGACACCTATATCTTTTTAAAACCTTTAAAAAAAATAAAATAAGTAATTAGCTATTTTTCGTATTCTTGCCGTATGAATTTTTTTAAGCTACATTTACACCGATGAACACGCAGGAGCAATTGCTCAATGTTAATAACAATACTTGGAGCCAAAATAAGCAAAATAAAGACACCTATATCTTTTTAAAACCTTTAAAAAAAAAAAATAAGTAAATAGCTATTTTTCTTATTCTTGTCGAATGAATTTTTTGTAGCCACATTTACACCGATGAACACGCAGGAACAATTGCTCAATGTTAAGTACAATACAATGAGCCAAAATTAGCAAAATTAAGACACCTATATCTTTTTAAAACCTTTAAAAAAAATAAAATAAGTAAATAGCTATTTTTCTTATTCTTGTCGAATGAATTTTTTTCAGCTACATTTACACCGATGAACACGCAGGAGCAATTGCTCAATGTTAAGTACAATACAATGAGCCAAAATAAGCAAAATTAAGACACTCATATCATATCAAGACCTTTAAAAAAAAAAAAAAAGTATATAGCTATTTTTCGTATTCTTGTCGAATGAATTTTTTGTAGCTACATTTACACCGATGAACACGCTGTAGCAATTGCCTAATGTTAGATACAGTACAGTGAGCCAAAATAAGCAAAATTAAGACACCTATATCTTTTTAAAACCTTTAAAAAAAAAAAAATAAGTAATTAGCTATTTTTCGTATTCTTGCCGTATGAATTTTTTTAAGCTTCATTTACACCGATGAACACGAAGGAGCAATTGCTCAATGTTAAGTATAATACATTGAGCCAAAATAAGCAAAATAAAGACACCTATATCTTTTTAAAACCTTTAAAAAAAAAATAAGTAAATAGCTATTTTTCTTATTCTTGTCGAATGAATTTTTTTTAGCCACATTTACGCCGATGAACACGCAGGAACAATTGCTCAGTGTTAAGTACAATACAATGAGCCAAAATGAGCAAAATTAAGACACCTATATCTTTTTAAAACCTTTAAAAAAAAATAAAATAAGCAAATAGCTATTTTTCTTATTCTTGTCGAATGAATTTTTTTTAGCTACATTTACACCGATGAACACGCAGGAGCAATTGCTCAATGTTAAGTACAATACAGTGAGCCAAAATAAGCAAAATTAAGACACTCATATCATATCAAGACCTTTAAAAAAAAAAATAAGTATATAGCTATTTTTCGTATTCTTGTCGAATGAATTTTTTGTAGCTACATTTACACCGATGAACACGCTGGAGCAATTGCCTAATGTTAGATACAGTACAGTGAGCCAAAATAAGCAAAATTAAGACACCTATATCTTTTTAAAACCTTTAAAAAAAATAAAATAAGTAAATAGCTATTTTTCTTATTCTTGTCGAATGAATTTTTTTTAGCTACATTTACACCGATGAACACGCAGGAGCAATTGCTCAATGTTAAGTACAATACAATGAGCCAAAATAAGCAAAATTAAGACACCAATATCTTTTTAAAACCTTTAAAAAAAATAAAATAAGTAAATAGCTATTTTTCTTATTCTTGTCGAATGAATTTTTTTTAGCTACATTTACACCGATGAACACGCAGGAGCAATTGCTCAATGTTAAGTACAATACAATGAGCCAAAATAAGCAAAATTAAGACACTCATATCATATCAAGACCTTTAAAAAAAAAAATAAGTATATAGCTATTTTTCGAATTCTTGTCGAATGAATTTTTTGTAGCTACATTTACACCGATGAACACGCTGGAGCAATTGCCTAATGTTAGATACAATACAATGAGCCAAAATAAGCAAAATTAAGACACCTATATCTTTTTAAAACCTTTAAAAAAAATAAAATAAGTAATTAGCTATTTTTCGTATTCTTGCCGTATGAATTTTTTTAAGCTACATTTACACCGATGAACACGCAGGAGCAATTGCTCAATGTTAAGTACAATACATGGAGCCAAAATAAGCAAAATAAAGACACCTATATCTTTTTAAAACCTTTAAAAAAAAAAATAAGTAAATAGCTATTTTTCTTATTCTTGTCGAATGAATTTTTTTTAGCCACATTTACACCGATGAACACGCAGGAACAATTGCTCAATGTTAAGTACAATACAATGAGCCAAAATAAGCAAAATTAAGACACTCATATCATATCAAGACCTTAAAAAAAAAAAATAAGTATATAGCTATTTTTCGTATTCTTGACGAATGAATTTTTTTCAGCTACATTTACACCGATGAACACGCAGGAGCAATTGCTCAACGTTAAGTACAATACAATGAGCCAAAATAAGCAAAATAAAGACACTCATATCATATCAAGACCTTTAAAAAAAAAAATAAGTATATAGCTATTTTTCGTATTCTTGTCGAATGAATTTTTTGTAGCTACATTTACACCGATGAACACGCTGGAGCAATTGCCTAATGTTAGATACAGTACAGTGAGCCAAAATAACCAAAATTAAGACACCTATATCTTTTTAAAACCTTTAAAAAAAAATAAAATAAGTAATTAGCTATTTTTCGTATTCTTGCCGTATGAATTTTTTTAAGCTTCATTTACACCGATGAACACGAAGGAGCAATTGCTCAATGTTAAGTACAATACATTGAGCCAAAATGAGCAAAATAAAGGCACCTATATCTTTTTAAAACCTTTAAAAAAAATAAAATAAGTAAATAGCTATTTTTCTTATTCTTGTCGAATGAATTTTTTTTAGCCACATTTACACCGATGAACACGCAAGAACAATTGCTCAATGTTAAGTACAATACAATGAGCCAAAATAAGCAAAATTAAGACACCTATATCTTTTTAAAACCTTTAAAAAAAATAAAATAAGTAAATAGCTATTTTTCTTATTCTTGTCGAATGAATTTTTTTTAGCTACATTTACACCGATGAACACGCAGGAGCAATTGGTCAATGTTAAGTACGATACATTGAGCCAAAATAAGCAAAATTAAGACACTCATATCATATCAAGACCTTTAAAAAAAAAAATAAGTATATAGCTATTTTTCGTATTCTTGTCGAATGAATTTTTTGTAGCTACATTTACACCGATGAACACGCTGGAGCAATTGCATAATGTTAGATACAATACAATGAGCCAAAATAAGCCAAACTAAGACACCCGTGTCATATCAAGACCTTTAAAAAAATAAAATAAGTATATAGCTATTTTTCGTATTCTTGTCGAATGAATTTTTTGTAGCTACATTTACACCGATGTACAAGCAGGAGCAAGTGGTCAATGTTAAGTACAATACAATGAGCCAAAATAAGCAAAATTAAGACACCTATATCTTTTTAAAACCTTTAAAAAAAATAAAATAAGCAAATAGCTATTTTTCTTATTCTTGTCGAATGAATTTTTTTTAGCTACATTTACACCGATGAACACGCAGGAGCAATTGCTCAATGTTAAGTACAATACAATGAGCCAAAATAAGCAAAATTAAGACACTCATATCATATCAAGACCTTTAAAAAAAAAAATAAGTATATAGCTATTTTTCTTATTCTTGTCGAATGAATTTTTTTCAGCTACATTTACACCGATGAACACGCAGGAGCAATTGCTCAATGTTAAGTACAATACAATGAGCCAAAATAAGCAAAATTAAGACACTCATATCATATCAAGACCTTTAAAAAAAAAAATAAGTATATAGCTATTTTTCGTATTCTTGTCGAATGAATTTTTTGTAGCTACATTTACACCGATGAACACGCTGTAGCAATTGCCTAATGTTAGATACAGTACAGTGAGCCAAAATAAGCAAAATTAAGACACCTATATCTTTTTAAAACCTTTAAAAAAAAATAAAATAAGTAATTAGCTATTTTTCGTATTCTTGCCGTATGAATTTTTTTAAGCTTCATTTACACCGATGAACACGAAGGAGCAATTGCTCAATGTTAAGTACAATACATTGAGCCAAAATAAGCAAAATAAAGACACCTTTATCTTTTTAAAACCTTTAAAAAAAAAATAAGTAAATAGCTATTTTTCTTATTCTTGTCGAATGAATTTTTTTTAGCCACATTTACGCCGATGAACACGCAGGAACAATTGCTCAGTGTTAAGTACAATACAATGAGCCAAAATAAGCAAAATTAAGACACCTATATCTTTTTAAAACCTTTAAAAAAAATAAAATAAGTAATTAGCTATTTTTCGTATTCTTGCCGTATGAATTTTTTTAAGCTATATTTACACCGATGAACACGCAGGAGCAATTGCTCAATGTTAAGTACAATACATTGAGCCAAAATAAGCAAAATAAAGACACCTATATCTATTTAAAACCTTTAAAAAAAAATAAGTAAATAGCTATTTTTCTTATTCTTGTCGAATGAATTTTTTTTAGCCACATTTACGCCGATGAACACGCAGGAACAATTGCTCAGTGTTAAGAACAATACAATGAGCCAAAATAAGCAAAATTAAGACACCTATATCTTTTTAAAAACTTTAAAAAAAATAAAATAAGCAAATAGCTATTTTTCTTATTCTTGTCGAATGAATTTTTTTTAGCTACATTTACACCGATGAACACGCAGGAGCAATTGCTCAATGTTAAGTACAATACAATGAGCCAAAATAAGCAAAATTAAGACACTCATATCATATCAAGACCTTTAAAAAAAAAAATAAGTATATAGCTATTTTTCGTATTCTTGTCGAATGAATTTTTTGTAGCTACATTTACACCGATGAACACGCTGGAGCAATTGCCTAATGTTAGATACAATACAATGAGCCAAAATAAGCAAAATTAAGACACCTATATCTTTTTAAAACCTTTAAAAAAAATAAAATAAGTAATTAGCTATTTTTCGTATTCTTGCCGTATGAATTTTTTTAAGCTACATTTACACCGATGAACACGCAGGAGCAATTGCTCAATGTTAAGTACAATACTTGGAGCCAAAATAAGCAAAATAAAGACACCTATATCTTTTTAAAACCTTTAAAAAAAAAATAAGTAAATAGCTATTTTTCTTATTCTTGTCGAATGAATTTTTTTTAGCCACATTTACGCCGATGAACACGCAGGAACAATTGCTCAGTGTTAAGTACAATACAATGAGCCAAAATAAGCAAAATTAAGACACCTATATCTTTTTAAAACCTTTAAAAAAAAATAAAATAAGCAAATAGCTATTTTTCTTATTCTTGTCGAATGAATTTTTTTTAGCTACATTTACACCGATGAACACGCAGGAGCAATTGCTCAATGTTAAGTACAATACAGTGAGCCAAAATAAGCAAAATTAAGACACTCATATCATATCAAGACCTTTAAAAAAAAAAATAAGTATATAGCTATTTTTCGTATTCTTGTCGAATGAATTTTTTGTAGCTACATTTACACCGATGAACACGCAGGAGCAATTGCTCAATGTTAAGTACAATACTTGGAGCCAAAATAAGCAAAATAAAGACACCTATATCTTTTTAAAACCTTTAAAAAAAAAATAAGTAAATAGCTATTTTTCGTATTCTTGTCGAATGAATTTTTTTAGCAACATTTAAACCGATGAACACGCAGGAGCAATTGCTCAATGTCAAGTACAATGCAATGAGCCAAAATAAGCAAAATTAAGACACCTATATCTTTTTAAAACCTTTAAAAAAAATAAAATAAGTAAATAGCTATTTTTCTTATTCTTGTCGAATGAATTTTTTTTAGCTACATTTACACCGATGAACACGCAGGAGCAATTGCTCAATGTTAAGTACAATACAATGAGCCAAAATAAGCAAAATTAAGACACCAATATCTTTTTAAAACCTTTAAAAAAAATAAAATAAGTAAATAGCTATTTTTCTTATTCTTGTCGAATGAATTTTTTTTAGCTACATTTACACCGATGAACACGCAGGAGCAATTGCTCAATGTTAAGTACAATACAATGAGCCAAAATAAGCAAAATTAAGACACTCATATCATATCAAGACCTTTAAAAAAAAAAATAAGTATATAGCTATTTTTCGAATTCTTGTCGAATGAATTTTTTGTAGCTACATTTACACCGATGAACACGCTGGAGCAATTGCCTAATGTTAGATACAATACAATGAGCCAAAATAAGCAAAATTAAGACACCTATATCTTTTTAAAACCTTTAAAAAAAATAAAATAAGTAATTAGCTATTTTTCGTATTCTTGCCGTATGAATTTTTTTAAGCTACATTTACACCGATGAACACGCAGGAGCAATTGCTCAATGTTAAGTACAATACATGGAGCCAAAATAAGCAAAATAAAGACACCTATATCTTTTTAAAACCTTTAAAAAAAAAATAAGTAAATAGCTATTTTTCTTATTCTTGTCGAATGAATTTTTTTTAGCCACATTTACACCGATGAACACGCAGGAACAATTGCTCAATGTTAAGTACAATACAATGAGCCAAAATTAGCAAAATTAAGACACCTATATCTTTTTAAAACCTTTAAAAAAAATAAAATAAGTAAATAGCTATTTTTCTTATTCTTGACGAATGAATTTTTTTCAGCTACATTTACACCGATGAACACGCAGGAGCAATTGCTCAACGTTAAGTACAATAAAATGAGCCAAAATAAGCAAAATTAAGACACTCATATCATATCAAGACCTTTAAAAAAAAAAATAAGTATATAGCTATTTTTCGTATTCTTGTCGAATGAATTTTTTGTAGCTACATTTACACCGATGAACACGCTGGAGCAATTGCCTAATGTTAGATACAGTACAGTGAGCCAAAATAAGCAAAATTAAGACACCTATATCTTTTTAAAACCTTAAAAAAAAAATAAAATAAGTAATTAGCTATTTTTCGTATTCTTGCCGTATGAATTTTTTTAAGCTTCATTTACACCGATGAACACGAAGGAGCAATTGCTCAATGTTAAGTACAATACATTGAGCCAAAATGAGCAAAATAAAGGCACCTATATCTTTTTAAAACCTTTAAAAAAAATAAAATAAGTAAATAGCTATTTTTCTTATTCTTGTCGAATGAATTTTTTTTAGCCACATTTACACCGATGAACACGCAAGAACAATTGCTCAATGTTAAGTACAATACAATGAGCCAAAATAAGCAAAATTAAGACACCTATATCTTTTTAAAACCTTTAAAAAAAATAAAATAAGTAAATAGCTATTTTTCTTATTCTTGTCGAATGAATTTTTTTTAGCTACATTTACACCGATGAACACGCAGGAGCAATTGGTCAATGTTAAGTACGATACATTGAGCCAAAATAAGCAAAATTAAGACACTCATATCATATCAAGACCTTTAAAAAAAAAAATAAGTATATAGCTATTTTTCGTATTCTTGTCGAATGAATTTTTTGTAGCTACATTTACACCGATGAACACGCTGGAGCAATTGCATAATGTTAGATACAATACAATGAGCCAAAAAAAGCAAAATTAAGACACCTATATCTTTTTAATACCTTTAAAAAAAATAAAATAAGTAATTAGCTATTTTTCGTATTCTTGCCGTATGAATTTTTTTAAGCTATATTTACACCGATGAACACGCAGGAGCAATTGCTCAATGTTAAGTACAATACATTGAGCCAAAATAAGCAAAATAAAGACACCTATATCTTTTTAAAACCTTTAAAAAAAAATAAGTAAATAGCTATTTTTCTTATTCTTGTCGAATGAATTTTTTTTAGCCACATTTACGCCGATGAACACGCAGGAACAATTGCTCAGTGTTAAGAACAATACAATGAGCCAAAATAAGCAAAATTAAGACACCTATATCTTTTTAAAACCTTTAAAAAAAATAAAATAAGCAAATAGCTATTTTTCTTATTCTTGTCGAATGAATTTTTTTTAGCTACATTTACACCGATGAACACGCAGGAGCAATTGCTCAATGTTAAGTACAATACAATGAGCCAAAATAAGCAAAATTAAGACACTCATATCATATCAAGACCTTAAAAAAAAAAAATAAGTATATAGCTATTTTTCGTATTCTTGTCGAATGAATTTTTTGTAGCTACATTTACACCGATGAACACGCTGGAGCAATTGCCTAATGTTAGATACAGTACAGTGAGCCAAAATAAGCAAAATTAAAACACCTATATCTTTTTAAAACCTTTAAAAAAAATAAAATAAGTAAATAGCTATTTTTCTTATTCTTGTCGAATGAATTTTTTTTAGCTACATTTACACCGATGAACACGCAGGAGCAATTGCTCAATGTTAAGTACAATACAATGAGCCAAAATAAGCAAAATTAAGACACCTATATCTTTTTAAAACCTTTAAAAAAAATAAAATAAGTAATTAGCTATTTTTCGTATTCTTGCCGTATGAATTTTTTTAAGCTACATTTACACCGATGAACACGCATGAGCAATTGCTCAATGTTAAGTACAATACATGGAGCCAAAATAAGCAAAATAAAGACACCTATATCTTTTTAAAACCTTTAAAAAAAAAAAATAAGTAAATAGCTATTTTTCTTATTCTTGTCGAATGAATTTTTTTTAGCCACATTTACACCGATGAACACGCAATAACAATTGCTCAATGTTAAGTACAATACAGTGAGCCAAAATTAGCAAAATTAAGACACCTATATCTTTTTAAAACCTTTAAAAAAATAAAATAAGTAAATAGCTATTTTTCTTATTCTTGTCGAATGAATTTTTTTCAGCTACATTTACACCGATGAACACGCAGGAGCAATTGCTCAATGTTAAGTACAATACAATGAGCCAAAATAAGCAAAATTAAGACACTCATATCATATCAAGACCTTTAAATAAAAAAATAAGTATATAGCTATTTTTCGTATTCTTGTCGAATGAATTTTTTGTAGCTACATTTACACCGATGAACACGCTGGAGCAATTGCCTAATGTTAGATACAGTACAGTGAGCCAAAATAACCAAAATTAAGACACCTATATCTTTTTAAAACCTTTAAAAAAAAATAAAATAAGTAATTAGCTATTTTTCGTATTCTTGCCGTATGAATTTTTTTAAGCTTCATTTACACCGATGAACACGAAGGAGCAATTGCTCAATGTTAAGTACAATACATTGAGCCAAAATGAGCAAAATAAAGGCACCTATATCTTTTTAAAACCTTTAAAAAAAATAAAATAAGTAAATAGCTATTTTTCCTATTCTTGTCGAATGAATTTTTTTTAGCCACATTTACACCGATGAACACGCAAGAACAATTGCTCAATGTTAAGTACAATACAATGAGCCAAAATAAGCAAAATTAAGACACCTATATCTTTTTAAAACCTTTAAAAAAAATAAAATAAGTAAATAGCTATTTTTCTTATTCTTGTCGAATGAATTTTTTTTAGCTACATTTACACCGATGAACACGCAGGAGCAATTGGTCAATGTTAAGTACGATACATTGAGCCAAAATAAGCAAAATTAAGACACTCATATCATATCAAGACCTTTAAAAAAAAAAATAAGTATATAGCTATTTTTCGTATTCTTGTCGAATGAATTTTTTGTAGCTACATTTACACCGATGAACACGCTGGAGCAATTGCATAATGTTAGATACAATACAATGAGCCAAAAAAAGCAAAATTAAGACACCTATATCTTTTTAATACCTTTAAAAAAAATAAAATAAGTAATTAGCTATTTTTCGTATTCTTGCCGTATGAATTTTTTTAAGCTATATTTACACCGATGAACACGCAGGAGCAATTGCTCAATGTTAAGTACAATACATTGAGCCAAAATAAGCAAAATAAAGACACCTATATCTTTTTAAAACCTTTAAAAAAAAATAAGTAAATAGCTATTTTTCTTATTCTTGTCGAATGAATTTTTTTTAGCCACATTTACGCCGATGAACACGCATGAACAATTGCTCAGTGTTAAGAACAATACAATGAGCCAAAATAAGCAAAATTAAGACACCTATATCTTTTTAAAACCTTTAAAAAAAATAAAATAAGCAAATAGCTATTTTTCTTATTCTTGTCGAATGAATTTTTTTTAGCTACATTTACACCGATGAACACGCAGGAGCAATTGCTCAATGTTAAGTACAATACAATGAGCCAAAATAAGCAAAATTAAGACACTCATATCATATCAAGACCTTAAAAAAAAAAAATAAGTATATAGCTATTTTTCGTATTCTTGCCGAATGAATTTTTTGTAGCTACATTTACACCGATGAACACGCTGGAGCAATTGCCTAATGTTAGATACAGTACAGTGAGCCAAAATAAGCAAAACTAAAACACCTATATCTTTTTAAAACCTTTAAAAAAAATAAAATAAGTAAATAGCTATTTTTCTTATTCTTGTCGAATGAATTTTTTTTAGCTACATTTACACAGATGAACACGCAGGAGCAATTGCTCAATGTTAAGTACAATACAATGAGCCAAAATAAGCAAAATTAAGACACCTATATCTTTTTAAAACCTTTAAAAAAAATAAAATAAGTAATTAGCTATTTTTCGTATTCTTGCCGTATGAATTTTTTTAAGCTACATTTACACCGATGAACACGCATGAGCAATTGCTCAATGTTAAGTACAATACATGGAGCCAAAATAAGCAAAATAAAGACACCTATATCTTTTTAAAACCTTTAAAAAAAAAAAATAAGTAAATAGCTATTTTTCTTATTCTTGTCGAATGAATTTTTTTTAGCCACATTTACACCGATGAACACGCAATAACAATTGCTCAATGTTAAGTACAATACAGTGAGCCAAAATTAGCAAAATTAAGACACCTATATCTTTTTAAAACCTTTAAAAAAATAAAATAAGTAAATAGCTATTTTTCTTATTCTTGTCGAATGAATTTTTTTCAGCTACATTTACACCGATGAACACGCAGGAGCAATTGCTCAATGTTAAGTACAATACAATGAGCCAAAATAAGCAAAATTAAGACACTCATATCATATCAAGACCTTTAAATAAAAAAATAAGTATATAGCTATTTTTCGTATTCTTGTCGAATGAATTTTTTGTAGCTACATTTACACCGATGAACACGCTGGAGCAATTGCCTAATGTTAGATACAGTACAGTGAGCCAAAATAAGCAATATTAAGACACCTATATCTTTTTAAAACCTTTAAAAAAAAAAAAAATAAGTAATTAGCTATTTTTCGTATTCTTGCCGTATGAATTTTTTTAAGCCACATTTACACCGATGAACACGCAAGAACAATCGCTCAATGTTAAGTACAATACAATGAGCCAAAATAAGCAAAATTAAGACACCTATATCTTTTGAAAACCTTTAAAAAAAATAAAATAAGTAATTAGCTATTTTTCGTATTCTTGCCGTATGAATTTTTTTTAGCTACATTTACACCGATGAACACGCAGGAGCAATTGCTCAATGTTAAGTACGATACAATGAGCCAAAATAAGCAAAATTAAGACACTCATATCATATCAAGACCTTTAAAAAAAAAAATAAGTATATAGCTATTTTTCGTATTCGTGTCGAATGAATTTTTTGTAGCTACATTTACACCGATGAACACGCTGGAGCAATTGCCTAATGTTAGATACAGTACAATGAGCCAATCAGGAGCAATTGCTCAATGTTAAGTTCAATACAATGAGCCAAAATAAGCAAAATTAAGACACCGTATCATATCAAGACCTTTAAAAAAAATAAAATAAGGAAATAGCTATTTTTTTTATTCTTGTCGAATGAATTTTTTTAGCAACATTTAAACCGATGAACACGCAGGAGCAATTGCTCAATGTCAAGTACAATACAACGAGCCAAAATAAGCAAAATTAAGACACCTATATCTTTTTAAAACCTTTAAAAAAATAAAATAAATAAATAGCTATTTTTCCTATTCTTGTCGAATGAATTTTTTTTAGCTTCATTTACACCGATTAACACGCAGGAGCAATTGCTTTATGTTAAGTACAATGCAATGAGCCAAAATAAGCCAAATTAAGACACCCGTGTCATATCAAGACCTTAAAAAAAAAAAAAATAAGTATATAGCTATTTTTCTTATTCTTGTCGAATGAATTTTTTGTAGCTACATTTACACCGATGAACACGCAGGAGCAAGTGGCCAATGTTAAGTACAATACAATGAGCCTAAATAAGCAAAATTAAGACACCTATATCTTTATAAGACCTTTAAAAAAAATAAAATAAGTAAATAGCTATTTTTCTTATTCTTGCCGAATGAATTTTTTTTAGCCACATTTACACCGATGAACACGCATGAACAATTGCTCAATGTTAAGTTCAATACAATGAGCCAAAATAAGCAAAATTAAGACACCGTTATCATATCAAGACCTATAAAAAAAAAAAAATAAGTAAATAGCTATTTTTTTTATTCTTGTCGAATGAATTTTTTTAGCAACATTTAAACCGATAAACACGCAGGAGCAATTGCTCAATGTCAAGTACAATAAAATGAGCCAAAATAAGCAAAATTAAGACACCTATATCTTTTAAAAACCTTTAAAAAAAAAAATAAGTATATAGCTATTTTTCGTATTCTTGTCGAATGAATTTTTTGTAGCTACATTTACACCGATGAACACGCTGGAGCAATTGCATAATGTTAGATACAATACAATGAGCCAAAAAAAGCAAAATTAAGACACCTATATCTTTTTAATACCTTTAAAAAAAAATAAAATAAGCAAATAGCTATTTTTCTTATTCTTGTCGAATGAATTTTTTTTAGCTACATTTACACCGATGAACACGCAGGAGCAATTGCTCAATGTTAAGTACAATACAGTGAGCCAAAATAAGCAAAATTAAGACACTCATATCATATCAAGACCTTTAAAAAAAAAAATAAGTATATAGCTATTTTTCGTATTCTTGTCGAATGAATTTTTTGTAGCTACATTTACACCGATGAACACGCAGGAGCAATTGCTCAATGTTAAGTACAATACTTGGAGCCAAAATAAGCAAAATAAAGACACCTATATCTTTTTAAAACCTTTAAAAAAAAAATAAGTAAATAGCTATTTTTCGTATTCTTGTCGAATGAATTTTTTTAGCAACATTTAAACCGATGAACACGCAGGAGCAATTGCTCAATGTCAAGTACAATGCAATGAGCCAAAATAAGCAAAATTAAGACACCTATATCTTTTTAAAACCTTTAAAAAAAATAAAATAAGTAAATAGCTATTTTTCTTATTCTTGTCGAATGAATTTTTTTTAGCTACATTTACACCGATGAACACGCAGGAGCAATTGCTCAATGTTAAGTACAATACAATGAGCCAAAATAAGCAAAATTAAGACACCAATATCTTTTTAAAACCTTTAAAAAAAATAAAATAAGTAAATAGCTATTTTTCTTATTCTTGTCGAATGAATTTTTTTTAGCTACATTTACACCGATGAACACGCAGGAGCAATTGCTCAATGTTAAGTACAATACAATGAGCCAAAATAAGCAAAATTAAGACACTCATATCATATCAAGACCTTTAAAAAAAAAAATAAGTATATAGCTATTTTTCGAATTCTTGTCGAATGAATTTTTTGTAGCTACATTTACACCGATGAACACGCTGGAGCAATTGCCTAATGTTAGATACAATACAATGAGCCAAAATAAGCAAAATTAAGACACCTATATCTTTTTAAAACCTTTAAAAAAAATAAAATAAGTAATTAGCTATTTTTCGTATTCTTGCCGTATGAATTTTTTTAAGCTACATTTACACCGATGAACACGCAGGAGCAATTGCTCAATGTTAAGTACAATACATGGAGCCAAAATAAGCAAAATAAAGACACCTATATCTTTTTAAAACCTTTAAAAAAAAAATAAGTAAATAGCTATTTTTCTTATTCTTGTCGAATGAATTTTTTTTAGCCACATTTACACCGATGAACACGCAGGAACAATTGCTCAATGTTAAGTACAATACAATGAGCCAAAATTAGCAAAATTAAGACACCTATATCTTTTTAAAACCTTTAAAAAAAATAAAATAAGTAAATAGCTATTTTTCTTATTCTTGACGAATGAATTTTTTTCAGCTACATTTACACCGATGAACACGCAGGAGCAATTGCTCAACGTTAAGTACAATAAAATGAGCCAAAATAAGCAAAATTAAGACACTCATATCATATCAAGACCTTTAAAAAAAAAAATAAGTATATAGCTATTTTTCGTATTCTTGTCGAATGAATTTTTTGTAGCTACATTTACACCGATGAACACGCTGGAGCAATTGCCTAATGTTAGATACAGTACAGTGAGCCAAAATAAGCAAAATTAAGACACCTATATCTTTTTAAAACCTTAAAAAAAAAATAAAATAAGTAATTAGCTATTTTTCGTATTCTTGCCGTATGAATTTTTTTAAGCTTCATTTACACCGATGAACACGAAGGAGCAATTGCTCAATGTTAAGTACAATACATTGAGCCAAAATGAGCAAAATAAAGGCACCTATATCTTTTTAAAACCTTTAAAAAAAATAAAATAAGTAAATAGCTATTTTTCTTATTCTTGTCGAATGAATTTTTTTTAGCCACATTTACACCGATGAACACGCAAGAACAATTGCTCAATGTTAAGTACAATACAATGAGCCAAAATAAGCAAAATTAAGACACCTATATCTTTTTAAAACCTTTAAAAAAAATAAAATAAGTAAATAGCTATTTTTCTTATTCTTGTCGAATGAATTTTTTTTAGCTACATTTACACCGATGAACACGCAGGAGCAATTGGTCAATGTTAAGTACGATACATTGAGCCAAAATAAGCAAAATTAAGACACTCATATCATATCAAGACCTTTAAAAAAAAAAATAAGTATATAGCTATTTTTCGTATTCTTGTCGAATGAATTTTTTGTAGCTACATTTACACCGATGAACACGCTGGAGCAATTGCATAATGTTAGATACAATACAATGAGCCAAAAAAAGCAAAATTAAGACACCTATATCTTTTTAATACCTTTAAAAAAAATAAAATAAGTAATTAGCTATTTTTCGTATTCTTGCCGTATGAATTTTTTTAAGCTATATTTACACCGATGAACACGCAGGAGCAATTGCTCAATGTTAAGTACAATACATTGAGCCAAAATAAGCAAAATAAAGACACCTATATCTTTTTAAAACCTTTAAAAAAAAATAAGTAAATAGCTATTTTTCTTATTCTTGTCGAATGAATTTTTTTTAGCCACATTTACGCCGATGAACACGCAGGAACAATTGCTCAGTGTTAAGAACAATACAATGAGCCAAAATAAGCAAAATTAAGACACCTATATCTTTTTAAAACCTTTAAAAAAAATAAAATAAGCAAATAGCTATTTTTCTTATTCTTGTCGAATGAATTTTTTTTAGCTACATTTACACCGATGAACACGCAGGAGCAATTGCTCAATGTTAAGTACAATACAATGAGCCAAAATAAGCAAAATTAAGACACTCATATCATATCAAGACCTTAAAAAAAAAAAATAAGTATATAGCTATTTTTCGTATTCTTGTCGAATGAATTTTTTGTAGCTACATTTACACCGATGAACACGCTGGAGCAATTGCCTAATGTTAGATACAGTACAGTGAGCCAAAATAAGCAAAATTAAAACACCTATATCTTTTTAAAACCTTTAAAAAAAATAAAATAAGTAAATAGCTATTTTTCTTATTCTTGTCGAATGAATTTTTTTTAGCTACATTTACACCGATGAACACGCAGGAGCAATTGCTCAATGTTAAGTACAATACAATGAGCCAAAATAAGCAAAATTAAGACACCTATATCTTTTTAAAACCTTTAAAAAAAATAAAATAAGTAATTAGCTATTTTTCGTATTCTTGCCGTATGAATTTTTTTAAGCTACATTTACACCGATGAACACGCATGAGCAATTGCTCAATGTTAAGTACAATACATGGAGCCAAAATAAGCAAAATAAAGACACCTATATCTTTTTAAAACCTTTAAAAAAAAAAAATAAGTAAATAGCTATTTTTCTTATTCTTGTCGAATGAATTTTTTTTAGCCACATTTACACCGATGAACACGCAATAACAATTGCTCAATGTTAAGTACAATACAGTGAGCCAAAATTAGCAAAATTAAGACACCTATATCTTTTTAAAACCTTTAAAAAAATAAAATAAGTAAATAGCTATTTTTCTTATTCTTGTCGAATGAATTTTTTTCAGCTACATTTACACCGATGAACACGCAGGAGCAATTGCTCAATGTTAAGTACAATACAATGAGCCAAAATAAGCAAAATTAAGACACTCATATCATATCAAGACCTTTAAATAAAAAAATAAGTATATAGCTATTTTTCGTATTCTTGTCGAATGAATTTTTTGTAGCTACATTTACACCGATGAACACGCTGGAGCAATTGCCTAATGTTAGATACAGTACAGTGAGCCAAAATAACCAAAATTAAGACACCTATATCTTTTTAAAACCTTTAAAAAAAAATAAAATAAGTAATTAGCTATTTTTCGTATTCTTGCCGTATGAATTTTTTTAAGCTTCATTTACACCGATGAACACGAAGGAGCAATTGCTCAATGTTAAGTACAATACATTGAGCCAAAATGAGCAAAATAAAGGCACCTATATCTTTTTAAAACCTTTAAAAAAAATAAAATAAGTAAATAGCTATTTTTCTTATTCTTGTCGAATGAATTTTTTTTAGCCACATTTACACCGATGAACACGCAAGAACAATTGCTCAATGTTAAGTACAATACAATGAGCCAAAATAAGCAAAATTAAGACACCTATATCTTTTTAAAACCTTTAAAAAAAATAAAATAAGTAAATAGCTATTTTTCTTATTCTTGTCGAATGAATTTTTTTTAGCTACATTTACACCGATGAACACGCAGGAGCAATTGGTCAATGTTAAGTACGATACATTGAGCCAAAATAAGCAAAATTAAGACACTCATATCATATCAAGACCTTTAAAAAAAAAAATAAGTATATAGCTATTTTTCGTATTCTTGTCGAATGAATTTTTTGTAGCTACATTTACACCGATGAACACGCTGGAGCAATTGCATAATGTTAGATACAATACAATGAGCCAAAAAAAGCAAAATTAAGACACCTATATCTTTTTAATACCTTTAAAAAAAATAAAATAAGTAATTAGCTATTTTTCGTATTCTTGCCGTATGAATTTTTTTAAGCTATATTTACACCGATGAACACGCAGGAGCAATTGCTCAATGTTAAGTACAATACATTGAGCCAAAATAAGCAAAATAAAGACACCTATATCTTTTTAAAACCTTTAAAAAAAAATAAGTAAATAGCTATTTTTCTTATTCTTGTCGAATGAATTTTTTTTAGCCACATTTACGCCGATGAACACGCAGGAACAATTGCTCAGTGTTAAGAACAATACAATGAGCCAAAATAAGCAAAATTAAGACACCTATATCTTTTTAAAACCTTTAAAAAAAATAAAATAAGCAAATAGCTATTTTTCTTATTCTTGTCGAATGAATTTTTTTTAGCTACATTTACACCGATGAACACGCAGGAGCAATTGCTCAATGTTAAGTACAATACAATGAGCCAAAATAAGCAAAATTAAGACACTCATATCATATCAAGACCTTAAAAAAAAAAAATAAGTATATAGCTATTTTTCGTATTCTTGCCGAATGAATTTTTTGTAGCTACATTTACACCGATGAACACGCTGGAGCAATTGCCTAATGTTAGATACAGTACAGTGAGCCAAAATAAGCAAAACTAAAACACCTATATCTTTTTAAAACCTTTAAAAAAAATAAAATAAGTAAATAGCTATTTTTCTTATTCTTGTCGAATGAATTTTTTTTAGCTACATTTACACAGATGAACACGCAGGAGCAATTGCTCAATGTTAAGTACAATACAATGAGCCAAAATAAGCAAAATTAAGACACCTATATCTTTTTAAAACCTTTAAAAAAAATAAAATAAGTAATTAGCTATTTTTCGTATTCTTGCCGTATGAATTTTTTTAAGCTACATTTACACCGATGAACACGCATGAGCAATTGCTCAATGTTAAGTACAATACATGGAGCCAAAATAAGCAAAATAAAGACACCTATATCTTTTTAAAACCTTTAAAAAAAAAAAATAAGTAAATAGCTATTTTTCTTATTCTAGTCGAATGAATTTTTTTTAGCCACATTTACACCGATGAACACGCAATAACAATTGCTCAATGTTAAGTACAATACAGTGAGCCAAAATTAGCAAAATTAAGACACCTATATCTTTTTAAAACCTTTAAAAAAATAAAATAAGTAAATAGCTATTTTTCTTATTCTTGTCGAATGAATTTTTTTCAGCTACATTTACACCGATGAACACGCAGGAGCAATTGCTCAATGTTAAGTACAATACAATGAGCCAAAATAAGCAAAATTAAGACACTCATATCATATCAAGACCTTTAAATAAAAAAATAAGTATATAGCTATTTTTCGTATTCTTGTCGAATGAATTTTTTGTAGCTACATTTACACCGATGAACACGCTGGAGCAATTGCCTAATGTTAGATACAGTACAGTGAGCCAAAATAAGCAAAATTAAGACACCTATATCTTTTTAAAACCTTTAAAAAAAAATAAAATAAGTAATTAGCTATTTTTCGTATTCTTGCCGTATGAATTTTTTTAAGCCACATTTACACCGATGAACACGCAAGAACAATCGCTCAATGTTAAGTACAATACAATGAGCCAAAATAAGCAAAATTAAGACACCTATATCTTTTGAAAACCTTTAAAAAAAATAAAATAAGTAATTAGCTATTTTTCGTATTCTTGCCGTATGAATTTTTTTTAGCTACATTTACACCGATGAACACGCAGGAGCAATTGCTCAATGTTAAGTACGATACAATGAGCCAAAATAAGCAAAATTAAGACACTCATATCATATCAAGACCTTTAAAAAAAAAAATAAGTATATAGCTATTTTTCGTATTCTTGTCGAATGAATTTTTTGTAGCTACATTTACACCGATGAACACGCTGGAGCAATTGCCTAATGTTAGATACAGTACAATGAGCCAATCAGGAGCAATTGCTCAATGTTAAGTTCAATACAATGAGCCAAAATAAGCAAAATTAAGACACCGTATCATATCAAGACCTTTAAAAAAAATAAAATAAGGAAATAGCTATTTTTTTTATTCTTGTCGAATGAATTTTTTTAGCAACATTTAAACCGATGAACACGCAGGAGCAATTGCTCAATGTCAAGTACAATACAACGAGCCAAAATAAGCAAAATTAAGACACCTATATCTTTTTAAAACCTTTAAAAAAATAAAATAAATAAATAGCTATTTTTCCTATTCTTGTCGAATGAATTTTTTTTAGCCACATTTACACCGATGAACACGCATGAACAATTGCTCAATGTTAAGTTCAATACAATGAGCCAAAATAAGCAAAATTAAGACACCGTTATCATATCAAGACCTATAAAAAAAAAAAAATAAGTAAATAGCTATTTTTTTTATTCTTGTCGAATGAATTTTTTTAGCAACATTTAAACCGATAAACACGCAGGAGCAATTGCTCAATGTCAAGTACAATAAAATGAGCCAAAATAAGCAAAATTAAGACACCTATATCTTTTAAAAACCTTTAAAAAAAAAAATAAGTATATAGCTATTTTTCGTATTCTTGTCGAATGAATTTTTTGTAGCTACATTTACACCGATGAACACGCTGGAGCAATTGCATAATGTTAGATACAATACAATGAGCCAAAAAAAGCAAAATTAAGACACCTATTTCTTTTTAATACCTTTAAAAAAAATAAAATAAGTAATTAGCTATTTTTCGTATTCTTGCCGTATGAATTTTTTTAAGCTATATTTACACCGATGAACACGCAGGAGCAATTGCTCAATGTTAAGTACAATACATTGAGCCAAAATAAGCAAAATAAAGACACCTATATCTTTTTAAAACCTTTAAAAAAAAATAAGTAAATAGCTATTTTTCTTATTCTTGTCGAATGAATTTTTTTTAGCCACATTTACGTCGATGAACACGCAGGAACAATTGCTCAGTGTTAAGAACAATACAATGAGCCAAAATAAGCAAAATTAAGACACCTATATCTTTTTAAAACCTTTAAAAAAAATAAAATAAGCAAATAGCTATTTTTCTTATTCTTGTCGAATGAATTTTTTTTAGCTACATTTACACCGATGAACACGCAGGAGCAATTGCTCAATGTTAAGTACAATACAATGAGCCAAAATAAGCAAAATTAAGACACTCATATCATATCAAGACCTTAAAAAAAAAAAATAAGTATATAGCTATTTTTCGTATTCTTGCCGAATGAATTTTTTGTAGCTACATTTACACCGATGAACACGCTGGAGCAATTGCCTAATGTTAGATACAGTACAGTGAGCCAAAATAAGCAAAATTAAAACACCTATATCTTTTTAAAACCTTTAAAAAAAATAAAATAAGTAAATAGCTATTTTTCTTATTCTTGTCGAATGAATTTTTTTTAGCTACATTTACACCGATGAACACGCAGGAGCAATTGCTCAATGTTAAGTACAATACAATGAGCCAAAATAAGCAAAATTAAGACACCTATATCTTTTTAAAACCTTTAAAAAAAATAAAATAAGTAATTAGCTATTTTTCGTATTCTTGCCGTATGAATTTTTTTAAGCTACATTTACACCGATGAACACGCATGAGCAATTGCTCAATGTTAAGTACAATACATGGAGCCAAAATAAGCAAAATAAAGACACCTATATCTTTTTAAAACCTTTAAAAAAAAAAAATAAGTAAATAGCTATTTTTCTTATTCTTGTCGAATGAATTTTATTTAGCCACATTTACACCGATGAACACGCAGGAACAATTGCTCAATGTTAAGTACAATACAATGAGCCAAAATTAGCAAAATTAAGACACCTATATCTTTTTAAAACCTTTAAAAAAAATAAAATAAGTAAATAGCTATTTTTCTTATTCTTGTCGAATGAATTTTTTTCAGCTACATTTACACCGATGAACACGCAGGAGCAATTGCTCAATGTTAAGTACAATACAATGAGCCAAAATAAGCAAAATTAAGACACTCATATCATATCAAGACCTTTAAATAAAAAAATAAGTATATAGCTATTTTTTTTATTCTTGTCGAATGAATTTTTTTAGCAACATTTAAACCGATAAACACGCAGGAGCAATTGCTCAATGTCAAGTACAATAAAATGAGCCAAAATAAGCAAAATTAAGACACCTATATCTTTTAAAAACCTTTAAAAAAAAAAATAAGTATATAGCTATTTTTCGTATTCTTGTCGAATGAATTTTTTGTAGCTACATTTACACCGATGAACACGCTGGAGCAATTGCATAATGTTAGATACAATACAATGAGCCAAAAAAAGCAAAATTAAGACACCTATATCTTTTTAATACCTTTAAAAAAAATAAAATAAGTAATTAGCTATTTTTCGTATTCTTGCCGTATGAATTTTTTTAAGCTATATTTACACCGATGAACACGCAGGAGCAATTGCTCAATGTTAAGTACAATACATTGAGCCAAAATAAGCAAAATAAAGACACCTATATCTTTTTAAAACCTTTAAAAAAAAATAAGTAAATAGCTATTTTTCTTATTCTTGTCGAATGAATTTTTTTTAGCCACATTTACGCCGATGAACACGCAGGAACAATTGCTCAGTGTTAAGAACAATACAATGAGCCAAAATAAGCAAAATTAAGACACCTATATCTTTTTAAAACCTTTAAAAAAAATAAAATAAGCAAATAGCTATTTTTCTTATTCTTGTCGAATGAATTTTTTTTAGCTACATTTACACCGATGAACACGCAGGAGCAATTGCTCAATGTTAAGTACAATACAATGAGCCAAAATAAGCAAAATTAAGACACTCATATCATATCAAGACCTTAAAAAAAAAAAATAAGTATATAGCTATTTTTCGTATTCTTGCCGAATGAATTTTTTGTAGCTACATTTACACCGATGAACACGCTGGAGCAATTGCCTAATGTTAGATACAGTACAGTGAGCCAAAATAAGCAAAATTAAAACACCTATATCTTTTTAAAACCTTTAAAAAAAATAAAATAAGTAAATAGCTATTTTTCTTATTCTTGTCGAATGAATTTTTTTTAGCTACATTTACACAGATGAACACGCAGGAGCAATTGCTCAATGTTAAGTACAATACAATGAGCCAAAATAAGCAAAATTAAGACACCTATATCTTTTTAAAACCTTTAAAAAAAATAAAATAAGTAATTAGCTATTTTTCGTATTCTTGCCGTATGAATTTTTTTAAGCTACATTTACACCGATGAACACGCATGAGCAATTGCTCAATGTTAAGTACAATACATGGAGCCAAAATAAGCAAAATAAAGACACCTATATCTTTTTAAAACCTTTAAAAAAAAAAAATAAGTAAATAGCTATTTTTCTTATTCTTGTCGAATGAATTTTTTTTAGCCACATTTACACCGATGAACACGCAATAACAATTGCTCAATGTTAAGTACAATACAGTGAGCCAAAATTAGCAAAATTAAGACACCTATATCTTTTTAAAACCTTTAAAAAAATAAAATAAGTAAATAGCTATTTTTCTTATTCTTGTCGAATGAATTTTTTTCAGCTACATTTACACCGATGAACACGCAGGAGCAATTGCTCAATGTTAAGTACAATACAATGAGCCAAAATAAGCAAAATTAAGACACTCATATCATATCAAGACCTTTAAATAAAAAAATAAGTATATAGCTATTTTTCGTATTCTTGTCGAATGAATTTTTTGTAGCTACATTTACACCGATGAACACGCTGGAGCAATTGCCTAATGTTAGATACAGTACAGTGAGCCAAAATAAGCAAAATTAAGACACCTATATCTTTTTAAAACCTTTAAAAAAAAATAAAATAAGTAATTAGCTATTTTTCGTATTCTTGCCGTATGAATTTTTTTAAGCCACATTTACACCGATGAACACGCAAGAACAATCGCTCAATGTTAAGTACAATACAATGAGCCAAAATAAGCAAAATTAAGACACCTATATCTTTTGAAAACCTTTAAAAAAAATAAAATAAGTAATTAGCTATTTTTCGTATTCTTGCCGTATGAATTTTTTTTAGCTACATTTACACCGATGAACACGCAGGAGCAATTGCTCAATGTTAAGTACGATACAATGAGCCAAAATAAGCAAAATTAAGACACTCATATCATATCAAGACCTTTAAAAAAAAAAATAAGTATATAGCTATTTTTCGTATTCTTGTCGAATGAATTTTTTGTAGCTACATTTACACCGATGAACACGCTGGAGCAATTGCCTAATGTTAGATACAGTACAATGAGCCAATCAGGAGCAATTGCTCAATGTTAAGTTCAATACAATGAGCCAAAATAAGCAAAATTAAGACACCGTATCATATCAAGACCTTTAAAAAAAATAAAATAAGGAAATAGCTATTTTTTTTATTCTTGTCGAATGAATTTTTTTAGCAACATTTAAACCGATGAACACGCAGGAGCAATTGCTCAATGTCAAGTACAATACAACGAGCCAAAATAAGCAAAATTAAGACACCTATATCTTTTTAAAACCTTTAAAAAAATAAAATAAATAAATAGCTATTTTTCCTATTCTTGTCGAATGAATTTTTTTTAGCTTCATTTACACCGATTAACACGCAGGAGCAATTGCTTTATGTTAAGTACAATGCAATGAGCCAAAATAAGCCAAATTAAGACACCCGTGTCATATCAAGACCTTAAAAAAAAAAAAAATAAGTATATAGCTATTTTTCTTATTCTTGTCGAATGAATTTTTTGTAGCTACATTTACACCGATGAACACGCAGGAGCAAGTGGCCAATGTTAAGTACAATACAATGAGCCTAAATAAGCAAAATTAAGACACCTATATCTTTATAAGACCTTTAAAAAAAATAAAATAAGTAAATAGCTATTTTTCTTATTCTTGCCGAATGAATTTTTTTTAGCCACATTTACACCGATGAACACGCATGAACAATTGCTCAATGTTAAGTTCAATACAATGAGCCAAAATAAGCAAAATTAAGACACCGTTATCATATCAAGACCTATAAAAAAAAAAAAATAAGTAAATAGCTATTTTTTTTATTCTTGTCGAATGAATTTTTTTAGCAACATTTAAACCGATAAACACGCAGGAGCAATTGCTCAATGTCAAGTACAATAAAATGAGCCAAAATAAGCAAAATTAAGACACCTATATCTTTTAAAAACCTTTAAAAAAAAAAATAAGTATATAGCTATTTTTCGTATTCTTGTCGAATGAATTTTTTGTAGCTACATTTACACCGATGAACACGCTGGAGCAATTGCATAATGTTAGATACAATACAATGAGCCAAAAAAAGCAAAATTAAGACACCTATTTCTTTTTAATACCTTTAAAAAAAATAAAATAAGTAATTAGCTATTTTTCGTATTCTTGCCGTATGAATTTTTTTAAGCTATATTTACACCGATGAACACGCAGGAGCAATTGCTCAATGTTAAGTACAATACATTGAGCCAAAATAAGCAAAATAAAGACACCTATATCTTTTTAAAACCTTTAAAAAAAAATAAGTAAATAGCTATTTTTCTTATTCTTGTCGAATGAATTTTTTTTAGCCACATTTACGTCGATGAACACGCAGGAACAATTGCTCAGTGTTAAGAACAATACAATGAGCCAAAATAAGCAAAATTAAGACACCTATATCTTTTTAAAACCTTTAAAAAAAATAAAATAAGCAAATAGCTATTTTTCTTATTCTTGTCGAATGAATTTTTTTTAGCTACATTTACACCGATGAACACGCAGGAGCAATTGCTCAATGTTAAGTACAATACAATGAGCCAAAATAAGCAAAATTAAGACACTCATATCATATCAAGACCTTAAAAAAAAAAAATAAGTATATAGCTATTTTTCGTATTCTTGCCGAATGAATTTTTTGTAGCTACATTTACACCGATGAACACGCTGGAGCAATTGCCTAATGTTAGATACAGTACAGTGAGCCAAAATAAGCAAAATTAAAACACCTATATCTTTTTAAAACCTTTAAAAAAAATAAAATAAGTAAATAGCTATTTTTCTTATTCTTGTCGAATGAATTTTTTTTAGCTACATTTACACCGATGAACACGCAGGAGCAATTGCTCAATGTTAAGTACAATACAATGAGCCAAAATAAGCAAAATTAAGACACCTATATCTTTTTAAAACCTTTAAAAAAAATAAAATAAGTAATTAGCTATTTTTCGTATTCTTGCCGTATGAATTTTTTTAAGCTACATTTACACCGATGAACACGCATGAGCAATTGCTCAATGTTAAGTACAATACATGGAGCCAAAATAAGCAAAATAAAGACACCTATATCTTTTTAAAACCTTTAAAAAAAAAAAATAAGTAAATAGCTATTTTTCTTATTCTTGTCGAATGAATTTTTTTTAGCCACATTTACACCGATGAACACGCAGGAACAATTGCTCAATGTTAAGTACAATACAATGAGCCAAAATTAGCAAAATTAAGACACCTATATCTTTTTAAAACCTTTAAAAAAAATAAAATAAGTAAATAGCTATTTTTCTTATTCTTGTCGAATGAATTTTTTTCAGCTACATTTACACCGATGAACACGCAGGAGCAATTGCTCAATGTTAAGTACAATACAATGAGCCAAAATAAGCAAAATTAAGACACTCATATCATATCAAGACCTTTAAATAAAAAAATAAGTATATAGCTATTTTTTTTATTCTTGTCGAATGAATTTTTTTAGCAACATTTAAACCGATAAACACGCAGGAGCAATTGCTCAATGTCAAGTACAATAAAATGAGCCAAAATAAGCAAAATTAAGACACCTATATCTTTTAAAAACCTTTAAAAAAAAAAATAAGTATATAGCTATTTTTCGTATTCTTGTCGAATGAATTTTTTGTAGCTACATTTACACCGATGAACACGCTGGAGCAATTGCATAATGTTAGATACAATACAATGAGCCAAAAAAAGCAAAATTAAGACACCTATATCTTTTTAATACCTTTAAAAAAAATAAAATAAGTAATTAGCTATTTTTCGTATTCTTGCCGTATGAATTTTTTTAAGCTATATTTACACCGATGAACACGCAGGAGCAATTGCTCAATGTTAAGTACAATACATTGAGCCAAAATAAGCAAAATAAAGACACCTATATCTTTTTAAAACCTTTAAAAAAAAATAAGTAAATAGCTATTTTTCTTATTCTTGTCGAATGAATTTTTTTTAGCCACATTTACGCCGATGAACACGCAGGAACAATTGCTCAGTGTTAAGAACAATACATTGAGCCAAAATAAGCAAAATTAAGACACCTATATCTTTTTAAAACCTTTAAAAAAAATAAAATAAGCAAATAGCTATTTTTCTTATTCTTGTCGAATGAATTTTTTTTAGCTACATTTACACCGATGAACACGCAGGAGCAATTGCTCAATGTTAAGTACAATACAATGAGCCAAAATAAGCAAAATTAAGACACTCATATCATATCAAGACCTTAAAAAAAAAAAATAAGTATATAGCTATTTTTCGTATTCTTGCCGAATGAATTTTTTGTAGCTACATTTACACCGATGAACACGCTGGAGCAATTGCCTAATGTTAGATACAGTACAGTGAGCCAAAATAAGCAAAATTAAAACACCTATATCTTTTTAAAACCTTTAAAAAAAATAAAATAAGTAAATAGCTATTTTTCTTATTCTTGTCGAATGAATTTTTTTTAGCTACATTTACACCGATGAACACGCAGGAGCAATTGCTCAATGTTAAGTACAATACAATGAGCCAAAATAAGCAAAATTAAGACACCTATATCTTTTTAAAACCTTTAAAAAAAATAAAATAAGTAATTAGCTATTTTTCGTATTCTTGCCGTATGAATTTTTTTAAGCTTCATTTACACCGATGAACACGAAGGAGCAATTGCTCAATGTTAAGTACAATACATTGAGCCAAAATAAGCAAAATAAAGACACCTATATCTTTTTAAAACCTTTAAAAAAAAAATAAGTAAATAGCTATTTTTCTTATTCTTGTCGAATGAATTTTTTTTAGCCACATTTACGCCGATGAACACGCAGGAACAATTGCTCAGTGTTAAGTACAATACAATGAGCCAAAATAAGCAAAATTAAGACACCTATATCTTTTTAAAACCTTTAAAAAAAAATAAAATAAGCAAATAGCTATTTTTCTTATTCTTGTCGAATGAATTTTTTTTAGCTACATTCACAACGATGAACACGCAGGAGCAATTGCTCAATGTTAAGTACAATACAGTGAGCCAAAATAAGCAAAATTAAGACACTCATATCATATCAAGACCTTTAAAAAAAAAAATAAGTATATAGCTATTTTTCGTATTCTTGTCGAATGAATTTTTTGTAGCTACATTTACACCGATGAACACGCTGGAGCAATTGCATAATGGTAGATACAATACAATGAGCCAAAATAAGCAAAATTAAGACACTCATATCATATCAAGACCTTAAAAAAAAAAAATAAGTATATAGCTATTTTTCGTATTCTTGCCGAATGAATTTTTTGTAGCTACATTTACACCGATGAACACGCTGGAGCAATTGCCTAATGTTAGATACAGTACAGTGAGCCAAAATAAGCAAAATTAAGACACCTATATCTTTTTAAAACCTTTAAAAAAAAATAAAATAAGTAATTAGCTATTTTTCGTATTCTTGCCGTATGAATTTTTTTAAGCCACATTTACACCGATGAACACGCAACAACAATCGCTCAATGTTAAGTACAATACAATGAGCCAAAATAAGCAAAATTAAGACACCTATATCTTTTGAAAACCTTTAAAAAAAATAAAATAAGTAATTAGCTATTTTTCGTATTCTTGCCGTATGAATTTTTTTTAGCTACATTTACACCGATGAACACGCAGGAGCAATTGCTCAATGTTAAGTACGATACAATGAGCCAAAATAAGCAAAATTAAGACACTCATATCATATCAAGACCTTTAAAAAAAAAAATAAGTATATAGCTATTTTTCGTATTCTTGTCGAATGAATTTTTTGTAGCTACATTTACACCGATGAACACGCTGGAGCAATTGCCTAATGTTAGATACAGTACAATGAGCCAATCAGGAGCAATTGCTCAATGTTAAGTTCAATACAATGAGCCAAAATAAGCAAAATTAAGACACCGTATCATATCAAGACCTTTAAAAAAAATAAAATAAGGAAATAGCTATTTTTTTTATTCTTGTCGAATGAATTTTTTTAGCAACATTTAAACCGATGAACACGCAGGAGCAATTGCTCAATGTCAAGTACAATACAACGAGCCAAAATAAGCAAAATTAAGACACCTATATCTTTTTAAAACCTTTAAAAAAATAAAATAAATAAATAGCTATTTTTCCTATTCTTGTCGAATGAATTTTTTTTAGCTTCATTTACACCGATGAACACGCAGGAGCAATTGCTCAATGTTAAGTACAATACAATGAGCCAAAATAAGCAAAATTAAGACACACATATCATATCAAGACCTTTAAATAAAAAAATAAGTATATAGCTATTTTTTTTATTCTTGTCGAATGAATTTTTTTAGCAACATTTAAACCGATAAACACGCAGGAGCAATTGCTCAATGTCAAGTACAATAAAATGAGCCAAAATAAGCAAAATTAAGACACCTATATCTTTTAAAAACCTTTAAAAAAAAAAATAAGTATATAGCTATTTTTCGTATTCTTGTCGAATGAATTTTTTGTAGCTACATTTACACCGATGAACACGCTGGAGCAATTGCATAATGTTAGATACAATACAATGAGCCAAAAAAAGCAAAATTAAGACACCTATATCTTTTTAATACCTTTAAAAAAAATAAAATAAGTAATTAGCTATTTTTCGTATTCTTGCCGTATGAATTTTTTTAAGCTATATTTACACCGATGAACACGCAGGAGCAATTGCTCAATGTTAAGTACAATACATTGAGCCAAAATAAGCAAAATAAAGACACCTATATCTTTTTAAAACCTTTAAAAAAAAATAAGTAAATAGCTATTTTTCTTATTCTTGTCGAATGAATTTTTTTTAGCCACATTTACGCCGATGAACACGCAGGAACAATTGCTCAGTGTTAAGAACAATACAATGAGCCAAAATAAGCAAAATTAAGACACCTATATCTTTTTAAAACCTTTAAAAAAAATAAAATAAGCAAATAGCTATTTTTCTTATTCTTGTCGAATGAATTTTTTTTAGCTACATTTACACCGATGAACACGCAGGAGCAATTGCTCAATGTTAAGTACAATACAATGAGCCAAAATAAGCAAAATTAAGACACTCATATCATATCAAGACCTTAAAAAAAAAAAATAAGTATATAGCTATTTTTCGTATTCTTGCCGAATGAATTTTTTGTAGCTACATTTACACCGATGAACACGCTGGAGCAATTGCCTAATGTTAGATACAGTACAGTGAGCCAAAATAAGCAAAATTAAAACACCTATATCTTTTTAAAACCTTTAAAAAAAATAAAATAAGTAAATAGCTATTTTTCTTATTCTTGTCGAATGAATTTTTTTTAGCTACATTTACACCGATGAACACGCAGGAGCAATTGCTCAATGTTAAGTACAATACAATGAGCCAAAATAAGCAAAATTAAGACACCTATATCTTTTTAAAACCTTTAAAAAAAATAAAATAAGTAAATAGCTATTTTTCGTATTCTTGCCGTATGAATTTTTTTAAGCTTCATTTACACCGATGAACACGAAGGAGCAATTGCTCAATGTTAAGTACAATACATTGAGCCAAAATAAGCAAAATAAAGACACCTATATCTTTTTAAAACCTTTAAAAAAAAAATAAGTAAATAGCTATTTTTCTTATTCTTGTCGAATGAATTTTTTTTAGCCACATTTACGCCGATGAACACGCAGGAACAATTGCTCAGTGTTAAGTACAATACAATGAGCCAAAATAAGCAAAATTAAGACACCTATATCTTTTTAAAACCTTTAAAAAAAAATAAAATAAGCAAATAGCTATTTTTCTTATTCTTGTCGAATGAATTTTTTTTAGCTACATTCACAACGATGAACACGCAGGAGCAATTGCTCAATGTTAAGTACAATACAGTGAGCCAAAATAAGCAAAATTAAGACACTCATATCATATCAAGACCTTTAAAAAAAAAAATAAGTATATAGCTATTTTTCGTATTCTTGTCGAATGAATTTTTTGTAGCTACATTTACACCGATGAACACGCTGGAGCAATTGCATAATGGTAGATACAATACAATGAGCCAAAATAAGCAAAATTAAGACACTCATATCATATCAAGACCTTAAAAAAAAAAAATAAGTATATAGCTATTTTTCGTATTCTTGCCGAATGAATTTTTTGTAGCTACATTTACACCGATGAACACGCTGGAGCAATTGCCTAATGTTAGATACAGTACAGTGAGCCAAAATAAGCAAAATTAAGACACCTATATCTTTTTAAAACCTTTAAAAAAAAATAAAATAAGTAATTAGCTATTTTTCGTATTCTTGCCGTATGAATTTTTTTAAGCCACATTTACACCGATGAACACGCAAGAACAATCGCTCAATGTTAAGTACAATACAATGAGCCAAAATAAGCAAAATTAAGACACCTATATCTTTTGAAAACCTTTAAAAAAAATAAAATAAGTAATTAGCTATTTTTCGTATTCTTGCCGTATGAATTTTTTTTAGCTACATTTACACCGATGAACACGCAGGAGCAATTGCTCAATGTTAAGTACGATACAATGAGCCAAAATAAGCAAAATTAAGACACTCATATCATATCAAGACCTTTAAAAAAAAAAATAAGTATATAGCTATTTTTCGTATTCTTGTCGAATGAATTTTTTGTAGCTACATTTACACCGATGAACACGCTGGAGCAATTGCCTAATGTTAGATACAGTACAATGAGCCAATCAGGAGCAATTGCTCAATGTTAAGTTCAATACAATGAGCCAAAATAAGCAAAATTAAGACACCGTATCATATCAAGACCTTTAAAAAAAATAAAATAAGGAAATAGCTATTTTTTTTATTCTTGTCGAATGAATTTTTTTAGCAACATTTAAACCGATGAACACGCAGGAGCAATTGCTCAATGTCAAGTACAATACAACGAGCCAAAATAAGCAAAATTAAGACACCTATATCTTTTTAAAACCTTTAAAAAAATAAAATAAATAAATAGCTATTTTTCCTATTCTTGTCGAATGAATTTTTTTTAGCTTCATTTACACCGATGAACACGCAGGAGCAATTGCTTTATGTTAAGTACAATGCAATGAGCCAAAATAAGCCAAATTAAGACACCCGTGTCATATCAAGACCTTAAAAAAAAAAAAAATAAGTATATAGCTATTTTTCTTATTCTTGTCGAATGAATTTTTTGTAGCTACATTTACACCGATGAACACGCAGGAGCAAGTGGCCAATGTTAAGTACAATACAATGAGCCTAAATAAGCAAAATTAAGACACCTATATCTTTATAAGACCTTTAAAAAAAATAAAATAAGTAAATAGCTATTTTTCTTATTCTTGCCGAATGAATTTTTTTTAGCCACATTTACACCGATGAACACGCATGAACAATTGCTCAATGTTAAGTTCAATACAATGAGCCAAAATAAGCAAAATTAAGACACCGTTATCATATCAAGACCTATAAAAAAAAAAAAATAAGTAAATAGCTATTTTTTTTATTCTTGTCGAATGAATTTTTTTAGCAACATTTAAACCGATAAACACGCAGGAGCAATTGCTCAATGTCAAGTACAATAAAATGAGCCAAAATAAGCAAAATTAAGACACCTATATCTTTTAAGAACCTTTAAAAAAATAAAATAAGTAAATAGCTATTTTTCCTATTCTTGTCGAATGAATTTTTTTTAGCTACATTTACACCGATGAACACGCAGGAGCAATTGCTCAATGTTAAGTACAATACAATGAGCCAAAATAAGCCAAATTAAGACACCCGTGTCATATCAAGACCTTTAAAAAAAAAAAAATAAGTATATAGCTATTTTTCTTATTCTTGTCGAATGAATTTTTTGTAGCTACATTTACACCGATGTACAAGCAGGAGCAAGTGGTCAATGTTAAGTACAATACATTGAGCCAAAATAAGCAAAATTAAGACACCTTTATCTTTTTGAAACCTTTAAAAAAAATAAAATAAGTAATTAGCTATTTTTCTTATTCTTGTCGAATGAATTTTTTTTAGCCACATTTACACCGATGAACACACAGGAACAATTGCTCAATGTTAAGTACAATACATTGAGCCAAAATAAGCAAAATAAAGACACCTGTATCTTTTTAAAACCTTTAAAAAAAATAAATTAAGTAAATAGCTATTTTTCTTATTCTTGTCGAATGAATTTTTTTTAGCAACATTTAAACCGATGAACACGCAGGAACAATTGCTCAATGTTAAGTACGATACAATGAGCCAAAATAAGCAAAATTAAGACACCTATATCTTTTTAAAACCTTTAAAAAAATAAAATAAGTAAATAGCTATTTTTCTTATTCTTGTCGAATGAATTTTTTTTAGCTACATTTACACCGATGAACACGCAGGAGCAAGGGGTCAATGTTAAGTACAATACAGTGAGCCTTAATAAGCAAAATTAAGACACCTATATCTTTTTAAGACCTTTAAAAAAAAAAATAAGTAAATAGCTATTTTTCTTATTCTTGTCGAATGAATTTTTTTTAGCTACATTTACACCGATGAACACGCAGGAACAATTGCTCAATGTTAAGTACAATACAATGAGCCAAAATAAGCAAAACTAAGACACCTATATCTTTTTAAAACCTTTAAAAAAAATAAAATAAGTAAATAGCTATTTTTCATATTCTTGTCGAATGAATTTTTTTTAGCTACATTTACACCGATGAACACGCAGGAGCAAGTGGCCAATGTTAAGTACAATACAGTGAGCCTAAATAAGCAAAATTAAGACACTCATATCATATCAAGACCTTTAAAAAAAAAAATAAGTATATAGCTATTTTTCGTATTCTTGTCGAATGAATTTTTTGTAGCTACATTTACACCGATGAACACGCTGGAGCAATTGCCTAATGTTAGATACAGTACAGTGAGCCAAAATAAGCAAAACTAAGACACCTATATCTTTTTAAAACCTTTAAAAAAAATAAAATAAGTAATTAGCTATTTTTCGTATTCTTGCCGTTTGAATTTTTTCAAGCTACATTTACACCGATGAACACGCAGGAGCAATTTCTCAATGTTAAGTACAATACAATGAGCCAAAATAAGCAAAACAAAGACACCTTTATTTTTTTAAAACCTTTAAAAAAAATAAAATAAGTAAATAGCTATTTTTCTTATTCTTGTCGAATGAATTTTTTTTAGCTACATTTACACCGATGAACACGCAGGAACAATTGCTCAATGTTAAGTACAATACAATGAGCCAAAATAAGCAAAACTAAGACACCTATATCTTTTTAAAACCTTTAAAAAAAATAAAATAAGTAAATAGCTATTTTTCATATTCTTGTCGAATGAATTTTTTTTAGCTACATTTACACCGATGAACACGCAGGAGCAAGTGGCCAATGTTAAGTACAATACAGTGAGCCTAAATAAGCAAAATTAAGACACTCATATCATATCAAGACCTTTAAAAAAAAAAATAAGTATATAGCTATTTTTCGTATTCTTGTCGAATGAATTTTTTGTAGCTACATTTACACCGATGAACACGCTGGAGCAATTGCCTAATGTTAGATACAGTACAGTGAGCCAAAATAAGCAAAACTAAGACACCTATATCTTTTTAAAACCTTTAAAAAAAATAAAATAAGTAATTAGCTATTTTTCGTATTCTTGCCGTTTGAATTTTTTCAAGCTACATTTACACCGATGAACACGCAGGAGCAATTTCTCAATGTTAAGTACAATACAATGAGCCAAAATAAGCAAAACAAAGACACCTATATTTTTTTAAAACCTTTAAAAAAAATAAAATAAGTAAATAGCTATTTTTCTTATTCTTGTCGAATGAATTTTTTTTAGCTACATTTACACCGATGAACACGCAGGAACAATTGCTCAATGTTAAGTACAATACAATGAGCCAAAATAAGCCAAATTAAGACACCCGTGTCATATCAAGACCTTTAAAAAAATAAAATAAGTATATAGCTATTTTTCGTATTCTTGTCGAATGAATTTTTTGTAGCTACATTTACACCGATGTACAAGCAGGAGCAAGTGGTCAATGTTAAGTACAATACAATGAGCCTAAATAAGCAAAATTAAGACACCTATATCTTTTAAAGACCTTTAAAAAAATAAAATAAGTAAATAGCTATTTTTCTTATTCTTGTCGAATGAATTTTTTTTAGCTACATTTACACCGATGAACACGCAGGAGCAATTGCTCAATGTTAAGTACAATACAATGAGCCACAATAAGCAAAATTAAGACACCCTTATGATATCAAGACCTTTAAAAAAAATAAAATAAGTAAATAGCTATTTTTTTTATTCTTGTCGAATGAATTTTTTTTAGCTACATTTACACCGATGAACATGCCGGAGCAATTGCTCAATGTTAGTGCAATACAATGAGGCAAAATAAGCAAAATTAAGACACCCATATCATTTCAAGACCTTTAAAAAAAATAAAATAAGGAAATATCTATTTTTCTTATTCTTGTCGAATGAATTTTTTTTAGCCACATTTACACCGATGAACACGCAAGAACAATTGCTCAATGTTAAGTACAATACAATGAGCCAAAATAAGCAAAATTAAGACACCTATATCTTTTTAAAACCTTTAAAAAAAATAAAATAAGTAAATAGCTATTTTTCTTATTCTTGTCGAATGAATTTTTTTTAGCTACATTTACACCGATGAACACGCAGGAGCAATTGGTCAATGTTAAGTACGATACATTGAGCCAAAATAAGCAAAATTAAGACACTCATATCATATCAAGACCTTTAAAAAAAAAAATAAGTATATAGCTATTTTTCGTATTCTTGCCGTATGAATTTTTTTAAGCTATATTTACACCGATGAACACGCAGGAGCAATTGCTCAATGTTAAGTACAATACATTGAGCCAAAATAAGCAAAATAAAGACACCTATATCTTTTTAAAACCTTTAAAAAAAAATAAGTAAATAGCTATTTTTCTTATTCTTGTCGAATGAATTTTTTTTAGCCACATTTACGCCGATGAACACGCAGGAACAATTGCTCAATGTTAAGAACAATACAATGAGCCAAAATAAGCAAAATTAAGACACCTATATCTTTTTAAAACCTTTAAAAAAAATAAAATAAGCAAATAGCTATTTTTCTTATTCTTGTCGAATGAATTTTTTTTAGCTACATTTACACCGATGAACACGCAGGAGCAATTGCTCAATGTTAAGTACAATACAATGAGCCAAAATAAGCAAAATTAAGACACTCATATCATATCAAGACCTTAAAAAAAAAAAATAAGTATATAGCTATTTTTCGTATTCTTGTCGAATGAATTTTTTGTAGCTACATTTACACCGATGAACACGCTGGAGCAATTGCCTAATGTTAGATACAGTACAGTGAGCCAAAATAAGCAAAATTAAAACACCTATATCTTTTTAAAACCTTTAAAAAAAATAAAATAAGCAAATAGCTATTTTTCTTATTCTTGTCGAATGAATTTTTTTTAGCTACATTTACACCGATGAACACGCAGGAGCAATTGCTCAATGTTAAGTACAATACAATGAGCCAAAATAAGCAAAATTAAGACACCTATATCTTTTTAAAACCTTTAAAAAAAATAAAATAAGTAATTAGCTATTTTTCGTATTCTTGCCGTATGAATTTTTTTAAGCTACATTTACACCGATGAACACGCATGAGCAATTGCTCAATGTTAAGTACAATACATGGAGCCAAAATAAGCAAAATAAAGACACCTATATCTTTTTAAAACCTTTAAAAAAAAAAAATAAGTAAATAGCTATTTTTCTTATTCTTGTCGAATGAATTTTTTTTAGCCACATTTACACCGATGAACACGCAATAACAATTGCTCAATGTTAAGTACAATACAGTGAGCCAAAATTAGCAAAATTAAGACACCTATATCTTTTTAAAACCTTTAAAAAAATAAAATAAGTAAATAGCTATTTTTCTTATTCTTGTCGAATGAATTTTTTTCAGCTACATTTACACCGATGAACACGCAGGAGCAATTGCTCAATGTTAAGTACAATACAATGAGCCAAAATAAGCAAAATTAAGACACTCATATCATATCAAGACCTTTAAATAAAAAAATAAGTATATAGCTATTTTTCGTATTCTTGTCGAATGAATTTTTTGTAGCTACATTTACACCGATGAACACGCTGGAGCAATTGCCTAATGTTAGATACAGTACAGTGAGCCAAAATAACCAAAATTAAGACACCTATATCTTTTTAAAACCTTTAAAAAAAAATAAAATAAGTAATTAGCTATTTTTCGTATTCTTGCCGTATGAATTTTTTTAAGCTTCATTTACACCGATGAACACGAAGGAGCAATTGCTCAATGTTAAGTACAATACATTGAGCCAAAATGAGCAAAATAAAGGCACCTATATCTTTTTAAAACCTTTAAAAAAAATAAAATAAGTAAATAGCTATTTTTCTTATTCTTGTCGAATGAATTTTTTTTAGCCACATTTACACCGATGAACACGCAAGAACAATTGCTCAATGTTAAGTACAATACAATGAGCCAAAATAAGCAAAATTAAGACACCTATATCTTTTTAAAACCTTTAAAAAAAATAAAATAAGTAAATAGCTATTTTTCTTATTCTTGTCGAATGAATTTTTTTTAGCTACATTTACACCGATGAACACGCAGGAGCAATTGGTCAATGTTAAGTACGATACATTGAGCCAAAATAAGCAAAATTAAGACACTCATATCATATCAAGACCTTTAAAAAAAAAAATAAGTATATAGCTATTTTTCGTATTCTTGTCGAATGAATTTTTTGTAGCTACATTTACACCGATGAACACGCTGGAGCAATTGCATAATGTTAGATACAATACAATGAGCCAAAAAAAGCAAAATTAAGACACCTATATCTTTTTAAAACCTTTAAAAAAAATAAAATAAGTAATTAGCTATTTTTCGTATTCTTGCCGTATGAATTTTTTTAAGCTACATTTACACCGATGAACACGCATGAGCAATTGCTCAATGTTAAGTACAATACATGGAGCCAAAATAAGCAAAATAAAGACACCTATATCTTTTTAAAACCTTTAAAAAAAAAAAATAAGTAAATAGCTATTTTTCTTATTCTTGTCGAATGAATTTTTTTTAGCCACATTTACACCGATGAACACGCAATAACAATTGCTCAATGTTAAGTACAATACAGTGAGCCAAAATTAGCAAAATTAAGACACCTATATCTTTTTAAAACCTTTAAAAAAATAAAATAAGTAAATAGCTATTTTTCTTATTCTTGTCGAATGAATTTTTTTCAGCTACATTTACACCGATGAACACGCAGGAGCAATTGCTCAATGTTAAGTACAATACAATGAGCCAAAATAAGCAAAATTAAGACACTCATATCATATCAAGACCTTTAAATAAAAAAATAAGTATATAGCTATTTTTCGTATTCTTGTCGAATGAATTTTTTGTAGCTACATTTACACCGATGAACACGCTGGAGCAATTGCCTAATGTTAGATACAGTACAGTGAGCCAAAATAACCAAAATTAAGACACCTATATCTTTTTAAAACCTTTAAAAAAAAATAAAATAAGTAATTAGCTATTTTTCGTATTCTTGCCGTATGAATTTTTTTAAGCTTCATTTACACCGATGAACACGAAGGAGCAATTGCTCAATGTTAAGTACAATACATTGAGCCAAAATGAGCAAAATAAAGGCACCTATATCTTTTTAAAACCTTTAAAAAAAATAAAATAAGTAAATAGCTATTTTTCTTATTCTTGTCGAATGAATTTTTTTTAGCCACATTTACACCGATGAACACGCAAGAACAATTGCTCAATGTTAAGTACAATACAAGGAGCCAAAATAAGCAAAATTAAGACACCTATATCTTTTTAAAACCTTTAAAAAAAATTAAATAAGTAAATAGCTATTTTTCTTATTCTTGTCGAATGAATTTTTTTTAGCTACATTTACACCGATGAACACGCAGGAGCAATTGGTCAATGTTAAGTACGATACATTGAGCCAAAATAAGCAAAATTAAGACACTCATATCATATCAAGACCTTTAAAAAAAAAAATAAGTATATAGCTATTTTTCGTATTCTTGTCGAATGAATTTTTTGTAGCTACATTTACACCGATGAACACGCTGGAGCAATTGCATAATGTTAGATACAATACAATGAGCCAAAAAAAGCAAAATTAAGACACCTATATCTTTTTAATACCTTTAAAAAAAATAAAATAAGTAATTAGCTATTTTTCGTATTCTTGCCGTATGAATTTTTTTAAGCTATATTTACACCGATGAACACGCAGGAGCAATTGCTCAATGTTAAGTACAATACATTGAGCCAAAATAAGCAAAATAAAGACACCTATATCTTTTTAAAACCTTTAAAAAAAAATAAGTAAATAGCTATTTTTCTTATTCTTGTCGAATGAATTTTTTTTAGCCACATTTACGCCGATGAACACGCAGGAACAATTGCTCAGTGTTAAGAACAATACATTGAGCCAAAATAAGCAAAATTAAGACACCTATATCTTTTTAAAACCTTTAAAAAAAATAAAATAAGCAAATAGCTATTTTTCTTATTCTTGTCGAATGAATTTTTTTTAGCTACATTTACACCGATGAACACGCAGGAGCAATTGCTCAATGTTAAGTACAATACAATGAGCCAAAATAAGCAAAATTAAGACACTCATATCATATCAAGACCTTAAAAAAAAAAAATAAGTATATAGCTATTTTTCGTATTCTTGTCGAATGAATTTTTTGTAGCTACATTTACACCGATGAACACGCTGGGGCAATTGCCTAATGTTAGATACAGTACAGTGAGCCAAAATAAGCAAAATTAAAACACCTATATCTTTTTAAAACCTTTAAAAAAAATAAAATAAGTAAATAGCTATTTTTCTTATTCTTGTCGAATGAATTTTTTTTAGCTACATTTACACCGACGAACACGCAGGAGCAATTGCTCAATGTTAAGTACAATACAATGAGCCAAAATAAGCAAAATTAAGACACCTATATCTTTTTAAAACCTTTAAAAAAAATAAAATAAGTAATTAGCTATTTTTCGTATTCTTGCCGTATGAATTTTTTTAAGCTACATTTACACCGATGAACACGCATGAGCAATTGCTCAATGTTAAGTACAATACATGGAGCCAAAATAAGCAAAATAAAGACACCTATATCTTTTTAAAACCTTTAAAAAAAAAAAATAAGTAAATAGCTATTTTTCTTATTCTTGTCGAATGAATTTTTTTTAGCCACATTTACACCGATGAACACGCAAGAACAATTGCTCAATGTTAAGTACAATACAATGAGCCAAAATAAGCAAAATTAAGACACCTATATCTTTTTAAAACCTTTAAAAAAAATAAAATAAGTAAATAGCTATTTTTCTTATTCTTGTCGAATGAATTTTTTTTAGCTACATTTACACCGATGAACACGCAGGAGCAATTGGTCAATGTTAAGTACGATACATTGAGCCAAAATAAGCAAAATTAAGACACTCATATCATATCAAGACCTTTAAAAAAAAAAATAAGTATATAGCTATTTTTCGTATTCATGTCGAATGAATTTTTTGTAGCTACATTTACACCGATGAACACGCTGGAGCAATTGCATAATGTTAGATACAATACAATGAGCCAAAAAAAGCAAAATTAAGACACCTATATCTTTTTAAAACCTTTAAAAAAAATAAAATAAGTAATTAGCTATTTTTCGTATTCTTGCCGTATGAATTTTTTTAAGCTACATTTACACCGATGAACACGCATGAGCAATTGCTCAATGTTAAGTACAATACATGGAGCCAAAATAAGCAAAATAAAGACACCTATATCTTTTTAAAACCTTTAAAAAAAAAAAATAAGTAAATAGCTATTTTTCTTATTCTTGTCGAATGAATTTTTTTTAGCCACATTTACACCGATGAACACGCAATAACAATTGCTCAATGTTAAGTACAATACAGTGAGCCAAAATTAGCAAAATTAAGACACCTATATCTTTTTAAAACCTTTAAAAAAATAAAATAAGTAAATAGCTATTTTTCTTATTCTTGTCGAATGAATTTTTTTCAGCTACATTTACACCGATGAACACGCAGGAGCAATTGCTCAATGTTAAGTACAATACAATGAGCCAAAATAAGCAAAATTAAGACACTCATATCATATCAAGACCTTTAAATAAAAAAATAAGTATATAGCTATTTTTCGTATTCTTGTCGAATGAATTTTTTGTAGCTACATTTACACCGATGAACACGCTGGAGCAATTGCCTAATGTTAGATACAGTACAGTGAGCCAAAATAACCAAAATTAAGACACCTATATCTTTTTAAAACCTTTAAAAAAAAATAAAATAAGTAATTAGCTATTTTTCGTATTCTTGCCGTATGAATTTTTTTAAGCTTCATTTACACCGATGAACACGAAGGAGCAATTGCTCAATGTTAAGTACAATACATTGAGCCAAAATGAGCAAAATAAAGGCACCTATATCTTTTTAAAACCTTTAAAAAAAATAAAATAAGTAAATAGCTATTTTTCTTATTCTTGTCGAATGAATTTTTTTTAGCCACATTTACACCGATGAACACGCAAGAACAATTGCTCAATGTTAAGTACAATACAATGAGCCAAAATAAGCAAAATTAAGACACCTATATCTTTTTAAAACCTTTAAAAAAAATAAAATAAGTAAATAGCTATTTTTCTTATTCTTGTCGAATGAATTTTTTTTAGCTACATTTACACCGATGAACACGCAGGAGCAATTGGTCAATGTTAAGTACGATACATTGAGCCAAAATAAGCAAAATTAAGACACTCATATCATATCAAGACCTTTAAAAAAAAAAATAAGTATATAGCTATTTTTCGTATTCTTGTCGAATGAATTTTTTGTAGCTACATTTACACCGATGAACACGCTGGAGCAATTGCATAATGTTAGATACAATACAATGAGCCAAAAAAAGCAAAATTAAGACACCTATATCTTTTTAATACCTTTAAAAAAAATAAAATAAGTAATTAGCTATTTTTCGTATTCTTGCCGTATGAATTTTTTTAAGCTATATTTACACCGATGAACACGCAGGAGCAATTGCTCAATGTTAAGTACAATACATTGAGCCAAAATAAGCAAAATAAAGACACCTATATCTTTTTAAAACCTTTAAAAAAAAATAAGTAAATAGCTATTTTTCTTATTCTTGTCGAATGAATTTTTTTTAGCCACATTTACGCCGATGAACACGCAGGAACAATTGCTCAGTGTTAAGAACAATACAATGAGCCAAAATAAGCAAAATTAAGACACCTATATCTTTTTAAAACCTTTAAAAAAAATAAAATAAGCAAATAGCTATTTTTCTTATTCTTGTCGAATGAATTTTTTTTAGCTACATTTACACCGATGAACACGCAGGAGCAATTGCTCAATGTTAAGTACAATACAATGAGCCAAAATAAGCAAAATTAAGACACTCATATCATATCAAGACCTTAAAAAAAAAAAATAAGTATATAGCTATTTTTCGTATTCTTGTCGAATGAATTTTTTGTAGCTACATTTACACCGATGAACACGCTGGAGCAATTGCCTAATGTTAGATACAGTACAGTGAGCCAAAATAAGCAAAATTAAAACACCTATATCTTTTTAAAACCTTTAAAAAAAATAAAATAAGTAAATAGCTATTTTTCTTATTCTTGTCGAATGAATTTTTTTTAGCTACATTTACACCGATGAACACGCAGGAGCAATTGCTCAATGTTAAGTACAATACAATGAGCCAAAATAAGCAAAATTAAGACACCTATATCTTTTTAAAACCTTTAAAAAAAATAAAATAAGTAATTAGCTATTTTTCGTATTCTTGCCGTATGAATTTTTTTAAGCTACATTTACACCGATGAACACGCAGGAGCAAGTGGTGAATGTTAAGTACAATACAGTGAGCCTTAATAAGCAAAATTAAGACACCTATATCTTTTTAAGACCTTTAAAAAAAAAAATAAGTAAATAGCTATTTTTCTTATTCTTGTCGAATGAATTTTTTTTAGCTACATTTACACCGATGAACACGCAGGAACAATTGCTCAATGTTAAGTACAATACAATGAGCCAAAATAAGCAAAACTAAGACACCTATATCTTTTTAAAACCTTTAAAAAAAATAAAATAAGTAAATAGCTATTTTTCATATTCTTGTCGAATGAATTTTTTTTAGCTACATTTACACCGATGAACACGCAGGAGCAAGTGGCCAATGTTAAGTACAATACAGTGAGCCTAAATAAGCAAAATTAAGACACTCATATCATATCAAGACCTTTTAAAAAAAAAATAAGTATATAGCTATTTTTCGTATTCTTGTCGAATGAATTTTTTGTAGCTACATTTACACCGATGAACACGCTGGAGCAATTGCCTAATGTTAGATACAGTACAGTGAGCCAAAATAACCAAAATTAAGACACCTATATCTTTTTAGAACCTTTAAAAAAAAATAAAATAAGTAATTAGCTATTTTTCGTATTCTTGCCGTATGAATTTTTTTAAGCTTCATTTACACCGATGAACACGAAGGAGCAATTGCTCAATGTTAAGTACAATACATTGAGCCAAAATGAGCAAAATAAAGGCACCTATATCTTTTTAAAACCTTTAAAAAAAATAAAATAAGTAAATAGCTATTTTTCTTATTCTTGTCGAATGAATTTTTTTTAGCCACATTTACACCGATGAACACGCAAGAACAATTGCTCAATGTTAAGTACAATACAATGAGCCAAAATAAGCAAAATTAAGACACCTATATCTTTTTAAAACCTTTAAAAAAAATAAAATAAGTAAATAGCTATTTTTCTTATTCTTGTCGAATGAATTTTTTTTAGCTACATTTACACCGATGAACACGCAGGAGCAATTGGTCAATGTTAAGTACAATACATTGATCCAAAATAAGCAAAATTAAGACACTCATATCATATCAAGACCTTTAAAAAAAAAAATAAGTATATAGCTATTTTTCGTATTCTTGTCGAATGAATTTTTTGTAGCTACATTTACACCGATGAACACGCTGGAGCAATTGCATAATGTTAGATACAATACAATGAGCCAAAAAAAGCAAAATTAAGACACCTATATCTTTTTAATACCTTTAAAAAAAATAAAATAAGTAATTAGCTATTTTTCGTATTCTTGCCGTATGAATTTTTTTAAGCTATATTTACACCGATGAACACGCAGGAGCAATTGCTCAATGTTAAGTACAATACATTGAGCCAAAATAAGCAAAATAAAGACACCTATATCTTTTTAAAACCTTTAAAAAAAAATAAGTAAATAGCTATTTTTCTTATTCTTGTCGAATGAATTTTTTTTAGCCACATTTACGCCGATGAACACGCAGGAACAATTGCTCAGTGTTAAGAACAATACATTGAGCCAAAATAAGCAAAATTAAGACACCTATATCTTTTTAAAACCTTTAAAAAAAATAAAATAAGCAAATAGCTATTTTTCTTATTCTTGTCGAATGAATTTTTTTTAGCTACATTTACACCGATGAACACGCAGGAGCAATTGCTCAATGTTAAGTACAATACAATGAGCCAAAATAAGCAAAATTAAGACACTCATATCATATCAAGACCTTAAAAAAAAAAAATAAGTATATAGCTATTTTTCGTATTCTTGTCGAATGAATTTTTTGTAGCTACATTTACACCGATGAACACGCTGGAGCAATTGCCTAATGTTAGATACAGTACAGTGAGCCAAAATAAGCAAAATTAAAACACCTATATCTTTTTAAAACCTTTAAAAAAAATAAAATAAGTAAATAGCTATTTTTCTTATTCTTGTCGAATGAATTTTTTTTAGCTACATTTACACCGATGAACACGCAGGAGCAATTGCTCAATGTTAAGTACAATACAATGAGCCAAAATAAGCAAAATTAAGACACCTATATCTTTTTAAAACCTTTAAAAAAAATAAAATAAGTAATTAGCTATTTTTCGTATTCTTGCCGTATGAATTTTTTTAAGCTACATTTACACCGATGAACACGCATGAGCAATTGCTCAATGTTAAGTACAATACATGGAGCCAAAATAAGCAAAATAAAGACACCTATATCTTTTTAAAACCTTTAAAAAAAAAAAATAAGTAAATAGCTATTTTTCTTATTCTTGTCGAATGAATTTTTTTTAGCCACATTTACACCGATGAACACGCAATAACAATTGCTCAATGTTAAGTACAATACAGTGAGCCAAAATTAGCAAAATTAAGACACCTATATCTTTTTAAAACCTTTAAAAAAATAAAATAAGTAAATAGCTATTTTTCTTATTCTTGTCGAATGAATTTTTTTCAGCTACATTTACACCGATGAACACGCAGGAGCAATTGCTCAATGTTAAGTACAATACAATGAGCCAAAATAAGCAAAATTAAGACACTCATATCATATCAAGACCTTTAAATAAAAAAATAAGTATATAGCTATTTTTCGTATTCTTGTCGAATGAATTTTTTGTAGCTACATTTACACCGATGAACACGCTGGAGCAATTGCCTAATGTTAGATACAGTACAGTGAGCCAAAATAAGCAAAATTAAGACACCTATATCTTTTTAAAACCTTCAAAAAAAAATAAAATAAGTAATTAGCTATTTTTCGTATTCTTGCCGTATGAATTTTTTTAAGCCACATTTACACCGATGAACACGCAAGAACAATCGCTCAATGTTAAGTACAATACAATGAGCCAAAATAAGCAAAATTAAGACACCTATATCTTTTGAAAACCTTTAAAAAAAATAAAATAAGTAATTAGCTATTTTTCGTATTCTTGCCGTATGAATTTTTTTTAGCTACATTTACACCGATGAACACGCAGGAGCAATTGCTCAATGTTAAGTACGATACAATGAGCCAAAATAAGCAAAATTAAGACACTCATATCATATCAAGACCTTTAAAAAAAAAAATAAGTATATAGCTATTTTTCGTATTCTTGTCGAATGAATTTTTTGTAGCTACATTTACACCGATGAACACGCTGGAGCAATTGCCTAATGTTAGATACAGTACAATGAGCCAATCAGGAGCAATTGCTCAATGTTAAGTTCAATACAATGAGCCAAAATAAGCAAAATTAAGACACCGTATCATATCAAGACCTTTAAAAAAAATAAAATAAGGAAATAGCTATTTTTTTTATTCTTGTCGAATGAATTTTTTTAGCAACATTTAAACCGATGAACACGCAGGAGCAATTGCTCAATGTCAAGTACAATACAACGAGCCAAAATAAGCAAAATTAAGACACCTATATCTTTTTAAAACCTTTAAAAAAATAAAATAAATAAATAGCTATTTTTCCTATTCTTGTCGAATGAATTTTTTTTAGCTTCATTTACACCGATGAACACGCAGGAGCAATTGCTTTATGTTAAGTACAATGCAATGAGCCAAAATAAGCCAAATTAAGACACCCGTGTCATATCAAGACCTTAAAAAAAAAAAAAATAAGTATATAGCTATTTTTCTTATTCTTGTCGAATGAATTTTTTGTAGCTACATTTACACCGATGAACACGCAGGAGCAAGTGGCCAATGTTAAGTACAATACAATGAGCCTAAATAAGCAAAATTAAGACACCTATATCTTTATAAGACCTTTAAAAAAAATAAAATAAGTAAATAGCTATTTTTCTTATTCTTGCCGAATGAATTTTTTTTAGCCACATTTACACCGATGAACACGCATGAACAATTGCTCAATGTTAAGTTCAATACAATGAGCCAAAATAAGCAAAATTAAGACACCGTTATCATATCAAGACCTATAAAAAAAAAAAAATAAGTAAATAGCTATTTTTTTTATTCTTGTCGAATGAATTTTTTTAGCAACATTTAAACCGATAAACACGCAGGAGGAATTGCTCAATGTCAAGTACAATAAAATGAGCCAAAATAAGCAAAATTAAGACACCTATATCTTTTAAAAACCTTTAAAAAAATAAAATAAGTAAATAGCTATTTTTCCTATTCTTGTCGAATGAATTTTTTTTAGCTACATTTACACCGATGAACACGCAGGAGCAATTGCTCAATGTTAAGTACAATACAATGAGCCAAAATAAGCCAAATTAAGACACCCGTGTCATATCAAGACCTTTAAAAAAAAAAAAATAAGTATATAGCTATTTTTCTTATTCTTGTCGAATGAATTTTTTGTAGCTACATTTACACCGATGTACAAGCAGGAGCAAGTGGTCAATGTTAAGTACAATACATTGAGCCAAAATAAGCAAAATTAAGACACCTTTATCTTTTTGAAACCTTTAAAAAAAATAAAATAAGTAATTAGCTATTTTTCTTATTCTTGTCGAATGAATTTTTTTTAGCCACATTTACACCGATGAACACACAGGAACAATTGCTCAATGTTAAGTACAATACATTGAGCCAAAATAAGCAAAATAAAGACACCTGTATCTTTTTAAAACCTTTAAAAAAAATAAATTAAGTAAATAGCTATTTTTCTTATTCTTGTCGAATGAATTTTTTTTAGCAACATTTAAACCGATGAACACGCAGGAACAATTGCTCAATGTTAAGTACGATACAATGAGCCAAAATAAGCAAAATTAAGACACCTATATCTTTTTAAAACCTTTAAAAAAATAAAATAAGTAAATAGCTATTTTTCTTATTCTTGTCGAATGAATTTTTTTTAGCTACATTTACACCGATGAACACGCAGGAGCAAGTGGTTAATGTTAAGTACAATACAGTGAGCCTTAATAAGCAAAATTAAGACACCTATATCTTTTTAAGACCTTTAAAAAAAAAATAAGTAAATAGCTATTTTTCTTATTCTTGTCGAATGAATTTTTTTTAGCAACATTTACACCGATGAACACGCAGGAACAATTGCTCAATGTTAAGTACAATACAATGAGCCAAAATAAGCAAAACTAAGACACCTATATCTTTTTAAAACCTTTAAAAAAAATAAAATAAGTAAATAGCTATTTTTCATATTCTTGTCGAATGAATTTTTTTTAGCTACATTTACACCGATGAACACGCAGGAGCAAGTGGCCAATGTTAAGTACAATACAGTGAGCCTAAATAAGCAAAATTAAGACACTCATATCATATCAAGACCTTTTAAAAAAAAAATAAGTATATAGCTATTTTTCGTATTCTTGTCGAATGAATTTTTTGTAGCTACATTTACACCGATGAACACGCTGGAGCAATTGCCTAATGTTAGATACAGTACAGTGAGCCAAAATAAGCAAAATTAAGACACCTATATCTTTTTAAAACCTTTAAAAAAATAAAATAAGTAAATAGCTATTTTTCTTATTCTTGTCGAATGAATTTTTTTTAGCTACATTTACACCGATGAACACGCAGGAGCAAGTGGTGAATGTTAAGTACAATACAGTGAGCCTTAATAAGCAAAATTAAGACACCTATATCTTTTTAAGACCTTTAAAAAAAAAAATAAGTAAATAGCTATTTTTCTTATTCTTGTCGAATGAAATTTTTTTAGCTACATTTACACCGATGAACACGCAGGAACAATTGCTCAATGTTAAGTACAATACAATGAGCCAAAATAAGCAAAACTAAGACACCTATATCTTTTTAAAACCTTTAAAAAAAATAAAATAAGTAAATAGCTATTTTTCATATTCTTGTCGAATGAATTTTTTTTAGCTACATTTACACCGATGAACACGCAGGAGCAAGTGGCCAATGTTAAGTACAATACAGTGAGCCTAAACAAGCAAAATTAAGACACTCATATCATATCAAGACCTTTAAAAAAAAAAATAAGTATATAGCTATTTTTCGTATTCTTGTCGAATGAATTTTTTGTAGCTACATTTACACCGATGAACACGCTGGAGCAATTGCCTAATGTTAGATACAGTACAGTGAGCCAAAATAAGCAAAACTAAGACACCTATATCTTTTTAAAACCTTTAAAAAAAATAAAATAAGTAATTAGCTATTTTTCGTATTCTTGCCGTTTGAATTTTTTCAAGCTACATTTACACCGATGAACACGCAGGAGCAATTTCTCAATGTTAAGTACAATACAATGAGCCAAAATAAGCAAAACAAAGACACCTATATTTTTTTAAAACCTTTAAAAAAAATAAAATAAGTAAATAGCTATTTTTCTTATTCTTGTCGAATGAATTTTTTTTAGCTACATTTACACCGATGAACACGCAGGAACAATTGCTCAATGTTAAGTACAATACAATGAGCCAAAATAAGCCAAATTAAGACACCCGTGTCATATCAAGACCTTTAAAAAAATAAAATAAGTATATAGCTATTTTTCGTATTCTTGTCGAATGAATTTTTTGTAGCTACATTTACACCGATGTACAAGCAGGAGCAAGTGGTCAATGTTAAGTACAATACAATGAGCCTAAATAAGCAAAATTAAGACACCTATATCTTTTAAAGACCTTTAAAAAAAATAAAATAAGTAAATAGCTATTTTTCTTATTCTTGTCGAATGAATTTTTTTTAGCTACATTTACACCGATGAACACGCAGGAGCAATTGCTCAATGTTAAGTACAATACAATGAGCCACAATAAGCAAAATTAAGACACCCTTATGATATCAAGACCTTTAAAAAAAATAAAATAAGTAAATAGCTATTTTTTTTATTCTTGTCGAATGAATTTTTTTTAGCTACATTTACACCGATGAACATGCAGGAGCAATTGCTCAATGTTAGTGCAATACAATGAGGCAAAATAAGCAAAATTAAGACACCCATATCATTTCAAGACCTTTAAAAAAAATAAAATAAGGAAATATCTATTTTTCTTATTCTTGTCGAATGAATTTTTTTTAGCTACATTTACACCTGTGAACTCGCAGGAGCAATTGCTCAATCTTAAGCACAATACGGTGAGCCAAAATAAGCAAAATAAAGACTCCCATATCATATCAAGACCTTTAAAAAAAATAAAATAAGTAAATAGCTATTTTTCTGATTCCTGTCGAATGAATTTTTTTTAGCTACATTTACACCGATGAACACGCAGAAGCAAATGCTCAATGTTAAGTCCAATACAGTGAGCCAAAATAAGCAAAATTAAGACACCTATATCTTTTGAAGACCTTTAAAAAAATAAAATAAGTAAATAGCTATTTTTCTGATTCCTGTCGAATGAATTTTTTTTAGCTACATTTACACCTTTGAACACGCAAAAGCAACTGCTCAATGTTACGAACAATACAATGAGCCAAAATAAGCAAAATTAAGACACCCATATCATTTCAAGACCTTTAAAAAAAAAAAAATAAGTAAATAGCTATTTTTCTTATTCATGTCAAATGAATTTTTTTTAGCTACAATTACACCGAAGAACACGCAGGAGCAATTGCTTAATGTTAGGTACAATACAGTGAGCCGAAATAAGCAAAATTATGACACCCATATCATATTAAGACCTTTAAAAAAAATAAAATAAGTATATAGCTATTTTTCGTATTCTTGGCGAATGAATTTTTTTTAGCTACATTTACACCTGTGAACTCGCAGGAGCAATTGCTCAATCTTAAGCACAATACGGTGAGCCAAAATAAGCAAAATAAAGACTCCCATATCATATCAAGACCTTTAAAAAAAATAAAATAAGTAAATAGCTATTTTTCTGATTCCTGTCGAATGAATTTTTTTTAGCTACATTTACACCGATGAACACGCAGAAGCAAATGCTCAATGTTACGTACAATACAGTGAGCCAAATTAAGCAAAATTAAGACACCTATATCTTTTGAAGACCTTTAAAAAAATAAAATAAGTAAATAGCTATTTTTCTGATTCCTGTCGAATGAATTTTTTTTAGCTACATTTACACCTTTGAACACGCAAAAGCAACTGCTCAATGTTACGAACAATACAATGAGCCAAAATAAGCAAAATTAAGACACCTATATCTTTTTAAGACCTTTAAAAAAAAAAATAAGTAAATAGCTATTTTTCTTATTCTTGTCGAATGAATTTTTTTTAGCTACATTTACACCGATGAACACGCAGGAACAATTGCTCAATGTTAAGTACAATACAATGAGCCAAAATAAGCAAAACTAAGACACCTATATCTTTTTAAAACCTTTAAAAAAAATAAAATAAGTAAATAGCTATTTTTCATATTCTTGTCGAATGAATTTTTTTTAGCTACATTTACACCGATGAACACGCAGGAGCAAGTGGCCAATGTTAAGTACAATACAGTGAGCCTAAATAAGCAAAATTAAGACACTCATATCATATCAAGACCTTTAAAAAAAAAAATAAGTATATAGCTATTTTTTTTATTCTTGTCGAATGAATTTTTTGTAGCTACATTTACACCGATGAACACGCTGGAGCAATTGCCTAATGTTAGATACAGTACAGTGAGCCAAAATAAGCAAAATTAAGACACCTATATCTTTTTAAAACCTTTAAAAAAAATAAAATAAGTAATTAGCTATTTTTCGTATTCTTGCCGTTTGAATTTTTTCAAGCTACATTTACACCGATGAACACGCAGGAGCAATTTCTCAATGTTTAGTACAATACAATGAGCCAAAATAAGCAAAACAAAGACACCTATATTTTTTTAAAACCTTTAAAAAAAATAAAATAAGTAAATAGCTATTTTTCTTATTCTTGTCGAATGAATTTTTTTTAGCTACATTTACACCGATGAACACGCAGGAACAATTGCTCAATGTTAAGTACAATACAATGAGCCAAAATAAGCCAAATTAAGACACCCGTGTCATATCAAGACCTTTAAAAAAATAAAATAAGTATATAGCTATTTTTCGTATTCTTGTCGAATGAATTTTTTGTAGCTACATTTACACCGATGTACAAGCAGGAGCAAGTGGTCAATGTTAAGTACAATACAATGAGCCTAAATAAGCAAAATTAAGACACCTATATCTTTTAAAGACCTTTAAAAAAAATAAAATAAGTAAATAGCTATTTTTCTTATTCTTGTCGAATGAATTTTTTTTAGCTACATTTACACCGATGAACACGCAGGAGCAATTGCTCAATGTTAAGTACAATACAATGAGCCTTAATAAGCAAAATTAAGACACCTATATCTTTTTAAGACCTTTAAAAAAAAAAATAAGTAAATAGCTATTTTTCTTATTCTTGTCGAATGAATTTTTTTTAGCTACATTTACACCGATGAACACGCAGGAACAATTGCTCAATGTTAAGTACAATACAATGAGCCTTAATAAGCAAAATTAAGACACCTATATCTTTTTAAGACCTTTAAAAAAATAAAATAAGTATATAGCTATTTTTCGTATTCTTGTCGAATGAATTTTTTGTAGCTACATTTACACCGATGTACAAGCAGGAGCAAGTGGTCAATGTTAAGTACAATACAATGAGCCTAAATAAGCAAAATTAAGACACCTATATCTTTTAAAGACCTTTAAAAAAAATAAAATAAGTAAATAGCTATTTTTCTTATTCTTGTCGAATGAATTTTTTTTAGCTACATTTACACCGATGAACACGCAGGAGCAATTGCTCAATGTTAAGTACAATACAATGAGCCACAATAAGCAAAATTAAGACACCCTTATGATATCAAGACCTTTAAAAAAAATAAAATAAGTAAATAGCTATTTTTTTTATTCTTGTCGAATGAATTTTTTTTAGCTACATTTACACCGATGAACATGCAGGAGCAATTGCTCAATGTTAGTGCAATACAATGAGGCAAAATAAGCAAAATTAAGACACCCATATCATTTCAAGACCTTTAAAAAAAATAAAATAAGGAAATATCTATTTTTCTTATTCTTGTCGAATGAATTTTTTTTAGCTACATTTACACCTGTGAACTCGCAGGAGCAATTGCTCAATCTTAAGCACAATACGGTGAGCCAAAATAAGCAAAATAAAGACTCCCATATCATATCAAGACCTTTAAAAAAAATAAAATAAGTAAATAGCTATTTTTCTGATTCCTGTCGAATGAATTTTTTTTAGCTACATTTACACCGATGAACACGCAGAAGCAAATGCTCAATGTTAAGTCCAATACAGTGAGCCAAAATAAGCAAAATTAAGACACCTATATCTTTTGAAGACCTTTAAAAAAATAAAATAAGTAAATAGCTATTTTTCTGATTCCAGTCGAATGAATTTTTTTTAGCTACATTTACACCTTTGAACACGCAAAAGCAACTGCTCAATGTTACGAACAATACAGTGAGCCAAAATAAGCAAAATTAAGACACCCATATCATTTCAAGACCTTTAAAAAAAAAAAAATAAGTAAATAGCTATTTTTCTTATTCATGTCAAATGAATTTTTTTTAGCTACAATTACACCGAAGAACACGCAGGAGCAATTGCTTAATGTTAGGTACAATACAGTGAGCCGAAATAAGCAAAATTATGACACCCATATCATATTAAGACCTTTAAAAAAAATAAAATAAGTATATAGCTATTTTTCGTATTCTTGGCGAATGAATTTTTTTTAGCTACATTTACACCTGTGAACTCGCAGGAGCAATTGCTCAATCTTAAGCACAATACGGTGAGCCAAAATAAGCAAAATAAAGACTCCCATATCATATCAAGACCTTTAAAAAAAATAAAATAAGTAAATAGCTATTTTTCTGATTCCTGTCGAATGAATTTTTTTTAGCTACATTTACACCGATGAACACGCAGAAGCAAATGCTCAATGTTACGTACAATACAGTGAGCCAAATTAAGCAAAATTAAGACACCTATATCTTTTGAAGACCTTTAAAAAAATAAAATAAGTAAATAGCTATTTTTCTGATTCCTGTCGAATGAATTTTTTTTAGCTACATTTACACCTTTGAACACGCAAAAGCAACTGCTCAATGTTACGAACAATACAATGAGCCAAAATAAGCAAAATTAAGACACCTATATCTTTTTAAGACCTTTAAAAAAAAAATAAGTAAATAGCTATTTTTCTTATTCTTGTCGAATGAATTTTTTTTAGCTACATTTACACCGATGAACACGCAGGAACAATTGCTCAATGTTAAGTACAATACAATGAGCCAAAATAAGCAAAACTAAGACACCTATATCTTTTTAAAACCTTTAAAAAAAATAAAATAAGTAAATAGCTATTTTTCATATTCTTGTCGAATGAATTTTTTTTAGCTACATTTACACCGATGAACACGCAGGAGCAAGTGGCCAATGTTAAGTACAATACAGTGAGCCTAAATAAGCAAAATTAAGACACTCATATCATATCAAGACCTTTAAAAAAAAAAATAAGTATATAGCTATTTTTCGTATTCTTGTCGAATGAATTTTTTGTAGCTACATTTACACCGATGAACACGCTGGAGCAATTGCCTAATGTTAGATACAGTACAGTGAGCCAAAATAAGCAAAATTAAGACACCTATATCTTTTTAAAACCTTTAAAAAAAATAAAATAAGTAATTAGCTATTTTTCGTATTCTTGCCGTTTGAATTTTTTCAAGCTACATTTACACCGATGAACACGCAGGAGCAATTTCTCAATGTTAAGTACAATACAATGAGCCAAAATAAGCAAAACAAAGACACCTATATTTTTTTAAAACCTTTAAAAAAAATAAAATAAGTAAATAGCTATTTTTCTTATTCTTGTCGAATGAATTTTTTTTAGCTACATTTACACCGATGAACACGCAGGAACAATTGCTCAATGTTAAGTACAATACAATGAGCCAAAATAAGCCAAATTAAGACACCCGTGTCATATCAAGACCTTTAAAAAAATAAAATAAGTATATAGCTATTTTTCGTATTCTTGTCGAATGAATTTTTTGTAGCTACATTTACACCGATGTACAAGCAGGAGCAAGTGGTCAATGTTAAGTACAATACAATGAGCCTAAATAAGCAAAATTAAGACACCTATATCTTTTAAAGACCTTTAAAAAAAATAAAATAAGTAAATAGCTATTTTTTTTATTCTTGTCGAATGAATTTTTTTTAGCTACATTTACACCGATGAACATGCAGGAGCAATTGCTCAATGTTAGTGCAATACAATGAGGCAAAATAAGCAAAATTAAGACACCCATATCATTTCAAGACCTTTAAAAAAAATAAAATAAGGAAATATCTATTTTTCTTATTCTTGTCGAATGAATTTTTTTTAGCTACATTTACACCTGTGAACTCGCAGGAGCAATTGCTCAATCTTAAGCACAATACGGTGAGCCAAAATAAGCAAAATAAAGACTCCCATATCATATCAAGACCTTTAAAAAAAATAAAATAAGTAAATAGCTATTTTTCTGATTCCTGTCGAATGAATTTTTTTTAGCTACATTTACACCGATGAACACGCAGAAGCAAATGCTCAATGTTAAGTCCAATACAGTGAGCCAAAATAAGCAAAATTAAGACACCTATATCTTTTGAAGACCTTTAAAAAAATAAAATAAGTAAATAGCTATTTTTCTGATTCCTGTCGAATGAATTTTTTTTAGCTACATTTACACCTTTGAACACGCAAAAGCAACTGCTCAATGTTACGAACAATACAATGAGCCAAAATAAGCAAAATTAAGACACCCATATCATTTCAAGACCTTTAAAAAAAAAAAAATAAGTAAATAGCTATTTTTCTTATTCATGTCAAATGAATTTTTTTTAGCTACAATTACACCGAAGAACACGCAGGAGCAATTGCTTAATGTTAGGTACAATACAGTGAGCCGAAATAAGCAAAATTATGACACCCATATCATATTAAGACCTTTAAAAAAAATAAAATAAGTATATAGCTATTTTTCGTATTCTTGGCGAATGAATTTTTTTTAGCTACATTTACACCTGTGAACTCGCAGGAGCAATTGCTCAATCTTAAGCACAATACGGTGAGCCAAAATAAGCAAAATAAAGACTCCCATATCATATCAAGACCTTTAAAAAAAATAAAATAAGTAAATAGCTATTTTTCTGATTCCTGTCGAATGAATTTTTTTTAGCTACATTTACACCGATGAACACGCAGAAGCAAATGCTCAATGTTACGTACAATACAGTGAGCCAAATTAAGCAAAATTAAGACACCTATATCTTTTGAAGACCTTTAAAAAAATAAAATAAGTAAATAGCTATTTTTCTGATTCCTGTCGAATGAATTTTTTTTAGCTACATTTACACCTTTGAACACGCAAAAGCAACTGCTCAATGTTACGAACAATACAATGAGCCAAAATAAGCAAAATTAAGACACCCATATCATTTCAAGACCTTTAAAAAAAAAAAAATAAGTAAATAGCTATTTTTCTTATTCATGTCAAATGAATTTTTTTTAGCTACAATTACACCGAAGAACACGCAGGAGCAATTGCTTAATGTTAGGTACAATACAGTGAGCCGAAATAAGCAAAATTATGACACCCATATCATATTAAAACCTTTAAAAAAAATAAAATAAGTATATAGCTATTTTTCGTATTCTTGGCGAATGAATTTTTTTCAGCTACATTTACACGGATGAACATGCAGGAGCAATAGTTAAATGTTTAGTACAATACAATGAGCCAAAATAAGCAAAATTAAGACACCCGTGTTATATCAAGACCTTAAAAAAAATAAAATAAGTATATAGCTATTTTTCTGATTCCTGTCGAATGAATTTTGTTTAGCTCCATTTACACCGATGAACACGCAGGAGCAATTGGTCAATATTAAATACAATACAGTGAGCCTAAATAACCAAAATTAAGACGCCTATATCTTTTTAAGACCTTTAAAAAAAGAAAATAACGAAATAGCTATTTTTCTTATTCTTGTCGAATGAATTTTTTGTAGCTACATTTACACCGACGAACACGCAGGAGCAATTGCTCAATGTTAGGTGCAATACAGTGAGCCAACATAAGCAAAATTAAGACACCTATATCTTTTTAAGACCTTTAAAAAAAAAATAACTAAATTGCTATTTTTCTTATTCTTGTCTTGTGAATTTTTAGTAGCTACATTTACACCGATGAACACGCAGGAGCATTTGCCCAATGTTAGGTACAATACAATGAGCCAAAATAAGTAAAATTAGGACACCTATATCTTTTAAAGACCTTTAAAAAAATAAAATAAGTAAATAGCTATTTTTCTGATTCCTGTCGAATGAATTTTTTTTAGCTACATTTACACCGATCAACTCGCAGGAGCAATTGCTCGATCTTAAGTACAAAACGGTGAGCCAAAATAAGCAAAATAAAGACTCCCATATCATATCAAGACCTTTAAAAAAAATAAAATAAGTAAATAGCTATTTTTCTTATTCTTGTCGAATGAATTTTTTTTAGCTACATTTACACCTATGAACTCGCAGGAGCAATTGCTCGATCTTAATTACAATACGGTGAGCCAAAATAAGCAAAAAAAAGACTCCCATATCATATCAAGACCTTTAAAAAAAAATAAAATAAGTAAATAGCTATTTTTCTGATTCCTGTCGAATGAATTTTTTTTAGCTACATTTACACCGATGAACACGCAGGAGCAAGTGGCCAATGTTAAGTATAATACAATGAGCCTAAATAAGCAAAATTAAGACACCTATATCTTTTTAAGACCTTTAAAGAAAATAAAATAAGTAAATAGCTATTTTTCTTATTCTTGTCGAATGAATTTTTAATAGCTACATTTACACCGGCGAACACGCAGGAGCAAGTGGCCAATGTTAAGTACAATACAATGAGCCAAAATAAGCAAAATTAAGACACCTATATCTTTTTAAAACCTTTAAAAAAATAAAATAAGTAAATAGCGATTTTTCTTATTCTTGTCGAATGAATTTTTTTTAGCCACATTTACACCGATGAACACGCAGAAGCAATTGCTCAATGTTAATTACAATACAATGAATCTATATAAGCCAAATTAAGACACCCGTGTCATATCAAGACCTTTAAAAAAAATAAAATAAGTATATAGCTATTTATCGTATTGTTGTCGAATGAATTTTTTGTAGCTACATTTACACCGATGAACACGCAGGAGCAATTGCGCAATGTTAAATACAATACAATGAATCTATATAAGCCAAATTAAGACACCCTTGTCATATCAAGACCTTTAAAAAAAATTAAATAAGTATATAGCTATTTTTCGTATTCTTGTCGAATGAATTTTTTGTAGCTACATTTACACCGATGAACACGCAGGAGCAAGTGGCAAATGTTAAGTATAATACAATGAGCCTAAATAAGCAAAATTAAGACACCTTTATCTTTTAAAGACCTTTAAAGAAAATAAAATAAGTAAATAGCTATTTTTCTTATTCTTGTCGAATGAATTTTTTATAGCTACATTTACACCGGCGAACACGCAGGAGAAAGTGGCCAATGTTAAGTACAATACAATGAGCCAAAATAAGCAAAATTAAGACACCTATATCTTTTTAAAACCTTTAAAAAAATAAAATAAGTAAATAGCTATTTTTCTTATTCTTGTCGAATGAATTTTTTTTAGCCACATTTACACCGATGAACACGCAGGAGCAATTGTTCAATGTTAAGTACGATACAATGAGCCAAAATAAGCAAAATTAAGACACCTATATCTTTTTAAAACCTTTAAAAAAATAAAATAAGTATATAGCTATTTATCGTATTGTTGTCGAATGAATTTTTTGTAGCTACATTTACACCGATGAACACGCAGGAGCAAGTGGTCAATGTTAAGTACAATACAGTGAGCCTTAATAAGCAAAATTAAGACACCTATATCTTTTTAAGACCTTTAAAAAAAAAAAATAACTAAATAGCTGTTTTTCTTATTCTTGTCGAATGAATTTTTTTTAGCTACATTTACACCGATGAACACGCAGGAACAATTGCTCAATGTTAAGTACAATACATTGAGCCAAAATAAGCAAAAGTAAGACACCTATATCTTTTTAAAACCTTTAAAAAAAATAAAATAAGTAAATAGCTGTTTTTCATATTCTTGTCGAATGAATTTTTTTAGCTACATTTACACCGATGATCACGCAGGAGCAAGTGGTCAATGTTAAGTACAATACAGTGAGCCTAAATAAGCAAAATTAAGACACTCATATCATATCAAGACCTTTAAAAAAAAAAAATAAGTATATAGCTATTTTTCGTATTCTTGTCGAATGAATTTTTTGTAGCTACATTTACACCGATGAACACGCTGGAGCAATTGCCTAATGTTAGATTCAGTACAATGAGCCAAAATAAGCAAAATTAAGACACCTATATCTTTTTAAAACCTTTAAAAAAAATAAAATAAGTAATTAGCTATTTTTCGTATTCTTGCCGTTTGAATTTTTTCAAGCTACATTTACACCGATGAACACGCAGGAGCAATTTCTCAATGTTAAGTACAATACAATGAGCCAAAATAAGCAAAATAAGGACACCTATATTTTTTTAAAACCTTTAAAAAAAATAAAATAAGTAAATAGCTATTTTTCTTATTCTTGTCGAATGAATTTTTTTTAGCTACATTTACACCGATGAACACGCTGGAACAATTGCTCAATGTTAAGTACAATACAATGAGCCAAAATAAGCCAAATTAAGACACCAGTGTCATATCAAGACCTTTAAAAAAATAAAATAAGTATATAGCTATTTTTCGTATTCTTGTCGAATGAATTTTTTGTAGCTACATTTACACCGATGTACAAGCAGGAGCAAGTGGTCAATGTTAAGTACAATACAATGAGCCTAAATAAGCAAAATTAAGACACCTATATCTTTTAAAGACCTTTAAAAAAAATAAAATAAGTAAATAGCTATTTTTCTTATTCTTGTCGAATGAATTTTTTTTAGCTACATTTACACCGATGAACACGCAGGAGCAATTGCTCAATGTTAAGTACAATACAATGAGCCACAATAAGCAAAATTAAGACACCCTTATGATATCAAGACCTTTAAAAAAAATAAAATAAGTAAATAGCTATTTTTTTTATTCTTTTCGAATGAATTTTTTTTAGCATTATTTAAACCGATGAACACGCAGGAGCAATTGCTCAATGTCAAGTACAATACAATGAGCCAAAATAAGCAAAATTAAGACACCTATATCTTTTTAAAACCTTTAAAAAAATAAAATAAGTAAATAGCTATTTTTCTTATTCTTGTCGAATGAATTTTTTTTAGCCACATTTACACCGATGAACACGCAGGAGCTATTGCGCAATGTTAAATACAATACAATGAATCTATATAAGCCAAATTAAGACACCCGTGTCATATCAAGACCTTTAAAAAAAATTAAATAAGTATAAAGCTATTTTTCGTATTCTTGTCGAATGAATTTTTTGTAGCTACATTTACACCGATGAACACGCAGGAGCAAGTGGCCAATGTTAAGTATAATACAATGAGCCTAAATAAGCAAAATTAAGACACCTATATCTTTTTAAGACCTTTAAAGAAAATAAAATAAGTAAATAGCTATTTTTCTTATTCTTGTCGAATGAATTTTTTATAGCTACATTTACACCGTCGAACACGCAGGAGCAAGTGGCCAATGTTAAGTACAATACAATGAGCCTAAATAAGCAAAATTAAGACACCTATATCTTTTTAAGACCTTTAAAAAAATAAAATAAGTAAATAGCTATTTTTCTTATTCTTGTCGAATGAATTTTTTTTAGCTACATTTACACCGATGAACACGCAGGAGCAATTGTTCAATGTTAAGTACGATACAATGAGCCAAAATAAGCAAAATTAAGACACCTATATCTTTTTAAAACCTTTAAAAAAATAAAATAAGTAAAAAGCTATTTTTCTTATTCTTGTCGAATGAATTTTTTTTAGCTACATTTACACCGATGAACACGCAGGAGCAAGTGGTCAATGTTAAGTACAATACAGTGAGCCTTAATAAGCAAAATTAAGACACCTATATCTTTTTAAGACCTTTAAAAAAAAAAAATAAGTAAATAGCTGTTTTTCTTATTCTTGTCGAATGAATTTTTTTTAGCTACATTTACACCGATGAACACGCAGGAACAATTGCTCAATGTTAAGTACAATACAATGAGCCAAAATAAGCAAAACTAAGACACCTACATCTTTTTAAAACCTTTAAAAAAAATAAAATAAGTAATTAGCTGTTTTTCATATTCTTGTCGAATGAATTTTTTTTAGCTACATTTACACCGATGAACACGCAGGAGCAAGTGGTCAATGTTAAGTACAATACAGTGAGCCTAAATAAGCAAAATTAAGACACTCATATCATATCAAGACCTTTAAAAAAAAAAAATTAAGTTTATAGCTATTTTTCGTATTCTTGTCGAATGAATTTTTTGTAGCTACATTTACACCGATGAACACGCTGGAGCAATGGCCTAATGTTAGATACAGTACAATGAGCCAAAATAAGCAAAATTAAGACACCTATATCTTTTTAAAACCTTTAAAAAAATAAAATAAGTAATTAGCTATTTTTCGTATTCTTGCCGTTTGAATTTTTTCAAGCTACATTTACACCGATGAACACGCAGGAGCAATTTCTCAATGTTAAGTACAATACAATGAGCCAAAATAAGCAAAATAAAGACACCTATATTTTTTTAAAACCTTTAAAAAAAATAAAATAAGTAAATAGCTATTTTTCTTATTCTTGTCGAATGAATTTTTTTTAGCTACATTTACACCGATGAACACGCAGGAACAATTGCTCAATGTTAAGTACAATACAATGAGCCAAAATAAGCCAAATTAAGACACCCGTGTCATATCAAGACCTTTAAAAAAATAAAATAAGTATATAGCTATTTTTCGTATTCTTGTCGAATGAATTTTTTGTAGCTACATTTACACCGATGTACAAGCAGGAGCAAGTGGTCAATGTTAAGTACAATACAATGAGCCTAAATAAGCAAAATTAAGACACCTATATCTTTTAAAGACCTTTAAAAAAAATAAAATAAGTAAATAGCTATTTTTCTTATTCTTGTCGAATGAATTTTTTTTAGCTACATTTACACCGATGAACACGCAGGAGCAATTGCTCAATGTTAAGTACAATACAATGAGCCACAATAAGCAAAATTAAGACACCCTAATGATATCAAGACCTTTAAAAAAAATAAAATAAGTAAATAGCTATTTTTTTTATTCTTGTCGAATGAATTTTTTTTAGCATTATTTAAACCGATGAACACGCAGGAGCAATTGCTCAATATTAAGTACAATACAATGAGCCAAAATAAGCAAAATTAAGACACCTACATCTTTTTAAAACCTTTAAAAAAATAAAATAAGTAAATAGCTATTTTTCTTATTCTTGTCGAATGAATTTTTTTTAGCCACATTTACACCGATGAACACGCAGGAGCAATTGCGCAATGTTAAATACAATACAATGAATCTATATAAGCCAAATTACGACACCCGTGTCATATCAAGACCTTTAAAAAAAATTAAATAAGTATAAAGCTATTTTTCTTATTCTTGTCGAATGAATTTTTTATAGCTACATTTACACCGGCGAACACGCAGGAGCAAGTGGCCAATGTTAAGTACAATACAATGAGCCTAAATAAGCAAAATTAAGACACCTATATCTTTTTAAGACCTTTAAAAAAATAAAATAAGTAAATAGCTATTTTTCTTATTCTTATCGAATGAATTTTTTTTAGCTACATTTACACCGATGAACACGCAGGAACAATTGCTCATTGTTAAGTACAATACGTTGAGCCAAAATAAGCAAAATTAAGGCACCTATATCTTTTTAAAACCTTTAAAAAAAATAAAATAAGTAAATAGCTATTTTTCTTATTCTTGTCGAATGAATTTTTTTTAGCTACATTTACACCGATGAACACGCAGGAGCAATTTTTCAATGTTGAGTACAATACAATGAGCCAAAATAAGCAAAATTAAGACACCCTTATCATATCAAGACCTTTAAAAAAAATAAAATAAGTAAATAGCTATTTTTTTTGTTCTTGTCGAATGAATTTTTTTTAGCAACATTTAAACCGATGAACACGCAGGAGCAATTGTTTAATATAAAGTACGATACAATGAGCCAAAATAAGCAAAATTAAGACACCTATATCCTTTTAAAACCTTTAAAAAAATAAAATAAGTATATAGCTAATTTTCTTATTCTTGTCGAATGAATTTTTTTTAGCTACATTTACACCGACGAACACGCAGGAGCAATTGCTCAATGTTAAGTACAATACAATGAGCCAAAGTAAGCAAAATTTAGACACCCTCATCATATCAAGACCTTTAAAAAAAATAAAATAAGTAAATAGCTATTTTTTTTGTTCTTGTCGAATGAATTTTTTTTAGCTACATTTAAACCGATGAACACGCAGGAGCAATTGCTCAATGTCAAGTACAATACATTGAGCCAAAATAAGCAAAATTAAGACACCTATTTCTTTTTAAAACCTTTAAAAAAATAAAATAAGTAAATAGCTATTTTTCATATTCTTGTCGAATGAATTTTTTTTAGCTACATTTACACCTATGAACTCGCAGGAGCAATTGCTCGATCTTAAGCACAATACGGTGAGCCAAAATAAGCAAAATAAAGACTCCCATATCATATCAAGACCTTTAAAAAAAATAAAATAAGTAAATAGCTATTTTTCTGATTCCTGTCGAATGAATTTTTTTTAGCTACATTTACACGGATGAACACGCAGGAGCATTTTGTCAATGTTAGGTACAATACAATGAGCCAACATAAGCAAAATTAAGACACCTATATCTTATTAAGACCTTAAAAAAAAGAAAATAACTAAATAGCTATTTTTCTTATTCTTGTCGAATGAATTTTTAGTAGCTACATTTACACGGATGAACACGCAGGAGCATTTGCTCAATGTTAGGTACATTACAATGAGCCAAAATTAGCAAAATTAGGACACCTATATCTTTTAAAGACCTTTAAAAAAATAAAATAAGTAAATAGCTATTTTTCTGATTCCTGTCGAATGAATTTTTTTAGCTACATTTACACCGATGAACACGTTGAAGCAACAGCTTAATGTTAAGTACAATGAATTGAGCCAAAATAAGCCAAATTAAGACACCCATATCATTTCAAGACCTTTAAAAAAAAAAAATAAGTAAATAGCTATTTTTCTTATTCTTATCGAATGAATTTTTTTTAGCTACATTTACACCGATGAACATGCAGGAGCAATTGCTCAATGTTAGTGCAATACAATGAGGCAAAATAAGCAAAATTAAGACACCCATATCATTTCAAGACCTTTAAAAAAAATAAAATAAGGAAATATCTATTTTTCTTATTCTTGCCGAATGAATTTTTTTTAGCTACATTTACACCTGTGAACTCGCAAGAGCAATTGCTCAATCTTAAGCACAATACGGTGAGCCAAAATAATCAAAATAAAGACTCCCATATCATATCAAGACCTTTTTTTTGTAGCTACATTTACACCGATGAACACGCAGGAGCAAGTGGCCAATGTTAAGTATAATACAGTGAGCCGAAATAAGCAAAATTAAGACACCTATATCTTTTTAAGACCTTTAAAGAAAATAAAATAAGTAAATAGCTATTTTTCTTATTCTTGTCTAATGAATTATTTATAGCTACATTTACACCGGCGAACACGCAGGAGCAAGTGGCCAATGTTAAGTACAATACAATGAGCCAAAATAAGCAAAATTAAGACACCTATATCTTTTTAAAACCTTTAAAAAAATAAAATAAATAAATAGCTATTTTTCTTATTCTTGTCGAATGAATTTTTTTTAGCCACATTTACACCGATGAACACGCAGAAGCAATTGCTCAATGTTAATTACAATACAATGAATCTATATAAGCCAAATTAAGACACCCGTGTCATATCAAGACCTTTAAAAAAAATAAAAAAAGTAAATAGCTTTTTTTCTTATTCTTGTGGAATGAATTTTTTTTAGCTACATTTACACCGATGAACACGCAGGAGCAATTTCTCAATGTTAAGTACAATACATTGAGCCAAAATAAGCAAAATAAAGACACCTATTTCTTTTTAGGACCTTTAAAAAAAATAAAATAAGTAAATAGCTATTTTTCTTATTCTTGTCGAATGAATTTTTTTTAGCTACATTTACACCGATGAACAATCAGGAGCAATTGCTCAATGTTAAGTTCAATACAATGAGCCAAAATAAGCAAAATTAGACACCTTTATCATATCAAGACCTTTAAAAAAAATAAAATAAGTAAATAGCTATTTTTTTTATTCTTGTCGAATGAATTTTTTTTAGCAACATTTCAAACCGATGAACACGCAGGAGCAATTGCTCAATGTTACTACAATACAATGAGCCAAAATAAGCCTAATTAAGACACCCGTGTCATATCAAGACCTTTAAAAAAAATAAAATAAGTATATAGCTATTTTTCGTATTCTTGTCGAATGAATTTTTTGTAGCTAAATTTACACCGATGAACACGCAGGAGCAATTGCTCAATGTTAAGTACAATACAGTGAGCCAAAATAAGCAAAATTAAGACACCTATATCTTTCTAAAACCTTTAAAAAAATAAAATAAGTAAATAGCTATTTTTCTTATTCTTGTCGAATGAATTTGTTTTAGCCACATTTACACCGATGAACACGCAGGAGCAATTGCGCAATGTTAAATACAATACAATGAATCTATATAAGCCAAATTAAGACACCCGTGTCATATCAAGACCTTTAAAAAAAATTAAATAAGTATATAGCTATTTTTCGTATTCTTGTCGAATGAATTTTTTGTAGCTACATTTACACCGATGAACACGCAGGAGCAAGTGGCCAATGTTAAGTATAATACAATGAGCCTAAATAAGCAAAATTAAGACACCTATATCTTTTTAAGACCTTTAAAGAAAATAAAATAAGTAAATAGCTATTTTTCTTATTCTTGTCGAATGAATTTTTTATAGCTACATTTACACCGGCGAACACGCAGGAGCAAGTGGCCAATGTTTAGTACAATACAGTGAGCCTAAATAAGCAAAATTAAGACACCTATATCTTTTTAAGACCTTTAAAAAAATAAAATAAGTAAATAGCTATTTTTCTTATTCTTATCGAATGAATTTTTTTTAGCTACATTTACACCGATGAACACGCAGGAACAATTGCTCAATGTTAAGTACAATACGTTGAGCCAAAATAAGCAAAATTAAGGCACCTATATCTTTTAAAAACCTTTAAAAAAAATAAAATAAGTAAATAGCTATTTTTCTTATTCTTGTCGAATGAATTTTTTTTAGCTACGTTTACACCGATGAACACGCAGGAGCAATTGTTCAATGTTAAGTACAATACAATGAGCCAAAATAAGCAAAATTAAGACACCCTTATCTTATCAAGACCTTTAAAAAAAATAAAATAAGTAAATAGCTATTTTTTTTATTCTTGTCGAATGAATTTTTTTTAGCAACATTTAAACCGATGAACACGCAGGAGCAATTGTTTAATATAAAGTACGATACAATGAGCCAAAATAAGCAAAATTAAGACACCTATATCCTTTTAAAACCTTTAAAAAAATAAAATAAGTAAATAGCTATTTTTCTTATTCTTGTCGAATGAATTTTTTTTAGCTACATTTACAACGATGAACACGCAGAAGCAATTGCTCAATGTTAATTGCAATACAATGAGCCAAAATAAGCCAAATTAAGACACCCTTGTCGTATCAAGACCTTTAAAAAAAATAAAATAAGTATATAGCTAATTTTCTTATTCTTGTCGAATGAATTTTTTTTAGCTACATTTACACCGATGAACACGCAGGAGCAATTGCTCAATGTTAATTACAATACAGTGAGCCAAAATAAACCAAATTAAGACACCCGTGTCATATCAAGACCTTTAAAAAAAATAAAATATCTATTTAGCTATTTTTCGTATTCTTGTCGAATGAATTTTTTGTAGCTACATTTACACCGATGAACACGCAGGAGCAAGTGGCCAATGTTAAGTATAATACAGTGAGCCGAAATAAGCAAAATTAAGACACCTATATCTTTTTAAGACCTTTAAAGAAAATAAAATAAGTAAATAGCTATTTTTCATATTCTTGCCTAATGAATTATTTATAGCTACATTTACACCGGCGAACACGCAGGAGCAAGTGGCCAATGTTAAGTACAATACAATGAGCCAAAATAAGCAAAATTAAGACACCAATATCTTTTTAAAACCTTTAAAAAAATAAAATAAATAAATAGCTATTTTTCTTATTCTTGTCGAATGAATTTTTTTTAGCCACATTTACACCGATGAACACGCAGAAGCAATTGCTCAATGTTAATTACAATACAATGAATCTATATAAGCCAAATTAAGACACCCGTGTCATATCAAGACCTTTAAAAAATATAAAATAAGTATATAGCTATTTATCGTATTGTTGTCGAATGAATTTTTTGTAGCTACATTTACACCGATGAACACGCAGGAGCAATTGGCCAATATTAAGTACAATACAATGAGCCTAAATAAGCAAAATTAAGACACCTATATCTTTTTAAGACCTTTAAAAAAAATAAAAAAAGTAAATAGCTTTTTTTCTTATTCTTGTCGAATGAATTTTTTTTAGCTACATTTACACCGATGAACACGCAGGAGCAATTTCTCAATGTTAAGTACAATACATTGAGCCAAAATAAGCAAAATAAAGACACCTATTTCTTTTTAAGACCTTTTAAAAAATTAAAATAAGTAAATAGCTATTTTTCTTATTCTTGTCGAATGAATTTTTTTTAGCTACATTTACACCGATGAACAATCAGGAGCAATTGCTCAATGTTAAGTTCAATACAATGAGCCAAAATAAGCAAAATTAGACACCTTTATCATATCAAGACCTTTAAAAAAAATAAAATAAGTAAATAGCTATTTTTTTTATTCTTGTCGAATGAATTTTTTTTAGCAACATTTCAAACCGATGAACACGCAGGAGCAATTGCTCAATGTTACTACAATACAATGAGCCAAAATAAGCCTAATTAAGACACCCGTGTCATATCAAGACCTTTAAAAAAAATAAAATAAGTATATAGCTATTTTTCGTATTCTTGTCGAATGAATTTTTTGTAGCTAAATTTACACCGATGAACACGCAGGAGCAATTGCTCAATGTTAAGTACAATACAATGAGCCACAATAAGCAAAATTAAGACACCCTTATGATATCAAGACCTTTAAAAAAAATAAAATAAGTAAATAGCTATTTTTTTTATTCTTGTCGAATGAATTTTTTTTAGCATTATTTAAACCGATGAACACGCAGGAGCAATTGTTCAATGTTAAGTACAACACAATGAGCCAAAATAAGCAAAATTAAGACACCCTTATCTTATCAAGACCTTTAAAAAAAATAAAATAAGTAAATAGCTATTTTTTTTATTCTTGTCGAATGAATTTTTTTTAGCAACATTTAAACCGATGAACACGCAGGAGCAATTGTTTAATATAAAGTACGATACAATGAGCCAAAATAAGAAAATTAAGACACCTATATCCTTTTAAAACCTTTAAAAAAATAAAATAAGTAAATAGCTATTTTTCTTATTCTTGTCGAATGAATTTTTTTTAGCTACATTTACAACGATGAACACGCAGAAGCAATTGCTCAATGTTGATTGCAATACAATGAGCCAAAATAAGCCAAATTAAGACACCCGTGTCGTATCAAGACCTTTAAAAAAAATAAAATAAGTATATAGCTAATTTTCTTATTCTTGTCGAATGAATTTTTTTTAGCTACATTTACACCGATGAACACGCAGGAGCAATTGCTCAATGTTAATTCCAATACAGTGAGCCAAAATAAGCCAAATTAAGACACCCGTGTCATATCAAGACCTTTAAAAAAAATAAAATATCTATTTAGCTATTTTTCGTATTCTTGTCGAATGAATTTTTTGTAGCTACATTTACACCGATGAACACGCAGGAGCAAGTGGCCAATGTTAAGTATAATACAGTGAGCCGAAATAAGCAAAATTAAGACACCTATATCTTTTTAAGACCTTTAAAGAAAATAAAATAAGTAAATAGCTATTTTTCTTATTCTTGTCTAATGAATTATTTATAGCTACATTTACACCGGCGAACACGCAGGAGCAAGTGGCCAATGTTAAGTACAATACAATGAGCCAAAATAAGCAAAATTAAGACACCTATATCTTTTTAAAACCTTTAAAAAAATAAAATAAATAAATAGCTATTTTTCTTATTCTTGTCGAATGAATTTTTTTTAGCCACATTTACACCGATGAACACGCAGAAGCAATTGCTCAATGTTAATTACAATACAATGAATCTATATAAGCCAAATTAAGACACCCGTGTCATATCAAGACCTTTAAAAAATATAAAATAAGTATATAGCTATTTATCGTATTGTTGTCGAATGAATTTTTTGTAGCTACATTTACACCGATGAACACGCAGGAGCAATTGGCCAATATTAAGTACAATACAATGAGCCTAAATAAGCAAAATTAAGACACCTATATCTTTTTAAGACCTTTAAAAAAAATAAAAAAAGTAAATAGCTTTTTTTCTTATTCTTGTCGAATGAATTTTTTTTAGCTACATTTACACCGATGAACACGCAGGAGCAATTTCTCAATGTTAAGTACAATACATTGAGCCAAAATAAGCAAAATAAAGACACCTATTTCTTTTTAAGACCTTTAAAAAAAATAAAATAAGTAAATAGCTATTTTTCTTATTCTTGTCGAATGAATTTTTTTTAGCTACATTTACACCGATGAACAATCAGGAGCAATTGCTCAATGTTAAGTTCAATACAATGAGCCAAAATAAGCAAAATTAGACACCTTTATCATATCAAGACCTTTAAAAAAAATAAAATAAGTAAATAGCTATTTTTTTTATTCTTGTCGAATGAATTTTTTTTAGCAACATTTCAAACCGATGAACACGCAGGAGCAATTGCTCAATGTTACTACAATACAATGAGCCAAAATAAGCCTAATTAAGACACCCGTGTCATATCAAGACCTTTAAAAAAAATAAAATAAGTATATAGCTATTTTTCGTATTCTTGTCGAATGAATTTTTTGTAGCTAAATTTACACCGATGAACACGCAGGAGCAATTGCTCAATGTTAAGTACAATACAATGAGCCACAATAAGCAAAATTAAGACACCCTTATGATATCAAGACCTTTAAAAAAAATAAAATAAGTAAATAGCTATTTTTTTTATTCTTGTCGAATGAATTTTTTTTAGCATTATTTAAACCGATGAACACGCAGGAGCAATTGCTCAATGTCAAGTACAATACATTGAGCCAAAATAAGCAAAATTAAGACACCTATATCTTTTTAAGACCTTTAAAAAAAATAAAAAAAGTAAATAGCTTTTTTTCTTATTCTTGTCGAATGAATTTTTTTTAGCTACATTTACACCGATGAACACGCAGGAGCAATTTCTCAATGTTAAGTACAATACATTGAGCCAAAATAAGCAAAATAAAGACACCTATTTCTTTTTAAGACCTTTAAAAAAAATAAAATAAGTAAATAGCTATTTTTCTTATTCTTGTCGAATGAATTTTTTTTAGCTACATTTACACCGATGAACAATCAGGAGCAATTGCTCAATGTTAAGTTCAATACAATGAGCCAAAATAAGCAAAATTTAGACACCCTCATCATATCAAGACCTTTAAAAAAAATAATATAAGTAAATAGCTATTTTTTTTATTCTTGTCGAATGAATTTTTTTAGCAACATTTAAACCGATGAACACGCAGGAGCAATTGCTCAATGTCAAGTACAATACATTGAGCCAAAATAAGCAAAATTAAGACACCTATTTCTTTTTAAAACCTTTAAAAAAATAAAATAAGTAAATATCTATTTTTCTTATTCTTGTCGAATGAATTTTTTTTAGCTACATTTACACCTATGAACTCACAGGAGCAATTGCTCCATCTTAAGCACAATACGGTGAGCCAAAATAAGCAAAATAAAGACTCCCATATCATATCAAGACCTTTAAAAAAAATAAAATAAGTAAATAGCTATTTTTCTGATTCCTGTCGAATGAATTTTTTTTAGCTCCATTTACACCGATGAACACGCAGGAGCAATTGGTCAATATTAAATACAATACAGTGAGCCTAAATAACCAACATTAAGACACCTATATCTTTTAAAGACCTTTAAAAAAAGAAAATAACGAACTAGCTATTTTTCTTATTCTTGTCGAATGAATTTTTTGTAGCTAAATTTACACCGACGAACACGCAGGAGCAATTGCTCAATGTTAGGTGCAATACAGTGAGCCAACATAAGCAAAATTAAGACACCTATATCTTTTTAAGACCTTTAAAAAAAAAATAACTAAATTGCTATTTTTCTTATTCTTGTCTTGTGAATTTTTAGTAGCTACATTTACACCGATGAACACGCAGGAGCATTTGCCCAATGTTAGGTACAATACAATGAGCCAAAATAAGCAAAATTAAGACACCTATATCTTTTAAAGACCTTTAAAAAAATAAAATAAGTAAATAGCTATTTTTCTGATTCCTGTCGAATGAATTTTTTTTAGCTACATTTACAACGATGAACTCGCAGGAGCAATTGCTCGATCTTAAGCATAATACGGTGAGCCAAAATAAGCAAAATAAAGACTCCCATATCATATCAAGACCTTTAAAAAAAATAAAATAAGTAAATAGCTATTTTTCTTATTCTTGTCGAATGAATTTTTTTTAGCTACATTTACACCGATGAACACGCAGGAGCAAGTGGCCAATGTTAAGTATAATACAGTGAGCTTAAATAAGCAAAATTAAGACACTCATATCATATCAAGACCTTTAAAAAAATAAAATAAGTATATAGCTATTTTTCGTATTCTTGTCGAATGAATTTTTTGTAGCTACATTTACACCGATGTACAAGCAGGAGCAAGTGGTCAATGTTAAGTACAATACAATGAGCCTAAATAAGCAAAATTAAGACACCTATATCTTTTAAAGACCTTTAAAAAAAATAAAATAAGTAAATAGCTATTTTTCTTATTCTTGTCGAATGAAGTTTTTTTAGCTACATTTACACCGACGAACACGCGGGAGCAATTGCTCAATGTTAAGTACAATGCAATGAGCCACAATAAGCAAAATTAAGACACCCTTATGATATCAAGACCTTTAAAAAAAATAAAATAAGTAAATAGCTATTTTTTTTATTCTTGTCGAATGAATTTTTTTTAGCATTATTTAAACCGATGAACACGCAGGAGCAATTGCTCAATGTCAAGTACAATACAATGAGCCAAAATAAGCAAAATTAAGACACCTATATCTTTTTAAAACCTTTAAAAAAATAAAATAAGTAAATAGCTATTTTTCTTATTCTTGTCGAATGAATTTTTTTTAGCCACATTTACACCGATGAACACGCAGGAGCAATTGCGCAATGTTAAATACAATACAATGAATCTATATAAGCCAAATTAAGACACCCGTGTCATATCAAGACCTTTAAAAAAAAAAAAAATAAGTAAATAGCTGTTTTTCATATTCTTGTCGAATGAATTTTTTTTAGCTACATTTACACCGATGAACACGCAGGAGCAAGTGGTCAATGTTAAGTACAATACAGTGAGCCTAAATAAGCAAAATTAAGTCACCTATATCTTTTTAAAACCTTTAAAAAAAATAAAATAAGTATATAGCTATTTTTCTTATTCTTGTCGAATGAATTTTTTTTAGCTACATTTACACCTGTGAACTCGCAGGAGCAATTGCTCAATCTTAAGCACAATACGGTGAGCCAAAATAAGCAAAATTAAGACTCCCATATCATATCAAGACCTTTAAAAAAAATAAAATAAGTAAATAGCTATTTTTCTGATTCCTGTCGAATGAATTTTTTTTAGCTACATTTACACCGATGAACACGCAGGAGCAAGTGGTCAATGTTAAGTACAATACAGTGAGCCTTAATAAGCAAAATTAAGACACCTATATCTTTTTAAGACCTTTAAAAAAAAAAAAATAAGTAAATAGCTGTTTTTCTTATTCTTGTCGAATGAATTTTTTTTAGCTACATTTACACCGATGAACACGCATGAGGAAGTGGTCAATGTTAAGTACAATACAGTGAGCCTTAATAAGCAAAATTAAGACACCTATATCTTTTTAAGACCTTTAAAAAAAAAAAATAAGTAAATAGCTGTTTTTCTTATTCTTGTCGAATGAATTTTTTTTAGCTACATTTACACCGATGAACACGCAGGAATAATTGCTCAATGTTAAGTACAATACAATGAGCCAAAATAAGCAAAATTAAGACACCTATATCTTTTAAAGACCTTTAAAAAAAATAAAATAAGTAAATAGCTATTTTTCTTATTCTTGTCGAATGAATTTTTTTTAGCTACATTTACACCGATGAACACGCAGGAGCAAGTGGTCAATGTTAAGTACAATACAGTGAGCCTTAATAAGCAAAATTAAGACACCTATATCTTTTTAAGACCTTTAAAAAAAAAAAAATAAGTAAATAGCTGTTTTTCATATTCTTGTCGAATGAATTTTTTTTAGCTACATTTACACCGATGAACACGCAGGAGCAAGTGGTCAATGTTAAGTACAATACAGTGAGCCTAAATAAGCAAAATTAAGTCACCTATATCTTTTTAAAACCTTTAAAAAAAATAAAATAAGTATATAGCTATTTTTCTTATTCTTGTCGAATGAATTTTTTTTAGCTACATTTACACCGATGAACACGCAGGAGCAATTGTTCAATGTTAGTACAATACAATGAGCCAAAATAAGCAAAATTAAGACACCCTTATCATATCAAGACCTTTAAAAAAAATAAAATAAGTAAATAGCTATTTTTTTTATTCTTGTCGAATGAATTTCTTGTAGCTACATTTACACCGATGAACACGCAGGAGCAATATGTCAATGTTAAGTACAATACAGTGAGCCTTAATAAGCAAAATTAAGACACCTTTATCTTTTTAAGACCTTTAAAAAAAAAAAAAAAGTAAATAGCTATTTTTCATATTCTTGTCGAATGAATTTTTTTTAGCTACATTTACACCGATGAACACGCAGGAGCAAGTGGTCAATGTTAAATACAATACAGTGAGCCTAAATAAGCAAAATTAAGACACTCATATCATATCAGGACCATTAAAAAAAAAAAATAAGTATATAGCTATTTTTCGTATTCTTGTCGAATGAATTTTTTGTAGCTACATTTACACCGATGAACACGCTGGAGCAATTGCCTAATGTTAGATACAGTACAATGAGCCAAAATAAGCAAAATTAAGACACCTATTTTTTTTTAAAACCTTTAAAAAAAATAAAATAAGTAATTAGCTATTTTTCGTATTCTTGCCGTTTGAATTTTTTCAAGCTACATTTACACCGATGAACACGCAGGAGCAATTTCTCAATGTTAAGTACAATACAATGAGCCAAAATAAGCAAAATAAAGACACCTATATTTTTTTAAAACCTTTAAAAAAAATAAAATAAGTAAATAGCTATTTTTCTTATTCTTGTCGAATGAATTTTTTTTAGCTACATTTACACCGATGAACACGCAGGAACAATTGCTCAATGTTAAGTACAACACAATGAGCCAAAATAAGCCAAATTAAGACACCCGTGTCATATCAAGACCTTTAAAAAAATAAAATAAGTATATAGCTATTTTTCGTATTCTTGTCGAATGAATTTTTTGTAGCTACATTTACACCGATGTACAAGCAGGAGCAAGTGGTCAATGTTAAGTACAATACAATGAGCCTAAATAAGCAAAATTAAGACACCTATATCTTTTAAAGACCTTTAAAAAAAATAAAATAAGTAAATAGCTATTTTTCTTATTCTTGTCGAATGAATTTTTTTTAGCTACATTTACACCGATGAACACGCAGGAGCAATTGCTCAATGTTAAGTACAATACAATGAGCCACAATAAGCAAAATTAAGACACCCTTATGATATCAAGACCTTTAAAAAAAATAAAATAAGTAAATAGCTATTTTTTTTATTCTTGTCGAATGAATTTTTTTAGCATTATTTAAACCGATGAACACGCAGGAGCAATTGCTCAATGTCAAGTACAATACAATGAGCCAAAATAAGCAAAATTAAGACACCTATATCTTTTTAAAACCTTTAAAAAAATAAAATAAGTAAATAGCTATTTTTCTTATTCTTGTCGAATGCATTTTTTTTAGCCACATTTACACCGATGAACACTCAGGAGCAATTGCGCAATGTTAAATACAATACAATGAATCTATATAAGCCAAATTAAGACACCCGTGTCATATCAAGACCTTTAAAAAAAATTAAATAAGTATATAGCTATTTTTCGTATTCTTGTCGAATGAATTTTTTGTAGCTACATTTACACCGATGAACACGCAGGAGCAAGTGGCCAATGTTAGGTATAATACAATGAGCCTAAATAAGCAAAATTAAGACACCTATATCTTTTTAAGACCTTTAAAGAAAATAAAATAAGTAAATAGCTATTTTTCTTATTCTTGTCGAATGAATTTTCTATAGCTACATTTACACCGGCGAACACGCAGGAGCAAGTGGCCAATGTTACGTACAATACAATGAGCCTAAATAAGCAAAATTAAGACACCTATATCTTTTTAAGACCTTTAAAAAAATAAAATAAGTAAATAGCTATTTTTCTTATTCTTATCGAATGATTTTTTTTTTAGCTACATTTACACCGATGAACACGCAGGAACAATTGCTCAATGTTAAGTACAATACGTTGAGCCAAAATAAGCAAAATTAAGGCACCTATATCTTTTTAAAACCTTTAAAAAAAATAAAATAAGTAAATAGCTATTTTTCTTATTCTTGTCGAATGAATTTTTTTTAGCTACATTTACACCGATGAACACGCAGGAGCAATTGTTCAATGTTGAGTACAATACAATGAGCCAAAATAAGCAAAATTAAGACACCCTTATCATATCAAGACCTTTAAAAAAAAAAAAATAAGTAAATAGCTATTTTTTTTATTCTTGTCGAATGAATTTTTTTTAGCAACATTTAAACCGATGAACACGCAGGAGCAATTGTTTAATATAAAGTACGATACACTGAGCCAAAATAAGCAAAATTAAGACACCTATATCCTTTTAAAACCTTTAAAAAAATAAAATAAGTAAATAGCTATTTTTCTTATTCTTGTCGAATGAATTTTTTTTAGCTACATTTACAACGATGAACACGCAGAATCAATTCCTCAATGTTAATTACAATACAATGAGCCAAAATAAGCCAAATTAAGACACCCGTGTCATATCAAGACCTTTAAAAAAAATAAAATAAGTATATAGCTAATTTTCTTATTCTTGTCGAATGAATTTTTTTTAGCTACATTTACACCGATGAACACGCAGGAGCAATTGCTCAATGTTAAGTACAATACAATGAGCCAAAATAAGCAAAATTTAGACACCCTCATCATATCAAGACCTTTAAAAAAAATAATATAAGTAAATAGCTATTTTTTTTATTCTTGTCGAATGAATTTTTTTAGCAACATTTAAACCGATGAACACGCAGGAGCAATTGCTCAATGTCAAGTACAATACATTGAGCCAAAATAAGCAAAATTAAGTCACCTATTTCTTTTTAAAACCTTTAAAAAAATAAAATAAGTAAATATCTATTTTTCTTATTCTTGTCGAATGAATTTTTTTTAGCTACATTTACACCTATGAACTCGCAGGAGCAATTGCTCCATCTTCAGCACAATACGGTGAGCCAAAATAAGCAAAATAAAGACTCCCATATCATATCAAGACCTTTAAAAAAAATAAAATAAGTAAATAGCTATTTTTCTGATTCCTGTCGAATGAATTTTTTTTAGCTCCATTTACACCGATGAACACGCAGGAGCAATTGGTCAATATTAAATACAATACAGTGAGCCAAAATAAGCAAAATTAAGACACCTATATCTTTTGAAGACCTTTAAAAAAATAAAATAAGTAAATAGCTATTTTTCTGATTCCTGTCGAATGAATTTTTTTTTAGCTACATTTACACCGATGAACACGCAGAAGCAACTGCTTAATGTTGAGTACTATACAATGAGCCAAAATAAGCAAAATTAAGACACCCATATCATTTCAAGACCTTTAAAAAAAAAAATAAGTAAATAGCTATTTTTCTGATTCCTGTCGAATGAATTTTTTTTAGCTACATTTACACCGATGAACACAAAGAAGCAACTGCTCAATGTTTAATACAATACAATGAGCCAAAATAAGCAAAATTAAGACACCTATATCTTTTAAAGACCTTTAAAAAAAAAAAAATAAGTAAATAGCTATTTTTCTTATTCTTGTCGAATGAATTTTTTTTAGCTACAATTACACCGATGAACACGCAGGAGCAATTGCTTAATGTTATGTACAATACAATGAGCCGAAGTAAGCAAAATATGACACCCATATCATTTCAAGACCTTTAAAAAAAAAATAAGTAAATAGCTATTTTTCTTATTCTTGTCGAATGAATTTTTTTTAGCTACAATTACACCGATGAACACGCAGGAGCATTTACTCAATGTTAGGTACAATACAATGAGCCGAAATAAGCAAAATTATGACACCCATATCTTATTAAGACCTTAAAAAAAAGAAAATAACTAAATAGCTATTTTTCTTATTCTTGTCGAATGAATTTTTAGTAGCTACATTTACACGGATGAACACGCAGGAGCATTTGCACAATGTTAGGTACATTACAATGAGCCAAAATTAGCAAAATTAGGACACCTATATCTTTTAAAGACCTTTAAAAAAATAAAATAAGTAAATAGCTATTTTTCTGATTCCTGTCGAATGAATTTTTTTTTAGCTACATTTACACCGATGAACACGCAGGAGCAATTGCTCGATGTAAGGTACAATACAGTGAGCCATAATAAGCAAAACTAGGACACCCATATCAATTCAAGACCTTTAAAAAAAATAAAATAAGTAAATAGCTATTTTTCTTATTCTTGTCGAGTGAATTTTTTTAGCTACATTTACACCGATGAACACGCAGGAGCAATTGCTCGATGTTAAGTACAATTTAATGAGCCAAAACGAGCAAAATTAAGACACCCATATCATATCAAGACCTTTAAAAAAATGAAATAAGTATGTAGCTATTTTTCTTATTCTTGTCGAATGAATTTTTAGTAGCTACATTTACACGGATGAACACGCAGGAGCATTTACTTAATGTTAGGTACAATATAATGAGCCAACATAAGCAAAATTAAGACACCTATATCTTATTAAGACCTTAAAAAAAAGAAAATAACTAAATAGCTATTTTTCTTATTCTTGTCGAATGAATTTTTAGTAGCTACATTTACACGGATGAACACGCAGGAGCATTTGCACAATGTTAGGTACATTACAATGAGCCAAAATTAGCAAAATTAGGACACCTATATCTTTTAAAGACCTTTAAAAAAATAAAATAAGTAAATAGCTATTTTTCTGATTCCTGTCGAATGAATTTTTTTTTAGCTACATTTACACCGATGAACACGCAGAAGCAACTGCTTAATGTTGAGTACTATACAATGAGCCAAAATAAGCAAAATTAAGACACCCATATCATTTCAAGACCTTTAAAAAAAAAAATAAGTAAATAGCTATTTTTCTGATTCCTGTCGAATGAATTTTTTTTAGCTACATTTACACCGATGAACACAAAGAAGCAACTGCTCAATGTTTAATACAATACAATGAGCCAAAATAAGCAAAATTAAGACACCTATATCTTTTAAAGACCTTTAAAAAAAAAAAAATAAGTAAATAGCTATTTTTCTTATTCTTGTCGAATGAATTTTTTTTAGCTACAATTACACCGATGAACACGCAGGAGCAATTGCTTAATGTTATGTACAATACAATGAGCCGAAGTAAGCAAAATATGACACCCATATCATTTCAAGACCTTTAAAAAAAAAAATAAGTAAATAGCTATTTTTCTTATTCTTGTCGAATGAATTTTTTTTAGCTACAATTACACCGATGAACACGCAGGAGCATTTACTCAATGTTAGGTACAATACAATGAGCCGAAATAAGCAAAATTATGACACCCATATCATATCAAAACCTTTAAAAAAAATAAAATAAGTAAATAGCTATTTTTCTTATTCTTGTCGAATGAATTTTTTTTAGCCACATTTACACCGATGAACACGCAGACACAATTGCTCAATGTTAAGTACAATACATTGAGCCAAAATAAGCAAAATAAAGACACCTATATCTTTATAAAACCTTTAAAAAAATAAAATTAATAAATAGCTATTTTTCTTATTCTTGTCGAATGAATTTTATTTAGCTACATTTACACCGATGAACACGCAGGAGCAAGTGCTCAATGTTAAGTTCAATACAATGAGCCAAAATAAGCAAAATTAAGACACCGTTATCATATCAAGACCTTTAAAAAAAAAAAAAATAAGTAAATAGCTATTTTTTTTATTCTTGTCGAATGAATTTTTTTAGCAACATTTAAACCGATGAACACGCAGGAGCAATTGCTCAATGTCAAGTACAATGCAATGAGCCAAAATAAGCAAAATTAAGACACCTATATCTTTTTAAAACCTTTAAAAAAATAAAATAAGTAAATAGCTATTTTTCCTATTCTTGTCGAATGAATTTTTTTTAGCTACATTTACACCGATGAACACGCAGGAGCAATTGCTCAATGTTAAGTACAATACAATGAGCCAAAATAAGCCAAATTTAGACACCCGTGTCATATCAAGACCTTAAAAAAAAATAAAATAAGTATATAGCTATTTTTCTTATTCTTGTCGAATGAATTTTTTGTAGCTACATTTACACCGATGAACACGCAGGAGCAAGTGGCTAATGTTAAATACAATACAATGAGCCTAAATAAGCAAAATTAAGACACCTATATCTTTATAAGACCTTTAAAAAAAATAAAATAAGTAAATAGCTATTTTTCTTATTCTTGTCGAATGAATTTTTTTTATCTACATTTACACCGATGAACACGCAGGATCAATTTCCCAATGTTAAGTACAATTTTTTTTTTTTTTTTTTTTTTTAAAAATCACGGGGCCTTTCAGCCTGAATGGCGTCGACCTTTAATGGGTCTTTTGCCACCGTGGTTATCTCAGTCTTCCCATTTTGATACACCCACCAGTCCAATAAATTTTCTGATGGTGCCTATGGGGTCGTTTCTGATGGTTAACGCTTCTTCTCCTGGGAAGCCCAGGGTCTGAATGCGTTTTCGTGCCAGCGCCTCACATTCAAGAAGGACGTGCTCTGCTGTTTCATCCTCCATCACGCACCATCGGCACAGTCGGTTTTCTTGTATAATTCCGATCTTGTGGAGATGGGCTCGAAGTTGGCAATGTCCTGTCAGCAAACCAATGACTTTCCTCATCATCTGTCTCTTTAACGATAACAGGTTTAAGGTAGTCTTCCTGCTAGGTTTTATTCCCAACTTCTGTAAGTTGCGATGTTCTGGCATGGTTCTCCATTCTTCCAGTTTTTGTTTCTGTACCCATGTACCAACTTCCGTGCGGATGCTTCCGTAGGCTATACCGCATGCTGGTTCTGGTCCTGTCAGGGGTGTCTCTGAGCCCTTTCGGGCTAGTTCGTCTGCTTTTTCATTCCCTGCATGGCCTGAATGACCCGGCACCCAAGCGACTGTTACGTTGTTGTGCTTGGCCAGCCTTTGCAGGTTGAGTTTGCATTCTCGTAGGATTTTTGATTTCGTACGAGATGATTCCAGTGCTTTCAATGCAGCTTGGCTATCTGTGAAAATATAAATGTTGCGGTTGGAATTCCCTGCCGCTATATTTTCAAGGGCGCACTGCGATATGGCACATACCTCAGCCTGGTAGACTGTGCAGTGTCTTCCTAGGCTTATGCTTGTGGATCTGTCAGAGTTTATCTCGACTATTCCCGCACCTGTGCCATTGGCAGTCTTGGAGCCATCTGTGTAAAACACTATGTCTCCCTGTTTAACTTTGGCACCTTCCTCCGACCATTCTGTCCTGGAGGGGACTATGGTCTGGAAGGACCGTCGGAAGTTCAACTCAGGTATGATGAAGTCCGACGGCATTAGCATTAAGTTGTTATTGATAAGTGAGCTTATTTTGGAGTGACCTCTTTGGATATGTTTCCAGTGTCCTGTCTGCTCCAGTCTATAAGCGGATATTCTGGCTTGTCCTTTAATGAACACACTCAGTGCTGGAAGGTCCAGAAGGGTGTTTAGAGCATCGGTGGGTGTGCTAGACATGGCTCCAGTTATACAAATGCATGCCAGTCTCTGCACACTGTCTAACCTGCGTTTTGCAGTGCATTGGTTGACTTTCGTCCACCATATTACAGCTGCATATGTTATGATAGGCCTAATAACTGCTGTGTAGAGCCACATAGTTATTTTTGGGTTTAGGCCCCATGTTTTGCCCACAGCTCGTCTGCATGCAAATAGGCAGTTCTTTGACTGTGTTATTTTATTCTCCAGGTGAGTGTTCCAGGTAAGTGTTTTGTCAAGGGTGACTCCCAGATACTTGGCCTCACTCGACCAGGAGAGGGGAGTCCCAAATAGTTTGGGCGGTTGTTCCTGCGTTACCCCACGTCTGCGGGTGTAGAGGACAAGTTTTGTTTTGTCTGGATTCACCCTAAGTTTTTCTTCCAGACACCAGTTCTCTACCTTTTTTAGTGCCGCTTGTGTCAGCTGGATAATGGTAGAGGGGAGAGAGCCTTGCACAACTAGGACAATGTCATCAGCATATCCTTGTGCATAGATTCCTGCATTATTCAGGTTGTACAGCAGTCGATTTACCACCAGGCACCACAACAGTGGTGAGGTGACTCCACCCTGCGCACAGCCCCTGGTGGCTCTCATCTCAACTGTTTCCTGAAATAATGTTGCAGTTATGAGTCTGCTATGAAGCATGTGCGATAGCCATCTGCAGACTGTGTTTTTAACTCCAGCTACTTTTACCGTTGTAAGCATAGATTCGTAGGTGGTGTTATTGAAAGCACCTTCAACATCTAGAAAGGTGCATAGTGCAATCTCTTTGTTCTCCAGGCTTTGCTCCAGTTTGCTAACTAGCATATGTAATGCTGTTTCAGTTGACCTGCCCGGCCTGAAGGCAAATTGATTTTCATGGAGGGAGTTTTCCTCTTTTAGTTTCCTTCTAATTTCTTTATCTAGGATTTTCTCTAGCGCCTTTAGGAGGAAGGAACTAAGGCATATAGGACGGAACGAACTAGCTAAAGTATAAGTCTCTTTGCCAGGTTTTGGTATAAATACCACATTCGCCTTTGTCCATGCTTTAGGTACATATCCAACTGCCAAGCTGGCTGTGAATAATGTTGTTAGGATCGGTGTCAAAATTTCCAGGCCCTCTTGCAACTGCCTCGGGAATATTTTGTCCGGTCCTGGGGCCTTATTCGGCTGGAATGAGGTGATCGCCCATCTGACGCTATGAAAGGTTATTATGCTTTTCGCATAATTCCAGTCATGTCGTCTTACTCTCTCGATTTGAGTAGTTGGATTAGCGAGATCAGGCACCGAGTCTGGAAAGTGGAATTCAATTAGAGTTTCCAGGGTTTCCTTACCACTAGTGGTAAAGGTATGGTCAGGTTTTCTTAAAGTGCCTACAGGGTTGCAATGTGGGGCTTGGAGAATTTTGCGGAGTCGGGCCGTCTCTGCTGTTGACTCTACAGCTAGACAGTTTTTCCTCCACGTCATTCTCATCGCCTTTCTTATTGCAGTGTGGTATTCGGTTAGGAGTTTGTGATAACTGTCCCATTGGTTGCTTCTCTTTGCCTTGGCAAATTGCTTCCGGACTTTATCCTTCATTCTCCTTAGTTTTTCATTCCACCAATGGTTTTTACTACTTGCCTTTTTGGTGGTCTGAGGGCAATTATTTTCATAGGATGTAAGGATCGCCTGCTGAATATATTCAGCTGTCTCGTCCAGTTCATCCTGTGATCTAGGTTGATTTGGTCCTGTCGATAGAAGTTGCCTTAGGTCGCTCCTGTAACGAGACCAATCAGTTTTATTAGGGTTACGGTAACATGTTACCTGTTCCGTTCTTTCCAGCTTTACTTCAAAACTGATGTATTGGTGATCTGCCATAGATGGCTCATCCAATACCTTCCAGTTTCTTATGCATGCTGACATTTTTACATTGCATACGGTGACGTCAATGACTTCTCTTCGAACTGCTGTAATAAAAGTCGGTTTACTGCCTTCGTTTACAGTGATTAGGTCATTAGCTGCTATGTATTCTAATAAGTACTCACCTCGGCTATTGCAGTCAGTGCTCCCCCAGGTGGTGTGGTGTGAGTTGGCGTCAATTCCGAGCACTAGGTTTGAGTTTTTCCGTCTCGCTGCCTGAACCAATCGATCTGTCTCTGATGATGGTGGAGGGTCTGCTGAGTCGTATGGAAAGTAGGCGGTACCTACTATTAGCTCGCCATTTTTCAGTTTTAATTGAATTGATACGAGGTCTCTTGTTAAGTGTTCTTGAAGTAATAAATAGTTTACCTTTTTCTTAACAAGGATACACGTTCGAGGGGGTTTCTCCTTCGTACAACCTGTGTCGTATAGGATGCTGCCCCACGTGTTGTTGAGACCAACTACTCTGCCGTTTACCACCCATGGTTCTTGTATTAGAACCACGTCATAGTCTCCGGCTTGTAGTTTGCTAATTAAGTTAGCTGAGGCTAACTTCTTGTGCTGGAGGTTTATCTGGAGGATTTTCAGGTTCTTCAGCTTTAGCTCCAACTGGTCTCTTACTCAGGACTTTGATCTGAACCTGCCCAAATCCTATGAACACAGTCAGGTTCCTCTCTTTGAGCAGTTTCAGATCTTTTTCAGAGATCAGAAGACATACTGTCTTCTGACCATTGTCCTCTGTAGAGACATTCAGTACTCTCCATCCTTCAGTACTGAGTTCATTTATTTTTTCGATGATGGTCAGCACACCATCCGGACTTCTGTCCACTTTGGTATGTCTGTATTCTGGTGGCAGCCTGATAATAATCTTTTCCAAGTTTATTACCTTCTTGGCCTCTTCACACCTGAGGCCGCTGCCATTTTTCCAGGATTTTATACTAGCCACTACCTCTTCCAGCCAGATTCTGCTCTCTTGGTTTGCGCAGGTAAAAACAGCCGTGTGTAGTGTGTAGTGTCCAGAGGGTAACATCTTCATCTTAGGAAGTAGCCCTTCCTTCAACATGGTGAAGTCTTCCTCAGTGAATCCTTCTAACGGATACGACTGAGTACAGACAGCCATTTTCACTATCGCTGCTCTTTCGGCAAGAGTTAACAACAGTGATGGATCCTGAGGCTGTTTCGGTTGCGTCTGCTGACTAGGTTCTCCTGCCGCAGAGCCGTGGTATAGTCTCTTACTCTGAGGTTGGGTCCCTGTACTGCTCGGAGTGCTGTTCTCCGACCTGGATCGTTTAGCACTAGCAGCGAGGGGAGTTTTTACTCCGTCATTACTGACGGTGGTTTGGGGCTTGGTTCCTGGTTTTGGCACTCTTTTTGGAGGTTCCTCCGTCCAGGTGCCTTCCGCCATTTTCCTCGCCATCGTTTTTTCTCTCCTTTCCTTGTACCATTCAGGAGTCCTGCGCTTTGCAGTTAACTTCAGGCGGTCCAAGGATTTCGAGACTTTGATCCACGCTCCTTCTGTAGATGGGAGCGTGTGTGAGCTTCCTGCGGAACTCTGCTCCGATTGGGCTGTCCGCAGTGGGTTCTCCAGCTTTCCGGACTCCTGCTCCAGTGGAGCTACGCCGTCTGGCTGGGGAACCTGTTTAGTGGCGTCCTGCTCCATTGGAGCTCCACCACTAGGGTTTTGGGATAATACCTCCTGTTGAGTGGATTCCTGCTCCATAGGAGCTGCACCACTTAAGAGGAGGGATTTTTCTTGCGCCTGCTGGTCGGAGTTCTGCTCCGTTGGAGCTTCTCCTTTCAGCTGCAATTTGGGAGTTTCAAAAGATTTAGTATCCATGAATTCTTCAGGAGTTTTTACCTCCATATCGGGTACCGGTTGCGTTCTCACCATCCTCGGTGAGGCACATCAGGCCAGGCCTATGGCCCTCCCGCGATCCGATGACTCCTTAGCCCCAGTGACACGGTTCAGCCGTCCCTACGATGGACCCGTGCAGCTATAGCGAACAACTATAGCTGTCGGTTCCACTTTCAGTATGCCTACTCGTGCCTCCGACACTTGCATCTCCTATACTATAGGTGTTTCCCCTGGATCAAAGTTGCCAGCTCTGACCGCGGCTCACCTGAACCTTCCAGAGGGCAAAGAGGTGTGTTGTGTACGTCCACCCGCAGGTGGATTTCTCCTCAACCTCCAGCGTCTCTTTCGCAGTTCAGGTCTCCGTCTCACCCACACGGGGAGGGATGTGGGCGCAGGTTTTTTAGGTGGACCCGATCACCGGTTACCTTCTTAGTCGCCCTACACCAGGCCGGCTCAGCCTGGCTCAGTGTTGGACTCAAGCTCGGGCACCAACGACAAGGTGCGGCAATCATAGATTCTTGTGTAATCAGCGATCCAGCAAGCTAACCTGCAAGCTAACACGCAAACCAGCACACTAATCTAGGACGCCCGGTAACCATAGCCCGAGAACATAGCCACATTTACACCGATGAACACGCAGGAACAATTGCTCAATGTTAAGTACAATACATTGAGCCAAAATAAGCAAAATTAAGACACCTATATCTTTTTAAAACCTTTAAAAAAAATAAAATAAGTAAATAGCTATTTTTCGTATTCTTGACGAATGAATTTTTTGTAGCTACATTTACACCGATGAACACGCTGGAGCAATTGCCTAATGTTAGATACAGTACAATGAGCCAAAATAAGCAAAATTAAGACACCTATATCTTTTTAAAACCTTTAAAAAAAATAAAATAAGTAAATAGCTATTTTTCTTATTCTTGTCGAATGAATTTTTTTTAGCCACATTTACACCGATGAACACGCATGAACAATTGCTCAATGTTAAGTTCAATACAATGAGCCAAAATAAGCAAAATTAAGACACCGTTATCATATCAAGACCTATAAAAAAAAATAAAATAAGTAAATAGCTATTTTTTTTATTCTTGTTGAATGAATTTTTTTAGCAACATTTAAACCGATAAACACGCAGGAGCAATTGCTCAATGTCAAGTACAATGCAATGAGCCAAAATAAGCAAAATTAAGACACCTATATCTTTTAATAACCTTTAAAAAAATAAAATAAGTAAATAGCTATTTTTCCTATTCTTGTCGAATGAATTTTTTTTAGCTACATTTACACCGAAGTACACGCAGGAGCAATTGCTCAATGTTAAGTACAATACAAGGAGCCAAAGTAAGCCAAATTAAGACACCCATGTCATATCAAGACCTTTAAAAAAAATAAAATAAGTATATAGCTATTTTTCGTATTCTTGTCGAATGAATTTTTTTTAGCCACATTTACACCGATGAACACGCAGGAACAATTGCTCAATGTTAAGTACAATACATTGAGCCAAAATAAGCAAAATAAAGACACCTATATCTTTTTAAAACCTTTAAAAAAAATAAAATAAGTAAATAGCTATTTTTCTTATTCTTGTCGAATGAATTTTATTTAGCTACATTTACACCGATGAACAATCAGGAGCAATTGCTCAATGTTAAGTTCAATACAATGAGCCAAAATAAGCAAAATTAAGACACCGTTATCATATCAAGACCTTTAAAAAAAAAAAAAATAAGTAAATAGCTATTTTTTTTATTCTTGTCGAATGAATTTTTTTAGCAACATTTAAACCGATGAACACGCAGGAGCAATTGGTCAATGTTAAGTACAATACATTGAGCCAAAATAAGCAAAATAAAGACACCTATATCTTTTTAAAACCTTTAAAAAAAATATAATAAGTAAATAGCTATTTTTCTTATTCTTGTCGAATGAATTTTATTTAGCTACATTTACACCGATGAACAATCAGGAGCAATTGCTCGATGTTCATTAAAATACAATGAGCCAAAATAAGCCAAATTAGGACACCCGTGTCATATCAAGACCTTTAAAAAAAATAAAATAAGTATATAGCTAATTTTCATATTCTTGTCGAATGAATTTTTTTTAGCTACATTTACACCGATGAACACGCAGGAGCAATTGCTCAATGTTGAGTACAATACAATGAGCCAAAATAAGCAAAATTTAGACACCCTTATCATATCAAGACCTTTAAAAAAAATAATATAAGTAAATAGCTATTTTTTTTATTCTTGTCGAATGAATTTTTTGTAGCTACATTTACACCGATGAACACGCTGGAGCAATTGCCTAATGTTAGATACAGTACAATGAGCCAAAATAAGCAAAATTAAGACACCTATATCTTTTTAAAACCTTTAAAAAAAATAAAATAAGTAAATAGCTATTTTTCTTATTCTTGTCGAGTGAATTTTTTTTAGCCACATTTACACCGATGAACACGCAGGAACAATTGCTCAATGTTAAGTACAATACATTGAGCCAAAATAAGCAAAATAAAGACACCTATATCTTTATAAAACCTTTAAAAAAAAAAAATTAATAAATAGCTATTTTTCTTATTCTTGTCGAATGAATTTTATTTAGCTACATTTACACCGATGAACACGCAGGAGCAAGTGCTCAATGTTAAGTTCAATACAATGAGCCAAAATAAGCAAAATTAAGACACCGTTATCATATCAAGACCTTTAAAAAAAAAAAAAATAAGTAAATAGCTATTTTTTTTATTCTTGTCGAATGAATTTTTTTAGCAACATTTAAACCGATGAACACGCAGGAGCAATTGCTCAATGTCAAGTACAATGCAATGAGCCAAAATAAGCAAAATTAAGACACCTATATCTTTTTAAAACCTTTAAAAAAATAAAATAAGTAAATAGCTATTTTTCCTATTCTTGTCGAATGAATTTTTTTTAGCTACATTTACACCGATGAACACGCAGGAGCAATTGCTCAATGTTAAGTACAATACAATGAGCCAAAATAAGCCAAATTTAGACACCCGTGTCATATCAAGACCTTAAAAAAAAATAAAATAAGTATATAGCTATTTTTCTTATTCTTGTCGAATGAATTTTTTGTAGCTACATTTACACCGATGAACACGCAGGAGCAAGTGGCTAATGTTAAATACAATACAATGAGCCTAAATAAGCAAAATTAAGACACCTATATCTTTATAAGACCTTTAAAAAAAATAAAATAAGTAAATAGCTATTTTTCTTATTCTTGTCGAATGAATTTTTTTTATCTACATTTACACCGATGAACACGCAGGAACAATTTCCCAATGTTAAGTACAATTTTTTTTTTTTTTTTTTTTTTTAAAAAATCACGGGGCCTTTCAGCCTGAATGGCGTCGACCTTTAATGGGTCTTTTGCCACCGTGGTTATCTCAGTCTTCCCATTTTGATACACCCACCAGTCCAATAAATTTTCTGATGGTGCCTATGGGGTCGTTTCTGATGGTTAACGCTTCTTCTCCTGGGAAGCCCAGGGTCTGAATGCGTTTTCGTGCCAGCGCCTCACATTCAAGAAGGACGTGCTCTGCTGTTTCATCCTCCATCACGCACCATCGGCACAGTCGGTTTTCTTGTATAATTCCGATCTTGTGGAGATGGGCTCGAAGTTGGCAATGTCCTGTCAGCAAACCAATGACTTTCCTCATCATCTGTCTCTTTAACGATAACAGGTTTAAGGTAGTCTTCCTGCTAGGTTTTATTCCCAACTTCTGTAAGTTGCGATGTTCTGGCATGGTTCTCCATTCTTCCAGTTTTTGTTTCTGTACCCATGTACCAACTTCCGTGCGGATGCTTCCGTAGGCTATACCGCATGCTGGTTCTGGTCCTGTCAGGGGTGTCTCTGAGCCCTTTCGGGCTAGTTCGTCTGCTTTTTCATTCCCTGCATGGCCTGAATGACCCGGCACCCAAGCGACTGTTACGTTGTTGTGCTTGGCCAGCCTTTGCAGGTTGAGTTTGCATTCTCGTAGGATTTTTGATTTCGTACGAGATGATTCCAGTGCTTTCAATGCAGCTTGGCTATCTGTGAAAATATAAATGTTGCGGTTGGAATTCCCTGCCGCTATATTTTCAAGGGCGCACTGCGATATGGCACATACCTCAGCCTGGTAGACTGTGCAGTGTCTTCCTAGGCTTATGCTTGTGGATCTGTCAGAGTTTATCTCGACTATTCCCGCACCTGTGCCATTGGCAGTCTTGGAGCCATCTGTGTAAAACACTATGTCTCCCTGTTTAACTTTGGCACCTTCCTCCGACCATTCTGTCCTGGAGGGGACTATGGTCTGGAAGGACCGTCGGAAGTTCAACTCAGGTATGATGAAGTCCGACGGCATTAGCATTAAGTTGTTATTGATAAGTGAGCTTATTTTGGAGTGACCTCTTTGGATATGTTTCCAGTGTCCTGTCTGCTCCAGTCTATAAGCGGATATTCTGGCTTGTCCTTTAATGAACACACTCAGTGCTGGAAGGTCCAGAAGGGTGTTTAGAGCATCGGTGGGTGTGCTAGACATGGCTCCAGTTATACAAATGCATGCCAGTCTCTGCACACTGTCTAACCTGCGTTTTGCAGTGCATTGGTTGACTTTCGTCCACCATATTACAGCTGCATATGTTATGATAGGCCTAATAACTGCTGTGTAGAGCCACATAGTTATTTTTGGGTTTAGGCCCCATGTTTTGCCCACAGCTCGTCTGCATGCAAATAGGCAGTTCTTTGACTGTGTTATTTTATTCTCCAGGTGAGTGTTCCAGGTAAGTGTTTTGTCAAGGGTGACTCCCAGATACTTGGCCTCACTCGACCAGGAGAGGGGAGTCCCAAATAGTTTGGGCGGTTGTTCCTGCGTTACCCCACGTCTGCGGGTGTAGAGGACAAGTTTTGTTTTGTCTGGATTCACCCTAAGTTTTTCTTCCAGACACCAGTTCTCTACCTTTTTTAGTGCCGCTTGTGTCAGCTGGATAATGGTAGAGGGGAGAGAGCCTTGCACAACTAGGACAATGTCATCAGCATATCCTTGTGCATAGATTCCTGCATTATTCAGGTTGTACAGCAGTCGATTTACCACCAGGCACCACAACAGTGGTGAGGTGACTCCACCCTGCGCACAGCCCCTGGTGGCTCTCATCTCAACTGTTTCCTGAAATAATGTTGCAGTTATGAGTCTGCTATGAAGCATGTGCGATAGCCATCTGCAGACTGTGTTTTTAACTCCAGCTACTTTTACCGTTGTAAGCATAGATTCGTAGGTGGTGTTATTGAAAGCACCTTCAACATCTAGAAAGGTGCATAGTGCAATCTCTTTGTTCTCCAGGCTTTGCTCCAGTTTGCTAACTAGCATATGTAATGCTGTTTCAGTTGACCTGCCCGGCCTGAAGGCAAATTGATTTTCATGGAGGGAGTTTTCCTCTTTTAGTTTCCTTCTAATTTCTTTATCTAGGATTTTCTCTAGCGCCTTTAGGAGGAAGGAACTAAGGCATATAGGACGGAACGAACTAGCTAAAGTATAAGTCTCTTTGCCAGGTTTTGGTATAAATACCACATTCGCCTTTGTCCATGCTTTAGGTACATATCCAACTGCCAAGCTGGCTGTGAATAATGTTGTTAGGATCGGTGTCAAAATTTCCAGGCCCTCTTGCAACTGCCTCGGGAATATTTTGTCCGGTCCTGGGGCCTTATTCGGCTGGAATGAGGTGATCGCCCATCTGACGCTATGAAAGGTTATTATGCTTTTCGCATAATTCCAGTCATGTCGTCTTACTCTCTCGATTTGAGTAGTTGGATTAGCGAGATCAGGCACCGAGTCTGGAAAGTGGAATTCAATTAGAGTTTCCAGGGTTTCCTTACCACTAGTGGTAAAGGTATGGTCAGGTTTTCTTAAAGTGCCTACAGGGTTGCAATGTGGGGCTTGGAGAATTTTGCGGAGTCGGGCCGTCTCTGCTGTTGACTCTACAGCTAGACAGTTTTTCCTCCACGTCATTCTCTTCGCCTTTCTTATTGCAGTGTGGTATTCGGTTAGGAGTTTGTGATAACTGTCCCATTGGTTGCTTCTCTTTGCCTTGGCAAATTGCTTCCGGACTTTATCCTTCATTCTCCTTAGTTTTTCATTCCACCAATGGTTTTTACTACTTGCCTTTTTGGTGGTCTGAGGGCAATTATTTTCATAGGATGTAAGGATCGCCTGCTGAATATATTCAGCTGTCTCGTCCAGTTCATCCTGTGATCTAGGTTGATTTGGTCCTGTCGATAGAAGTTGCCTTAGGTCGCTCCTGTAACGAGACCAATCAGTTTTATTAGGGTTACGGTAACATGTTACCTGTTCCGTTCTTTCCAGCTTTACTTCAAAACTGATGTATTGGTGATCTGCCATAGATGGCTCATCCAATACCTTCCAGTTTCTTATGCATGCTGACATTTTTACATTGCATACGGTGACGTCAATGACTTCTCTTCGAACTGCTGTAATAAAAGTCGGTTTACTGCCTTCGTTTACAGTGATTAGGTCATTAGCTGCTATGTATTCTAATAAGTACTCACCTCGGCTATTGCAGTCAGTGCTCCCCCAGGTGGTGTGGTGTGAGTTGGCGTCAATTCCGAGCACTAGGTTTGAGTTTTTCCGTCTCGCTGCCTGAACCAATCGATCTGTCTCTGATGATGGTGGAGGGTCTGCTGAGTCGTATGGAAAGTAGGCGGTACCTACTATTAGCTCGCCATTTTTCAGTTTTAATTGAATTGATACGAGGTCTCTTGTTAAGTGTTCTTGAAGTAATAAATAGTTTACCTTTTTCTTAACAAGGATACACGTTCGAGGGGGTTTCTCCTTCGTACAACCTGTGTCGTATAGGATGCTGCCCCACGTGTTGTTGAGACCAACTACTCTGCCGTTTACCACCCATGGTTCTTGTATTAGAACCACGTCATAGTCTCCGGCTTGTAGTTTGCTAATTAATTTAGCTGAGGCTAACTTCTTGTGCTGGAGGTTTATCTGGAGGATTTTCAGGTTCTTCAGCTTTAGCTCCAACTGGTCTCTTACTCAGGACTTTGATCTGAACCTGCCCAAATCCTATGAACACAGTCAGGTTCCTCTCTTTGAGCAGTTTCAGATCTTTTTCAGAGATCAGAAGACATACTGTCTTCTGACCATTGTCCTCTGTAGAGACATTCAGTACTCTCCATCCTTCAGTACTGAGTTCATTTATTTTTTCGATGATGGTCAGCACACCATCCGGACTTCTGTCCACTTTGGTATGTCTGTATTCTGGTGGCAGCCTGATAATAATCTTTTCCAAGTTTATTACCTTCTTGGCCTCTTCACACCTGAGGCCGCTGCCATTTTTCCAGGATTTTATACTAGCCACTACCTCTTCCAGCCAGATTCTGCTCTCTTGGTTTGCGCAGGTAAAAACAGCCGTGTGTAGTGTGTAGTGTCCAGAGGGTAACATCTTCATCTTAGGAAGTAGCCCTTCCTTCAACATGGTGAAGTCTTCCTCAGTGAATCCTTCTAACGGATACGACTGAGTACAGACAGCCATTTTCACTATCGCTGCTCTTTCGGCAAGAGTTAACAACAGTGATGGATCCTGAGGCTGTTTCGGTTGCGTCTGCTGACTAGGTTCTCCTGCCGCAGAGCCGTGGTATAGTCTCTTACTCTGAGGTTGGGTCCCTGTACTGCTCGGAGTGCTGTTCTCCGACCTGGATCGTTTAGCACTAGCAGCGAGGGGAGTTTTTACTCCGTCATTACTGACGGTGGTTTGGGGCTTGGTTCCTGGTTTTGGCACTCTTTTTGGAGGTTCCTCCGTCCAGGTGCCTTCCGCCATTTTCCTCGCCATCGTTTTTTCTCTCCTTTCCTTGTACCATTCAGGAGTCCTGCGCTTTGCAGTTAACTTCAGGCGGTCCAAGGATTTCGAGACTTTGATCCACGCTCCTTCTGTAGATGGGAGCGTGTGTGAGCTTCCTGCGGAACTCTGCTCCGATTGGGCTGTCCGCAGTGGGTTCTCCAGCTTTCCGGACTCCTGCTCCAGTGGAGCTACGCCGTCTGGCTGGGGAACCTGTTTAGTGGCGTCCTGCTCCATTGGAGCTCCACCACTAGGGTTTTGGGATAATACCTCCTGTTGAGTGGATTCCTGCTCCATAGGAGCTGCACCACTTAAGAGGAGGGATTTTTCTTGCGCCTGCTGGTCGGAGTTCTGCTCCGTTGGAGCTTCTCCTTTCAGCTGCAATTTGGGAGTTTCAAAAGATTTAGTATCCATGAATTCTTCAGGAGTTTTTACCTCCATATCGGGTACCGGTTGCGTTCTCACCATCCTCGGTGAGGCACATCAGGCCAGGCCTATGGCCCTCCCGCGATCCGATGACTCCTTAGCCCCAGTGACACGGTTCAGCCGTCCCTACGATGGACCCGTGCAGCTATAGCGAACAACTATAGCTGTCGGTTCCACTTTCAGTATGCCTACTCGTGCCTCCGACACTTGCATCTCCTATACTATAGGTGTTTCCCCTGGATCAAAGTTGCCAGCTCTGACCGCGGCTCACCTGAACCTTCCAGAGGGCAAAGAGGTGTGTTGTGTACGTCCACCCGCAGGTGGATTTCTCCTCAACCTCCAGCGTCTCTTTCGCAGTTCAGGTCTCCGTCTCACCCACACGGGGAGGGATGTGGGCGCAGGTTTTTTAGGTGCACCCGATCACCGGTTACCTTCTTAGTCGCCCTACACCAGGCCGGCTCAGCCTGGCTCAGTGTTGGACTCAAGCTCGGGCACCAACGACAAGGTGCGGCAATCATAGATTCTTGTGTAATCAGCGATCCAGCAAGCTAACCTGCAAGCTAACACGCAAACCAGCACACTAATCTAGGACGCCCGGTAACCATAGCCCGAGAACATAGCCACATTTACACCGATGAACACGCAGGAACAATTGCTCAATGTTAAGTACAATACATTGAGCCAAAATAAGCAAAATTAAGACACCTATATCTTTTTAAAACCTTTAAAAAAAATAAAATAAGTAAATAGCTATTTTTCGTATTCTTGACGAATGAATTTTTTGTAGCTACATTTACACCGATGAACACGCTGGAGCAATTGCCTAATGTTAGATACAGTACAATGAGCCAAAATAAGCAAAATTAAGACACCTATATCTTTTTAAAACCTTTAAAAAAAATAAAATAAGTAAATAGCTATTTTTCTTATTCTTGTCGAATGAATTTTTTTAGCCACATTTACACCGATGAACACGCATGAACAATTGCTCAATGTTAAGTTCAATACAATGAGCCAAAATAAGTAAAATTAAGACACCGTTATCATATCAAGACCTATAAAAAAAAATAAAATAAGTAAATAGCTATTTTTTTTATTCTTGTTGAATGAATTTTTTTAGCAACATTTAAACCGATAAACACGCAGGAGCAATTGCTCAATGTCAAGTACAATGCAATGAGCCAAAATAAGCAAAATTAAGACACCTATATCTTTTAATAACCTTTAAAAAAATAAAATAAGTAAATAGCTATTTTTCCTATTCTTGTCGAATGAATTTTTTTTAGCTACATTTACACCGATGTACACGCAGGAGCAATTGCTCAATGTTAAGTACAATACAATGAGCCAAAGTAAGCCAAATTAAGACACCCGTGTCATATCAAGACCTTAAAAAAAAATAAAATAAGTATATAGCTATTTTTCTTATTCTTGTCGAATGAATTTTTTGTAGCTACATTTACACCGATGAACACGCAGGAGCAAGTGGCCAATATTAAGTACAATACAATGAGCCTAAATAAGCAAAATTAAGACACCTATATTTATATAAGACCTTTAAAAAAAATAAAATAAGTAAATAGCTATTTTTCTTATTCTTGTCGAATGAATTTTTTTTAGCTACATTTACAACGATGAACACGCAAAAACAATTTCTCCATGTTAAGTACAATACATTGAGCCAAAATAAGCAAAATTAAGACACCTTTATCTTTTTGAAACCTTTAAAAAAAATAAAATAAGTAAATAGCTATTTTTCTTATTCTTGTCGAATGAATTTTTTTTAGCTACATTTACACCGATGAACACGCAGGAGCAATTGTTCCATGTTAGTACAATACAATGAGCCAAAATAAGCAAAATTAAGACACCCTTATCATATCAAGACCTTTAAAAAAAAAAAATAAGTATATAGCTATTTTTCGTATTCTTGTCGAATGAATTTTTTGTAGCTACATTTACACCGATGAACACGCAGGAGCAATTGCTCAATGTTAAGTACAATACATTGAGCCAAAATAAGCAAAATAAAGACACCTTTATCTTTTTAAAACCTTTAAAAAAAATAAAATAAGTAAATAGCTATTTTTCTTATTCTTGTCGAATGAATTTTATTTAGCTACATTTACACCGATGAACAATCAGGAGCAATTGCTCAATGTTAAGTTCAATACAATGAGCCACAATAAGCAAAATTAAGACACCGTTATCATATCAAGACCTTTAAAAAAAAATAAAATAAGTAAATAGCTATTTTTTTTATTCTTGTCGAATGAATTTTTTTAGCAACATTTAAACCGATGAACACGCAGGAGCAATTGCTCAATGTTAAGTACAATACATTGAGCCAAAATAAGCAAAATAAAGACACCTATATCTTTTTAAAACCTTTAAAAAAAATATAATAAGTAAATAGCTATTTTTCTTATTCTTGTCGAATGAATTTTATTTAGCTACATTTACACCGATAAACAATCAGGAGCAATTGCTCAATGTTAATAAAAATACAATGAGCCAAAATAAGCCAAATTAAGACACCCGTGTCATATCAAGACCTTTAAAAAAAATAAAATAAGTATATAGCTAATTTTCTTATTCTTGTCGAATGAATTTTTTTTAGCTACATTTACACCGATGAACACGCTGGAGCAATTGCTCAATGTTGACTACAATACAATGAGCCAAAATAAGCAAAATTTAGACACCCTAATCATATCAAGACCTTTAAAAAAAATAAAATAAGTAAATAGCTATTTTTTTTATTCTTGTCGAATGAATTTTTTTTAGCAACATTTAAACCGATGAACACGCAGGAGCAATTGCTAAATGTCAAGTACAATACAATGAGCCAAAATAAGCAAAATTAAGACACCTATATCTTTTTAAAACCTTTAAAAAAATGAAATAAGTATGTAGCTATTTTTCTTATTCTTGTCGAATGAATTTTTTGTAGCTACATTTACACCGATGAACACGCAGGAGCAAGTGGCCAATGTTAAGTACAATACAATGAGCCTAAATAAGCAAAATTAAGACACCTATATTTATATAAGACCTTTAAAAAAAATAAAATAAGTAAATAGCTATTTTTCTTATTCTTGTCGAATGAATTTTTTTTAGCTACATTTACAACGATGAACACGCAAAAACAATTTCTCCATGTTAAGTACAATACATTGAGCCAAAATAAGCAAAATTAAGACACCTTTATCTTTTTGAAACCTTTAAAAAAAATAAAATAAGTAAATAGCTATTTTTCTTATTCTTGTCGAATGAATTTTTTTTAGCTACATTTACACCGATGAACACGCAGGAGCAATTGTTCCATGTTAGTACAATACAATGAGCCAAAATAAGCAAAATTAAGACACCCTTATCATATCAAGACCTTTAAAAAAAAAAATAAGTAAATAGCTATTTTTCGTATTCTTGTCGAATGAATTTTTTGTAGCTACATTTACACCGATGAACACGCAAAAACAATTTCTCCATGTTAAGTACAATACATTGAGCCAAAATAAGCAAAATAAAGACACCTATATCTTTTTAAAACCTTTAAAAAAAATAAAATAAGTAAATAGCTATTTTTCTTATTCTTGTCGAATGAATTTTATTTAGCCACATTTACACCGATGAACACGCAGGAACAATTGCTCAATGTTAAGTACAATACATTGAGCCAAAATAAGCAAAATAAAGGCACCTATATCTTTTTAAAACCTTTAAAAAAAATAAAATAAGTAAATAGCTATTTTTCTTATTCTTGTCGAATGAATTTTTTTTAGCTACATTTACACCGATGAACACGCAGGAGCAATTGCTCAATGTTGACTACAATACAATGAGCCAAAATAAGCAAAATTTAGACACCCTAATCATATCAAGACCTTTAAAAAAAATAAAATAAGTAAATAGCTATTTTTTTTATTCATGTCGAATGAATTTTTTTTAGCAACATTTAAACCGATGAACACGCAGGAGCAATTGCTAAATGTCAAGTACAATACAATGAGCCAAAATAAGCAAAATTAAGACACCTATATCTTTTTAAAACCTTTAAAAAAATGAAATAAGTATGTAGCTATTTTTCTTATTCTTGTCGAATGAATTTTTTGTAGCTACATTTACACCGATGAACACGCAGGAGCAAGTGGCCAATGTTAAGTACAATACAATGAGCCTAAATGAGCAAAATTAAGACACCTATATTTATATAAGACCTTTAAAAAAAATAAAATAAGTAAATAGCTATTTTTCTTATTCTTGTCGAATGAATTTTTTTTAGCTACATTTACAACGATGAACACGCAAAAACAATTTCTCCATGTTAAGTACAATACATTGAGCCAAAATAAGCAAAATTAAGACACCTTTATCTTTTTGAAACCTTTAAAAAAAATAAAATAAGTAAATAGCTATTTTTCTTATTCTTGTCGAATGAATTTTTTTTAGCTACATTTACACCGATGAACACGCAGGAGCAATTGTTCCATGTTAGTACATTACAATGAGCCAAAATAAGCAAAATTAAGACACCCTTATCATATCAAGACCTTTAAAAAAAAAAATAAGTAAATAGCTATTTTTCGTATTCTTGTCGAATGAATTTTTTGTAGCTACATTTACACCGATGAACACGCAGGAGCAATTGCTCAATGTTAAGTACAATACATTGAGCCAAAATAAGCAAAATAAAGACACCTATATCTTTTTAAAACCTTTAAAAAAAATAAAATAAGTAAATAGCTATTTTTCTTATTCTTGTCGAATGAATTTTATTTAGCCACATTTACACCGATGAACACGCAGGAACAATTGCTCAATGTTAAGTACAATACATTGAGCCAAAATAAGCAAAACAAAGGCACCTATATCTTTTTAAAACCTTTAAAAAAAATAAAATAAGTAAATAGCTATTTTTCTTATTCTTGTCGAATGAATTTTATTTAGCTACATTTACACCGATGAACAATCAGGAGCAATTGCTCAATGTTAAGTTCAATACAATGAGCCAAAATAAGCAAAATTAAGACACCGTTATCATATCAAGACCTTTAAAAAAAAATAAAATAAGTAAATAGCTATTTTTTTTATTCTTGTCGAATGAATTTTTTTAGCAACATTTAAACCGATGAACACGCAGGAGCAATTGCTCAATGTTAAGTACAATACATTGAGCCAAAATAAGCAAAATAAAGACACCTATATCTTTTTAAAACCTTTAAAAAAAATATAATAAGTAAATAGCTATTTTTCTTATTCTTGTCGAATGAATTTTATTTAGCTACATTTACACCGATAAACAATCAGGAGCAATTGCTCAATGTTAATTAAAATACAATGAGCCAAAATAAGCCAAATTAAGACACCCGTGTCATATCAAGACCTTTAAAAAAAATAAAATAAGTATATAGCTAATTTTCTTATTCTTGTCGAATGAATTTTTTTTAGCTACATTTACACCGATGAACACGCAGGAGCAATTGTTCAATGTTGACTACAATACAATGAGCCAAAATAAGCAAAATTTAGACACCCTAATCATATCAAGACCTTTAAAAAAAATAATATAAGTAAATAGCTATTTTTTTTATTCTTGTCGAATGAATTTTTTTTAGCAACATTTAAACCGATGAACACGCAGGAGCAATTGCTAAATGTCACGTACAATACAATGAGCCAAAATAAGCAAAATTAAGACACCTATATCTTTTTAAAACCTTAAAAAAAAATAAAATAAGTAAATAGCTATTTTTCTTATTCTTGTCGAATGAATTTTTTTTAGCTACATTTACACCGATGAACACGCAGGAGCAATTGCTCAATGTTAAGTGCAATACAATGAGCCAAAATAAGCAAAATTAAGACACTCATATCATATAAAGACCTTTAAAAAAAAAAAATAAGTAAATAGCTATTTTTCGTATTCTTGTCGAATGAATTTTTTGTAGCTACATTTACACCGATGAACACGTTGGAGCAATTGCCTAATATTAGATACAGTACAATGAGCCAAAATAAGCAAAATTAAGACACCTATATCGTTTTAAAACCTTTAAAAAAAATAAAATAAGTAAATAGCTATTTTTCTTATTCTTGTCGAATGAATTTTTTTTAGCCACATTTACACCGATGAACACGCAGGAACAATTGCTCAATGTTAAGTACAATACATTGAGCCAAAATAAGCAAAATTAAGACACCTATATCTTTTTAAAACCTTTAAAAAAAATAAAATAAGTAAATAGCTATTTTTCGTATTCTTGACGAATGAATTTTTTGTAGCTACATTTACACCGATGAACTCGCTGGAGCAATTGCCTAATGTTAAATACAGTACAATGAGCCAAAATAAGCAAAATTAAGACACCTATATCTTTTTAAAACCTTTAAAAAAAATAAAATAAGTAAATAGCTATTTTTCTTATTCTTGTCGAATGAATTTTTTTTAGCCACATTTACACCGATGAACACGCATGAACAATTGCTCAATGTTAAGTTCAATACAATGAGCCAAAATAAGCAAAATTAAGACACCGCTATCATATCAAGACCTATAAAAAAAATAAAATAAGTAAATAGCTATTTTTTTTTTCTTGTCGAATGAATTTTTTTAGCAACATTTAAACCGATAAACACGCAGGAGCAATTGCTCAATGTCAAGTACAATGCAATGAGCCAAAATAAGCAAAATTAAGACACCTATATCTTTTAAAAACCTTTAAAAAAATAAAATAAGTAAATAGCTATTTTTTTTATTCTTGTCGAATGAATTTTTTTTAGCTACATTTACACCGATGAACACGCAGGAGGAATTGCTCAATGTTAAGTGCAATACAATGAGCCAAAATAAGCCAAATTAAGACACTCATATCATATCAAGACCTTGAAAAAAAAAAAATAAGTAAATAGCTATTTTTCGTATTCTTGTCGAATGAATTTTTTGTAGCTACATTTTCACCGATCAACACGCTGGAGCAATTGCCTAATGTTAGATACAGTACAATGAGCCAAAATAAGCAAAATTAAGACACCTATATCTTTTTAAAACCTTTCAAAAAAATAAAATAAGTAAATAGCTATTTTTCTTATTCTTGTCGAATGAATTTTTTTTAGCCACATTTACACCGATGAACACGCAGGAACAATTGCTCAATGTTAAGTACAATACATTGAGCCAAAATAAGCAAAATTAAGACACCTATATCTTTTTAAAACCTTTAAAAAAAATAAAATAAGTAAATAGCTATTTTTCGTATTCTTGACGAATGAATTTTTTGTAGCTACATTTACACCGATGAACACGCTGGAGCAATTGCCTAATGTTAGATACAGTACAATGAGCCAAAATAAGCAAAATTAAGACACCTATATCTTTTTAAAACCTTTAAAAAAAATAAAATAAGTAAATAGCTATTTTTCTTATTCTTGTCGAATGAATTTTTTTTAGCCACATTTACACCGATGAACACGCATGAACAATTGCTCAATGTTGACTACAATACAATGAGCCAAAATAAGCAAAATTTAGACACCCTAATCATATCAAGACCTTTAAAAAAATAAAATAAGTATATAGCTAATTTTCTTATTCTTGCCGAATGAATTTTTTTTAGCTACATTTACACCGATGAACACGCAGGAGCAATTGCTCAATGTTGACTACAATACAATGAGCCAAAATAAGCAAAATTTAGACACCCTAATCATATCAAGACCTTTAAAAAAAATAAAATAAGTAAATAGCTATTTTTTTTATTCTTGTCGAATGAATTTTTTTTAGCAACATTTAAACCGATGAACACGCAGGAGCAATTGTTAAATGTCAAGTACAATACAATGAGCCAAAATAAGCAAAATTAAGACACCTATATCTTTTTAAAACCTTTAAAAAAATGAAATAAGTATGTAGCTATTTTTCTTATTCTTGTCGAATGAATTTTTTGTAGCTACATTTACACCGATGAACACGCAGGAGCAAGTGGCCAATGTTAAGTACATTACAATGAGCCTAAATAAGCAAAATTAAGACACCTATATTTATATAAGACCTTTAAAAAAAATAAAATAAGTAAATAGCTATTTTTCTTATTCTTGTCGAATGAATTTTTTTTAGCTACATTTACAACGATGAACACGCAAAAACAATTTCTCCATGTTAAGTACAATACATTGAGCCAAAATAAGCAAAATTAAGACACCTTTATCTTTTTGAAACCTTTAAAAAAAATAAAATAAGTAAATAGCTATTTTTCTTATTCTTGTCGAATGAATTTTTTTTAGCTACATTTACACCGATGAACACGCAGGAGCAATTGTTCCATGTTAGTACAATACAATGAGCCAAAATAAGCAAAATTAAGACACCCTTATCATATCAAGACCTTTAAAAAAAAAAATAAGTAAATAGCTATTTTTCGTATTCTTGTCGAATGAATTTTTTGTAGCTACATTTACACCGATGAACACGCAGGAGCAATTGCTCAATGTTAAGTACAATACATTGAGCCAAAATAAGCAAAATAAAGACACCTATATCTTTTTAAAACCTTTAAAAAAAATAAAATAAGTAAATAGCTATTTTTTTTATTCTTGTCGAATGAATTTTATTTAGCCACATTTACACCGATGAACACGCAGGAACAATTGCTCAATGTTAAGTACAATACATGGAGCCAAAATAAGCAAAATAAAGGCACCTATATCTTTTTAAAACCTTTAAAAAAAATAAAATAAGTAAATAGCTATTTTTCTTATTCTTGTCGAATGAATTTTATTTAGCTACATTTACACCGATGAACAATCAGGAGCAATTGCTCAATGTTAAGTTCAATACAATGAGCCAAAATAAGCAAAATTAAGACACCGTTATCATATCAAGACCTTTAAAAAAAAATAAAATAAGTAAATAGCTATTTTTTTTATTCTTGTCGAATGAATTTTTTTAGCAACATTTAAACCGATGAACACGCAGGAGCAATTGCTCAATGTTAAGTACAATACATTGAGCCAAAATAAGCAAAATAAAGACACCTATATCTTTTTAAAACCTTTAAAAAAAATATAATAAGTAAATAGCTATTTTTCTTATTCTTGTCGAATGAATTTTATTTAGCTACATTTACACCGATAAACAATCAGGAGCAATTGCTCAATGTTAATTAAAATACAATGAGCCAAAATAAGCCAAATTAAGACACCCGTGTCATATCAAGACCTTTAAAAAAAATAAAATAAGTATATAGCTAATTTTCTTATTCTTGTCGAATGAATTTTTTTTAGCTACATTTACACCGATGAACACGCAGGAGCAATTGTTCAATGTTGACTACAATACAATGAGCCAAAATAAGCAAAATTTAGACACCCTAATCATATCAAGACCTTTAAAAAAAATAATATAAGTAAATAGCTATTTTTTTTATTCTTGTCGAATGAATTTTTTTTAGCAACATTTAAACCGACGAACACGCAGGAGCAATTGCTAAATGTCACGTACAATACAATGAGCCAAAATAAGCAAAATTAAGACTCCTATATCTTTTTAAAACCTTAAAAAAAAATAAAATAAGTAAATAGCTATTTTTCTTATTCTTGTCGAATGAATTTTTTTTAGCTACATTTACACCGATGAACACGCAGGAGCAATTGCTCAATGTTAAGTGCAATACAATGAGCCAAAATAAGCAAAATTAAGACACTCATATCATATAAAGACCTTTAAAAAAAAAAAATAAGTAAATAGCTATTTTTCGTATTCTTGTCGAATGAATTTTTTGTAGCTACATTTACACCGATGAACACGTTGGAGCAATTGCCTAATATTAGATACAGTACAATGAGCCAAAATAAGCAAAATTAAGACACCTATATCGTTTTAAAACCTTTAAAAAAAATAAAATAAGTAAATAGCTATTTTTCTTATTCTTGTCGAATGAATTTTTTTTAGCCACATTTACACCGATGAACACGCAGGAACAATTGCTCAATGTTAAGTACAATACATTGAGCCAAAATAAGCAAAATTAAGACACCTATATCTTTTTAAAACCTTTAAAAAAAATAAAATAAGTAAATAGCTATTTTTCGTATTCTTGACGAATGAATTTTTTGTAGCTACATTTACACCGATGAACACGCTGGAGCAATTGCCTAATGTTAAATACAGTACAATGAGCCAAAATAAGCAAAATTAAGACACCTATATCTTTTTAAAACCTTTAAAAAAAATAAAATAAGTAAATAGCTATTTTTCTTATTCTTGTCGAATGAATTTTTTTTAGCCACATTTACACCTATGAACACGCATGAACAATTGCTCAATGTTAAGTTCAATACAATGAGCCAAAATAAGCAAAATTAAGACACCGCTATCATATCAAGACCTATAAAAAAAATAAAATAAGTAAATAGCTATTTTTTTTTTCTTGTCGAATGAATTTTTTTAGCAACATTTAAACCGATAAACACGCAGGAGCAATTGCTCAATGTCAAGTACAATGCAATGAGCCAAAATAAGCAAAATTAAGACACCTATATCTTTTAAAAACCTTTAAAAAAATAAAATAAGTAAATAGCTATTTTTCCTATTCTTGTCGAATGAATTTTTTTTAGCTACATTTACACCGATGAACACGCAGGAGCAATTGCTCAATGTTAAGTGCAATACAATGAGCCAAAATAAGCCAAATTAAGACACTCATATCATATCAAGACCTTGAAAAAAAAAAAATAAGTAAATAGCTATTTTTCGTATTCTTGTCGAATGAATTTTTTGTAGCTACATTTTCACCGATCAACACGCTGGAGCAATTGCCTAATGTTAGATACAGTACAATGAGCCAAAATAAGCAAAATTAAGACACCTATATCTTTTTAAAACCTTTAAAAAAAATAAAATAAGTAAATAGCTATTTTTCTTATTCTTGTCGAATGAATTTTTTTTAGCCACATTTACACCGATGAACACGCAGGAACAATTGCTCAATGTTAAGTACAATACATTGAGCCAAAATAAGCAAAATTAAGACACCTATATCTTTTTAAAACCTTTAAAAAAAATAAAATAAGTAAATAGCTATTTTTCGTATTCTTGACGAATGAATTTTTTGTAGCTACATTTACACCGATGAACACGCTGCAGCAATTGCCTAATGTTAGATACAGTACAATGAGCCAAAATAAGCAAAATTAAGACACCTATATCTTTTTAAAACCTTTAAAAAAAATAAAATAAGTAAATAGCTATTTTTCTTATTCTTGTCGAATGAATTTTTTTTAGCCACATTTACACCGATGAACACGCATGAACAATTGCTCAATGTTAAGTTCAATACACAATGAGCCAAAATAAGCAAAATTAAGACACCGTTATCATATCAAGACCTATAAAAAAAAATAAAATAAGTAAATAGCTATTTTTTTTATTCTTGTCGAATGAATTTTTTTAGCAACATTTAAACCGATAAACACGCAGGAGCAATTGCTCAATGTCAAGTACAATGCATTGAGCCAAAATAAGCAAAATTAAGACACCTATATCTTTTAAAAACCTTTAAAAAAATAAAATAAGTAAATAGCTATTTTTCCTATTCTTGTCGAATGAATTTTTTTTAGCTACATTTACACCGATGAACACGCAGGAGCAATTGCTCAATGTTACGTACAATACAGTGAGCCAAAATAAGCCAAATTACGACACCCGTGTCATATCAAGACCTTAAAAAAAAATAAAATAAGTATATAGCTATTTTTCTTATTCTTGTCGAATGAATTTTTTGTAGCTACATTTACACCGATGAACACGCAGGAGCAAGTGGCCAATGTTAAGTACAATACAATGAGCCTAAATAAGCAAAATTAAGACACCTATATCTTTATAAGACCTTTAAAAAAAATAAAATAAGTAAATAGCTATTTTTCTTATTCTTGTCGAATGAATTTTTTAGCTACATTTACACCGATGAACACAAAAGAACAATTTCTCCATGTTAAGTACAATACATTGAGCCAAAATAAGCAAAATTAAGACACCTTTATCTTTTTGAAACCTTTAAAAAAAAAAAATAAGTAAATAGCTATTTTTCTTATTCTTGTCGAATGAATTTTTTTTAGCTACATTTACACCGATGAACACGCAGGAGCAATTGTTCCATGTTAGTACAATACAATGAGCCAAAATAAGCAAAACTAAGACACCCTTATCATATCAAGACCTTTAAAAAAAATAAAATAAGTAAATAGCTATTTTTTTTATTCTTGTCGAATGAATTTTTTGTAGCTACATTTACACCGATGAACACGCAGGAGCAAGTGGTCAATGTTAAGTACAATACAGTGAGCCTAAGTAAGCAAAATTATGACACCTATATCTTTTTAAGACCTTTAAAAAAAATAAAATAAGTAAATAGCTATTTTTCTTATTCTTGTCGAATGAATTTTTTTTAGCTACATTTACACCGATGAACACGCAGGAGCAATTGCTCAATGTTAAGTACAATACATTGAGCCAAAATAAGCAAAATTAAGACACCTATATCTTTTTAAAACCTTTAAAAAAAATAAAATAAGTAAATAGCTATTTTTCATATTCTTGTCGAATGAATTTTTTTTAGCTACATTTACACCGATGAACACGCAGGAGCAATTGCTCAATTTTAAGTACAATACAATGAGCCAAAATAAGCAAACTTAAGACACTCATATCATATCAAGACCTTTAAAAAAAAAAATAAGTATATAGCTATTTTTCGTATTCTTGCCGAATGAATTTTTTGTAGCTACATTTACACCGATGAACACGCTGGAGCAATTGCCTTATGTTAGATACAGTACAATGAGCCAAAATAAGCAAAATTAAGACACCTATATCTTTTTAAAACCTTTAAAAAAAATAAAATAAGTATATAGCTATTTTTCTTATTCTTGTCGAATGAAATTTTTTTAGCTACATTTACACCGATCAACACGCAGGAACAATTGCTCAATGTTAAGTACAATACAATGAGCCAAAATAAGCAAAATTAAGACACCTATATCTTTTTAAAACCTTTAAAAAAAATAAAATAAGTAAATAGCTATTTTTCTTATTCTTGTCGAATGAATTTTTTTTAGCTACATTTACACCGATGAACACGCAGGAGCAATTGCTCAATGTTAAGTACAATACAATGAGCCAAAATAAGCAAAATTAAGACACTCATATCATATCAAGACCTTTAAAAAAAAAAAATAAGTATATAGCTATTTTTCGTATTCTTGTCGAATGAATTTTTTGTAGCTACATTTACACCGATGAACACGCTGGAGCAATTGCCTAATGTTAGATACAGTACAATGAGCCAAAATAAGCAAAATTAAGACACCTATATCTTTTAAAAACCTTTAAAAAAAATAAAATAAGTAATTAGCTATTTTTCGTATTCTTGCCGTATGAATTTTTTTAAGCTACATTTACACCGACGAACACGCAGGAGCAATTGCTCAATGTTAAGTACAATACATTGAGCCAAAATAAGCAAAATAAAGACACCTATATCTTTTTAAAACCTTTAAAAAAAATAAAATAAGTAAATAGCTATTTTTCTTATTCTTGTCGAATGAATTTTTTTTAGCTACATTTACACCGATGAACACGCAGGAGCAATTGCTCAATGTTAAGTACAATACAATGAGCCAAAATAAGCAAAATTAAGACACTCATATCATATCAAGACCTTGAAAAAAAAAAATAAGTATATAGCTATTTTTCGTATTCTTGTCGAATGAATTTTTTGTAGCTACATTTACACCGATGAACACGCTGGAGCAATTGCCTAATGTTAGATACAGTACAATGAGCCAAAATAAGCAAAATTAAGGCACCTATATCTTTTTAAAACCTTTAAAAAAAATAAAATAAGTAATTAGCTATTTTTCGTATTTTTGCCGTATGAATTTTTTTAAGCTTCATTTACACCGATGAACACGCAGTAGCAATTGCTCAATGTTAAGTACAATACATTGAGCCAAAATAAGCAAAATAAAGACACCTATATCTTTTTAAAACCTTTAAAAAAAATAAAATAAGTTAATAGCTATTTTTCTTATTCTTGTCGAATGAATTTTGTTTAGCCACATTTACACCGATGAACCCGCAGGAACAATTGCTCAATGTTAAGTACAATACATTGAGCCAAAATAAGCAAAATAAAGACACCTATATCTTTTTAAAACCTTTAAAAAGAATAAAATAAGTAAATAGCTATTTTTCTTATTCTTGTCGAATGAATTTTAATTAGCTACATTTACACCGATGAACAATCAGGAGCAATTGTTCAATGTTAAGTTCAATACAGTGAGCCAAAATAAGCAAAATTAAGACACCGTTATCATATCAAGACCTTTAAAAAAATAAAATAAGTAAATAGCTATTTTTTTTATTCTTGTCGAATGAATTTTTTTAGCAACATTTAAACCGATGAACACGCAGGAGCAATTGCTCAATGTCAAGTAGAATACAATGAGCCAAAATAAGCAAAATTAGGACACCTATATCTTTTTAAAACCTTTAAAAAAATAAAATAAGTAAATAGCTATTTTTCCTATTCTTGTCGAATGAATTTTTTCTAGCTTCATTTACACCGATGAACACGCAGGAGCAATTGCTTAATGTTAAGTACAATACAATGAGCCTAAATAAGCAAAATTAAGACACCTATATCTTTAAAAGAGCTTTAAAAAAAATAAAATAAGTAAATAGCTATTTTTCTTATTCTTGTCGAATGAATTTTTTTTAGCTACATTTACACCGATGAACACGCAGGAACAATTTTTTCATGTTAAGTACAATACATTGAGCCAAAATAAGCAAAATTAAGACACCTATATCTTTTTGAAACCTTTAAAAAAATAAAATAAGTAAATAGCTATTTTTCTTATTCTTGTCGAATGAATTTTTTTCTAGCTACATTTACACCGATGAACACGCAGGAGATATTGTTCAATGTTAGTACAATACAATGAGCCAAAATAAGCAAAATTAAGACACCCTTATCATATCAAGACCTTTCAAAAAAAATAAAATAAGTAAATAGCTATTTTTTTTATTCTTGTCGAATGAATTTTTTGTAGCTACATTTACACCGATGAACACGCAGAAGCAAGTGGTCAATGTTAAGTACAATACAATGAGCCTAAATAAGCAAAATTAAGACACCTATATCTTTATAAGACCTTTAAAAAAAATAAAATAAGTAAATAGCTATTTTTCTTATTCTTGTCGAATGAATTTTTTTTAGCTACATTTACACCGATGAACACAAAAGAACAATTTTTCCATGTTAAGTACAATACATTGAGCCAAAATAAGCAAAATTAAGACACCTTTATCTTTTTGAAACCTTTAAAAAAAATAAAATAAGTAAATAGCTATTTTTCTTATTCTTGTCGAATGAATTTTTTTTAGCTACATTTACACCGATGAACACGCAGGAGCAATTGTTCCATGTTAGTACAATACAATGAGCCAAAATAAGCAAAATTAAGACACCCTTATCATATCAAGACCTTTAAAAAAAAAAAAATAAGTAAATAGCTATTTTTTTTATTCTTGTCGAATGAATTTTTTGTAGCTACATTTACACCGATGAACACGCCGGAGCAAGTGGTCAATGTTAAGTACAATACAGTGAGCCTAAATAAGCAAAATTATGACACCTATATCTTTTTAAGACCTTTAAAAAAAATAAAATAAGTAAATAGCTATTTTTCTTATTCTTGTCGAATGAATTTTTTTTAGCTACATTTACACCGATGAACACGCAGGAGCAATTGCTCAATGTTAAGTACAACACAATGAGCCAATATAAGCAAAATTAAGACACCTATATCTTTTTAAAACCTTTAAAAAAAATAAAATAAGTAAATAGCTATTTTTCATATTCTTGTCGAATGAATTTTTTTTTTAGCTACATTTACACCGATGAACACGCAGGAGCAATTGCTCAATGTTAAGTACAATACAATGAGCCAAAATAAGCAAACTTAAGACACTCATATCATATCAAGACCTTTAAAAAAAAAAATAAGTATATAGCTATTTTTCGTATTCTTGCCGAATGAATTTTTTGTAGCTACATTTACACCGATGAACACGCTGGAGCAATTGCCTAATGTTAGATACAGTACAATGAGCCAAAATAAGCAAAATTAAGACACCTATATCTTTTTAAAACCTTTAAAAAAAATAAAATAAGTATATAGCTATTTTTCTTATTCTTGTCGAATGAAATTTTTCTAGCTACATTTACACCGATCAACACGCAGGAACAATTGCTCAATGTTAAGTACAATACAATGAGCCAAAATAAGCAAAATTAAGACACCTATATCTTTTTAAAACCTTTAAAAAAAATAAAATAAGTAAATAGCTATTTTTCTTATTCTTGTCGAATGAATTTTTTTTAGCTACATTTACACCGATGAACACGCAGGAGCAATTGCTCAATGTTAAGTACAATACAATGAGCCAAAATAAGCAAAATTAAGACACTCATATCATATCAAGACCTTTAAAAAAAAAAAATAAGTATATAGCTATTTTTCGTATTCTTGTCGAATGAATTTTTTGTAGCTACATTTACACCGATGAACACGCTGGAGCAATTGCCTAATGTTAGATACAGTACAATGAGCCAATCAGGAGCAATTGCTCAATGTTAAGTACAATACATTGAGCCAAAATAAGCAAAATAAAGACACCTATATCTTTTTAAAACCTTTAAAAAGAATAAAATAAGTAAATAGCTATTTTTCTTATTCTTGTCGAATGAATTTTATTTAGCTACATTTACACCGATGAACAATCAGGAGCAATTGTTCAATGTTAAGTTCAATACAGTGAGCCAAAATAAGCAAAATTAAGACACCGTTATCATATCAAGACCTTTAAAAAAATAAAATAAGTAAATAGCTATTTTTTTTATTCTTGTCGAATGAATTTTTTTAGCAACATTTAAACCGATGAACACGCAGGAGCAATTGCTCAATGTCAAGTAGAATACAATGAGCCAAAATAAGCAAAATTAGGACACCTATATCTTTTTAAAACCTTTAAAAAAATAAAATAAGTAAATAGCTATTTTTCCTATTCTTGTCGAATGAATTTTTTCTAGCTTCATTTACACCGATGAACACGCAGGAGCAATTGCTTAATGTTAAGTACAATACAATGAGCCTAAATAAGCAAAATTAAGACACCTATATCTTTAAAAGAGCTTTAAAAAAAATAAAATAAGTAAATAGCTATTTTTCTTATTCTTGTCGAATGAATTTTTTTTAGCTACATTTACACCGATGAACACGCAGGAACAATTTTTTCATGTTAAGTACAATACATTGAGCCAAAATAAGCAAAATTAAGACACCTATATCTTTTTGAAACCTTTAAAAAAATAAAATAAGTAAATAGCTATTTTTCTTATTCTTGTCGAATGAATTTTTTTCTAGCTACATTTACACCGATGAACACGCAGGAGATATTGTTCAATGTTAGTACAATACAATGAGCCAAAATAAGCAAAATTAAGACACCCTTATCATATCAAGACCTTTCAAAAAAAATAAAATAAGTAAATAGCTATTTTTTTTATTCTTGTCGAATGAATTTTTTGTAGCTACATTTACACCGATGAACACGCAGAAGCAAGTGGTCAATGTTAAGTACAATACAATGAGCCTAAATAAGCAAAATTAAGACACCTATATCTTTATAAGACCTTTAAAAAAAATAAAATAAGTAAATAGCTATTTTTCTTATTCTTGTCGAATGAATTTTTTTTAGCTACATTTACACCGATGAACACAAAAGAACAATTTTTCCATGTTAAGTACAATACATTGAGCCAAAATAAGCAAAATTAAGACACCTTTATCTTTTTGAAACCTTTAAAAAAAATAAAATAAGTAAATAGCTATTTTTCTTATTCTTGTCGAATGAATTTTTTTTAGCTACATTTACACCGATGAACACGCAGGAGCAATTGTTCCATGTTAGTACAATACAATGAGCCAAAATAAGCAAAATTAAGACACCCTTATCATATCAAGACCTTTAAAAAAAATAAAATAAGTAAATAGCTATTTTTTTTATTCTTGTCGAATGAATTTTTTGTAGCTACATTTACACCGATGAACACGCCGGAGCAAGTGGTCAATGTTAAGTACAATACAGTGAGCCTAAATAAGCAAAATTATGACACCTATATCTTTTTAAGACCTTTAAAAAAAATAAAATAAGTAAATAGCTATTTTTCTTATTCTTGTCGAATGAATTTTTTTTAGCTACATTTACACCGATGAACACGCAGGAGCAATTGCTCAATGTTAAGTACAACACAATGAGCCAATATAAGCAAAATTAAGACACCTATATCTTTTTAAAACCTTTAAAAAAAATAAAATAAGTAAATAGCTATTTTTCATATTCTTGTCGAATGAATTTTTTTTTTAGCTACATTTACACCGATGAACACGCAGGAGCAATTGCTCAATGTTAAGTACAATACAATGAGCCAAAATAAGCAAACTTAAGACACTCATATCATATCAAGACCTTTAAAAAAAAAAATAAGTATATAGCTATTTTTCGTATTCTTGCCGAATGAATTTTTTGTAGCTACATTTACACCGATGAACACGCTGGAGCAATTGCCTAATGTTAGATACAGTACAATGAGCCAAAATAAGCAAAATTAAGACACCTATATCTTTTTAAAACCTTTAAAAAAAATAAAATAAGTATATAGCTATTTTTCTTATTCTTGTCGAATGAAATTTTTTTAGCTACATTTACACCGATCAACACGCAGGAACAATTGCTCAATGTTAAGTACAATACAATGAGCCAAAATAAGCAAAATTAAGACACCTATATCTTTTTAAAACCTTTAAAAAAAATAAAATAAGTAAATAGCTATTTTTCTTATTCTTGTCGAATGAATTTTTTTTAGCTACATTTACACCGATGAACACGCAGGAGCAATTGCTCAATGTTAAGTACAATACAATGAGCCAAAATAAGCAAAATTAAGACACTCATATCATATCAAGACCTTTAAAAAAAAAAAATAAGTATATAGCTATTTTTCGTATTCTTGTCGAATGAATTTTTTGTAGCTACATTTACACCGATGAACACGCTGGAGCAATTGCCTAATGTTAGATACAGTACAATGAGCCAAAATAAGCAAAATTAAGACACCTATATCTTTTAAAAACCTTTAAAAAAAATAAAATAAGTAATGAGCTATTTTTCGTATTCTTGCCGTATGAATTTTTTTAAGCTACATTTACACCGACGAACACGCAGGAGCAATTGCTCAATGTTAAGTACAATACATTGAGCCAAAATAAGCAAAATAAAGACAACTATATCTTTTTAAAACCTTTAAAAAAAATAAAATAAGTAAATAGCTATTTTTCTTATTCTTGTCGAATGAATTTTTTTTAGCTACATTTACACCGATGAACACGCAGGAGCAATTGCTCAATGTTAAGTACAATACAATGAGCCAACATAAGCAAAATTAAGACACTCATATCATATCAAGACCTTTAAAAAAAAAAATAAGTATATAGCTATTTTTCGTATTCTTGTCGAATGAATTTTTTGTAGCTACATTTACACCGATGAACACGCTGGAGCAATTGCCTAATGTTAGATACAGTACAATGAGCCAAAATAAGCAAAATTAAGGCACCTATATCTTTTTAAAACCTTTAAAAAAAATAAAATAAGTAATTAGCTATTTTTCGTATTTTTGCCGTATGAATTTTTTTAAGCTTCATTTACACCGATGAACACGCAGTAGCAATTGCTCAATGTTAAGTACAATACATTGAGCCAAAATGAGCAAAATTAAGACACCTATATCTTTTTAAAACCTTTAAAAAAAATAAAATAAGTAAATAGCTATTTTTCATATTCTTGTCGAATGAATTTTTTTTTAGCTACATTTACACCGATGAACACAAAAGAACAATTTCTCCATGTTAAGTACAATACATTGAGCCAAAATAAGCAAAATTAAGACACCTCTATCTTTTTGAAACCTTTAAAAAAAATAAAATAAGTAAATAGCTATTTTTCTTATTCTTGTCGAATGAATTTTTTTTAGCTACATTTACACCGATGAACACGCAGGAGCAATTGTTCCATGTTAGTACAATACAATGAGCCAAAATAAGCAAAATTAAGACACCCTTATCATATCAAGACCTTTAAAAAAAATAAAATAAGTAAATAGCTATTTTTTTTATACTTGTCGAATGAATTTTTTGTAGCTACATTTACACCGATGAGCACGCAGGAGCAATTGCTCAATGTTGACTACAATACAATGAGCCAAAATAAGCAAAATTTAGACACCCTAATCATATCAAGACCTTTAAAAAAAATAATATAAGTAAATAGCTATTTTTTTTATTCTTGTCGAATGAATTTTTTTTAGCAACATTTAAACCGATGAACACGCAGGAGCAATTGCTAAATGTCACGTACAATACAATGAGCCAAAATAAGCAAAATTAAGACACCTATATCTTTTTAAAACCTTAAAAAAAAATAAAATAAGTAAATAGCTATTTTTCTTATTCTTGTCGAATGAATTTTTTTTAGCTACATTTACACCGATGAACACGCAGGAGCAATTGATCAATGTTAGTACAATACAATGAGCCAAAATAAGCAAAATTAAGACACCCTTATCATATCAAGACCTTTAAAAAAAATAAAATAAGTAAATAGCTATTTTTTTTATTCTTGTCGAATGAATTTTTTGTAGCTACATTTACACCGATGAACACGCCGGAGCAAGTGGTCAATGTTAAGTACAATACAGTGAGCCTAAATAAGCAAAATTATGACACCTATATCTTTTTAAGACCTTTAAAAAAAATAAAATAAGTAAATAGCTATTTTTCTTATTCTTGTCGAATGAATTTTTTTTAGCTACATTTACACCGATGAACACGCAGGAGCAATTGCTCAATGTTAAGTACAACACAATGAGCCAATATAAGCAAAATTAAGACACCTATATCTTTTTAAAACCTTTAAAAAAAATAAAATAAGTAAATAGCTATTTTTCATATTCTTGTCGAATGAATTTTTTTTTTAGCTACATTTACACCGATGAACACGCAGGAGCAATTGCTCAATGTTAAGTACAATACAATGAGCCAAAATAAGCAAACTTAAGACACTCATATCATATCAAGACCTTTAAAAAAAAAAATAAGTATATAGCTATTTTTCGTATTCTTGCCGAATGAATTTTTTGTAGCTACATTTACACCGATGAACACGCTGGAGCAATTGCCTAATGTTAGATACAGTACAATGAGCCAAAATAAGCAAAATTAAGACACCTATATCTTTTTAAAACCTTTAAAAAAAATAAAATAAGTATATAGCTATTTTTCTTATTCTTGTCGAATGAAATTTTTTTAGCTACATTTACACCGATCAACACGCAGGAACAATTGCTCAATGTTAAGTACAATACAATGAGCCAAAATAAGCAAAATTAAGACACCTATATCTTTTTAAAACCTTTAAAAAAAATAAAATAAGTAAATAGCTATTTTTCTTATTCTTGTCGAATGAATTTTTTTTAGCTACATTTACACCGATGAACACGCAGGAGCAATTGCTCAATGTTAAGTACAATACAATGAGCCAAAATAAGCAAAATTAAGACACTCATATCATATCAAGACCTTTAAAAAAAAAAAATAAGTATATAGCTATTTTTCGTATTCTTGTCGAATGAATTTTTTGTAGCTACATTTACACCGATGAACACGCTGGAGCAATTGCCTAATGTTAGATACAGTACAATGAGCCAAAATAAGCAAAATTAAGACACCTATATCTTTTAAAAACCTTTAAAAAAAATAAAATAAGTAATTAGCTATTTTTCGTATTCTTGCCGTATGAATTTTTTTAAGCTACATTTACACCGACGAACACGCAGGAGCAATTGCTCAATGTTAAGTACAATACATTGAGCCAAAATAAGCAAAATAAAGACAACTATATCTTTTTAAAACCTTTAAAAAAATTAAATAAGTAAATAGCTATTTTTCTTATTCTTGTCGAATGAATTTTTTTTAGCTACATTTACACCGATGAACACGCAGGAGCAATTGCTCAATGTTAAGTACAATACAATGAGCCAAAATAAGCAAAATTAAGACACTCATATCATATCAAGACCTTTAAAAAAAAAAATAAGTATATAGCTATTTTTCGTATTCTTGTCGAATGAATTTTTTGTAGCTACATTTACACCGATGAACACGCTGGAGCAATTGCCTAATGTTAGATACAGTACAATGAGCCAAAATAAGCAAAATTAAGGCACCTATATCTTTTTAAAACCTTTAAAAAAAATAAAATAAGTAATTAGCTATTTTTCGTATTTTTGCCGTATGAATTTTTTTAAGCTTCATTTACACCGATGAACACGCAGTAGCAATTGCTCAATGTTAAGTACAATACATTGAGCCAAAATGAGCAAAATTAAGACACCTATATCTTTTTAAAACCTTTAAAAAAAATAAAATAAGTAAATAGCTATTTTTCATATTCTTGTCGAATGAATTTTTTTTTAGCTACATTTACACCGATGAACACAAAAGAACAATTTCTCCATGTTAAGTACAATACATTGAGCCAAAATAAGCAAAATTAAGACACCTCTATCTTTTTGAAACCTTTAAAAAAAATAAAATAAGTAAATAGCTATTTTTCTTATTCTTGTCGAATGAATTTTTTTTAGCTACATTTACACCGATGAACACGCAGGAGCAATTGTTCCATGTTAGTACAATACAATGAGCCAAAATAAGCAAAATTAAGACACCCTTATCATATCAAGACCTTTAAAAAAAATAAAATAAGTAAATAGCTATTTTTTTTATACTTGTCGAATGAATTTTTTGTAGCTACATTTACACCGATGAGCACGCAGGAGCAATTGCTCAATGTTGACTACAATACAATGAGCCAAAATAAGCAAAATTTAGACACCCTAATCATATCAAGACCTTTAAAAAAAATAATATAAGTAAATAGCTATTTTTTTTATTCTTGTCGAATGAATTTTTTTTAGCAACATTTAAACCGATGAACACGCAGGAGCAATTGCTAAATGTCACGTACAATACAATGAGCCAAAATAAGCAAAATTAAGACACCTATATCTTTTTAAAACCTTAAAAAAAAATAAAATAAGTAAATAGCTATTTTTCTTATTCTTGTCGAATGAATTTTTTTTAGCTACATTTACACCGATGAACACGCAGGAGCAATTGATCAATGTTAAGTGCAATACAATGAGCCAAAATAAGCAAAATTAAGACACTCATATCATATAAAGACCTTTAAAAAAAAAAAATAAGTAAATAGCTATTTTTCGTATTCTTGTCGAATGAATTTTTTGTAGCTACATTTACACCGATGAACACGTTGGAGCAATTGCCTAATATTAGATACAGTACAATGAGCCAAAATAAGCAAAATTAAGACACCTATATCGTTTTAAAACCTTTAAAAAAAATAAAATAAGTAAATAGCTATTTTTCTTATTCTTGTCGAATGAATTTTTTTTAGCCACATTTACACCGATGAACACGCAGGAACAATTGCTCAATGTTAAGTACAATACATTGAGCCAAAATAAGCAAAATTAAGACACCTATATCTTTTTAAAACCTTTAAAAAAAATAAAATAAGTAAATAGCTATTTTTCGTATTCTTGACGAATGAATTTTTTGTAGCTACATTTACACCGATGAACACGCTGGAGCAATTGCCTAATGTTAAATACAGTACAATGAGCCAAAATAAGCAAAATTAAGACACCTATATCTTTTTAAAACCTTTAAAAAAAATAAAATAAGTAAATAGCTATTTTTCTTATTCTTGTCGAATGAATTTTTTTTAGCCACATTTACACCGATGAACACGCATGAACAATAGCTCAATGTTAAGTTCAATACAATGAGCCAAAATAAGCAAAATTAAGACACCGCTATCATATCAAGACCTATAAAAAAAATAAAATAAGTAAATAGCTATTTTTTTTTTCTTGTCGAATGAATTTTTTTAGCAACATTTAAACCGATAAACACGCAGGAGCAATTGCTCAATGTCAAGTACAATGCAATGAGCCAAAATAAGCAAAATTAAGACACCTATATCTTTTAAAAACCTTTAAAAAAATAAAATAAGTAAATAGCTATTTTTCCTATTCTTGTCGAATGAATTTTTTTTAGCTACATTTACACCGATGAACACGCAGGAGCAATTGCTCAATGTTAAGTGCAATACAATGAGCCAAAATAAGCCAAATTAAGACACTCATATCATATCAAGACCTTGAAAAAAAAAAATAAGTAAATAGCTATTTTTCGTATTCTTGTCGAATGAATTTTTTGTAGCTACATTTTCACCGATCAACACGCTGGAGCAATTGCCTAATGTTAGATACAGTACAATGAGCCAAAATAAGCAAAATTAAGACACCTATATCTTTTTAAAACCTTTAAAAAAAATAAAATAAGTAAATAGCTATTTTTCTTATTCTTGTCGAATGAATTTTTTTTAGCCACATTTACACCGATGAACACGCAGGAACAATTGCTCAATGTTAAGTACAATACATTGAGCCAAAATAAGCAAAATTAAGACACCTATATCTTTTTAAAACCTTTAAAAAAAATAAAATAAGTAAATAGCTATTTTTCGTATTCTTGACGAATGAATTTTTTGTAGCTACATTTACACCGATGAACACGCTGGAGCAATTGCCTAATGTTAGATACAGTACAATGAGCCAAAATAAGCAAAATTAAGACACCTATATCTTTTTAAAACCTTTAAAAAAAATAAAATAAGTAAATAGCTATTTTTCTTATTCTTGTCGAATGAATTTTTTTTAGCCACATTTACACCGATGAACACGCATGAACAATTGCTCAATGTTAAGTTCAATACAATGAGCCAAAATAAGCAAAATTAAGACACCGTTATCATATCAAGACCTATAAAAAAAAATAAAATAAGTAAATAGCTATTTTTTTTATTCTTGTCGAATGAATTTTTTTAGCAACATTTAAACCGATAAACACGCAGGAGCAATTGCTCAATGTTAAGTACAATACAGTGAGCCAAAATAAGCCAAATTACGACACCCGTGTCATATCAAGACCTTATAAAAAAATAAAATAAGTAAATAGCTATTTTTCCTATTCTTGTCGAATGAATTTTTTTTAGCTACATTTACACCGATGAACACGCAGGAGCAATTGCTCAATGTTAAGTACAATACAGTGAGCCAAAATAAGCCAAATTACGACACCCGTGTCATATCAAGACCTTAAAAAAAAATAAAATAAGTATATAGCTATTTTTCTTATTCTTGTCGAATGAATTTTTTGTAGCTACATTTACACCGATGAACACGCAGGAGCAAGTGGCCAATGTTAAGTACAATACAATGAGCCTAAATAAGCAAAATTAAGACACCTATATCTTTATAAGACCTTTAAAAAAAATAAAATAAGTAAATAGCTATTTTTCTTATTCTTGTCGAATGAATTTTTTAGCTACATTTACACCGATGAACACAAAAGAACAATTTCTCCATGTTAAGTACAATACATTGAGCCAAAATAAGCAAAATTAAGACACCTTTATCTTTTTGAAACCTTTAAAAAAAAAAAAATAAGTAAATAGCTATTTTTCTTATTCTTGTCGAATGAATTTTTTTTAGCTACATTTACACCGATGAACACGCAGGAGCAATTGTTCCATGTTAGTACAATACAATGAGCCAAAATAAGCAAAACTAAGACACCCTTATCATATCAAGACCTTTAAAAAAAATAAAATAAGTAAATAGCTATTTTTTTTATTCTTGTCGAATGAATTTTTTGTAGCTACATTTACACCGATGAACACGCAGGAGCAAGTGGTCAATGTTAAGTACAATACAGTGAGCCTAAGTAAGCAAAATTATGACACCTATATCTTTTTAAGACCTTTAAAAAAAATAAAATAAGTAAATAGCTATTTTTCTTATTCTTGTCGAATGAATTTTTTTTAGCTACATTTACACCGATGAACACGCAGGAGCAATTGCTTAATGTTAAGTACAATACAATGAGCCAAAATAAGCAAAATTAAGACACCTATATCTTTTTAAAACCTTTAAAAAAAATAAAATAAGTAAATAGCTATTTTTCATATTCTTGTCGAATGAATTTTTTTTAGCTACATTTACACCGATGAACACGCAGGAGCAATTGCTCAATTTTAAGTACAATACAATGAGCCAAAATAAGCAAACTTAAGACACTCATATCATATCAAGACCTTTAAAAAAAAAAAATAAGTATATAGCTATTTTTCGTATTCTTGCCGAATGAATTTTTTGTAGCTACATTTACACCGATGAACACGCTGGAGCAATTGCCTTATGTTAGATACAGTACAATGAGCCAAAATAAGCAAAATTAAGACACCTATATCTTTTTAAAACCTTTAAAAAAAATAAAATAAGTATATAGCTATTTTTCTTATTCTTGTCGAATGAAATTTTTTTAGCTACATTTACACCGATGAACACGCAGGAGCAATTGCTCAATGTTAAGTACAATACAATGAGCCAAAATAAGCAAAATTAAGACACTCATATCATATCAAGACCTTTAAAAAAAAAAAATAAGTATATAGCTATTTTTCGTATTCTTGTCGAATGAATTTTTTGTAGCTACATTTACACCGATGAACACGCTGGAGCAATTGCCTAATGTTAGATACAGTACAATGAGCCAAAATAAGCAAAATTAAGACACCTATATCTTTTAAAAACCTTTAAAAAAAATAAAATAAGTAATTAGCTATTTTTCGTATTCTTGCCGTATGATTTTTTTTAAGCTACATTTACACCGACGAACACGCAGGAGCAATTGCTCAATGTTAAGTACAATACATTGAGCCAAAATAAGCAAAATAAAGACACCTATATCTTTTTAAAACCTTTAAAAAAAATAAAATAAGTAAATAGCTATTTTTCTTATTCTTGTCGAATGAATTTTTTTTAGCTACATTTACACCGATGAACACGCAAGAGCAATTGCTCAATGTTAAGTACAATACAATGAGCCAAAATAAGCAAAATTAAGACACTCATATCATATCAAGACCTTGAAAAAAAAAAATAAGTATATAGCTATTTTTCGTATTCTTGTCGAATGAATTTTTTGTAGCTACATTTACACCGATGAACACGCTGGAGCAATTGCCTAATGTTAGATACAGTACAATGAGCCAAAATAAGCAAAATTAAGGCACCTATATCTTTTTAAAACCTTTAAAAAAAATAAAATAAGTAATTAGCTATTTTTCGTATTTTTGTCGTATGAATTTTTTTAAGCTTCATTTACACCGATGAACACGCAGTAGCAATTGCTCAATGTTAAGTACAATACATTGAGCCAAAATAAGCAAAATAAAGACACCTATATCTTTTTAAAACCTTTAAAAAAAATAAAATAAGTTAATAGCTATTTTTCTTATTCTTGTCGAATGAATTTTGTTTAGCCACATTTACACCGATGAACCCGCAGGAACAATTGCTCAATGTTAAGTACAATACATTGAGCCAAAATAAGCAAAATAAAGACACCTATATCTTTTTAAAACCTTTAAAAAGAATAAAATAAGTAAATAGCTATTTTTCTTATTCTTGTCGAATGAATTTTATTTAGCTACATTTACACCGATGAACAATCAGGAGCAATTGCTCAATGTTAAGTTCAATACAGTGAGCCAAAATAAGCAAAATTAAGACACCGTTATCATATCAAGACCTTTAAAAAAATAAAATAAGTAAATAGCTATTTTTTTTATTCTTGTCGAATGAATTTTTTTAGCAACATTTAAACCGATGAACACGCAGGAGCAATTGCTCAATGTCAAGTAGAATACAATGAGCCAAAATAAGCAAAATTAGGACACCTATATCTTTTTAAAACCTTTAAAAAAATAAAATAAGTAAATAGCTATTTTTCCTATTCTTGTCGAATGAATTTTTTCTAGCTTCATTTACACCGATGAACACGCAGGAGCAATTGCTTAATGTTAAGTTCAATACAATGAGCCAAAATAAGCCAAATTAAGACACCATTGTCATATCAAGACCTTAAAAAAAAAAAAAAAAAAAGTATATAGCTATTTTTCTTATTCTTGTCGAATGAATTTTTTGTAGCTACATTTACACCGATGAACACGCAGGAGCAAGTGGCCAATGTTAAGTACAATACAATGAGCCTAAATAAGCAAAATTAAGACACCTATATCTTTAAAAGAGCTTTAAAAAAAATAAAATAAGTAAATAGCTATTTTTCTTATTCTTGTCGAATGAATTTTTTTTAGCTACATTTACACCGATGAACACGCAAGAACAATTTTTTCATGTTAAGTACAATACATTGAGCCAAAATAAGCAAAATTAAGACACCTATATCTTTTTGAAACCTTTAAAAAAATAAAATAAGTAAATAGCTATTTTTCTTATTCTTGTCGAATGAATTTTTTTCTAGCTACATTTACACCGATGAACACGCAGGAGATATTGTTCAATGTTAGTACAATACAATGAGCCAAAATAAGCAAAATTAAGACACCCTTATCATATCAAGACCTTTCAAAAAAAATAAAATAAGTAAATAGCTATTTTTTTTATTCTTGTCGAATGAATTTTTTGTAGCTACATTTACACCGATGAACACGCAGAAGCAAGTGGTCAATGTTAAGTACAATACAATGAGCCTAAATAAGCAAAATTAAGACACCTATATCTTTATAAGACCTTTAAAAAAAATAAAATAAGTAAATAGCTATTTTTCTTATTCTTGTCGAATGAATTTTTTTTAGCTACATTTACACCGATGAACACAAAAAAACAATTTTTCCATGTTAAGTACAATACATTGAGCCAAAATAAGCAAAATTAAGACACCTTTATCTTTTTGAAACCTTTAAAAAAAATAAAATAAGTAAATAGCTATTTTTCTTATTCTTGTCGAATGAATTTTTTTTAGCTACATTTACACCGATGAACACGCAGGAGCAATTGTTCCATGTTCGTACAATACAATGAGCCAAAATAAGCAAAATTAAGACACCCTTATCATATCAAGACCTTTAAAAAAAATAAAATAAGTAAATAGCTATTTTTTTTATTCTTGTCGAATGAATTTTTTGTAGCTACATTTACACCGATGAACACGCCGGAGCAAGTGGTCAATGTTAAGTACAATACAGTGAGCCTAAATAAGCAAAATTATGACACCTATATCTTTTTAAGACCTTTAAAAAAAATAAAATAAGTAAATAGCTATTTTTCTTATTCTTGTCGAATGAATTTTTTTTAGCTACATTTACACCGATGAACACGCAGGAGCAATTGCTCAATGTTAAGTACAACACAATGAGCCAATATAAGCAAAATTAAGACACCTATATCTTTTTAAAACCTTTAAAAAAAATAAAATAAGTAAATAGCTATTTTTCATATTCTTGTCGAATGAATTTTTTTTAGCTACATTTACACCGATGAACACGCAGGAGCAATTGCTCAATGTTAAGTACAATACAATGAGCCAAAATAAGCAAACTTAAGACACTCATATCATATCAAGACCTTTAAAAAAAAAAATAAGTATATAGCTATTTTTCGTATTCTTGCCGAATGAATTTTTTGTAGCTACATTTACACCGATGAACACGCTGGAGCAATTGCCTAATGTTAGATACAGTACAATGAGCCAAAATAAGCAAAATTAAGACACCTATATCTTTTTAAAACCTTTAAAAAAAATAAAATAAGTATATAGCTATTTTTCTTATTCTTGTCGAATGAAATTTTTTTAGCTACATTTACACCGATCAACACGCAGGAACAATTGCTCAATGTTAAGTACAATACAATGAGCCAAAATAAGCAAAATTAAGACACCTATATCTTTTTTAAACCTTTAAAAAAAATAAAATAAGTAAATGGCTATTTTTCTTATTCTTGTCGAATGAATTTTTTTTAGCTACATTTACACCGATGAACACGCAGGAGCAATTGCTCAATGTTAAGTACAATACAATGAGCCAAAATAAGCAAAATTAAGACACTCATATCATATCAAGACCTTTAAAAAAAAAAAATAAGTATATAGCTATTTTTCGTATTCTTGTCGAATGAATTTTTTGTAGCTACATTTACACCGATGAACACGCTGGAGCAATTGCCTAATGTTAGATACAGTACAATGAGCCAAAATAAGCAAAATTAAGACACCTATATCTTTTTAAAACCTTTAAAAAAAATAAAATAAGTAAATAGCTATTTTTCTTATTCTTGTCGAATGAATTTTTTTTAGCCACATTTACACCGATGAACACGCATGAACAATTGCTCAATGTTAAGTTCAATACAATGAGCCAAAATAAGCAAAATTAAGACACCGCTATCATATCAAGACCTATAAAAAAAATAAAATAAGTAAATAGCTATTTTTTTTTTCTTGTCGAATGAATTTTTTTAGCAACATTTAAACCGATAAACACGCAGGAGCAATTGCTCAATGTCAAGTACAATGCAATGAGCCAAAATAAGCAAAATTAAGACACCTATATCTTTTAAAAACCTTTAAAAAAATAAAATAAGTAAATAGCTATTTTTCCTATTCTTGTCGAATGAATTTTTTTTAGCTACATTTACACCGATGAACACGCAGGAGCAATTGCTCAATGTTAAGTGCAATACAATGAGCCAAAATAAGCCAAATTAAGACACTCATATCATATCAAGACCTTGAAAAAAAAAAAATAAGTAAATAGCTATTTTTCGTATTCTTGTCGAATGAATTTTTTGTAGCTACATTTTCACCGATCAACACGCTGGAGCAATTGCCTAATGTTAGATACAGTACAATGAGCCAAAATAAGCAAAATTAAGACACCTATATCTTTTTAAAACCTTTAAAAAAAATAAAATAAGTAAATAGCTATTTTTCGTATTCTTGACGAATGAATTTTTTGTAGCTACATTTACACCGATGAACACGCTGGAGCAATTGCCTAATGTTAGATACAGTACAATGAGCCAAAATAAGCAAAATTAAGACACCTATATCTTTTTAAAACCTTTAAAAAAAATAAAATAAGTAAATAGCTATTTTTCTTATTCTTGTCGAATGAATTTTTTTTAGCCACATTTACACCGATGAACACGCATGAACAATTGCTCAATGTTAAGTTCAATACAATGAGCCAAAATAAGCAAAATTAAGACACCGTTATCATATCAAGACCTATAAAAAAAAATAAAATAAGTAAATAGCTATTTTTTTTATTCTTGTCGAATGAATTTTTTTAGCAACATTTAAACCGATAAACACGCAGGAGCAATTGCTCAATGTCAAGTACAATGCATTGAGCCAAAATAAGCAAAATTAAGACACCTATATCTTTTAAAAACCTTTAAAAAAATAAAATAAGTAAATAGCTATTTTTCCTATTCTTGTCGAATGAATTTTTTTAGCTACATTTACACCGATGAACACGCAGGAGCAATTGCTCAATGTTAAGTACAATACAGTGAGCCAAAATAAGCCAAATTACGACACCCGTGTCATATCAAGACCTTAAAAAAAAATAAAATAAGTATATAGCTATTTTTCTTATTCTTGTCGAATGAATTTTTTGTAGCTACATTTACACCGATGAACACGCAGGAGCAAGTGGCCAATGTTAAGTACAATACAATGAGCCTAAATAAGCAAAATTAAGACACCTATATCTTTATAAGACCTTTAAAAAAAATAAAATAAGTAAATAGCTATTTTTCTTATTCTTGTCGAATGAATTTTTTAGCTACATTTACACCGATGAACACAAAAGAACAATTTCTCCATGTTAAGTACAATACATTGAGCCAAAATAAGCAAAATTAAGACACCTTTATCTTTTTGAAACCTTTAAAAAAAAAAAAATAAGTAAATAGCTATTTTTCTTATTCTTGTCGAATGAATTTTTTTTAGCTACATTTACACCGATGAACACGCAGGAGCAATTGTTCCATGTTAGTACAATACAATGAGCCAAAATAAGCAAAACTAAGACACCCTTATCATATCAAGACCTTTAAAAAAAATAAAATAAGTAAATAGCTATTTTTTTTATTCTTGTCGAATGAATTTTTTGTAGCTACATTTACACCGATGAACACGCAGGAGCAAGTGGTCAATGTTAAGTACAATACAGTGAGCCTAAGTAAGCAAAATTATGACACCTATATCTTTTTAAGACCTTTAAAAAAAATAAAATAAGTAAATAGCTATTTTTCTTATTCTTGTCGAATGAATTTTTTTTAGCTACATTTACACCGATGAACACGCAGGAGCAATTGCTTAATGTTAAGTACAATACAATGAGCCAAAATAAGCAAAATTAAGACACCTATATCTTTTTAAAACCTTTAAAAAAAATAAAATAAGTAAATAGCTATTTTTCATATTCTTGTCGAATGAATTTTTTTTAGCTACATTTACACCGATGAACACGCAGGAGCAATTGCTCAATTTTAAGTACAATACAATGAGCCAAAATAAGCAAACTTAAGACACTCATATCATATCAAGACCTTTAAAAAAAAAAAATAAGTATATAGCTATTTTTCGTATTCTTGCCGAATGAATTTTTTGTAGCTACATTTACACCGATGAACACGCTGGAGCAATTGCCTTATGTTAGATACAGTACAATGAGCCAAAATAAGCAAAATTAAGACACCTATATCTTTTTAAAACCTTTAAAAAAAATAAAATAAATATATAGCTATTTTTCTTATTCTTGTCGAATGAAATTTTTTTAGCTACATTTACACCGATGATCACGCAGGAGCAATTGCTCAATGTTAAGTACAATACAATGAGCCAAAATAAGCAAAATTAAGACACTCATATCATATCAAGACCTTTAAAAAAAAAAAATAAGTATATAGCTATTTTTCGTATTCTTGTCGAATGAATTTTTTGTAGCTACATTTACACCGATGAACACGCTGGAGCAATTGCCTAATGTTAGATACAGTACAATGAGCCAAAATAAGCAAAATTAAGACACCTATATCTTTTAAAAACCTTTAAAAAAAATAAAATAAGTAATTAGCTATTTTTCGTATTCTTGCCGTATGAATTTTTTTAAGCTACATTTACACCGACGAACACGCAGGAGCAATTGCTCAATGTTAAGTACAATACATTGAGCCAAAATAAGCAAAATAAAGACACCTATATCTTTTTAAAACCTTTAAAAAAAATAAAATAAGTAAATAGCTATTTTTCTTATTCTTGTCGAATGAATTTTTTTTAGCTACATTTACACCGATGAACACGCAAGAGCAATTGCTCAATGTTAAGTACAATACAATGAGCCAAAATAAGCAAAATTAAGACACTCATATCATATCAAGACCTTGAAAAAAAAAAATAAGTATATAGCTATTTTTCGTATTCTTGTCGAATGAATTTTTTGTAGCTACATTTACACCGATGAACACGCTGGAGCAATTGCCTAATGTTAGATACAGTACAATGAGCCAAAATAAGCAAAATTAAGGCACCTATATCTTTTTAAAACCTTTAAAAAAAATAAAATAAGTAATTAGCTATTTTTCGTATTTTTGTCGTATGAATTTTTTTAAGCTTCATTTACACCGATGAACACGCAGTAGCAATTGCTCAATGTTAAGTACAATACATTGAGCCAAAATAAGCAAAATAAAGACACCTATATCTTTTTAAAACCTTTAAAAAAAATAAAATAAGTTAATAGCTATTTTTCTTATTCTTGTCGAATGAATTTTGTTTAGCCACATTTACACCGATGAACCCGCAGGAACAATTGCTCAATGTTAAGTACAATACATTGAGCCAAAATAAGCAAAATAAAGACACCTATATCTTTTTAAAACCTTTAAAAAGAATAAAATAAGTAAATAGCTATTTTTCTTATTCTTGTCGAATGAATTTTATTTAGCTACATTTACACCGATGAACAATCAGGAGCAATTGCTCAATGTTAAGTAGAATACAATGAGCCAAAATAAGCAAAATTAGGACACCTATATCATATCAAGACCTTTAAAAAAATAAAATAAGTAAATAGCTATTTTTTTTATTCTTGTCGAATGAATTTTTTTAGCAACATTTAAACCGATGAACACGCAGGAGCAATTGCCCAATGTCAAGTAGAATACAATGAGCCAAAATAAGCAAAATTAGGACACCTATATCTTTTTAAAACCTTTAAAAAAATAAAATAAGTAAATAGCTATTTTTCCTATTCTTGTCGAATGAATTTTTTCTAGCTTCATTTACACCGATGAACACGCAGGAGCAATTGCTTAATGTTAAGTTCAATACAATGAGCCAAAATAAGCCAAATTAAGACACCATTGTCATATCAAGACCTTAAAAAAAAAAAAAAAAAAAGTATATAGCTATTTTTCTTATTCTTGTCGAATGAATTTTTTGTAGCTACATTTACACCGATGAACACGCAGGAGCAAGTGGCCAATGTTAAGTACAATACAATGAGCCTAAATAAGCAAAATTAAGACACCTATATCTTTAAAAGAGCTTTAAAAAAAATAAAATAAGTAAATAGCTATTTTTCTTATTCTTGTCGAATGAATTTTTTTTAGCTACATTTACACCGATGAACACGCAGGAACAATTTTTTCATGTTAAGTACAATACATTGAGCCAAAATAAGCAAAATTAAGACACCTATATCTTTTTGAAACCTTTAAAAAAATAAAATAAGTAAATAGCTATTTTTCTTATTCTTGTCGAATGAATTTTTTTCTAGCTACATTTACACCGATGAACACGCAGGAGATATTGTTCAATGTTAGTACAATACAATGAGCCAAAATAAGCAAAATTAAGACACCCTTATCATATCAAGACCTTTCAAAAAAAATAAAATAAGTAAATAGCTATTTTTTTTATTCTTGTCGAATGAATTTTTTGTAGCTACATTTACACCGATGAACACGCAGAAGCAAGTGGTCAATGTTAAGTACAATACAATGAGCCTAAATAAGCAAAATTAAGACACCTATATCTTTATAAGACCTTTAAAAAAAATAAAATAAGTAAATAGCTATTTTTCTTATTCTTGTCGAATGAATTTTTTTTAGCTACATTTACACCGATGAACACAAAAAAACAATTTTTCCATGTTAAGTACAATACATTGAGCCAAAATAAGCAAAATTAAGACACCTTTATCTTTTTGAAACCTTTAAAAAAAATAAAATAAGTAAATAGCTATTTTTCTTATTCTTGTCGAATGAATTTTTTTTAGCTACATTTACACCGATGAACACGCAGGAGCAATTGTTCCATGTTAGTACAATACAATGAGCCAAAATAAGCAAAATTAAGACACCCTTATCATATCAAGACCTTTAAAAAAAATAAAATAAGTATATAGCTATTTTTCGTATTCTTGCCGAATGAATTTTTTGTAGCTACATTTACACCGATGAACACGCTGGAGCAATTGCCTAATGTTAGATACAGTACAATGAGCCAAAATAAGCAAAATTAAGACACCTATATCTTTTTAAAACCTTTAAAAAAAATAAAATAAGTATATAGCTATTTTTCTTATTCTTGTCGAATGAAATTTTTTTAGCTACATTTACACCGATCAACACGCAGGAACAATTGCTCAATGTTAAGTACAATACAATGAGCCAAAATAAGCAAAATTAAGACACCTATATCTTTTTTAAACCTTTAAAAAAAATAAAATAAGTAAATGGCTATTTTTCTTATTCTTGTCGAATGAATTTTTTTTAGCTACATTTACACCGATGAACACGCAGGAGCAATTGCTCAATGTTAAGTACAATACAATGAGCCAAAATAAGCAAAATTAAGACACTCATATCATATCAAGACCTTTAAAAAAAAAAAATAAGTATATAGCTATTTTTCGTATTCTTGTCGAATGAATTTTTTGTAGCTACATTTACACCGATGAACACGCTGGAGCAATTGCCTAATGTTAGATACAGTACAATGAGCCAAAATAAGCAAAATTAAGACACCTATATCTTTTAAAAACCTTTAAAAAAAATAAAATAAGTAATTAGCTATTTTTCGTATTCTTGCCGTATGAATTTTTTTAAGCTACATTTACACCGACGAACACGCAGGAGCAATTGCTCAATGTTAAGTACAATACAATGAGCCAAAATAAGCAAAATAAAGACAACTATATCTTTTTAAAACCTTTAAAAAAAATAAAATAAGTAAATAGCTATTTTTCTTATTCTTGTCGAATGAATTTTTTTTAGCTACATTTACACCGATGAACACGCAGGAGCAACTGCTCAATGTTAAGTACAATACAATGAGCCAAAATAAGCAAAATTAAGACACTCATATCATATCAAGACCTTTAAAAAAAAAAATAAGTATATAGCTATTTTTCGTATTCTTGTCGAATGAATTTTTTGTAGCTACATTTACACCGATGAACACGCTGGAGCAATTGCCTAATGTTAGATACAGTACAATGAGCCAAAATAAGCAAAATTAAGGCACCTATATCTTTTTAAAACCTTTAAAAAAAATAAAATAAGTAATTAGCTATTTTTCGTATTTTTGCCGTATGAATTTTTTTAAGCTTCATTTACACCGATGAACACGCAGTAGCAATTGCTCAATGTTAAGTACAATACATTGAGCCAAAATGAGCAAAATTAAGACACCTATATCTTTTTAAAACCTTTAAAAAAAATAAAATAAGTAAATAGCTATTTTTCATATTCTTGTCGAATGAATTTTTTTTAGCTACATTTACACCGATGAACACAAAAGAACAATTTCTCCATGTTAAGTACAATACATTGAGCCAAAATAAGCAAAATTAAGACACCTTTATCTTTTTGAAACCTTTAAAAAAAATAAAATAAGTAAATAGCTATTTTTCTTATTCTTGTCGAATGAATTTTTTTTAGCTACATTTACACCGATGAACACGCAGGAGCAATTGTTCCATGTTAGTACAATACAATGAGCCAAAATAAGCAAAATTAAGACACCCTTATCATATCAAGACCTTTAAAAAAAATAAAATAAGTAAATAGCTATTTTTTTTATACTTGTCGAATGAATTTTTTGTAGCTACATTTACACCGATGAACACGCAGGAGCAAGTGGTCAATGTTAAGTACAATACAGTGAGCCTAAATAAGCAAAATTATGACACCTATATCTTTTTAAGACCTTTAAAAAAAATAAAATAAGTAAATAGCTATTTTTCTTATTCTTGTCGAATGAATTTTTTTTAGCTACATTTACACCGATGAACACGCAGGAGCAATTGCTCAATGTTAAGTACAATACAATGAGCCAAAATAAGCAAAATTAAGACACCTATATCTTTTTAAAACCTTTAAAAAAAATAAAATAAGTAAATAGCTATTTTTCATATTCTTGTCGAATGAATTTTTTTTAGCTACATTTACACCGATGAACACGCAGGAGCAATTGCTCAATGTTAAGTACAATACAATGAGCCAAAATAAGCAAACTTAAGACACTCATATCATATCAAGACCTTTAAAAAAAAAAATAAGTATATAGCTATTTTTCGTATTCTTGCCGAATGAATTTTTTGTAGCTACATTTACACCGATGAACACGCTGGAGCAATTGCCTAATGTTAGATACAGTACAATGAGCCAAAATAAGCAAAATTAAGACACCTATATCTTTTTAACACCTTTAAAAAAAATAAAATAAGTATATAGCTATTTTTCTTATTCTTGTCGAATGAAATTTTTTTAGCTACATTTACACCGATCAACACGCAGGAGCAATTGCTCAATGTTAAGTACAACACAATGAGCCAATATAAGCAAAATTAAGACACCTATAACTTTTTAAAACCTTTAAAAAAATAAAATAAGTAAATAGCTATTTTTCATATTCTTGTCGAATGAATTTTTTTTAGCTACATTTACACCGATGAACACGCAGGAGCAATTGCTCAATGTTAAGTGCAATACAATGAGCCAAAATAAGCAAACTTAAGACACTCATATCATATCAAGACCTTTAAAAAAAAAAATAAGTATATAGCTATTTTTCGTATTCTTGCCGAATGAATTTTTTGTAGCTACATTTACACCGATGAACACGCTGGAGCAATTGCCTAATGTTAGATACAGTACAATGAGCCAAAATAAGCAAAATTAAGACACCTATATCTTTTTAAAACCTTTAAAAAAAATAAAATAAGTATATAGCTATTTTTCTTATTCTTGTCGAATGAAATTTTTTTAGCTACATTTACACCGATCAACACGCAGGAACAATTGCTCAATGTTAAGTACAATACAATGAGCCAAAATAAGCAAAATTAAGACACCTATATCTTTTTTAAACCTTTAAAAAAAATAAAATAAGTAAATGGCTATTTTTCTTATTCTTGTCGAATGAATTTTTTTTAGCTACATTTACACCGATGAACACGCAGGAGCAATTGCTCAATGTTAAGTACAATACAATGAGCCAAAATAAGCAAAATTAAGACACTCATATCATATCAAGACCTTTAAAAAAAAAAAATAAGTATATAGCTATTTTTCGTATTCTTGTCGAATGAATTTTTTGTAGCTACATTTACACCGATGAACACGCTGGAGCAATTGCCTAATGTTAGATACAGTACAATGAGCCAAAATAAGCAAAATTAAGACACCTATATCTTTTAAAAACCTTTAAAAAAAATAAAATAAGTAATTAGCTATTTTTCGTATTCTTGCCGTATGAATTTTTTTAAGCTACATTTACACCGACGAACACGCAGGAGCAATTGCTCAATGTTAAGTACAATACAATGAGCCAAAATAAGCAAAATAAAGACAACTATATCTTTTTAAAACCTTTAAAAAAAATAAAATAAGTAAATAGCTATTTTTCTTATTCTTGTCGAATGAATTTTTTTTAGCTACATTTACACCGATGAACACGCAGGAGCAATTGCTCAATGTTAAGTACAATACAATGAGCCAAAATAAGCAAAATTAAGACACTCATATCATATCAAGACCTTTAAAAAAAAAAATAAGTATATAGCTATTTTTCGTATTCTTGTCGAATGAATTTTTTGTAGCTACATTTACACCGATGAACACGCTGGAGCAATTGCCTAATGTTAGATACAGTACAATGAGCCAAAATAAGCAAAATTAAGGCACCTATATCTTTTTAAAACCTTTAAAAAAAATAAAATAAGTAATTAGCTATTTTTCGTATTTTTGCCGTATGAATTTTTTTAAGCTTCATTTACACCGATGAACACGCAGTAGCAATTGCTCAATGTTAAGTACAATACATTGAGCCAAAATGAGCAAAATTAAGACACCTATATCTTTTTAAAACCTTTAAAAAAAATAAAATAAGTAAATAGCTATTTTTCATATTCTTGTCGAATGAATTTTTTTTAGCTACATTTACACCGATGAACACAAAAGAACAATTTCTCCATGTTAAGTACAATACATTGAGCCAAAATAAGCAAAATTAAGACACCTTTATCTTTTTGAAACCTTTAAAAAAAATAAAATAAGTAAATAGCTATTTTTCTTATTCTTGTCGAATGAATTTTTTTTAGCTACATTTACACCGATGAACACAAAAGAACAATTTCTCCATGTTAAGTACAATACATTGAGCCAAAATAAGCAAAATAAAGACACCTATATCTTTTTAAAACCTTTAAAGAAAATAAAATAAGTAAATAGCTATTTTTCTTATTCTTGTCGAATGAATTTTTTTTAGCCACATTTACACCGATGAACACGCTGGAGCAATTGCCTAATGTTAGATACAGTACAATGAGCCAAAATAAGCAAAATTAAGACACCTATATCTTTTTAAAACCTTTAAAAAAAATAAAATAAGTATATAGCTATTTTTCTTATTCTTGTCGAATGAAATTTTTTTAGCTACATTTACACCGATCAACACGCAGGAACAATTGCTCAATGTTAAGTACAATACAATGAGCCAAAATAAGCAAAATTAAGACACCTATATCTTTTTTAAACCTTTAAAAAAAATAAAATAAGTAAATGGCTATTTTTCTTATTCTTGTCGAATGAATTTTTTTTAGCTACATTTACACCGATGAACACGCAGGAGCAATTGCTCAATGTTAAGTACAATACAATGAGCCAAAATAAGCAAAATTAAGACACTCATATCATATCAAGACCTTTAAAAAAAAAAAATAAGTATATAGCTATTTTTCGTATTCTTGTCGAATGAATTTTTTGTAGCTACATTTACACCGATGAACACGCTGGAGCAATTGCCTAATGTTAGATACAGTACAATGAGCCAAAATAAGCAAAATTAAGACACCTATATCTTTTAAAAACCTTTAAAAAAAATAAAATAAGTAATTAGCTATTTTTCGTATTCTTGCCGTATGAATTTTTTTAAGCTACATTTACACCGACGAACACGCAGGAGCAATTGCTCAATGTTAAGTACAATACAATGAGCCAAAATAAGCAAAATAAAGACAACTATATCTTTTTAAAACCTTTAAAAAAAATAAAATAAGTAAATAGCTATTTTTCTTATTCTTGTCGAATGAATTTTTTTTAGCTACATTTACACCGATGAACACGCAGGAGCAATTGCTCAATGTTAAGTACAATACAATGAGCCAAAATAAGCAAAATTAAGACACTCATATCATATCAAGACCTTTAAAAAAAAAAATAAGTATATAGCTATTTTTCGTATTCTTGTCGAATGAATTTTTTGTAGCTACATTTACACCGATGAACACGCTGGAGCAATTGCCTAATGTTAGATACAGTACAATGAGCCAAAATAAGCAAAATTAAGGCACCTATATCTTTTTAAAACCTTTAAAAAAAATAAAATAAGTAATTAGCTATTTTTCGTATTTTTGCCGTATGAATTTTTTTAAGCTTCATTTACACCGATGAACACGCAGTAGCAATTGCTCAATGTTAAGTACAATACATTGAGCCAAAATGAGCAAAATTAAGACACCTATATCTTTTTAAAACCTTTAAAAAAAATAAAATAAGTAAATAGCTATTTTTCATATTCTTGTCGAATGAATTTTTTTTAGCTACATTTACACCGATGAACACAAAAGAACAATTTCTCCATGTTAAGTACAATACATTGAGCCAAAATAAGCAAAATTAAGACACCTTTATCTTTTTGAAACCTTTAAAAAAAATAAAATAAGTAAATAGCTATTTTTCTTATTCTTGTCGAATGAATTTTTTTTAGCTACATTTACACCGATGAACACAAAAGAACAATTTCTCCATGTTAAGTACAATACATTGAGCCAAAATAAGCAAAATAAAGACACCTATATCTTTTTAAAACCTTTAAAGAAAATAAAATAAGTAAATAGCTATTTTTCTTATTCTTGTCGAATGAATTTTTTTTAGCCACATTTACACCGATGAACACGCAGGAACAATTGCTCAATGTTAAGTACAATACATTGAGCCAAAATAAGCAAAATAAAGACACCTATATCTTTTTAAAACCTTTAAAAAAAATAAAATAAGTAAATAGCTATTTTTCTTATTCTTGTCGAATGAATTTTATTTAGCTACATTTACACCGATGAACAATCAGGAGCAATTGCTCAATGTTAAGTTCAATACAATGAGCCAAAATAAGCAAAATTAAGACACCGTATCATATCAAGACCTTTAAAAAAAAAAAAAAAAGGAAATAGCTATTTTTTTTATTCTTGTCGAATGAATTTTTTGTAGCTACATTTACACCGATGAACACGCTGGAGCAATTGCCTAATGTTAGATACAGTACAATGAGCCAAAATAAGCAAAATTAAGACACCTATATCTTTTAAAAACCTTTAAAAAAAATAAAATAAGTAATTAGCTATTTTTCGTATTCTTGCCGTATGAATTTTTTTAAGCTACATTTACACCGACGAACACGCAGGAGCAATTGCTCAATGTTAAGTACAATACAATGAGCCAAAATAAGCAAAATAAAGACAACTATATCTTTTTAAAACCTTTAAAAAAAATAAAATAAGTAAATAGCTATTTTTCTTATTCTTGTCGAATGAATTTTTTTTAGCTACATTTACACCGATGAACACGCAGGAGCAATTGCTCAATGTTAAGTACAATACAATGAGCCAAAATAAGCAAAATTAAGACACTCATATCATATCAAGACCTTTAAAAAAAAAAATAAGTATATAGCTATTTTTCGTATTCTTGTCGAATGAATTTTTTGTAGCTACATTTACACCGATGAACACGCTGGAGCAATTGCCTAATGTTAGATACAGTACAATGAGCCAAAATAAGCAAAATTAAGGCACCTATATCTTTTTAAAACCTTTAAAAAAAATAAAATAAGTAATTAGCTATTTTTCGTATTTTTGCCGTATGAATTTTTTTAAGCTTCATTTACACCGATGAACACGCAGTAGCAATTGCTCAATGTTAAGTACAATACATTGAGCCAAAATGAGCAAAATTAAGACACCTATATCTTTTTAAAACCTTTAAAAAAAATAAAATAAGTAAATAGCTATTTTTCATATTCTTGTCGAATGAATTTTTTTTAGCTACATTTACACCGATGAACACAAAAGAACAATTTCTCCATGTTAAGTACAATACATTGAGCCAAAATAAGCAAAATTAAGACACCTTTATCTTTTTGAAACCTTTAAAAAAAATAAAATAAGTAAATAGCTATTTTTCTTATTCTTGTCGAATGAATTTTTTTTAGCTACATTTACACCGATGAACACAAAAGAACAATTTCTCCATGTTAAGTACAATACATTGAGCCAAAATAAGCAAAATAAAGACACCTATATCTTTTTAAAACCTTTAAAGAAAATAAAATAAGTAAATAGCTATTTTTCTTATTCTTGTCGAATGAATTTTTTTTAGCCACATTTACACCGATGAACACGCAGGAACAATTGCTCAATGTTAAGTACAATACATTGAGCCAAAATAAGCAAAATAAAGACACCTATATCTTTTTAAAACCTTTAAAAAAAATAAAATAAGTAAATAGCTATTTTTCTTATTCTTGTCGAATGAATTTTATTTAGCTACATTTACACCGATGAACAATCAGGAGCAATTGCTCAATGTTAAGTTCAATACAATGAGCCAAAATAAGCAAAATTAAGACACCGTATCATATCAAGACCTTTAAAAAAAAAAAAAAAAGGAAATAGCTATTTTTTTTATTCTTGTCGAATGAATTTTTTGTAGCTACATTTACACCGATGAACACGCTGGAGCAATTGCCTAATGTTAGATACAATACATTGAGCCAAAATAAGCAAAATTAAGACACCCTTATCATATCAAGACCTTAAAAAAAATAATATAAGTAAATAGCTATTTTTTTTATTCTTGTCGAATGAATTTTTTTTAGCAACATTTAAACCGATGAACACGCAGGAGCAATTGTTCAATGTCAGGTACAATACAATGAGCCAAAATAAGCAAAATTAAGACACCTATATCTTTTTAAAACCTTTAAAAAAATAAAATACGTAAATAGCTATTTTTCTTATTCTTGTCGAATGAATTTTTTTTAGCTACATTTACACCGATGAACACGCTGGAGCAATTGCTCAATGTTAACTACAATACAGTGAGCCACAATAAGCCAAATTAAGACACCCGTGTCATATCAAGACCTTTAAAAAAAATAAAATAAGTATATAGCAATTTTTCGTATTCTTGTCGAATGAATTTTTTGTAGCTACATTTACATCGATGTACAAGCAGGAGCAAGTGGTCAATGTTAAGTACAATACAATGAGCCTAAATAAGCAAAATTAAGACACCTATATCTTTTAAAGACCTTTAAAAAAAATAAAATAAGTAAATAGTTATTTTTCTTATTCTTGTCGAATGAATTTTTTTTAGCTACATTTACACCGATGAACACGCAGGAACAATTGTTCAATGTTAAGTACAATACAATGAGCCAAAATAAGCAAAATTAAGTCACCTATATCTTTTTAAAACCTTTAAAAAAAATAAAATAAGTATATAGCTATTTTTCATATTCTTGTCGAATGAATTTTTTGTAGCTACATTTACACCGATGAACACGCAGGAGCAAGTGGCCAATGTTTGGTACAATACAATGAGCCAAAATAAGCAAAATTAAGACACCTATATCTTTATAAGACCTTTAAAAAAAATAAAATAAGTAAATAGCTATTTTTCTTATTCTTGTCGAATGAATTTTGTTTAGCTACATTTACACCGATGAACACGCAGGAACAATTTCTCCATGTTAAGTACAATACATTGAGCCAAAATAAGCAAAATTAAGACACCTTTATCTTTTTGAAACCTTTAAAAAAAATAAAATAAGTAAATAGCTATTTTTCTTATTCTTGTCGAATGAATTTTTTTTAGCCACATTTACACCGATGAACACGCAGGAACAATTGCTCAATGTTAAGTACAATACATTGAGCCAAAATAAGCAAAATAAAGACACCTATATCTTTTTAAAACCTTTAAAAAAAATAAAATAAGTAAATAGCTATTTTTCTTATTCTTGTCGAATGAATTTTTTTTAGCTACATTTACACCGATGAACACGCAGGAGCAATTGCTCAATGTTAAGTACAATACAATGAGCCAAAATAAGCAAAATTAAGACACTCATATCATATCAAGACCTTTAAAAAAAAAAATAAGTATATAGCTATTTTTCGTATTCTTGTCGAATGAATTTTTTGTAGCTACATTTACACCGATGAACACGCTGGAGCAATTGCCTAATGTTAGATACAGTACAATGAGCCAAAATAAGCAAAATTAAGGCACCTATATCTTTTTAAAACCTTTAAAAAAAATAAAATAAGTAATTAGCTATTTTTCGTATTTTTGCCGTATGAATTTTTTTAAGCTTCATTTACACCGATGAACACGCAGTAGCAATTGCTCAATGTTAAGTACAATACATTGAGCCAAAATGAGCAAAATTAAGACACCTATATCTTTTTAAAACCTTTAAAAAAAATAAAATAAGTAAATAGCTATTTTTCATATTCTTGTCGAATGAATTTTTTTTAGCTACATTTACACCGATGAACACAAAAGAACAATTTCTCCATGTTAAGTGCAATACATTGAGCCAAAATAAGCAAAATTAAGACACCTTTATCTTTTTGAAACCTTTAAAAAAAATAAAATAAGTAAATAGCTATTTTTCTTATTCTTGTCGAATGAATTTTTTTTAGCTACATTTACACCGATGAACACAAAAGAACAATTTCTCCATGTTAAGTACAATACATTGAGCCAAAATAAGCAAAATAAAGACACCTATATCTTTTTAAAACCTTTAAAGAAAATAAAATAAGTAAATAGCTATTTTTCTTATTCTTGTCGAATGAATTTTTTTTAGCCACATTTACACCGATGAACACGCAGGAACAATTGCTCAATGTTAAGTACAATACATTGAGCCAAAATAAGCAAAATAAAGACACCTATATCTTTTTAAAACCTTTAAAAAAAATAAAATAAGTAAATAGCTATTTTTCTTATTCTTGTCGAATGAATTTTATTTAGCTACATTTACACCGATGAACAATCAGGAGCAATTGCTCAATGTTAAGTTCAATACAATGAGCCAAAATAAGCAAAATTAAGACACCGTATCATATCAAGACCTTTAAAAAAAAAAAAAAAAGGAAATAGCTATTTTTTTTATTCTTGTCGAATGAATTTTTTGTAGCTACATTTACACCGATGAACACGCTGGAGCAATTGCCTAATGTTAGATACAATACATTGAGCCAAAATAAGCAAAATTAAGACACCCTTATCATATCAAGACCTTAAAAAAAATAATATAAGTAAATAGCTATTTTTTTTATTCTTGTCGAATGAATTTTTTTTAGCAACATTTAAACCGATGAACACGCAGGAGCAATTGTTCAATGTCAGGTACAATACAATGAGCCAAAATAAGCAAAATTAAGACACCTATATCTTTTTAAAACCTTTAAAAAAATAAAATACGTAAATAGCTATTTTTCTTATTCTTGTCGAATGAATTTTTTTTAGCTACATTTACACCGATGAACACGCTGGAGCAATTGCTCAATGTTAACTACAATACAGTGAGCCACAATAAGCCAAATTAAGACACCCGTGTCATATCAAGACCTTTAAAAAAAATAAAATAAGTATATAGCAATTTTTCGTATTCTTGTCGAATGAATTTTTTTTAGCTACATTTACACCGATGAACACGCAGGAACAATTGTTCAATGTTAAGTACAATACAATGAGCCAAAATAAGCAAAATTAAGTCACCTATATCTTTTTAAAACCTTTAAAAAAAATAAAATAAGTATATAGCTATTTTTCATATTCTTGTCGAATGAATTTTTTGTAGCTACATTTACACCGATGAACACGCAGGAGCAAGTGGCCAATGTTTGGTACAATACAATGAGCCAAAATAAGCAAAATTAAGACACCTATATCTTTATAAGACCTTTAAAAAAAATAAAATAAGTAAATAGCTATTTTTCTTATTCTTGTCGAATGAATTTTGTTTAGCTACATTTACACCGATGAACACGCAGGAACAATTTCTCCATGTTAAGTACAATACATTGAGCCAAAATAAGCAAAATTAAGACACCTTTATCTTTTTGAAACCTTTAAAAAAAATAAAATAAGTAAATAGCTATTTTTCTTATTCTTGTCGAATGAATTTTTTTTAGCCACATTTACACCGATGAACACGCAGGAACAATTGCTCAATGTTAAGTACAATACATTGAGCCAAAATAAGCAAAATAAAGACACCTATATCTTTTTAAAACCTTTAAAAAAAATAAAATAAGTAAATAGCTATTTTTCTTATTCTTGTCGAATGAATTTTTTTTAGCAACATTTAAACCGAAGAACACGCAGGAACAATTGGTCAATGTTAAGTACGATACATTGAGCCAAAATATGCAAAATTAAGACACCTATATCTTTTTAAAACCTTTAAAAAAATAAAATAAGTAAATAGCTATTTTTCTTATTCTTGTCGAATGAATTTTTTTTAGCTACATTTACACCGATGAACACGCAGGAGCAAGTGGTCAATGTTAAGTACAATACAGTGAGCCTTAATAAGCAAAATTAAGACACCTATATCTTTTTAAGACCTTTAAAAAAAAAAAAATAAGTAAATAGCTATTTTTCTTATTCTTGTCGAATGAATTTTTTTTAGCTACATTTACACCGATGAACACGCAGGAACATTTGCTCAATGTTAAGTACAATACAATGAGCCAAAATAAGCAAAACTAAGACACCTATATCTTTTTAAAACCTTTAAAAAAATAAAATAAGTAAATAGCTATTTTTCATATTCTTGTCGAATGAATTTTTTTTAGCTACATTTACACCGATGAACACGCAGGAGCAAGTGGTCAATGTTAAGTACAATACAGTGAGCCTAAATAAGCAAAATTAAGACACTCATATCATATCAAGACCTTTAAAAAAAAAAAATAAGTATATAGCTATTTTTCGTATTCTTGTCGAATGAATTTTTTGTAGCTACATTTACACCGATGAACACGCTGGAGCAATTGCCTAATGTTAGATACAGTACAATGAGCCAAAATAAGCAAAATTAAGACACCTATATCTTTTTAAAACCTTTAAAAAAAATAAAATGAATGAATGAATTTTTTTTAGCTACATTTACACCGATGAACACGCAGGAACAATTGCTCAATGTTAAGTACAATACAATGAGCCGAAATAAGCCAAATTAAGACACCCGTGTCATATCAAGACCTTTAAAAAAATAAAATAAGTATATAGCTATTTTTCGTATTCTTGTCGAATGAATTTTTTGTAGCTACATTTACACCGATGTACAAGCAGGAGCAAGTGGTCAATGTTAAGTACAATACAATGAGCCTAAATAAGCAAAATTAAGACACCTATATCTTTTAAAGACCTTTAAAAAAAATAAAATAAGTAAATAGCTATTTTTCGTATTCTTGCCGTTTGAATTTTTTCAAGCCACATTTACACCGATGAACACGCAGGAACAATTGCTCAATGTTAAGTACAATACAGTGAGCCAAAATAAACAAAATAAAGGCACCTATATCTTTTTAAAACCTTTAAAAAAAATAAAATAAGTAAATAGCTATTTTTCTTATTCTTGTCGAATGAATTTTTTTTAGCCACATTTACACCGATGAACACGCAAGAACAATTGCTCAATGTTAAGTACAATACAATGAGCCAAAATAAGCAAAATTAAGACACCTATATCTTTTTAAAACCTTTAAAAAAAATAAAATAAGTAAATAGCTATTTTTCTTATTCTTGTCGAATGAATTTTTTTTAGCTACATTTACACCGATGAACACGCAGGAGCAATTGCTCAATGTTAAGTACAATACAATGAGCCAAAATAAGCAAAATTAAGACACTCATATCATATCAAGACCTTTAAAAAAAAAAAAAGTATATAGCTATTTTTCGTATTCTTGTCGAATGAATTTTTTGTAGCTACATTTACACCGATGAACACGCTGGAGCAATTACCTAATGTTAGATACAGTACAATGAGCCAAAATGAGCAAAATTAAGACACCTATATCTTTTTAAAACCTTTAAAAAAAATAAAATAAATAATTAGCTATTTTTCGTATTCTTGCCGTATGAATTTTTTTAAGCTTCATTTACACCGATGAACACGCAAGAGCAATTGCTGAATGTTAAGTACAATACATTGAGCCAAAATAAGCAAAATAAAGACACCTATATCTTTTTAAAACCTTTAAAGAAAATAAAATAAGTAAATAGCTATTTTTCTTATTCTTGTCGAATGAATTTTTTTTAGCCACATTTACACCGATGAACACGCAGGAACAATTGCTCAATGTTAAGTACGATACATTGAGCCAAAATAAGCAAAATAAGGACACCTATATCTTTTTAAAACCTTTAAAAAAAATAAAATAAGTAAATAGCTATTTTTCTTATTCTAGTCGAATGAATTTTATTTAGCTACATTTACACTGATGAACAATCAGGAGCAATTGCTCAATGTTAAGTTCAATACATTGAGCCAAAATAAGCAAAATTAAGACACCCTTATCATATCAAGACCTTAAAAAAAATAATATAAGTAAATAGCTATTTTTTTTATTCTTGTCGAATGAATTTTTTTTAGCAACATTTAAACCGATGAACACGCAGGAGCAATTGTTCAATGTCAGGTACAATACAATGAGCCAAAATAAGCAAAATTAAGACACCTATATCTTTTTAAAACCTTTAAAAAAATAAAATACGTAAATAGCTATTTTTCTTATTCTTGTCGAATGAATTTTTTTTAGCTACATTTACACCGATGAACACGCTGGAGCAATTGCTCAATGTTAATTACAATACAGTGAGCCACAATAAGCCAAATTAAGACACCCGTGTCATATCAAGACCTTTAAAAAAAATAAAATAAGTATATAGCAATTTTTCGTATTCTTGTCGAATGAATTTTTTGTAGCTACATTTACATCGATGTACAAGCAGGAGCAAGTGGTCAATGTTAAGTACAATACAATGAGCCAAAATAAGCAAAATTAAGACACCTATATCTTTTAAAGACCTTTAAAAAAAATAAAATAAGTAAATAGTTATTTTTCTTATTCTTGTCGAATGAATTTTTTTTAGCTACATTTACACCGATGAACACGCAGGAACAATTGTTCAATGTTAAGTACAATACAATGAGCCAAAATAAGCAAAATTAAGTCACCTATATCTTTTTAAAACCTTTAAAAAAAATAAAATAAGTATATAGCTATTTTTCATATTCTTGTCGAATGAATTTTTTTGTAGCTACATTTACACCGATGAACACGCAGGAGCAAGTGGCCAATGTTAGGTACAATACAATGAGCCAAAATAAGCAAAATTAAGACACCTATATCTTTATAAGACCTTTAAAAAAAATAAAATAAGTAAATAGCTATTTTTCTTATTCTTGTCGAATGAATTTTGTTTAGCTACATTTACACCGACGAACACGCAGGAACAATTTCTCCATGTTAAGTACAATACATTGAGCCAAAATAAGCAAAATTAAGACACCTTTATCTTTTTGAAACCTTTAAAAAAAATAAAATAATTAAATAGCTATTTTTCTTATTCTTGTCGAATGAATTTTTTTTAGCCACATTTACACCGATGAACACGCAGGAACAATTGCTCAATGTTAAGTACAATACATTGAGCCAAAATAAGCAAAATAAAGACACCTATATCTTTTTAAAACCTTTAAAAAAAATAAAATAAGTAAATAGCTATTTTTCTTATTCTTGTCGAATGAATTTTTTTTAGCAACATTTAAACCGATGAACACGCAGGAGCAAGTGGTCAATGTTAAGTACAATACAGTGAGCCTTAATAAGCAAAATTAAGACACCTATATCTTTTTAAGACCTTTAAAAAAAAAAAAATAAGTAAATAGCTATTTTTCTTATTCTTGTCGAATGAATTTTTTTTAGCTACATTTACACCGATGAACACGCAGGAACATTTGCTCAATGTTAAGTACAATACAATGAGCCAAAATAAGCAAAACTAAGACACCTATATCTTTTTAAAACCTTTAAAAAAATAAAATAAGTAAATAGCTATTTTTCATATTCTTGTCGAATGAATTTTTTTTAGCTACATTTACACCGATGAACACGCAGGAGCAAGTGGTCAATGTTAAGTACAATACAGTGAGCCTAAATAAGCAAAATTAAGACACTCATATCATATCAAGACCTTTAAAAAAAAAAAATAAGTATATAGCTATTTTTCGTATTCTTGTCGAATGAATTTTTTGTAGCTACATTTACACCGATGAACACGCTGGAGCAATTGCCTAATGTTAGATACAGTACAATGAGCCAAAATAAGCAAAATTAAGACACCTATATCTTTTTAAAACCTTTAAAAAAAATAAAATAAGTAATTAGCTATTTTTCGTATTCTTGAAGTTTGAATTTTTTCAAGCTACATTTACACCGATGAACACGCAGGAGCAATTTCTCAATGTTAAGTACAATACAATGAGCCAAAATAAGCAAAATAAAGACACCTATATTTTTTTAAAACCTTTAAAAAATATAAAATGAATGAATGAATTTTTTTTAGCTACATTTACACCGATGAACACGCAGGAACAATTGCTCAATGTTAAGTACAATACAATGAGCCGAAATAAGCCAAATTAATACACCCGTGTCATATCAAGACCTTTAAAAAAATAAAATAAGTATATAGCTATTTTTCGTATTCTTGTCGAATGAATTTTTTGTAGCTACATTTACACCGATGTACAAGCAGGAGCAAGTGGTCAATGTTAAGTACAATACAATGAGCCTAAATAAGCAAAATTAAGACACCTATATCTTTTAAAGACCTTTAAAAAAAATAAAATAAGTAAATAGCTATTTTTCGTATTCTTGCCGTTTGAATTTTTTTTAGCTACATTTACACCGATGAACACGCAGGAACAATTGCTCAATGTTAAGTACAATACAATGAGCCGAAATAAGCCAAATTAAGACACCCGTGTCATATCAAGACCTTTAAAAAAATAAAATAAGTATATAGCTATTTTTCGTATTCTTGTCGAATGAATTTTTTGTAGCTACATTTACACCGATGTACAAGCAGGAGCAAGTGGTCAATGTTAAGTACAATACAATGAGCCAAAATAAACAAAATAAAGGCACCTATATCTTTTTAAAACCTTTAAAAAAAATAAAATAAGTAAATAGCTATTTTTCTTATTCTTGTCGAATGAATTTTTTTTAGCAACATTTACACCGATGAACAATCAGGAGCAATTGCTCAATGTTAAGTTCAATACATTGAGCCAAAATAAGCAAAATTAAGACACCCTTATCATATCAAGACCTTAAAAAAAATAATATAAGTAAATAGCTATTTTTTTTATTCTTGTCGAATGAATTTTTTTTAGCAACATTTAAACCGATGAACACGCAGGAGCAATTGTTCAATGTCAGGTACAATACAATGAGCCAAAATAAGCAAAATTAAGACACCTATATCTTTTTAAAACCTTTAAAAAAATAAAATACGTAAATAGCTATTTTTCTTATTCTTGTCGAATGAATTTTTTTTAGCTACATTTACACCGATGAACACGCTGGAGCAATTGCTCAATGTTAATTACAATACAGTGAGCCACAATAAGCCAAATTAAGACACCCGTGTCATATCAAGACCTTTAAAAAAAATAAAATAAGTATATAGCAATTTTTCGTATTCTTGTCGAATGAATTTTTTGTAGCTACATTTACATCGATGTACAAGCAGGAGAAAGTGGTCAATGTTAAGTACAATACAATGAGCCTAAATAAGCAAAATTAAGACACCTATATCTTTTAAAGACCTTTAAAAAAAATAAAATAAGTAAATAGTTATTTTTCTTATTCTTGTCGAATGAATTTTTTTTAGCTACATTTACACCGATGAACACGCAGGAACAATTGTTCAATGTTAAGTACAATACAATGAGCCAAAATAAGCAAAATTAAGTCACCTATATCTTTTTAAAACCTTTAAAAAAAATAAAATAAGTATATAGCTATTTTTCATATTCTTGTCGAATGAATTTTTTGTAGCTACATTTACACCGATGAACACGCAGGAGCAAGTGGCCAATGTTAGGTACAATACAATGAGCCAAAATAAGCAAAATTAAGACACCTATATCTTTATAAGACCTTTAAAAAAAATAAAATAAGTAAATAGCTATTTTTCTTATTCTTGTCGAATGAATTTTGTTTAGCTACATTTACACCGATGAACACGCAGGAACAATTTCTCCATGTTAAGTACAATACATTGAGCCAAAATAAGCAAAATTAAGACACCTTTATCTTTTTGAAACCTTTAAAAAAAATAAAATAAGTAAATATCTATTTTTCTTATTCTTGTCGTATGAATTTTTTTTAGCCACATTTACACCGATGAACACGCAGGAACAATTGCTCAATGTTAAGTACAATACATTGAGCCAAAATAGGCAAAATAAAGACACCTATATCTTTTTAAAACCTTTAAAAAAAATAAAATAAGTAAATAGCTATTTTTCTTATTCTTGTCGAATGAATTTTTTTTAGCAACATTTAAACCGATGAACACGCAGGAACAATTGTTCAATGTTAAGTACGATACATTGAGCCAAAATAAGCAAAATCAAGACACCTATATCTTTTTAAAACCTTTAAAAAAATAAAATAAGTAAATAGCTATTTTTCTTATTCTTGTCGAATGAATTTTTTTTAGCTACATTTACACCGATGAACACGCAGGAGCAAGTGGTCAATGTTAAGTACAATACAGTGAGCCTTAATAAGCAAAATTAAGACACCTATATCTTTTTAAGACCTTTAAAAAAAAAAAAATATGTAAATAGCTATTTTTCTTATTCTTGTCGAATGAATTTTTTTTAGCTACATTTACACCGATGAACACGCAGGAACATTTGCTCAATGTTAAGTACAATACAATGAGCCAAAATAAGCAAAACTAAGACACCTATATCTTTTTAAAACCTTTAAAAAAATAAAATAAGTAAATAGCTATTTTTCATATTCTTGTCGAATGAATTTTTTTTAGCTACATTTACACCGATGAACACGCAGGAGCAAGTGGTCAATGTTAAGTACAATACAGTGAGCCTAAATAAGCAAAATTAAGACACTCATATCATATCAAGACCTTTAAAAAAAAAAAATAAGTATATAGCTATTTTTCGTATTCTTGTCGAATGAATTTTTTGTAGCTACATGTACACCGATGAACACGCTGGAGCAATTGCCTAATGTTAGATACAGTACAATGAGCCAAAATAAGCAAAATTAAGACACCTATATCTTTTTAAAACCTTTAAAAAAAATAAAATAAGTAATTAGCTATTTTTCGTATTCTTGAAGTTTGAATTTTTTCAAGCTACATTTACACCGATGAACACGCAGGAGCAATTTCTCAATGTTAAGTACAATACAATGAGCCAAAATAAGCAAAATAAAGACACCTATATTTTTTTAAAACCTTTAAAAAAAATAAAATGAATGAATGAATTTTTTTTAGCTACATTTACACCGATGAACACGCAGGAACAATTGCTCAATGTTAAGTACAATACAATGAGCCGAAATAAGCCAAATTAAGACACCCGTGTCATATCAAGACCTTTAAAAAAATAAAATAAGTATATAGCTATTTTTCGTATTCTTGTCGAATGAATTTTTTGTAGCTACATTTACACCGATGTACAAGCAGGAGCAAGTGGTCAATGTTAAGTACAATACAATGAGCCTAAATAAGCAAAATTAAGACACCTACATCTTTTAAAGACCTTTAAAAAAAATAAAATAAGTAAATAGCTATTTTTCGTATTCTTGCCGTTTGAGTTTTTTCAAGCCACATTTACACCGATGAACACGCAGGAACAATTGCTCAATGTTAAGTACAATACAATGAGCCAAAATAAACAAAATAAAGGCACCTATATCTTTTTAAAACCTTTAAAAAAAATAAAATAAGTAAATAGCTATTTTTCTTATTCTTGTCGAATGAATTTTTTTTAGCCACATTTACACCGATGAACACGCAAGAACAATTGCTCAATGTTAAGTACAATACAATGAGCCAAAATAAGCAAAATTAAGACACCTATATCTTTTTAAAACCTTTAAAAAAAATAAAATAAGTAAATAGCTATTTTTCTTATTCTTGTCGAATGAATTTTTTTTAGCTACATTTACACCGATGAACACGCAGGAGCAATTGCTCAATGTTAAGTACAATACAATGAGCCAAAATAAGCAAAATTAAGTCACTCATATCATATCAAGACCTTTAAAAAAAAAAAAAAGTATATAGCTATTTTTCGTATTCTTTTCGAATGAATTTTTTGTAGCTACATTTACACCGATGAACACGCTGGAGCAATTGCCTAATGTTAGATACAGTACAATGAGCCAAAATGAGCAAAACTAAGACACCTATATCTTTTTAAAACCTTTAAAAAAAATAAAATAAGTAATTAGCTATTTTTCGTATTCTTGCCGTATGAATTTTTTTAAGCTTCATTTACACCGATGAACACGCAGGAGCAATTGCTCAATGTTAAGTACAATACATTGAGCCAAAATAAGCAAAATAAAGACACCTATATCTTTTTAAAACCTTTAAAGAAAATAAAATAAGTAAATAGCTATTTTTCTTATTCTTGTCGAATGAATTTTTTTTAGCCACATTTACACCGATGAACACGCAGGAACAATTGCTCAATGTTAAGTACGATACATTGAGCCAAAATAAGCAAAATAAAGACACCTATATCTTTTTAAAACCTTTAAAAAAAATAAAATAAGTAAATAGCTATTTTTCTTATTCTAGTCGAATGAATTTTATTTAGCTACATTTACACCGATGAACAATCAGGAGCAATTGCTCAATGTTAAGTTCAATACATTGAGCCAAAATAAGCAAAATTAAGACACCGTATCATATCAAGACCTTTAAAAAAAATAAAATAAGGAAATAGCTATTTTTTTTATTCTTGTCGAATGAATTTTTTTAGCAACATTTAAACCGATGAACACGCAGGAGCAATTGCTCAATGTCAAGTACAATACAACGAGCCAAAATAAGCAAAATTAAGACACCTATATCTTTTTAAAACCTTTAAAAAAATAAAATAAATAAATAGCTATTTTTCCTATTCTTGTCGAATGAATTTTTTTTAGCTTCATTTACACCGATGAACACGCAGGAGCAATTGCTTAATGTTAAGTACAATACAATGAGCCAAAATAAGCCAAATTAAGACACCCGTGTCATATCAAGACCTTAAAAAAAAATAAAATAAGTATATAGCTATTTTTCTTATTCTTGTCGAATGAATTTTTTGTAGCTACATTTACACCGATGAACACGCAGGAGCAAGTGGCCAATGTTAAGTACAATACAATGAGCCTAAATAAGCAAAATTAAGACACCTATATCTTTATAAGACCTTTAAAAAAAATAAAATAAGTAAATAGCTATTTTTCTTATTCTTGTCGAATGAATTTTTTTTAGCCACATTTACACCGATGAACACGCATGAACAATTGCTCAATGTTAAGTTCAATAAAATGAGCCAAAATAAGCAAAATTAAGACACCGTTATCATATCAAGACCTATAAAAAAAAATAAAATAAGTAAATAGCTATTTTTTTTATTCTTGTCGAATGAATTTTTTTTAGCTACATTTACACCGATGAACACGCAGGAGCAATTGCTCAATGTTAAGTACAATACAATGAGCCAAAATAAGCAAAATTAAGACACCTATATCTTTTAAAAACCTTTAAAAAAATAAAATAAGTAAATAGCTATTTTTCCTATTCTTGTCGAATGAATTTTTTTTAGCTACATTTACACCGATGAACACGCAGGAGCAATTGCTCAATGTTAAGTACAATACAATGAGCCAAAATAAGCCAAATTAAGACACCCGTGTCATATCAAGACCTTTAAAAAAAAAAAATAAGTATATAGCTATTTTTCGTATTCTTGTCGAATGAATTTTTTGTAGCTACATTTACACCGATGTACAAGCAGGAGCAAGTGGTCAATGTTAAGTACAATACAATGAGCCTAAATAAGCAAAACTAAGACACCTATATCTTTTTAAAACCTTTAAAAAAATAAAATAAGTAAATAGCTATTTTTCATATTCTTGTCGAATGAATTTTTTTTAGCTACATTTACACCGATGAACACGCAGGAGCAAGTGGTCAATGTTAAGTACAATACAGTGAGCCTAAATAAGCAAAATTAAGACACTCATATCATATCAAGACCTTTAAAAAAAAAAAATAAGTATATAGCTATTTTTCGTATTCTTGTCGAATGAATTTTTTGTAGCTACATGTACACCGATGAACACGCTGGAGCAATTGCCTAATGTTAGATACAGTACAATGAGCCAAAATAAGCAAAATTAAGACACCTATATCTTTTTAAAACCTTTAAAAAAAATAAAATAAGTAATTAGCTATTTTTCGTATTCTTGAAGTTTGAATTTTTTCAAGCTACATTTACACCGATGAACACGCAGGAGCAATTTCTCAATGTTAAGTACAATACAATGAGCCAAAATAAGCAAAATAAAGACACCTATATTTTTTTAAAACCTTTAAAAAAAATAAAATGAATGAATGAATTTTTTTTAGCTACATTTACACCGATGAACACGCAGGAACAATTGCTCAATGTTAAGTACAATACAATGAGCCGAAATAAGCCAAATTAAGACACCCGTGTCATATCAAGACCTTTAAAAAAATAAAATAAGTATATAGCTATTTTTCGTATTCTTGTCGAATGAATTTTTTGTAGCTACATTTACACCGATGTACAAGCAGGAGCAAGTGGTCAATGTTAAGTACAATACAATGAGCCTAAATAAGCAAAATTAAGACACCTACATCTTTTAAAGACCTTTAAAAAAAATAAAATAAGTAAATAGCTATTTTTCGTATTCTTGCCGTTTGAGTTTTTTCAAGCCACATTTACACCGATGAACACGCAGGAACAATTGCTCAATGTTAAGTACAATACAATGAGCCAAAATAAACAAAATAAAGGCACCTATATCTTTTTAAAACCTTTAAAAAAAATAAAATAAGTAAATAGCTATTTTTCTTATTCTTGTCGAATGAATTTTTTTTAGCCACATTTACACCGATGAACACGCAAGAACAATTGCTCAATGTTAAGTACAATACAATGAGCCAAAATAAGCAAAATTAAGACACCTATATCTTTTTAAAACCTTTAAAAAAAATAAAATAAGTAAATAGCTATTTTTCTTATTCTTGTCGAATGAATTTTTTTTAGCTACATTTACACCGATGAACACGCAGGAGCAATTGCTCAATGTTAAGTACAATACAATGAGCCAAAATAAGCAAAATTAAGTCACTCATATCATATCAAGACCTTTAAAAAAAAAAAAAAGTATATAGCTATTTTTCGTATTCTTGTCGAATGAATTTTTTGTAGCTACATTTACACCGATGAACACGCTGGAGCAATTGCCTAATGTTAGATACAGTACAATGAGCCAAAATGAGCAAAATTAAGACACCTATATCTTTTTAAAACCTTTAAAAAAAATAAAATAAGTAATTAGCTATTTTTCGTATTCTTGCCGTATGAATTTTTTTAAGCTTCATTTACACCGATGAACACGCAGGAGCAATTGCTCAATGTTAAGTACAATACATTGAGCCAAAATAAGCAAAATAAAGACACCTATATCTTTTTAAAACCTTTAAAGAAAATAAAATAAGTAAATAGCTATTTTTCTTATTCTTGTCGAATGAATTTTTTTTAGCCACATTTACACCGATGAACACGCAGGAACAATTGCTCAATGTTAAGTACGATACATTGAGCCAAAATAAGCAAAATAAAGACACCTATATCTTTTTAAAACCTTTAAAAAAAATAAAATAAGTAAATAGCTATTTTTCTTATTCTAGTCGAATGAATTTTATTTAGCTACATTTACACCGATGAACAATCAGGAGCAATTGCTCAATGTTAAGTTCAATACATTGAGCCAAAATAAGCAAAATTAAGACACCGTATCATATCAAGACCTTTAAAAAAAATAAAATAAGGAAATAGCTATTTTTTTTATTCTTGTCGAATGAATTTTTTTAGCAACATTTAAACCGATGAACACGCAGGAGCAATTGCTCAATGTCAAGTACAATACAACGAGCCAAAATAAGCAAAATTAAGACACCTATATCTTTTTAAAACCTTTAAAAAAATAAAATAAATAAATAGCTATTTTTCCTATTCTTGTCGAATGAATTTTTTTTAGCTTCATTTACACCGATGAACACGCAGGAGCAATTGTTTAATGTTAAGTACAATACAATGAGCCAAAATAAGCCAAATTAAGACACCCGTGTCATATCAAGACCTTAAAAAAAAATAAAATAAGTATATAGCTATTTTTCTTATTCTTGTCGAATGAATTTTTTGTAGCTACATTTACACCGATGAACACGCAGGAGCAAGTGGCCAATGTTAAGTACAATACAATGAGCCTAAATAAGCAAAATTAAGACACCTATATCTTTATAAGACCTTTAAAAAAAATAAAATAAGTAAATAGCTATTTTTCTTATTCTTGTCGAATGAATTTTTTTTAGCCACATTTACACCGATGAACACGCATGAACAATTGCTCAATGTTAAGTTCAATACAATGAGCCAAAATAAGGAAAATTAAGACACCGTTATCATATCAAGACCTATAAAAAAAAAAAAAATAAGTAAATAGCTATTTTTTTTATTCTTGTCGAATGAATTTTTTTTAGCTACATTTACACCGATGAACACGCAGGAGCAATTGCTCAATGTTAAGTACAATACATTGAGCCAAAATAAGCAAAATTAAGACACCGTATCATATCAAGACCTTTAAAAAAAATAAAATAAGGAAATAGCTATTTTTTTTATTCTTGTCGAATGAATTTTTTTAGCAACATTTAAACCGATGAACACGCAGGAGCAATTGCTCAATGTCAAGTACAATACAACGAGCCAAAATAAGCAAAATTAAGACACCTATATCTTTTTAAAACCTTTAAAAAAATAAAATAAATAAATAGCTATTTTTCCTATTCTTGTCGAATGAATTTTTTTTAGCTTCATTTACACCGATGAACACGCAGGAGCAATTGTTTAATGTTAAGTACAATACAATGAGCCAAAATAAGCCAAATTAAGACACCCGTGTCATATCAAGACCTTTAAAAAAAAAAAATAAGTATATAGCTATTTTTCGTATTCTTGTCGAATGAATTTTTTGTAGCTACATTTACACCGATGTACAAGCAGGAGCAAGTGGTCAATGTTAAGTACAATACAATGAGCCTAAATAAGCAAAATGAAGACACCTATATCTTTTAAAGACCTTTAAAAAAAATAAAATAAGTAAATAGCTATTTTTCTTATTCTTGTCGAATGAATTTTTTTTAGCTACATTTACACCGATGAACACGCAGGAACAATTGCTCAATGTTAAGTACAATACAATGAGCCAAAATAAGCAAACTTAAGTCACCTATATCTTTTTAAAACCTTTAAAAAAAATAAAATAAGTATATAGCTATTTTTCTTATTCTTGTCGAATGAATTTTTTTTAGCTACATTTACACCGATGAACACGCAGGAGCAATTGTTCAATGTTAGTACAATACAATGAGCCAAAATAAGCAAAATTAAGACACCCTTATCATATCAAGACCTTTAAAAAAATAAAATAAGTAAATAGCTATTTTTTTTATTCTTGTCGAATGAATTTTTTGTAGCTACATTTACACCGATGAACACGCAGGAGCAATAGGTCAATGTTAAGTACAATACAGTGAGCCTTAATAAGCAAAATTAAGACACCTATATCTTTTTAAGACCTTTAAAAAAAAAAAATAAGTAAATAGCTATTTTTCATGTTCTTGTCGAATGAATTTTTTTTAGCTACATTTACACCGATGAACACGCAGGGGCAAGTGGTCAATGTTAAGTACAATACAGTGAGCCTAAATAAGCAAAATTAAGACACTCATATCATATCAGGACCTTTAAAAAAAAAAAATAAGTATATAGCTATTTTTCGTATTCTTGTCGAATGAATTTTTTGTAGCTACATTTACACCGATGAACATGCTGGAGCAATTGCCTAATGTTAGATACAGTACAATGAGCCAAAATGAGCAAAATTAAGACACCTATATCTTTTTAAAACCTTTATTTTTTCAAGCTACATTTACACCGATGAACACGCAGGAGCAATTTCTCAATGTTAAGTACAATACAATGAGCCAAAATAAGCAAAATAAAGACACCTATATTTTTTTAAAACCTTTAAAAAAAATAAAATAAGTAAATAGCTATTTTTCTTATTCTTGTCGAATGAATTTTTTTTAGCTACATTTACACCGATGAACACGCAGGAACAATTGGTCAATGTTAAGTACAATAAAATTTACAATGAGCTAAAATAAGCAAAATAAAGACACCTATATTTTTTTAAAACCTTTAAAAAAAATAAAATAAGTAAATAGCTATTTTTCTTATTCTTGTCGAATGAATTTTTTTTAGCTACATTTAAACCGATGAACACGCAGGAGCAATTTTTTAATATCAAGTACGATACAATGAGCCAAAATAAGCAAAATTAAGACACCTATATCTTTTTAAAACCTTTAAAAAAATAAAATAAGTAAATAGCTATTTTTCTTATTCTTGTCGAATGAATTTTTTTTTGCTACATTTACACCGATGAACACGCAGGAGCAATTGCTCAATGTTAATTACAATACAATGAGCCAAAATAAGCCAAATTAAGACACCCGTGTCATATCAAGACCTTTAAAAAAAATAAAATAAGTATATAGCTAATTTTCTTATTCTTGTCGAATGAATTTTTTTTAGCTACATTTACACCGATGAACACGCAGGAGCAAGTGGTCAATGTTAAGTACAATACAGTGAGCCTTAATAAGCAAAATTAAGACACCTATATCTTTTTAAGACCTTTAAAAAAAAAAAAATAAGTAAATAGCTATTTTTCTTATTCTTGTCGAATGATTTTTTTTTAGCTACATTTACACCGATGAACACGCAGGAACATTTGCTCAATGTTAAGTACAATACAATGAGCCAAAATAAGCAAAACTAAGACACCTATATCTTTTTAAAACCTTTAAAAAAATAAAATAAGTAAATAGCTATTTTTCATATTCTTGTCGAATGAATTTTTTTTAGCTACATTTACACCGATGAACACGCAGGAGCAAGTGGTCAATGTTAAGTACAATACAGTGAGCCTAAATAAGCAAAATTAAGACACTCATATCATATCAAGACCTTTAAAAAAAAAAAATAAGTATATTGCTATTTTTCGTATTCTTGTCGAATGAATTTTTTGTAGCTACATTTACACCGATGAACACGCTGGAGCAATTGCCTAATGTTAGATACAGTACAATGAGCCAAAATAAGCAAAATTAAGACACCTATATCTTTTTAAAACCTTTAAAAAAAATAAAATAAGTAATTAGCTATTTTTCGTATTCTTGAAGTTTGAATTTTTTCAAGCTACATTTACACCGATGAACACGCAGGAGCAATTTCTCAATGTTAAGTACAATACAATGAGCCAAAATAAGCAAAATAAAGACACCTATATTTTTTTAAAACCTTTAAAAAAAATAAAATGAATGAATGAATTTTTTTTAGCTACATTTACACCGATGAACACGCAGGAACAATTGCTCAATGTTAAGTACAATACAATGAGCCGAAATAAGCCAAATTAAGACACCCGTGTCATATCAAGACCTTTAAAAAAATAAAATAAGTATATAGCTATTTTTCGTATTCTTGTCGAATGAATTTTTTGTAGCTACATTTACACCGATGTACAAGCAGGAGCAAGTGGTCAATGTTAAGTACAATACAATGAGCCTAAATAAGCAAAATTAAGACACCTATATCTTTTAAAGACCTTTAAAAAAAATAAAATAAGTAAATAGCTATTTTTCTTATTCTTGTCGAATGAATTTTTTTTAGCAACATTTACACCGATGAACAATCAGGAGCAATTGCTCAATGTTAAGTTCAATACATTGAGCCAAAATAAGCAAAATTAAGACACCCTTATCATATCAAGACCTTAAAAAAAATAATATAAGTAAATAGCTATTTTTTTTATTCTTGTCGAATGAATTTTTTTTAGCAACATTTAAACCGATGAACACGCAGGAGCAATTGTTCAATGTCAGGTACAATACAATGAGCCAAAATAAGCAAAATTAAGACACCTATATCTTTTTAAAACCTTTAAAAAAATAAAATACGTAAATAGCTATTTTTCTTATTCTTGTCGAATGAATTTTTTTTAGCTACATTTACACCGATGAACACGCTGGAGCAATTGCTCAATGTTAATTACAATACAGTGAGCCACAATAAGCCAAATTAAGACACCCGTGTCATATCAAGACCTTTAAAAAAAATAAAATAAGTATATAGCAATTTTTCGTATTCTTGTCGAATGAATTTTTTGTAGCTACATTTACATCGATGTACAAGCAGGAGCAAGTGGTCAATGTTAAGTACAATACAATGAGCCTAAATAAGCAAAATTAAGACACCTATATCTTTTAAAGACCTTTAAAAAAAATAAAATAAGTAAATAGTTATTTTTCTTATTCTTGTCGAATGAATTTTTTTTAGCTACATTTACACCGATGAACACGCAGGAACAATTGTTCAATGTTAAGTACAATACAATGAGCCAAAATAAGCAAAATTAAGTCACCTATATCTTTTTAAAACCTTTAAAAAAAATAAAATAAGAATATAGCTATTTTTCATATTCTTGTCGAATGAATTTTTTGTAGCCACATTTACACCGATGAACACGCAAGAACAATTGCTCAATGTTAAGTACAATACAATGAGCCAAAATAAGCAAAATTAAGACACCTATATCTTTTTAAAACCTTTAAAAAAAATAAAATAAGTAAATAGCTATTTTTCTTATTCTTGTCGAATGAATTTTTTTTAGCTACATTTACACCGATGAACACGCAGGAGCAATTGCTCAATGTTAAGTACAATACAATGAGCCAAAATAAGCAAAATTAAGTCACTCATATCATATCAAGACCTTTAAAAAAAAAAAAAAGTATATAGCTATTTTTCGTATTCTTGTCGAATGAATTTTTTGTAGCTACATTTACACCGATGAACACGCTGGAGCAATTGCCTAATGTTAGATACAGTACAATGAGCCAAAATGAGCAAAATTAAGACACCTATATCTTTTTAAAACCTTTAAAAAAAATAAAATAAGTAATTAGCTATTTTTCGTATTCTTGCCGTATGAATTTTTTTAAGCTTCATTTACACCGATGAACACGCAGGAGCAATTGCTCAATGTTAAGTACAATACATTGAGCCAAAATAAGCAAAATAAAGACACCTATATCTTTTTAAAACCTTTAAAGAAAATAAAATAAGTAAATAGCTATTTTTCTTATTCTTGTCGAATGAATTTTTTTTAGCCACATTTACACCGATGAACACGCAGGAACAATTGCTCAATGTTAAGTACGATACATTGAGCCAAAATAAGCAAAATAAAGACACCTATATCTTTTTAAAACCTTTAAAAAAAATAAAATAAGTAAATAGCTATTTTTCTTATTCTAGTCGAATGAATTTTATTTAGCTACATTTACACCGATGAACAATCAGGAGCAATTGCTCAATGTTAAGTTCAATACATTGAGCCAAAATAAGCAAAATTAAGACACCGTATCATATCAAGACCTTTAAAAAAAATAAAATAAGGAAATAGCTATTTTTTTTATTCTTGTCGAATGAATTTTTTTAGCAACATTTAAACCGATGAACACGCAGGAGCAATTGCTCAATGTCAAGTACAATACAACGAGCCAAAATAAGCAAAATTAAGACACCTATATCTTTTTAAAACCTTTAAAAAAATAAAATAAATAAATAGCTATTTTTCCTATTCTTGTCGAATGAATTTTTTTTAGCTTCATTTACACCGATGAACACGCAGGAGCAATTGTTTAATGTTAAGTACAATACAATGAGCCAAAATAAGCCAAATTAAGACACCCGTGTCATATCAAGACCTTAAAAAAAATAAAATAAGTATATAGCTATTTTTCTTATTCTTGTCGAATGAATTTTTTGTAGCTACATTTACACCGATGAACACGCAGGAGCAAGTGGCCAATGTTAAGTACAATACAATGAGCCTAAATAAGCAAAATTAAGACACCTATATCTTTATAAGACCTTTAAAAAAAATAAAATAAGTAAATAGCTATTTTTCTTATTCTTGTCGAATGAATTTTTTTTAGCCACATTTACACCGATGAACACGCATGAACAATTGCTCAATGTTAAGTTCAATACAATGAGCCAAAATAAACAAAATTAAGACACCGTTATCATATCAAGACCTATAAAAAAAAATAAAATAAGTAAATAGCTATTTTTTTTATTCTTGTCGAATGAATTTTTTTTAGCTACATTTACACCGATGAACACGCAGGAGCAATTTCTCAATGTTAAGTACAATACAATGAGCCAAAATAAGCAAAATAAAGACACCTATATTTTTTTAAAACCTTTAAAAAAAATAAAATAAGTAAATAGCTATTTTTCTTATTCTTGTCGAATGAATTTTTTTTAGCTACATTTACACCGATGAACACGCAGGAACAATTGGTCAATGTTAAGTACAATAAAATTTACAATGAGCTAAAATAAGCAAAATAAAGACACCTATATTTTTTTAAAACCTTTAAAAAAAATAAAATAAGTAAATAGCTATTTTTCTTATTCTTGTCGAATGAATTTTTTTTAGCTACATTTAAACCGATGAACACGCAGGAGCAATTTTTTAATATCAAGTACGATACAATGAGCCAAAATAAGCAAAATTAAGACACCTATATCTTTTTAAAACCTTTAAAAAAATAAAATAAGTAAATAGCTATTTTTCTTATTCTTGTCGAATGAATTTTTTTTTGCTACATTTACACCGATGAACACGCAGGAGCAATTGCTCAATGTTAATTACAATACAATGAGCCAAAATAAGCCAAATTAAGACACCCGTGTCATATCAAGACCTTTAAAAAAAATAAAATAAGTATATAGCTAATTTTCTTATTCTTGTCGAATGAATTTTTTTTAGCTACATTTACACCGATGAACACGCAGGAGCAAGTGGTCAATGTTAAGTACAATACAGTGAGCCTTAATAAGCAAAATTAAGACACCTATATCTTTTTAAGACCTTTAAAAAAAAAAAAATAAGTAAATAGCTATTTTTCTTATTCTTGTCGAATGATTTTTTTTTAGCTACATTTACACCGATGAACACGCAGGAACATTTGCTCAATGTTAAGTACAATACAATGAGCCAAAATAAGCAAAACTAAGACACCTATATCTTTTTAAAACCTTTAAAAAAATAAAATAAGTAAATAGCTATTTTTCATATTCTTGTCGAATGAATTTTTTTTAGCTACATTTACACCGATGAACACGCAGGAGCAAGTGGTCAATGTTAAGTACAATACAGTGAGCCTAAATAAGCAAAATTAAGACACTCATATCATATCAAGACCTTTAAAAAAAAAAAAATAAGTATATTGCTATTTTTCGTATTCTTGTCGAATGAATTTTTTGTAGCTACATTTACACCGATGAACACGCTGGAGCAATTGCCTAATGTTAGATACAGTACAATGAGCCAAAATAAGCAAAATTAAGACACCTATATCTTTTTAAAACCTTTAAAAAAAATAAAATAAGTAATTAGCTATTTTTCGTATTCTTGAAGTTTGAATTTTTTCAAGCTACATTTACACCGATGAACACGCAGGAGCAATTTCTCAATGTTAAGTACAATACAATGAGCCAAAATAAGCAAAATAAAGACACCTATATTTTTTTAAAACCTTTAAAAAAAATAAAATGAATGAATGAATTTTTTTTAGCTACATTTACACCGATGAACACGCACGAACAATTGCTCAATGTTAAGTACAATACAATGAGCCGAAATAAGCCAAATTAAGACACCCGTGTCATATCAAGACCTTTAAAAAAATAAAATAAGTATATAGCTATTTTTCGTATTCTTGTCGAATGAATTTTTTGTAGCTACATTTACACCGATGTACAAGCAGGAGCAAGTGGTCAATGTTAAGTACAATACAATGAGCCTAAATAAGCAAAATTAAGACACCTATATCTTTTAAAGACCTTTAAAAAAAATAAAATAAGTAAATAGCTATTTTTCGTATTCTTGCCGTTTGAATTTTTTCAAGCCACATTTACACCGATGAACACGCAGGAACAATTGCTCAATGTTAAGTACAATACAATGAGCCAAAATAAACAAAATAAAGGCACCTATATCTTTTTAAAACCTTTAAAAAAAATAAAATAAGTAAATAGCTATTTTTCTTATTCTTGTCGAATGAATTTTTTTTAGCAACATTTACACCGATGAACAATCAGGAGCAATTGCTCAATGTTAAGTTCAATACATTGAGCCAAAATAAGCAAAATTAAGACACCCTTATCATATCAAGACCTTAAAAAAAATAATATAAGTAAATAGCTATTTTTTTTATTCTTGTCGAATGAATTTTTTTTAGCAACATTTAAACCGATGAACACGCAGGAGCAATTGTTCAATGTCAGGTACAATACAATGAGCCAAAATAAGCAAAATTAAGACACCTATATCTTTTTAAAACCTTTAAAAAAATAAAATACGTAAATAGCTATTTTTCTTATTCTTGTCGAATGAATTTTTTTTAGCTACATTTACACCGATGAACACGCTGGAGCAATTGCTCAATGTTAATTACAATACAGTGAGCCACAATAAGCCAAATTAAGACACCCGTGTCATATCAAGACCTTTAAAAAAAATAAAATAAGTATATAGCAATTTTTCGTATTCTTGTCGAATGAATTTTTTGTAGCTACATTTACATCGATGTACAAGCAGGAGCAAGTGGTCAATGTTAAGTACAATACAATGAGCCTAAATAAGCAAAATTAAGACACCTATATCTTTTAAAGACCTTTAAAAAAAATAAAATAAGTAAATAGTTATTTTTCTTATTCTTGTCGAATGAATTTTTTTTAGCTACATTTACACCGATGAACACGCAGGAACAATTGTTCAATGTTAAGTACAATACAGTGAGCCAAAATAAGCAAAATTAAGTCACCTATATCTTTTTAAAACCTTTAAAAAAAATAAAATAAGAATATAGCTATTTTTCATATTCTTGTCGAATGAATTTTTTGTAGCCACATTTACACCGATGAACACGCAAGAACAATTGCTCAATGTTAAGTACAATACAATGAGCCAAAATAAGCAAAATTAAGACACCTATATCTTTTTAAAACCTTTAAAAAAAATAAAATAAGTAAATAGCTATTTTTCTTATTCTTGTCGAATGAATTTTTTTTAGCTACATTTACACCGATGAACACGCAGGAGCAATTGCTCAATGTTAAGTACAATACAATGAGCCAAAATAAGCAAAATTAAGTCACTCATATCATATCAAGACCTTTAAAAAAAAAAAAAAGTATATAGCTATTTTTCGTATTCTTGTCGAATGAATTTTTTGTAGCTACATTTACACCGATGAACACGCTGGAGCAATTGCCTAATGTTAGATACAGTACAATGAGCCAAAATGAGCAAAATTAAGACACCTATATCTTTTTAAAACCTTTAAAAAAAATAAAATAAGTAATTAGCTATTTTTCGTATTCTTGCCGTATGAATTTTTTTAAGCTTCATTTACACCGATGAACACGCAGGAGCAATTGCTCAATGTTAAGTACAATACATTGAGCCAAAATAAGCAAAATAAAGACACCTATATCTTTTTAAAACCTTTAAAGAAAATAAAATAAGTAAATAGCTATTTTTCTTATTCTTGTCGAATGAATTTTTTTTAGCCACATTTACACCGATGAACACGCAGGAACAATTGCTCAATGTTAAGTACGATACATTGAGCCAAAATAAGCAAAATAAAGACACCTATATCTTTTTAAAACCTTTAAAAAAAATAAAATAAGTAAATAGCTATTTTTCTTATTCTAGTCGAATGAATTTTATTTAGCTACATTTACACCGATGAACAATCAGGAGCAATTGCTCAATGTTAAGTTCAATACATTGAGCCAAAATAAGCAAAATTAAGACACCGTATCATATCAAGACCTTTAAAAAAAATAAAATAAGGAAATAGCTATTTTTTTTATTCTTGTCGAATGAATTTTTTTAGCAACATTTAAACCGATGAACACGCAGGAGCAATTGCTCAATGTCAAGTACAATACAACGAGCCAAAATAAGCAAAATTAAGACACCTATATCTTTTTAAAACCTTTAAAAAAATAAAATAAATAAATAGCTATTTTTCCTATTCTTGTCGAATGAATTTTTTTTAGCTTCATTTACACCGATGAACACGCAGGAGCAATTGTTTAATGTTAAGTACAATACAATGAGCCAAAATAAGCCAAATTAAGACACCCGTGTCATATCAAGACCTTAAAAAAAAATAAAATAAGTATATAGCTATTTTTCTTATTCTTGTCGAATGAATTTTTTGTAGCTACATTTACACCGATGAACACGCAGGAGCAAGTGGCCAATGTTAAGTACAATACAATGAGCCTAAATAAGCAAAATTAAGACACCTATATCTTTATAAGACCTTTAAAAAAAATAAAATAAGTAAATAGCTATTTTTCTTATTCTTGTCGAATGAATTTTTTTTAGCCACATTTACACCGATGAACACGCATGAACAATTGCTCAATGTTAAGTTCAATACAATGAGCCAAAATAAACAAAATTAAGACACCGTTATCATATCAAGACCTATAAAAAAAAATAAAATAAGTAAATAGCTATTTTTTTTATTCTTGTCGAATGAATTTTTTTTAGCTACATTTACACCGATGAACACGCAGGAGCAATTGCTCAATGTTAAGTACAATACAATGAGCCAAAATAAGCAAAATTAAGACACCTATATCTTTTAAAAACCTTTAAAAAAATAAAATAAGTAAATAGCTATTTTTCCTATTCTTGTCGAATGAATTTTTTTTAGCTACATTTACACCGATGAACACGCAGGAGCAATTGCTCAATGTTAAGTACAATACAATGAGCCAAAATAAGCCAAATTAAGACACCCGTGTCATATCAAGACCTTTAAAAAAAAAAAATAAGTATATAGCTATTTTTCGTATTCTTGTCGAATGAATTTTTTGTAGCTACATTTACACCGATGTACAAGCAGGAGCAAGTGGTCAATGTTAAGTACAATACAATGAGCCTAAATAAGCAAAATGAAGACACCTATATCTTTTAAAGACCTTTAAAAAAAATAAAATAAGTAAATAGCTATTTTTCTTATTCTTGTCGAATGAATTTTTTTTAGCTACATTTACACCGATGAACACGCAGGAACAATTGCTCAATGTTAAGTACAATACAATGAGCCAAAATAAGCAAACTTAAGTCACCTATATCTTTTTAAAACCTTTAAAAAAAATAAAATAAGTATATAGCTATTTTTCTTATTCTTGTCGAATGAATTTTTTTTAGCTACATTTACACCGATGAACATGCAGGAGCAATTGTTCAATGTTAGTACAATACAATGAGCCAAAATAAGCAAAATTAAGACACCCTTATCATATCAAGACCTTTAAAAAAATAAAATAAGTAAATAGCTATTTTTTTTATTCTTGTCGAATGAATTTTTTGTAGCTACATTTACACCGATGAACACGCAGGAGCAATAGGTCAATGTTAAGTACAATACAGTGAGCCTTAATAAGCAAAATTAAGACACCTATATCTTTTTAAGACCTTTAAAAAAAAAAAATAAGTAAATAGCTATTTTTCATGTTCTTGTCGAATGAATTTTTTTTAGCTACATTTACACCGATGAACACGCAGGGGCAAGTGGTCAATGTTAAGTACAATACAGTGAGCCTAAATAAGCAAAATTAAGACACTCATATCATATCAGGACCTTTAAAAAAAAAAAATAAGTATATAGCTATTTTTCGTATTCTTGTCGAATGAATTTTTTGTAGCTACATTTACACCGATGAACATGCTGGAGCAATTGCCTAATGTTAGATACAGTACAATGAGCCAAAATGAGCAAAATTAAGACACCTATATCTTTTTAAAACCTTTATTTTTTCAAGCTACATTTACACCGATGAACACGCAGGAGCAATTTCTCAATGTTAAGTACAATACAATGAGCCAAAATAAGCAAAATAAAGACACCTATATTTTTTTAAAACCTTTAAAAAAAATAAAATAAGTAAATAGCTATTTTTCTTATTCTTGTCGAATGAATTTTTTTTAGCTACATTTACACCGATGAACACGCAGGAACAATTGGTCAATGTTAAGTACAATACAATGAGCTAAAATAAGCAAAATAAAGACACCTATATTTTTTTAAAACCTTTAAAAAAAATAAAATAAGTAAATAGCTATTTTTCTTATTCTTGTCGAATGAATTTTTTTTAGCTACATTTAAACCGATGAACACGCAGGAGCAATTTTTTAATATCAAGTACGATACAATGAGCCAAAATAAGCAAAATTAAGACACCTATATCTTTTTAAAACCTTTAAAAAAATAAAATAAGTAAATAGCTATTTTTCTTATTCTTGTCGAATGAATTTTTTTTTGCTACATTTACACCGATGAACACGCAGGAGCAATTGCTCAATGTTAATTACAATACAATGAGCCAAAATAAGCCAAATTAAGACACCCGTGTCATATCAAGACCTTTAAAAAAAATAAAATAAGTATATAGCTAATTTTCTTATTCTTGTCGAATGAATTTTTTTTAGCTACATTTACACCGATGAACACGCAGGAGCAAGTGGTCAATGTTAAGTACAATACAGTGAGCCTTAATAAGCAAAATTAAGACACCTATATCTTTTTAAGACCTTTAAAAAAAAAAAAATAAGTAAATAGCTATTTTTCTTATTCTTGTCGAATGATTTTTTTTTAGCTACATTTACACCGATGAACACGCAGGAACATTTGCTCAATGTTAAGTACAATACAATGAGCCAAAATAAGCAAAACTAAGACACCTATATCTTTTTAAAACCTTTAAAAAAATAAAATAAGTAAATAGCTATTTTTCATATTCTTGTCGAATGAATTTTTTTTAGCTACATTTACACCGATGAACACGCAGGAGCAAGTGGTCAATGTTAAGTACAATACAGTGAGCCTAAATAAGCAAAATTAAGACACTCATATCATATCAAGACCTTTAAAAAAAAAAAATAAGTATATTGCTATTTTTCGTATTCTTGTCGAATGAATTTTTTGTAGCTACATTTACACCGATGAACACGCTGGAGCAATTGCCTAATGTTAGATACAGTACAATGAGCCAAAATAAGCAAAATTAAGACACCTATATCTTTTTAAAACCTTTAAAAAAAATAAAATAAGTAATTAGCTATTTTTCGTATTCTTGAAGTTTGAATTTTTTCAAGCTACATTTACACCGATGAACACGCAGGAGCAATTTCTCAATGTTAAGTACAATACAATGAGCCAAAATAAGCAAAATAAAGACACCTATATTTTTTAAAAACCTTTAAAAAAAATAAAATGAATGAATGAATTTTTTTTAGCTACATTTACACCGATGAACACGCAGGAACAATTGCTCAATGTAAAGTACAATACAATGAGCCGAAATAAGCCAAATTAAGACACCCGTGTCATATCAAGACCTTTAAAAAAATAAAATAAGTATATAGCTATTTTTCGTATTCTTGTCGAATGAATTTTTTGTAGCTACATTTACACCGATGTACAAGCAGGAGCAAGTGGTCAATGTTAAGTACAATACAATGAGCCTAAATAAGCATAATTAAGACACCTATATCTTTTAAAGACCTTTAAAAAAAATAAAATAAGTAAATAGCTATTTTTCGTATTCTTGCCGTTTGAATTTTTTCAAGCCACATTTACACCGATGAACACGCAGGAACAATTGCTCAATGTTAAGTACAATACAATGAGCCAAAATAAACAAAATAAAGGCACCTATATCTTTTTAAAACCTTTAAAAAAAATAAAATAAGTAAATAGCTATTTTTCTTATTCTTGTCGAATGAATTTTTTTTAGCAACATTTACACCGATGAACAATCAGGAGCAATTGCTCAATGTTAAGTTCAATACATTGAGCCAAAATAAGCAAAATTAAGACACCCTTATCATATCAAGACCTTAAAAAAAAAAATATAAGTAAATAGCTATTTTTTTTATTCTTGTCGAATGAATTTTTTTTAGCAACATTTAAACCGATGAACACGCAGGAGCAATTGTTCAATGTCAGGTACAATACAATGAGCCAAAATAAGCAAAATTAAGACACCTATATCTTTTTAAAACCTTTAAAAAAATAAAATACGTAAATAGCTATTTTTCTTATTCTTGTCGAATGAATTTTTTTTAGCTACATTTACACCGATGAACACGCTGGAGCAATTGCTCAATGTTAATTACAATACAGTGAGCCACAATAAGCCAAATTAAGACACCCGTGTCATATCAAGACCTTTAAAAAAAATAAAATAAGTATATAGCAATTTTTCGTATTCTTGTCGAATGAATTTTTTGTAGCTACATTTACATCGATGTACAAGCAGGAGCAAGTGGTCAATGTTAAGTACAATACAATGAGCCTAAATAAGCAAAATTAAGACACCTATATCTTTTAAAGACCTTTAAAAAAAATAAAATAAGTAAATAGTTATTTTTCTTATTCTTGTCGAATGAATTTTTTTTAGCTACATTTACACCGATGAACACGCAGGAACAATTGTTCAATGTTAAGTACAATACAGTGAGCCAAAGTAAGCAAAATTAAGTCACCTATATCTTTTTAAAACCTTTAAAAAAAATAAAATAAGTATATAGCTATTTTTCATATTCTTGTCGAATGAATTTTTTGTAGCTACATTTACACCGATGAACACGCAGGAGCAAGTGGCCAATGTTAGGTACAATACAATGAGCCAAAATAAGCAAAATTAAGACACCTATATCTTTATAAGACCTTTAAAAAAAATAAAATAAGTAAATAGCTATTTTTCTTATTCTTGTCGAATGAATTTTGTTTAGCTACATTTACACCGATGAACACGCAGGAACAATTTCTCCATGTTAAGTACAATACATTGAGCCAAAATAAGCAAAATTAAGACACCTTTATCTTTTTGAAACCTTTAAAAAAAATAAAATAAGTAAATAGCTATTTTTCTTATTCTTGTCGAATGAATTTTTTTTAGCCACATTTACACCGATGAACACGCAGGAACAATTGCTCAATGTTAAGTACAATACATTGAGCCAAAATAAGCAAAATAAAGACACCTATATCTTTTAAAAACCTTTAAAAAAAATAAAATAAGTAAATAGCTATTTTTCTTATTCTTGTCGAATGAATTTTTTTTAGCAACATTTAAACCGATGAACACGCAGGAACAATTGCTCAATGTTAAGTACGATACATTGAGCCAAAATAAGCAAAATCAAGACACCTATATCTTTTTAAAACCTTTAAAAAAATAAAATAAGTAAATAGCTATTTTTCTTATTCTTGTCGAATGAATTTTTTTTAGCTACATTTACACCGATGAACACGCAGGAGCAAGTGGTCAATGTTAAGTACAATACAGTGAGCCTTAATAAGCAAAATTAAGACACCTATATCTTTTTAAGACCTTTAAAAAAAAAAAAATAAGTAAATAGCTATTTTTCTTATTCTTGTCGAATGAATTTTTTTTAGCTACATTTACACCGATGAACACGCAGGAACATTTGCTCAATGTTAAGTACAATACAATGAGCCAAAATAAGCAAAACTAAGACACCTATATCTTTTTAAAACCTTTAAAAAAATAAAATAAGTAAATAGCTATTTTTCATATTCTTGTCGAATGAATTTTTTTTAGCTACATTTACACCGATGAACACGCAGGAGCAAGTGGTCAATGTTAAGTACAATACAGTGAGCCTAAATAAGCAAAATTAAGACACTCATATCATATCAAGACCTTTAAAAAAAAAAAATAAGTATATAGCTATTTTTCGTATTCTTGTCGAATGAATTTTTTGTAGCTACATTTACACCGATGAACACGCTGGAGCAATTGCCTAATGTTAGATACAGTACAATGAGCCAAAATAAGCAAAATTAAGACACCTATATCTTTTTAAAACCTTTAAAAAAAATAAAATAAGTAATTAGCTATTTTTCGTATTCTTGAAGTTTGAATTTTTTCAAGCTACATTTACACCGATGAACACGCAGGAGCAATTTCTCAATGTTAAGTACAATACAATGAGCCAAAATAAGCAAAATAAAGACACCTATATTTTTTTAAAACCTTTAAAAAAAATAAAATGAATGAATGAATTTTTTTTAGCTACATTTACACCGATGAACACGCAGGAACAATTGCTCAATGTTAAGTACAATACAATGAGCCGAAATAAGCCAAATTAAGACACCCGTGTCATATCAAGACCTTTAAAAAAATAAAATAAGTATATAGCTATTTTTCGTATTCTTGTCGAATGAATTTTTTGTAGCTACATTTACACCGATGTACAAGCAGGAGCAAGTGGTCAATGTTAAGTACAATACAATGAGCCTAAATAAGCAAAATTAAGACACCTATATCTTTTAAAGACCTTTAAAAAAAATAAAATAAGTAAATAGCTATTTTTCGTATTCTTGCCGTTTGAATTTTTTCAAGCCACATTTACACCGATGAACACGCAGGAACAATTGCTCAATGTTAAGTACAATACAATGAGCCAAAATAAACAAAATAAAGGCACCTATATCTTTTTAAAACCTTTAAAAAAAATAAAATAAGTAAATAGCTATTTTTCTTATTCTTGTCGAATGAATTTTTTTTAGCCACATTTACACCGATGAACACGCAAGAACAATTGCTCAATGTTAAGTACAATACAATGAGCCAAAATAAGCAAAATTAAGACACCTATATCTTTTTAAAACCTTTAAAAAAAATAAAATAAGTAAATAGCTATTTTTCTTATTCTTGTCGAATGAATTTTTTTTAGCTACATTTACACCGATGAACACGCAGGAGCAATTGCTCAATGTTAAGTACAATACAATGAGCCAAAATAAGCAAAATTAAGACACTCATATCATATCAAGACCTTTAAAAAAAAAAAAAAGTATATAGCTATTTTTCGTATTCTTGTCGAATGAATTTTTTGTAGCTACATTTACACCGATGAACACGCTGGAGCAATTGCCTAATGTTAGATACAGTACAATGAGCCAAAATGAGCAAAATTAAGACACCTATATCTTTTTAAAACCTTTAAAAAAAATAAAATAAGTAATTAGCTATTTTTCGTATTCTTGCCGTATGAATTTTTTTAAGCTTCATTTACACCGATGAACACGCAGGAGCAATTGCTCAATGTTAAGTACAATACATTGAGCCAAAATAAGCAAAATAAAGACACCTATATCTTTTTAAAACCTTTAAAGAAAATAAAATAAGTAAATAGCTATTTTTCTTATTCTTGTCGAATGAATTTTTTTTAGCCACATTTACACCGATGAACACGCAGGAACAATTGCTCAATGTTAAGTACGATACATTGAGCCAAAATAAGCAAAATAAAGACACCTATATCTTTTTAAAACCTTTAAAAAAAATAAAATAAGTAAATAGCTATTTTTCTTATTCTAGTCGAATGAATTTTATTTAGCTACATTTACACCGATGAACAATCAGGAGCAATTGCTCAATGTTAAGTTCAATACATTGAGCCAAAATAAGCAAAATTAAGACACCGTATCATATCAAGACCTTTAAAAAAAATAAAATAAGGAAATAGCTATTTTTTTTATTCTTGTCGAATGAATTTTTTTAGCAACATTTAAACCGACGAACACGCAGGAGCAATTGCTCAATGTCAAGTACAATACAACGAGCCAAAATAAGCAAAATTAAGACACCTATATCTTTTTAAAACCTTTAAAAAAATAAAATAAATAAATAGCTATTTTTCCTATTCTTGTCGAATGAATTTTTTTTAGCTTCATTTACACCGATGAACACGCAGGAGCAATTGTTTAATGTTAAGTACAATACAATGAGCCAAAATAAGCCAAATTAAGACACCCGTGTCTTATCAAGACCTTAAAAAAAAATAAAATAAGTATATAGCTATTTTTCTTATTCTTGTCGAATGAATTTTTTGTAGCTACATTTACACCGATGAACACGCAGGAGCAAGTGGCCAATGTTAAGTACAATACAATGAGCCTAAATAAGCAAAATTAAGACACCTATATCTTTATAAGACCTTTAAAAAAAATAAAATAAGTAAATAGCTATTTTTCTTATTCTTGTCGAATGAATTTTTTTTAGCCACATTTACACCGATGAACACGCATGAACAATTGCTCAATGTTAAGTTCAATACAATGAGCCAAAATAAGCAAAATTAAGACACCGTTATCATATCAAGACCTATAAAAAAAAATAAAATAAGTAAATAGCTATTTTTTTTATTCTTGTCGAATGAATTTTTTTAGCTACATTTACACCGATGAACACGCAGGAGCAATTGCTCAATGTTAAGTACAATACAATGAGCCAAAATAAGCAAAATTAAGACACCTATATCTTTTAAAAACCTTTAAAAAAATAAAATAAGTAAATAGCTATTTTTCCTATTCTTGTCGAATGAATTTTTTTTAGCTACATTTACACCGATGAACACGCAGGAGCAATTGCTCAATGTTAAGTACAATACAATGAGCCAAAATAAGCCAAATTAAGACACCCGTGTCATATCAAGACCTTTAAAAAAAAAAAAATAAGTATATAGCTATTTTTCGTATTCTTGTCGAATGAATTTTTTGTAGCTACATTTACACCGATGTACAAGCAGGAGCAAGTGGTCAATGTTAAGTACAATACAGTGAGCCTAAATAAGCAAAATGAAGACACCTATATCTTTTAAAGACCTTTAAAAAAAATAAAATAAGTAAATAGCTATTTTTCTTATTCTTGTCGAATGAATTTTTTTTAGCTACATTTACACCGATGAACACGCAGGAACAATTGCTCAATGTTAAGTACAATACAATGAGCCAAAATAAGCAAAATTAAGTCACCTATATCTTTTTAAAACCTTTAAAAAAAATAAAATAAGAATATAGCTATTTTTCTTATTCTTGTCGAATGAATTTTTTTTAGCTACATTTACACCGATGAACACGCAGGAGCAATTGTTCAATGTTAGTACAATACAATGAGCCCAAAATAAGCAAAATTAAGACACCCTTATCATATCAAGACCTTTAAAAAAAATAAAATAAGTAAATAGCTATTTTTTTTATTCTTGTCGAATGAATTTTTTGTAGCTACATTTACACCGATGAACACGCAGGAGCAATAGGTCAATGTTAAGTACAATACAGTGAGCCTTAATAAGCAAAATTAAGACACCTATATCTTTTTAAGACCTTTAAAAAAAAAAAATAAGTAAATAGCTATTTTTCATGTTCTTGTCGAATGAATTTTTTTTAGCTACATTTACACCGATGAACACGCAGGGGCAAGTGGTCAATGTTAAGTACAATACAGTGAGCCTAAATAAGCAAAATTAAGACACTCATATCATATCAGGACCTTTAAAAAAAAAAAAAAAGTATATAGCTATTTTTCGTATTCTTGTCGAATGAATTTTTTGTAGCTACATTTACACCGATGAACATGCTGGAGCAATTGCCTAATGTTAGATACAGTACAATGAGCCAAAATGAGCAAAATTAAGACACCTATATCTTTTTAAAACCTTTAAAAAAAATAAAATAAGTAATTAGCTATTTTTCGTATTCTTGCCGTTTGAATTTTTTCAAGCTACATTTACACCGATGAACACGCAGGAGCAATTTCTCAATGTTAAGTACAATACAATGAGCCAAAATAAGCAAAATAAAGACACCTATATTTTTTTAAAACCTTTAAAAAAAATAAAATAAGTAAATAGCTATTTTTCTTATTCTTGTCGAATGAATTTTTTTTAGCTACATTTACACCGATGAACACGCAGGAACAATTGGTCAATGTTAAGTACAATACAATGAGCTAAAATAAGCAAAATAAAGACACCTATATTTTTTTAAAACCTTTAAAAAAAATAAAATAAGTAAATAGCTATTTTTCTTATTCTTGTCGAATGAATTTTTTTTAGCTACATTTAAACCGATGAACACGCAGGAGCAATTTTTTAATATCAAGTACGATACAATGAGCCAAAATAAGCAAAATTAAGACACCTATATCTTTTTAAAACCTTTAAAAAAATAAAATAAGTAAATAGCTATTTTTCTTATTCTTGTCGAATGAATTTTTTTTTGCTACATTTACACCGATGAACACGCAGGAGCAATTGCTCAATGTTAATTACAATACAATGAGCCAAAATAAGCCAAATTAAGACACCCGTGTCATATCAAGACCTTTAAAAAAAATAAAATAAGTATATAGCTAATTTTCTTATTCTTGTCGAATGAATTTTTTTTAGCTACATTTACACCGTTGAACACGCAGGAGCAATTGCACAATGTTAAGTACAATACAATGAGCCGAAATAAGCAAAATTTAGACACCCTTATCATATCAAGACCTTAAAAAAAATAATATAAGTAAATAGCTATTTTTTTTATTCTTGTCGAATGAATTTTTTTTAGCAACATTTAAACCGATGAACACGCAGGAGCAATTGCTCAATGTCAGGTACAATACAATGAGCCAAAATAAGCAAAATTAAGACACCTATATCTTTTTAAAACCTTTAAAAAAATAAAATACGTAAATAGCTATTTTTCTTATTCTTGTCGAATGAATTTTTTTTAGCTACATTTACACCGATGAACACGCTGGAGCAATTGCTCAATGTTAATTACAATACAGTGAGCCACAATAAGCCAAATTAAGACACCCGTGTCATATCAAGACCTTTAAAAAAAATAAAATAAGTATATAGCAATTTTTCGTATTCTTGTCGAATGAATTTTTTGTAGCTACATTTACACCGATGTACAAGCAGGAGCAAGTGGTCAATGTTAAGTACAATACAATGAGCCTAAATAAGCAAAATTAAGACACCTATATCTTTTAAAGACCTTTAAAAAAAATAAAATAAGTAAATAGCTATTTTTCTTATTCTTGTCGAATGAATTTTTTTTAGCTACATTTACACCGATGAACACGCAGGAACAATTGCTCAATGTTAAGTTCAATACAATGAGCCAAAATAAGCAAAATTAAGTCACCTATATCTTTTTAAAACCTTTAAAAAAATAAAATAAGTATATAGCTATTTTTCATATTCTTGTCGAATGAATTTTTTGTAGCTACATTTACACCGATGAACACGCAGGAGCAAGTGGCCAATGTTAGGTACAATACAATGAGCCTAAATAAGCAAAATTAAGACACCTATATCTTTATAAGACCTTTAAAAAAAATAAAATAAGTAAATAGCTATTTTTCTTATTCTTGTCGAATGAATTTTGTTTAGCTACATTTACACCGATGAACACGCAGGAACAATTTCTCCATGTTAAGTACAATACATTGAGCCAAAATAAGCAAAATTAAGACACCTTTATCATATCAAGACCTTAAAAAAAATAATATAAGTAAATAGCTATTTTTTTTATTCTTGTCGAATGAATTTTTTTTAGCAACATTTAAACCGATGAACACGCAGGAGCAATTGCTCAATGTCAGGTACAATACAATGAGCCAAAATAAGCAAAATTAAGACACCTATATCTTTTTAAAACCTTTAAACAAATAAAATACGTAAATAGCTATTTTTCTTATTCTTGTCGAATGAATTTTTTTTAGCTACATTTACACCGATGAACACGCTGGAGCAATTGCTCAATGTTAATTACAATACAGTGAGCCACAATAAGCCAAATTAAGACACCCGTGTCATATCAAGACCTTTAAAAAAAATAAAATAAGTATATAGCAATTTTTCGTATTCTTGTCGAATGAATTTTTTGTAGCTACATTTACACCGATGTACAAGCAGGAGCAAGTGGTCAATGTTAAGTACAATACAATGAGCCTAAATAAGCAAAATTAAGACACCTATATCTTTTAAAGACCTTTAAAAAAAATAAAATAAGTAAATAGCTATTTTTCTTATTCTTGTCGAATGAATTTTTTTTAGCTACATTTACACCGATGAACACGCAGGAACAATTGCTCAATGTTATGTACAATACAATGAGCCAAAATAAGCAAAATTAAGTCACCTATATCTTTTTAAAACCTTTAAAAAAATAAAATAAGTATATAGCTATTTTTCATATTCTTGTCGAATGAATTTTTTGTAGCTACATTTACACCGATGAACACGCAGGAGCAAGTGGCCAATGTTAGGTACAATACAGTGAGCCTAAATAAGCAAAATTAAGACACCTATATCTTTATAAGACCTTTAAAAAAAATAAAATAAGTAAATAGCTATTTTTCTTATTCTTGTCGAATGAATTTTGTTTAGCTACATTTACACCGATGAACACGCAGGAACAATTTCTCCATGTTAAGTACAATACATTGAGCCAAAATAAGCAAAATTAAGACACATTTATCTTTTTAAAACCTTTAAAAAAAATAAAATAATTAAATAGCTATTTTTCTTATTCTTGTCGAATGAATTTTTTTTAGCAACATTTAAACCGATGAACACGCAGGAACAATTGCTCAAAGATAAGTACGATACAATGAGCCAAAATAAGCAAAATTAAGACACCTATATCTTTTTAAAACCTTTAAAAAAATAAAATAAGTAAATAGCTATTTTTCTTATTCTTGTCGAATGAATTTTTTTTAGCTACATTTACACCGATGAACACGCAGGAGCAAGTGGTCAATGTTAAGTACAATACAGTGAGCCTTAATAAGCAAAATTAAGACACCTATATCTTTTTAAGACCTTTAAAAAAAAAAAAAAAGTAAATAGCTATTTTTCTTATTCTTGTCGAATGAATTTTTTTTAGCTACATTTACACCGATGAACACGCAGGAACAACTGCTCAATGTTAAGTACAATACAATGAGCCAAAATAAGCAAAACTAAGACACCTATATCTTTTTAAAACCTTTAAAAAAAATATGATAAGTAAATAGCTATTTTTCATATTCTTGTCGAATGAATTTTTTTTAGCTACATTTACACCGATGAACACGCAGGAGCAAGTGGTCAATGTTAAGTACAATACAGTGAGCCTAAATAAGCAAAATTAAGACACTCATATCATATCAAGACCTTTAAAAAAAAAAAATAAGTATATAGCTATTTTTCGTATTCTTGTCGAATGAATTTTTTGTAGCTACATTTACACCGATGAACACGCTGGAGCAATTGCCTAATGTTAGATACAGTACAGTGAGCCAAAATAAGCAAAATTAAGACACCTATATCTTTTTAAAACCTTTAAAAAAAATAAAATAAGTAATTAGCTATTTTTCGTATTCTTGCCGTTTGAATTTTTTCAAGCTACATTTACACCGATGAACACGCAGGAGCAATTTCTCAATGTTAAGTACAATACAATGAGCCAAAATAAGCAAAATAAAGACACCTATATTTTTTTAAAACCTTTAAAAAAAATAAAATAAGTAAATAGCTATTTTTTTTATTCTTGTCGAATGAATTTTTTTTAGCATTATTTAAACCGATGAACACGCAGGAGCAATTGCTCAATGTCAAGTACAATACAATGAGCCAAAATAAGCAAAATTAAGACACCTATATCTTTTTAAAACCTTTAAAAAAATAAAATAAGTAAATAGCTATTTTTCTTATTCTTGTCGAATGAATTTTTTTTAGCCACATTTACACCGATGAACACGCAGGAGCAATTGCGCAATGTTAAATACAATACAATGAATCTATATAAGCCAAATTAAGACACCCGTGTCATATCAAGACCTTTAAAAAAAATTAAATAAGTATATAGCTATTTTTCGTATTCTTGTCGAATGAATTTTTTGTAGCTACATTTACACCGATGTACAAGCAGGAGCAAGTGGTCAATGTTAAGTACAATACAATGAGCCTAAATAAGCAAAATTAAGACACCCGTGTCATATCAAGACCTTTAAAAAAAATAAAATAAGTATATAGCTAATTTTCTTATTCTTGTCGAATGAATTTTTTTTAGCTACATTTACACCGATGAACACGCAGGAACAATTGCTCAATGTTAAGTACAATACAATGAGCCAAAATAAGCAAACTTAAGTCACCTATATCTTTTTAAAACCTTTAAAAAAAATAAAATAAGTATATAGCTATTTTTCTTATTCTTGTCGAATGAATTTTTTTTAGCTACATTTACACCGATGAACACGCAGGAGCAATTGTTCAATGTTAGTACAATACAATGAGCCAAAATAAGCAAAATTAAGACACCCTTATCATATCAAGACCTTTAAAAAAAATAAAATAAGTAAATAGCTATTTTTTTTATTCTTGTCGAATGAATTTTTTGTAGCTACATTTACACCGATGAACACGCAGGAGCAATAGGTCAATGTTAAGTACAATACAGTGAGCCTTAATAAGCAAAATTAAGACACCTATATCTTTTTAAGACCTTTAAAAAAAAAAAATAAGTAAATAGCTATTTTTCATGTTCTTGTCGAATGAATTTTTTTTAGCTACATTTACACCGATGAACACGCAGGGGCAAGTGGTCAATGTTAAGTACAATACAGTGAGCCTAAATAAGCAAAATTAAGACACTCATATCATATCAGGACCTTTAAAAAAAAAAAATAAGTATATAGCTATTTTTCGTATTCTTGTCGAATGAATTTTTTGTAGCTACATTTACACCGATGAACATGCTGGAGCAATTGCCTAATGTTAGATACAGTACAATGAGCCAAAATGAGCAAAATTAAGACACCTATATCTTTTTAAAACCTTTATTTTTTCAAGCTACATTTACACCGATGAACACGCAGGAGCAATTTCTCAATGTTAAGTACAATACAATGAGCCAAAATAAGCAAAATAAAGACACCTATATTTTTTTAAAACCTTTAAAAAAAATAAAATAAGTAAATAGCTATTTTTCTTATTCTTGTCGAATGAATTTTTTTTAGCTACATTTACACCGATGAACACGCAGGAACAATTGGTCAATGTTAAGTACAATACAATGAGCTAAAATAAGCAAAATAAAGACACCTATATCTTTTTAAAACCTTTAAAAAAATAAAATAAGTAAATAGCTATTTTTCTTATTCTTGTCGAATGAATTTTTTTTTGCTACATTTACACCGATGAACACGCAGGAGCAATTGCTCAATGTTAATTACAATACAATGAGCCAAAATAAGCCAAATTAAGACACCCGTGTCATATCAAGACCTTTAAAAAAAATAAAATAAGTATATAGCTAATTTTCTTATTCTTGTCGAATGAATTTTTTTTAGCTACATTTACACCGATGAACACGCAGGAGCAAGTGGTCAATGTTAAGTACAATACAGTGAGCCTTAATAAGCAAAATTAAGACACCTATATCTTTTTAAGACCTTTAAAAAAAAAAAAATAAGTAAATAGCTATTTTTCTTATTCTTGTCGAATGAATTTTTTTTAGCTACATTTACACCGATGAACACGCAGGAGCAAGTGGTCAATGTTAAGTACAATACAGTGAGCCTTAATAAGCAAAATTAAGACACCTATATCTTTTTAAGACCTTTAAAAAAAAAAAAATATGTAAATAGCTATTTTTCTTATTCTTGTCGAATGAATTTTTTTTAGCTGCATTTACACCGATGAACACGCAGGAACATTTGCTCAATGTTAAGTACAATACAATGAGCCAAAATAAGCAAAACTAAGACACCTATATCTTTTTAAAACCTTTAAAAAAATAAAATAAGTAAATAGCTATTTTTCATATTCTTGTCGAATGAATTTTTTTTAGCTACATTTACACCGATGAACACGCAGGAGCAAGTGGTCAATGTTAAGTACAATACAGTGAGCCTAAATAAGCAAAATTAAGACACTCATATCATATCAAGACCTTTAAAAAAAAAAAATAAGTATATAGCTATTTTTCGTATTCTTGTCGAATGAATTTTTTGTAGCTACATGTACACCGATGAACACGCTGGAGCAATTGCCTAATGTTAGATACAGTACAATGAGCCAAAATAAGCAAAATTAAGACACCTATATCTTTTTAAAACCTTTAAAAAAAATAAAATAAGTAATTAGCTATTTTTCGTATTCTTGAAGTTTGAATTTTTTCAAGCTACATTTACACCGATGAACACGCAGGAGCAATTTCTCAATGTTAAGTACAATACAATGAGCCAAAATAAGCAAAATAAAGACACCTATATTTTTTTAAAACCTTTAAAAAAAATAAAATGAATGAATGAATTTTTTTTAGCTACATTTACACCGATGAACACGCAGGAACAATTGCTCAATGTTAAGTACAATACAATGAGCCGAAATAAGCCAAATTAAGACACCCGTGTCATATCAAGACCTTTAAAAAAATAAAATAAGTATATAGCTATTTTTCGTATTCTTGTCGAATGAATTTTTTGTAGCTACATTTACACCGATGTACAAGCAGGAGCAAGTGGTCAATGTTAAGTACAATACAATGAGCCTAAATAAGCAAAATTAAGACACCTACATCTTTTAAAGACCTTTAAAAAAAATAAAATAAGTAAATAGCTATTTTTCGTATTCTTGCCGTTTGAGTTTTTTCAAGCCACATTTACACCGATGAACACGCAGGAACAATTGCTCAATGTTAAGTACGATACAATGAGCCAAAATAAACAAAATAAAGGCACCTATATCTTTTTAAAACCTTTAAAAAAAATAAAATAAGTAAATAGCTATTTTTCTTATTCTTGTCGAATGAATTTTTTTTAGCCACATTTACACCGATGAACACGCAAGAACAATTGCTCAATGTTAAGTACAATACAATGAGCCAAAATAAGCAAAATTAAGACACCTATATCTTTTTAAAACCTTTAAAAAAAATAAAATAAGTAAATAGCTATTTTTCTTATTCTTGTCGAATGAATTTTTTGTAGCTACATTTACACCGATGAACACGCTGGAGCAATTGCCTAATGTTAGATACAGTACAATGAGCCAAAATGAGCAAAATTAAGACACCTATATCTTTTTAAAACCTTTAAAAAAAATAAAATAAGTAATTAGCTATTTTTCGTATTCTTGCCGTATGAATTTTTTAAGCTTCATTTACACCGATGAACACGCAGGAGCAATTGCTCAATGTTAAGTACAATACATTGAGCCAAAATAAGCAAAATAAAGACACCTATATCTTTTTAAAACCTTTAAAGAAAATAAAATAAGTAAATAGCTATTTTTCTTATTCTTGTCGAATGAATTTTTTTTAGCCACATTTACACCGATGAACACGCAGGAACAATTGCTCAATGTTAAGAACGATACATTGAGCCAAAATAAGCAAAATAAAGACACCTATATCTTTTTAAAACCTTTAAAAAAAATAAAATATGTAAATAGCTATTTTTCTTATTCTAGTCGAATGAATTTTATTTAGCTACATTTACACCGATGAACAATCAGGAGCAATTGCTCAATGTTAAGTTCAATACATTGAGCCAAAATAAGCAAAATTAAGACACCGTATCATATCAAGACCTTTAAAAAAAATAAAATAAGGAAATAGCTATTTTTTTTATTCTTGTCGAATGAATTTTTTTAGCAACATTTAAACCGATGAACACGCAGGAGCAATTGCTCAATGTCAAGTACAATACAACGAGCCAAAATAAGCAAAATTAAGACACCTATATCTTTTTAAAACCTTTAAAAAAATAAAATAAATAAATAGCTATTTTTCCTATTCTTGTCGAATGAATTTTTTTTAGCTACATTTACACCGATGAACACGCAGGAGCAATTGTTTAATGTTAAGTACAATACAATGAGCCAAAATAAGCCAAATTAAGACACCCGTGTCATATCAAGACCTTAAAAAAAAATAAAATAAGTATATAGCTATTTTTCTTATTCTTGTCGAATGAATTTTTTGTAGCTACATTTACACCGATGAACACGCAGGAGCAAGTGGCCAATGTTAAGTACAATACAATGAGCCTAAATAAGCAAAATTAAGACACCTATATCTTTATAAGACCTTTAAAAAAAATAAAATAAGTAAATAGCTATTTTTCTTATTCTTGTCGAATGAATTTTTTTTAGCCACATTTACACCGATGAACACGCATGAACAATTGCTCAATGTTAAGTTCAATACAATGAGCCAAAATAAGCAAAATTAAGACACCGTTATCATATCAAGACCTATAAAAAAAAATAAAATAAGTAAATAGCTATTTTTTTTATTCTTGTCGAATGAATTTTTTTTAGCTACATTTACACCGATGAACACGCAGGAGCAATTGCTCAATGTTAAGTACAATACAATGAGCCAAAATAAGCAAAATTAAGACACCTATATCTTTTAAAAACCTTTAAAAAAATAAAATAAGTAAATAGCTATTTTTCCTATTCTTGTCGAATGAATTTTTTTTAGCTACATTTACACCGATGAACACGCAGGAGCAATTGCTCAATGTTAAGTACAATACAATGAGCCAAAATAAGCCAAATTAAGACACCCGTGTCATATCAAGACCTTTAAAAAAAAAAAATAAGTATATAGCTATTTTTCGTATTCTTGTCGAATGAATTTTTTGTAGCTACATTTACACCGATGTACAAGCAGGAGCAAGTGGTCAATGTTAAGTACAATACAATGAGCCTAAATAAGCAAAATGAAGACACCTATATCTTTTAAAGACCTTTAAAAAAAATAAAATAAGTAAATAGCTATTTTTCTTATTCTTGTCGAATGAATTTTTTTTAGCTACATTTACACCGATGAACACGCAGGAACAATTGCTCAATGTTAAGTACAATACAATGAGCCAAAATAAGCAAACTTAAGTCACCTATATCTTTTTAAAACCTTTAAAAAAAATAAAATAAGTATATAGCTATTTTTCTTATTCTTGTCGAATGAATTTTTTTTAGCTACATTTACACCGATGAACACGCAGGAGCAATTGTTCAATGTTAGTACAATACAGTGAGCCTTAATAAGCAAAATTAAGACACCTATATCTTTTTAAGACCTTTAAAAAAAAAAAAATATGTAAATAGCTATTTTTCTTATTCTTGTCGAATGAATTTTTTTTAGCTGCATTTACACCGATGAACACGCAGGAACATTTGCTCAATGTTAAGTACAATACAATGAGCCAAAATAAGCAAAACTAAGACACCTATATCTTTTTAAAACCTTTAAAAAAATAAAATAATTAAATAGCTATTTTTCATATTCTTGTCGAATGAATTTTTTTTAGCTACATTTACACCGATGAACACGCAGGAGCAAGTGGTCAATGTTAAGTACAATACAGTGAGCCTAAATAAGCAAAATTAAGACACTCATATCATATCAAGACCTTTAAAAAAAAAAAATAAGTATATAGCTATTTTTCGTATTCTTGTCGAATGAATTTTTTGTAGCTACATGTACACCGATGAACACGCTGGAGCAATTGCCTAATGTTAGATACAGTACAATGAGCCAAAATAAGCAAAATTAAGACACCTATATCTTTTTAAAACCTTTAAAAAAAATAAAATAAGTAATTAGCTATTTTTCGTATTCTTGAAGTTTGAATTTTTTCAAGCTACATTTACACCGATGAACACGCAGGAGCAATTTCTCAATGTTAAGTACAATACAATGAGCCAAAATAAGCAAAATAAAGACACCTATATTTTTTTAAAACCTTTAAAAAAAATAAAATGAATGAATGAATTTTTTTTAGCTACATTTACACCGATGAACACGCAGGAACAATTGCTCAATGTTAAGTACAATACAATGAGCCGAAATAAGCCAAATTAAGACACCCGTGTCATATCAAGACCTTTAAAAAAATAAAATAAGTATATAGCTATTTTTCGTATTCTTGTCGAATGAATTTTTTGTAGCTACATTTACACCGATGTACAAGCAGGAGCAAGTGGTCAATGTTAAGTACAATACAATGAGCCTAAATAAGCAAAATTAAGACACCTACATCTTTTAAAGACCTTTAAAAAAAATAAAATAAGTAAATAGCTATTTTTCGTATTCTTGCCGTTTGAGTTTTTTCAAGCCACATTTACACCGATGAACACGCAGGAACAATTGCTCAATGTTAAGTACGATACAATGAGCCAAAATAAACAAAATAAAGGCACCTATATCTTTTTAAAACCTTTAAAAAAAATAAAATAAGTAAATAGCTATTTTTCTTATTCTTGTCGAATGAATTTTTTTTAGCCACATTTACACCGATGAACACGCAAGAACAATTGCTCAATGTTAAGTACAATACAATGAGCCAAAATAAGCAAAATTAAGACACCTATATCTTTTTAAAACCTTTAAAAAAAATAAAATAAGTAAATAGCTATTTTTCTTATTCTTGTCGAATGAATTTTTTTTAGCTACATTTACACCGATGAACACGCAGGAGCAAATGCTCAATGTTAAGTACAATACAATGAGCCAAAATAAGCAAAATTAAGACACTCATATCATATCAAGACCTTTAAAAAAAAAAAAAAGTATATAGCTATTTTTCGTATTCTTGTCGAATGAATTTTTTGTAGCTACATTTACACCGATGAACACGCTGGAGCAATTGCCTAATGTTAGATACAGTACAATGAGCCAAAATGAGCAAAATTAAGACACCTATATCTTTTTAAAACCTTTAAAAAAAATAAAATAAGTAATTAGCTATTTTTCGTATTCTTGCCGTATGAATTTTTTAAGCTTCATTTACACCGATGAACACGCAGGAGCAATTGCTCAATGTTAAGTACAATACATTGAGCCAAAATAAGCAAAATAAAGACACCTATATCTTTTTAAAACCTTTAAAGAAAATAAAATAAGTAAATAGCTATTTTTCTTATTCTTGTCGAATGAATTTTTTTTAGCCACATTTACACCGATGAACACGCAGGAACAATTGCTCAATGTTAAGAACGATACATTGAGCCAAAATAAGCAAAATAAAGACACCTATATCTTTTTAAAACCTTTAAAAAAAATAAAATATGTAAATAGCTATTTTTCTTATTCTAGTCGAATGAATTTTATTTAGCTACATTTACACCGATGAACAATCAGGAGCAATTGCTCAATGTTAAGTTCAATACATTGAGCCAAAATAAGCAAAATTAAGACACCGTATCATATCAAGACCTTTAAAAAAAATAAAATAAGGAAATAGCTATTTTTTTTATTCTTGTCGAATGAATTTTTTTAGCAACATTTAAACCGATGAACACGCAGGAGCAATTGCTCAATGTCAAGTACAATACAACGAGCCAAAATAAGCAAAATTAAGACACCTATATCTTTTTAAAACCTTTAAAAAAATAAAATAAATAAATAGCTATTTTTCCTATTCTTGTCGAATGAATTTTTTTTAGCTACATTTACACCGATGAACACGCAGGAGCAATTGTTTAATGTTAAGTACAATACAATGAGCCAAAATAAGCCAAATTAAGACACCCGTGTCATATCAAGACCTTAAAAAAAAATAAAATAAGTATATAGCTATTTTTCTTATTCTTGTCGAATGAATTTTTTGTAGCTACATTTACACCGATGAACACGCAGGAGCAAGTGGCCAATGTTAAGTATAATACAATGAGCCTAAATAAGCAAAATTAAGACACCTATATCTTTAGAAGACCTTTAAAAAAAATAAAATAAGTAAATAGCTATTTTTCTTATTCTTGTCGAATGAATTTTTTTTAGCCACATTTACACCGATGAACACGCATGAACAATTGCTCAATGTTAAGTTCAATACAATGAGCCAAAATAAGCAAAATTAAGACACCGTTATCATATCAAGACCTATAAAAAAAAATAAAATAAGTAAATAGCTATTTTTTTTATTCTTGTCGAATGAATTTTTTTTAGCTACATTTACACCGATGAACACGCAGGAGCAATTGCTCAATGTTAAGTACAATACAATGAGCCAAAATAAGCAAAATTAAGACACCTATATCTTTTAAAAACCTTTAAAAAAATAAAATAAGTAAATAGCTATTTTTCCTATTCTTGTCGAATGAATTTTTTTTAGCTACATTTACACCGATGAACACGCAGGAGCAATTGCTCAATGTTAAGTACAATACAATGAGCCAAAATAAGCCAAATTAAGACACCCGTGTCATATCAAGACCTTTAAAAAAAAAAAATAAGTATATAGCTATTTTTCGTATTCTTGTCGAATGAATTTTTTGTAGCTACATTTACACCGATGTACAAGCAGGAGCAAGTGGTCAATGTTAAGTACAATACAATGAGCCTAAATAAGCAAAATGAAGACACCTATATCTTTTAAAGACCTTTAAAAAAAATAAAATAAGTAAATAGCTATTTTTCTTATTCTTGTCGAATGAATTTTTTTTAGCTACATTTACACCGATGAACACGCAGGAACAATTGCTCAATGTTAAGTACAATACAATGAGCCAAAATAAGCAAACTTAAGTCACCTATATCTTTTTAAAACCTTTAAAAAAAATAAAATAAGTATATAGCTATTTTTCTTATTCTTGTCGAATGAATTTTTTTTAGCTACATTTACACCGATGAACACGCAGGAGCAATTGTTCAATGTTAGTACAATACAATGAGCCAAAATAAGCAAAATTAAGACACCCTTATCATATCAAGACCTTTAAAAAAAATAAAATAAGTAAATAGCTATTTTTTTTATTCTTGTCGAATGAATTTTTTGTAGCTACATTTACACCGATGAACACGCAGGAGCAATAGGTCAATGTTAAGTACAATACAGTGAGCCTTAATAAGCAAAATTAAGACACCTATATCTTTTTAAGACCTTTAAAAAAAAAAAATAAGTAAATAGCTATTTTTCATGTTCTTGTCGAATGAATTTTTTTTAGCTACATTTACACCGATGAACACGCAGGGGCAAGTGGTCAATGTTAAGTACAATACAGTGAGCCTAAATAAGCAAAATTAAGACACTCATATCATATCAGGACCTTTAAAAAAAAAAAATAAGTATATAGCTATTTTTCGTATTCTTGTCGAATGAATTTTTTGTAGCTACATTTACACCGATGAACATGCTGGAGCAATTGCCTAATGTTAGATACAGTACAATGAGCCAAAATGAGCAAAATTAAGACACCTATATCTTTTTAAAACCTTTATTTTTTCAAGCTACATTTACACCGATGAACACGCAGGAGCAATTTCTCAATGTTAAATACAATACAATGAGCCAAAATAAGCAAAATAAAGACACCTATATTTTTTTAAAACCTTTAAAAAAAATAAAATAAGTAAATAGCTATTTTTCTTATTCTTGTCGAATGAATTTTTTTTAGCTACATTTACACCGATGAACACGCAGGAACAATTGGTCAATGTTAAGTACAATACAATGAGCTAAAATAAGCAAAATAAAGACACCTATATTTTTTTAAAACCTTTAAAAAAAATAAAATAAGTAAATAGCTATTTTTCTTATTCTTGTCGAATGAATTTTTTTTAGCTACATTTAAACCGATGAACACGCAGGAGCAATTTTTTAATATCAAGTACGATACAATGAGCCAAAATAAGCAAAATTAAGACACCTATATCTTTTTAAAACCTTTAAAAAAATAAAATAAGTAAATAGCTATTTTTCTTATTCTTGTCGAATGAATTTTTTTTTGCTACATTTACACCGATGAACACGCAGGAGCAATTGCTCAATGTTAATTACAATACAATGAGCCAAAATAAGCCAAATTAAGACACTCGTGTCATATCAAGACCTTTAAAAAAAATAAAATAAGTATATAGCTAATTTTCTTATTCTTGTCGAATGAATTTTTTTTAGCTACATTTACACCGATGAACACGCAGGAGCAAGTGGTCAATGTTAAGTACAATACAGTGAGCCTTAATAAGCAAAATTAAGACACCTATATCTTTTTAAGACCTTTAAAAAAAAAAAAATAAGTAAATAGCTATTTTTCTTATTCTTGTCGAATGAATTTTTTTTAGCTACATTTACACCGATGAACACGCAGGAACATTTGCTCAATGTTAAGTACAATACAATGAGCCAAAATAAGCAAAACTAAGACACCTATATCTTTTTAAAACCTTTAAAAAAATAAAATAAGTAAATAGCTATTTTTCATATTCTTGTCGAATGAATTTTTTTTAGCTACATTTACACCGATGAACACGCAGGAGCAAGTGGTCAATGTTAAGTACAATACAGTGAGCCTAAATAAGCAAAATTAAGACACTCATATCATATCAAGACCTTTAAAAAAAAAAAATAAGTATATTGCTATTTTTCGTATTCTTGTCGAATGAATTTTTTGTAGCTACATTTACACCGATGAACACGCTGGAGCAATTGCCTAATGTTAGATACAGTACAATGAGCCAAAATAAGCAAAATTAAGACACCTATATCTTTTTAAAACCTTTAAAAAAAATAAAATAAGTAATTAGCTATTTTTCGTATTCTTGAAGTTTGAATTTTTTCAAGCTACATTTACACCGATGAACACGCAGGAGCAATTTCTCAATGTTAAGTACAATACAATGAGCCAAAATAAGCAAAATAAAGACACCTATATTTTTTTAAAACCTTTAAAAAAAATAAAATGAATGAATGAATTTTTTTTAGCTACATTTACACCGATGAACACGCAGGAACAATTGCTCAATGTTAAGTACAATACAATGAGCCGAAATAAGCCAAATTAAGACACCCGTGTCATATCAAGACCTTTAAAAAAATAAAATAAGTATATAGCTATTTTTCGTATTCTTGTCGAATGAATTTTTTGTAGCTACATTTACACCGATGTACAAGCAGGAGCAAGTGGTCAATGTTAAGTACAATACAATGAGCCTAAATAAGCAAAATTAAGACACCTATATCTTTTAAAGACCTTTAAAAAAAATAAAATAAGTAAATAGCTATTTTTCGTATTCTTGCCGTTTGAATTTTTTCAAGCCACATTTACACCGATGAACACGCAGGAACAATTGCTCAATGTTAAGTACAATACAATGAGCCAAAATAAACAAAATAAAGGCACCTATATCTTTTTAAAACCTTTAAAAAAAATAAAATAAGTAAATAGCTATTTTTCTTATTCTTGTCGAATGAATTTTTTTTAGCAACATTTACACCGATGAACAATCAGGAGCAATTGCTCAATGTTAAGTTCAATACATTGAGCCAAAATAAGCAAAATTAAGACACCCTTATCATATCAAGACCTTAAAAAAAAAAATATAAGTAAATAGCTATTTTTTTTATTCTTGTCGAATGAATTTTTTTTAGCAACATTTAAACCGATGAACACGCAGGAGCAATTGTTCAATGTCAGGTACAATACAATGAGCCAAAATAAGCAAAATTAAGACACCTATATCTTTTTAAAACCTTTAAAAAAATAAAATACGTAAATAGCTATTTTTCTTATTCTTGTCGAATGAATTTTTTTTAGCTACATTTACACCGATGAACACGCTGGAGCAATTGCTCAATGTTAATTACAATACAGTGAGCCACAATAAGCCAAATTAAGACACCCGTGTCATATCAAGACCTTTAAAAAAAATAAAATAAGTATATAGCAATTTTTCGTATTCTTGTCGAATGAATTTTTTGTAGCTACATTTACATCGATGTACAAGCAGGAGCAAGTGGTCAATGTTAAGTACAATACAATGAGCCTAAATAAGCAAAATTAAGACACCTATATCTTTTAAAGACCTTTAAAAAAAATAAAATAAGTAAATAGTTATTTTTCTTATTCTTGTCGAATGAATTTTTTTTAGCTACATTTACACCGATGAACACGCAGGAACAATTGTTCAATGTTAAGTACAATACAATGAGCCAAAGTAAGCAAAATTAAGTCACCTATATCTTTTTAAAACCTTTAAAAAAAATAAAATAAGTATATAGCTATTTTTCATATTCTTGTCGAATGAATTTTTTGTAGCTACATTTACACCGATGAACACGCAGGAGCAAGTGGCCAACGTTAGGTACAATACAATGAGCCAAAATAAGCAAAATTAAGACACCTATATCTTTATAAGACCTTTAAAAAAAATAAAATAAGTAAATAGCTATTTTTCTTATTCTTGTCGAATGAATTTTGTTTAGCTACATTTACACCGATGAACACGCAGGAACAATTTCTCCATGTTAAGTACAATACATTGAGCCAAAATAAGCAAAATTAAGACACCTTTATCTTTTTGAAACCTTTAAAAAAAATAAAATAAGTAAATAGCTATTTTTCTTATTCTTGTCGAATGAATTTTTTTTAGCCACATTTACACCGATGAACACGCAGGAACAATTGCTCAATGTTAAGTACAATACATTGAGCCAAAATAAGCAAAATAAAGACACCTATATCTTTTAAAAACCTTAAAAAAAAATAAAATAAGTAAATAGCTATTTTTCTTATTCTTGTCGAATGAATTTTTTTTAGCAACATTTAAACCGATGAACACGCAGGAACAATTGCTCAATGTTAAGTACGATACATTGAGCCAAAATAAGCAAAATCAAGACACCTATATCTTTTTAAAACCTTTAAAAAAATAAAATAAGTAAATAGCTATTTTTCTTATTCTTGTCGAATGAATTTTTAGTAGCTACATTTACACCGATGAACACGCAGGAGCAAGTGGTCAATGTTAAGTACAATACAGTGAGCCTTAATAAGCAAAATTAAGACACCTATATCTTTTTAAGACCTTTAAAAAAAAAAAAATAAGTAAATAGCTATTTTTCTTATTCTTGTCGAATGAATTTTTTTTAGCTACATTTACACCGATGAACACGCAGGAACATTTGCTCAATGTTAAGTACAATACAATGAGCCAAAATAAGCAAAACTAAGACACCTATATCTTTTTAAAACCTTTAAAAAAATAAAATAAGTAAATAGCTATTTTTCATATTCTTGTCGAATGAATTTTTTTTAGCTACATTTACACCGATGAACACGCAGGAGCAAGTGGTCAATGTTAAGTACAATACAGTGAGCCTAAATAAGCAAAATTAAGACACTCATATCATATCAAGACCTTTAAAAAAAAAAAATAAGTATATAGCTATTTTTCTTATTCTTGTCGAATGAATTTTTTTTAGCTACATTTACACCGATGAACACGCAGGAGCAAGTGGTCAATGTTAAGTACAATACAGTGAGCCTTAATAAGCAAAATTAAGACACCTATATCTTTTTAAGACCTTTAAAAAAAAAAAAAAGTAAATAGCTATTTTTCTTATTCTTGTCGAATGAATTTTTTTTAGCTACATTTACACCGATGAACACGCAGGAACAACTGCTCAATGTTAAGTACAATACAATGAGCCAAAATAAGCAAAACTAAGACACCTATATCTTTTTAAAACCTTTAAAAAAAATATGATAAGTAAATAGCTATTTTTCATATTCTTGTCGAATGAATTTTTTTTAGCTACATTTACACCGATGAACACGCAGGAGCAAGTGGTCAATGTTAAGTACAATACAGTGAGCCTAAATAAGCAAAATTAAGACACTCATATCATATCAAGACCTTTAAAAAAAAAAAATAAGTATATAGCTATTTTTCGTATTCTTGTCGAATGAATTTTTTGTAGCTACATTTACACCGATGAACACGCTGGAGCAATTGCCTAATGTTAGATACAGTACAGTGAGCCAAAATAAGCAAAATTAAGACACCTATATCTTTTTAAAACCTTTAAAAAAAATAAAATAAGTAATTAGCTATTTTTCGTATTCTTGCCGTTTGAATTTTTTCAAGCTACATTTACACCGATGAACACGCAGGAGCAATTTCTCAATGTTAAGTACAATACAATGAGCCAAAATAAGCAAAATAAAGACACCTATATTTTTTTAAAACCTTTAAAAAAAATAAAATAAGTAAATAGCTATTTTTTTTATTCTTGTCGAATGAATTTTTTTTAGCATTATTTAAACCGATGAACACGCAGGAGCAATTGCTCAATGTCAAGTACAATACAATGAGCCAAAATAAGCAAAATTAAGACACCTATATCTTTTTAAAACCTTTAAAAAAATAAAATAAGTAAATAGCTATTTTTCTTATTCTTGTCGAATGAATTTTTTTTAGCCACATTTACACCGATGAACACGCAGGAGCAATTGCGCAATGTTAAATACAATACAATGAATCTATATAAGCCAAATTAAGACACCCGTGTCATATCAAGACCTTTAAAAAAAATTAAATAAGTATATAGCTATTTTTCGTATTCTTGTCGAATGAATTTTTTGTAGCTACATTTACACCGATGTACAAGCAGGAGCAAGTGGTCAATGTTAAGTACAATACAATGAGCCTAAATAAGCAAAATTAAGACACCCGTGTCATATCAAGACCTTTAAAAAAAATAAAATAAGTATATAGCTAATTTTCTTATTCTTGTCGAATGAATTTTTTTTAGCTACATTTACACCGATGAACACGCAGGAATAATTGCTCAATGTTAAGTACAATACAATGAGCCAAAATAAGCAAACTTAAGTCACCTATATCTTTTTAAAACCTTTAAAAAAAATAAAATAAGTATATAGCTATTTTTCTTATTCTTGTCGAATGAATTTTTTTTAGCTACATTTACACCGATGAACACGCAGGAGCAATTGTTCAATGTTAGTACAATACAATGAGCCAAAATAAGCAAAATTAAGACACCCTTATCATATCAAGACCTTTAAAAAAAATAAAATAAGTAAATAGCTATTTTTTTTATTCTTGTCGAATGAATTTTTTGTAGCTACATTTACACCGATGAACACGCAGGAGCAATAGGTCAATGTTAAGTACAATACAGTGAGCCTTAATAAGCAAAATTAAGACACCTATATCTTTTTAAGACCTTTAAAAAAAAAAAATAAGTAAATAGCTATTTTTCATGTTCTTGTCGAATGAATTTTTTTTAGCTACATTTACACCGATGAACACGCAGGGGCAAGTGGTCAATGTTAAGTACAATACAGTGAGCCTAAATAAGCAAAATTAAGACACTCATATCATATCAGGACCTTTAAAAAAAAAAAATAAGTATATAGCTATTTTTCGTATTCTTGTCGAATGAATTTTTTGTAGCTACATTTACACCGATGAACATGCTGGAGCAATTGCCTAATGTTAGATACAGTACAATGAGCCAAAATGAGCAAAATTAAGACACCTATATCTTTTTAAAACCTTTATTTTTTCAAGCTACATTTACACCGATGAACACGCAGGAGCAATTTCTCAATGTTAAGTACAATACAATGAGCCAAAATAAGCAAAATAAAGACACCTATATTTTTTTAAAACCTTTAAAAAAAATAAAATAAGTAAATAGCTATTTTTCTTATTCTTGTCGAATGAATTTTTTTTAGCTACATTTACACCGATGAACACGCAGGAACAATTGGTCAATGTTAAGTACAATACAATGAGCTAAAATAAGCAAAATAAAGACACCTATATTTTTTTAAAACCTTTAAAAAAAATAAAATAAGTAAATAGCTATTTTTCTTATTCTTGTCGAATGAATTTTTTTTAGCTACATTTAAACCGATGAACACGCAGGAGCAATTTTTTAATATCAAGTACGATACAATGAGCCAAAATAAGCAAAATTAAGACACCTATATCTTTTTAAAACCTTTAAAAAAATAAAATAAGTAAATAGCTATTTTTCTTATTCTTGTCGAATGAATTTTTTTTTGCTACATTTACACCGATGAACACGCAGGAGCAATTGCTCAATGTTAATTACAATACAATGAGCCAAAATAAGCCAAATTAAGACACCCGTGTCATATCAAGACCTTTAAAAAAAATAAAATAAGTATATAGCTAATTTTCTTATTCTTGTCGAATGAATTTTTTTTAGCTACATTTACACCGATGAACACGCAGGAGCAAGTGGTCAATGTTAAGTACAATACAGTGAGCCTTAATAAGCAAAATTAAGACACCTATATCTTTTTAAGACCTTTAAAAAAAAAAAAATAAGTAAATAGCTATTTTTCTTATTCTTGTCGAATGAATTTTTTTTAGCTACATTTACACCGATGAACACGCAGGAGCAAGTGGTCAATGTTAAGTACAATACAGTGAGCCTTAATAAGCAAAATTAAGACACCTATATCTTTTTAAGACCTTTAAAAAAAAAAAAATATGTAAATAGCTATTTTTCTTATTCTTGTCGAATGAATTTTGTTTAGCTGCATTTACACCGATGAACACGCAGGAACATTTGCTCAATGTTAAGTACAATACAATGAGCCAAAATAAGCAAAACTAAGACACCTATATCTTTTTAAAACCTTTAAAAAAATAAAATAAGTAAATAGCTATTTTTCATATTCTTGTCGAATGAATTTTTTTTAGCTACATTTACACCGATGAACACGCAGGAGCAAGTGGTCAATGTTAAGTACAATACAGTGAGCCTAAATAAGCAAAATTAAGACACTCATATCATATCAAGACCTTTAAAAAAAAAAAATAAGTATATAGCTATTTTTCGTATTCTTGTCGAATGAATTTTTTGTAGCTACATGTACACCGATGAACACGCTGGAGCAATTGCCTAATGTTAGATACAGTACAATGAGCCAAAATAAGCAAAATTAAGACACCTATATCTTTTTAAAACCTTTAAAAAAAATAAAATAAGTAATTAGCTATTTTTCGTATTCTTGAAGTTTGAATTTTTTCAAGCTACATTTACACCGATGAACACGCAGGAGCAATTTCTCAATGTTAAGTAAAATACAATGAGCCAAAATAAGCAAAATAAAGACACCTATATTTTTTTAAAACCTTTAAAAAAAATAAAATGAATGAATGAATTTTTTTTAGCTACATTTACACCGATGAACACGCAGGAACAATTGCTCAATGTTAAGTACAATACAATGAGCCGAAATAAGCCAAATTAAGACACCCGTGTCATATCAAGACCTTTAAAAAAATAAAATAAGTATATAGCTATTTTTCGTATTCTTGTCGAATGAATTTTTTGTAGCTACATTTACACCGATGTACAAGCAGGAGCAAGTGGTCAATGTTAAGTACAATACAATGAGCCTAAATAAGCAAAATTAAGACACCTACATCTTTTAAAGACCTTTAAAAAAAATAAAATAAGTAAATAGCTATTTTTCGTATTCTTGCCGTTTGAGTTTTTTCAAGCCACATTTACACCGATGAACACGCAAGAACAATTGCTCAATGTTAAGTACAATACAATGAGCCAAAATAAGCAAAATTAAGACACCTATATCTTTTTAAAACCTTTAAAAAAAATAAAATAAGTAAATAGCTATTTTTCTTATTCTTGTCGAATGAATTTTTTTTAGCTACATTTACACCGATGAACACGCAGGAGCAATTGCTCAATGTTAAGTACAATACAATGAGCCAAAATAAGCAAAATTAAGACACTCATATCATATCAAGACCTTTAAAAAAAAAAAAAAGTATATAGCTATTTTTCGTATTCTTGTCGAATGAATTTTTTGTAGCTACATTTACACCGATGAACACGCTGGAGCAATTGCCTAATGTTAGATACAGTACAATGAGCCAAAATGAGCAAAATTAAGACACCTATATCTTTTTAAAACCTTTAAAAAAAATAAAATAAGTAAATAGCTATTTTTCTTATTCTTGTCGAATGAATTTTTTTTAGCCACATTTACACCGATGAACACGCAAGAACAATTGCTCAATGTTAAGTACAATACAATGAGCCAAAATAAGCAAAATTAAGACACCTATATCTTTTTAAAACCTTTAAAGAAAATAAAATAAGTAAATAGCTATTTTTCTTATTCTTGTCGAATGAATTTTTTTTAGCCACATTTACACCGATGAACACGCAGGAACAATTGCTCAATGTTAAGAACGATACATTGAGCCAAAATAAGCAAAATAAAGACACCTATATCTTTTTAAAACCTTTAAAAAAAATAAAATATGTAAATAGCTATTTTTCTTATTCTAGTCGAATGAATTTTATTTAGCTACATTTACACCGATGAACAATCAGGAGCAATTGCTCAATGTTAAGTTCAATACATTGAGCCAAAATAAGCAAAATTAAGACACCGTATCATATCAAGACCTTTAAAAAAAATAAAATAAGGAAATAGCTATTTTTTTTATTCTTGTCGAATGAATTTTTTTAGCAACATTTAAACCGATGAACACGCAGGAGCAATTGCTCAATGTCAAGTACAATACAACGAGCCAAAATAAGCAAAATTAAGACACCTATATCTTTTTAAAACCTTTAAAAAAATAAAATAAATAAATAGCTATTTTTCCTATTCTTGTCGAATGAATTTTTTTTAGCTACATTTACACCGATGAACACGCAGGAGCAATTGTTTAATGTTAAGTACAATACAATGAGCCAAAATAAGCCAAATTAAGACACCCGTGTCATATCAAGACCTTAAAAAAAAATAAAATAAGTATATAGCTATTTTTCTTATTCTTGTCGAATGAATTTTTTGTAGCTACATTTACACCGATGAACACGCAGGAGCAAGTGGCCAATGTTAAGTACAATACAATGAGCCTAAATAAGCAAAATTAAGACACCTATATCTTTATAAGACCTTTAAAAAAAATAAAATAAGTAAATAGCTATTTTTCTTATTCTTGTCGAATGAATTTTTTTTAGCCACATTTACACCGATGAACACGCATGAACAATTGCTCAATGTTAAGTTCAATACAATGAGCCAAAATAAGCAAAATTAAGACACCGTTATCATATCAAGACCTATAAAAAAAAATAAAATAAGTAAATAGCTATTTTTTTTATTCTTGTCGAATGAATTTTTTTTAGCTACATTTACACCGATGAACACGCAGGAGCAATTGCTCAATGTTAAGTACAATACAATGAGCCAAAATAAGCAAAATTAAGACACCTATATCTTTTAAAAACCTTTAAAAAAATAAAATAAGTAAATAGCTATTTTTCCTATTCTTGTCGAATGAATTTTTTTTAGCTACATTTACACCGATGAACACGCAGGAGCAATTGCTCAATGTTAAGTACAATACAATGAGCCAAAATAAGCCAAATTAAGACACCCGTGTCATATCAAGACCTTTAAAAAAAAAAAATAAGTATATAGCTATTTTTCGTATTCTTGTCGAATGAATTTTTTGTAGCTACATTTACACCGATGTACAAGCAGGAGCAAGTGGTCAATGTTAAGTACAATACAATGAGCCTAAATAAGCAAAATGAAGACACCTATATCTTTTAAAGACCTTTAAAAAAAATAAAATAAGTAAATAGCTATTTTTCTTAATCTTGTCGAATGAATTTTTTTTAGCTACATTTACACCGATGAACACGCAGGAACAATTGCTCAATGTTAAGTACAATACAATGAGCCAAAATAAGCAAACTTAAGTCACCTATATCTTTTTAAAACCTTTAAAAAAAATAAAATAAGTATATAGCTATTTTTCTTATTCTTGTCGAATGAATTTTTTTTAGCTACATTTACACCGATGAACACGCAGGAGCAATTGTTCAATGTTAGTACAATACAATGAGCCAAAATAAGCAAAATTAAGACACCCTTATCATATCAAGACCTTTAAAAAAAATAAAATAAGTAAATAGCTATTTTTTTTATTCTTGTCGAATGAATTTTTTGTAGCTACATTTACACCGATGAACACGCAGGAGCAATAGGTCAATGTTAAGTACAATACAGTGAGCCTTAATAAGCAAAATTAAGACACCTATATCTTTTTAAGACCTTTAAAAAAAAAAAATAAGTAAATAGCTATTTTTCATGTTCTTGTCGAATGAATTTTTTTTAGCTACATTTACACCGATGAACACGCAGGGGCAAGTGGTCAATGTTAAGTACAATACAGTGAGCCTAAATAAGCAAAATTAAGACACTCATATCATATCAGGACCTTTAAAAAAAAAAAATAAGTATATAGCTATTTTTCGTATTCTTGTCGAATGAATTTTTTGTAGCTACATTTACACCGATGAACATGCTGGAGCAATTGCCTAATGTTAGATACAGTACAATGAGCCAAAATGAGCAAAATTAAGACACCTATATCTTTTTAAAACCTTTATTTTTTCAAGCTACATTTACACCGATGAACACGCAGGAGCAATTTCTCAATGTTAAGTACAATACAATGAGCCAAAATAAGCAAAATAAAGACACCTATATTTTTTTAAAACCTTTAAAAAAAATAAAATAAGTAAATAGCTATTTTTCTTATTCTTGTCGAATGAATTTTTTTTAGCTACATTTACACCGATGAACACGCAGGAACAATTGGTCAATGTTAAGTACAATACAATGAGCTAAAATAAGCAAAATAAAGACACCTATATTTTTTTAAAACCTTTAAAAAAAATAAAATAAGTAAATAGCTATTTTTCTTATTCTTGTCGAATGAATTTTTTTTAGCTACATTTAAACCGATGAACACGCAGGAGCAATTTTTTAATATCAAGTACGATACAATGAGCCAAAATAAGCAAAATTAAGACACCTATATCTTTTTAAAACCTTTAAAAAAATAAAATAAGTAAATAGCTATTTTTCTTATTCTTGTCGAATGAATTTTTTTTTGCTACATTTACACCGATGAACACGCAGGAGCAATTGCTCAATGTTAATTACAATACAATGAGCCAAAATAAGCCAAATTAAGACACTCGTGTCATATCAAGACCTTTAAAAAAAATAAAATAAGTATATAGCTAATTTTCTTATTCTTGTCGAATGAATTTTTTTTAGCTACATTTACACCGATGAACACGCAGGAGCAAGTGGTCAATGTTAAGTACAATACAGTGAGCCTTAATAAGCAAAATTAAGACACCTATATCTTTTTAAGACCTTTAAAAAAAAAAAAATAAGTAAATAGCTATTTTTCTTATTCTTGTCGAATGAATTTTTTTTAGCTACATTTACACCGATGAACACGCAGGAACATTTGCTCAATGTTAAGTACAATACAATGAGCCAAAATAAGCAAAACTAAGACACCTATATCTTTTTAAAACCTTTAAAAAAATAAAATAAGTAAATAGCTATTTTTCATATTCTTGTCGAATGAATTTTTTTTAGCTACATTTACACCGATGAACACGCAGGAGCAAGTGGTCAATGTTAAGTACAATACAGTGAGCCTAAATAAGCAAAATTAAGACACTCATATCATATCAAGACCTTTAAAAAAAAAAAATAAGTATATTGCTATTTTTCGTATTCTTGTCGAATGAATTTTTTGTAGCTACATTTACACCGATGAACACGCTGGAGCAATTGCCTAATGTTAGATACAGTACAATGAGCCAAAATAAGCAAAATTAAGACACCTATATCTTTTTAAAACCTTTAAAAAAAATAAAATAAGTAATTAGCTATTTTTCGTATTCTTGAAGTTTGAATTTTTTCAAGCTACATTTACACCGATGAACACGCAGGAGCAATTTCTCAATGTTAAGTACAATACAATGAGCCAAAATAAGCAAAATAAAGACACCAATATTTTTTTAAAACCTTTAAAAAAAATAAAATGAATGAATGAATTTTTTTTAGCTACATTTACACCGATGAACACGCAGGAACAATTGCTCAATGTTAAGTACAATACAATGAGCCGAAATAAGCCAAATTAAGACACCCGTGTCATATCAAGACCTTTAAAAAAATAAAATAAGTATATAGCTATTTTTCGTATTCTTGTCGAATGAATTTTTTGTAGCTACATTTACACCGATGTACAAGCAGGAGCAAGTGGTCAATGTTAAGTACAATACAATGAGCCTAAATAAGCAAAATTAAGACACCTATATCTTTTAAAGACCTTTAAAAAAAATAAAATAAGTAAATAGCTATTTTTCGTATTCTTGCCGTTTGAATTTTTTCAAGCCACATTTACACCGATGAACACGCAGGAACAATTGCTCAATGTTAAGTACAATACAATGAGCCAAAATAAACAAAATAAAGGCACCTATATCTTTTTAAAACCTTTAAAAAAAATAAAATAAGTAAATAGCTATTTTTCTTATTCTTGTCGAATGAATTTTTTTTAGCAACATTTACACCGATGAACAATCAGGAGCAATTGCTCAATGTTAAGTTCAATACATTGAGCCAAAATAAGCAAAATTAAGACACCCCTATCATATCAAGACCTTAAAAAAAAAAATATAAGTAAATAGCTATTTTTTTTATTCTTGTCGAATGAATTTTTTTTAGCAACATTTAAACCGATGAACACGCAGGAGCAATTGTTCAATGTCAGGTACAATACAATGAGCCAAAATAAGCAAAATTAAGACACCTATATCTTTTTAAAACCTTTAAAAAAATAAAATACGTAAATAGCTATTTTTCTTATTCTTGTCGAATGAATTTTTTTTAGCTACATTTACACCGATGAACACGCTGGAGCAATTGCTCAATGTTAATTACAATACAGTGAGCCACAATAAGCCAAATTAAGACACCCGTGTCATATCAAGACCTTTAAAAAAAATAAAATAAGTATATAGCAATTTTTCGTATTCTTGTCGAATGAATTTTTTGTAGCTACATTTACATCGATGTACAAGCAGGAGCAAGTGGTCAATGTTAAGTACAATACAATGAGCCTAAATAAGCAAAATTAAGACACCTATATCTTTTAAAGACCTTTAAAAAAAATAAAATAAGTAAATAGTTATTTTTCTTATTCTTGTCGAATGAATTTTTTTTAGCTACATTTACACCGATGAACACGCAGGAACAATTGTTCAATGTTAAGTACAATACAATGAGCCAAAGTAAGCAAAATTAAGTCACCTATATCTTTTTAAAACCTTTAAAAAAAATAAAATAAGTATATAGCTATTTTTCATATTCTTGTCGAATGAATTTTTTGTAGCTACATTTACACCGATGAACACGCAGGAGCAAGTGGCCAATGTTAGGTACAATACAATGAGCCAAAATAAGCAAAATTAAGACACCTATATCTTTATAAGACCTTTAAAAAAAATAAAATAAGTAAATAGCTATTTTTCTTATTCTTGTCGAATGAATTTTGTTTAGCTACATTTACACCGATGAACACGCAGGAACAATTTCTCCATGTTAAGTACAATACATTGAGCCAAAATAAGCAAAATTAAGACACCTTTATCTTTTTGAAACCTTTAAAAAAAATAAAATAAGTAAATAGCTATTTTTCTTATTCTTGTCGAATGAATTTTTTTTAGCCACATTTACACCGATGAACACGCAGGAACAATTGCTCAATGTTAAGTACAATACATTGAGCCAAAATAAGCAAAATAAAGACACCTATATCTTTTAAAAACCTTTAAAAAAAATAAAATAAGTAAATAGCTATTTTTCTTATTCTTGTCGAATGAATTTTTTTTAGCAACATTTAAACCGATGAACACGCAGGAACAATTGCTCAATGTTAAGTACGATACATTGAGCCAAAATAAGCAAAATCAAGACACCTATATCTTTTTAAAACCTTTAAAAAAATAAAATAAGTAAATAGCTATTTTTCTTATTCTTGTCGAATGAATTTTTAGTAGCTACATTTACACCGATGAACACGCAGGAGCAAGTGGTCAATGTTAAGTACAATACAGTGAGCCTTAATAAGCAAAATTAAGACACCTATATCTTTTTAAGACCTTTAAAAAAAAAAAAATAAGTAAATAGCTATTTTTCTTATTCTTGTCGAATGAATTTTTTTTAGCTACATTTACACCGATGAACACGCAGGAACATTTGCTCAATGTTAAGTACAATACAATGAGCCAAAATAAGCAAAACTAAGACACCTATATCTTTTTAAAACCTTTAAAAAAATAAAATAAGTAAATAGCTATTTTTCATATTCTTGTCGAATGAATTTTTTTTAGCTACATTTACACCGATGAACACGCAGGAGCAAGTGGTCAATGTTAAGTACAATACAGTGAGCCTAAATAAGCAAAATTAAGACACTCATATCATATCAAGACCTTTAAAAAAAAAAAATAAGTATATAGCTATTTTTCGTATTCTTGTCGAATGAATTTTTTGTAGCTACATTTACACCGATGAACACGCTGGAGCAATTGCCTAATGTTAGATACAGTACAATGAGCCAAAATAAGCAAAATTAAGACACCTATATCTTTTTAAAACCTTTAAAAAAAATAAAATAAGTAATTAGCTATTTTTCGTATTCTTGAAGTTTGAATTTTTTCAAGCTACATTTACACCGATGAACACGCAGGAGCAATTTCTCAATGTTAAGTACAATACAATGAGCCAAAATAAGCAAAATAAAGACACCTATATTTTTTTAAAACCTTTAAAAAAAATAAAATGAATGAATGAATTTTTTTTAGCTACATTTACACCGATGAACACGCAGGAACAATTGCTCAATGTTAAGTACAATACAATGAGCCGAAATAAGCCAAATTAAGACACCCGTGTCATATCAAGACCTTTAAAAAAATAAAATAAGTATATAGCTATTTTTCGTATTCTTGTCGAATGAATTTTTTGTAGCTACATTTACACCGATGTACAAGCAGGAGCAAGTGGTCAATGTTAAGTACAATACAATGAGCCTAAATAAGCAAAATTAAGACACCTATATCTTTTAAAGACCTTTAAAAAAAATAAAATAAGTAAATAGCTATTTTTCGTATTCTTGCCGTTTGAATTTTTTCAAGCCACATTTACACCGATGAACACGCAGGAACAATTGCTCAATGTTAAGTACAATACAATGAGCCAAAATAAACAAAATAAAGGCACCTATATCTTTTTAAAACCTTTAAAAAAAATAAAATAAGTAAATAGCTATTTTTCTTATTCTTGTCGAATGAATTTTTTTTAGCCACATTTACACCGATGAACACGCAAGAACAATTGCTCAATGTTAAGTACAATACAATGAGCCAAAATAAGCAAAATTAAGACACCTATATCTTTTTAAAACCTTTAAAAAAAATAAAATAAGTAAATAGCTATTTTTCTTATTCTTGTCGAATGAATTTTTTTTAGCTACATTTACACCGATGAACACGCAGGAGCAATTGCTCAATGTTAAGTACAATACAATGAGCCAAAATAAGCAAAATTAAGACACTCATATCATATCAAGACCTTTAAAAAAAAAAAAAAAGTATATAGCTATTTTTCGTATTCTTGTCGAATGAATTTTTTGTAGCTACATTTACACCGATGAACACGCTGGAGCAATTGCCTAATGTTAGATACAGTACAATGAGCCAAAATGAGCAAAATTAAGACACCTATATCTTTTTAAAACCTTTAAAAAAATAAAATAAGTAAATAGCTATTTTTCTTATTCTTGTCGAATGAATTTTTAGTAGCTACATTTACACCGATGAACACGCAGGAGCAAGTGGTCAATGTTAAGTACAATACAGTGAGCCTTAATAAGCAAAATTAAGACACCTATATCTTTTTAAGACCTTTAAAAAAAAAAAATAAGTAAATAGCTATTTTTCTTATTCTTGTCGAATGAATTTTTTTTAGCTACATTTACACCGATGAACACGCAGGAACATTTGCTCAATGTTAAGTACAATACAATGAGCCAAAATAAGCAAAACTAAGACACCTATATCTTTTTAAAACCTTTAAAAAAATAAAATAAGTAAATAGCTATTTTTCATATTCTTGTCGAATGAATTTTTTTTAGCTACATTTACACCGATGAACACGCAGGAGCAAGTGGTCAATGTTAAGTACAATACAGTGAGCCTAAATAAGCAAAATTAAGACACTCATATCATATCAAGACCTTTAAAAAAAAAAAATAAGTATATAGCTATTTTTCGTATTCTTGTCGAATGAATTTTTTGTAGCTACATTTACACCGATGAACACGCTGGAGCAATTGCCTAATGTTAGATACAGTACAATGAGCCAAAATAAGCAAAATTAAGACACCTATATCTTTTTAAAACCTTTAAAAAAAATAAAATAAGTAATTAGCTATTTTTCGTATTCTTGAAGTTTGAATTTTTTCAAGCTACATTTACACCGATGAACACGCAGGAGCAATTTCTCAATGTTAAGTACAATACAATGAGCCAAAATAAGCAAAATAAAGACACCTATATTTTTTTAAAACCTTTAAAAAAAATAAAATGAATGAATGAATTTTTTTTAGCTACATTTACACCGATGAACACGCAGGAACAATTGCTCAATGTTAAGTACAATACAATGAGCCGAAATAAGCCAAATTAAGACACCCGTGTCATATCAAGACCTTTAAAAAAATAAAATAAGTATATAGCTATTTTTCGTATTCTTGTCGAATGAATTTTTTGTAGCTACATTTACACCGATGTACAAGCAGGAGCAAGTGGTCAATGTTAAGTACAATACAATGAGCCTAAATAAGCAAAATTAAGACACCTATATCTTTTAAAGACCTTTAAAAAAAATAAAATAAGTAAATAGCTATTTTTCGTATTCTTGCCGTTTGAATTTTTTCAAGCCACATTTACACCGATGAACACGCAGGAACAATTGCTCAATGTTAAGTACAATACAATGAGCCAAAATAAACAAAATAAAGGCACCTATATCTTTTTAAAACCTTTAAAAAAAATAAAATAAGTAAATAGCTATTTTTCTTATTCTTGTCGAATGAATTTTTTTTAGCCACATTTACACCGATGAACACGCAAGAACAATTGCTCAATGTTAAGTACAATACAATGAGCCAAAATAAGCAAAATTAAGACACCTATATCTTTTTAAAACCTTTAAAAAAAATAAAATAAGTAAATAGCTATTTTTCTTATTCTTGTCGAATGAATTTTTTTTAGCTACATTTACACCGATGAACACGCAGGAGCAATTGCTCAATGTTAAGTACAATACAATGAGCCAAAATAAGCAAAATTAAGACACTCATATCATATCAAGACCTTTAAAAAAAAAAAAAAAGTATATAGCTATTTTTCGTATTCTTGTCGAATGAATTTTTTGTAGCTACATTTACACCGATGAACACGCTGGAGCAATTGCCTAATGTTAGATACAGTACAATGAGCCAAAATGAGCAAAATTAAGACACCTATATCTTTTTAAAACCTTTAAAAAAAATAAAATAAGTAATTAGCTATTTTTCGTATTCTTGCCGTATGAATTTTTTTAAGCTTCATTTACACCGATGAACACGCAGGAGCAATTGCTCAATGTTAAGTACAATACATTGAGCCAAAATAAGCAAAATAAAGACACCTATATCTTTTTAAAACCTTTAAAGAAAATAAAATAAGTAAATAGCTATTTTTCTTATTCTTGTCGAATGAATTTTTTTTAGCCACATTTACACCGATGAACACGCAGGAACAATTGCTCAATGTTAAGTACGATACATTGAGCCAAAATAAGCAAAATAAAGACACCTATATCTTTTTAAAACCTTTAAAAAAAATAAAATAAGTAAATAGCTATTTTTCTTATTCTAGTCGAATGAATTTTATTTAGCTACATTTACACCGATGAACAATCAGGAGCAATTGCTCAATGTTAAGTTCAATACATTGAGCCAAAATAAGCAAAATTAAGACACCGTATCATATCAAGACCTTTAAAAAAAATAAAATAAGGAAATAGCTATTTTTTTTATTCTTGTCGAATGAATTTTTTTAGCAACATTTAAACCGATGAACACGCAGGAGCAATTGCTCAATGTCAAGTACAATACAACGAGCCAAAATAAGCAAAATTAAGACACCTATATCTTTTTAAAACCTTTAAAAAAATAAAATAAATAAATAGCTATTTTTCCTATTCTTGTCGAATGAATTTTTTTTAGCTTCATTTACACCGATGAACACGCAGGAGCAATTGTTTAATGTTAAGTACAATACAATGAGCCAAAATAAGCCAAATTAAGACACCCGTGTCATATCAAGACCTTAAAAAAAAATAAAATAAGTATATAGCTATTTTTCTTATTCTTGTCGAATGAATTTTTTGTAGCTACATTTACACCGATGAACACGCAGGAGCAAGTGGCCAATGTTAAGTACAATACAATGAGCCTAAATAAGCAAAATTAAGACACCTATATCTTTATAAGACCTTTAAAAAAAATAAAATAAGTAAATAGCTATTTTTCTTATTCTTGTCGAATGAATTTTTTTTAGCCACATTTACACCGATGAACACGCATGAACAATTGCTCAATGTTAAGTTCAATACAATGAGCCAAAATAAGCAAAATTAAGACACCGTTATCATATCAAGACCTATAAAAAAAAAAAAAATAAGTAAATAGCTATTTTTTTTATTCTTGTCGAATGAATTTTTTTAGCTACATTTACACCGATGAACACGCAGGAGCAATTGCTCAATGTTAAGTACAATACAATGAGCCAAAATAAGCAAAATTAAGACACCTATATCTTTTAAAAACCTTTAAAAAAATAAAATAAGTAAATAGCTATTTTTCCTATTCTTGTCGAATGAATTTTTTTTAGCTACATTTACACCGATGAACACGCAGGAGCAATTGCTCAATGTTAAGTACAATACAATGAGCCAAAATAAGCCAAATTAAGACACCCGTGTCATATCAAGACCTTTAAAAAAAAAAAAATAAGTATATAGCTATTTTTCGTATTCTTGTCGAATGAATTTTTTGTAGCTACATTTACACCGATGTACAAGCAGGAGCAAGTGGTCAATGTTAAGTACAATACAATGAGCCTAAATAAGCAAAATGAAGACACCTATATCTTTTAAAGACCTTTAAAAAAAATAAAATAAGTAAATAGCTATTTTTCTTATTCTTGTCGAATGAATTTTTTTTAGCTACATTTACACCGATGAACACGCAGGAACAATTGCTCAATGTTAAGTACAATACAATGAGCCAAAATAAGCAAAATTAAGTCACCTATATCTTTTTAAAACCTTTAAAAAAAATAAAATAAGTATATAGCTATTTTTCTTATTCTTGTCGAATGAATTTTTTTTAGCTACATTTACACCGATGAACACGCAGGAGCAATTGTTCAATGTTAGTACAATACAATGAGCCCAAAATAAGCAAAATTAAGACACCCTTATCATATCAAGACCTTTAAAAAAAATAAAATAAGTAAATAGCTATTTTTTTTATTCTTGTCGAATGAATTTTTTGTAGCTACATTTACACCGATGAACACGCAGGAGCAATAGGTCAATGTTAAGTACAATACAGTGAGCCTTAATAAGCAAAATTAAGACACCTATATCTTTTTAAGACCTTTAAAAAAAAAAAATAAGTAAATAGCTATTTTTCATGTTCTTGTCGAATGAATTTTTTTTAGCTACATTTACACCGATGAACACGCAGGGGCAAGTGGTCAATGTTAAGTACAATACAGTGAGCCTAAATAAGCAAAATTAAGACACTCATATCATATCAGGACCTTTAAAAAAAAAAAATAAGTATATAGCTATTTTTCGTATTCTTGTCGAATGAATTTTTTGTAGCTACATTTACACCGATGAACATGCTGGAGCAATTGCCTAATGTTAGATACAGTACAATGAGCCAAAATGAGCAAAATTAAGACACCTATATCTTTTTAAAACCTTTAAAAAAAATAAAATAAGTAATTAGCTATTTTTCGTATTCTTGCCGTTTGAATTTTTTCAAGCTACATTTACACCGATGAACACGCAGGAGCAATTTCTCAATGTTAAGTACAATACAATGAGCCAAAATAAGCAAAATAAAGACACCTATATTTTTTTAAAACCTTTAAAAAAAATAAAATAAGTAAATAGCTATTTTTCTTATTCTTGTCGAATGAATTTTTTTTAGCTACATTTACACCGATGAACACGCAGGAACAATTGGTCAATGTTAAGTACAATACAATGAGCTAAAATAAGCAAAATAAGGACACCTATATTTTTTTAAAACCTTTAAAAAAAATAAAATAAGTAAATAGCTATTTTTCTTATTCTTGTCGAATGAATTTTTTTTAGCTACATTTAAACCGATGAACACGCAGGAGCAATTTTTTAATATCAAGTACGATACAATGAGCCAAAATAAGCAAAATTAAGACACCTATATCTTTTTAAAACCTTTAAAAAAATAAAATAAGTAAATAGCTATTTTTCTTATTCTTGTCGAATGAATTTTTTTTTGCTACATTTACACCGATGAACACGCAGGAGCAATTGCTCAATGTTAATTACAATACAATGAGCCAAAATAAGCCAAATTAAGACACCTATATCTTTTTAAAACCTTTATAAACCGAAATAAGCAAAATTTAGACACCCTTATCATATCAAGACCTTAAAAAAAATAATATAAGTAAATAGCTATTTTTTTTATTCTTGTCGAATGAATTTTTTTTAGCAACATTTAAACCGATGAACACGCAGGAGCAATTGCTCAATGTCAGGAACAATACAATGAGCCAAAATAAGCAAAATTAAGACACCTTTATCTTTTTAAAACCTTTAAAAAAATAAAATACGTAAATAGCTATTTTTCTTATTCTTGTCGAATGAATTTTTTTTAGCTACATTTACACCGATGAACACGCTGGAGCAATTGCTCAATGTTAATTACAATACAGTGAGCCACAATAAGCCAAATTAAGACACCCGTGTCATATCAAGACCTTTAAAAAAAATAAAATAAGTATATAGCAATTTTTCGTATTCTTGTCGAATGAATTTTTTGTAGCTACATTTACACCGATGTACAAGCAGGAGCAAGTGGCCAATGTTAAGTACAATACAGTGAGCCTAAATAAGCAAAATTAAGACACCTATATCTTTTAAAGACCTTTAAAAAAAATAAAATAAGTAAATAGCTATTTTTCTTATTCTTGTCGAATGAATTTTTTTTAGCTACATTTACACCGATGAACACGCAGGAACAATTGCTCAATGTTAAGTACAATACAATGAGCCAAAATAAGCAAAATTAAGTCACCTATATCTTTTTAAAACCTTTAAAAAAATAAAATAAGTATATAGCTATTTTTCATATTCTTGTCGAATGAATTTTTTGTAGCTACATTTACACCGATGAACACGCAGGAGCAAGTGGCCAATGTTAGGTACAATACAATGAGCCTAAATAAGCAAAATTAAGACACCTATATCTTTATAAGACCTTTAAAAAAAATAAAATAAGTAAATAGCTATTTTTCTTATTCTTGTCGAATGAATTTTGTTTAGCTACATTTACACCGATGAACACGCAGGAACAATTTCTCCATGTTAAGTACAATACATTGAGCCAAAATAAGCAAAATTAAGACACCTTTATCATATCAAGACCTTAAAAAAAATAATATAAGTAAATAGCTATTTTTTTTATTCTTGTCGAATGAATTTTTTTTAGCAACATTTAAACCGATGAACACGCAGGAGCAATTGCTCAATGTCAGGTACAATACAATGAGCCAAAATAAGCAAAATTAAGACACCTATATCTTTTTAAAACCTTTAAACAAATAAAATACGTAAATAGCTATTTTTCTTATTCTTGTCGAATGAATTTTTTTTAGCTACATTTACACCGATGAACACGCTGGAGCAATTGCTCAATGTTAATTACAATACAGTGAGCCACAATAAGCCAAATTAAGACACCCGTGTCATATCAAGACCTTTAAAAAAAATAAAATAAGTATATAGCAATTTTTCGTATTCTTGTCGAATGAATTTTTTGTAGCTACATTTACACCGATGTACAAGCAGGAGCAAGTGGTCAATGTTAAGTACAATACAATGAGCCTAAATAAGCAAAATTAAGACACCTATATCTTTTAAAGACCTTTAAAAAAAATAAAATAAGTAAATAGCTATTTTTCTTATTCTTGTCGAATGAATTTTTTTTAGCTACATTTACACCGATGAACACGCAGGAACAATTGCTCAATGTTATGTACAATACAATGAGCCAAAATAAGCAAAATTAAGTCACCTATATCTTTTTAAAACCTTTAAAAAAATAAAATAAGTATATAGCTATTTTTCATATTCTTGTCGAATGAATTTTTTGTAGCTACATTTACACCGATGAACACGCAGGAGCAAGTGGCCAATGTTAGGTACAATACAATGAGCCTAAATAAGCAAAATTAAGACACCTATATCTTTATAAGACCTTTAAAAAAAATAAAATAAGTAAATAGCTATTTTTCTTATTCTTGTCGAATGAATTTTGTTTAGCTACATTTACACCGATGAACACGCAGGAACAATTTCTCCATGTTAAGTACAATACATTGAGCCAAAATAAGCAAAATTAAGACACATTTATCTTTTTAAAACCTTTAAAAAAAATAAAATAAGTAAATAGCTATTTTTCTTATTCTTGTCGAATGAATTTTTTTTAGCAACATTTAAACCGATGAACACGCAGGAACAATTGCTCAAAGATAAGTACGATACAATGAGCCAAAATAAGCAAAATTAAGACACCTATATCTTTTTAAAACCTTTAAAAAAATAAAATAAGTAAATAGCTATTTTTCTTATTCTTGTCGAATGAATTTTTTTTAGCTACATTTACACCGATGAACACGCAGGAGCAAGTGGTCAATGTTAAGTACAATACAGTGAGCCTTAATAAGCAAAATTAAGACACCTATATCTTTTTAAGACCTTTAAAAAAAAAAAAAAAGTAAATAGCTATTTTTCTTATTCTTGTCGAATGAATTTTTTTTAGCTACATTTACACCGATGAACACGCAGGAACAACTGCTCAATGTTAAGTACAATACAATGAGCCAAAATAAGCAAAACTAAGACACCTATATCTTTTTAAAACCTTTAAAGAAAATAAAATAAGTAAATAGCTATTTTTCTTATTCTTGTCGAATGAATTTTTTTTAGCCACATTTACACCGATGAACACGCAGGAACAATTGCTCAATGTTAAGTACGATACATTGAGCCAAAATAAGCAAAATAAAGACACCTATATCTTTTTAAAACCTTTAAAAAAAATAAAATAAGTAAATAGCTATTTTTCTTATTCTAGTCGAATGAATTTTATTTAGCTACATTTACACCGATGAACAATCAGGAGCAATTGCTCAATGTTAAGTTCAATACATTGAGCCAAAATAAGCAAAATTAAGACACCGTATCATATCAAGACCTTTAAAAAAAATAAAATAAGGAAATAGCTATTTTTTTTATTCTTGTCGAATGAATTTTTTTAGCAACATTTAAACCGATGAACACGCAGGAGCAATTGCTCAATGTCAAGTACAATACAACGAGCCAAAATAAGCAAAATTAAGACACCTATATCTTTTTAAAACCTTTAAAAAAATAAAATAAATAAATAGCTATTTTTCCTATTCTTGTCGAATGAATTTTTTTTAGCTTCATTTACACCGATGAACACGCAGGAGCAATTGTTTAATGTTAAGTACAATACAATGAGCCAAAATAAGCCAAATTAAGACACCCGTGTCATATCAAGACCTTAAAAAAAAATAAAATAAGTATATAGCTATTTTTCTTATTCTTGTCGAATGAATTTTTTGTAGCTACATTTACACCGATGAACACGCAGGAGCAAGTGGCCAATGTTAAGTACAATACAATGAGCCTAAATAAGCAAAATTAAGACACCTATATCTTTATAAGACCTTTAAAAAAAATAAAATAAGTAAATAGCTATTTTTCTTATTCTTGTCGAATGAATTTTTTTTAGCCACATTTACACCGATGAACACGCATGAACAATTGCTCAATGTTAAGTTCAATACAATGAGCCAAAATAAGCAAAATTAAGACACCGTTATCATATCAAGACCTATAAAAAAAAAAAAAATAAGTAAATAGCTATTTTTTTTATTCTTGTCGAATGAATTTTTTTAGCTACATTTACACCGATGAACACGCAGGAGCAATTGCTCAATGTTAAGTACAATACAATGAGCCAAAATAAGCAAAATTAAGACACCTATATCTTTTAAAAACCTTTAAAAAAATAAAATAAGTAAATAGCTATTTTTCCTATTCTTGTCGAATGAATTTTTTTTAGCTACATTTACACCGATGAACACGCAGGAGCAATTGCTCAATGTTAAGTACAATACAATGAGCCAAAATAAGCCAAATTAAGACACCCGTGTCATATCAAGACCTTTAAAAAAAAAAAAATAAGTATATAGCTATTTTTCGTATTCTTGTCGAATGAATTTTTTGTAGCTACATTTACACCGATGTACAAGCAGGAGCAAGTGGTCAATGTTAAGTACAATACAATGAGCCTAAATAAGCAAAATGAAGACACCTATATCTTTTAAAGACCTTTAAAAAAAATAAAATAAGTAAATAGCTATTTTTCTTATTCTTGTCGAATGAATTTTTTTTAGCTACATTTACACCGATGAACACGCAGGAACAATTGCTCAATGTTAAGTACAATACAATGAGCCAAAATAAGCAAAATTAAGTCACCTATATCTTTTTAAAACCTTTAAAAAAAATAAAATAAGTATATAGCTATTTTTCTTATTCTTGTCGAATGAATTTTTTTTAGCTACATTTACACCGATGAACACGCAGGAGCAATTGTTCAATGTTAGTACAATACAATGAGCCCAAAATAAGCAAAATTAAGACACCCTTATCATATCAAGACCTTTAAAAAAAATAAAATAAGTAAATAGCTATTTTTTTTATTCTTGTCGAATGAATTTTTTGTAGCTACATTTACACCGATGAACACGCAGGAGCAATAGGTCAATGTTAAGTACAATACAGTGAGCCTTAATAAGCAAAATTAAGACACCTATATCTTTTTAAGACCTTTAAAAAAAAAAAATAAGTAAATAGCTATTTTTCATGTTCTTGTCGAATGAATTTTTTTTAGCTACATTTACACCGATGAACACGCAGGGGCAAGTGGTCAATGTTAAGTACAATACAGTGAGCCTAAATAAGCAAAATTAAGACACTCATATCATATCAGGACCTTTAAAAAAAAAAAATAAGTATATAGCTATTTTTCGTATTCTTGTCGAATGAATTTTTTGTAGCTACATTTACACCGATGAACATGCTGGAGCAATTGCCTAATGTTAGATACAGTACAATGAGCCAAAATGAGCAAAATTAAGACACCTATATCTTTTTAAAACCTTTAAAAAAATAAAATAAGTAATTAGCTATTTTTCGTATTCTTGCCGTTTGAATTTTTTCAAGCTACATTTACACCGATGAACACGCAGGAGCAATTTCTCAATGTTAAGTACAATACAATGAGCCAAAATAAGCAAAATAAAGACACCTATATTTTTTTAAAACCTTTAAAAAAAATAAAATAAGTAAATAGCTATTTTTCTTATTCTTGTCGAATGAATTTTTTTTAGCTACATTTACACCGATGAACACGCAGGAACAATTGGTCAATGTTAAGTACAATACAATGAGCTAAAATAAGCAAAATAAGGACACCTATATTTTTTTAAAACCTTTAAAAAAAATAAAATAAGTAAATAGCTATTTTTCTTATTCTTGTCGAATGAATTTTTTTTAGCTACATTTAAACCGATGAACACGCAGGAGCAATTTTTTAATATCAAGTACGATACAATGAGCCAAAATAAGCAAAATTAAGACACCTATATCTTTTTAAAACCTTTAAAAAAATAAAATAAGTAAATAGCTATTTTTCTTATTCTTGTCGAATGAATTTTTTTTTGCTACATTTACACCGATGAACACGCTGGAGCAATTGCTCAATGTTAATTACAATACAATGAGCCAAAATAAGCCAAATTAAGACACCTATATCTTTTTAAAACCTTTATAAACCGAAATAAGCAAAATTTAGACACCCTTATCATATCAAGACCTTAAAAAAAATAATATAAGTAAATAGCTATTTTTTTTATTCTTGTCGAATGAATTTTTTTTAGCAACATTTAAACCGATGAACACGCAGGAGCAATTGCTCAATGTCAGGAACAATACAATGAGCCAAAATAAGCAAAATTAAGACACCTTTATCTTTTTAAAACCTTTAAAAAAATAAAATACGTAAATAGCTATTTTTCTTATTCTTGTCGAATGAATTTTTTTTAGCTACATTTACACCGATGAACACGCTGGAGCAATTGCTCAATGTTAATTACAATACAGTGAGCCACAATAAGCCAAATTAAGACACCCGTGTCATATCAAGACCTTTAAAAAAAATAAAATAAGTATATAGCAATTTTTCGTATTCTTGTCGAATGAATTTTTTGTAGCTACATTTACACCGATGTACAAGCAGGAGCAAGTGGTCAATGTTAAGTACAATACAGTGAGCCTAAATAAGCAAAATTAAGACACCTATATCTTTTAAAGACCTTTAAAAAAAATAAAATAAGTAAATAGCTATTTTTCTTATTCTTGTCGAATGAATTTTTTTTAGCTACATTTACACCGATGAACACGCAGGAACAATTGCTCAATGTTAAGTACAATACAATGAGCCAAAATAAGCAAAATTAAGTCACCTATATCTTTTTAAAACCTTTAAAAAAATAAAATAAGTATATAGCTATTTTTCATATTCTTGTCGAATGAATTTTTTGTAGCTACATTTACACCGATGAACACGCAGGAGCAAGTGGCCAATGTTAGGTACAATACAATGAGCCTAAATAAGCAAAATTAAGACACCTATATCTTTATAAGACCTTTAAAAAAAATAAAATAAGTAAATAGCTATTTTTCTTATTCTTGTCGAATGAATTTTGTTTAGCTACATTTACACCGATGAACACGCAGGAACAATTTCTCCATGTTAAGTACAATACATTGAGCCAAAATAAGCAAAATTAAGACACCTTTATCATATCAAGACCTTAAAAAAAATAATATAAGTAAATAGCTATTTTTTTTATTCTTGTCGAATGAATTTTTTTTAGCAACATTTAAACCGATGAACACGCAGGAGCAATTGCTCAATGTCAGGTACAATACAATGAGCCAAAATAAGCAAAATTAAGACACCTATATCTTTTTAAAACCTTTAAACAAATAAAATACGTAAATAGCTATTTTTCTTATTCTTGTCGAATGAATTTTTTTTAGCTACATTTACACCGATGAACACGCTGGAGCAATTGCTCAATGTTAATTACAATACAGTGAGCCACAATAAGCCAAATTAAGACACCCGTGTCATATCAAGACCTTTAAAAAAAATAAAATAAGTATATAGCAATTTTTCGTATTCTTGTCGAATGAATTTTTTGTAGCTACATTTACACCGATGTACAAGCAGGAGCAAGTGGTCAATGTTAAGTACAATACAATGAGCCTAAATAAGCAAAATTAAGACACCTATATCTTTTAAAGACCTTTAAAAAAAATAAAATAAGTAAATAGCTATTTTTCTTATTCTTGTCGAATGAATTTTTTTTAGCTACATTTACACCGATGAACACGCAGGAACAATTGCTCAATGTTATGTACAATACAATGAGCCAAAATAAGCAAAATTAAGTCACCTATATCTTTTTAAAACCTTTAAAAAAATAAAATAAGTATATAGCTATTTTTCATATTCTTGTCGAATGAATTTTTTGTAGCTACATTTACACCGATGAACACGCAGGAGCAAGTGGCCAATGTTAGGTACAATACAATGAGCCTAAATAAGCAAAATTAAGACACCTATATCTTTATAAGACCTTTAAAAAAAATAAAATAAGTAAATAGCTATTTTTCTTATTCTTGTCGAATGAATTTTGTTTAGCTACATTTACACCGATGAACACGCAGGAACAATTTCTCCATGTTAAGTACAATACATTGAGCCAAAATAAGCAAAATTAAGACACATTTATCTTTTTAAAACCTTTAAAAAAAATAAAATAAGTAAATAGCTATTTTTCTTATTCTTGTCGAATGAATTTTTTTTAGCAACATTTAAACCGATGAACACGCAGGAACAATTGCTCAAAGATAAGTACGATACAATGAGCCAAAATAAGCAAAATTAAGACACCTATATCTTTTTAAAACCTTTAAAAAAATAAAATAAGTAAATAGCTATTTTTCTTATTCTTGTCGAATGAATTTTTTTTAGCTACATTTACACCGATGAACACGCAGGAGCAAGTGGTCAATGTTAAGTACAATACAGTGAGCCTTAATAAGCAAAATTAAGACACCTATATCTTTTTAAGACCTTTAAAAAAAAAAAAAAAGTAAATAGCTATTTTTCTTATTCTTGTCGAATGAATTTTTTTTAGCTACATTTACACCGATGAACACGCAGGAACAACTGCTCAATGTTAAGTACAATACAATGAGCCAAAATAAGCAAAACTAAGACACCTATATCTTTTTAAAACCTTTAAAAAAAATAAAATAAGTAAATAGCTATTTTTCATATTCTTGTCGAATGAATTTTTTTTAGCTACATTTACACCGATGAACACGCAGGAGCAAGTGGTCAATGTTAAGTACAATACAGTGAGCCTAAATAAGCAAAATTAAGACACTCATATCATATCAAGACCTTTAAAAAAAAAAAATAAGTATATAGCTATTTTTCGTATTCTTGTCGAATGAATTTTTTGTAGCTACATTTACACCGATGAACACGCTGGAGCAATTGCCTAATGTTAGATACAGTACAGTGAGCCAAAATAAGCAAAATTAAGACACCTATATCTTTTTAAAACCTTTAAAAAAAATAAAATAAGTAATTAGCTATTTTTCGTATTCTTGCCGTTTGAATTTTTTCAAGCTACATTTACACCGATGAACACGCAGGAGCAATTTCTCAATGTTAAGTACAATACAATGAGCCAAAACAAGCAAAATAAAGACACCTATATTTTTTTAAAACCTTTAAAAAAAATAATATAAGTAAATAGCTATTTTTTTTATTCTTGTCGAATGAATTTTTTTTAGCATTATTTAAACCGATGAACACGCAGGAGCAATTGCTCAATGTCAAGTACAATACAATGAGCCAAAATAAGCAAAATTAAGACACCTATATCTTTTTAAAACCTTTAAAAAAATAAAATAAGTAAATAGCTATTTTTCTTATTCTTGTCGAATGAATTTTTTTTAGCCACATTTACACCGATGAACACGCAGGAGCAATTGCGCAATGTTAAATACAATACAATGAATCTATATAAGCCAAATTAAGACACCCGTGTCATATCAAGACCTTTAAAAAAAATTAAATAAGTATATAGCTATTTTTCGTATTCTTGTCGAATGAATTTTTTGTAGCTACATTTACACCGATGAACACGCAGGAGCAAGTGGCCAATGTTAAGTATAATACAATGAGCCTAAATAAGCAAAATTAAGACACCTATATCTTTTTAAGACCTTTAAAGAAAATAAAATAAGTAAATAGCTATTTTTCTTATTCTTGTCGAATGAATTTTTTATAGCTACATTTACACCGATGAACACGCAGGAGCAAGTGGCCAATGTTAGGTACAATACAATGAGCCAACATAAGCAAAATTAAGACACCTATATCTTATTAAGACCTTAAAAAAAAGAAAATAACTAAATAGCTATTTTTCTTATTCTTGTCGAATGAATTTTTAGTAGCTACATTTACACGGATGAACACGCAGGAGCATTTGCTCAATGTTAGGTACATTACAATGAGCCAAAATTAGCAAAATTAGGACACCTATATCTTTTAAAGACCTTTAAAAAAATAAAATAAGTAAATAGCTATTTTTCTGATTCCTGTCGAATGAATTTTTTTAGCTACATTTACACCGATGAACACGTTGAAGCAACAGCTTAATGTTAAGTACAATGAATTGAGCCAAAATAAGCCAAATTAAGACACCCATATCATTTCAAGACCTTTAAAAAAAAAAAAATAAGTAAATAGCTATTTTTCTTATTGTTATCGAATGAATTTTTTTTAGCTACATTTACACCGATGAACATGCACGAGCAATTGCTCAATGTTAGTGCACTACAATGAGGCAAAATAAGCAAAATTAAGACACCCATATCATTTCAAGACCTTTAAAAAAAATAAAATAAGGAAATATCTATTTTTCTTATTCTTGTCGAATGAATTTTTTTTAGCTACATTTACACCTGTGAACTCGCAGGAGCAATTGCTCAATCTTAAGCACAATACGGTGAGCCAAAATAAGCAAAATAAAGACTCCCATATCATATCAAGACCTTTAAAAAAAATAAAATAAGTAAATAGCTATTTTTCTGATTCCTGTCGAATGAATTTTTTTTAGCTACATTTACACCGATGAACACGCAGGAGCAAGTGGTCAATGTTAAGTACAATACAGTGAGCCTTAATAAGCAAAATTAAGACACCTATATCTTTTTAAGACCTTTAAAAAAAAAAAAATAAGTAAACAGCTGTTTTTCTTATTCTTGTCGAATGAATTTTTTTTAGCTACATTTACACCGATTAACACGCAGGAGGAAGTGGTCAATGTTAAGTACAATACAGTGAGCCTTAATAAGCAAAATTAAGACACCTATATCTTTTTAAGACCTTTAAAGAAAATAAAATAAGTAAATAGCTATTTTTCTTATTCTTGTCGAATGAATTTTTTTTAGCTACATTTACACCGATGAACACGCAGGAACAATTGCTCAATGTTATGTACAATACAATGAGCCAAAATAAGCAAAATTAAGTCACCTATATCTTTTTAAAACCTTTAAAAAAATAAAATAAGTATATAGCTATTTTTCATATTCTTGTCGAATGAATTTTTTGTAGCTACATTTACACCGATGAACACGCAGGAGCAAGTGGCCAATGTTAGGTACAATACAATGAGCCTAAATAAGCAAAATTAAGACACCTATATCTTTATAAGACCTTTAAAAAAAATAAAATAAGTAAATAGCTATTTTTCTTATTCTTGTCGAATGAATTTTGTTTAGCTACATTTACACCGATGAACACGCAGGAACAATTTCTCCATGTTAAGTACAATACATTGAGCCAAAATAAGCAAAATTAAGACACATTTATCTTTTTAAAACCTTTAAAAAAAATAAAATAAGTAAATAGCTATTTTTCTTATTCTTGTCGAATGAATTTTTTTTAGCAACATTTAAACCGATGAACACGCAGGAACAATTGCTCAAAGATAAGTACGATACAATGAGCCAAAATAAGCAAAATTAAGACACCTATATCTTTTTAAAACCTTTAAAAAAATAAAATAAGTAAATAGCTATTTTTCTTATTCTTGTCGAATGAATTTTTTTTAGCTACATTTACACCGATGAACACGCAGGAGCAAGTGGTCAATGTTAAGTACAATACAGTGAGCCTTAATAAGCAAAATTAAGACACCTATATCTTTTTAAGACCTTTAAAAAAAAAAAAAAAGTAAATAGCTATTTTTCTTATTCTTGTCGAATGAATTTTTTTTAGCTACATTTACACCGATGAACACGCAGGAACAACTGCTCAATGTTAAGTACAATACAATGAGCCAAAATAAGCAAAACTAAGACACCTATATCTTTTTAAAACCTTTAAAAAAAATAAAATAAGTAAATAGCTATTTTTCATATTCTTGTCGAATGAATTTTTTTTAGCTACATTTACACCGATGAACACGCAGGAGCAAGTGGTCAATGTTAAGTACAATACAGTGAGCCTAAATAAGCAAAATTAAGACACTCATATCATATCAAGACCTTTAAAAAAAAAAAATAAGTATATAGCTATTTTTCGTATTCTTGTCGAATGAATTTTTTGTAGCTACATTTACACCGATGAACACGCTGGAGCAATTGCCTAATGTTAGATACAGTACAGTGAGCCAAAATAAGCAAAATTAAGACACCTATATCTTTTTAAAACCTTTAAAAAAAATAAAATAAGTAATTAGCTATTTTTCGTATTCTTGCCGTTTGAATTTTTTCAAGCTACATTTACACCGATGAACACGCAGGAGCAATTTCTCAATGTTAAGTACAATACAATGAGCCAAAATAAGCAAAATAAAGACACCTATATTTTTTTAAAACCTTTAAAAAAAATAATATAAGTAAATAGCTATTTTTTTTATTCTTGTCGAATGAATTTTTTTTAGCATTATTTAAACCGATGAACACGCAGGAGCAATTGCTCAATGTCAAGTACAATACAATGAGCCAAAATAAGCAAAATTAAGACACCTATATCTTTTTAAAACCTTTAAAAAAATAAAATAAGTAAATAGCTATTTTTCTTATTCTTGTCGAATGAATTTTTTTTAGCCACATTTACACCGATGAACACGCAGGAGCAATTGCGCAATGTTAAATACAATACAATGAATCTATATAAGCCAAATTAAGACACCCGTGTCATATCAAGACCTTTAAAAAAAATTAAATAAGTATATAGCTATTTTTCGTATTCTTGTCGAATGAATTTTTTGTAGCTACATTTACACCGATGAACACGCAGGAGCAAGTGGCCAATGTTAAGTATAATACAATGAGCCTAAATAAGCAAAATTAAGACACCTATATCTTTTTAAGACCTTTAAAGAAAATAAAATAAGTAAATAGCTATTTTTCTTATTCTTGTCGAATGAATTTTTTATAGCTACATTTACACCGATGAACACGCAGGAGCAAGTGGCCAATGTTAGGTACAATACAATGAGCCAACATAAGCAAAATTAAGACACCTATATCTTATTAAGACCTTAAAAAAAAGAAAATAACTAAATAGCTATTTTTCTTATTCTTGTCGAATGAATTTTTAGTAGCTACATTTACACGGATGAACACGCAGGAGCATTTGCTCAATGTTAGGTACATTACAATGAGCCAAAATTAGCAAAATTAGGACACCTATATCTTTTAAAGACCTTTAAAAAAATAAAATAAGTAAATAGCTATTTTTCTGATTCCTGTCGAATGAATTTTTTTAGCTACATTTACACCGATGAACACGTTGAAGCAACAGCTTAATGTTAAGTACAATGAATTGAGCCAAAATAAGCCAAATTAAGACACCCATATCATTTCAAGACCTTTAAAAAAAAAAAAATAAGTAAATAGCTATTTTTCTTATTGTTATCGAATGAATTTTTTTTAGCTACATTTACACCGATGAACATGCACGAGCAATTGCTCAATGTTAGTGCACTACAATGAGGCAAAATAAGCAAAATTAAGACACCCATATCATTTCAAGACCTTTAAAAAAAATAAAATAAGGAAATATCTATTTTTCTTATTCTTGTCGAATGAATTTTTTTTAGCTACATTTACACCTGTGAACTCGCAGGAGCAATTGCTCAATCTTAAGCACAATACGGTGAGCCAAAATAAGCAAAATAAAGACTCCCATATCATATCAAGACCTTTAAAAAAAATAAAATAAGTAAATAGCTATTTTTCTGATTCCTGTCGAATGAATTTTTTTTAGCTACATTTACACCGATGAACACGCAGGAGCAAGTGGTCAATGTTAAGTACAATACAGTGAGCCTTAATAAGCAAAATTAAGACACCTATATCTTTTTAAGACCTTTAAAAAAAAAAAAATAAGTAAACAGCTGTTTTTCTTATTCTTGTCGAATGAATTTTTTTTAGCTACATTTACACCGATTAACACGCAGGAGGAAGTGGTCAATGTTAAGTACAATACAGTGAGCCTTAATAAGCAAAATTAAGACACCTATATCTTTTTAAGACCTTTAAAGAAAATAAAATAAGTAAATAGCTATTTTTCTTATTCTTGTCGAATGAATTTTTTTTAGCTACATTTACACCGATGAACACGCAGTAACAATTGCTCAATGTTAAGTACAATACAATGAGCCAAAATAAGCAAAACTAAGACACCTATATCTTTTTAAAACCTTTAAAAAAAATAAAATAAGTAAATAGCTGTTTTTCATATTCTTGTCGAATGAATTTTTTTTAGCTACATTTACACCGATGAACACGCAGGAGCAAGTGGTCAATGTTAAGTACAATACAGTGAGCTTAAATAAGCAAAATTAAGACACTCATATCATATCAAGACCTTTAAAAAAATAAAATAAGTATATAGCTATTTTTCGTATTCTTGTCGAATGAATTTTTTGTAGCTACATTTACACCGATGTACAAGCAGGAGCAAGTGGTCAATGTTAAGTACAATACAATGAGCCTAAATAAGCAAAATTAAGACACCTATATCTTTTAAAGACCTTTAAAAAAAATAAAATAAGTAAATAGCTATTTTTCTTATTCTTGTCGAATGAATTTTTTTTAGCTACATTTACACCGATGAACACGCAGGAGCAATTGCTCAATGTTAAGTACAATACAATGAGCCACAATAAGCAAAATTAAGACACCCTTATGATATCAAGACCTTTAAAAAAAATAAAATAAGTAAATAGCTATTTTTTTTATTCTTGTCGAATGAATTTTTTTTAGCATTATTTAAACCGATGAACGCGCAGGAGCAATTGCTCAATGTCAAGTACAATACAATGAGCCCAAATAAGCAAAATTAAGACACCTATATCTTTTTAAAACCTTTAAAAAAATAAAATAAGTAAATAGCTATTTTTCTTATTCTTGTCGAATGAATTTTTTTTAGCCACATTTACACCGATGAACACGCAGGAGCAATTGCGCAATGTTAAATACAATACAATGAATCTATATAAGCCAAATTAAGACACCCGTGTCATATCAAGACCTTTAAAAAAAATTAAATAAGTATATAGCTATTTTTCGTATTCTTGTCGAATGAATTTTTTGTAGCTACATTTACACCGATGAACACGCAGGAGCAAGTGGCCAATGTTAAGTATAATACAATGAGCCTAAATAAGCAAAATTAAGACACCTATATCTTTTTAAGACCTTTAAATAAAATAAAATAAGTAAATAGCTATTTTTCTTATTCTTGTCGAATGAATTTTTTATAGCTACATTTACACCGGCGAACACGCAGGAGCAAGTGGCCAATGTTAAGTACAATACAGTGAGCCTAAATAAGCAAAATTAAGACACCTATATCTTTTTAAAGACCTTTAAAAAAATACAATAAGTAAATAGCTATTTTTCTTATTCTTGTCGAATGAATTTTTTTTAGCTACATTTACACCGATGAACACGCAGGAGCAATTGTTCAATGTTAAGTACTATACAATGAGCCAAAATAAGCAAAATTAAGACACCTATGTCTTTTTAAAACCTTTAAAAAAATAAAATAAGTAAATAGCTATTTTTCTTATTCTTGTCGAATGAATTTTTTTTAGCTACATTTACACCGATGAACACGCAGGAGCAAGTGGTCAATGTTAAGTACAATACAGTGAGCCTTAATAAGCAAAATTAAGACACCTATATCTTTTTAAGACCTTTAAAAAAAAAAAAATAAGTAAATAGCTGTTTTTCATATTCTTGTCGAATGAATTTTTTTTAGCTACATTTACACCGATGAACACGCAGGAGCAAGTGGTCAATGTTAGTACAATACAATGAGCCAAAATAAGCAAAATTAAGACACCCTTATCATATCAAGACCTTTACAAAAAATAAAATAAGTAAATAGCTATTTTTTTTATTCTTGTCGAATGAATTTTTTGTAGCTACATTTACACCGATGAACACGCAGGAGCAATAGGTCAATGTTAAGTATAATACAATGAGCCTAAATAAGCAAAATTAAGACACCCTTATCATATCAAGACCTTTAAAAAAAATAAAATAAGTAAATAGCTATTTTTTTTATTCTTGTCGAATGAATTTTTTTTAGCCACATTTACACCGATGAACACGCAACAACAATTGCTCAATGTTAAGTACAATACAATGAGCCAAAATAAGCAAAATTAAGACACCTATATCTTTTTAAAACCTTTAAAAAAAATAAAATAAGTAAATAGCTATTTTTCTTATTCTTGTCGAATGAATTTTTTTTAGCTACATTTACACCGATGAACACGCAGGAGCAATTGCTCAATGTTAAGTACAATACAGTGAGCCAAAATAAGCAAAATTAAGACACTCATATCATATCAAGACCTTTAAAAAAAAAAAAAAAGTATATAGCTATTTTTCGTATTCTTGTCGAATGAATTTTTTGTAGCTACATTTACACCGATGAACACGCTGGAGCAATTGCCTAATGTTAGATACAGTACAATGAGCCAAAATGAGCAAAATTAAGACACCTATATCTTTTTAAAACCTTTAAAAAAAATAAAATAAGTAATTAGCTATTTTTCGTATTCTTGCCGTATGAATTTTTTTAAGCTTCATTTACACCGATGAACACGCAGGAGCAATTGCTCAATGTTAAGTACAATACATTGAGCCAAAATAAGCAAAATAAAGACACCTATATCTTTTTAAAACCTTTAAAGAAAATAAAATAAGTAAATAGCTATTTTTCTTATTCTTGTCGAATGAATTTTTTTTAGCCACATTTACACCGATGAACACGCAGGAACAATTGCTCAATGTTAAGTACGATACATTGAGCCAAAATAAGCAAAATAAAGACACCTATATCTTTTTAAAACCTTTAAAAAAAATAAAATAAGTAAATAGCTATTTTTCTTATTCTAGTCGAATGAATTTTATTTAGCTACATTTACACCGATGAACAATCAGGAGCAATTGCTCAATGTTAAGTTCAATACATTGAGCCAAAATAAGCAAAATTAAGACACCGTATCATATCAAGACCTTTAAAAAAAATAAAATAAGGAAATAGCTATTTTTTTTATTCTTGTCGAATGAATTTTTTTAGCAACATTTAAACCGATGAACACGCAGGAGCAATTGCTCAATGTCAAGTACAATACAACGAGCCAAAATAAGCAAAATTAAGACACCTATATCTTTTTAAAACCTTTAAAAAAATAAAATAAATAAATAGCTATTTTTCCTATTCTTGTCGAATGAATTTTTTTTAGCTTCATTTACACCGATGAACACGCAGGAGCAATTGTTTAATGTTAAGTACAATACAATGAGCCAAAATAAGCCAAATTAAGACACCCGTGTCATATCAAGACCTTAAAAAAAAATAAAATAAGTATATAGCTATTTTTCTTATTCTTGTCGAATGAATTTTTTGTAGCTACATTTACACCGATGAACACGCAGGAGCAAGTGGCCAATGTTAAGTACAATACAATGAGCCTAAATAAGCAAAATTAAGACACCTATATCTTTATAAGACCTTTAAAAAAAATAAAATAAGTAAATAGCTATTTTTCTTATTCTTGTCGAATGAATTTTTTTTAGCCACATTTACACCGATGAACACGCATGAACAATTGCTCAATGTTAAGTTCAATACAATGAGCCAAAATAAGCAAAATTAAGACACCGTTATCATATCAAGACCTATAAAAAAAAATAAAATAAGTAAATAGCTATTTTTTTTATTCTTGTCGAATGAATTTTTTTAGCTACATTTACACCGATGAACACGCAGGAGCAATTGCTCAATGTTAAGTACAATACAATGAGCCAAAATAAGCAAAATTAAGACACCTATATCTTTTAAAAACCTTTAAAAAAATAAAATAAGTAAATAGCTATTTTTCCTATTCTTGTCGAATGAATTTTTTTTAGCTACATTTACACCGATGAACACGCAGGAGCAATTGCTCAATGTTAAGTACAATACAATGAGCCAAAATAAGCCAAATTAAGACACCCGTGTCATATCAAGACCTTTAAAAAAAAAAAAATAAGTATATAGCTATTTTTCGTATTCTTGTCGAATGAATTTTTTGTAGCTACATTTACACCGATGTACAAGCAGGAGCAAGTGGTCAATGTTAAGTACAATACAATGAGCCTAAATAAGCAAAATGAAGACACCTATATCTTTATAAGACCTTTAAAAAAAATAAAATAAGTAAATAGCTATTTTTCTTATTCTTGTCGAATGAATTTTTTTTAGCCACATTTACACCGATGAACACGCATGAACAATTGCTCAATGTTAAGTTCAATACAATGAGCCAAAATAAGCAAAATTAAGACACCGTTATCATATCAAGACCTATAAAAAAAAATAAAATAAGTAAATAGCTATTTTTTTTATTCTTGTCGAATGAATTTTTTTAGCTACATTTACACCGATGAACACGCAGGAGCAATTGCTCAATGTTAAGTACAATACAATGAGCCAAAATAAGCAAAATTAAGACACCTATATCTTTTAAAAACCTTTAAAAAAATAAAATAAGTAAATAGCTATTTTTCCTATTCTTGTCGAATGAATTTTTTTTAGCTACATTTACACCGATGAACACGCAGGAGCAATTGCTCAATGTTAAGTACAATACAATGAGCCAAAATAAGCCAAATTAAGACACCCGTGTCATATCAAGACCTTTAAAAAAAAAAAAATAAGTATATAGCTATTTTTCGTATTCTTGTCGAATGAATTTTTTGTAGCTACATTTACACCGATGTACAAGCAGGAGCAAGTGGTCAATGTTAAGTACAATACAATGAGCCTAAATAAGCAAAATGAAGACACCTATATCTTTTAAAGACCTTTAAAAAAAATAAAATAAGTAAATAGCTATTTTTCTTATTCTTGTCGAATGAATTTTTTTTAGCTACATTTACACCGATGAACACGCAGGAACAATTGCTCAATGTTAAGTACAATACAATGAGCCAAAATAAGCAAAATTAAGTCACCTATATCTTTTTAAAACCTTTAAAAAAAATAAAATAAGTATATAGCTATTTTTCTTATTCTTGTCGAATGAATTTTTTTTAGCTAAATTTACACCGATGAACACGCAGGAGCAATTGTTCAATGTTAGTACAATACAATGAGCCCAAAATAAGCAAAATTAAGACACCCTTATCATATCAAGACCTTTAAAAAAAATAAAATAAGTAAATAGCTATTTTTTTTATTCTTGTCGAATGAATTTTTTGTAGCTACATTTACACCGATGAACACGCAGGAGCAATAGGTCAATGTTAAGTACAATACAGTGAGCCTTAATAAGCAAAATTAAGACACCTATATCTTTTTAAGACCTTTAAAAAAAAAAAATAAGTAAATAGCTATTTTTCATGTTCTTGTCGAATGAATTTTTTTTAGCTACATTTACACCGATGAACACGCAGGGGCAAGTGGTCAATGTTAAGTACAATACAGTGAGCCTAAATAAGCAAAATTAAGACACTCATATCATATCAGGACCTTTAAAAAAAAAAAATAAGTATATAGCTATTTTTCGTATTCTTGTCGAATGAATTTTTTGTAGCTACATTTACACCGATGAACATGCTGGAGCAATTGCCTAATGTTAGATACAGTACAATGAGCCAAAATGAGCAAAATTAAGACACCTATATCTTTTTAAAACCTTTAAAAAAAATAAAATAAGTAATTAGCTATTTTTCGTATTCTTGCCGTTTGAATTTTTTCAAGCTACATTTACACCGATGAACACGCAGGAGCAATTTCTCAATGTTAAGTACAATACAATGAGCCAAAATAAGCAAAATAAAGACACCTATATTTTTTTAAAACCTTTAAAAAAAATAAAATAAGTAAATAGCTATTTTTCTTATTCTTGTCGAATGAATTTTTTTTAGCTACATTTACACCGATGAACACGCAGGAACAATTGGTCAATGTTAAGTACAATACAATGAGCTAAAATAAGCAAAATAAGGACACCTATATTTTTTTAAAACCTTTAAAAAAAATAAAATAAGTAAATAGCTATTTTTCTTATTCTTGTCGAATGAATTTTTTTTAGCTACATTTAAACCGATGAACACGCAGGAGCAATTTTTTAATATCAAGTACGATACAATGAGCCAAAATAAGCAAAATTAAGACACCTATATCTTTTTAAAACCTTTAAAAAAATAAAATAAGTAAATAGCTATTTTTCTTATTCTTGTCGAATGAATTTTTTTTTGCTACATTTACACCGATGAACACGCAGGAGCAATTGCTCAATGTTAATTACAATACAATGAGCCAAAATAAGCCAAATTAAGACACCTATATCTTTTTAAAACCTTTATAAACCGAAATAAGCAAAATTTAGACACCCTTATCATATCAAGACCTTAAAAAAAATAATATAAGTAAATAGCTATTTTTTTTATTCTTGTCGAATGAATTTTTTTTAGCAACATTTAAACCGATGAACACGCAGGAGCAATTGCTCAATGTCAGGTACAATACAATGAGCCAAAATAAGCAAAATTAAGACACCTTTATCTTTTTAAAACCTTTAAAAAAATAAAATACGTAAATAGCTATTTTTCTTATTCTTGTCGAATGAATTTTTTTTAGCTACATTTACACCGATGAACACGCTGGAGCAATTGCTCAATGTTAATTACAATACAGTGAGCCACAATAAGCCAAATTAAGACACCCGTGTCATATCAAGACCTTTAAAAAAAATAAAATAAGTATATAGCAATTTTTCGTATTCTTGTCGAATGAATTTTTTGTAGCTACATTTACACCGATGTACAAGCAGGAGCAAGTGGTCAATGTTAAGTACAATACAATGAGCCTAAATAAGCAAAATTAAGACACCTATATCTTTTAAAGACCTTTAAAAAAAATAAAATAAGTAAATAGCTATTTTTCTTATTCTTGTCGAATGAATTTTTTTTAGCTACATTTACACCGATGAACACGCAGGAACAATTGCTCAATGTTAAGTACAATACAATGAGCCAAAATAAGCAAAATTAAGTCACCTATATCTTTTTAAAACCTTTAAAAAAATAAAATAAGTATATAGCTATTTTTCATATTCTTGTCGAATGAATTTTTTGTAGCTACATTTACACCGATGAACACGCAGGAGCAAGTGGCCAATGTTAGGTACAATACAATGAGCCTAAATAAGCAAAATTAAGACACCTATATCTTTATAAGACCTTTAAAAAAAATAAAATAAGTAAATAGCTATTTTTCTTATTCTTGTCGAATGAATTTTGTTTAGCTACATTTACACCGATGAACACGCAGGAACAATTTCTCCATGTTAAGTACAATACATTGAGCCAAAATAAGCAAAATTAAGACACCTTTATCATATCAAGACCTTAAAAAAAATAATATAAGTAAATAGCTATTTTTTTTATTCTTGTCGAATGAATTTTTTTTAGCAACATTTAAACCGATGAACACGCAGGAGCAATTGCTCAATGTCAGGTACAATACAATGAGCCAAAATAAGCAAAATTAAGACACCTATATCTTTTTAAAACCTTTAAACAAATAAAATACGTAAATAGCTATTTTTCTTATTCTTGTCGAATGAATTTTTTTTAGCTACATTTACACCGATGAACACGCTGGAGCAATTGCTCAATGTTGATTACAATACAGTGAGCCACAATAAGCCAAATTAAGACACCCGTGTCATATCAAGACCTTTAAAAAAAATAAAATAAGTATATAGCAATTTTTCGTATTCTTGTCGAATGAATTTTTTGTAGCTACATTTACACCGATGTACAAGCAGGAGCAAGTGGTCAATGTTAAGTACAATACAATGAGCCTAAATAAGCAAAATTAAGACACCTATATCTTTTAAAGACCTTTAAAAAAAATAAAATAAGTAAATAGCTATTTTTCTTATTCTTGTCGAATGAATTTTTTTTAGCTACATTTACACCGATGAACACGCAGGAACAATTGCTCAATGTTATGTACAATACAATGAGCCAAAATAAGCAAAATTAAGACACCTATATCTTTTTAAAACCTTTAAAAAAATAAAATAAGTATATAGCTATTTTTCATATTCTTGTCGAATGAATTTTTTGTAGCTACATTTACACCGATGAACACGCAGGAGCAAGTGGCCAATGTTAGGTACAATACAATGAGCCTAAATAAGCAAAATTAAGACACCTATATCTTTATAAGACCTTTAAAAAAAATAAAATAAGTAAATAGCTATTTTTCTTATTCTTGTCGAATGAATTTTGTTTAGCTACATTTACACCGATGAACACGCAGGAACAATTTCTCCATGTTAAGTACAATACATTGAGCCAAAATAAGCAAAATTAAGACACATTTATCTTTTTAAAACCTTTAAAAAAAATAAAATAAGTAAATAGCTATTTTTCTTATTCTTGTCGAATGAATTTTTTTTAGCAACATTTAAACCGATGAACACGCAGGAACAATTGCTCAAAGATAAGTACGATACAATGAGCCAAAATAAGCAAAATTAAGACACCTATATCTTTTTAAAACCTTTAAAAAAATAAAATAAGTAAATAGCTATTTTTCTTATTCTTGTCGAATGAATTTTTTTTAGCTACATTTACACCGATGAACACGCAGGAGCAAGTGGTCAATGTTAAGTACAATACAGTGAGCCTTAATAAGCAAAATTAAGACACCTATATCTTTTTAAGACCTTTAAAAAAAAAAAAAAAGTAAATAGCTATTTTTCTTATTCTTGTCGAATGAATTTTTTTTAGCTACATTTACACCGATGAACACGCAGGAACAACTGCTCAATGTTAAGTACAATACAATGAGCCAAAATAAGCAAAACTAAGACACCTATATCTTTTTAAAACCTTTAAAAAAAATAAAATAAGTAAATAGCTATTTTTCATATTCTTGTCGAATGAATTTTTTTTAGCTACATTTACACCGATGAACACGCAGGAGCAAGTGGTCAATGTTAAGTACAATACAGTGAGCCTAAATAAGCAAAATTAAGACACTCATATCATATCAAGACCTTTAAAAAAAAAAAATAAGTATATAGCTATTTTTCGTATTCTTGTCGAATGAATTTTTTGTAGCTACATTTACACCGATGAACACGCTGGAGCAATTGCCTAATGTTAGATACAGTACAGTGAGCCAAAATAAGCAAAATTAAGACACCTATATCTTTTTAAAACCTTTAAAAAAAATAAAATAAGTAATTAGCTATTTTTCGTATTCTTGCCGTTTGAATTTTTTCAAGCTACATTTACACCGATGAACACGCAGGAGCAATTTCTCAATGTTAAGTACAATACAATGAGCCAAAATAAGCAAAATAAAGACACCTATATTTTTTTAAAACCTTTAAAAAAAATAATATAAGTAAATAGCTATTTTTTTTATTCTTGTCGAATGAATTTTTTTTAGCATTATTTAAACCGATGAACACGCAGGAGCAATTGCTCAATGTCAAGTACAATACAATGAGCCAAAATAAGCAAAATTAAGACACCTATATCTTTTTAAAACCTTTAAAAAAATAAAATAAGTAAATAGCTATTTTTCTTATTCTTGTCGAATGAATTTTTTTTAGCCACATTTACACCGATGAACACGCAGGAGCAATTGCGCAATGTTAAATACAATACAATGAATCTATATAAGCCAAATTAAGACACCCGTGTCATATCAAGACCTTTAAAAAAAATTAAATAAGTATATAGCTATTTTTCGTATTCTTGTCGAATGAATTTTTTGTAGCTACATTTACACCGATGAACACGCAGGAGCAAGTGGCCAATGTTAAGTATAATACAATGAGCCTAAATAAGCAAAATTAAGACACCTATATCTTTTTAAGACCTTTAAAGAAAATAAAATAAGTAAATAGCTATTTTTCTTATTCTTGTCGAATGAATTTTTTATAACTACATTTACACCGATGAACACGCAGGAGCAAGTGGCCAATGTTAGGTACAATACAATGAGCCAACATAAGCAAAATTAAGACACCTATATCTTATTAAGACCTTAAAAAAAAGAAAATAACTAAATAGCTATTTTTCTTATTCTTGTCGAATGAATTTTTAGTAGCTACATTTACACGGATGAACACGCAGGAGCATTTGCTCAATGTTAGGTACATTACAATGAGCCAAAATTAGCAAAATTAGGACACCTATATCTTTTAAAGACCTTTAAAAAAATAAAATAAGTAAATAGCTATTTTTCTGATTCCTGTCGAATGAATTTTTTTAGCTACATTTACACCGATGAACACGTTGAAGCAACAGCTTAATGTTAAGTACAATGAATTGAGCCAAAATAAGCCAAATTAAGACACCCATATCATTTCAAGACCTTTAAAAAAAAAAAAATAAGTAAATAGCTATTTTTCTTATTGTTATCGAATGAATTTTTTTTAGCTACATTTACACCGATGAACATGCACGAGCAATTGCTCAATGTTAGTGCACTACAATGAGGCAAAATAAGCAAAATTAAGACACCCATATCATTTCAAGACCTTTAAAAAAAATAAAATAAGGAAATATCTATTTTTCTTATTCTTGTCGAATGAATTTTTTTTAGCTACATTTACACCTGTGAACTCGCAGGAGCAATTGCTCAATCTTAAGCACAATACGGTGAGCCAAAATAAGCAAAATAAAGACTCCCATATCATATCAAGACCTTTAAAAAAAATAAAATAAGTAAATAGCTATTTTTCTGATTCCTGTCGAATGAATTTTTTTTAGCTACATTTACACCGATGAACACGCAGGAGCAAGTGGTCAATGTTAAGTACAATACAGTGAGCCTTAATAAGCAAAATTAAGACACCTATATCTTTTTAAGACCTTTAAAAAAAAAAAAATAAGTAAACAGCTGTTTTTCTTATTCTTGTCGAATGAATTTTTTTTAGCTACATTTACACCGATTAACACGCAGGAGGAAGTGGTCAATGTTAAGTACAATACAGTGAGCCTTAATAAGCAAAATTAAGACACCTATATCTTTTTAAGACCTTTAAAGAAAATAAAATAAGTAAATAGCTATTTTTCTTATTCTTGTCGAATGAATTTTTTTTAGCTACATTTACACCGATGAACACGCAGTAACAATTGCTCGATGTTAAGTACAATACAATGAGCCAAAATAAGCAAAACTAAGACACCTATATCTTTTTAAAACCTTTAAAAAAAATAAAATAAGTAAATAGCTGTTTTTCATATTCTTGTCGAATGAATTTTTTTTAGCTACATTTACACCGATGAACACGCAGGAGCAAGTGGTCAATGTTAAGTACAATACAGTGAGCTTAAATAAGCAAAATTAAGACACTCATATCATATCAAGACCTTTAAAAAAATAAAATAAGTATATAGCTATTTTTCGTATTCTTGTCGAATGAATTTTTTGTAGCTACATTTACACCGATGTACAAGCAGGAGCAAGTGGTCAATGTTAAGTACAATACAATGAGCCTAAATAAGCAAAATTAAGACACCTATATCTTTTAAAGACCTTTAAAAAAAATAAAATAAGTAAATAGCTATTTTTCTTATTCTTGTCGAATGAATTTTTTTTAGCTACATTTACACCGATGAACACGCAGGAGCAATTGCTCAATGTTAAGTACAATACATTGAGCCACAATAAGCAAAATTAAGACACCCTTATGATATCAAGACCTTTAAAAAAAATAAAATAAGTAAATAGCTATTTTTTTTATTCTTGTCGAATGAATTTTTTTTAGCATTATTTAAACCGATGAACGCGCAGGAGCAATTGCTCAATGTCAAGTACAATACAATGAGCCCAAATAAGCAAAATTAAGACACCTATATCTTTTTAAAACCTTTAAAAAAATAAAATAAGTAAATAGCTATTTTTCTTATTCTTGTCGAATGAATTTTTTTTAGCCACATTTACACCGATGAACACGCAGGAGCAATTGCGCAATGTTAAATACAATACAATGAATCTATATAAGCCAAATTAAGACACCCGTGTCATATCAAGACCTTTAAAAAAAATTAAATAAGTATATAGCTATTTTTCGTATTCTTGTCGAATGAATTTTTTGTAGCTACATTTACACCGATGAACACGCAGGAGCAAGTGGCCAATGTTAAGTATAATACAATGAGCCTAAATAAGCAAAATTAAGACACCTATATCTTTTTAAGACCTTTAAATAAAATAAAATAAGTAAATAGCTATTTTTCTTATTCTTGTCGAATGAATTTTTTATAGCTACATTTACACCGGCGAACACGCAGGAGCAAGTGGCCAATGTTAAGTACAATACAATGAGCCTAAATAAGCAAAATTAAGACACCTATATCTTTTTAAAGACCTTTAAAAAAATACAATAATTAAATAGCTATTTTTCTTATTCTTGTCGAATGAATTTTTTTTAGCTACATTTACACCGATGAACACGCAGGAGCAATTGTTCAATGTTAAGTACTATACAATGAGCCAAAATAAGCAAAATTAAGACACCTATGTCTTTTTAAAACCTTTAAAAAAATAAAATAAGTAAATAGCTATTTTTCTTATTCTTGTCGAATGAATTTTTTTTAGCTACATTTACACCGATGAACACGCAGGAGCAAGTGGTCAATGTTAAGTACAATACAGTGAGCCTTAATAAGCAAAATTAAGACACCTATATCTTTTTAAGACCTTTAAAAAAAAAAAATAAGTAAATAGCTGTTTTTCATATTCTTGTCGAATGAATTTTTTTTAGCTACATTTACACCGATGAACACGCAGGAGCAAGTGGTCAATGTTAAGTACAATACAGTGAGCCTAAATAAGCAAAATTAAGTCACCTATATCTTTTTAAAACCTTTAAAAAAAATAAAATAAGTATATAGCTATTTTTCTTATTCTTGTCGAATGAATTTTTTTTAGCTACATTTACACCGATGAACACGCAGGAGCAATTGTTCAATGTTAGTACAATACAATGAGCCAAAATAAGCAAAATTAAGACACCCTTATCATATCAAGACCTTTAAAAAAAATAAAATAAGTAAATAGCTATTTTTTTTATTCTTGTCGAATGAATTTTTTGTAGCTACATTTACACCGATGAACACGCAGGAGCAATAGGTCAATGTTAAGTATAATACAATGAGCCTAAATAAGCAAAATTAAGACACCCTTATCATATCAAGACCTTTAAAAAAAATAAAATAAGTAAATAGCTATTTTTTTTATTCTTGTCGAATGAATTTTTTGTAGCTACATTTACACCGATGAACACGCAGGAGCAATAGGTCAATGTTAAGTATAATACAATGAGCCTAAATAAGCAAAATTAAGACACCTATATCTTTTTAAGACCTTTAAAAAAAAAAAATAAGTAAATAGCTATTTTTCATATTCTTGTCGAATGAATTTTTTTTAGCTACATTTACACCGATGAACACGCAGAAGCAAGTGGTCAATGTTAAGTACAATACAGTGAGCCTAAATAAGCAAAATTAAGACACTCATATCATATCAGGACCTTTAAAAAAAAAAATAAGTATATAGCTATTTTTCGTATTCTTGTCGAATGAATTTTTTGTAGCTACATTTACACCGATGAACACGCTGGAGCAATAGCCTAATGTTAGATACAGTACAATGAGCCAAAATAAGCAAAATTAAGACACCTATATCTTTTTAAAACCTTTAAAAAAAATAAAATAAGTAATTAGCTATTTTTCGTATTCTTGCCGTTTGAATTTTTTCAAGCTACATTTACACCGATGAACACGCAGGAGCAATTTCTCAATGTTAAGTACAATACAATGAGCCAAAATAAGCAAAATAAAGACACCTATATTTTTTTAAAACCTTTAAAAAAAATAAAATAAGTAAATAGCTATTTTTCTTATTCTTGTCGAATGAATTTTTTTTAGCTACATTTACACCGATGAACACGCAGGAACAATTGCTCAATGTTAAGTACAATACAATGAGCCAAAATAAGCCAAATTAAGACACCCGTGTCATATCAAGACCTTTAAAAAAATAAAATAAGTATATAGCTATTTTTCGTATTCTTGTCGAATGAATTTTTTGTAGCTACATTTACACCGATGTACAAGCAGGAGCAAGTGGTCAATGTTAAGTACAATACAATGAGCCTAAATAAGCAAAACTAAGACACCTATATCTTTTAAAGACCTTTAAAAAAAATAAAATAAGTAAATAGCTATTTTTCTTATTCTTGTCGAATGAATTTTTTTTAGCTACATTTACACCGATGAACACGCAGGAGCAATTGCTCAATGTTAAGTACAATACAATGAGCCACAATAAGCAAAATTAAGACACCCTTATGATATCAAGACCTTTAAAAAAAATAAAATAAGTAAATAGCTATTTTTTTTATTCTTGTCGAATGAATTTTTTTTAGCATTATTTAAACCGATGAACACGCAGGAGCAATTGCTCAATGTCAAGTACAATACAATGAGCCAAAATAAGCAAAATTAAGACACCTATATCTTTTTAAAACCTTTAAAAAAATAAAATAAGTAAATAGCTATTTTTCTTATTCTTGTCGAATGAATTTTTTTTAGCCACATTTACACCGATGAACACGCAAGAGCAATTGCGCAATGTTAAATACAATACAATGAATCTATATAAGCCAAATTAAGACACCCGTGTCATATCAAGACCTTTAAAAAAAATTAAATAAGTATATAGCTATTTTTCGTATTCTTGTCGAATGAATTTTTTGTAGCTACATTTACACCGATGAACACGCAGGAGCAAGTGGCCAATGTTAGGTATAATACAATGAGCCTAAATAAGCAAAATTAAGACACCTATATCTTTTTAAGACCTTTAAAGAAAATAAAATAAGTAAATAGCTATTTTTCTTATTCTTGTCGAATGAATTTTTTATAGCTACATTTACACCGGCGAACACGCAGGAGCAAGTGGCCAATGTTAAGTACAATACAATGAGCCTAAATAAGCAAAATTAAGACACCTATATCTTTTTAAGACCTTTAAAAAAATAAAATAAGTAAATAGCTATTTTTCTTATTCTTATCGAATGAATTTTTTTTAGCTACATTTACACCGATGAACACGCAGGAACAATTGCTCAATGTTGAGTACAATACAATGAGCCAAAATAAGGAAAATTAAGACACCTATATCCTTTTAAAACCTTTAAAAAAATAAAATAAGTAAATAGCTATTTTTCTTATTCTTGTCGAATGAATTTTTTTTAGCTACATTTACAACGATGAACACGCAGAAGCAATTCCTCAATGTTAACTACAATACAATGAGCCAAAATAAGCCAAATTAAGACACCCGTGTCATATCAAGACCTTTAAAAAAAATAAAATAAGTATATAGCTAATTTTCTTATTCTTGTCGAATGAATTTTTTTTAGCTACATTTACACCGATGAACACGCAGGAGCAATTGCTCAATGTTAAGTACAATACAATGAGCCAAAATAAGCAAAATTTAGACACCCTCATCATATCAAGACCTTTAAAAAAAATAATATAAGTAAATAGCTATTTTTTTTATTCTTGTCGAATGAATTTTTTTAGCAACATTTAAACCGATGAACACGCAGGAGCAATTGCTCAATGTCAAGTACAATACATTGAGCCAAAATAAGCAAAATTAAGACACCTATTTCTTTTTAAAACCTTTAAAAAAATAAAATAAGTAAATAGCTATTTTTCTTATTCTCGTCGAATGAATTTTTTTTAGCTACATTTACACCTATGTACTCGCAGCAGCAATTGCTCGATCTTAAGCACAATACGGTGAGCCAAAATAAGCAAAATAAAGACTCCCATATCATATCAAGACCTTTAAAAAAAAAAAAATAAGTAAATAGCTATTTTTCTGATTCCTGTCGAATGAATTTTTTTAGCTACATTTACACGGATGAACACGCAGGAGCATTTTCTCAATGTTAGGTACAATACAATGAGCCAACATAAGCAAAATTAAGACACCTATATCTTATTAAGACCTTAAAAAAAAGAAAATAACTAAATAGCTATTTTTCTTATTCTTGTCGAATGAATTTTTAGTAGCTACATTTACACGGATGAACACGCAGGAGCATTTGCTCAATGTTAGGTACATTACAATGAGCCAAAATTAGCAAAATTAGGACACCTATATCTTTTAAAGACCTTTAAAAAAATAATATAAGTAAATAGCTATTTTTCTGATTCCTGTCGAATGAATTTTTTTAGCTACATTTACACCGATGAACACGTTGAAGCAACAGTTTAATGTTAAGTACAATGAATTGAGCCAAAATAAGCCAAATTAAGACACCCATATCATTTCAAGACCTTTAAAAAAAAAAAATAAGTAAATAGCTATTTTTCTTATTCTTATCGAATGAATTTTTTTTAGCTACATTTACACCGATGAACATGCAGGAGCAATTGCTCAATGTTAGTGCAATACAATGAGGCAAAATAAGCAAAACTAAGACACCCATATCATTTCAAGACCTTTAAAAAAAATAAAATAAGGAAATATCTATTTTTCTTATTCTTGTCGAATGAATTTTTTTTAGCTACATTTACACCTGTTAACTCGCAAGAGCAATTGCTCAATCTTAAGCACAATACGGTGAGCCAAAATAAGCAAAATAAAGACTCCCATATCATATCAAGACCTTTAAAAAAAATAAAATAAGTAAATAGCTATTTTTCTGATTCCTGTCGAATGAATTTTTTGTAGCTACATTTACACCGATGAACACGCAGGAGCAAGTGGCCAATGTTAGGTATAATACAGTGAGCCTAAATAAGCAAAATTAAGACACCTATATCTTTTTAAGACCTTTAAAGAAAATAAAATAAGTAAATAGCTATTTTTCTTATTCTTGTCGAAAGAATTTTTTATAGCTACATTTACACCGGCGAACACGCAGGAGCAAGTGGCCAATGTTAAGTACAATACAATGAGCCTAAATAAGCAAAATTAAGACACCTATATCTTTTAAAGACCTTTAAAAAAATAAAATAAGTAAATAGCTATTTTTCTTATTCTTATCGAATGAATTTTTTTTAGCTACATTTACACCGATGAACACGCAGACACAATTGTTCAATGTTGAGTACAATACAGTGAGCCAAAATAAGCAAAATTAAGACACCTATATCCTTTTAAAACCTTTAAAAAAATAAAATAAGTAAATAGCTATTTTTCTTATTCTTGTCGAATGAATTTTTTTTAGCTACATTTACAACGATGAACACGCAGAAGCAATTCCTCAATGTTAACTACATTACAATGAGCCAAAATAAGCCAAATTAAGACACCCGTGTCATATCAAGACCTTTAAAAAAAATAAAATAAGTATATAGCTAATTTTCTTATTCTTGTCGAATGAATTTTTTTTAGCTACATTTACACCGATGAACACGCAGGAGCAATTGCTCAATGTTAAGTACAATACAATGAGCCAAAATAAGCAAAATTTAGACACCCTCATCATATCAAGACCTTTAAAAAAAATAATATAAGTAAATAGCTATTTTTTTTATTCTTGTCGAATGAATTTTTTTAGCAACATTTAAACCGATGAACACGCAGGAGCAATTGCTCAATGTCAAGTACAATACATTGAGCCAAAATAAGCAAAATTAAGACACCTATTTCTTTTTAAAACCTTTAAAAAAATAAAATAAGTAAATAGCTATTTTTCTTATTCCTGTCGAATGAATTTTTTTAGCTACATTTACACGGATGAACACGCAGGAGCATTTTCTCAATGTTAGGTACAATACAATGAGCCAACATAAGCAAAATTAAGACACCTATATCTTATTAAGACCTTAAAAAAAAGAAAATAACTAAATAGCTATTTTTCTTATTCTTGTCGAATGAATTTTTAGTAGCTACATTTACACGGATGAACACGCAGGAGCATTTGCTCAATGTTAGGTACATTACAATGAGCCAAAATTAGCAAAATTAGGACACCTATATCTTTTAAAGACCTTTAAAAAAATAAAATAAGTAAATAGCTATTTTTCTGATTCCTGTCGAATGAATTTTTTTAGCTACATTTACACCGATGAACACGTTGAAGCAACAGCTTAATGTTAAGTACAATGAATTGAGCCAAAATAAGCCAAATTAAGACACCCATATCATTTCAAGACCTTTAAAAAAAAAAAATAAGTAAATAGCTATTTTTCTTATTCTTATCGAATGAATTTTTTTTAGCTACATTTACACCGATGAACATGCAGGAGCAATTGCTCAATGTTAGTGCAATACAATGAGGCAAAATAAGCAAAATTAAGACACCCATATCATTTCAAGACCTTTAAAAAAAATAAAATAAGGAAATATCTATTTTTCTTATTCTTGTCGAATGAATTTTTTTTAGCTACATTTACACCTGTTAACTCGCAAGAGCAATTCCTCAATCTTAAGCACAATACAGTGAGCCAAAATAAGCAAAATAAAGACTCCCATATCATATCAAGACCTTTAAAAAAAATAAAATAAGTAAATAGCTATTTTTCTGATTCCTGTCGAATGAATTTTTTTTAGCTACATTTACACCTTTGAACACGCAAAAGCAACTGTTCAATGTTACGCACAATACAATGAGCCAAAATAAGCAAAATTAAGACACCTATATCTTTTGAAGACCTTAAAAAAAATTAAATAAGTAAATAGCTATTTTTCTGATTCCTGTCGAATGAATTTTTTTTAGCTACATTTACACCTTTGAACACGCAAAAGCAACTGTTCAATGTTACGAACAATACAATGAGCCAAAATAAGCAAAATTAAGACACCCATATCATTTCAAGACCTTTAAAAAAAAAAAAATAAGTAAATAGCTATTTTTCTTATTCATGTCAAATGAATTTTTTTTAGCTACTATTACACCGAAGAACACGCAGGAGCAATTGCTTAATGTTAGGTACAATATAGTAAGCCGAAATAAACAAAATTATGACACCCATATCATATTAAAACCTTTAAAAAAAATAAAATAAGTATATAGCTATTTTTCGTATTCTTGGCGAATGAATTTTTTTCAGCTACATTTACACGGATGAACATGCAGGAGCAATAGTTAAATGTTAAGTACAATACAGTGAGCCAAAATAAGAAAAATTAAGACACCCGTGTTATATCAAGACCTTAAAAAAAATAAAATAAGTATATAGCTATTTTTCTGATTCCTGTCGAATAAATTTTTTTTAGCTCCATTTACACCGATGAACACGCAGGAGCAATTGGTCAATATTAAATACAATACAGTGAGCCTAAATAACCAAAATTAAGACACCTATATCTTTTTAAGACCTTTAAAAAAAGAAAATAAAGAAATAGCTATTTTTCTTATTCTTGTCTTGTGAATTTTTAGTAGCTACATTTACACCGATGAACACGCAGGAGCATTTGCCCAATGTTAGGTACAATACAATGAGCCAAAATAAGTAAAATTAGGACACCTATATCTTTTAAAGACCTTTAAAAAAAAAATAACTAAATTGCTATTTTTCTTATTCTTGTCTTGTGAATTTTTAGTAGCTACATTTACACCGATGAACACGCAGGAGCAATTGCTTAATGTTAGGTACAATATAGTAAGCCGAAATAAACAAAATTATGACACCCATATCATATTAAAACCTTTAAAAAAAATAAAATAAGTATATAGCTATTTTTCGTATTCTTGGCGAATGAATTTTTTTCAGCTACATTTACACGGATGAACATGCAGGAGCAATAGTTAAATGTTAAGTACAATACAGTGAGCCAAAATAAGAAAAATTAAGACACCCGTGTTATATCAAGACCTTAAAAAAAATAAAATAAGTATATAGCTATTTTTCTGATTCCTGTCGAATGAATTTTTTTTAGCTACATTTACAACGATGAACTCGCAGGAGCAATTGCTCGATCTTAAGCATAATACAGTGAGCCTTAATAAGCAAAATTAAGACACCTATATCTTTTTAAGACCTTTAAAAAAAAAAAAAAAGTAAATAGCTATTTTTCTTATTCTTGTCGAATGAATTTTTTTTAGCTACATTTACACCGATGAACACGCAGGAACAACTGCTCAATGTTAAGTACAATACAATGAGCCAAAATAAGCAAAACTAAGACACCTATATCTTTTCAAAACCTTTAAAAAAAATAAAATAAGTAAATAGCTATTTTTCATATTCTTGTCGAATGAATTTTTTTTAGCTACATTTACACCGATGAACACGCAGGAGCAAGTGGTCAATGTTAAGTACAATACAGTGAGCCTAAATAAGCAAAATTAAGACACTCATATCATATCAAGACCTTTAAAAAAAAAAAATAAGTATATAGCTATTTTTCGTATTCTTGTCGAATGAATTTTTTGTAGCTACATTTACACCGATGAACACGCTGGAGCAATTGCCTAATGTTAGATACAGTACAGTGAGCCAAAATAAGCAAAATTAAGACACCTATATCTTTTTAAGACCTTTAAAAAAAAAAAATAAGTAAATAGCTGTTTTTCATATTCTTGTCGAATGAATTTTTTTTAGCTACATTTACACCGATGAACACGCAGGAGCAAGTGGTCAATGTTAAGTACAATACAGTGAGCCTAAATAAGCAAAATTAAGTCACCTATATCTTTTTAAAACCTTTAAAAAAAATAAAATAAGTATATAGCTATTTTTCTTATTCTTGTCGAATGAATTTTTTTTAGCTACATTTACACCGATGAACACGCAGGAGCAATTGTTCAATGTTAGTACAATACAATGAGCCAAAATAAGCAAAATTAAGACACCCTTATCATATCAAGACCTTTAAAAAAAATAAAATAAGTAAATAGCTATTTTTTTTATTCTTGTCGAATGAATTTTTTGTAGCTACATTTACACCGATGAACACGCAGGAGCAATAGGTCAATCTTAAGTATAATACAATGAGCCTAAATAAGCAAAATTAAGACACCCTTATCATATCAAGACCTTTAAAAAAAATAAAATAAGTAAATAGCTATTTTTTTTATTCTTGTCGAATGAATTTTTTGTAGCTACATTTACACCGATGAACACGCAGGAGCAATAGGTCAATGTTAAGTATAATACAATGAGCCTAAATAAGCAAAATTAAGACACCTATATCTTTTTAAGACCTTTAAAAAAAAAAAATAAGTAAATAGCTATTTTTCATATTCTTGTCGAATGAATTTTTTTTAGCTACATTTACACCGATGAACACGCAGAAGCAAGTGGTCAATGTTAAGTACAATACAGTGAGCCTAAATAAGCAAAATTAAGACACTCATATCATATCAGGACCTTTAAAAAAAAAAATAAGTATATAGCTATTTTTCGTATTCTTGTCGAATGAATTTTTTGTAGCTACATTTACACCGATGAACACGCTGGAGCAATAGCCTAATGTTAGATACAGTACAATGAGCCAAAATAAGCAAAATTAAGACACCTATATCTTTTTAAAACCTTTAAAAAAAATAAAATAAGTAATTAGCTATTTTTCGTATTCTTGCCGTTTGAATTTTTTCAAGCTACATTTACACCGATGAACACGCAGGAGCAATTTCTCAATGTTAAGTACAATACAATGAGCCAAAATAAGCAAAATAAAGACACCTATATTTTTTTAAAACCTTTAAAAAAAATAAAATAAGTAAATAGCTATTTTTCTTATTCTTGTCGAATGAATTTTTTTTAGCTACATTTACACCGATGAACACGCAGGAACAATTGCTCAATGTTAAGTACAATACAATGAGCCAAAATAAGCCAAATTAAGACACCCGTGTCATATCAAGACCTTTAAAAAAATAAAATAAGTATATAGCTATTTTTCGTATTCTTGTCGAATGAATTTTTTTTAGCTACATTTACACCGATGAACACGCAGGAGCAATTGCTCAATGTTAAGTACAATACAATGAGCCACAATAAGCAAAATTAAGACACCCTTATGATATCAAGACCTTTAAAAAAAATAAAATAAGTAAATAGCTATTTTTTTTATTCTTGTCGAATGAATTTTTTTTAGCATTATTTAAACCGATGAACACGCAGGAGCAATTGCTCAATGTCAAGTACAATACAATGAGCCAAAATAAGCAAAATTAAGACACCTATATCTTTTTAAAACCTTTAAAAAAATAAAATAAGTAAATAGCTATTTTTCTTATTCTTGTCGAATGAATTTTTTTTAGCCACATTTACACCGATGAACACGCAAGAGCAATTGCGCAATGTTAAATACAATACATTGAATCTATATAAGCCAAATTAAGACACCCGTGTCATATCAAGACCTTTAAAAAAAATTAAATAAGTATATAGCTATTTTTCGTATTCTTGTCGAATGAATTTTTTGTAGCTACATTTACACCGATGAACACGCAGGAGCAAGTGGCCAATGTTAGGTATAATACAATGAGCCCAAATAAGCAAAATTAAGACACCTATATCTTTTTAAGACCTTTAAAGAAAATAAAATAAGTAAATAGCTATTTTTCTTATTCTTGTCGAATGAATTTTTTATAGCTACATTTACACCGGCGAACACGCAGGAGCAAGTGGCCAATGTTAAGTACAATACAATGAGCCTAAATAAGCAAAATTAAGACACCTATATCTTTTTAAGACCTTTAAAAAAATAAAAATAAGTAAATAGCTATTTTTCTTATTCATGTCAAATGAATTTTTTTTAGCTACTATTACACCGAAGAACACGCAGGAGCAATTGCTTAATGTTAGGTACAATATAGTAAGCCGAAATAAACAAAATTATGACACCCATATCATATTAAAACCTTTAAAAAAAATAAAATAAGTATATAGCTATTTTTCGTATTCTTGGCGAATGAATTTTTTTCAGCTACATTTACACGGATGAACATGCAGGAGCAATAGTTAAATGTTAAGTACAATACAGTGAGACAAAATAAGAAAAATTAAGACACCCGTGTTATATCAAGACCTTAAAAAAAATAAAATAAGTAAATAGCTATTTTTCTTATTCTTGTCGAATGAATTTTTTATAGCTACATTTACACCGGCGAACACGCAGGAGCAAGTGGCCAATGTTAAGTACAATACAATGAGCCAAAATAAGCAAAATTAAGACACCCATATCATTTCAAGACCTTTAAAAAAAAAAAAATAAGTAAATAGCTATTTTTCTTATTCATGTCAAATGAATTTTTTTTAGCTACTATTACACCGAAGAACACGCAGGAGCAATTGCTTAATGTTAGGTACAATATAGTAAGCCGAAATAAACAAAATTATGACACCCATATCATATTAAAACCTTTAAAAAAAATAAAATAAGTATATAGCTATTTTTCGTATTCTTGGCGAATGAATTTTTTTCAGCTACATTTACACGGATGAACATGCAGGAGCAATAGTTAAATGTTAAGTACAATACAGTGAGCCAAAATAAGAAAAATTAAGACACCCGTGTTATATCAAGACCTTAAAAAAAATAAAATAAGTATATAGCTATTTTTCTGATTCCTGTCGAATAAATTTTTTTTAGCTCCATTTACACCGATGAACACGCAGGAGCAATTGGTCAATATTAAATACAATACAGTGAGCCTAAATAACCAAAATTAAGACACCTATATCTTTTTAAGACCTTTAAAAAAAGAAAATAAAGAAATAGCTATTTTTCTTATTCTTGTCGAATGAATTTTTTGTAGCTAAATTTACACCGACGAACACGCAGGAGCAATTGCTCAATGTTAGGTGCAATACAGTGAGCCAACATAAGCAAAATTAAGACACCTATATCTTTTTAAGACCTTTAAAAAAAAAATAACTAAATTGCTATTTTTCTTATTCTTGTCTTGTGAATTTTTAGTAGCTACATTTACACCGATGAACACGCAGGAGCATTTGCCCAATGTTAGGTACAATACAATGAGCCAAAATAAGTAAAATTAGGACACCTATATCTTTTAAAGACCTTTAAAAAAAAATAACTAAATTGCTATTTTTCTTATTCTTGTCTTGTGAATTTTTAGTAGCTACATTTACACCGATGAACACGCAGGAGCAATTGCTTAATGTTAGGTACAATATAGTAAGCCGAAATAAACAAAATTATGACACCCATATCATATTAAAACCTTTAAAAAAAATAAAATAAGTATATAGCTATTTTTCGTATTCTTGGCGAATGAATTTTTTTCAGCTACATTTACACGGATGAACATGCAGGAGCAATAGTTAAATGTTAAGTACAATACAGTGAGCCAAAATAAGAAAAATTAAGACACCCGTGTTATATCAAGACCTTAAAAAAAATAAAATAAGTATATAGCTATTTTTCTGATTCCTGTCGAATGAATTTTTTTTAGCTACATTTACAACGATGAACTCGCAGGAGCAATTGCTCGATCTTAAGCATAATACAGTGAGCCTTAATAAGCAAAATTAAGACACCTATATCTTTTTAAGACCTTTAAAAAAAAAAAAAAAGTAAATAGCTATTTTTCTTATTCTTGTCGAATGAATTTTTTTTAGCTACATTTACACCGATGAACACGCAGCAACAACTGCTCAATGTTAAGTACAATACAATGAGCCAAAATAAGCAAAACTAAGACACCTATATCTTTTCAAAACCTTTAAAAAAAATAAAATAAGTAAATAGCTATTTTTCATATTCTTGTCGAATGAATTTTTTTTAGCTACATTTACACCGATGAACACGCAGGAGCAAGTGGTCAATGTTAAGTACAATACAGTGAGCCTAAATAAGCAAAATTAAGACACTCATATCATATCAAGACCTTTAAAAAAAAAAAATAAGTATATAGCTATTTTTCGTATTCTTGTCGAATGAATTTTTTGTAGCTACATTTACACCGATGAACACGCTGGAGCAATTGCCTAATGTTAGATACAGTACAGTGAGCCAAAATAAGCAAAATTAAGACACCTATATCTTTTTAAGACCTTTAAAAAAAAAATAAGTAAATAGCTGTTTTTCATATTCTTGTCGAATGAATTTTTTTTAGCTACATTTACACCGATGAACACGCAGGAGCAAGTGGTCAATGTTAAGTACAATACAGTGAGCCTAAATAAGCAAAATTAAGTCACCTATATCTTTTTAAAACCTTTAAAAAAAATAAAATAAGTATATAGCTATTTTTCTTATTCTTGTCGAATGAATTTTTTTTAGCTACATTTACACCGATGAACACGCAGGAGCAATTGTTCAATGTTAGTACAATACAATGAGCCAAAATAAGCAAAATTAAGACACCCTTATCATATCAAGACCTTTAAAAAAAATAAAATAAGTAAATAGCAATTTTTTTTATTCTTGTCGAATGAATTTTTTGTAGCTACATTTACACCGATGAACACGCAGGAGCAATAGGTCAATGTTAAGTATAATACAATGAGCCTAAATAAGCAAAATTAAGACACCCTTATCATATCAAGACCTTTAAAAAAAATAAAATAAGTAAATAGCTATTTTTTTTATTCTTGTCGAATGAATTTTTTGTAGCTACATTTACACCGATGAACACGCAGGAGCAATAGGTCAATGTTAAGTATAATACAATGAGCCTAAATAAGCAAAATTAAGACACCTATATCTTTTTAAGACCTTTAAAAAAAAAAAATAAGTAAATAGCTATTTTTCATATTCTTGTCGAATGAATTTTTTTTAGCTACATTTACACCGATGAACACGCAGAAGCAAGTGGTCAATGTTAAGTACAATACAGTGAGCCTAAATAAGCAAAATTAAGACACTCATATCATATCAGGACCTTTAAAAAAAAAAATAAGTATATAGCTATTTTTCGTATTCTTGTCGAATGAATTTTTTGTAGCTACATTTACACCGATGAACACGCTGGAGCAATAGCCTAATGTTAGACACAGTACAATGAGCCAAAATAAGCAAAATTAAGACACCTATATCTTTTTAAAACCTTTAAAAAAAATAAAATAAGTAATTAGCTATTTTTCGTATTCTTGCCGTTTGAATTTTTTCAAGCTACATTTACACCGATGAACACGCAGGAGCAATTTCTCAATGTTAAGTACAATACAATGAGCCAAAATAAGCAAAATAAAGACACCTATATTTTTTTAAAACCTTTAAAAAAAATAAAATAAGTAAATAGCTATTTTTCTTATTCTTGTCGAATGAATTTTTTTTAGCTACATTTACACCGATGAACACGCAGGAACAATTGCTCAATGTTAAGTACAATACAATGAGCCAAAATAAGCCAAATTAAGACACCCGTGTCATATCAAGACCTTTAAAAAAATAAAATAAGTATATAGCTATTTTTCGTATTCTTGTCGAATGAATTTTTTGTAGCTACATTTACACCGATGTACAAGCAGGAGCAAGTGGTCAATGTTAAGTACAATACAATGAGCCTAAATAAGCAAAACTAAGACACCTATATCTTTTAAAGACCTTTAAAAAAAATAAAATAAGTAAATAGCTATTTTTCTTATTCTTGTCGAATGAATTTTTTTTAGCTACATTTACACCGATGAACACGCAGGAGCAATTGCTCAATGTTAAGTACAATACAATGAGCCACAATAAGCAAAATTAAGACACCCTTATGATATCAAGACCTTTAAAAAAAATAAAATAAGTAAATAGCTATTTTTTTTATTCTTGTCGAATGAATTTTTTTTAGCATTATTTAAACCGATGAACACGCAGGAGCAATTGCTCAATGTCAAGTACAATACAATGAGCCAAAATAAGCAAAATTAAGACACCTATATCTTTTTAAAACCTTTAAAAAAATAAAATAAGTAAATAGCTATTTTTCTTATTCTTGTCGAATGAATTTTTTTTAGCCACATTTACACCGATGAACACGCAAGAGCAATTGCGCAATGTTAAATACAATACAATGAATCTATATAAGCCAAATTAAGACACCCGTGTCATATCAAGACCTTTAAAAAAAATTAAATAAGTATATAGCTATTTTTCGTATTCTTGTCGAATGAATTTTTTGTAGCTACATTTACACCGATGAACACGCAGGAGCAAGTGGCCAATGTTAGGTATAATACAATGAGCCTAAATAAGCAAAATTAAGACACCTATATCTTTTTAAGACCTTTAAAGAAAATAAAATAAGTAAATAGCTATTTTTCTTATTCTTGTCGAATGAATTTTTTATAGCTACATTTACACCGGCGAACACGCAGGAGCAAGTGGCCAATGTTAAGTACAATACAATGAGCCTAAATAAGCAAAATTAAGACACCTATATCTTTTTAAGACCTTTAAAAAAATAAAATAAGTAAATAGCTATTTTTCTTATTCTTATCGAATGAATTTTTTTTAGCTACATTTACACCGATGAACACGCAGGAACAATTGTTCAATGTTGAGTACAATACAATGAGCCAAAATAAGGAAAATTAAGACACCTATATCCTTTTAAAACCTTTAAAAAAATAAAATAAGTAAATAGCTATTTTTCTTATTCTTGTCGAATGAATTTTTTTTAGCTACATTTACAACGATGAACACGCAGAAGCAATTCCTCAATGTTAACTACAATACAATGAGCCAAAATAAGCCAAATTAAGACACCCGTGTCATATCAAGACCTTTAAAAAAAATAAAATAAGTATATAGCTAATTTTCTTATTCTTGTCGAATGAATTTTTTTTAGCTACATTTACACCGATGAACACGCAGGAGCAATTGCTCAATGTTAAGTACAATACAATGAGCCAAAATAAGCAAAATTTAGACACCCTCATCATATCAAGACCTTTAAAAAAAATAATATAAGTAAATAGCTATTTTTTTTATTCTTGTCGAATGAATTTTTTTAGCAACATTTAAACCGATGAACACGCAGGAGCAATTGCTCAATGTCAAGTACAATACATTGAGCCAAAATAAGCAAAATTAAGACACCTATTTCTTTTTAAAACCTTTAAAAAAATAAAATAAGTAAATAGCTATTTTTCTTATTCTTGTCGAATGAATTTTTTTTAGCTACATTTACACCTATGAACTCGCAGCAGCAATTGCTCGATCTCAAGCACAATACGGTGAGCCAAAATAAGCAAAATAAAGACTCCCATATCATATCAAGACCTTTAAAAAAAAAAAAATAAGTAAATAGCTATTTTTCTGATTCCTGTCGAATGAATTTTTTTAGCTACATTTACACGGATGAACACGCAGGAGCATTTTCTCAATGTTAGGTACAATACAATGAGCCAACATAAGCAAAATTAAGACACCTATATCTTATTAAGACCTTAAAAAAAAGAAAATAACTAAATAGCTATTTTTCTTATTCTTGTCGAATGAATTTTTAGTAGCTACATTTACACGGATGAACACGCAGGAGCATTTGCTCAATGTTAGGTACATTACAATGAGCCAAAATTAGCAAAATTAGGACACCTATATCTTTTAAAGACCTTTAAAAAAATAATATAAGTAAATAGCTATTTTTCTGATTCCTGTCGAATGAATTTTTTTAGCTACATTTACACCGATGAACACGTTGAAGCAACAGCTTAATGTTAAGTACAATGAATTGAGCCAAAATAAGCCAAATTAAGACACCCATATCATTTCAAGACCTTTAAAAAAAAAAAATAAGTAAATAGCTATTTTTCTTATTCTTATCGAATGAATTTTTTTTAGCTACATTTACACCGATGAACATGCAGGAGCAATTGCTCAATGTTAGTGCAATACAATGAGGCAAAATAAGCAAAACTAAGACACCCATATCATTTCAAGACCTTTAAAAAAAATAAAATAAGGAAATATCTATTTTTCTTATTCTTGTCGAATGAATTTTTTTTAGCTACATTTACACCTGTTAACTCGCAAGAGCAATTGCTCAATCTTAAGCACAATACGGTGAGCCAAAATAAGCAAAATAAAGACTCCCATATCATATCAAGACCTTTAAAAAAAATAAAATAAGTAAATAGCTATTTTTCTGATTCCTGTCGAATGAATTTTTTGTAGCTACATTTACACCGATGAACACGCAGGAGCAAGTGGCCAATGTTAGGTATAATACAATGAGCCTAAATAAGCAAAATTAAGACACCTATATCTTTTAAAGACCTTTAAAGAAAATAAAATAAGTAAATAGCTATTTTTCTTATTCTTGTCGAAAGAATTTTTTATAGCTACATTTACACCGGCGAACACGCAGGAGCAAGTGGCCAATGTTAAGTACAATACAATGAGCCTAAATAAGCAAAATTAAGACACCTATATCTTTTAAAGACCTTTAAAAAAATAAAATAAGTAAATAGCTATTTTTCTTATTCTTATCGAATGAATTTTTTTTAGCTACATTTACACCGATGAACACGCAGACACAATTGTTCAATGTTGAGTACAATACAATGAGCCAAAATAAGCAAAATTAAGACACCTATATCCTTTTAAAACCTTTAAAAAAATAAAATAAGTAAATAGCTATTTTTCTTATTCTTGTCGAATGAATTTTTTTTAGCTACATTTACAACGATGAACACGCAGAAGCAATTCCTCAATGTTAACTACATTACAATGAGCCAAAATAAGCCAAATTAAGACACCCGTGTCATATCAAGACCTTTAAAAAAAATAAAATAAGTATATAGCTAATTTTCTTATTCTTGTCGAATGAATTTTTTTTAGCTACATTTACACCGATGAACACGCAGGAGCAATTGCTCAATGTTAAGTACAATACAATGAGCCAAAATAAGCAAAATTTAGACACCCTCATCATATCAAGACCTTTAAAAAAAATAATATAAGTAAATAGCTATTTTTTTTATTCTTGTCGAATGAATTTTTTTAGCAACATTTAAACCGATGAACACGCAGGAGCAATTGCTCAATGTCAAGTACAATACATTGAGCCAAAATAAGCAAAATTAAGACACCTATTTCTTTTTAAAACCTTTAAAAAAATAAAATAAGTAAATAGCTATTTTTCTTATTCCTGTCGAATGAATTTTTTTAGCTACATTTACACGGATGAACACGCAGGAGCATTTTCTCAATGTTAGGTACAATACAATGAGCCAACATAAGCAAAATTAAGACACCTATATCTTATTAAGACCTTAAAAAAAAGAAAATAACTAAATAGCTATTTTTCTTATTCTTGTCGAATGAATTTTTAGTAGCTACATTTACACGGATGAACACGCAGGAGCATTTGCTCAATGTTAGGTACATTACAATGAGCCAAAATTAGCAAAATTAGGACACCTATATCTTTTAAAGACCTTTAAAAAAATAAAATAAGTAAATAGCTATTTTTCTGATTCCTGTCGAATGAATTTTTTTAGCTACATTTACACCGATGAACACGTTGAAGCAACAGCTTAATGTTAAGTACAATGAATTGAGCCAAAATAAGCCAAATTAAGACACCCATATCATTTCAAGACCTTTAAAAAAAAAAATAAGTAAATAGCTATTTTTCTTATTCTTATCGAATGAATTTTTTTTAGCTACATTTACACCGATGAACATGCAGGAGCAATTGCTCAATGTTAGTGCAATACAATGAGGCAAAATAAGCAAAATTAAGACACCCATATCATTTCAAGACCTTTAAAAAAAATAAAATAAGGAAATATCTATTTTTCTTATTCTTGTCGAATGAATTTTTTTTAGCTACATTTACACCTGTTAACTCGCAAGAGCAATTGCTCAATCTTAAGCACAATACAGTGAGCCAAAATAAGCAAAATAAAGACTCCCATATCATATCAAGACCTTTAAAAAAAATAAAATAAGTAAATAGCTATTTTTCTGATTCCTGTCGAATGAATTTTTTTTAGCTACATTTACACCTTTGAACACGCAAAAGCAACTGTTCAATGTTACGCACAATACAATGAGCCAAAATAAGCAAAATTAAGACACCTATATCTTTTGAAGACCTTAAAAAAAATTAAATAAGTAAATAGCTATTTTTCTGATTCCTGTCGAATGAATTTTTTTTAGCTACATTTACACCTTTGAACACGCAAAAGCAACTGTTCAATGTTACGAACAATACAATGAGCCAAAATAAGCAAAATTAAGACACCCATATCATTTCAAGACCTTTAAAAAAAAAAAAATAAGTAAATAGCTATTTTTCTTATTCATGTCAAATGAATTTTTTTTAGCTACTATTACACCGAAGAACACGCAGGAGCAATTGCTTAATGTTAGGTACAATATAGTAAGCCGAAATAAACAAAATTATGACACCCATATCATATTAAAACCTTTAAAAAAAATAAAATAAGTATATAGCTATTTTTCGTATTCTTGGCGAATGAATTTTTTTCAGCTACATTTACACGGATGAACATGCAGGAGCAATAGTTAAATGTTAAGTACAATACAGTGAGCCAAAATAAGAAAAATTAAGACACCCGTGTTATATCAAGACCTTAAAAAAAATAAAATAAGTATATAGCTATTTTTCTGATTCCTGTCGAATAAATTTTTTTTAGCTCCATTTACACCGATGAACACGCAGGAGCAATTGGTCAATATTAAATACAATACAGTGAGCCTAAATAACCATAATTAAGACACCTATATCTTTTTAAGACCTTTAAAAAAAGAAAATAAAGAAATAGCTATTTTTCTTATTCTTGTCGAATGAATTTTTTGTAGCTAAATTTACACCGACGAACACGCAGGAGCAATTGCTCAATGTTAGGTGCAATACAGTGAGCCAACATAAGCAAAATTAAGACACCTATATCTTTTTAAGACCTTTAAAAAAAAAATAACTAAATTGCTATTTTTCTTATTCTTGTCTTGTGAATTTTTAGTAGCTACATTTACACCGATGAACACGCAGGAGCATTTGCCCAATGTTAGGTACAATACAATGAGCCAAAATAAGTAAAATTAGGACACCTATATCTTTTAAAGACCTTTAAAAAAAAAATAACTAAATTGCTATTTTTCTTATTCTTGTCTTGTGAATTTTTAGTAGCTACATTTACACCGATGAACACGCAGGAGCAATTGCTTAATGTTAGGTACAATATAGTAAGCCGAAATAAACAAAATTATGACACCCATATCATATTAAAACCTTTAAAAAAAATAAAATAAGTATATAGCTATTTTTCGTATTCTTGGCGAATGAATTTTTTTCAGCTACATTTACACGGATGAACATGCAGGAGCAATAGTTAAATGTTAAGTACAATACAGTGAGCCAAAATAAGAAAAATTAAGACACCCGTGTTATATCAAGACCTTAAAAAAAATAAAATAAGTATATAGCTATTTTTCTGATTCCTGTCGAATGAATTTTTTTTAGCTACATTTACAACGATGAACTCGCAGGAGCAATTGCTCGATCTTAAGCATAATACAGTGAGCCTTAATAAGCAAAATTAAGACACCTATATCTTTTTAAGACCTTTAAAAAAAAAAAGAAAAGTAAATAGCTATTTTTCTTATTCTTGTCGAATGAATTTTTTTTAGCTACATTTACACCGATGAACACGCAGGAACAACTGCTCAATGTTAAGTACAATACAATGAGCCAAAATAAGCAAAACTAAGACACCTATATCTTTTCAAAACCTTTAAAAAAAATAAAATAAGTAAATAGCTATTTTTCATATTCTTGTCGAATGAATTTTTTTTAGCTACATTTACACCGATGAACACGCCGGAGCAAGTGGTCAATGTTAAGTACAATACAGTGAGCCTAAATAAGCAAAATTAAGACACTCATATCATATCAAGACCTTTAAAAAAAAAAAATAAGTATATAGCTATTTTTCGTATTCTTGTCGAATGAATTTTTTGTAGCTACATTTACACCGATGAACACGCTGGAGCAATTGCCTAATGTTAGATACAGTACAGTGAGCCAAAATAAGCAAAATTAAGACACCTATATCTTTTTAAAACCTTTAAAAAAAATAAAATAAGTAATTAGCTATTTTTCGTATTCTTGCCGTTTGAATTTTTTCAAGCTACATTTACACCGATGAACACGCAGGAGCAATTTCTCAATGTTAAGTACAATACAATGAGCCAAAATAAGCAAAATAAAGACACCAATATTTTTTTAAAACCTTTAAAAAAAATAAAATAAGTAAATAGCTATTTTTTTTATTCTTGTCGAATGAATTTTTTTTAGCATTATTTAAACCGATGAACACGCAGGAGCAATTGCTCAATGTCAAGTACAATACAATGAGCCAAAATAAGCAAAATTAAGACACCTATATCTTTTTAAAACCTTTAAAAAAATAAAATAAGTAAATAGCTATTTTTCTTATTCTTGTCGAATGAATTTTTTTTAGCCACATTTACACCGATGAACACGCAGGAGCAATTGCGCAATGTTAAATACAATACAATGAATCTATATAAGCCAAATTAAGACACCCGTGTCATATCAAGACCTTTAAAAAAAATTAAATAAGTATATAGCTATTTTTCGTATTCTTGTCGAATGAATTTTTTGTAGCTACATTTACACCGATGAACACGCAGGAGCAAGTGGCCAATGTTAAGTATAATACAATGAGCCTAAATAAGCAAAATTAAGACACCTATATCTTTTTAAGACCTTTAAAGAAAATAAAATAAGTAAATAGCTATTTTTCTTATTCTTGTCGAATGAATTTTTTATAGCTACATTTACACCGATGAACACGCAGGAGCAAGTGGCCAATGTTAGGTACAATACAATGAGCCAACATAAGCAAAATTAAGACACCTATATCTTATTAAGACCTTAAAAAAAAGAAAATAACTAAATAGCTATTTTTCTTATTCTTGTCGAATGAATTTTTAGTAGCTACATTTACACGGATGAACACGCAGGAGCATTTGCTCAATGTTAGGTACATTACAATGAGCCAAAATTAGCAAAATTAGGACACCTATATCTTTTAAAGACCTTTAAAAAAATAAAATAAGTAAATAGCTATTTTTCTGATTCCTGTCGAATGAATTTTTTTAGCTACATTTACACCGATGAACACGTTGAAGCAACAGCTTAATGTTAAGTACAATGAATTGAGCCAAAATAAGCCAAATTAAGACACCCATATCATTTCAAGACCTTTAAAAAAAAAAAAATAAGTAAATAGCTATTTTTCTTATTGTTATCGAATGAATTTTTTTTAGCTACATTTACACCGATGAACATGCACGAGCAATTGCTCAATGTTAGTGCACTACAATGAGGCAAAATAAGCAAAATTAAGACACCCATATCATTTCAAGACCTTTAAAAAAAATAAAATAAGGAAATATCTATTTTTCTTATTCTTGTCGAATGAATTTTTTTTAGCTACATTTACACCTGTGAACTCGCAGGAGCAATTGCTCAATCTTAAGCACAATACGGTGAGCCAAAATAAGCAAAATAAAGACTCCCATATCATATCAAGACCTTTAAAAAAAATAAAATAAGTAAATAGCTATTTTTCTGATTCCTGTCGAATGAATTTTTTTTAGCTACATTTACACCGATGAACACGCAGGAGCAAGTGGTCAATGTTAAGTACAATACAGTGAGCCTTAATAAGCAAAATTAAGACACCTATATCTTTTTAAGACCTTTAAAAAAAAAAAAATAAGTAAACAGCTGTTTTTCTTATTCTTGTCGAATGAATTTTTTTTAGCTACATTTACACCGATGAACACGCAGGAGGAAGTGGTCAATGTTAAGTACAATACAGTGAGCCTTAATAAGCAAAATTAAGACACCTATATCTTTTTAAGACCTTTAAAGAAAATAAAATAAGTAAATAGCTATTTTTCTTATTCTTGTCGAATGAATTTTTTTTAGCTACATTTACACCGATGAACACGCAGTAACAATTGCTCAATGTTAAGTACAATACAATGAGCCAAAATAAGCAAAACTAAGACACCTATATCTTTTTAAAACCTTTAAAAAAAATAAAATAAGTAAATAGCTGTTTTTCATATTCTTGTCGAATGAATTTTTTTTAGCTACATTTACACCGATGAACACGCAGGAGCAAGTGGTCAATGTTAAGTACAATACAGTGAGCTTAAATAAGCAAAATTAAGACACTCATATCATATCAAGACCTTTAAAAAAATAAAATAAGTATATAGCTATTTTTCGTATTCTTGTCGAATGAATTTTTTGTAGCTACATTTACACCGATGTACAAGCAGGAGCAAGTGGTCAATGTTAAGTACAATACAATGAGCCTAAATAAGCAAAATTAAGACACCTATATCTTTTAAAGACCTTTAAAAAAAATAAAATAAGTAAATAGCTATTTTTCTTATTCTTGTCGAATGAATTTTTTTTAGCTACATTTACACCGATGAACACGCAGGAGCAATTGCTCAATGTTAAGTACAATACAATGAGCCACAATAAACAAAATTAAGACACCCTTATGATATCAAGACCTTTAAAAAAAATAAAATAAGTAAATAGCTATTTTTTTTATTCTTGTCGAATGAATTTTTTTTAGCATTATTTAAACCGATGAACGCGCAGGAGCAATTGCTCAATGTCAAGTACAATACAATGAGCCAAAATAAGCAAAATTAAGACACCTATATCTTTTTAAAACCTTTAAAAAAATAAAATAAGTAAATAGCTATTTTTCTTATTCTTGTCGAATGAATTTTTTTTAGCCACATTTACACCGACGAACACGCAGGAGCAATTGCGCAATGTTAAATACAATACAATGAATCTACATAAGCCAAATTAAGACACCCGTGTCATATCAAGACCTTTAAAAAAAATTAAATAAGTATATAGCTATTTTTCGTATTCTTGTCGAATGAATTTTTTGTAGCTACATTTACACCGATGAACACGCAGGAGCAAGTGGCCAATGTTAAGTATAATACAATGAGCCTAAATAAGCAAAATTAAGACACCTATATCTTTTTAAGACCTTTAAATAAAATAAAATAAGTAAATAGCTATTTTTCTTATTCTTGTCGAATGAATTTTTTATAGCTACATTTACACCGGCGAACACGCAGGAGCAAGTGGCCAATGTTAAGTACAATACAGTGAGCCTAAATAAGCAAAATTAAGACACCTATATCTTTTTAAAGACCTTTAAAAAAATACAATAAGTAAATAGCTATTTTTCTTATTCTTGTCGAATGAATTTTTTTTAGCTACATTTACACCGATGAACACGCAGGAGCAATTGTTCAATGTTAAGTACGATACAATGAGCCAAAATAAGCAAAATTAAGACACCTTTGTCTTTTTAAAACCTTTAAAAAAATAAAATAAGTAAATAGCTATTTTTCTTATTCTTGTCGAATGAATTTTTTTTAGCTACATTTACACCGATGAACACGCAGGAGCAAGTGGTCAATGTTAAGTACAATACAGTGAGCCTTAATAAGCAAAATTAAGACACCTATATCTTTTTAAGACCTTTAAAAAAAAAAAATAAGTAAATAGCTGTTTTTCATATTCTTGTCGAATGAATTTTTTTTAGCTACATTTACACCGATGAACACGCAGGAGCAAGTGGTCAATGTTAAGTACAATACAGTGAGCCTAAATAAGCAAAATTAAGTCACCTATATCTTTTTAAAACCTTTAAAAAAAATAAAATAAGTATATAGCTATTTTTCTTATTCTTGTCGAATGAATTTTTTTTAGCTACATTTACACCGATGAACACGCAGGAGCAATTGTTCAATGTTAGTACAATACAATGAGCCAAAATAAGCAAAATTAAGACACCCTTATCATATCAAGACCTTTAAAAAAAATAAAATAAGTTAATAGCTATTTTTTTTATTCTTGTCGAATGAATTTTTTGTAGCTACATTTACACCGATGAACACGCAGAAGCAATAGGTCAATGTTAAGTATAATACAATGAGCCTAAATAAGCAAAATTAAGACACCCTTATCATATCAAGACCTTTAAAAAAAATAAAATAAGTAAATAGCTATTTTTTTTATTCTTGTCGAATGAATTTTTTGTAGCTACATTTACACCGATGAACACGCAGGAGCAATAGGTCAATGTTAAGTATAATACAATGAGCCTAAATAAGCAAAATTAAGACACCTATATCTTTTTAAGACCTTTAAAAAAAAAAAATAAGTAAATAGCTATTTTTCATATTCTTGTCGAATGAATTTTTTTTAGCTACATTTACACCGATGAACACGCAGAAGCAAGTGGTCAATGTTAAGTACAATACAGTGAGCCTAAATAAGCAAAATTAAGACACTCATATCATATCAGGACCTTTAAAAAAAAAAATAAGTATATAGCTATTTTTCGTATTCTTGTCGAATGAATTTTTTGTAGCTACATTTACACCGATGAACACGCTGGAGCAATAGCCTAATGTTAGATACAGTACAATGAGCCAAAATAAGCAAAATTAAGACACCTATATCTTTTTAAAACCTTTAAAAAAAATAAAATAAGTAATTAGCTATTTTTCGTATTCTTGCCGTTTGAATTTTTTCAAGCTACATTTACACCGATGAACACGCAGGAGCAATTTCTCAATGTTAAGTACAATACATTGAGCCAAAATAAGCAAAATAAAGACACCTATATTTTTTTAAAACCTTTAAAAAAAATAAAATAAGTAAATAGCTATTTTTCTTATTCTTGTCGAATGAATTTTTTTTAGCTACATTTACACCGATGAACACGCAGGAACAATTGCTCAATGTTAAGTACAATACAATGAGCCAAAATAAGCCAAATTAAGACACCCGTGTCATATCAAGACCTTTAAAAAAATAAAATAAGTATATAGCTATTTTTCGTATTCTTGTCGAATGAATTTTTTGTAGCTACATTTACACCGATGTACAAGCAGGAGCAAGTGGTCAATGTTAAGTACAATACAATGAGCCTAAATAAGCAAAACTAAGACACCTATATCTTTTAAAGACCTTTAAAAAAAATAAAATAAGTAAATAGCTATTTTTCTTATTCTTGTCGAATGAATTTTTTTTAGCTACATTTACACCGATGAACACGCAGGAGCAATTGCTCAATGTTAAGTACAATACAATGAGCCACAATAAGCAAAATTAAGACACCCTTATGATATCAAGACCTTTAAAAAAAATAAAATAAGTAAATAGCTATTTTTTTTATTCTTGTCGAATGAATTTTTTTTAGCATTATTTAAACCGATGAACACGCAGGAGCAATTGCTCAATGTCAAGTACAATACAATGAGCCAAAATAAGCAAAATTAAGACACCTATATCTTTTTAAAACCTTTAAAAAAATAAAATAAGTAAATAGCTATTTTTCTTATTCTTGTCGAATGAATTTTTTTTAGCCACATTTACACCGATGAACACGCAAGAGCAATTGCGCAATGTTAAATACAATACAATGAATCTATATAAGCCAAATTAAGACACCCGTGTCATATCAAGACCTTTAAAAAAAATTAAATAAGTATATAGCTATTTTTCGTATTCTTGTCGAATGAATTTTTTGTAGCTACATTTACACCGATGAACACGCAGGAGCAAGTGGCCAATGTTAGGTATAATACAATGAGCCTAAATAAGCAAAATTAAGACACCTATATCTTTTTAAGACCTTTAAAAAAAATAAAATAAGTAAATAGCTATTTTTTTTATTCTTGTCGAATGAATTTTTTGTAGCTACATTTACACCGATGAACACGCAGGAGCAATAGGTCAATGTTAAGTATAATACAATGAGCCTAAATAAGCAAAATTAAGACACCCTTATCATATCAAGACCTTTAAAAAAAATAAAATAAGTAAATAGCTATTTTTTTTATTCTTGTCGAATGAATTTTTTGTAGCTACATTTACACCGATGAACACGCAGGAGCAATAGGTCAATGTTAAGTATAATACAATGAGCCTAAATAAGCAAAATTAAGACACCTATATCTTTTTAAGACCTTTAAAAAAAAAAAATAAGTAAATAGCTATTTTTCATATTCTTGTCGAATGAATTTTTTTTAGCTACATTTACACCGATGAACACGCAGAAGCAAGTGGTCAATGTTAAGTACAATACAGTGAGCCTAAATAAGCAAAATTAAGACACTCATATCATATCAGGACCTTTAAAAAAAAAAATAAGTATATAGCTATTTTTCGTATTCTTGTCGAATGAATTTTTTGTAGCTACATTTACACCGATGAACACGCTGGAGCAATAGCCTAATGTTAGATACAGTACAATGAGCCAAAATAAGCAAAATTAAGACACCTATATCTTTTTAAAACCTTTAAAAAAATAAAATAAGTAATTAGCTATTTTTCGTATTCTTGCCGTTTGAATTTTTTCAAGCTACATTTACACCGATGAACACGCAGGAGCAATTTCTCAATGTTAAGTACAATACAATGAGCCAAAATAAGCAAAATAAAGACACCTATATTTTTTTAAAACCTTTAAAAAAAATAAAATAAGTAAATAGCTATTTTTCTTATTCTTGTCGAATGAATTTTTTTTAGCTACATTTACACCGATGAACACGCAGGAACAATTGCTCAATGTTAAGTACAATACAATGAGCCAAAATAAGCCAAATTAAGACACCCGTGTCATATCAAGACCTTTAAAAAAATAAAATAAGTATATAGCTATTTTTCGTATTCTTGTCGAATGAATTTTTTGTAGCTACATTTACACCGATGTACAAGCAGGAGCAAGTGGTCAATGTTAAGTACAATACAATGAGCCTAAATAAGCAAAACTAAGACACCTATATCTTTTAAAGACCTTTAAAAAAAATAAAATAAGTAAATAGCTATTTTTCTTATTCTTGTCGAATGAATTTTTTTTAGCTACATTTACACCGATGAACACGCAGGAGCAATTGCTCAATGTTAAGTACAATACAATGAGCCACAATAAGCAAAATTAAGACACCCTTATGATATCAAGACCTTTAAAAAAAATAAAATAAGTAAATAGCTATTTTTTTTATTCTTGTCGAATGAATTTTTTTTAGCATTATTTAAACCGATGAACACGCAGGAGCAATTGCTCAATGTCAAGTACAATACAATGAGCCAAAATAAGCAAAATTAAGACACCTATATCTTTTTAAAACCTTTAAAAAAATAAAATAAGTAAATAGCTATTTTTCTTATTCTTGTCGAATGAATTTTTTTTAGCCACATTTACACCGATGAACACGCAAGAGCAATTGCGCAATGTTAAATACAATACAATGAATCTAAATAAGCCAAATTAAGACACCCGTGTCATATCAAGACCTTTAAAAAAAATTAAATAAGTATATAGCTATTTTTCGTATTCTTGTCGAATGAATTTTTTGTAGCTACATTTACACCGATGAACACGCAGGAGCAAGTGGCCAATGTTAGGTATAATACAATGAGCCTAAATAAGCAAAATTAAGACACCTATATCTTTTTAAGACCTTTAAAGAAAATAAAATAAGTAAATAGCTATTTTTCTTATTCTTGTCGAATGAATTTTTTATAGCTACATTTACACCGGCGAACACGCAGGAGCAAGTGGCCAATGTTAAGTACAATACAATGAGCCTAAATAAGCAAAATTAAGACACCTATATCTTTTTAAGACCTTTAAAAAAATAAAATAAGTAAATAGCTATTTTTCTTATTCTTATCGAATGAATTTTTTTTAGCTACATTTACACCGATGAACACGCAGGAACAATTGTTCAATGTTGAGTACAATACAATGAGCCAAAATAAGGAAAATTAAGACACCTATATCCTTTTAAAACCTTTAAAAAAATAAAATAAGTAAATAGCTATTTTTCTTATTCTTGTCGAATGAATTTTTTTTAGCTACATTTACAACGATGAACACGCAGAAGCAATTCCTCAATGTTAACTACAATACAATGAGCCAAAATAAGCCAAATTAAGACACCCGTGTCATATCAAGACCTTTAAAAAAAATAAAATAAGTATATAGCTAATTTTCTTATTCTTGTCGAATGAATTTTTTTTAGCTACATTTACACCGATGAACACGCAGGAGCAATTGCTCAATGTTAAGTACAATACAATGAGCCAAAATAAGCAAAATTTAGACACCCTCATCATATCAAGACCTTTAAAAAAAATAATATAAGTAAATAGCTATTTTTTTTATTCTTGTCGAATGAATTTTTTTAGCAACATTTAAACCGATGAACACGCAGGTGCAATTGCTCAATGTCAAGTACAATACATTGAGCCAAAATAAGCAAAATTAAGACACCTATTTCTTTTTAAAACCTTTAAAAAAATAAAATAAGTAAATAGCTATTTTTCTTATTCTTGTCGAATGAATTTTTTTTAGCTACATTTACACCTATGAACTCGCAGGAGCAATTGCTCGATCTTAAGCACAATACGGTGAGCCAAAATAAGCAAAATAAAGACTCCCATATCATATCAAGACCTTTAAAAAAAAAAAAATAAGTAAATAGCTATTTTTCTGATTCCTGTCGAATGAATTTTTTTAGCTACATTTACACGGATGAACACGCAGGAGCATTTTCTCAATGTTAGGTACAATACAATGAGCCAACATAAGCAAAATTAAGACACCTATATCTTATTAAGACCTTAAAAAAAAGAAAATAACTAAATAGCTATTTTTCTTATTCTTGTCGAATGAATTTTTAGTAGCTACATTTACACGGATGAACACGCAGGAGCATTTGCTCAATGTTAGGTACATTACAATGAGCCAAAATTAGCAAAATTAGGACACCTATATCTTTTAAAGACCTTTAAAAAAATAATATAAGTAAATAGCTATTTTTCTGATTCCTGTCGAATGAATTTTTTTAGCTACATTTACACCGATGAACACGTTGAAGCAACAGCTTAATGTTAAGTACAATGAATTGAGCCAAAATAAGCCAAATTAAGACACCCATATCATTTCAAGACCTTTAAAAAAAAAAATAAGTAAATAGCTATTTTTCTTATTCTTATCGAATGAATTTTTTTTAGCTACATTTACACCGATGAACATGCAGGAGCAATTGCTCAATGTTAGTGCAATACAATGAGGCAAAATAAGCAAAACTAAGACACCCATATCATTTCAAGACCTTTAAAAAAAATAAAATAAGGAAATATCTATTTTTCTTATTCTTGTCGAATGAATTTTTTTTAGCTACATTTACACCTGTTAACTCGCAAGAGCAATTGCTCAATCTTAAGCACAATACGGTGAGCCAAAATAAGCAAAATAAAGACTCCCATATCATATCAAGACCTTTAAAAAAAATAAAATAAGTAAATAGCTATTTTTCTGATTCCTGTCGAATGAATTTTTTGTAGCTACATTTACACCGATGAACACGCAGGAGCAAGTGGCCAATGTTAGGTATAATACAATGAGCCTAAATAAGCAAAATTAAGACACCTATATCTTTTTAAGACCTTTAAAGAAAATAAAATAAGTAAATAGCTATTTTTCTTATTCTTGTCGAATGAATTTTTTATAGCTACATTTACACCGGCGAACACGCAGGAGCAAGTGGCCAATGTTAAGTACAATACAATGAGCCTAAATAAGCAAAATTAAGACACCTATATCTTTTAAAGACCTTTAAAAAAATAAAATAAGTAAATAGCTATTTTTCTTATTCTTATCGAATGAATTTTTTTTAGCTACATTTACACCGATGAACACGCAGGAACAATTGTTCAATGTTGAGTACAATACAATGAGCCAAAATAAGCAAAATTAAGACACCTATATCCTTTTAAAACCTTTAAAAAAATAAAATAAGTAAATAGCTATTTTTCTTATTCTTGTCGAATGAATTTTTTTTAGCTACATTTACAACGATGAACACGCAGAAGCAATTCCTCAATGTTAACTACATTACAATGAGCCAAAATAAGCCAAATTAAGACACCCGTGTCATATCAAGACCTTTAAAAAAAATAAAATAAGTATATAGCTAATTTTCTTATTCTTGTCGAATGAATTTTTTTTAGCTACATTTACACCGATGAACACGCAGGAGCAATTGCTCAATGTTAAGTACAATACAATGAGCCAAAATAAGCAAAATTTAGACACCCTCATCATATCAAGACCTTTAAAAAAAATAATATAAGTAAATAGCTATTTTTTTTATTCTTGTCGAATGAATTTTTTTAGCAACATTTAAACCGATGAACACGCAGGAGCAATTGCTCAATGTCAAGTACAATACATTGAGCCAAAATAAGCAAAATTAAGACACCTATTTCTTTTTAAAACCTTTAAAAAAATAAAATAAGTAAATAGCTATTTTTCTTATTCTTGTCGAATGAATTTTTTTTAGCTACATTTACACCTATGAACTCGCAGGAGCAATTGCTCGATCTTAAGCACAATACGGTGAGCCAAAATAAGCAAAATAAAGACTCCCATATCATATCAAGACCTTTAAAAAAAAAAAAATAAGTAAATAGCTATTTTTCTGATTCCTGTCGAATGAATTTTTTTAGCTACATTTACACGGATGAACACGCAGGAGCATTTTCTCAATGTTAGGTACAATACAATGAGCCAACATAAGCAAAATTAAGACACCTATATCTTATTAAGACCTTAAAAAAAAGAAAATAACTAAATAGCTATTTTTCTTATTCTTGTCGAATGAATTTTTAGTAGCTACATTTACACGGATGAACACGCAGGAGCATTTGCTCAATGTTAGGTACATTACAATGAGCCAAAATTAGCAAAATTAGGACACCTATATCTTTTAAAGACCTTTAAAAAAATAATATAAGTAAATAGCTATTTTTCTGATTCCTGTCGAATGAATTTTTTTAGCTACATTTACACCGATGAACACGTTGAAGCAACAGCTTAATGTTAAGTACAATGAATTGAGCCAAAATAAGCCAAATTAAGACACCCATATCATTTCAAGACCTTTAAAAAAAAAAAATAAGTAAATAGCTATTTTTCTTATTCTTATCGAATGAATTTTTTTTAGCTACATTTACACCGATGAACATGCAGGAGCAATTGCTCAATGTTAGTGCAATACAATGAGGCAAAATAAGCAAAATTAAGACACCCATATCATTTCAAGACCTTTAAAAAAAATAAAATAAGGAAATATCTATTTTTCTTATTCTTGTCGAATGAATTTTTTTTAGCTACATTTACACCTGTTAACTCGCAAGAGCAATTGCTCAATCTTAAGCACAATACGGTGAGCCAAAATGAGCAAAATAAAGACTCCCATATCATATCAAGACCTTTAAAAAAAATAAAATAAGTAAATAGCTATTTTTCTGATTCCTGTCGAATGAATTTTTTTTAGCTACATTTACACCTTTGAACACGCAAAAGCAACTGTTCAATGTTACGCACAATACAATGAGCCAAAATAAGCAAAATTAAGACACCTATATCTTTTGAAGACCTTAAAAAAAATTAAATAAGTAAATAGCTATTTTTCTGATTCCTGTCGAATGAATTTTTTTTAGCTACATTTACACCTTTGAACACGCAAAAGCAACTGTTCAATGTTACGAACAATACAGTGAGCCAAAATAAGCAAAATTAAGACACCCATATCATTTCAAGACCTTTAAAAAAAAAAAAATAAGTAAATAGCTATTTTTCTTATTCATGTCAAATGAATTTTTTTTAGCTACTATTACACCGAAGAACACGCAGGAGCAATTGCTTAATGTTAGGTACAATATAGTAAGCCGAAATAAACAAAATTATGACACCCATATCATATTAAAACCTTTAAAAAAAATAAAATAAGTATATAGCTATTTTTCGTATTCTTGGCGAATGAATTTTTTTCAGCTACATTTACACGGATGAACATGCAGGAGCAATAGTTAAATGTTAAGTACAATACAATGAGCCAAAATAAGAAAAATTAAGACACCCGTGTTATATCAAGACCTTAAAAAAAATAAAATAAGTATATAGCTATTTTTCTGATTCCTGTCGAATAAATTTTTTTTAGCTCCATTTACACCGATGAACACGCAGGAGCAATTGGTCAATATTAAATACAATACAGTGAGCCTAAATAACCAAAATTAAGACACCTATATCTTTTTAAGACCTTTAAAAAAAAAAAATAAGTAAATAGCTATTTTTCATATTCTTGTCGAATGAATTTTTTTTAGCTACATTTACACCGATGAACACGCAGGAGCAATTGGTCAATATTAAATACAATACAGTGAGCCTAAATAACCAAAATTAAGACACCTATATCTTTTTAAGACCTTTAAAAAAAAAAAATAAGTATATAGCTATTTTTCGTATTCTTGTCGAATGAATTTTTTGTAGCTACATTTACACCGATGAACACGCTGGAGCAATAGCCTAATGTTAGATACAGTACAATGAGCCAAAATAAGCAAAATTAAGACACCTATATCTTTTTAAAACCTTTAAAAAAATAAAATAAGTAATTAGCTATTTTTCGTATTCTTGCCGTTTGAATTTTTTCAAGCTACATTTACACCGATGAACACGCAGGAGCAATTTCTCAATGTTAAGTACAATACAATGAGCCAAAATAAGCAAAATAAAGACACCTATATTTTTTTAAAACCTTTAAAAAAAATAAAATAAGTAAATAGCTATTTTTCTTATTCTTGTCGAATGAATTTTTTTTAGCTACATTTACACCGATGAACACGCAGGAACAATTGCTCAATGTTAAGTACAATACAATGAGCCAAAATAAGCCAAATTAAGACACCCGTGTCATATCAAGACCTTTAAAAAAATAAAATAAGTATATAGCTATTTTTCGTATTCTTGTCGAATGAATTTTTTGTAGCTACATTTACACCGATGTACAAGCAGGAGCAAGTGGTCAATGTTAAGTACAATACAATGAGCCTAAATAAGCAAAACTAAGACACCTATATCTTTTAAAGACCTTTAAAAAAAATAAAATAAGTAAATAGCTATTTTTCTTATTCTTGTCGAATGAATTTTTTTTAGCTACATTTACACCGATGAACACGCAGGAGCAATTGCTCAATGTTAAGTACAATACAATGAGCCACAATAAGCAAAATTAAGACACCCTTATGATATCAAGACCTTTAAAAAAAATAAAATAAGTAAATAGCTATTTTTTTTATTCTTGTCGAATGAATTTTTTTTAGCATTATTTAAACCGATGAACACGCAGGAGCAATTGCTCAATGTCAAGTACAATACAATGAGCCAAAATAAGCAAAATTAAGACACCTATATCTTTTTAAAACCTTTAAAAAAATAAAATAAGTAAATAGCTATTTTTCTTATTCTTGTCGAATGAATTTTTTTTAGCCACATTTACACCGATGAACACGCAAGAGCAATTGCGCAATGTTAAATACAATACAATGAATCTAAATAAGCCAAATTAAGACACCCGTGTCATATCAAGACCTTTAAAAAAAATTAAATAAGTATATAGCTATTTTTCGTATTCTTGTCGAATGAATTTTTTGTAGCTACATTTACACCGATGAACACGCAGGAGCAAGTGGCCAATGTTAGGTATAATACAATGAGCCTAAATAAGCAAAATTAAGACACCTATATCTTTTTAAGACCTTTAAAGAAAATAAAATAAGTAAATAGCTATTTTTCTTATTCTTGTCGAATGAATTTTTTATAGCTACATTTACACCGGCGAACACGCAGGAGCAAGTGGCCAATGTTAAGTACAATACAATGAGCCTAAATAAGCAAAATTAAGACACCTATATCTTTTTAAGACCTTTAAAAAAATAAAATAAGTAAATAGCTATTTTTCTTATTCTTATCGAATGAATTTTTTTTAGCTACATTTACACCGATGAACACGCAGGAACAATTGTTCAATGTTGAGTACAATACAATGAGCCAAAATAAGGAAAATTAAGACACCTATATCCTTTTAAAACCTTTAAAAAAATAAAATAAGTAAATAGCTATTTTTCTTATTCTTGTCGAATGAATTTTTTTTAGCTACATTTACAACGATGAACACGCAGAAGCAATTCCTCAATGTTAACTACAATACAATGAGCCAAAATAAGCCAAATTAAGACACCCGTGTCATATCAAGACCTTTAAAAAAAATAAAATAAGTATATAGCTAATTTTCTTATTCTTGTCGAATGAATTTTTTTTAGCTACATTTACACCGATGAACACGCAGGAGCAATTGCTCAATGTTAAGTACAATACAATGAGCCAAAATAAGCAAAATTTAGACACCCTCATCATATCAAGACCTTTAAAAAAAATAATATAAGTAAATAGCTATTTTTTTTATTCTTGTCGAATGAATTTTTTTAGCAACATTTAAACCGATGAACACGCAGGAGCAATTGCTCAATGTCAAGTACAATACATTGAGCCAAAATAAGCAAAATTAAGACACCTATTTCTTTTTAAAACCTTTAAAAAAATAAAATAAGTAAATAGCTATTTTTCTTATTCTTGTCGAATGAATTTTTTTTAGCTACATTTACACCTATGAACTCGCAGGAGCAATTGCTCGATCTTAAGCACAATACGGTGAGCCAAAATAAGCAAAATAAAGACTCCCATATCATATCAAGACCTTTAAAAAAAAAAAAATAAGTAAATAGCTATTTTTCTGATTCCTGTCGAATGAATTTTTTTAGCTACATTTACACGGATGAACACGCAGGAGCATTTTCTCAATGTTAGGTACAATACAATGAGCCAACATAAGCAAAATTAAGACACCTATATCTTATTAAGACCTTAAAAAAAAGAAAATAACTAAATAGCTATTTTTCTTATTCTTGTCGAATGAATTTTTAGTAGCTACATTTACACGGATGAACACGCAGGAGCATTTGCTCAATGTTAGGTACATTACAATGAGCCAAAATTAGCAAAATTAGGACACCTATATCTTTTAAAGACCTTTAAAAAAATAATATAAGTAAATAGCTATTTTTCTGATTCCTGTCGAATGAATTTTTTTAGCTACATTTACACCGATGAACACGTTGAAGCAACAGCTTAATGTTAAGTACAATGAATTGAGCCAAAATAAGCCAAATTAAGACACCCATATCATTTCAAGACCTTTAAAAAAAAAAATAAGTAAATAGCTATTTTTCTTATTCTTATCGAATGAATTTTTTTTAGCTACATTTACACCGATGAACATGCAGGAGCAATTGCTCAATGTTAGTGCAATACAATGAGGCAAAATAAGCAAAACTAAGACACCCATATCATTTCAAGACCTTTAAAAAAAATAAAATAAGGAAATATCTATTTTTCTTATTCTTGTCGAATGAATTTTTTTTAGCTACATTTACACCTGTTAACTCGCAAGAGCAATTGCTCAATCTTAAGCACAATACGGTGAGCCAAAATAAGCAAAATAAAGACTCCCATATCATATCAAGACCTTTAAAAAAAATAAAATAAGTAAATAGCTATTTTTCTGATTCCTGTCGAATGAATTTTTTGTAGCTACATTTACACCGATGAACACGCAGGAGCAAGTGGCCAATGTTAGGTATAATACAATGAGCCTAAATAAGCAAAATTAAGACACCTATATCTTTTTAAGACCTTTAAAGAAAATAAAATAAGTAAATAGCTATTTTTCTTATTCTTGTCGAATGAATTTTTTATAGCTACATTTACACCGGCGAACACGCAGGAGCAAGTGGCCAATGTTAAGTACAATACAATGAGCCTAAATAAGCAAAATTAAGACACCTATATCTTTTAAAGACCTTTAAAAAAATAAAATAAGTAAATAGCTATTTTTCTTATTCTTATCGAATGAATTTTTTTTAGCTACATTTACACCGATGAACACGCAGGAACAATTGTTCAATGTTGAGTACAATACAATGAGCCAAAATAAGCAAAATTAAGACACCTATATCCTTTTAAAACCTTTAAAAAAATAAAATAAGTAAATAGCTATTTTTCTTATTCTTGTCGAATGAATTTTTTTTAGCTACATTTACAACGATGAACACGCAGAAGCAATTCCTCAATGTTAACTACATTACAATGAGCCAAAATAAGCCAAATTAAGACACCCGTGTCATATCAAGACCTTTAAAAAAAATAAAATAAGTATATAGCTAATTTTCTTATTCTTGTCGAATGAATTTTTTTTAGCTACATTTACACCGATGAACACGCAGGAGCAATTGCTCAATGTTAAGTACAATACAATGAGCCAAAATAAGCAAAATTTAGACACCCTCATCATATCAAGACCTTTAAAAAAAATAATATAAGTAAATAGCTATTTTTTTTATTCTTGTCGAATGAATTTTTTTAGCAACATTTAAACCGATGAACACGCAGGAGCAATTGCTCAATGTCAAGTACAATACATTGAGCCAAAATAAGCAAAATTAAGACACCTATTTCTTTTTAAAACCTTTAAAAAAATAAAATAAGTAAATAGCTATTTTTCTTATTCTTGTCGAATGAATTTTTTTTAGCTACATTTACACCTATGAACTCGCAGGAGCAATTGCTCGATCTTAAGCACAATACGGTGAGCCAAAATAAGCAAAATAAAGACTCCCATATCATATCAAGACCTTTAAAAAAAAAAAAATAAGTAAATAGCTATTTTTCTGATTCCTGTCGAATGAATTTTTTTAGCTACATTTACACGGATGAACACGCAGGAGCATTTTCTCAATGTTAGGTACAATACAATGAGCCAACATAAGCAAAATTAAGACACCTATATCTTATTAAGACCTTAAAAAAAAGAAAATAACTAAATAGCTATTTTTCTTATTCTTGTCGAATGAATTTTTAGTAGCTACATTTACACGGATGAACATGCAGGAGCATTTGCTCAATGTTAGGTACATTACAATGAGCCAAAATTAGCAAAATTAGGACACCTATATCTTTTAAAGACCTTTAAAAAAATAATATAAGTAAATAGCTATTTTTCTGATTCCTGTCGAATGAATTTTTTTAGCTACATTTACACCGATGAACACGTTGAAGCAACAGCTTAATGTTAAGTACAATGAATTGAGCCAAAATAAGCCAAATTAAGACACCCATATCATTTCAAGACCTTTAAAAAAAAAAAATAAGTAAATAGCTATTTTTCTTATTCTTATCGAATGAATTTTTTTTAGCTACATTTACACCGATGAACATGCAGGAGCAATTGCTCAATGTTAGTGCAATACAATGAGGCAAAATAAGCAAAATTAAGACACCCATATCATTTCAAGACCTTTAAAAAAAATAAAATAAGGAAATATCTATTTTTCTTATTCTTGTCGAATGAATTTTTTTTAGCTACATTTACACCTGTTAACTCGCAAGAGCAATTGCTCAATCTTAAGCACAATACGGTGAGCCAAAATGAGCAAAATAAAGACTCCCATATCATATCAAGACCTTTAAAAAAAATAAAATAAGTAAATAGCTATTTTTCTGATTCCTGTCGAATGAATTTTTTTTAGCTACATTTACACCTTTGAACACGCAAAAGCAACTGTTCAATGTTACGCACAATACAATGAGCCAAAATAAGCAAAATTAAGACACCTATATCTTTTGAAGACCTTAAAAAAAATTAAATAAGTAAATAGCTATTTTTCTGATTCCTGTCGAATGAATTTTTTTTAGCTACATTTACACCTTTGAACACGCAAAAGCAACTGTTCAATGTTACGCACAATACAATGAGCCAAAATAAGCAAAATTAAGACACCTATATCTTTTGAAGACCTTAAAAAAAATTAAATAAGTAAATAGCTATTTTTCTGATTCCTGTCGAATGAATTTTTTTTAGCTACATTTACACCGATGAACACGCAGGAGCAATTGGTCAATATTAAATACAATACAGTGAGCCTAAATAACCAAAATTAAGACACCTATATCTTTTTAAGACCTTTAAAAAAAAAAAATAAGTATATAGCTATTTTTCGTATTCTTGTCGAATGAATTTTTTGTAGCTACATTTACACCGATGAACACGCTGGAGCAATAGCCTAATGTTAGATACAGTACAATGAGCCAAAATAAGCAAAATTAAGACACCTATATCTTTTTAAAACCTTTATAAAAATAAAATAAGTAATTAGCTATTTTTCGTATTCTTGCCGTTTGAATTTTTTCAAGCTACATTTACACCGATGAACACGCAGGAGCAATTTCTCAATGTTAAGTACAATACAATGAGCCAAAATAAGCAAAATAAAGACACCTATATTTTTTTAAAACCTTTAAAAAAAATAAAATAAGTAAATAGCTATTTTTCTTATTCTTGTCGAATGAATTTTTTTTAGCTACATTTACACCGATGAACACGCAGGAACAATTGCTCAATGTTAAGTACAATACAATGAGCCAAAATAAGCCAAATTAAGACACCCGTGTCATATCAAGACCTTTAAAAAAATAAAATAAGTATATAGCTATTTTTCGTATTCTTGTCGAATGAATTTTTTGTAGCTACATTTACACCGATGTACAAGCAGGAGCAAGTGGTCAATGTTAAGTACAATACAATGAGCCTAAATAAGCAAAACTAAGACACCTATATCTTTTAAAGACCTTTAAAAAAAATAAAATAAGTAAATAGCTATTTTTCTTATTCTTGTCGAATGAATTTTTTTTAGCTACATTTACACCGATGAACACGCAGGAGCAATTGCTCAATGTTAAGTACAATACAATGAGCCACAATAAGCAAAATTAAGACACCCTTATGATATCAAGACCTTTAAAAAAAATAAAATAAGTAAATAGCTATTTTTTTTATTCTTGTCGAATGAATTTTTTTTAGCATTATTTAAACCGATGAACACGCAGGAGCAATTGCTCAATGTCAAGTACAATACAATGAGCCAAAATAAGCAAAATTAAGACACCTATATCTTTTTAAAACCTTTAAAAAAATAAAATAAGTAAATAGCTATTTTTCTTATTCTTGTCGAATGAATTTTTTTTAGCCACATTTACACCGATGAACACGCAAGAGCAATTGCGCAATGTTAAATACAATACAATGAATCTAAATAAGCCAAATTAAGACACCCGTGTCATATCAAGACCTTTAAAAAAAATTAAATAAGTATATAGCTATTTTTCGTATTCTTGTCGAATGAATTTTTTGTAGCTACATTTACACCGATGAACACGCAGGAGCAAGTGGCCAATGTTAGGTATAATACAATGAGCCTAAATAAGCAAAATTAAGACACCTATATCTTTTTAAGACCTTTAAAGAAAATAAAATAAGTAAATAGCTATTTTTCTTATTCTTGTCGAATGAATTTTTTATAGCTACATTTACACCGGCGAACACGCAGGAGCAAGTGGCCAATGTTAAGTACAATACAATGAGCTTAAATAAGCAAAATTAAGACACCTATATCTTTTTAAGACCTTTAAAAAAATAAAATAAGTAAATAGCTATTTTTCTTATTCTTATCGAATGAATTTTTTTTAGCTACATTTACACCGATGAACACGCAGGAACAATTGTTCAATGTTGAGTACAATACAATGAGCCAAAATAAGGAAAATTAAGACACCTATATCCTTTTAAAACCTTTAAAAAAATAAAATAAGTAAATAGCTATTTTTCTTATTCTTGTCGAATGAATTTTTTTTAGCTACATTTACAACGATGAACACGCAGAAGCAATTCCTCAATGTTAACTACAATACAATGAGCCAAAATAAGCCAAATTAAGACACCCGTGTCATATCAAGACCTTTAAAAAAAATAAAATAAGTATATAGCTAATTTTCTTATTCTTGTCGAATGAATTTTTTTTAGCTACATTTACACCGATGAACACGCAGGAGCAATTGCTCAATGTTAAGTACAATACAATGAGCCAAAATAAGCAAAATTTAGACACCCTCATCATATCAAGACCTTTAAAAAAAATAATATAAGTAAATAGCTATTTTTTTTATTCTTGTCGAATGAATTTTTTTAGCAACATTTAAACCGATGAACACGCAGGAGCAATTGCTCAATGTCAAGTACAATACATTGAGCCAAAATAAGCAAAATTAAGACACCTATTTCTTTTTAAAACCTTTAAAAAAATAAAATAAGTAAATAGCTATTTTTCTTATTCTTGTCGAATGAATTTTTTTTAGCTACATTTACACCTATGAACTCGCAGGAGCAATTGCTCGATCTTAAGCACAATACGGTGAGCCAAAATAAGCAAAATAAAGACTCCCATATCATATCAAGACCTTAAAAAAAAAAAAATAAGTAAATAGCTATTTTTCTGATTCCTGTCGAATGAATTTTTTTAGCTACATTTACACGGATGAACACGCAGGAGCATTTTCTCAATGTTAGGTACAATACAATGAGCCAACATAAGCAAAATTAAGACACCTATATCTTATTAAGACCTTAAAAAAAAGAAAATAACTAAATAGCTATTTTTCTTATTCTTGTCGAATGAATTTTTAGTAGCTACATTTACACGGATGAACACGCAGGAGCATTTGCTCAATGTTAGGTACATTACAATGAGCCAAAATTAGCAAAATTAGGACACCTATATCTTTTAAAGACCTTTAAAAAAATAATATAAGTAAATAGCTATTTTTCTGATTCCTGTCGAATGAATTTTTTTAGCTACATTTACACCGATGAACACGTTGAAGCAACAGCTTAATGTTAAGTACAATGAATTGAGCCAAAATAAGCCAAATTAAGACACCCATATCATTTCAAGACCTTTAAAAAAAAAAATAAGTAAATAGCTATTTTTCTTATTCTTATCGAATGAATTTTTTTTAGCTACATTTACACCGATGAACATGCAGGAGCAATTGCTCAATGTTAGTGCAATACAATGAGGCAAAATAAGCAAAACTAAGACACCCATATCATTTCAAGACCTTTAAAAAAAATAAAATAAGGAAATATCTATTTTTCTTATTCTTGTCGAATGAATTTTTTTTAGCTACATTTACACCTGTTAACTCGCAAGAGCAATTGCTCAATCTTAAGCACAATACGATGAGCCAAAATAAGCAAAATAAAGACTCCCATATCATATCAAGACCTTTAAAAAAAATAAAATAAGTAAATAGCTATTTTTCTGATTCCTGTCGAATGAATTTTTTGTAGCTACATTTACACCGATGAACACGCAGGAGCAAGTGGCCAATGTTAGGTATAATACAATGAGCCTAAATAAGCAAAATTAAGACACCTATATCTTTTTAAGACCTTTAAAGAAAATAAAATAAGTAAATAGCTATTTTTCTTATTCTTGTCGAATGAATTTTTTATAGCTACATTTACACCGGCGAACACGCAGGAGCAAGTGGCCAATGTTAAGTACAATACAATGAGCCTAAATAAGCAAAATTAAGACACCTATATCTTTTAAAGACCTTTAAAAAAATAAAATAAGTAAATAGCTATTTTTCTTATTCTTATCGAATGAATTTTTTTTAGCTACATTTACACCGATGAACACGCAGGAACAATTGTTCAATGTTGAGTACAATACAATGAGCCAAAATAAGCAAAATTAAGACACCTATATCCTTTTAAAACCTTTAAAAAAATAAAATAAGTAAATAGCTATTTTTCTTATTCTTGTCGAATGAATTTTTTTTAGCTACATTTACAACGATGAACACGCAGAAGCAATTCCTCAATGTTAACTACATTACAATGAGCCAAAATAAGCCAAATTAAGACACCCGTGTCATATCAAGACCTTTAAAAAAAATAAAATAAGTATATAGCTAATTTTCTTATTCTTGTCGAATGAATTTTTTTTAGCTACATTTACACCGATGAACACGCAGGAGCAATTGCTCAATGTTAAGTACAATACAATGAGCCAAAATAAGCAAAATTTAGACACCCTCATCATATCAAGACCTTTAAAAAAAATAATATAAGTAAATAGCTATTTTTTTTATTCTTGTCGAATGAATTTTTTTAGCAACATTTAAACCGATGAACACGCAGGAGCAATTGCTCAATGTCAAGTACAATACATTGAGCCAAAATAAGCAAAATTAAGACACCTATTTCTTTTTAAAACCTTTAAAAAAATAAAATAAGTAAATAGCTATTTTTCTTATTCTTGTCGAATGAATTTTTTTTAGCTACATTTACACCTATGAACTCGCAGGAGCAATTGCTCGATCTTAAGCACAATACGGTGAGCCAAAATAAGCAAAATAAAGACTCCCATATCATATCAAGACCTTTAAAAAAAAAAAAATAAGTAAATAGCTATTTTTCTGATTCCTGTCGAATGAATTTTTTTAGCTACATTTACACGGATGAACACGCAGGAGCATTTTCTCAATGTTAGGTACAATACAATGAGCCAACATAAGCAAAATTAAGACACCTATATCTTATTAAGACCTTAAAAAAAAGAAAATAACTAAATAGCTATTTTTCTTATTCTTGTCGAATGAATTTTTAGTAGCTACATTTACACGGATGAACACGCAGGAGCATTTGCTCAATGTTAGGTACATTACAATGAGCCAAAATTAGCAAAATTAGGACACCTATATCTTTTAAAGACCTTTAAAAAAATAATATAAGTAAATAGCTATTTTTCTGATTCCTGTCGAATGAATTTTTTTAGCTACATTTACACCGATGAACACGTTGAAGCAACAGCTTAATGTTAAGTACAATGAATTGAGCCAAAATAAGCCAAATTAAGACACCCATATCATTTCAAGACCTTTAAAAAAAAAAAATAAGTAAATAGCTATTTTTCTTATTCTTATCGAATGAATTTTTTTTAGCTACATTTACACCGATGAACATGCAGGAGCAATTGCTCAATGTTAGTGCAATACAATGAGGCAAAATAAGCAAAATTAAGACACCCATATCATTTCAAGACCTTTAAAAAAAATAAAATAAGGAAATATCTATTTTTCTTATTCTTGTCGAATGAATTTTTTTTAGCTACATTTACACCTGTTAACTCGCAAGAGCAATTGTTCAATCTTAAGCACAATACGGTGAGCCAAAATGAGCAAAATAAAGACTCCCATATCATATCAAGACCTTTAAAAAAAATAAAATAAGTAAATAGCTATTTTTCTGATTCCTGTCGAATGAATTTTTTTTAGCTACATTTACACCTTTGAACACGCAAAAGCAACTGTTCAATGTTACGCACAATACAATGAGCCAAAATAAGCAAAATTAAGACACCTATATCTTTTGAAGACCTTAAAAAAAATTAAATAAGTAAATAGCTATTTTTCTGATTCCTGTCGAATGAATTTTTTTTAGCTACATTTACACCTTTGAACACGCAAAAGCAACTGTTCAATGTTACGAACAATACAGTGAGCCAAAATAAGCAAAATTAAGACACCCATATCATTTCAAGACCTTTAAAAAAAAAAAAATAAGTAAATAGCTATTTTTCTTATTCATGTCAAATGAATTTTTTTTAGCTACTATTACACCGAAGAACACGCAGGAGCAATTGCTTAATGTTAGGTACAATATAGTTAGCCGAAATAAACAAAATTATGACACCCATATCATATTAAAACCTTTAAAAAAAATAAAATAAGTATATAGCTATTTTTCGTATTCTTGGCGAATGAATTTTTTTCAGCTACATTTACACGGATGAACATGCAGGAGCAATAGTTAAATGTTAAGTACAATACAATGAGCCAAAATAAGAAAAATTAAGACACCCGTGTTATATCAAGACCTTAAAAAAAATAAAATAAGTATATAGCTATTTTTCTGATTCCTGTCGAATAAATTTTTTTTAGCTCCATTTACACCGATGAACACGCAGGAGCAATTGGTCAATATTAAATACAATACAGTGAGCCTAAATAACCAAAATTAAGACACCTATATCTTTTTAAGACCTTTAAAAAAAGAAAATAAAGAAATAGCTATTTTTCTTATTCTTGTCGAATGAATTTTTTGTAGCTAAATTTACACCGACGAACACGCAGGAGCAATTGCTCAATGTTAGGTGCAATACAGTGAGCCAACATAAGCAAAATTAAGACACCTATATCTTTTTAAGACCTTTAAAAAAAAAATAACTAAATTGCTATTTTTCTTATTCTTGTCTTGTGAATTTTTAGTAGCTACATTTACACCGATGAACACGCAGGAGCATTTGCCCAATGTTAGGTACAATACAATGAGCCAAAATAAGTAAAATTAGGACACCTATATCTTTTAAAGACCTTTAAAGAAAATAAAATAAGTAAATAGCTATTTTTCTTATTCTTGTCGAATGAATTTTTTATAGCTACATTTACACCGGCGAACACGCAGGAGCAAGTGGCCAATGTTAAGTACAATACAATGAGCCTAAATAAGCAAAATTAAGACACCTATATCTTTTAAAGACCTTTAAAAAAATAAAATAAGTAAATAGCTATTTTTCTTATTCTTATCGAATGAATTTTTTTTAGCTACATTTACACCGATGAACACGCAGGAACAATTGTTCAATGTTGAGTACAATACAATGAGCCAAAATAAGCAAAATTAAGACACCTATATCCTTTTAAAACCTTTAAAAAAATAAAATAAGTAAATAGCTATTTTTCTTATTCTTGTCGAATGAATTTTTTTTAGCTACATTTACAACGATGAACACGCAGAAGCAATTCCTCAATGTTAACTACATTACAATGAGCCAAAATAAGCCAAATTAAGACACCCGTGTCATATCAAGACCTTTAAAAAAAATAAAATAAGTATATAGCTAATTTTCTTATTCTTGTCGAATGAATTTTTTTTAGCTACATTTACACCGATGAACACGCAGGAGCAATTGCTCAATGTTAAGTACAATACAATGAGCCAAAATAAGCAAAATTTAGACACCCTCATCATATCAAGACCTTTAAAAAAAATAATATAAGTAAATAGCTATTTTTTTTATTCTTGTCGAATGAATTTTTTTAGCAACATTTAAACCGATGAACACGCAGGAGCAATTGCTCAATGTCAAGTACAATACATTGAGCCAAAATAAGCAAAATTAAGACACCTATTTCTTTTTAAAACCTTTAAAAAAATAAAATAAGTAAATAGCTATTTTTCTTATTCTTGTCGAATGAATTTTTTTTAGCTACATTTACACCTATGAACTCGCAGGAGCAATTGCTCGATCTTAAGCACAATACGGTGAGCCAAAATAAGCAAAATAAAGACTCCCATATCATATCAAGACCTTTAAAAAAAAAAAAATAAGTAAATAGCTATTTTTCTGATTCCTGTCGAATGAATTTTTTTAGCTACATTTACACGGATGAACACGCAGGAGCATTTTCTCAATGTTAGGTACAATACAATGAGCCAACATAAGCAAAATTAAGACACCTATATCTTATTAAGACCTTAAAAAAAAGAAAATAACTAAATAGCTATTTTTCTTATTCTTGTCGAATGAATTTTTAGTAGCTACATTTACACGGATGAACACGCAGGAGCATTTGCTCAATGTTAGGTACATTACAATGAGCCAAAATTAGCAAAATTAGGACACCTATATCTTTTAAAGACCTTTAAAAAAATAATATAAGTAAATAGCTATTTTTCTGATTCCTGTCGAATGAATTTTTTTAGCTACATTTACACCGATGAACACGTTGAAGCAACAGCTTAATGTTAAGTACAATGAATTGAGCCAAAATAAGCCAAATTAAGACACCCATATCATTTCAAGACCTTTAAAAAAAAAAAATAAGTAAATAGCTATTTTTCTTATTCTTATCGAATGAATTTTTTTTAGCTACATTTACACCGATGAACATGCAGGAGCAATTGCTCAATGTTAGTGCAATACAATGAGGCAAAATAAGCAAAATTAAGACACCCATATCATTTCAAGACCTTTAAAAAAAATAAAATAAGGAAATATCTATTTTTCTTATTCTTGTCGAATGAATTTTTTTTAGCTACATTTACACCTGTTAACTCGCAAGAGCAATTGCTCAATCTTAAGCACAATACGGTGAGCCAAAATGAGCAAAATAAAGACTCCCATATCATATCAAGACCTTTAAAAAAAATAAAATAAGTAAATAGCTATTTTTCTGATTCCTGTCGAATGAATTTTTTTTAGCTACATTTACACCTTTGAACACGCAAAAGCAACTGTTCAATGTTACGCACAATACAATGAGCCAAAATAAGCAAAATTAAGACACCTATATCTTTTGAAGACCTTAAAAAAAATTAAATAAGTAAATAGCTATTTTTCTGATTCCTGTCGAATGAATTTTTTTTAGCTACATTTACACCTTTGAACACGCAAAAGCAACTGTTCAATGTTACGAACAATACAGTGAGCCAAAATAAGCAAAATTAAGACACCCATATCATTTCAAGACCTTTAAAAAAAAAAAAATAAGTAAATAGCTATTTTTCTTATTCATGTCAAATGAATTTTTTTTAGCTACTATTACACCGAAGAACACGCAGGAGCAATTGCTTAATGTTAGGTACAATATAGTTAGCCGAAATAAACAAAATTATGACACCCATATCATATTAAAACCTTTAAAAAAAATAAAATAAGTATATAGCTATTTTTCGTATTCTTGGCGAATGAATTTTTTTCAGCTACATTTACACGGATGAACATGCAGGAGCAATAGTTAAATGTTAAGTACAATACAATGAGCCAAAATAAGAAAAATTAAGACACCCGTGTTATATCAAGACCTTAAAAAAAATAAAATAAGTATATAGCTATTTTTCTGATTCCTGTCGAATAAATTTTTTTTAGCTCCATTTACACCGATGAACACGCAGGAGCAATTGGTCAATATTAAATACAATACAGTGAGCCTAAATAACCAAAATTAAGACACCTATATCTTTTTAAGACCTTTAAAAAAAGAAAATAAAGAAATAGCTATTTTTCTTATTCTTGTCGAATGAATTTTTTGTAGCTAAATTTACACCGACGAACACGCAGGAGCAATTGCTCAATGTTAGGTGCAATACAGTGAGCCAACATAAGCAAAATTAAGACACCTATATCTTTTTAAGACCTTTAAAAAAAAAATAACTAAATTGCTATTTTTCTTATTCTTGTCTTGTGAATTTTTAGTAGCTACATTTACACCGATGAACACGCAGGAGCATTTGCCCAATGTTAGGTACAATACAATGAGCCAAAATAAGTAAAATTAGGACACCTATATCTTTTAAAGACCTTTAAAAAAATAAAATAAGTAAATAGCTATTTTTCTGATTCCTGTCGAATGAATTTTTTTTAGCTACATTTACAACGATGAACTCGCAGGAGCAATTGCTCGATCTTAAGCATAATACGGTGAGCCAAAATAAGCAAAATAAAGACTCCCATATCATATCAAGACCTTTAAAAAAAATAAAATAAGTAAATAGCTATTTTTCTTATTCTTGTCGAATGAATTTTTTGTAGCTACATTTACACCTATGAACTCGCAGGAGCAATTGCTCGATCTTAAGTACAATACGTTGAGCCAAAATAAGCAAAAAAAAGACTCCCATATCATATCAAGACCTTTAAAAAAAATAAAATAAGTAAATAGCTATTTTTCTGATTCCTGTCGAATGAATTTTTTTTAGCTACATTTACACCGATGAACATGCAGGAGCAAGTGGCCAATGTTAAGTATAATACAATGAGCCTAAATAAGCAAAATTAAGACACCTATATCTTTTTAAGACCTTTAAAGAAAATAAAATAAGTAAATAGTTATTTTTCTTATTCTTGTCGAATGAATTTTTTATAGCTACATTTACACCGGCGAACACGCAGGAGCAAGTGGCCAATGTTAAGTACAATACAATGAGCCAAAATAAGCAAAATTAAGACACCTATATCTTTTTAAAACCTTTAAAAAAATAAAATAAGTAAATAGCTATTTTTCTTATTCTTGTCGAATGAATTTTTTTTAGCTACATTTACACCGATGAACACGCAGGAGCAAGTGGTCAATGTTAAGTACAATACAGTGAGCCTTAATAAGCAAAATTAAGACACCTATATCTTTTTAAGACCTTTAAAAAAAAAAATAAGTAAATAGCTGTTTTTCATATTCTTGTCGAATGAATTTTTTTTAGCTACATTTACACGGATGAACACGCAGGAGCAAGTGGTCAATGTTAAGTACAATACAGTGAGCCTAAATAAGCAAAATTAAGACACTCATATCATATCAAGACCTTTAAAAAAAAAAAATAAGTATATAGCTATTTTTCGTATTCTTGTCGAATGAATTTTTTGTAGCTACATTTACACCGATGAACACGCAGAAGCAATTCCTCAACCCGCGCTATGTGCTTTTTGATTGTAGTATGTAGCTCTGGCTTGCTAGCATGCTGTTTGCTTGTTTGCTTGGGGGGAGGCATGCTATGGTCGGACCTTGTCGTGGTGCGTGGGCTTAAGCTGGATGCTGGTGATCTATCACCAGGACCTGGCGAACTAAGAAAAAGCACAACTCTTTCCCTCCCCTATCCCATCCTCACCACCTCCTTACTCACCTTCCCAACCTCCACCTTGCTTCCCCATAGTTTGAGACATCTATAAAATGTCTCCGCCCATGGCTCTCCCCGCATGGGTGACACGGAGACCATGTCTGAAGGCTGTGCTGGTAGGTTGAGGGTCTTTACCCAACACGCCACTTTGCCTGTCGGAGGATATGGTGAACCGCGAACGGAGCTGGCAACTCCTGTTCAGGGGAAACACCTCTATTCTTCGGAATGAGGAGATAGCAGGTTCCAGACGTGCGAGTAGGTCTACTGAAGGTGGAAAACTCTAGATTTTGGAACGATCTAGAGTCAGACTGCTGGATGGACGATTGAAGCGTACGTCAGGGGCTACGGAGAGCCAGGTCGCGGGAGGACGAAGTAGTCTGGCCTGATGTGCCTCACCCGTGGTGAGAACGCTGCCTGGAACCCTAGAAGGGGCAAAAACCCTCTAATTTATAACATGGATACCTTAAATTCTGTTGAAATGGAGCATGATAGTATGGTGACTGCGGAAGCTCAAGCAATTGAGCAGGCTGTCAGTGGACCTACTATCATAGCGGAAGAGTCCCCAGGTACTTCCGGTAAAGAGACCGGAAAACAGACTGAGGGAACAGCCCTTGTAGTATTGCAAGGAAAATCTGTTGTTGGCACAACGGAAAAACTAAAACGACTTAGCCTGAACGCAAAACCAAAGCGAGACAGCAAGTGGTTTAAAGAAAGGAAAGAGAGGACGAAACAGAGGAAGATCCTAGAGGGAACGTGGACTGAAACGAAGCCCGGTAGGATTCCTCTGAGCCTCCCAAACCCTCCACAGACGGTCAGGTCGGTCGTAACGGAGACTTTAGCTGATACGACAAAACGGCGCAGGTCAGAGTTTAGTACTCCGTCGACTTCCGAAAGACCAGCAGTGAAGAGAGTTAGAGAAGAGGGACAGCCTAGGCTGTTACCTCTTAACTACTCCGAGGCTACCTCGGCTATAAAGATGGCTGTTTATCCAGACAGTTATCCTAAGTCGGGGTTTACTGAAAAGGTCTTCACGGAGCTGCAGGCTATGCTCCTGGCCAAGGTGAAGCCAATGGCTTCAGGCGAGCTCCCTCTATTTAGAGACTGCAGGCTCGAGTCAGGCTTGGCTGTGTTCACATGTGTGAACAATGAGACAAAGGCTTGGCTCGAGGGAGCAGTTCTCGAAGGGAGGGAATGGGGGGGTCATAGTCTGGAGTGCGGTGAAGCCAGAAAGGTACTCAACCTTACCAAGGTCTTGCTAAGACTGCCGGCTGTTCATAGCAGCAGCAGTGTTGGTGTGATCTTTACAAATCTTGGTTTATATAACAAGATAAATACAGAGGACTGGAGGATCTTGAACTGTAGCAAAAATGAAAGAGGGGTGACCATAGTTGCTACAGTTACCGAAAGAGACCTTGCAGTTCTCAAAGAAAAACAATTGAAACTGTACCTGGGCTTTGGACAGTATCAAGTTAAAGTACTGGGAAAGCGAACGGCTGACTTGAAGGGAGATGAAATTTCTTCAGATAAACCTCCAACATAAGAGGTTAGCCGTTGCGAATCTTATGAGGAAGCTACAAGCCAGTCACTACGATGTGGTTCTTATACAAGAACCATGGGTAGTGAGAGGCAGGGTAGCAGGCCTTAATACTAATGGAGGAAAGCTAATATACAGCACAAACTGTACGGTAGCAGAGCCTCCAAGAGCTTGTTTAATAATAAACAAAAACTTGAAATTTTTACTGTTGCAAGAATACTGTACCAGAGATCTTGTAGCAATTAAGGTCAAGACTTCGGATAGGGAAGTAACAATAGCTTCTGCCTATTTTCCGCACAACTCTGATGGCTTACCCCCTACGGAAGAAGCAAAGAGGCTAATCATCGCAACCAGAAGCAGAGGAGAACAGCTAATTCTTGGATGCGATGCCAATTCACATCACACAGTCTGGGGAAGTACAGACTGTAACAAGAGAGGTGAGTCATTACTTGAATTTATTTTATGTAATAACCTAGCTGTTATGAATGTAGGAAACAAACCAACATTTATAACGGCTGTAAGGCGTGAGGTACTAGATGTAACCCTGTGCACCATGCAGATTGCTTCTCTGGTGGAAGACTGGAGTGTGCTGGAGCAGCCATCTATGGCAGACCACCAGTACATTGGTTTTTCCATTGGAGAGGGGGGTGAGATGCATGAGAGTACATTTAGAGATCCAAACAAAACCAACTGGAATAGTTATCGAGATGATCTAAAGAACCAGTTGAAAGTAACTCCATTAGAGAGTCTAAACTCATATGAAGATCTTGATATAAGAGTGGAACTCTTACAGAATGCTATCATGAAATCATATGAGAAAAACTGCCTGCCAAAGACCGTTAAAACAAAGAGAGAGGTGAGATGGTGGAACGAGGAACTCAGTGGACTGAGGAAACAGGTGAGAAGGCAGTTTGTTATCGCAAGAAGAACAAACTGTTGGGCCAGTTATCACAGTCTATTGACAATCTATAATAAAAAGATTCGTGCGGCTAAAAGGACTTCGTGGAATAGGCACTGTGAAGCGGTAAACTCTACTGCAGAAGTAGCCAGATTACACAGAATCCTTAAAAGCAGCCACTGCAACCCTGTAGGTACAGTTCGGAGACCAGATGGGGGCCAGACAACATCTGGAGAAGAAACATTAAGTGTACTACTAGAATGTCATTTTCCAGAATCAAAAAATTTGAAAGACGCAAATCTGGCTGAATATGAGAGAGCTAGAAGGTGCGACTGGAACTATGCTAGGCGGGTTATAACTCAACATCATGTTAGATGGGCGATTAACTCGTTTCAGCCAATGAAAGCCCCGGGACTGGATGGTATATTTCCTAGACTTCTTCAAGAGGGAAGAGAAATAATTATTCCAGTCCTGACGGACATATACATATCAAGTCTAGCACTAGGATATGTCCCCAAGGCATGGGTCAGAGCGAAAGTGATCTTTATTCCTAAACCGGGTAAAAAGTCATATGCGGAAGCAAGTTCGTATAGACCAATATGCCTTAATTCATTCATGCTTAAAACTATGGAAAAAATTCTTGATAAAGAAATAAGAAAAATCTTGAAGAGGAACAATGATCTTCATGAAAATCAATTTGCATACAGACCAGGAAGATCAACTGAGGCTGCACTACACATGCTAGTCAGCAAGGTTGAAAAATCCTTGGAATGTAAAGAAATTGCTCTTGCAACATTCATGGACATAGAGGGTGCCTTCAACAACACTACCTATAGCTCAATGATAAGAGCAGTTAGGGAAGCTGGAGTTAAAGGTACAACTTGTCGATGGATAAAAAATATGCTCTATCGTAGAGAACTACAGGCCTCGTTGTTTGATACCGAGAAGGTAGTGTTGGCGACCAAAGGATGCGCTCAGGGGGGTGTTCTCTCACCTCTACTGTGGAATCTGGTGGCCGATAGACTTTTGGTAACTCTGAATGGGGAGGGACTGTACACACAAGCCTTTGCGGATGACTTTGTCATAGTGGTGGTGGGTAAATTCATCGCTACTGTGATGGAACTAATGCAAAGAGCTATTAAAATAGTAGAGAATTGGTGTCTGGAAGAATCCCTTAGAGTTAATCCTGCCAAAACTCACATTATCCCATTCACTCGCCAACAAAGGGTGAGTGATAGGGAACCTCCAATACTATTTGGAGAACAACTCAAATGGGCGAAGGAAGTCAAGTATTTGGGGGTCACTTTAGACCGGACTCTTACTTGGAATGCCCATCTAAAGTCTAGAGTAATCCAAGCGAAAAACTGCATGTTTGCATGCAGGAGAGAGATTGGGAAAACTTGGGGGATAAGGCCTAGAATGACTTACTGGCTATATACGGCTGTCATAAGGCCTATAATCTCATATGCTGCTGTAGTTTGGTGGCAGAAGGCAAATCAAACCACAGCGAAATTAACACTAAATAGTGTGCAGAGGTTGGCTTGCATAGGAATAACAGGTGCAATGTCTACCACTCCCACTGACGCCCTAGATACCCTTCTGGATCTCCCATCATTAAATTTATTTATTATGGGGCAGGCCAGAATGAGTGCGTACAGATTGGAGCAAGGAGGACTCTGGGAAAATTCCCTCAGAGGACACTGTGCTATAAAAAACTCAATTACTGAGGAAGGCATTAGTATGCCATCTGATCAGATGTTGCCTGAATATGACTTTAGGAGGCCCTTCGAATCCAGAATCTTAACTCGAGAAAGCTGGACGGAGGGTACGCTGAGCCAGGAGGCTGGCACACTGGTATGGTTTACTGATGGCTCTAAGACAGCAAATGGTACGGGTGCGGGAATTAACGGGGTGAACCCAGTTAAGTCCATCAGCATAAGCCTGGGAAAATTTTGCACGGTTTTTCAGGCTGAAGTCTGTGCCATTGCTGAGTGCTTAAGGGAAATTCTGAGAATGGAATATGAGAATAAGACCATTCACATTTTTTCTGATAGCCAGGCAGCTATTAAAGCTCTGGATTCTTACTGTACTAAATCAAAGTTAGTACGGGATTGTAAACAGCTCCTACTCAGAGTAAGTAAAAATAATAAACTTAAGTTGGAGTGGGTGCCGGGACACTCTGGAGTAGAGGGAAATGAACGAGCCGATGCATTAGCAAATATAGGTTCGGACTCAATATTTGTTGGACCAGAGCCAACCTGTGGTATATCCTATGGAAGTGTACGCACTATAGTTGACAGATGGATCCAGACCAAGAAAATTGAATCCTGGCACAATATGACAGAAAAACGAAGTCTAAAAAGACTTGGAATAAAACCATCAAAAAAACTTACCCAAAATTTGCTATTACTTGGCAGATTAGAAATAAGGAATATTGTTGGTTTGCTCACAGGGCACTGCCACCTAAGGCATCATCTGTATAAACTCAAAGTCCACACGGGCAGTAGAGAATGTAGATGGTGTGAAATGGAGGACGAAACAGCAGAGCACGTTCTCTTAGAATGTGAAGCTCTGGCCAAAAACCGTTTCAGGATACTGGGAATACCAGGGTCAGAAACGAAGACGATTCGTGAAGATCCAGTAGGAAAAACCCGCTCTTTCATCAAGAAAGTGGGTATATTCCAGACATGAATCTCCATGACAAAGCGGCTGCAATAGATCTCAAAGGTCGACGCAACGAACCTTACCTTAAGGAGGCACCGCAAAAAAAAAAAAAAAAAAAAAAAAAAAAAAACACCGATGAACACGCTGGAGCAATTGCCTAATGTTAGACACAGTACAATGAGCCAAAATAAGCAAAATTAAGACACCTATATCTATTTAAAACCTTTAAAAAAAATAAAATAAGTAATTAGCTATTTTTCGTATTCTTGCCGTTTGAATTTTTTGTAGCTACATTTACACCGATGAACACGCTGGAGCAATTGCCTAATGTTAGATACAGTACAATGAGCCAAAATAAGCAAAATTAAGACACCTATATCTTTTTAAAACCTTTAAAAAAAATAAAATAAGTAAATAGCTATTTTTCGTATTCTTGTCGAATGAATTTTTTGTAGCTACATTTACACCGATGAACACGCTGGAGCAATTGCCTAATGTTAGATACAGTACAATGAGGCAAAATAAGCAAAATTTAGACACCTATATCTTTTTAAAACCTTTAAAAAAAATAAAATAAGTAATTAGCTATTTTTCGTATTCTTTCCGTATGAATTTTTTTAAGCTACATTTACACCGATGAACACGCAGGAGCAATTGCTCAATGTTAAGTACAATAGATTGAGCCAAAATAAGCAAAATAAAGACACCTATATCTTTTTAAAACCTTTAAAAAAAATAAAATAAGTAAATAGCTATTTTTCTTATTCTTGTCGAACGAATTTTTTTTAGCTACATTTACACCGATGAACACGCAGGAGCAATTGCTCAATGTTAAGTACAATACAATGAGCCAAAATAAGCAAAATAAAGACACTCATATCATATCAAGACCTTTAAAAAAAAAATAAGTATATAGCTATTTTTCGTATTCTTGTCGAATGAATTTTTTGTAGCTACATTTACACCGATGAACACGCTGGAGCAATTGCCTAATGTTAGATACAGTACAATGAGCCAAAATAACCAAAATTAAGACACCTATATCTTTTAAAAACCTTTAAAAAAAATAAAAAAAGTAATTAGCTATTTTTCGTATTCTTGCCGTATGAATTTTTTTAAGCTTCATTTACACCGATGAACACGCAAGAGCAATTGCTGAATGTTAAGTACAATACATTGAGCCAAAATAAGCAAAATAAAGACACCTATATCTTTTTAAAACCTTTAAAAAAAATAAAATAAGTAAATAGCTATTTTTCTTATTCTTGTCGAATGAATTTTTTTTAGCCACATTTACACCGATGAACACGCAAGAACAATTGCTCAATGTTAAGTACAATACAATGAGCCAAAATAAGCAAAATTAAGACACCTATATCTTTTTAAAACCTTTAAAAAAAATAAAATAAGTAAATAGCTATTTTTCTTATTCTTGTCGAATGAATTTTTTTTAGCTACATTTACACCGATGAACACGCAGGAGCAATTGCTCAATGTTAAGTGCAATACAGTGAGCCAAAATAAGCAAAATTAAGACACTCATATCATATCAAGACCTTTAAAAAAAAAAATAAGTATATAGCTATTTTTCGTATTCTTGTCGAATGAATTTTTTGTAGCTACATTTACACCGATGAACACGCTGGAGCAATTGCATAATGTTAGATACAATACAATGAGCCAAAAAAAGCAAAATTAAGACACCTATATCTTTTTAATACCTTTAAAAAAAATAAAATAAGTAATTAGCTGTTTTTCGTATTCTTGCCGTATGAATTTTTTTAAGCTATATTTACACCGATGAACACGCAGGAGCAATTGCTCAATGTTATGTACAATACATTGAGCCAAAATAAGCAAAATAAAGACACCTATATCTTTTTAAAACCTTTAAAAAAAAAATAAGTAAATAGCTATTTTTCTTATTCTTGTCGAATGAATTTTTTTTAGCCACATTTACGCCGATGAACACGCAGGAACAATTGCTCAGTGTTAAGCACAATACAATGAGCCAAAATAAGCAAAATTAAGACACCTATATCTTTTTAAAACCTTTAAAAAAAATAAAATAAGCAAATAGCTATTTTTCTTATTCTTGTCGAATGAATTTTTTTTAGCTACATTTACACCGATGAACACGCAGGAGCAATTGCTCAATGTTAAGTACAATACAATGAGCCAAAATAAGCAAAATTAAGACACTCATATCATATCAAGACCTTTAAAAAAAAAAATAAGTATATAGCTATTTTTCGTATTCTTGTCGAATGAATTTTTTGTAGCTACATTTACACCGATGAACACGCTGGAGCAATTGCCTAATGTTAGATACAGTACAGTGAGCTAAAATAAGCAAAATTAAGACACCTATATCTTTTTAAAACCTTTAAAAAAAATAAAATAAGTAAATAGCTATTTTTCTTATTCTTGTCGAATGAATTTTATGTAGCTACATTTACACCGACGAACACGCAGGAGCAATTGCTCAATGTTAAGTACAATACAATGAGCCAAAATAAGCAAAATTAAGACACCAATATCTTTTTAAAACCTTTAAAAAAAATAAAATAAGTAAATAGCTATTTTTCTTATTCTTGTCGAATGAATTTTTTTTAGCTACATTTACACCGATGAACACGCAGGAGCAATTGCTCAATGTTAAGTACAATACAATGAGCCAAAATAAGCAAAATTAAGACACTCATATCATATCAAGACCTTTAAAAAAAAAAATAAGTATACAGCTATTTTTCGAATTCTTGTCGAATGAATTTTTTGTAGCTACATTTACACCGATGAACACGCTGGAGCAATTGCCTAATGTTAGATACAATACAATGAGCCAAAATAAGCAAAATTAAGACACCTATATCTTTTTAAAACCTTTAAAAAAAATAAAATAAGTAATTAGCTATTTTTCGTATTCTTGCCGTATGAATTTTTTTAAGCTACATTTACACCGATGAACACGCAGGAGCAATTGCTCAATGTTACGTACAATACATGGAGCCAAAATAAGCAAAATAAAAACACCTATATCTTTTTAAAACCTTTTAAAAAAAAAATAAGTAAATAGCTATTTTTCTTATTCTTGTCGAATGAATTTTTTTTAGCCACATTTACACCGATGAACACGCAGTAACAATTGCTCAATGTTAAGTACAATACAATGAGCCAAAATTAGCAAAATTAAGACACCTATATCTTTTTAAAACCTTTAAAAAAAATAAAATAAGTAAATAGCTATTTTTCTTATTCTTGTCGAATGAATTTTTTTTAGCCACATTTACGCCGATGAACACGCAGGAACAATTGCTCAGTGTTAAGTACAATACAATGAGCCAAAATAAGCAAAATTAAGACACCTATATCTTTTTAAAACCTTTAAAAAACATAAAATAAGCAAATAGCTATTTTTCTTATTCTTGTCGAATGAATTTTTTTTAGCTACATTTACACCGATGAACACGCAGGAGCAATTGCTCAATGTTAAGTACAATACAATGAGCCAAAATAAGCAAAATTAAGACACTCATATCATATCAAGACCTTTAAAAAAAAAAATAAGTATATAGCTATTTTTCGTATTCTTGTCGAATGAATTTTTTGTAGCTACATTTACACCGATGAACACGCTGGAGCAATTGCCTAATGTTAGATACAGTACAGTGAGCTAAAATAAGCAAAATTAAGACACCTATATCTTTTTAAAACCTTTAAAAAAAATAAAATAAGTAAATAGCTATTTTTCTTATTCTTGTCGAATGAATTTTATGTAGCTACATTTACACCGATGAACACGCAGGAGCAATTGCTCAATGTTAAGTACAATACAATGAGCCAAAATAAGCAAAATTAAGACACCAATATCTTTTTAAAACCTTTAAAAAAAATAAAATAAGTAAATAGCTATTTTTCTTATTCTTGTCGAATGAATTTTTTTTAGCAACATTTACACCGATGAACACGCAGGAGCAATTGCTCAATGTTAAGTACAATACAATGAGCCAAAATAAGCAAAATTAAGACACTCATATCATATCAAGACCTTTAAAAAAAAAAATAAGTATATAGCTATTTTTCGAATTCTTGTCGAATGAATTTTTTGTAGCTACATTTACACCGATGAACACGCTGGAGCAATTGCCTAATGTTAGATACAATACAATGAGCCAAAATAAGCAAAATTAAGACACCTATATCTTTTTAAAACCTTTAAAAAAAATAAAATAAGTAATTAGCTATTTTTCGTATTCTTGCCGTATGAATTTTTTTAAGCTACATTTACACCGATGAACACGCAGGAGCAATTGCTCAATGTTAAGTACAATACATGGAGCCAAAATAAGCAAAATAAAGACACCTATATCTTTTTAAAACCTTTAAAAAAAAAAAATAAGTAAATAGCTATTTTTCTTATTCTTGTCGAATGAATTTTTTTTAGCCACATTTACACCGATGAACACGCAGTAACAATTGCTCAATGTTAAGTACAATACAATGAGCCAAAATAAGCAAAATTAAGACACTCATATCATATCAAGACCTTTAAAAAAAAAAATAAGTATATAGCTATTTTTCGAATTCTTGTCGAATGAATTTTTTGTAGCTACATTTACACCGATGAACACGCTGGAGCAATTGCCTAATGTTAGATACAGTACAGTGAGCCAAAATAAGCAAAATTAAGACACCTATATCTTTTTAAAACCTTTAAAAAAAAATAAAATAAGTAATTAGCTATTTTTCGTATTCTTGCCGTATGAATTTTTTTAAGCTTCATTTACACCGATGAACACGAAGGAGCAATTGCTCAATGTTAAGTACAATACATTGAGCCAAAATAAGCAAAATAAAGGCACCTATATCTTTTTAAAACCTTTAAAAAAAATAAAATAAGTAAATAGCTATTTTTCTTATTCTTGTCGAATGAATTTTTTTTAGCCACATTTACACCGATGAACACGCAAGAACAATTGCTCAATGTTAAGTACAATACAATGAGCCAAAATTAGCAAAATTAAGACACCTGTATCTTTTTAAAACCTTTAAAAAACATAAAATAAGCAAATAGCTATTTTTCTTATTCTTGTCGAATGAATTTTTTTTAGCTACATTTACACCGATGAACACGCAGGAGCAATTGCTCAATGTTAGGTACAATACAATGAGCCAAAATAAGCAAAATTAAGACACTCATATCATATCAAGACCTTTAAAAAAAAAAATAAGTATATAGCTATTTTTCGTATTCTTGTCGAATGAATTTTTTTTAGCTACATTTACACCGATGAACACGCAGGAGCAATTGCTCAATGTTAAGTACAATACAATGAGCCAAAATAAGCAAAATAAAGACACTCATATCATATCAAGACCATTAAAAAAAAAATAAGTATATAGCTATTTTTCGTATTCTTGTCGAATGAATTTTTTGTAGCTACATTTACACCGATGAACACGCTGGAGCAATTGCCTAATGTTAGATACAGTACAATGAGCCAAAATAACCAAAATTAAGACACCTATATCTTTTAAAAACCTTTAAAAAAAATAAAAAAAGTAATTAGCTATTTTTCGTATTCTTGCCGTATGAATTTTTTTAAGCTTCATTTACACCGATGAACACGCAAGAGCAATTGCTGAATGTTAAGTACAATACATTGAGCCAAAATAAGCAAAATAAAGACACCTATATCTTTTTAAAACCTTTAAAAAAAATAAAATAAGTAAATAGCTATTTTTCTTATTCTTGTCGAATGAATTTTTTTTAGCCACATTTACACCGATGAACACGCAAGAACAATTGCTCAATGTTAAGTACAATACAATGAGCCAAAATAAGCAAAATTAAGACACCTATATCTTTTTAAAACCTTTAAAAAAAATAAAATAAGTAAATAGCTATTTTTCTTATTCTTGTCGAATGAATTTTTTTTAGCTACATTTACACCGATGAACACGCAGGAGCAATTGCTCAATGTTAAGTGCAATACAGTGAGCCAAAATAAGCAAAATTAAGACACTCATATCATATCAAGACCTTTAAAAAAAAAAATAAGTATATAGCTATTTTTCGTATTCTTGTCGAATGAATTTTTTGTAGCTACATTTACACCGATGAACACGCTGGAGCAATTGCATAATGTTAGATACAATACAATGAGCCAAAAAAAGCAAAATTAAGACACCTATATCTTTTTAATACCTTTAAAAAAAATAAAATAAGTAATTAGCTATTTTTCGTATTCTTGCCGTATGAATTTTTTTAAGCTATATTTACACCGATGAACACGCAGGAGCAATTGCTCAATGTTATGCACAATACATTGAGCCAAAATAAGCAAAATAAAGACACCTATATCTTTTTAAAACCTTTAAAAAAAAAATAAGTAAATAGCTATTTTTCTTATTCTTGTCGAATGAATTTTTTTTAGCCACATTTACGCCGATGAACACGCAGGAACAATTGCTCAGTGTTAAGTACAATACAATGAGCCAAAATAAGCAAAATTAAGACACTCATATCATATCAAGACCTTTAAAAAAAAAAATAAGTATATAGCTATTTTTCGTATTCTTGTCGAATGAATTTTTTGTAGCTACATTTACACCGATGAACACGCTGGAGCAATTGCCTAATGTTAGATACAGTACAGTGAGCTAAAATAAGCAAAATTAAGACACCTATATCTTTTTAAAACCTTTAAAAAAAATAAAATAAGTAAATAGCTATTTTTCTTATTCTTGTCGAATGAATTTTATGTAGCTACATTTACACCGATGAACACGCAGGAGCAATTGCTCAATGTTAAGTACAATACAATGAGCCAAAATAAGCAAAATTAAGACACCAATATCTTTTTAAAACCTTTAAAAAAAATAAAATAAGTAAATAGCTATTTTTCTTATTCTTGTCGAATGAATTTTTTTTAGCTACATTTACACCGATGAACACGCAGGAGCAATTGCTCAATGTTAAGTACAATACAATGAGCCAAAATAAGCAAAATTAAGACACTCATATCATATCAAGACCTTTAAAAAAAAAAATAAGTATATAGCTATTTTTCGTATTCTTGTCGAATGAATTTTTTTTAGCTACATTTACACCGATGAACACGCAGGAGCAATTGCTCAATGTTAAGTACAATACAATGAGCCAAAATAAGCAAAATAAAGACACTCATATCATATCAAGACCATTAAAAAAAAAATAAGTATATAGCTATTTTTCGTATTCTTGTCGAATGAATTTTTTGTAGCTACATTTACACCGATGAACACGCTGGAGCAATTGCCTAATGTTAGATACAGTACAATGAGCCAAAATAACCAAAATTAAGACACCTATATCTTTTAAAAACCTTTAAAAAAAATAAAAAAAGTAATTAGCTATTTTTCGTATTCTTGCCGTATGAATTTTTTTAAGCTTCATTTACACCGATGAACACGCAAGAGCAATTGCTGAATGTTAAGTACAATACATTGAGCCAAAATAAGCAAAATAAAGACACCTATATCTTTTTAAAACCTTTAAAAAAAATAAAATAAGTAAATAGCTATTTTTCTTATTCTTGTCGAATGAATTTTTTTTAGCCACATTTACACCGATGAACACGCAAGAACAATTGCTCAATGTTAAGTACAATACAATGAGCCAAAATAAGCAAAATTAAGACACCTATATCTTTTTAAAACCTTTAAAAAAAATAAAATAAGTAAATAGCTATTTTTCTTATTCTTGTCGAATGAATTTTTTTTAGCTACATTTACACCGATGAACACGCAGGAGCAATTGCTCAATGTTAAGTGCAATACAGTGAGCCAAAATAAGCAAAATTAAGACACTCATATCATATCAAGACCTTTAAAAAAAAAAATAAGTATATAGCTATTTTTCGTATTCTTGTCGAATGAATTTTTTGTAGCTACATTTACACCGATGAACACGCTGGAGCAATTGCATAATGTTAGATACAATACAATGAGCCAAAAAAAGCAAAATTAAGACACCTATATCTTTTTAATACCTTTAAAAAAAATAAAATAAGTAATTAGCTATTTTTCGTATTCTTGCCGTATGAATTTTTTTAAGCTATATTTACACCGATGAACACGCAGGAGCAATTGCTCAATGTTATGCACAATACATTGAGCCAAAATAAGCAAAATAAAGACACCTATATCTTTTTAAAACCTTTAAAAAAAAAATAAGTAAATAGCTATTTTTCTTATTCTTGTCGAATGAATTTTTTTTAGCCACATTTACGCCGATGAACACGCAGGAACAATTGCTCAGTGTTAAGTACAATACAATGAGCCAAAATAAGCAAAATTAAGACACTCATATCATATCAAGACCTTTAAAAAAAAAAATAAGTATATAGCTATTTTTCGTATTCTTGTCGAATGAATTTTTTGTAGCTACATTTACACCGATGAACACGCTGGAGCAATTGCCTAATGTTAGATACAGTACAGTGAGCTAAAATAAGCAAAATTAAGACACCTATATCTTTTTAAAACCTTTAAAAAAAATAAAATAAGTAAATAGCTATTTTTCTTATTCTTGTCGAATGAATTTTATGTAGCTACATTTACACCGATGAACACGCAGGAGCAATTGCTCAATGTTAAGTACAATACAATGAGCCAAAATAAGCAAAATTAAGACACCAATATCTTTTTAAAACCTTTAAAAAAAATAAAATAAGTAAATAGCTATTTTTCTTATTCTTGTCGAATGAATTTTTTTTAGCTACATTTACACCGATGAACACGCAGGAGCAATTGCTCAATGTTAAGTACAATACAATGAGCCAAAATAAGCAAAATTAAGACACTCATATCATATCAAGACCTTTAAAAAAAAAAATAAGTATACAGCTATTTTTCGAATTCTTGTCGAATGAATTTTTTGTAGCTACATTTACACCGATGAACACGCTGGAGCAATTGCCTAATGTTAGATACAATACAATGAGCCAAAATAAGCAAAATTAAGACACCTATATCTTTTTAAAACCTTTAAAAAAAATAAAATAAGTAATTAGCTATTTTTCGTATTCTTGCCGTATGAATTTTTTTAAGCTACATTTACACCGATGAACACGCAGGAGCAATTGCTCAATGTTACGTACAATACATGGAGCCAAAATAAGCAAAATAAAAACAGCTATATCTTTTTAAAACCTTTAAAAAAAAAAAATAAGTAAATAGCTATTTTTCTTATTCTTGCCGTATGAATTTTTTTAAGCTACATTTACACCGATGAACACGCAGGAGCAATTGCTCAATGTTACGTACAATACATGGAGCCAAAATAAGCAAAATAAAAACAGGTATATCTTTTTAAAACCTTTAAAAAAAAAAAATAAGTATATAGCTATTTTTCGTATTCTTGTCGAATGAATTTTTTGTAGCTACATTTACACCGATGAACACGCTGGAGCAATTGCCTAATGTTAGATACAGTACAATGAGCCAAAATAACCAAAATTAAGACACCTATATCTTTTAAAAACCTTTAAAAAAAATAAAAAAAGTAATTAGCTATTTTTCGTATTCTTGCCGTATGAATTTTTTTAAGCTTCATTTACACCGATGAACACGCAAGAGCAATTGCTGAATGTTAAGTACAATACATTGAGCCAAAATAAGCAAAATAAAGACACCTATATCTTTTTAAAACCTTTAAAAAAAATAAAATAAGTAAATAGCTATTTTTCTTATTCTTGTCGAATGAATTTTTTTTAGCCACATTTACACCGATGAACACGCAAGAACAATTGCTCAATGTTAAGTACAATACAATGAGCCAAAATAAGCAAAATTAAGACACCTATATCTTTTTAAAACCTTTAAAAAAAATAAAATAAGTAAATAGCTATTTTTCTTATTCTTGTCGAATGAATTTTTTTTAGCTACATTTACACCGATGAACACGCAGGAGCAATTGCTCAATGTTAAGTGCAATACAGTGAGCCAAAATAAGCAAAATTAAGACACTCATATCATATCAAGACCTTTAAAAAAAAAAATAAGTATATAGCTATTTTTCGTATTCTTGTCGAATGAATTTTTTGTAGCTACATTTACACCGATGAACACGCTGGAGCAATTGCCTAATGTTAGATACAGTACAGTGAGCTAAAATAAGCAAAATTAAGACACCTATATCTTTTTAAAACCTTTAAAAAAAATAAAATAAGTAAATAGCTATTTTTCTTATTCTTGTCGAATGAATTTTATGTAGCTACATTTACACCGATGAACACGCAGGAGCAATTGCTCAATGTTAAGTACAATACAATGAGCCAAAATAAGCAAAATTAAGACACCAATATCTTTTTAAAACCTTTAAAAAAAATAAAATAAGTAAATAGCTATTTTTCTTATTCTTGTCGAATGAATTTTTTTTAGCTACATTTACACCGATGAACACGCAGGAGCAATTGCTCAATGTTAAGTACAATACAATGAGCCAAAATAAGCAAAATGAAGACACTCATATCATATCAAGACCTTTAAAAAAAAAAATAAGTATATAGCTATTTTTCGAATTCTTGTCGAATGAATTTTTTGTAGCTACATTTACACCGATGAACACGCTGGAGCAATTGCCTAATGTTAAGTACAATACAATGAGCCAAAATAAGCAAAATTAAGACACTCATATCATATCAAGACCTTTAAAAAAAAAAATAAGTATATAGCTATTTTTCGTATTCTTGTCGAATGAATTTTTTGTAGCTACATTTACACCGATGAACACGCTGGAGCAATTGCCTAATGTTAGATACAGTACAGTGAGCTAAAATAAGCAAAATTAAGACACCTATATCTTTTTAAAACCTTTAAAAAAAATAAAATAAGTAAATAGCTATTTTTCTTATTCTTGTCGAATGAATTTTATGTAGCTACATTTACACCGATGAACACGCAGGAGCAATTGCTCAATGTTAAGTACAATACAATGAGCCAAAATAAGCAAAATTAAGACACCAATATCTTTTTAAAACCTTTAAAAAAAATAAAATAAGTAAATAGCTATTTTTCTTATTCTTGTCGAATGAATTTTTTTTAGCTACATTTACACCGATGAACACGCAGGAGCAATTGCTCAATGTTAAGTACAATACAATGAGCCAAAATAAGCAAAATTAAGACACTCATATCATATCAAGACCTTTAAAAAAAAAATAAGTATATAGCTATTTTTCGAATTCTTGTCGAATGAATTTTTTGTAGCTACATTTACACCGATGAACACGCTGGAGCAATTGCCTAATGTTAGATACAATACAATGAGCCAAAATAAGCAAAATTAAGACACCTATATCTTTTTAAAACCTTTAAAAAAAATAAAATAAGTAATTAGCTATTTTTCGTATTCTTGCCGTATGAATTTTTTTAAGCTACATTTACACCGATGAACACGCAGGAGCAATTGCTCAATGTTAAGTACAATACATGGAGCCAAAATAAGCAAAATAAAGACACCTATATCTTTTTAAAACCTTTAAAAAAAAAAAATAAGTAAATAGCTATTTTTCTTATTCTTGTCGAATGAATTTTTTTTAGCCACATTTACACCGATGAACACGCAGTAACAATTGCTCAATGTTAATTACAATACAATGAGCCAAAATTAGCAAAATTAAGACACCTATATCTTTTTAAAACCTTTAAAAAAAAATAAAATAAGTAATTAGCTATTTTTCGTATTCTTGCCGTATGAATTTTTTTAAGCTTCATTTACACCGATGAACACGAAGGAGCAATTGCTCAATGTTAAGTACAATACATTGAGCCTAAATAAGCAAAATAAAGGCACCTATATCTTTTTAAAACCTTTAAAAAAAATAAAATAAGTAAATAGCTATTTTTCTTATTCTTGTCGAATGAATTTTTTTTAGCCACATTTACACCGATGAACACGCAAGAACAATTGCTCAATGTTAAGTACAATACAATGAGCCAAAATAAGCAAAATTAAGACACCTATATCTTTTTAAAACCTTTAAAAAAAATAAAATAAGTAAATAGCTATTTTTCTTATTCTTGTCGAATGAATTTTTTTTAGCTACATTTACACCGATGAACACGCAGGAGCAATTGCTCAATGTTAAGTACGATACAATGAGCCAAAATAAGCAAAATTAAGACACTCATATCATATCAAGACCTTTAAAAAAAAAAAAAAGTATATAGCTATTTTTCGTATTCTTGTCGAATGAACTTTTTGTAGCTACATTTACACCGATGAACACGCTGGAGCAATTGCCTAATGTTAGATACAGTACAATGAGCCAAAATAAGCAAAACTAAGACACCTTTATCTTTTTAAAACCTTTAAAAAAAATAAAATAAGTAATTAGCTATTTTTCGTATTCTTGCCGTATGAATTTTTTTAAGCTTCATTTACACCGATGAACACGCAGGAGCAATTGCTCAATGTTAAGTACAATACATTGAGCCACAATAAGCAAAATAAAGACACCTATATCTTTTTAAAACCTTTAAAGAAAATAAAATAAGTAAATAGCTATTTTTCTTATTCTTGTCGAATGAATTTTTTTTAGCCACATTTACACCGATGAACACGCAGGAACAATTGCTCAATGTTAAGTACAATACATTGAGCCAAAATAAGCAAAATAAAGACACCTATATCTTTTTAAAACCTTTAAAAAAAATAAAATAAGTAAATAGCTATTTTTCTTATTCTTGTCGAATGAATTTTATTTAGCTACATTTACACCGATGAACAATCAGGAGCAATTGCTCAATGTTAAGTTCAATACAATGAGCCAAAATAAGCAAAATTAAGACACCGTATCATATCAAGACCTTTAAAAAAAATAAAAAAAGGAAATAGCTATTTTTTTTATTCTTGTCGAATGAATTTTTTTAGCAACATTTAAACCGATGAACACGCAGGAGCAATTGCTCAATGTCAAGTACAATACAACGAGCCAAAATAAGCAAAATTAAGACACCTATATCTTTTTAAAACCTTTAAAAAAATAAAATAAATAAATAGCTATTTTTCCTATTCTTGTCGAATGAATTTTTTTTAGCTTCATTTACACCGATGAACACGCAGGAGCAATTGCTTTATGTTAAGTACAATACAATGAGCCAAAATAAGCCAAATTAAGACACCCGTGTCATATCAAGACCTTAAAAAAAAATAAAATAAGTATATAGCTATTTTTCTTATTCTTGTCGAATGAATTTTTTGTAGCTACATTTACACCGATGAACACGCAGGAGCAAGTGGCCAATGTTAAGTACAATACAATGAGCCTAAATAAGCAAAATTAAGACACCTATATCTTTATAAGACCTTTAAAAAAAATAAAATAAGTAAATAGCTATTTTTCTTATTCTTGTCGAATGAATTTTTTTTAGCCACATTTACACCGATGAACACGCATGAACAATTGCTCAATGTTAAGTACAACACAATGAGCCAAAATAAGCCAAATTAAGACACCCGTGTCATATCAAGACCTTTAAAAAAAAAAAAATAAGTATATAGCTATTTTTCGTATTCTTGTCGAATGAATTTTTTGTAGCTACATTTACACCGATGTACAAGCAGGAGCAAGTGGTCAATGTTAAGTACAATACAATGAGCCTAAATAAGCAAAATGAAGACACCTATATCTTTTAAAGACCTTTAAAAAAAATAAAATAAGTAAATAGCTATTTTTCTTATTCTTGTCGAATGAATTTTTTTTAGCTACATTTACACCGATGAACACGCAGGAACAATTGCTCAATGTTAAGTACAATACAATGAGCCAAAATAAGCAAAACTAAGTCACCTATATCTTTTTAAAACTTTTAAAAAAAATAAAATAAGTATATAGCTATTTTTCTTATTCTTGTCGAATGAATTTTTTGTAGCTACATTTACACCGATGAACACGCAGGAGCAAGTGGCCAATGTTAGGTACAATACAGTGAGCCTAAATAAGCAAAATTAAGACACCTATATCTTTATAAGACCTTTAAAAAAAATAATATAAGTAAATAGCTATTTTTCTTATTCTTGTCGAATGAATTTTGTTTAGCTACATTTACACCGATGAACACGTAGGAACAATTTCTCCATGTTAAGTACAATACATTGAGCCAAAATAAGCAAAATTAAGACACCTTTATCTTTTTGAAACCTTTAAAAAAAATAAAATAAGTAAATAGCTATTTTTCTTATTCTTGTCGAATGAATTTTTTTTAGCTACATTTACACCGACGAACACGCAGGAGCAAGTGGCCAATGTTAAGTACAATACAATGAGCCTAAATAAGCAAAATTAAGACACCTATATCTTTATAAGACCTTTAAAAAAAAAAAAATAAGTAAATAGCTATTTTTTTGATTCTTGTCGAATGAATTTTTTGTAGCTACATTTACACCGATGAACACGCAGGAGCAATAGGTCAATGTTAAGTACATTACAGTGAGCCTTAATAAGCAAAATTAAGACACCTTTATCTTTTTAAGACCTTTAAAAAAAAAAAATAAGTAAATAGCTATTTTTCATATTCTTGTCGAATGAATTTTTTTTAGCTACATTTACACCGATGAACACGCAGGAGCAAGTGGCCAATGTTAAGTACAATACAATGAGCCTAAATAAGCAAAATTAAGACACCTATATCTTTATAAGACCTTTAAAAAAAATAAAATAAGTAAATAGCTATTTTTCTTATTCTTGTCGAATGAATTTTTTTTAGCTACATTTACACCGATGAACACGCATGAACAATTGCTCAATGTTAAGTACAATACAATGAGCCAAAATAAGCCAAATTAAGACACCCGTGTCATATCAAGACCTTTAAAAAAAAAAAAATAAGTATATAGCTATTTTTCGTATTCTTGTCGAATGAATTTTTTGTAGCTACATTTACACCGATGTACAAGCAGGAGCAAGTGGTCAATGTTAAGTACAATACAATGAGCCTAAATAAGCAAAATGAAGACACCTATATCTTTTAAAGACCTTTAAAAAAAATAAAATAAGTAAATAGCTATTTTTCTTATTCTTGTCGAATGAATTTTTTTTAGCTACATTTACACCGATGAACACGCAGGAACAATTGCTCAATGTTAAGTACAATACAATGAGCCAAAATAAGCAAAACTAAGTCACCTATATCTTTTTAAAACTTTTAAAAAAAATAAAATAAGTATATAGCTATTTTTCTTATTCTTGTCGAATGAATTTTTTGTAGCTACATTTACACCGATGAACACGCAGGAGCAAGTGGCCAATGTTAGGTACAATACAATGAGCCTAAATAAGCAAAATTAAGACACCTATATCTTTATAAGACCTTTAAAAAAAATAATATAAGTAAATAGCTATTTTTCTTATTCTTGTCGAATGAATTTTGTTTAGCTACATTTACACCGATGAACACGCAGGAACAATTTCTCCATGTTAAGTACAATACATTGAGCCAAAATAAGCAAAATTAAGACACCTTTATCTTTTTGAAACCTTTAAAAAAAATAAAATAAGTAAATAGCTATTTTTCTTATTCTTGTCGAATGAATTTTTTTTAGCTACATTTACACCGACGAACACGCAGGAGCAAGTGGCCAATGTTAAGTACAATACAATGAGCCTAAATAAGCAAAATTAAGACACCTATATCTTTATAAGACCTTTAAAAAAAAAAAATAAGTAAATAGCTATTTTTTTGATTCTTGTCGAATGAATTTTTTGTAGCTACATTTACACCGATGAACACGCAGGAGCAATAGGTCAATGTTAAGTACATTACAGTGAGCCTTAATAAGCAAAATTAAGACACCTTTATCTTTTTGAAACCTTTAAAAAAAATAAAATAAGTAAATAGCTATTTTTCATATTCTTGTCGAATGAATTTTTTTTAGCTACATTTACACCGATGAACACGCAGGAGCAAGTGGTCAATGTTAAGTACAATACAGTGAGCCTAAATAAGCAAAATTAAGACACTCATATCATATCAAGACCTTTAAAAAAAAAAATAAGTATATAGCTATTTTTCGTATTCTTGTCGAATGAATTTTTTGTAGCTACATTTACACCGATGAACACGCTAGAACAATTGCCTAATGTTAGATACAGTACAATGAGCCAAAATAAGCAAAATTAAGACACCTATATCTTTTTAAAACCTTTAAAAAAAATAAAATAAGTAATTAGCTATTTTTCGTATTCTTGCCGTTTGAATTTTTTCAAGCTACATTTACACCGATGAACACGCAGGAGCAATTTTTCAATGTTAAGTACAATACAATGAGCCAAAATAAGCAAAATAAAGACACCTATATTTTTTTAAAACCTTTAAAAAAAATAAAATAAGTAAATAGCTATTTTTCTTATTCTTGCCGAATGAATTTTTTTTAGCTACATTTACACCGATGAACACGCAGGAACAATTGGTCAATGTTAAGTACAATACAATGAGCCAAAATAAGCAAAATAAAGACACCTATATTTTTTTAAAACCTTTAAAAAAAATAAAATAAGTAAATAGCTATTTTTCTTATTCTTGTCGAATGAATTTTTTTTAGCAACATTTAAACCGATGTACACGCAGGAGCAATTTTTTAATATCAAGTACGATACAGTGAGCCAAAATAAGCAAAATTAAGACACCTATATCTTTTTAAAACCTTTAAAAAAATAAAATAAGTAAATAGCTATTTTTCTTATTCTTGTCGAATGAATTTGTTTTTGCTACATTTACACCGATGAACACGCAGGAGCAATTGCTCAATGTTAATTACAATACAATGAGCCAAAATAAGCCAAATTAAGACACCCGTGTCATATCAAGACCTTTAAAAAAAATAAAATAAGTATATAGCTAATTTTCTTATTCTTGTCGAATGAATTTTTTTTAGCTACATTTACACCGACGAACACGCAGGATCAATTGCACAATGTTAAGTACAATACAATGAGCCGAAGTAAGCAAAATTTAGACACCCTTATCATATCAAGACCTTAAAAAAAATAATATAAGTAAATAGCTATTTTTTTTATTCTTGTCGAATGAATTTTTTTTAGCAACATTTAAACCGATGAACACGCAGGAGCAATTGTTCAATGTCAGGTACAATACAATGAGCCAAAATAAGCAAAATTAAGACACCTATATCTTTTTAAAACCTTTAAAAAAATAAAATACGTAAATAGCTATTTTTCTTATTCTTGTCGAATGAATTTTTTTTAGCTACATTTACACCGATGAACACGCTGGAGCAATTGCTCAATGTTAATTACAATACAGTGAACCACAGTAAGCCAAATTAAGACACCCGTGTCATATCAAGACCTTTAAAAAAAATAAAATAAGTATATAGCAATTTTTCGTATTCTTGTCGAATGAATTTTTTGTAGCTACATTTACATCGATGTACAAGCAGGAGCAAGTGGTCAATGTTAAGTACAATACAATGAGCCTAATTAAGCAAAATTAAGACACCTATATCTTTTAAAGACCTTTAAAAAAAATAAAATAAGTAAATAGTTATTTTTCTTATTCTTGTCGAATGAATTTTTTTTAGCTACATTTACACCGATGAACACGCAGGAACAATTGTTCAATGTTAAGTACAATACATTGAGCCAAAATAAGCAAAATTAAGTCACCTATATCTTTTTAAAACCTTTAAAAAAAATAAAATAAGTATATAGCTATTTTTCATATTCTTGTCGAATGAATTTTTTGTAGCTACATTTACACCGATGAACACGCAGGAGCAATTGCCTAATGTTAGATACAATACAATGAGCCAAAATAAGCAAAATTAAGACACCTATATCTTTTTAAAACCTTTAAAAAAAATAAAATAAGTAATTAGCTATTTTTCGTATTCTTGCCGTATGAATTTTTTTAAGCTACATTTACACCGATGAACACGCAGGAGCAATTTCTCCATGTTAAGTACAATACATTGAGCCAAAATAAGCAAAATTAAGACACCTTTATCTTTTTGAAACCTTTAAAAAAAATAAAATAAGTAAATAGCTATTTTTCTTATTCTTGTCGAATGAATTTTTTGTAGCTACATTTACACCGATGAACACGCTGGAGCAATTGCCTAATGTTAGATACAGTACAATGAGCCAAAATAAGCAAAATTAAGACACCTATATCTTTTTAAAACCTTTAAAAAAAATAAAATAAGTAATTAGCTATTTTTCGTATTCTTGAAGTTTGAATTTTTTCAAGCTACATTTACACCGATGAACACGCAGGAGCAATTTCTCAATGTTAAGTACAATACAATGAGCCAAAATAAGCAAAATAAAGACACCTATATTTTTTTAAAACCTTTAAAAAAAAATAAAATGAATGAATGAATTTTTTTTAGCTACATTTACACCGATGAACACGCAGGAACAATTGCTCAATGTTAAGTACAATACAATGAGCTGAAATAAGCCAAATTAAGACACCCGTGTCATATCAAGACCTTTAAAAAAATAAAATAAGTATATAGCTATTTTTCGTATTCTTGTCGAATGAATTTTTTGTAGCTACATTTACACCGATGTACAAGCAGGAGCAAGTGGTCAATGTTAAGTACAATACAATGAGCCAAAATAAGCAAAATAAAGGCACCTATATCTTTTTAAAACCTTTAAAAAAAATAAAATAAGTAAATAGCTATTTTTCGTATTCTTGCCGTTTGAATTTTTTCAAGCCACATTTACACCGATGAACACGCAGGAACAATTGCTCAATGTTAAGTACAATACAATGAGCCAAAATAAGCAAAATAAAGGCACCTATATCTTTTTAAAACCTTTAAAAAAAATAAAATAAGTAAATAGCTATTTTTCTTATTCTTGTCGAATGAATTTTTTTTAGCCACATTTACACCGATGAACACGCAAGAACAATTGCTCAATGTTAAGTACAATACAATGAGCCAAAATAAGCAAAATTAAGACACCTATATCTTTTTAAAACCTTTAAAAAAAATAAAATAAGTAAATAGCTATTTTTCTTATTCTTGTCGAATGAATTTTTTTTAGCTACATTTACACCGATGAACACGCAGGAGCAATTGCTCAATGTTAAGTACAATACAATGAGCCAAAATAAGCAAAATTAAGACACTCATATCATATCAAGACCTTTAAAAAAAAAAAAAAGTATATAGCTATTTTTCGTATTCTTGTCGAATGAATTTTTTGTAGCTACATTTACACCGATGAACACGCTGGAGCAATTGCCTAATGTTAGATACAGTACAATGAGCCAAAATGAACAAAATTAAGACACCTATATCTTTTTAAAACCTTTAAAAAAAATAAAATAAGTAATTAGCTATTTTTCGTATTCTTGCCGTATGAATTTTTTTAAGCTTCATTTACACCGATGAACACGCAGGAGCAATTGCTCAATGTTAAGTACAATACATTGAGCCAAAATAAGCAAAATAAAGACACCTATATCTTTTTAAAACCTTTAAAGAAAATAAAATAAGTAAATAGCTATTTTTCTTATTCTTGTCGAATGAATTTTTTTTAGCCACATTTACACCGATGAACACGCAGGAACAATTGCTCAATGTTAAGTACGATACATTGAGCCAAAATAAGCAAAAAAAGACACCTATATCTTTTTAAAACCTTTAAAAAACATAAAATAAGTAAATAGCTATTTTTCTTATTCTAGTCGAATGAATTTTATTTAGCTACATTTACACCGATGAACAATCAGGAGCAATTGCTCAATGTTAAGTTCAATACATTGAGCCAAAATAAGCAAAATTAAGACACCGTGTCATATCAAGACCTTTAAAAAAAATAAAATAAGGAAATAGCTATTTTTTTTATTCTTGTCGAATGAATTTTTTTAGCAACATTTAAACCGATGAACACGCAGGAGCAATTGCTCAATGTCAAGTACAATACAACGAGCCAAAATAAGCAAAATTAAGACACCTATATCTTTTTAAAACCTTTAAAAAAATAAAATAAATAAATAGCTATTTTTCCTATTCTTGTCGAATGAATTTTTTTTAGCTTCATTTACACCGATGAACACGCAGGAGCAATTGTTTAATGTTAAGTACAATACAATGAGCCAAAATAAGCCAAATTAAGACACCTATATCTTTATAAGACCTTTAAAAAAAATAAAATAAGTAAATAGCTATTTTTCTTATTCTTGTCGAATGAATTTTTTTTAGCCACATTTACACCGATGAACACGCATGAACAATTGCTCAATGTTAAGTTCAATACAATGAGACAAAATAAGCAAAATTAAGACACCGTTATCATATCAAGACCTATAAAAAAAAATAAAATAAGTAAATAGCTATTTTTTTTATTCTTGTCGAATGAATTTTTTTTAGCTACATTTACACCGATGAACACGCAGGAGCAATTGCTCAATGTTAAGTACAATACAGTGAGCCAAAATAAGCAAAATTAAGACACCTATATCTTTTAAAAACCTTTAAAAAAATAAAATAAGTATATAGCTATTTTTCTTATTCTTGTCGAATGAATTTTTTGTAGCTACATTTACACCGATGAACACGCAGGAGCAATTGCTCAATGTTAAGTACAATACAATGAGCCTAAATAAGCAAAATTAAGACACCTATATCTTTATAAGACCTTTAAAAAAAATAAAATAAGTAAATAGCTATTTTTCTTATTCTTGTCGAATGAATTTTTTTTAGCCACATTTACACCGATGAACACGCATGAACAATTGCTCAATGTTGAGTTCAATACAATGAGCCAAAATAAGCAAAATTAAGACACCGTTATCATATCAAGACCTATAAAAAAAAAAAAAATAAGTAAATAGCTATTTTTTTTATTCATGTCGAATGAATTTTTTTTAGCTACATTTACACCGATGAACACGCAGGAGCAATTGCTCAATGTTAAGTACAATACAATGAGCCAAAATAAGCAAAATTAAGACACCTATATCTTTTAAAAACCTTTAAAAAAATAAAATAAGTAAATAGCTATTTTTCCTATTCTTGTCGAATGAATTTTTTTTAGCTACATTTACACCGATGAACACGCAGGAGCAATTGCTCAATGATAAGTACAATACATTGAGCCACAATAAGCAAAATAAAGACACCTATATCTTTTTAAAACCTTTAAAGAAAATAAAATAAGTAAATAGCTATTTTTCTTATTCTTGTCGAATGAATTTTTTTTAGCCACATTTACACCGATGAACACGCAGGAACAATTGCTCAATGTTAATTACAATACATTGAGCCAAAATAAGCAAAATAAAGACACCTATATCTTTTTAAAACCTTTAAAAAAAATAAAATAAGTAAATAGCTATTTTTCTTATTCTTGTCGAATGAATTTTATTTAGCTACATTTACACCGATGAACAATCAGGAGCAATTGCTCAATGTTAAGTTCAATACAATGAGCCAAAATAAGCAAAATTAAGACACCGTATCATATCAAGACCTTTAAAAAAAATAAAAAAAGGAAATAGCTATTTTTTTTATTCTTGTCGAATGAATTTTTTTAGCAACATTTAAACCGATGAACACGCAGGAGCAATTGCTCAATGTCAAGTACAATACAACGAGCCAAAATAAGCAAAATTAAGACACCTATATCTTTTTAAAACCTTTAAAAAAATAAAATAAATAAATAGCTATTTTTCCTATTCTTGTCGAATGAATTTTTTTTAGCTTCATTTACACCGATGAACACGCAGGAGCAATTGCTTTATGTTAAGTACAATACAATGAGCCAAAATAAGCCAAATTAAGACACCCGTGTCATATCAAGACCTTAAAAAAAAATAAAATAAGTATATAGCTATTTTTCTTATTCTTGTCGAATGAATTTTTTGTAGCTACATTTACACCGATGAACACGCAGGAGCAAGTGGCCAATGTTAAGTACAATGCAATGAGCCTAAATAAGCAAAATTAAGACACCTATATCTTTATAAGACCTTTAAAAAAAATAAAATAAGTAAATAGCTATTTTTCTTATTCATGTCGAATGAATTTTTTTTAGCCACATTTACACCGATGAACACGCATGAACAATTGCTCAATGTTAAGTACAACACAATGAGCCAAAATAAGCCAAATTAAGACACCCGTGTCATATCAAGACCTTTAAAAAAAAAAAAATAAGTATATAGCTATTTTTCGTATTCTTGTCGAATGAATTTTTTGTAGCTACATTTACACCGATGTACAAGCAGGAGCAAGTGGTCAATGTTAAGTACAATACAATGAGCCTAAATAAGCAAAATGAAGACACCTATATCTTTTAAAGACCTTTAAAAAAAATAAAATAAGTAAATAGCTATTTTTCTTATTCTTGTCGAATGAATTTTTTTTAGCTACATTTACACCGATGAACACGCAGGAACAATTGCTCAATGTTAAGTACAATACAATGAGCCAAAATAAGCAAAACTAAGTCACCTATATCTTTTTAAAACTTTTAAAAAAAATAAAATAAGTATATAGCTATTTTTCTTATTCTTGTCGAATGAATTTTTTGTAGCTACATTTACACCGATGAACACGCAGGAGCAAGTGGCCAATGTTAGGTACAATACAATGAGCCTAAATAAGCAAAATTAAGACACCTATATCTTTATAAGACCTTTAAAAAAAATAATATAAGTAAATAGCTATTTTTCTTATTCTTGTCGAATGAATTTTGTTTAGCTACATTTACACCGATGAACACGCAGGAACAATTTCTCCATGTTAAGTACAATACATTGAGCCAAAATAAGCAAAATTAAGACACCTTTATCTTTTTGAAACCTTTAAAAAAAATAAAATAAGTAAATAGCTATTTTTCTTATTCTTGTCGAATGAATTTTTTTTAGCTACATTTACACCGACGAACACGCAGGAGCAAGTGGCCAATGTTAAGTACAATACAATGAGCCTAAATAAGCAAAATTAAGACACCTATATCTTTATAAGACCTTTAAAAAAAAAAAAATAAGTAAATAGCTATTTTTTTGATTCTTGTCGAATGAATTTTTTGTAGCTACATTTACACCGATGAACACGCAGGAGCAATAGGTCAATGTTAAGTACATTACAGTGAGCCTTAATAAGCAAAATTAAGACACCTTTATCTTTTTAAGACCTTAAAAAAAAAAAAATAAGTAAATAGCTATTTTTCATATTCTTGTCGAATGAATTTTTTTTAGCTACATTTACACCGATGAACACGCAGGAGCAAGTGGTCAATGTTAAGTACAATACAGTGAGCCTAAATAAGCAAAATTAAGACACTCATATCATATCAAGACCTTTAAAAAAAAAAATAAGTATATAGCTATTTTTCGTATTCTTGTCGAATGAATTTTTTGTAGCTACATTTACACCGATGAACACGCTAGAACAATTGCCTAATGTTAGATACAGTACAATGAGCCAAAATAAGCAAAATTAAGACACCTATATCTTTTTAAAACCTTTAAAAAAAATAAAATAAGTAATTAGCTATTTTTCGTATTCTTGCCGTTTGAATTTTTTCAAGCTACATTTACACCGATGAACACGCAGGAGCAATTTTTCAATGTTAAGTACAATACATTGAGCCAAAATAAGCAAAATAAAGACACCTATATCTTTTTAAAACCTTTAAAAAAAATAAAATAAGTAAATAGCTATTTTTCTTATTCTTGTCGAATGAATTTTATTTAGCTACATTTACACCGATGAACAATCAGGAGCAATTGCTCAATGTTAAGTTCAATACAATGAGCCAAAATAAGCAAAATTAAGACACCGTATCATATCAAGACCTTTAAAAAAAATAAAAAAAGGAAATAGCTATTTTTTTTATTCTTGTCGAATGAATTTTTTTAGCAACATTTAAACCGATGAACACGCAGGAGCAATTGCTCAATGTCAAGTACAATACAACGAGCCAAAATAAGCAAAATTAAGACACCTATATCTTTTTAAAACCTTTAAAAAAATAAAATAAATAAATAGCTATTTTTCCTATTCTTGTCGAATGAATTTTTTTTAGCTTCATTTACACCGATGAACACGCAGGAGCAATTGCTTTATGTTAAGTACAATACAATGAGCCAAAATAAGCCAAATTAAGACACCCGTGTCATATCAAGACCTTAAAAAAAAAAAAAATAAGTATATAGCTATTTTTCTTATTCTTGTCGAATGAATTTTTTGTAGCTACATTTACACCGATGAACACGCAGGAGCAAGTGGCCAATGTTAAGTACAATGCAATGAGCCTAAGTAAGCAAAATTAAGACACCTATATCTTTATAAGACCTTTAAAAAAAATAAAATAAGTAAATAGCTATTTTTCTTATTCTTGTCGAATGAATTTTTTTTAGCCACATTTACACCGATGAACACGCATGAACAATTGCTCAATGTTAAGTACAACACAATGAGCCAAAATAAGCCAAATTAAGACACCCGTGTCATATCAAGACCTTTAAAAAAAAAAAAATAAGTAAATAGCTATTTTTCGTATTCTTGTCGAATGAATTTTTTGTAGCTACATTTACACCGATGTACAAGCAGGAGCAAGTGGTCAATGTTAAGTACAATACAATGAGCCTAAATAAGCAAAATGAAGACACCTATATCTTTTAAAGACCTTTAAAAAAAATAAAATAAGTAAATAGCTATTTTTCTTATTCTTGTCGAATGAATTTTTTTTAGCTACATTTACACCGATGAACACGCAGGAACAATTGCTCAATGTTAAGTACAATACAATGAGCCAAAATAAGCAAAACTAAGTCACCTATATCTTTTTAAAACTTTTAAAAAAAATAAAATAAGTATATAGCTATTTTTCTTATTCTTGTCGAATGAATTTTTTGTAGCTACATTTACACCGATGAACACGCAGGAGCAAGTGGCCAATGTTAGGTACAATACAATGAGCCTAAATAAGCAAAATTAAGACACCTATATCTTTATAAGACCTTTAAAAAAAATAATATAAGTAAATAGCTATTTTTCTTATTCTTGTCGAATGAATTTTGTTTAGCTACATTTACACCGATGAACACGCAGGAACAATTTCTCCATGTTAAGTACAATACATTGAGCCAAAATAAGCAAAATTAAGACACCCTTATCTTTTTGAAACCTTTAAAAAAAATAAAATAAGTAAATAGCTATTTTTCTTATTCTTGTCGAATGAATTTTTTTTAGCTACATTTACACCGACGAACACGCAGGAGCAAGTGGCCAATGTTAAGTACAATACAATGAGCCTAAATAAGCAAAATTAAGACACCTATATCTTTATAAGACCTTTAAAAAAAAAAAAATAAGTAAATAGCTATTTTTTTGATTCTTGTCGAATGAATTTTTTGTAGCTACATTTACACCGATGAACACGCAGGAGCAATAGGTCAATGTTAAGTACATTACAGTGAGCCTTAATAAGCAAAATTAAGACACCTTTATCTTTTTAAGACCTTTAAAAAAAAAAAATAAGTAAATAGCTATTTTTCATATTCTTGTCGAATGAATTTTTTTTAGCTACATTTACACCGATGAACACGCAGGAGCAAGTGGTCAATGTTAAGTACAATACAGTGAGCCTAAATAAGCAAAATTAAGACACTCATATCATATCAAGACCTTTAAAAAAAAAAATAAGTATATAGCTATTTTTCGTATTCTTGTCGAATGAATTTTTTGTAGCTACATTTACACCGATGAACACGCTAGAACAATTGCCTAATGTTAGATACAGTACAATGAGCCAAAATAAGCAAAATTAAGACACCTATATCTTTTTAAAACCTTTAAAAAAAATAAAATAAGTAATTAGCTATTTTTCGTATTCTTGCCGTTTGAATTTTTTCAAGCTACATTTACACCGATGAACACGCAGGAGCAATTTTTCAATGTTAAGTACAATACAATGAGCCAAAATAAGCAAAATAAAGACACCTATATTTTTTTAAAACCTTTAAAAAAAATAAAATAAGTAAATAGCTATTTTTCTTATTCTTGCCGAATGAATTTTTTTTAGCTACATTTACACCGATGAACACGCAGGAGCAATTTTTCAATGTTAAGTACAATACAATGAGCCAAAATAAGCAAAATAAAGACACCTATATTTTTTTAAAACCTTTAAAAAAAATAAAATAAGTAAATAGCTATTTTTCTTATTCTTGTCGAATGAATTTTTTTTAGCAACATTTAAACCGATGTACACGCAGGAGCAATTTTTTAATATCAAGTACGATACAGTGAGCCAAAATAAGCAAAATTAAGACACCTATATCTTTTTTAAACCTTTAAAAAAATAAAATAAGTAAATAGCTATTTTTCTTATTCTTGTCGAATGAATTTGTTTTTGCTACATTTACACCGATGAACACGCAGGAGCAATTGCTCAATGTTAATTACAATACAATGAGCCAAAATAAGCCAAATTAAGACACCCGTGTCATATCAAGACCTTTAAAAAAAATAAAATAAGTATATAGCTAATTTTCTTATTCTTGTCGAATGAATTTTTTTTAGCTACATTTACACCGATGAACACGCAGGATCAATTGCACAATGTTAAGTACAATACAATGAGCCGAAGTAAGCAAAATTTAGACACCCTTATCATATCAAGACCTTAAAAAAAATAATATAAGTAAATAGCTATTTTTTTTATTCTTGTCGAATGAATTTTTTTTAGCAACATTTAAACCGATGAACACGCAGGAGCAATTGTTCAATGTCAGGTACAATACAATGAGCCAAAATAAGCAAAATTAAGACACCTATATCTTTTTAAAACCTTTAAAAAAATAAAATACGTAAATAGCTATTTTTCTTATTCTTGTCGAATGAATTTTTATTAGCTACATTTACACCGATGAACACGCAGGAGCAATTGCTCAATGTTAACTACAATACAGTGAACCACAATAAGCCAAATTTAGACACCCGTGTCATATCAAGACCTTTAAAAAAAATAAAATAAGTATATAGCAATTTTTCGTATTCTTGTCGAATGAATTTTTTGTAGCTACATTTACATCGATGTACAAGCAGGAGCAAGTGGTCAATGTTAAGTACAATACAATGAGCCTAAATAAGCAAAATTAAGACACCTATATCTTTTAAAGACCTTTAAAAAAAATAAAATAAGTAAATAGTTATTTTTCTTATTCTTGTCGAATGAATTTTTTTTAGCTACATTTACACCGATGAACACGCAGGAACAATTGTTCAATGTTAAGTACAATACATTGAGCCAAAATAAGCAAAATTAAGTCACCTATATCTTTTTAAAACCTTTAAAAAAAATAAAATAAGTATATAGCTATTTTTCATATTCTTGTCGAATGAATTTTTTGTAGCTACATTTACACCGATGAACACGCAGGAGCAATTGCCTAATGTTAGATACAATAAAATGAGCCAAAATAAGCAAAATTAAGACACCTATATCTTTTTAAAACCTTTAAAAAAAATAAAATAAGTAATTAGCTATTTTTCGTATTCTTGCCGTATGAATTTTTTTAAGCTACATTTACACCGATGAACACGCAGGAGCAATTTCTCCATGTTAAGTACAATACATTGAGCCAAAATAAGCAAAATTAAGACACCTTTATCTTTTTGAAACCTTTAAAAAAAATAAAATAAGTAAATAGCTATTTTTCTTATTCTTGTCGAATGAATTTTTTGTAGCTACATTTACACCGATGAACACGCTGGAGCAATTGCCTAATGTTAGATACAGTACAATGAGCCAAAATAAGCAAAATTAAGACACCTATATCTTTTTAAAACCTTTAAAAAAAATAAAATAAGTAATTAGCTATTTTTCGTATTCTTGAAGTTTGAATTTTTTCAAGCTACATTTACACCGATGAACACGCAGGAGCAATTTCTCAATGTTAAGTACAATACAATGAGCCAAAATAAGCAAAATAAAGACACCTATATTTTTTTAAAACCTTTAAAAAAAATAAAATGAATGAATGAATTTTTTTTAGCTACATTTACACCGATGAACACGCAGGAACAATTGCTCAATGTTAAGTACAATACAATGAGCTGAAATAAGCCAAATTAAGACACCCGTGTCATATCAAGACCTTTAAAAAAATAAAATAAGTATATAGCTATTTTTCGTATTCTTGTCGAATGAATTTTTTGTAGCTACATTTACACCGATGAACACGCAGGAGCAATTTTTCAATGTTAAGTACAATACAATGAGCCAAAATAAGCAAAATAAAGACACCTATATTTTTTTAAAACCTTTAAAAAAAATAAAATAAGTAAATAGCTATTTTTCTTATTCTTGCCGAATGAATTTTTTTTAGCTACATTTACACCGATGAACACGCAGGAGCAATTTTTCAATGTTAAGTACAATACAATGAGCCAAAATAAGCAAAATAAAGACACCTATATTTTTTTAAAACCTTTAAAAAAAATAAAATAAGTAAATAGCTATTTTTCTTATTCTTGTCGAATGAATTTTTTTTAGCAACATTTAAACCGATGTACACGCAGGAGCAATTTTTTAATATCAAGTACGATACAGTGAGCCAAAATAAGCAAAATTAAGACACCTATATCTTTTTAAAACCTTTAAAAAAATAAAATAAGTAAATAGCTATTTTTCTTATTCTTGTCGAATGAATTTGTTTTTGCTACATTTACACCGATGAACACGCAGGAGCAATTGCTCAATGTTAATTACAATACAATGAGCCAAAATAAGCAAAATTTAGACACCCTTATCATATCAAGACCTTAAAAAAAATAATATAAGTAAATAGCTATTTTTTTTATTCTTGTCGAATGAATTTTTTTTAGCAACATTTAAACCGATGAACACGCAGGAGCAATTGTTCAATGTCAGGTACAATACAATGAGCCAAAATAAGCAAAATTAAGACACCTATATCTTTTTAAAACCTTTAAAAAAATAAAATACGTAAATAGCTATTTTTCTTATTCTTGTCGAATGAATTTTTATTAGCTACATTTACACCGATGAACACGCAGGAGCAATTGCTCAATGTTAATTACAATACAGTGAACCACAATAAGCCAAATTAAGACACCCGTGTCATATCAAGACCTTTAAAAAAAATAAAATAAGTATATAGCAATTTTTCGTATTCTTGTCGAATGAATTTTTTGTAGCTACATTTACATCGATGTACAAGCAGGAGCAAGTGGTCAATGTTAAGTACAATACAATGAGCCTAAATAAGCAAAATTAAGACACCTATATCTTTTAAAGACCTTTAAAAAAAATAAAATAAGTAAATAGTTATTTTTCTTATTCTTGTCGAATGAATTTTTTTTAGCTACATTTACACCGATGAACACGCAGGAACAATTGTTCAATGTTAAGTACAATACATTGAGCCAAAATAAGCAAAATTAAGTCACCTATATCTTTTTAAAACCTTTAAAAAAAATAAAATAAGTATATAGCTATTTTTCATATTCTTGTCGAATGAATTTTTTGTAGCTACATTTACACCGATGAACACGCAGGAGCAATTGCCTAATGTTAGATACAATAAAATGAGCCAAAATAAGCAAAATTAAGACACCTATATCTTTTTAAAACCTTTAAAAAAAATAAAATAAGTAATTAGCTATTTTTCGTATTCTTGCCGTATGAATTTTTTTAAGCTACATTTACACCGATGAACACGCAGGAGCAATTTCTCCATGTTAAGTACAATACATTGAGCCAAAATAAGCAAAATTAAGACACCTTTATCTTTTTGAAACCTTTAAAAAAAATAAAATAAGTAAATAGCTATTTTTCTTATTCTTGTCGAATGAATTTTTTGTAGCTACATTTACACCGATGAACACGCTGGAGCAATTGCCTAATGTTAGATACAGTACAATGAGCCAAAATAAGCAAAATTAAGACACCTATATCTTTTTAAAACCTTTAAAAAAAATAAAATAAGTAATTAGCTATTTTTCGTATTCTTGAAGTTTGAATTTTTTCAAGCTACATTTACACCGATGAACACGCAGGAGCAATTTCTCAATGTTAAGTACAATACAATGAGCCAAAATAAGCAAAATAAAGACACCTATATTTTTTTAAAACCTTTAAAAAAAATAAAATGAGTGAATGAATTTTTTTTAGCTACATTTACACCGATGAACACGCAGGAACAATTGCTCAATGTTAAGTACAATACAATGAGCTGAAATAAGCCAAATTAAGACACCCGTGTCATATCAAGACCTTTAAAAAAATAAAATAAGTATATAGCTATTTTTCGTATTCTTGTCGAATGAATTTTTTGTAGCTACATTTACACCGATGTACAAGCAGGAGCAAGTGGTCAATGTTAAGTACAATACAATTAGCCTAAATAAGCAAAATTAAGACACCTATATCTTTTAAAGACCTTTAAAAAAAATAAAATAAGTAAATAGCTATTTTTCGTATTCTTGCCGTTTGAATTTTTTCAAGCCACATTTACACCGATGAACACGCAGGAACAATTGCTCAATGTTAAGTACAATACAATGAGCCAAAATAAGCAAAATAAAGGCACCTATATCTTTTTAAAACCTTTAAAAAAAATAAAATAAGTAAATAGCTATTTTTCTTATTCTTGTCGAATGAATTTTTTTTAGCCACATTTACACCGATGAACACGCAAGAACAATTGCTCAATGTTAAGTACAATACAATGAGCCAAAATAAGCAAAATTAAGACACCTATATCTTTTTAAAACCTTTAAAAAAAATAAAATAAGTAAATAGCTATTTTTCTTATTCTTGTCGAATGAATTTTTTTTAGCTACATTTACACCGATGAACACGCAGGAGCAATTGCTCAATGTTAAGTACAATACAATGAGCCAAAATAAGCAAAATTAAGACACTCATATCATATCAAGACCTTTAAAAAAAAAAAAAAGTATATAGCTATTTTTCGTATTCTTGTCGAATGAATTTTTTGTAGCTACATTTACACCGATGAACACGCTGGAGCAATTGCCTAATGTTAGATACAGTACAATGAGCCAAAATGAGCAAAATTAAGACACCTATATCTTTTTAAAACCTTTAAAAAAAATAAAATAAGTAATTAGCTATTTTTCGTATTCTTGCCGTATGAATTTTTTTAAGCTTCATTTACACCGATGAACACGCAGGAGCAATTGCTCAATGTTAAGTACAATACATTGAGCCAAAATAAGCAAAATAAAGACACCTATATCTTTTTAAAACCTTTAAAGAAAATAAAATAAGTAAATAGCTATTTTTCTTATTCTTGTCGAATGAATTTTTTTTAGCCACATTTACACCGATGAACACGCAGGAACAATTGCTCAATGTTAAGTACGATACATTGAGCCAAAATAAGCAAAAAAAGACACCTATATCTTTTTAAAACCTTTAAAAAACATAAAATAAGTAAATAGCTATTTTTCTTATTCTAGTCGAATGAATTTTATTTAGCTACATTTACACCGATGAACAATCAGGAGCAATTGCTCAATGTTAAGTTCAATACATTGAGCCAAAATAAGCAAAATTAAGACACCGTATCATATCAAGACCTTTAAAAAAAATAAAATAAGGAAATAGCTATTTTTTTTATTCTTGTCGAATGAATTTTTTTAGCAACATTTAAACCGATGAACACGCAGGAGCAATTGCTCAATGTCAAGTACAATACAACGAGCCAAAATAAGCAAAATTAAGACACCTATATCTTTTTAAAACCTTTAAAAAAATAAAATAAATAAATAGCTATTTTTCCTATTCTTGTCGAATGAATTTTTTTTAGCTTCATTTACACCGATGAACACGCAGGAGCAATTGTTTAATGTTAAGTACAATACAGTGAGCCAAAATAAGCCAAATTAAGACACCTATATCTTTATAAGACCTTTAAAAAAAATAAAATAAGTAAATAGCTATTTTTCTTATTCTTGTCGAATGAATTTTTTTTAGCCACATTTACACCGATGAACACGCATGAACAATTGCTCAATGTTAAGTTCAATACAATGAGACAAAATAAGCAAAATTAAGACACCGTTATCATATCAAGACCTATAAAAAAAAATAAAATAAGTAAATAGCTATTTTTTTTATTCTTGTCGAATGAATTTTTTTTAGCTACATTTACACCGATGAACACGCAGGAGCAATTGCTCAATGTTAAGTACAATACAATGAGCCAAAATAAGCAAAATTAAGACACCTATATCTTTTAAAAACCTTTAAAAAAATAAAATAAGTATATAGCTATTTTTCTTATTCTTGTCGAATGAATTTTTTGTAGCTACATTTACACCGATGAACACGCAGGAGCAATTGCTCAATGTTAAGTACAATACAATGAGCCTAAATAAGCAAAATTAAGACACCTATATCTTTATAAGACCTTTAAAAAAAATAAAATAAGTAAATAGCTATTTTTCTTATTCTTGTCGAATGAATTTTTTTTAGCCACATTTACACCGATGAACACGCATGAACAATTGCTCAATGTTGAGTTCAATACAATGAGCCAAAATAAGCAAAATTAAGACACCGTTATCATATCAAGACCTATAAAAAAAAAAAAAATAAGTAAATAGCTATTTTTTTTATTCTTGTCGAATGAATTTTTTTTAGCTACATTTACACCGATGAACACGCAGGAGCAATTGCTCAATGTTAAGTACAATACAATGAGCCAAAATAAGCAAAATTAAGACACCTATATCTTTTAAAAACCTTTAAAAAAATAAAATAAGTAAATAGCTATTTTTCCTATTCTTGTCGAATGAATTTTTTTTAGCTACATTTACACCGATGAACACGCAGGAGCAATTGCTCAATGTTAAGTACAATACAATGAGCCAAAATAAGCCAAATTAAGACACCCGTGTCATATCAAGACCTTTAAAAAAAAAAAATAAGTATATAGCTATTTTTCGTATTCTTGTCGAATGAATTTTTTGTAGCTACCTTTACACCGATGTACAAGCAGGAGCAAGTGGTCAATGTTAAGTACAATACAATGAGCCTAAATAAGCAAAATGAAGACACCTATATCTTTTAAAGACCTTTAAAAAAAATAAAATAAGTAAATAGCTATTTTTCTTATTCTTGTCGAATGAATTTTTTTAGCTACATTTACACCGATGAACACGCAGGAACAATTGCTCAATGTTAAGTACAATACAATGAGCCAAAATAAGCAAAATTAAGTCACCTATATCTTTTTAAAACCTTTAAAAAAAATAAAATAAGTATATAGCTATTTTTCTTATTCTTGTCGAATGAATTTTTTTTAGCTACATTTACACCGATGAACACGCAGGGGCAAGTGGTCAATGTTAAGTACAATACATTGAGCCTAAATAAGCAAAATTAAGACACTCATATCATATCAGGACCTTTAAAAAAAAAAAATAAGTATATAGCTATTTTTCGTATTCTTGTCGAATGAATTTTTTGTAGCTACATTTACACCGATGAACATGCTGGAGCAATTGCCTAATGTTAGATACAGTACAATGAGCCAAAATTAGCAAAATTAAGACACCTATATCTTTTTAAAACCTTTAAAAAAAATAAAATAAGTAATTAGCTATTTTTCGTATTCTTGCCGTTTGAATTTTTTCAAGCTACATTTACACCGATGAACACGCAGGAGCAATTTCTCAATGTTAAGTACAATACAATGAGCCAAAATAAGCAAAATAATGACACCTATATTTTTTTAAAACCTTTAAAAAAAATAAAATAAGTAAATAGCTATTTTTCTTATTCTTGTCGAATGAATTTTTTTTAGCTACATTTAAACCGATGAACACGCAGGAGCAATTTTTTAATATCAAGTACGATACAATGAGCCAAAATAAGCAAAATTAAGACACCTATATCTTTTTAAAACCTTTAAAAAAATAAAATAAGTAAATAGCTATTTTTCTTATTCTTGTCGAATGAATTTTTTTTTGCTACATTTACACCGATGAACACGCAGGAGCAATTGCTCAATGTTAATTACAATACAATGAGCCAAAATAAGCCAAATTAAGACACCCGTGTCATATCAAGACCTTTAAAAAAAATAAAATAAGTATATAGCTAATTTTCTTATTCTTGTCGAATGAATTTTTTTTAGCTACATTTACACCGATGAACACGCAGGAGCAATTGCACAATGTTAAGTACAATACAATGAGCCGAAATAAGCAAAATTTATACACCCTTATCATATCAAGACCTTAAAAAAAATAATATAAGTAAATAGCTATTTTTTTTATTCTTGTCGAATGAATTTTTTTTAGCAACATTTAAACCGATGAACCCGCAGGAGCAATTGCTCAATGTCAGGTACAATACAATGAGCCAAAATAAGCAAAATTAAGACACCTATATCTTTTTAAAACCTTTAAAAAAATAAAATACGTAAATAGCTATTTTTCTTATTCTTGTCGAATGAATTTTTTTTAGCTACATTTACACTGATGAACACGCTGGAGCAATTGCTCAATGTTAATTACAATACAGTGAGCCACAATAAGCCAAATTAAGACACCCGTGTCATATCAAGACCTTTAAAAAAAATAAAATAAGTATATAGCAATTTTTCGTATTCTTGTCGAATGAATTTTTTGTAGCTACATTTACACCGATGTACAAGCAGGAGCAAGTGGTCAATGTTACGTACAATACAATGAGCCTAAATAAGCAAAATTAAGACACCTATATCTTTTAAAGACCTTTAAAAAAAATAAAATAAGTAAATAGCTATTTTTCATATTCTTGTCGAATGAATTTTTTGTAGCTACATTTACACCGATGAACACGCAGGAGCAAGTGGCCAATGTTAGGTACAATACAATGAGCCTAAATAAGCAAAATTAAGACACCTTTATCTTTTAAAACCGTTAAAAAAAATAAAATAAGTAATTAGCTATTTTTCTTATTCTTGTCGAATGAATTTTTTTTAGCCACATTTACACCGATGAACACGGAGGAACAATTGCTCAATGTTAAGTACAATACATTGAGCCAAAATAAGCAAAATAAAGACACCTATATCTTTTTAAAACCTTAAAAAAAAATAAAATAAGTAAATAGCTATTTTTCTTATTCTTGTCGAATAAATTTTTTTTAGCAACATTTAAACCGATGAACACGCAGGAACAATTGCTCAAAGTTAAGTACGATACAATGAGCCAAAATAAGCAAAATTAAGACACCTATATCTTTTTAAAACCTTTAAAAAAATAAAATAAGTAAATAGGTATTTTTCTTATTCTTGTCGAATGAATTTTTTTTAGCTACATTTACACCGATGAACACGCAGGAGCAAGTGGTCAATGTTAAGTACAATACAGTGAGCCTTAATAAGCAAAATTAAGACACCTATATCTTTTTAAGACCTTTAAAAAAAAAAAAAAAAGTAAATAGCTATTTTTCTTATTCTTGTCGAATGAATTTTTTTTAGCTACATTTACACCGATGAACACGCAGGAACAATTGCTCAATGTTAAGTACAATACAATGAGCCAAAATAAGCAAAACTAAGACACCTATATCTTTTTAAAACCTTTAAAAAAAATAAAATAAGTAAATAGCTATTTTTCATATTCTTGTCGAATGAATTTTTTTTAGCTACATTTACACCGATGAACACGCAGGAGCAAGTGGTCAATGTTAAGTACAATACAGTGAGCCCAAATAAGCAAAATTAAGACACTCATATCATATCAAGACCTTTAAAAAAAAAAAATAAGTATATAGCTATTTTTCGTATTCTTGTCGAATGAATTTTTTGTAGCTACATTTACACCGATGAACACGCTGGAGCAATTGCCTAATGTTAGATACAGTACAGTGAGCCAAAATAAGCAAAATTAAGACACCTATATCTTTTTAAAACCTTTAAAAAAAATAAAATAAGTAATTAGCTATTTTTCGTATTCTTGCCGTTTGAATTTTTTCAAGCTACATTTACACCGATGAACACGCAGGAGCAATTTCTCAATGTTAAGTACAATACAATGAGCCAAAATAAGCAAAATAAAGACACCTATATTTTTTTAAAACCTTTAAAAAAAATAAAATAAGTAAATAGCTATTTTTCTTATTCTTGTCGAATGAATTTTTTTTAGCTACATTTACACCGATGAACACGCAGGAACAATTGCTCAATGTTAAGTACAATACAATGAGCCAAAATAAGCCAAATTAAGACACCCGTGTCATATCAAGACCTTTAAAAAAATAAAATAAGTATATAGCTATTTTTCGTATTCTTGTCGAATGAATTTTTTGTAGCTACATTTACACCGATGTACAAGCAGGAGCAAGTGGTCAATGTTGAGTACAATACAATGAGCCTAAATAAGCAAAATTAAGACACCTATATCTTTTAAAGACCTTTAAAAAAAATAAAATAAGTAAATAGCTATTTTTCTTATTCTTGTCGAATGAATTTTTTTTAGCTACATTTACACCGATGAACACGCAGGAGCAATTGCTCAATGTTAAGTACAATACAATGAGCCACAATAAGCAAAATTAAGACACCCTTATGATATCAAGACCTTTAAAAAAAATAAAATAAGTAAATAGCTATTTTTTTTATTCTTGTCGAATGAATTTTTTTTAGCATTATTTAAACCGATGAACACGCAGGAGCAATTGCTCAATGTCAAGTACAATACAATGAGCCAAAATAAGCAAAATTAAGACACCCGTGTCATATCAAGACCTTTAAAAAAAATAAAATAAGTAAATAGCTATTTTTCTTATTCTTGTCGAATGAATTTTTTTTAGCTACATTTAAACCGATGAACACGCAGGAGCAATTTTTTAATATCAAGTACGATACAATGAGCCAAAATAAGCAAAATTAAGACACCTATATCTTTTTAAAACCTTTAAAAAAATAAAATAAGTAAATAGCTATTTTTCTTATTCTTGTCGAATGAATTTTTTTTTGCTACATTTACACCGATGAACACGCAGGAGCAATTGCTCAATGTTAATTACAATACAATGAGCCAAAATAAGCCAAATTAAGACACCCGTGTCATATCAAGACCTTTAAAAAAAATAAAATAAGTATATAGCTAATTTTCTTATTCTTGTCGAATGAATTTTTTTTAGCTACATTTACACCGATGAACACGCAGGAGCAATTGCACAATGTTAAGTACAATACAATGAGCCGAAATAAGCAAAATTTATACACCCTTATCATATCAAGACCTTAAAAAAAATAATATAAGTAAATAGCTATTTTTTTTATTCTTGTCGAATGAATTTTTTTTAGCAACATTTAAACCGATGAACCCGCAGGAGCAATTGCTCAATGTCAGGTACAATACAATGAGCCAAAATAAGCAAAATTAAGACACCTATATCTTTTTAAAACCTTTAAAAAAATAAAATACGTAAATAGCTATTTTTCTTATTCTTGTCGAATGAATTTTTTTTAGCTACATTTACACCGATGAACACGCTGGAGCAATTGCTCAATGTTAATTACAATACAGTGAGCCACAATAAGCCAAATTAAGACACCCGTGTCATATCAAGACCTTTAAAAAAAATAAAATAAGTATATAGCAATTTTTCGTATTCTTGTCGAATGAATTTTTTGTAGCTACATTTACACCGATGTACAAGCAGGAGCAAGTGGTCAATGTTACGTACAGTACAATGAGCCTAAATAAGCAAAATTAAGACACCTATATCTTTTAAAGACCTTTAAAAAAAATAAAATAAGTAAATAGCTATTTTTCATATTCTTGTCGAATGAATTTTTTGTAGCCACATTTACACCGATGAACACGGAGGAACAATTGCTCAATGTTAAGTACAATACATTGAGCCAAAATAAGCAAAATAAAGACACCTATATCTTTTTAAAACCTTAAAAAAAAATAAAATAAGTAAATGGCTATTTTTCTTATTCTTGTCGAATAAATTTTTTTTAGCAACATTTAAACCGATGAACACGCAGGAACAATTGCTCAAAGTTAAGTACGATACAATGAGCCAAAATAAGCAAAATTAAGACACCTATATCTTTTTAAAACCTTTAAAAAAATAAAATAAGTAAATAGGTATTTTTCTTATTCTTGTCGAATGAATTTTTTTTAGCTACATTTACACCGATGAACACGCAGGAGCAAGTGGTCAATGTTAAGTACAATACAGTGAGCCTTAATAAGCAAAATTAAGACACCTATATCTTTTTAAGACCTTTAAAAAAAAAAAAAAAAGTAAATAGCTATTTTTCTTATTCTTGTCGAATGAATTTTTTTTAGCTACATTTACACCGATGAACACGCAGGAACAATTGCTCAATGTTAAGTACAATACAATGAGCCAAAATAAGCAAAACTAAGACACCTATATCTTTTTAAAACCTTTAAAAAAAATAAAATAAGTAAATAGCTATTTTTCATATTCTTGTCGAATGAATTTTTTTTAGCTACATTTACACCGATGAACACGCAGGAGCAAGTGGTCAATGTTAAGTACAATACAGTGAGCCCAAATAAGCAAAATTAAGACACTCATATCATATCAAGACCTTTAAAAAAAAAAAATAAGTATATAGCTATTTTTCGTATTCTTGTCGAATGAATTTTTTGTAGCTACATTTACACCGATGAACACGCTGGAGCAATTGCCTAATGTTAGATACAGTACAGTGAGCCAAAATAAGCAAAATTAAGACACCTATATAATTTTAAAACCTTTAAAAAAAATAAAATAAGTAATTAGCTATTTTTCGTATTCTTGCCGTTTGAATTTTTTCAAGCTACATTTACACCGATGAACACGCAGGAGCAATTTCTCAATGTTAAGTACAATACAATGAGCCAAAATAAGCAAAATAAAGACACCTATATTTTTTTAAAACCTTTAAAAAAAATAAAATAAGTAAATAGCTATTTTTCTTATTCTTGTCGAATGAATTTTTTTTAGCTACATTTACACCGATGAACACGCAGGAACAATTGCTCAATGTTAAGTACAATACAATGAGCCAAAATAAGCCAAATTAAGACACCCGTGTCATATCAAGACCTTTAAAAAAATAAAATAAGTATATAGCTATTTTTCGTATTCTTGTCGAATGAATTTTTTGTAGCTACATTTACACCGATGTACAAGCAGGAGCAAGTGGTCAATGTTGAGTACAATACAATGAGCCTAAATAAGCAAAATTAAGACACCTATATCTTTTAAAGACCTTTAAAAAAAATAAAATAAGTAAATAGCTATTTTTCTTATTCTTGTCGAATGAATTTTTTTTAGCTACATTTACACCGATGAACACGCAGGAGCAATTGCTCAATGTTAAGTACAATACAATGAGCCACAATAAGCAAAATTAAGACACCCTTATGATATCAAGACCTTTAAAAAAAATAAAATAAGTAAATAGCTATTTTTTTTATTCTTGTCGAATGAATTTTTTTTAGCATTATTTAAACCGATGAACACGCAGGAGCAATTGCTCAATGTCAAGTACAATACAATGAGCCAAAATAAGCAAAATTAAGACACCCGTGTCATATCAAGACCTTTAAAAAAAATTAAATAAGTATATAGCTATTTTTCGTATTCTTGTCGAATGAATTTTTTGTAGCTACGTTTACACCGATGAACACGCAGGAGCAAGTGGCCAATGTTAAGTATAATACATTGAGCCTAAATAAGCAAAATTAAGACACCTATATCTTTTTAAGACCTTTAAAGAAAATAAAATAAGTAAATAGCTATTTTTCTTATTCTTGTCGAATGAATTTTTTATAGCTACATTTACACCGATGAACACGCAGGAGCAAGTGGCCAATGTTAGGTACAATACAATGAGCCAACATAAGCAAAATTAAGACACCTATATCTTATTAAGACCTTAAAAAAAAGAAAATAACTAAATAGCTATTTTTCTTATTCTTGTCGAATGAATTTTTAGTAGCTACATTTACACCGATGAACACGCAGGAGCATATGCTCAATGTTAGGTACATTACAATGAGCCAAAATTAGCAAAATTAGGACACCTATATCTTTTAAAGACCTTTAAAAAAATAAAATAAGTAAATAGCTATTTTTCTGATTCCTGTCGAATGAATTTTTTTAGCTACATTTACACCGATGAACACGTTGAAGCAACAGCTTAATGTTAAGTACAATGAATTGAGCCAAAATAAGCCAAATTAAGACACCCATATCATTTCAAGACCTTTAAAAAAAATAAAATAAGTAAATAGCTATTTTTCTTATTCTTGTCGAATGAATTTTTTTTAGCTACATTTAAACCGATGAACACGCAGGAGCAATTTTTTAATATCAAGTACGATACAATGAGCCAAAATAAGCAAAATTAAGACACCTATATCTTTTTAAAACCTTTAAAAAAATAAAATAAGTAAATAGCTATTTTTCTTATTCTTGTCGAATGAATTTTTTTTTGCTACATTTACACCGATGAACACGCAGGAGCAATTGCTCAATGTTAATTACAATACAATGAGCCAAAATAAGCCAAATTAAGACACCCGTGTCATATCAAGACCTTTAAAAAAAATAAAATAAGTATATAGCTAATTTTCTTATTCTTGTCGAATGAATTTTTTTTAGCTACATTTACACCGATGAACACGCAGGAGCAATTGCACAATGTTAAGTACAATACAATGAGCCGAAATAAGCAAAATTTATACACCCTTATCATATCAAGACCTTAAAAAAAATAATATAAGTAAATAGCTATTTTTTTTATTCTTGTCGAATGAATTTTTTTTAGCAACATTTAAACCGATGAACCCGCAGGAGCAATTGCTCAATGTCAGGTACAATACAATGAGCCAAAATAAGCAAAATTAAGACACCTATATCTTTTTAAAACCTTTAAAAAAATAAAATACGTAAATAGCTATTTTTCTTATTCTTGTCGAATGAATTTTTTTTAGCTACATTTACACCGATGAACACGCTGGAGCAATTGCTCAATGTTAATTACAATACAGTGAGCCACAATAAGCCAAATTAAGACACCCGTGTCATATCAAGACCTTTAAAAAAAATAAAATAAGTATATAGCAATTTTTCGTATTCTTGTCGAATGAATTTTTTGTAGCTACATTTACACCGATGTACAAGCAGGAGCAAGTGGTCAATGTTACGTACAGTACAATGAGCCTAAATAAGCAAAATTAAGACACCTATATCTTTTAAAGACCTTTAAAAAAAATAAAATAAGTAAATAGCTATTTTTCATATTCTTGTCGAATGAATTTTTTGTAGCCACATTTACACCGATGAACACGGAGGAACAATTGCTCAATGTTAAGTACAATACATTGAGCCAAAATAAGCAAAATAAAGACACCTATATCTTTTTAAAACCTTAAAAAAAAATAAAATAAGTAAATAGCTATTTTTCTTATTCTTGTCGAATAAATTTTTTTTAGCAACATTTAAACCGATGAACACGCAGGAACAATTGCTCAAAGTTAAGTACGATACAATGAGCCAAAATAAGCAAAATTAAGACACCTATATCTTTTTAAAACCTTTAAAAAAATAAAATAAGTAAATAGGTATTTTTCTTATTCTTGTCGAATGAATTTTTTTTAGCTACATTTACACCGATGAACACGCAGGAGCAAGTGGTCAATGTTAAGTACAATACAGTGAGCCTTAATAAGCAAAATTAAGACACCTATATCTTTTTAAGACCTTTAAAAAAAAAAAAAAAAGTAAATAGCTATTTTTCTTATTCTTGTCGAATGAATTTTTTTTAGCTACATTTACACCGATGAACACGCAGGAACAATTGCTCAATGTTAAGTACAATACAATGAGCCAAAATAAGCAAAACTAAGACACCTATATCTTTTTAAAACCTTTAAAAAAAATAAAATAAGTAAATAGCTATTTTTCATATTCTTGTCGAATGAATTTTTTTTAGCTACATTTACACCGATGAACACGCAGGAGCAAGTGGTCAATGTTAAGTACAATACAGTGAGCCCAAATAAGCAAAATTAAGACACTCATATCATATCAAGACCTTTAAAAAAAAAAAATAAGTATATAGCTATTTTTCGTATTCTTGTCGAATGAATTTTTTGTAGCTACATTTACACCGATGAACACGCTGGAGCAATTGCCTAATGTTAGATACAGTACAGTGAGCCAAAATAAGCAAAATTAAGACACCTATATCTTTTTAAAACCTTTAAAAAAAATAAAATAAGTAATTAGCTATTTTTCGTATTCTTGCCGTTTGAATTTTTTCAAGCTACATTTACACCGATGAACACGCAGGAGCAATTTCTCAATGTTAAGTACAATACAATGAGCCAAAATAAGCAAAATAAAGACACCTATATTTTTTTAAAACCTTTAAAAAAAATAAAATAAGTAAATAGCTATTTTTCTTATTCTTGTCGAATGAATTTTTTTTAGCTACATTTACACCGATGAACACGCAGGAACAATTGCTCAATGTTAAGTACAATACAATGAGCCAAAATAAGCCAAATTAAGACACCCGTGTCATATCAAGACCTTTAAAAAAATAAAATAAGTATATAGCTATTTTTCGTATTCTTGTCGAATGAATTTTTTGTAGCTACATTTACACCGATGTACAAGCAGGAGCAAGTGGTCAATGTTGAGTACAATACAATGAGCCTAAATAAGCAAAATTAAGACACCTATATCTTTTAAAGACCTTTAAAAAAAATAAAATAAGTAAATAGCTATTTTTCTTATTCTTGTCGAATGAATTTTTTTTAGCTACATTTACACCGATGAACACGCAGGAGCAATTGCTCAATGTTAAGTACAATACAATGAGCCACAATAAGCAAAATTAAGACACCCTTATGATATCAAGACCTTTAATAAAAATAAAATAAGTAAATAGCTATTTTTTTTATTCTTGTCGAATGAATTTTTTTTAGCATTATTTAAACCGATGAACACGCAGGAGCAATTGCTCAATGTCAAGTACAATACAATGAGCCAAAATAAGCAAAATTAAGACACCCGTGTCATATCAAGACCTTTAAAAAAAATTAAATAAGTATATAGCTATTTTTCGTATTCTTGTCGAATGAATTTTTTGTAGCTACGTTTACACCGATGAACACGCAGGAGCAAGTGGCCAATGTTAAGTATAATACATTGAGCCTAAATAAGCAAAATTAAGACACCTATATCTTTTTAAGACCTTTAAAGAAAATAAAATAAGTAAATAGCTATTTTTCTTATTCTTGTCGAATGAATTTTTTATAGCTACATTTACACCGATGAACACGCAGGAGCAAGTGGCCAATGTTAGGTACAATACAATGAGCCAACATAAGCAAAATTAAGACACCTATATCTTATTAAGACCTTAAAAAAAAGAAAATAACTAAATAGCTATTTTTCTTATTCTTGTCGAATGAATTTTTAGTAGCTACATTTACACCGATGAACACGCAGGAGCATATGCTCAATGTTAGGTACATTACAATGAGCCAAAATTAGCAAAATTAGGACACCTATATCTTTTAAAGACCTTTAAAAAAATAAAATAAGTAAATAGCTATTTTTCTGATTCCTGTCGAATGAATTTTTTTAGCTACATTTACACCGATGAACACGTTGAAGCAACAGCTTAATGTTAAGTACAATGAATTGAGCCAAAATAAGCCAAATTAAGACACCCATATCATTTCAAGACCTTTAAAAAAAAAAAAATAAGTAAATAGCTATTTTTCTTATTGTTATCGAATGAATTTTTTTTAGCTACATTTACACCGATGAACATGCACGAGCAATTGCTCAATGTTAGTGCACTACAATGAGGCAAAATAAGCAAAATTAAGACACCCATATCATTTCAAGACCTTTAAAAAAAATAAAATAAGGAAATATCTATTTTTCTTATTCTTGTCGAATGAATTGTTTTTAGCTACATTTACACCTGTGAACTCGCAGGAGCAATTGCTCAATCTTAAGCACAATACGGTGAGCCAAAATAAGCAAAATAAAGACTCCCATATCATATCAAGACCTTTAAAAAAAATAAAATAAGTAAATAGCTATTTTTCTGATTCCTGTCGAATGAATTTTTTTTAGCTACATTTACACCGATGAACACGCAGGAGCAAGTGGTCAATGTTAAGTACAATACATTGAGCCTTAATAAGCAAAATTAAGACACCTATATCTTTTTAAGACCTTTAAAAAAAAAAAAATAAGTAAACAGCTGTTTTTCTTATTCTTGTCGAATGAATTTTTTTTAGCTACATTTACACCGATGAACACGCAGGAGGAAGTGGTCAATGTTAAGTACAATACAGTGAGCCTTAATAAGCAAAATTAAGACACCCTCATCATATCAAGACCTTTAAAAAAAAAATAATAAGTAAATAGCTGTTTTTCTTATTCTTGTCGAATGAATTTTTTTTAGCTACATTTACACCGATGAACACGCAGTAACAATTGCTCAATGTTAAGTACAATACAATGAGCCAAAATAAGCAAAACTAAGACACCTATATCTTTTTAAAACCTTTAAAAAAAATAAAATAAGTAAATAGCTGTTTTTCATATTCTTGTCGAATGAATTTTTTTTAGCTACATTTACACCGATGAACACGCAGGAGCAAGTGGTCAATGTTAAGTACAATACATTGAGCTTAAATAAGCAAAATTAAGACACTCATATCATATCAAGACCTTTAAAAAAATAAAATAAGTATATAGCTATTTTTCGTATTCTTGTCGAATGAATTTTTTGTAGCTACATTTACACCGATGTACAAGCACGAGCAAGTGGTCAATGTTAAGTACAATACAATGAGCCTAAATAAGCAAAATTAAGACACCTATATCTTTTAAAGACCTTTAAAAAAAATAAAATAAGTAAATAGCTATTTTTCTTATTCTTGTCGAATGAATTTTTTTTAGCTACATTTACACCGATGAACACGCAGGAGCAATTGCTCAATGTTAAGTACAATACAATGAGCCACAATAAGCAAAATTAAGACACCCTTATGATATCAAGACCTTTAAAAAAAATAAAATAAGTAAATAGCTATTTTTTTTATTCTTGTCGAATGAATTTTTTTTAGCATTATTTAAACCGATGAACACGCAGGAGCAATTGCTCAATGTCAAGTACAATACAATGAGCCAAAATAAGCAAAATTAAGACACCTATATCTTTTTAAAACCTTTAAAAAAATAAAATAAGTAAATAGCTATTTTTCTTATTCTTGTCGAATGAATTTTTTTTAGCCACATTTACACCGATGAACACGCAGGAGCAATTGCGCAATGTTAAATACAATACAATGAATCTATATAAGCCAAATTAAGACACCCGTGTCATATCAAGACCTTTAAAAAAAATTAAATAAGTATATAGCTATTTTTCGTATTCTTGTCGAATGAATTTTTTGTAGCTACATTTACACCGATGAACACGCAGGAGCAAGTGGTCAATGTTAAGTACAATACAGTGAGCCCAAATAAGCAAAATTAAGACACTCATATCATATCAAGACCTTTAAAAAAAAAAAATAAGTATATAGCTATTTTTCGTATTCTTGTCGAATGAATTTTTTGTAGCTACATTTACACCGATGAACACGCTGGAGCAATTGCCTAATGTTAGATACAGTACAGTGAGCCAAAATAAGCAAAATTAAGACACCTATATCTTTTTAAAACCTTTAAAAAAAATAAAATAAGTAATTAGCTATTTTTCGTATTCTTGCCGTTTGAATTTTTTCAAGCTACATTTACACCGATGAACACGCAGGAGCAATTTCTCAATGTTAAGTACAATACAATGAGCCAAAATAAGCAAAATAAAGACACCTATATTTTTTTAAAACCTTTAAAAAAAATAAAATAAGTAAATAGCTATTTTTCTTATTCTTGTCGAATGAATTTTTTTTAGCTACATTTACACCGATGAACACGCAGGAACAATTGCTCAATGTTAAGTACAATACAATGAGCCAAAATAAGCCAAATTAAGACACCCGTGTCATATCAAGACCTTTAAAAAAATAAAATAAGTATATAGCTATTTTTCGTATTCTTGTCGAATGAATTTTTTGTAGCTACATTTACACCGATGTACAAGCAGGAGCAAGTGGTCAATGTTGAGTACAATACAATGAGCCTAAATAAGCAAAATTAAGACACCTATATCTTTTAAAGACCTTTAAAAAAAATAAAATAAGTAAATAGCTATTTTTCTTATTCTTGTCGAATGAATTTTTTTTAGCTACATTTACACCGATGAACACGCAGGAGCAATTGCTCAATGTTAAGTACAATACAATGAGCCACAATAAGCAAAATTAAGACACCCTTATGATATCAAGACCTTTAAAAAAAATAAAATAAGTAAATAGCTATTTTTTTTATTCTTGTCGAATGAATTTTTTTTAGCATTATTTAAACCGATGAACACGCAGGAGCAATTGCTCAATGTCAAGTACAATACAATGAGCCAAAATAAGCAAAATTAAGACACCCGTGTCATATCAAGACCTTTAAAAAAAATTAAATAAGTATATAGCTATTTTTCGTATTCTTGTCGAATGAATTTTTTGTAGCTACATTTACACCGATGAGCACGCAGGAGCAAGTGGCCAATGTTAAGTATAATACAATGAGCCTAAATAAGCAAAATTAAGACACCTATATCTTTTTAAGACCTTTAAAGAAAATAAAATAAGTAAATAGCTATTTTTCTTATTCTTGTCGAATGAATTTTTTATAGCTACATTTACACCGATGAACACGCAGGAGCAAGTGGCCAATGTTAGGTACAATACAATGAGCCAACATAAGCAAAATTAAGACACCTATATCTTATTAAGACCTTAAAAAAAAGAAAATAACTAAATAGCTATTTTTCTTATTCTTGTCGAATGAATTTTTAGTAGCTACATTTACACGGATGAACACGCAGGAGCATATGCTCAATGTTAGGTACATTACAATGAGCCAAAATTAGCAAAATTAGGACACCTATATCTTTTAAAGACCTTTAAAAAAATAAAATAAGTAAATAGCTATTTTTCTGATTCCTGTCGAATGAATTTTTTTAGCTACATTTACACCGATGAACACGTTGAAGCAACAGCTTAATGTTAAGTACAATGAATTGAGCCAAAATAAGCCAAATTAAGACACCCATATCATTTCAAGACCTTTAAAAAAAAAAAATAAGTAAATAGCTATTTTTCTTATTGTTATCGAATGAATTTTTTTTATCTACATTTACACCGATGAACATGCACGAGCAATTGCTCAATGTTAGTGCACTACAATGAGGCAAAATAAGCAAAATTAAGACACCCATATCATTTCAAGACCTTTAAAAAAAATAAAATAAGGAAATATCTATTTTTCTTATTCTTGTCGAATGAATTGTTTTTAGCTACATTTACACCTGTGAACTCGCAGGAGCAATTGCTCAATCTTAAGCACAATACGGTGAGCCAAAATAAGCAAAATAAAGACTCCCATATCATATCAAGACCTTTAAAAAAAATAAAATAAGTAAATAGCTATTTTTCTGATTCCTGTCGAATGAATTTTTTTTAGCTACATTTACACCGATGAACACGCAGGAGCAAGTGGTCAATGTTAAGTACAATACATTGAGCCTTAATAAGCAAAATTAAGACACCTATATCTTTTTAAGACCTTTAAAAAAAAAAAAATAAGTAAACAGCTGTTTTTCTTATTCTTGTCGAATGAATTTTTTTTAGCTACATTTACACCGATGAACACGCAGGAGGAAGTGGTCAATGTTAAGTACAATACAGTGAGCCTTAATAAGCAAAATTAAGACACCTATATCTTTTTAAGACCTTTAAAAAAAAAATAATAAGTAAATAGCTGTTTTTCTTATTCTTGTCGAATGAATTTTTTTTAGCTACATTTACACCGATGAACACGCAGTAACAATTGCTAAATGTTAAGTACAATACAATGAGCCAAAATAAGCAAAACTAAGACACCTATATCTTTTTAAAACCTTTAAAAAAAATAAAATAAGTAAATAGCTGTTTTTCATATTCTTGTCGAATGAATTTTTTTTAGCTACATTTACACCGATGAACACGCAGGAGCAAGTGTTCAATGTTAAGTACAATACATTGAGCTTAAATAAGCAAAATTAAGACACTCATATCATATCAAGACCTTTAAAAAAATAAAATAAGTATATAGCTATTTTTCGTATTCTTGTCGAATGAATTTTTTGTAGCTACATTTACACCGATGTACAAGCACGAGCAAGTGGTCAATGTTAAGTACAATACAATGAGCCTAAATAAGCAAAATTAAGACACCTATATCTTTTAAAGACCTTTAAAAAAAATAAAATAAGTAAATAGCTATTTTTCTTATTCTTGTCGAATGAATTTTTTTTAGCTACATTTACACCGATGAACACGCAGGAGCAATTGCTCAATGTTAAGTACAATACAATGAGCCACAATAAGCAAAATTAAGACACCCTTATGATATCAAGACCTTTAAAAAAAATAAAATAAGTAAATAGCTATTTTTTTTATTCTTGTCGAATGAATTTTTTTTAGCATTATTTAAACCGATGAACACGCAGGAGCAATTGCTCAATGTCAAGTACAATACAATGAGCCAAAATAAGCAAAATTAAGACACCTATATCTTTTTAAAACCTTTAAAAAAATAAAATAAGTAAATAGCTATTTTTCTTATTCTTGTCGAATGAATTTTTTTTAGCCACATTTACACCGATGAACACGCAGGAGCAATTGCGCAATGTTAAATACAATACAATGAATCTATATAAGCCAAATTAAGACACCCGTGTCATATCAAGACCTTTAAAAAAAATTAAATAAGTATATAGCTATTTTTCGTATTCTTGTCGAATGAATTTTTTGTAGCTACATTTACACCGATGAACACGCAGGAGCAAGTGGCCAATGTTAAGTATAATACAATGAGCCTAAATAAGCAAAATTAAGACACCTATATCTTTTTAAGACCTTTAAATAAAATAAAATAAGTAAATAGCTATTTTTCTTATTCTTGTCGAATGAATTTTTTATAGCTACATTTACACCGGCGAACACGCAGGAGCAAGTGGCCAATGTTAAGTACAATACAATGAGCCTAAATAAGCAAAATTAAGACACCTATATCTTTTTAAAGACCTTTAAAAAAATACAATAAGTAAATAGCTATTTTTCTTATTCTTGTCGAATGAATTTTTTTTAGCTACATTTACACCGATGAACACGCAGGAGCAATTGTTCAATGTTAAGTACGATACAATGAGCCAAAATAAGCAAAATTAAGACACCTATGTCTTTTTAAAACCTTTAAAAAAATAAAATAAGTAAATAGCTATTTTTCTTATTCTTGTCGAATGAATTTTTTTTAGCTACATTTACACCGATGAACACGCAGGAGCAAGTGGTCAATGTTAAGTACAATACAGTGAGCCTTAATAAGCAAAATTAAGACACCTATATCTTTTTAAGACCTTTAAAAAAAAAAAAATAAGTAAATAGCTGTTTTTCATATTCTTGTCGAATGAATTTTTTTTAGCTACATTTACACCGACGAACACGCAGGAGCAAGTGGTCAATGTTAAGTACAATACAGTGAGCCTAAATAAGCAAAATTAAGTCACCTATATCTTTTTAAAACCTTTAAAAAAAATAAAATAAGTATATAGCTATTTTTCTTATTCTTGTCGAATGAATTTTTTTTAGCTACATTTACACCGATGAACACGTAGGAGCAATTGTTTAATGTTAGTACAATACAATGAGCCAAAATAAGCAAAATTAAGACACCCTTATCATATCAAGACCTTTAAAAAAAATAAAATAAGTAAATAGCTATTTTTTTTTATTCTTGTCGAATGAATTTTTTGTAGCTACATTTACACCGATGAACACGCAGGAGCAATAGGTCAATGTTAAGTACAATACAGTGAGCCTTAATAAGCAAAATTAAGACACCTATATCTTTTTAAGACCTTTAAAAAAAAAAATAAGTAAATAGCTATTTTTCATATTCATGTCGAATGAATTTTTTTTAGCTACATTTACACCGATGAACACGCAGGAGCAAGTGGTCAATGTTAAGTACAATACAGTGAGCCTAAATAAGCAAAATTAAGACACTCATATCATATCAGGACCTTTAAAAAAAAAAAATAAGTATATAGCTATTTTTCGTATTCTTGTCGAATGAATTTTTTGTAGCTACATTTACACCGATGAACACGCTGGAGCAATTGCCTAATGTTAGATACAGTACAATGAGCCAAAATAAGCAAAATTAAGACACCTATATCTTTTTAAAACCTTTAAAAAAAATAAAATAAGTAATTAGCTATTTTTCGTATTCTTGCCGTTTGAATTTTTTCAAGCTACATTTACACCGATGAACACGCAGGAGCAATTTCTCAATGTTAAGTACAATGCAATGAGCCAAAATAAGCAAAATAAAGACACCTATATTTTTTTAAAACCTTTAAAAAAAATAAAATAAGTAAATAGCTATTTTTCTTATTCTTGTCGAATGAATTTTTTTTAGCTACATTTACACCGATGAACACGCAGGAACAATTGCTCAATGTTAAGTACAATGCAATGAGCCAAAATAAGCCAAATTAAGACACCCGTGTCATATCAAGACCTTTAAAAAAATAAAATAAGTATATAGCTATTTTTCGTATTCTTGTCGAATGAATTTTTTGTAGCTACATTTACACCGATGTGCAAGCAGGAGCAAGTGGTCAATGTTAAGTACAATACAATGAGCCTAAATAAGCAAAACCAAGACACCTATATCTTTTAAAGACCTTTAAAAAAAATAAAATAAGTAAATAGCTATTTTTCATATTCTTGTCGAATGAATTTTTTTTAGCTACATTTACACCGATGAACACGCAGGAGCAATTGCTCAATGTTAAGTACAATACAATGAGCCACAATAAGCAAAATTAAGACACCCTTATGATATCAAGACCTTTAAAAAAAATAAAATAAGTAAATAGCTATTTTTTTTATTCTTGTCGAATGAATTTTTTTTAGCATTATTTAAACCGATGAACACGCAGGAGCAATTTCTCAATGTTAAATACAATACAATGAATCTATATAAGCCAAATTAAGACACCCGTGTCATATCAAGACCTTTAAAAAAAATTAAATAAGTATATAGCTATTTTTCGTATTCTTGTCGAATGAATTTTTTGTAGCTACATTTACACCGATGAACACGCAGGAGCAAGTGGCCAATGTTAGGTATAATACAATGAGCCTAAATAAGCAAAATTAAGACACCTATATCTTTTTAAGACCTTTAAAGAAAATAAAATAAGTAAATAGCTATTTTTCTTATTCTTGTCGAATGAATTTTTTATAGCTACATTTACACCGGCGAACACGCAGGAGCAAGTGGCCAATGTTAAGTACAATACAATGAGCCTAAATAAGCAAAATTAAGACACCTATATCTTTTTAAGACCTTTAAAAAAATAAAATAAGTAAATAGCTATTTTTCTTATTCTTATCGAATGAATTTTTTTTAGCTACATTTACAACGATGAACACGCAGAAGCAATTCCTCAATGTTAACTACAATACAATGAGCCAAAATAAGCCAAATTAAGACACCCGTGTCATATCAAGACCTTTAAAAAAAATAAAATAAGTATATAGCTAATTTTCTTATTCTTGTCGAATGAATTTTTTTTAGCTACATTTACACCGATGAACACGCAGGAGCAATTGTTCAATGTTAAGTACAATACAATGAGCCAAAATAAGTAAAATTTAGACACCCTCATCATATCAAGACCTTTAAAAAAAATAATATAAGTAAATAGCTATTTTTTTTATTCTTGTCGAATGAATTTTTTTAGCAACATTTAAACCGATGAACACGCAGGAGCAATTGCTCAATGTCAAGTACAATACATTGAGCCAAATTAAGCAAAATTAAGACACCTATTTCTTTTTAAAACCTTTAAAAAAATAAAATAAGTAAATAGCTATTTTTCTTATTCTTGTCGAATGAATTTTTTTTAGCTACATTTACACCTATGAACTCGCAGGAGCAATTGCTCGATCTTAAGCACAATACGGTGAGCCAAAATAAGCAAAATAAAGACTCCCATATCATATCAAGACCTTTAAAAAAAAAAAATAAGTAAATAGCTATTTTTCTGATTCCTGTCGAATGAATTTTTTTAGCTACATTTACACGGATGAACACGCAGGAGCATTTTCTCAATGTTAGGTACAATACAATGAGCCAACATAAGCAAAATTAAGACACCTATATCTTATTAAGACCTTAAAAAAAAGAAAATAACTAAATAGCTATTTTTCTTATTCTTGTCGAATGAATTTTTAGTAGCTACATTTACACGGATGAACACGCAGGAGCATTTGCTCAATGTTAGGTATATTACAATGAGCCAAAATTAGCAAAATTAGGACACTTATATCTTTTAAAGACCTTTAAAAAAATAATATAAGTAAATAGCTATTTTTCTGATTCCTGTCGAATGAATTTTTTTAGCTACATTTACACCGATGAACACGTTGAAGCAACAGCTTAATGTTAAGTACAATGAATTGAGCCAAAATAAGCCAAATTAAGACACCCATATCATTTCAAGACCTTTAAAAAAAAAAAATAAGTAAATAGCTATTTTTCTTATTCTTATCGAATGAATTTTTTTTAGCTACATTTACACCGATGAACATGCAGGAGCAATTGCTCAATGTTAGTGCAATACAATGAGGCAAAATAAGCAAAACTAAGACACCCATATCATTTCAAGACCTTTAAAAAAAATAAAATAAGGAAATATCTATTTTTCTTATTCTTGTCGAATGAATTTTTTTTAGCTACATTTACACCGATGAACACGCAGGAGCAAGTGGCCAATGTTAGGTATAATACAATGAGCCTAAATAAGCAAAATTAAGACACCTATATCTTTTTAAGACCTTTAAAGAAAATAAAATAAGTAAATAGCTATTTTTCTTATTCTTATCGAATGAATTTTTTTTAGCTACATTTACACCGATGAACACGCAGGAACAATTGTTCAATGTTGAGTACAATACAATGAGCCAAAATAAGCAAAATTAAGACACCTATATCCTTTTCAAACCTTTAAAAAAATAAAATAAGTAAATAGCTATTTTTCTTATTCTTGTCGAATGAATTTTTTTTAGCTACATTTACAACGATGAACACGCAGAAGCAATTCCTCAATGTTAACTACAATACAATGAGCCAAAATAAGCCAAATTAAGACACCCGTGTCATATCAAGACCTTTAAAAAAAATAAAATAAGTATATAGCTAATTTTCTTATTCTTGTCGAATGAATTTTTTTTAGCTACATTTACACCGATGAACACGCAGGAGCAATTGCTCAATGTTAAGTACAATACAATGAGGCAAAATAAGCAAAATTTAGACACCCTCATCATATCAACACCTTTAAAAAAAATAATATAAGTAAATAGCTATTTTTTTTATTCTTGTCGAATGAATTTTTTTAGCAACATTTAAACCGATGAACACGCAGGAGCAATTGCTCAATGTCAAGTACAATACATTGAGCCAAAATAAGCAAAATTAAGACACCTATTTCTTTTTAAAACCTTTAAAAAAATAAAATAAGTAAATAGCTATTTTTCTTATTCTTGTCGAATGAATTTTTTTTAGCTACATTTACACCTATGAACTCGCAGGAGCAATTGCTCGATCTTAAGCACAATACGGTGAGCCAAAATAAGCAAAATAAAGACACCCATATCATATCAAGACCTTTAAAAAAAATAAAATAAGTAAATAGCTATTTTTCTGATTCCTGTCGAATGAATTTTTTTAGCTACATTTACACGGATGAACACGCAGGAGCATTTTCTCAATGTTAGGTACAATACAATGAGCCAACATAAGCAAAATTAAGACACCTATATCTTATTAAGACCTTAAAAAAAAGAAAATAACTAAATAGCTATTTTTCTTATTCTTGTCGAATGAATTTTTAGTAGCTACATTTACACGGATGAACACGCAGGAGCATTTGCTCAATGTTAGGTACATTACAATGAGCCAAAATTAGCAAAATTAGGACACCTATATCTTTTAAAGACCTTTAAAAAAATAAAATAAGTAAATAGCTATTTTTCTGATTCCTGTCGAATGAATTTTTTTAGCTACATTTACACCGATGAACACGTTGAAGCAACAGCTTAATGTTAAGTACAATGAATTGAGCCAAAATAAGCCAAATTAAGACACCCATATCATTTCAAGACCTTTAAAAAAAAAAAATAAGTAAATAGCTATTTTTCTTATTCTTATCGAATGAATTTTTTTTAGCTACATTTACACCGATGAACATGCAGGAGCAATTGCTCAATGTTAGTGCAATACAATGAGGCAAAATAAGCAAAATTAAGACACCCATATCATTTCAAGACCTTTAAAAAAAATAAAATAAGGAAATATCTATTTTTCTTATTCTTGTCGAATGAATTTTTTTTAGCTACATTTACACCTGTTAACTCGCAAGAGCAATTGCTCAATCTTAAGCACAATACGGTGAGCCAAAATAATCAAAATAAAGACTCCCATATCATATCAAGACCTTTAAAAAAAATAAAATAAGTAAATAGCTATTTTTCTGATTCCTGTCGAATGAATTTTTTTTAGCTACATTTACACCTTTGAACACGCAAAAGCAACTGTTCAATGTTACGAACAATACAATGAGCCAAAATAAGCAAAATTAAGACACCCATATCATTTCAAGACCTTTAAAAAAAAAAAAATAAGTAAATAGCTATTTTTCTTATTCATGTCAAATGAATTTTTTTTAGCTACTATTACACCGAAGAACACGCAGGAGCAATTGCTTAATGTTAGGTACAATATAGTAAGCCGAAATAAGCAAAATTATGACACCCATATCATATTAAAACCTTTAAAAAAAATAAAATAAGTATATAGCTATTTTTCGTATTCTTGGCGAATGAATTTTTTTCAGCTACATTTACACGGATGAACATGCAGGAGCAATAGTTAAATGTTAAGTACAATACAATGAGCCAAAATAAGAAAAATTAAGACACCCGTGTTATATCAAGACCTTAAAAAAAATAAAATAAGTATATAGCTATTTTTCTGATTCCTGTCGAATGAATTTTTTTTAGCTCCATTTACACCGATGAACACGCAGGAGCAATTGGTCAATATTAAATACAATACAGTGAGCCTAAATAACCAAAATTAAGACACCTATATCTTTTAAAGACCTTTAAAAAAAGAAAATAACGAAATAGCTATTTTTCTTATTCTTGTCGAATGAATTTTTTGTAGCTAAATTTACACCGACGAACACGCAGGAGCAATTGCTCAATGTTAGGTGCAATACAGTGAGCCAACATAAGCAAAATTAAGACACCTATATCTTTTTAAGACCTTTAAAAAAAAAATAACTAAATTGCTATTTTTCTTATTCTTGTCTTGTGAATTTTTAGTAGCTACATTTACACCGATGAACACGCAGGAGCATTTGCCCAATGTTAGGTACAATACCATGAGCCAAAATAAGTAAAATTAGGACACCTATATCTTTTAAAGACCTTTAAAAAAATAAAATAAGTAAATAGCTATTTTTCTGATTCCTGTCGAATGAATTTTTTTTAGCTACATTTACACCGATGAACATGCAGGAGCAATTGCTCAATGTTAGTGCAATACAATGAGGCAAAATAAGCAAAATTAAGACACCCATATCATTTCAAGACCTTTAAAAAAAATAAAATAAGGAAATATCTATTTTTCTTATTCTTGTCGAATGAATTTTTTTTAGCTACATTTACACCTGTTAACTCGCAAGAGCAATTGCTCAATCTTAAGCACAATACGGTGAGCCAAAATAATCAAAATAAAGACTCCCATATCATATCAAGACCTTTAAAAAAAATAAAATAAGTAAATAGCTATTTTTCTGATTCCTGTCGAATGAATTTTTTTTAGCTACATTTACACCTTTGAACACGCAAAAGCAACTGTTCAATGTTACGAACAATACAATGAGCCAAAATAAGCAAAATTAAGACACCCATATCATTTCAAGACCTTTAAAAAAAAAAAAATAAGTAAATAGCTATTTTTCTTATTCATGTCAAATGAATTTTTTTTAGCTACTATTACACCGAAGAACACGCAGGAGCAATTGCTTAATGTTAGGTACAATATAGTAAGCCGAAATAAGCAAAATTATGACACCCATATCATATTAAAACCTTTAAAAAAAATAAAATAAGTATATAGCTATTTTTCGTATTCTTGGCGAATGAATTTTTTTCAGCTACATTTACACGGATGAACATGCAGGAGCAATAGTTAAATGTTAAGTACAATACAATGAGCCAAAATAAGAAAAATTAAGACACCCGTGTTATATCAAGACCTTAAAAAAAATAAAATAAGTATATAGCTATTTTTCTGATTCCTGTCGAATGAATTTTTTTTAGCTCCATTTACACCGATGAACACGCAGGAGCAATTGGTCAATATTAAATACAATACAGTGAGCCTAAATAACCAAAATTAAGACACCTATATCTTTTAAAGACCTTTAAAAAAAGAAAATAACGAAATAGCTATTTTTCTTATTCTTGTCGAATGAATTTTTTGTAGCTAAATTTACACCGACGAACACGCAGGAGCAATTGCTCAATGTTAGGTGCAATACAGTGAGCCAACATAAGCAAAATTAAGACACCTATATCTTTTTAAGACCTTTAAAAAAAAAATAACTAAATTGCTATTTTTCTTATTCTTGTCTTGTGAATTTTTAGTAGCTACATTTACACCGATGAACACGCAGGAGCATTTGCCCAATGTTAGGTACAATACCATGAGCCAAAATAAGTAAAATTAGGACACCTATATCTTTTAAAGACCTTTAAAAAAATAAAATAAGTAAATAGCTATTTTTCTGATTCCTGTCGAATGAATTTTTTTTAGCTACATTTACACCGATGAACACGCAGAAGCAATTGCTCAATGTTAAGTACAATACAATGAGCCACAATAAGCAAAATTAAGACACCCTTATGATATCAAGACCTTTAAAAAAAATAAAATAAGTAAATAGCTATTTTTTTTATTCTTGTCGAATGAATTTTTTTTAGCATTATTTAAACCGATGAACACGCAGGAGCAATTGCTCAATGTCAAGTACAATACAATGAGCCAAAATAAGCAAAATTAAGACACCTATATCTTTTTAAAACCTTTAAAAAAATAAAATAAGTAAATAGCTATTTTTCTTATTCTTGTCGAATGAATTTTTTTTAGCCACATTTACACCGATGAACACGCAGGAGCAAGTGGTCAATGTTAAGTACAATACAGTGAGCCTAAATAAGCAAAATTAAGACACTCATATCATATCAGGACCTTTAAAAAAAAAAAATAAGTATATAGCTATTTTTCGTATTCTTGTCGAATGAATTTTTTGTAGCTACATTTACACCGATGAACACGCTGGAGCAATTGCCTAATGTTAGATACAGTACAATGAGCCAAAATAAGCAAAATTAAGACACCTATATCTTTTTAAAACCTTTAAAGAAAATAAAATAAGTAAATAGCTATTTTTCTTATTCTTGTCGAATGAATTTTTTATAGCTACATTTACACCGGCGAACACGCAGGAGCAAGTGGCCAATGTTAAGTACAATACAATGAGCCTAAATAAGCAAAATTAAGACACCTATATCTTTTTAAGACCTTTAAAAAAATAAAATAAGTAAATAGCTATTTTTCTTATTCTTATCGAATGAATTTTTTTTAGCTACATTTACACCGATGAACACGCAGGAACAATTGTTCAATGTTGAGTACAATACAATGAGCCAAAATAAGCAAAATTAAGACACCTATATCCTTTTAAAACCTTTAAAAAAATAAAATAAGTAAATAGCTATTTTTCTTATTCTTGTCGAATGAATTTTTTTTAGCTACATTTACAACGATGAACACGCAGAAGCAATTCCTCAATGTTAACTACAATACAATGAGCCAAAATAAGCCAAATTAAGACACCCGTGTCATATCAAGACCTTTAAAAAAAATAAAATAAGTATATAGCTAATTTTCTTATTCTTGTCGAATGAATTTTTTTTAGCTACATTTACACCGATGAACACGCAGGAGCAATTGTTCAATGTTAAGTACAATACAATGAGCCAAAATAAGTAAAATTTAGACACCCTCATCATATCAAGACCTTTAAAAAAAATAATATAAGTAAATAGCTATTTTTTTTATTCTTGTCGAATGAATTTTTTTAGCAACATTTAAACCGATGAACACGCAGGAGCAATTGCTCAATGTCAAGTACAATACATTGAGCCAAATTAAGCAAAATTAAGACACCTATTTCTTTTTAAAACCTTTAAAAAAATAAAATAAGTAAATAGCTATTTTTCTTATTCTTGTCGAATGAATTTTTTTTAGCTACATTTACACCTATGAACTCGCAGGAGCAATTGCTCGATCTTAAGCACAATACGGTGAGCCAAAATAAGCAAAATAAAGACTCCCATATCATATCAAGACCTTTAAAAAAAAAAAATAAGTAAATAGCTATTTTTCTGATTCCTGTCGAATGAATTTTTTTAGCTACATTTACACGGATGAACACGCAGGAGCATTTTCTCAATGTTAGGTACAATACAATGAGCCAACATAAGCAAAATTAAGACACCTATATCTTATTAAGACCTTAAAAAAAAGAAAATAACTAAATAGCTATTTTTCTTATTCTTGTCGAATGAATTTTTAGTAGCTACATTTACACGGATGAACACGCAGGAGCATTTGCTCAATGTTAGGTATATTACAATGAGCCAAAATTAGCAAAATTAGGACACCTATATCTTTTAAAGACCTTTAAAAAAATAATATAAGTAAATAGCTATTTTTCTGATTCCTGTCGAATGAATTTTTTTAGCTACATTTACACCGATGAACACGTTGAAGCAACAGTTTAATGTTAAGTACAATGAATTGAGCCAAAATAAGCCAAATTAAGACACCCATATCATTTCAAGACCTTTAAAAAAAAAAAATAAGTAAATAGCTATTTTTCTTATTCTTATCGAATGAATTTTTTTTAGCTACATTTACACCGATGAACATGCAGGAGCAATTGCTCAATGTTAGTGCAATACAATGAGGCAAAATAAGCAAAACTAAGACACCCATATCATTTCAAGACCTTTAAAAAAAATAAAATAAGGAAATATCTATTTTTCTTATTCTTGTCGAATGAATTTTTTTTAGCTACATTTACACCTGTTAACTCGCAAGAGCAATTGCTCAATCTTAAGCACAATACGGTGAGCCAAAATAAGCAAAATAAAGACTCCCATATCATATCAAGACCTTTAAAAAAAATAAAATAAGTAAATAGCTATTTTTCTGATTCCTGTCGAATGAATTTTTTGTAGCTACATTTACACCGATGAACACGCAGGAGCAAGTGGCCAATGTTAGGTATAATACAATGAGCCTAAATAAGCAAAATTAAGACACCTATATCTTTTTAAGACCTTTAAAGAAAATAAAATAAGTAAATAGCTATTTTTCTTATTCTTATCGAATGAATTTTTTTTAGCTACATTTACACCGATGATCACGCAGGAACAATTGTTCAATGTTGAGTACAATACAATGAGCCAAAATAAGCAAAATTAAGACACCTATATCCTTTTAAAACCTTTAAAAAAATAAAATAAGTAAATAGCTATTTTTCTTATTCTTGTCGAATGAATTTTTTTTAGCTACATTTACAACGATGAACACGCAGAAGCAATTCCTCAATGTTAACTACAATACAATGAGCCAAAATAAGCCAAATTAAGACACCCGTGTCATATCAAGACCTTTAAAAAAAATAAAATAAGTATATAGCTAATTTTCTTATTCTTGTCGAATGAATTTTTTTTAGCTACATTTACACCGATGAACACGCAGGAGCAATTGCTCAATGTTAAGTACAATACAATGAGGCAAAATAAGCAAAATTTAGACACCCTCATCATATCAACACCTTTAAAAAAAATAATATAAGTAAATAGCTATTTTTTTTATTCTTGTCGAATGAATTTTTTTAGCAACATTTAAACCGATGAACACGCAGGAGCAATTGCTCAATGTCAAGTACAATACATTGAGCCAAAATAAGCAAAATTAAGACACCTATTTCTTTTTAAAACCTTTAAAAAAATAAAATAAGTAAATAGCTATTTTTCTTATTCTTGTCGAATGAATTTTTTTTAGCTACATTTACACCTATGAACTCGCAGGAGCAATTGCTCGATCTTAAGCACAATACGGTGAGCCAAAATAAGCAAAATAAAGACACCCATATCATATCAAGACCTTTAAAAAAAATAAAATAAGTAAATAGCTATTTTTCTGATTCCTGTCGAATGAATTTTTTTAGCTACATTTACACGGATGAACACGCAGGAGCATTTTCTCAATGTTAGGTACAATACAATGAGCCAACATAAGCAAAATTAAGACACCTATATCTTATTAAGACCTTAAAAAAAAGAAAATAACTAAATAGCTATTTTTCTTATTCTTGTCGAATGAATTTTTAGTAGCTACATTTACACGGATGAACACGCAGGAGCATTTGCTCAATGTTAGGTACATTACAATGAGCCAAAATTAGCAAAATTAGGACACCTATATCTTTTAAAGACCTTTAAAAAAATAAAATAAGTAAATAGCTATTTTTCTGATTCCTGTCGAATGAATTTTTTTAGCTACATTTACACCGATGAACACGTTGAAGCAACAGCTTAATGTTAAGTACAATGAATTGAGCCAAAATAAGCCAAATTAAGACACCCATATCATTTCAAGACCTTTAAAAAAAAAAAATAAGTATATAGCTATTTTTCGTATTCTTGTCGAATGAATTTTTTGTAGCTACATTTACACCGATGAACACGCTGGAGCAATTGCCTAATGTTAGATACAGTACAATGAGCCAAAATAAGCAAAATTAAGACACCTATATCTTTTTAAAACCTTTAAAAAAAATAAAATAAGTAATTAGCTATTTTTCGTATTCTTGCCGTTTGAATTTTTTCAAGCTACATTTACACCGATGAACACGCAGGAGCAATTTCTCAATGTTAAGTACAATACAATGAGCCAAAATAAGCAAAATAAAGACACCTATATTTTTTTAAAACCTTTAAAAAAAATAAAATAAGTAAATAGCTATTTTTCTTATTCTTGTCGAATGAATTTTTTTTAGCTACATTTACACCGATGAACACGCAGGAACAATTGCTCAATGTTAAGTACAATGCAATGAGCCAAAATAAGCCAAATTAAGACACCCGTGTCATATCAAGACCTTTAAAAAAATAAAATAAGTATATAGCTATTTTTCGTATTCTTGTCGAATGAATTTTTTGTAGCTACATTTACACCGATGTACAAGCAGGAGCAAGTGGTCAATGTTAAGTACAATACAATGAGCCTAAATAAGCAAAACTAAGACACCTATATCTTTTAAAGACCTTTAAAAAAAATAAAATAAGTAAATAGCTATTTTTCTTATTCTTGTCGAATGAATTTTTTTTAGCTACATTTACACCGATGAACACGCAGGAACAATTGCTCAATGTTAAGTACAATGCAATGAGCCAAAATAAGCCAAATTAAGACACCCGTGTCATATCAAGACCTTTAAAAAAATAAAATAAGTATATAGCTATTTTTCGTATTCTTGTCGAATGAATTTTTTGTAGCTACATTTACACCGATGTACAAGCAGGAGCAAGTGGTCAATGTTAAGTACAATACAATGAGCCTAAATAAGCAAAACTAAGACACCTATATCTTTTAAAGACCTTTAAAAAAAATAAAATAAGTAAATAGCTATTTTTCTTATTCTTGTCGAATGAATTTTTTTTAGCTACATTTACACCGATGAACACGCAGGAGCAATTGCTCAATGTTAAGTACAATACAATGAGCCACAATAAGCAAAATTAAGACACCCTTATGATATCAAGACCTTTAAAAAAAATAAAATAAGTAAATAGCTATTTTTTTTATTCTTGTCGAATGAATTTTTTTTAGCATTATTTAAACCGATGAACACGCAGGAGCAATTGCTCAATGTCAAGTACAATACAATGAGCCAAAATAAGCAAAATTAAGACACCTATATCTTTTTAAAACCTTTAAAAAAATAAAATAAGTAAATAGCTATTTTTTTTATTCTTGTCGAATGAATTTTTTTTAGCAACATTTCAAACCAATGAACACGCAGGAGCAATTGCGCAATGTTAAATACAATACAATGAATCTATATAAGCCAAATTAAGACACCCGTGTCATATCAAGACCTTTAAAAAAAATTAAATAAGTATATAGCTATTTTTCGTATTCTTGTCGAATGAATTTTTTGTAGCTACATTTACACCGATGAACACGCAGGAGCAAGTGGCCAATGTTAGGTATAATACAATGAGCCTAAATAAGCAAAATTAAGACACCTATATCTTTTTAAGACCTTTAAAGAAAATAAAATAAGTAAATAGCTATTTTTCTTATTCTTGTCGAATGAATTTTTTATAGCTACATTTACACCGGCGAACACGCAGGAGCAAGTGGCCGATGTTAAGTACAATACAATGAGCCTAAATAAGCAAAATTAAGACACCTATATCTTTTTAAGACCTTTAAAAAAATAAAATAAGTAAATAGCTATTTTTCTTATTCTTATCGAATGAATTTTTTTTAGCTACATTTACACCGATGAACACGCAGGAACAATTGTTCAATGTTGAGTACAATACAATGAGCCAAAATAAGCAAAATTAAGACACCTATATCCTTTTAAAACCTTTAAAAAAATAAAATAAGTAAATAGCTATTTTTCTTATTCTTGTCGAATGAATTTTTTTTAGCTACATTTACAACGATGAACACGCAGAAGCAATTCCTCAATGTTAAATACAATACAATGAGCCAAAATAAGCCAAATTAAGACACCCGTGTCATAACAAGACCTTTAAAAAAAATAAAATAAGTATATAGCTAATTTTCTTATTCTTGTCGAATGAATTTTTTTTAGCTACATTTACACCGATGAACACGCAGGAGCAATTGCTCAATGTTAAGTACAATACAATGAGCCAAAATAAGTAAAATTTAGACACCCTCATCATATCAAGACCTTTAAAAAAAATAATATAAGTAAATAGCTATTTTTTTTATTCTTGTCGAATGAATTTTTTTAGCAACATTTAAACCGATGAACACGCAGGAGCAATTGCTCAATGTCAAGTACAATACATTGAGCCAAAATAAGCAAAATTAAGACACCTATTTCTTTTTAAAACCTTTAAAAAAATAAAATAAGTAAATAGCTATTTTTCTTATTCTTGTCGAATGAATTTTTTTTAGCTACATTTACACCTATGAACTCGCAGGAGCAATTGCTCGATCTTAAGCACAATACGGTGAGCCAAAATAAGCAAAATAAAGACTCCCATATCATATCAAGACCTTTAAAAAAAAAAAAATAAGTAAATAGCTATTTTTCTGATTCCTGTCGAATGAATTTTTTTAGCTACATTTACACGGATGAACACGCAGGAGCATTTTCTCAATGTTAGGTACAATACAATGAGCCAACATAAGCAAAATTAAGACACCTATATCTTATTAAGACCTTAAAAAAAAGAAAATAACTAAATAGCTATTTTTCTTATTCTTGTCGAATGAATTTTTAGTAGCTACATTTACACGGATGAACACGCAGGAGCATTTGCTCAATGTTAGGTACATTACAATGAGCCAAAATAAGCCAAATTAAGACACCCATATCATTTCAAGACCTTTAAAAAAAAAAAATAAGTAAATAGCTATTTTTCTTATTCTTATCGAATGAATTTTTTTTAGCTACATTTACACCGATGAACATGCAGGAGCAATTGCTCAATGTTAGTGCAATACAATGAGGCAAAATAAGCAAAACTAAGACACCCATATCATTTCAAGACCTTTAAAAAAAATAAAATAAGGAAATATCTATTTTTCTTATTCTTGTCGAATGAATTTTTTTTAGCTACATTTACACCTGTTAACTCGCAAGAGCAATTGCTCAATCTTAAGCACAATACGGTGAGCCAAAATAAGCAAAATAAAGACTCCCATATCATATCAAGACCTTTAAAAAAAATAAAATAAGTAAATAGCTATTTTTCTGATTCCTGTCGAATGAATTTTTTGTAGCTACATTTACACCGATGAACACGCAGGAGCAAGTGGCCAATGTTAGGTATAATACAATGAGCCTAAATAAGCAAAATTAAGACACCTATATCTTTTTAAGACCTTTAAAGAAAATAAAATAAGTAAATAGCTATTTTTCTTATTCTTATCGAATGAATTTTTTTTAGCTACATTTACACCGATGAACACGCAGGAACAATTGTTCAATGTTGAGTACAATACAATGAGCCAAAATAAGCAAAATTAAGACACCTATATCCTTTTAAAACCTTTAAAAAAATAAAATAAGTAAATAGCTATTTTTCTTATTCTTGTCGAATGAATTTTTTTTAGCTACATTTACAACGATGAACACGCAGAAGCAATTCCTCAATGTTAACTACAATACAATGAGCCAAAATAAGCCAAATTAAGACACCCGTGTCATATCAAGACCTTTAAAAAAAATAAAATAAGTATATAGCTAATTTTCTTATTCTTGTCGAATGAATTTTTTTTAGCTACATTTACACCGATGAACACGCAGGAGCAATTGCTCAATGTTAAGTACAATACAATGAGCCAAAATAAGCAAAATTTAGACACCCTCATCATATCAAGACCTTTAAAAAAAATAATATAAGTAAATAGCTATTTTTTTTATTCTTGTCGAATGAATTTTTTTAGCAACATTTAAACCGATGAACACGCAGGAGCAATTGCTCAATGTCAAGTACAATACATTGAGCAAAAATAAGCAAAATTAAGACACCTATTTCTTTTTAAAACCTTTAAAAAAATAAAATAAGTAAATAGCTATTTTTCTTATTCTTGTCGAATGAATTTTTTTTAGCTACATTTACACCTATGAACTCGCAGGAGCAATTGCTCGATCTTAAGCACAATACGGTGAGCCAAAATAAGCAAAATAAAGACTCCCATATCATATCAAGACCTTTAAAAAAAATAAAATAAGTAAATAGCTATTTTTCTGATTCCTGTCGAATGAATTTTTTTAGCTACATTTACACGGATGAACACGCAGGAGCACTTGCTCAATGTTAGGTACATTACAATGAGCCAAAATTAGCAAAATTAGGACACCTATATCTTTTAAAGACCTTTAAAAAAATAAAATAAGTAAATAGCTATTTTTCTGATTCCTGTCGAATGAATTTTTTTAGCTACATTTACACCGATGAACACGTTGAAGCAACAGCTTAATGTTAAGTACAATGAATTGAGCCAAAATAAGCCAAATTAAGACACCCATATCATTTCAAGACCTTTAAAAAAAAAAAATAAGTAAATAGCTATTTTTCTTATTCTTATCGAATGAATTTTTTTTAGCTACATTTACACCGATGAACATGCAGGAGCAATTGCTCAATGTTAGTGCAATACAATGAGGCAAAATAAGCAAAATTAAGACACCCATATCATTTCAAGACCTTTAAAAAAAATAAAATAAGGAAATATCTATTTTTCTTATTCTTGTCGAATGAATTTTTTTTAGCTACATTTACTACTGTTAACTCGCAAGAGCAATTGCTCAATCTTAAGCACAATACGGTGAGCCAAAATAAGCAAAATAAAGACTCCCATATCATATCAAGACCTTTAAAAAAAATAAAATAAGTAAATAGCTATTTTTCTGATTCCTGTCGAATGAATTTTTTGTAGCTACATTTACACCGATGAACACGCAGGAGCAAGTGGCCAATGTTAGGTATAATACAATGAGCCTAAATAAGCAAAATTAAGACACCTATATCTTTTTAAGACCTTTAAAGAAAATAAAATAAGTAAATAGCTATTTTTCTTATTCTTATCGAATGAATTTTTTTTAGCTACATTTACACCGATGAACACGCAGGAACAATTGTTCAATGTTGAGTACAATACAATGAGCCAAAATAAGCAAAATTAAGACACCCATATCATTTCAAGACCTTTAAAAAAAATAAAATAAGGAAATATCTATTTTTCTTATTCTTGTCGAATGAATTTTTTTTAGCTACATTTACACCTGTTAACTCGCAAGAGCAATTGCTCAATCTTAAGCACAATACGGTGAGCCAAAATAAGCAAAATAAAGACTCCCATATCATATCAAGACCTTTAAAAAAAATAAAATAAGTAAATAGCTATTTTTCTGATTCCTGTCGAATGAATTTTTAGTAGCTACATTTACACCGATGAACACGCAGGAGCAAGTGGCCAATGTTAGGTATAATACAATGAGCCTAAATAAGCAAAATTAAGACACCTATATCTTTTTAAGACCTTTAAAGAAAATAAAATAAGTAAATAGCTATTTTTCTTATTCTTATCGAATGAATTTTTTTTAGCTACATTTACACCGATGAACACGCAGGAACAATTGTTCAATGTTGAGTACAATACAATGAGCCAAAATAAGCAAAATTAAGACACCTATATCCTTTTAAAACCTTTAAAAAAATAAAATAAGTAAATAGCTATTTTTCTTATTCTTGTCGAATGAATTTTTTTTAGCTACATTTACAACGATGAACACGCAGAAGCAATTCCTCAATGTTAACTACAATACAATGAGCCAAAATAAGCCAAATTAAGACACCCGTGTCATATCAAGACCTTTAAAAAAAATAAAATAAGTATATAGCTAATTTTCTTATTCTTGTCGAATGAATTTTTTTTAGCTACATTTACACCGATGAACACGCAGGAGCAATTGCTCAATGTTAAGTACAATACAATGAGCCAAAATAAGCAAAATTTAGACACCCTCATCATATCAAGACCTTTAAAAAAATAATATAAGTAAATAGCTATTTTTTTTATTCTTGTCGAATGAATTTTTTTAGCAACATTTAAACCGATGAACACGCAGGAGCAATTGCTCAATGTCAAGTACAATACATTGAGCCAAAATAAGCAAAATTAAGACACCTATTTCTTTTTAAAACCTTTAAAAAAATAAAATAAGTAAATAGCTATTTTTCTTATTCTTGTCGAATGAATTTTTTTTAGCTACATTTACACCTATGAACTCGCAGGAGCAATTGCTCGATCTTAAGCACAATACGGTGAGCCAAAATAAGCAAAATAAAGACTCCCATATCATATCAAGACCTTTAAAAAAAATAAAATAAGTAAATAGCTATTTTTCTGATTCCTGTCGAATGAATTTTTTTAGCTACATTTACACGGATGAACACGCAGGAGCATTTGCTCAATGTTAGGTACATTACAATGAGCCAAAATTAGCAAAATTAGGACACCTATATCTTTTAAAGACCTTTAAAAAAATAAAATAAGTAAATAGCTATTTTTCTGATTCCTGTCGAATGAATTTTTTTAGCTACATTTACACCGATGAACACGTTGAAGCAACAGCTTAATGTTAAGTACAATGAATTGAGCCAAAATAAGCCAAATTAAGACACCCATATCATTTCAAGACCTTTAAAAAAAAAAAATAAGTAAATAGCTATTTTTCTTATTCTTATCGAATGAATTTTTTTTAGCTACATTTACACCGATGAACATGCAGGAGCAATTGCTCAATGTTAGTGCAATACAATGAGGCAAAATAAGCAAAATTAAGACACCCATATCATTTCAAGACCTTTAAAAAAAATAAAATAAGGAAATATCTATTTTTCTTATTCTTGTCGAATGAATTTTTTTTAGCTACATTTACTACTGTTAACTCGCAAGAGCAATTGCTCAATCTTAAGCACAATACGGTGAGCCAAAATAAGCAAAATAAAGACTCCCATATCATATCAAGACCTTTAAAAAAAATAAAATAAGTAAATAGCTATTTTTCTGATTCCTGTCGAATGAATTTTTTTTAGCTACATTTACACCTTTGAACACGCAAAAGCAACTGTTCAATGTTACGAACAATACAATGAGCCAAAATAAGCAAAATTAAGACACCCATATCATTTCAAGACCTTTAAAAAAAAAAAAATAAGTAAATAGCTATTTTTCTTATTCATGTCAAATGAATTTTTTTAGCTACATTTACACCGATGAACACGTTGAAGCAACAGCTTAATGTTAAGTACAATGAATTGAGCCAAAATAAGCCAAATTAAGACACCCATATCATTTCAAGACCTTTAAAAAAATAAAATAAGTATATAGCTATTTTTCGTATTCTTGGCGAATGAATTTTTTTCAGCTACATTTACACGGATGAACATGCAGGAGCAATAGTTAAATGTTAAGTACAATACAATGAGCCAAAATAAGAAAAATTAAGACACCCGTGTTATATCAAGACCTTAAAAAAAATAAAATAAGTATATAGCTATTTTTCTGATTCCTGTCGAATGAATTTTTTTTAGCTCCATTTACACCGATGAACACGCAGGAGCAATTGGTCAATATTGAATACAATACAGTGAGCCTAAATAACCAAAATTAAGACACCTATATCTTTTTAAGACCTTTAAAAAAAGAAAATAACGAAATAGCTATTTTTCTTATTCTTGTCGAATGAATTTTTTGTAGCTAAATTTACACCGACGAACACGCAGGAGCAATTGCTCAATGTTAGGTGCAATACAGTGAGCCAACATAAGCAAAATTAAGACACCTATATCTTTTTAAGACCTTTAAAAAAAAAATAACTAAATTGCTATTTTTCTTATTCTTGTCTTGTGAATTTTTAGTAGCTACATTTACACCGATGAACACGCAGGAGCATTTGCCCAATGTTAGGTACAATACAATGAGCCAAAATAAGTAAAATTAGGACACCTATATCTTTTAAAGACCTTTAAAAAAATAAAATAAGTAAATAGCTATTTTTCTGATTCCTGTCGAATGAATTTTTTTTAGCTACATTTACACCGATGAACACGCAGAAGCAATTGCTCAATGTTAAGTACAATACAATGAGCCACAATAAGCAAAATTAAGACACCCTTATGATATCAAGACCTTAAAAAAAAATAAAATAAGTAAATAGCTATTTTTTTTAATCTTGTCGAATGAATTTTTTTTAGCATTATTTAAACCGATGAACACGCAGGAGCAATTGCTCAATGTCAAGTACAATACAATGAGCCAAAATAAGCAAAATTAAGACACCTATATCTTTTTAAAACCTTTAAAAAAATAAAATAAGTAAATAGCTATTTTTCTTATTCTTGTCGAATGAATTTTTTTTAGCCACATTTACACCGATGAACACGCAGGAGCAATTGCGCAATGTTAAATACAATACAATGAATCTATATAAGCCAAATTAAGACACCCGTGTCATATCAAGACCTTTAAAAAAAATTAAATAAGTATATAGCTATTTTTCGTATTCTTGTCGAATGAATTTTTTGTAGCTACATTTACACCGATGAACACGCAGGAGCAAGTGGCCAATGTTAGGTATAATACAATGAGCCTAAATAAGCAAAATTAAGACACCTATATCTTTTTAAGACCTTTAAAGAAAATAAAATAAGTAAATAGCTATTTTTCTTATTCTTGTCGAATGAATTTTTTATAGCTACATTTACACCGGCGAACACGCAGGAGCAAGTGGCCAATGTTAAGTAAAATACAATGAGCCTAAATAAGCAAAATTAAGACACCTATATCTTTTAAAGACCTTTAAAAAAATAAAATAAGTAAATAGCTATTTTTCTTATTCTTATCGAATGAATTTTTTTTAGCTACATTTACACCGATGAACACGCAGGAACAATTGCTCAATGTTAAGTACAATACGTTGAGCCAAAATAAGCAAAATTAAGGCACCTATATCTTTTTAAAACCTTTAAAAAAAATAAAATAAGTAAATAGCTATTTTTCTTATTCTTGTCGAATGAATTTTTTTTAGCTACATTTACACCGATGAACACGCAGGAGCAATTGTTCAATGTTGAGTACAGTACAATGAGCCAAAATAAGCAAAATTAAGACACCCTTATCATATCAAGACCTTTAAAAAAAATAAAATAAGTAAATAGCTATTTTTTTTATTCTTGTCGAATGAATTTTTTTTAGCAACATTTAAACCGATGAACACGCAGGAGCAATTGTTTAATATAAAGTACGATACACTGAGCCAAAATAAGCAAAATTAAGACACCTATATCCTTTTAAAACCTTTAAAAAAATAAAATAAGTAAATAACTATTTTTCTTATTCTTGTCGAATGAATTTTTTTTAGCTACATTTACAACGATGAACACGCAGAAGCAATTCCTCAATGTTAATTACAATACAATGAGCCAAAATAAGCCAAATTAAGACACCCGTGTCATATCAAGACCTTTAAAAAAAATAAAATAAGTATATAGCTAATTTTCTTATTCTTGTCGAATGAATTTTTTTTAGCTACATTTACACCGATGAACACGCAGGAGCAATTGCTCAATGTTAAGTACAATACAATGAGCCAAAGTAAGCAAAATTTAGACACCCTCATCATATCAAGACCTTTAAAAAAAATAATATAAGTAAATAGCTATTTTTTTTATTCTTGTCGAATGAATTTTTTTAGCAACATTTACACCTATGAACTCGCAGGAGCAATTGCTCGATCTTAAGCACAATACGGTGAGCCAAAATAAGCAAAATAAAGACTCCCATATCATATCAAGACCTTTAAAAAAAATAAAATAAGTAAATAGCTATTTTTCTGATTCCTGTCGAATGAATTTTTTTTAGCTACATTTACACGGATGAACACGCAGGAGCATTTTCTCAATGTTAGGTACAATACAATGAGCCAACGTAAGCAAAATTAAGACACCTATATCTTATTAAGACCTTAAAAAAAAGAAAATAACTAAATAGCTATTTTTCTTATTCTTGTCGAATGAATTTTTAGTAGCTACATTTACACGGATGAACACGCAGGAGCATTTGCTCAATGTTAGCTACATTACAATGAGCCAAAATTAGCAAAATTAGGACACCTATATCTTTTAAAGACCTTTAAAAAAATAAAATAAGTAAATAGCTATTTTTCTGATTCCTGTCGAATGAATTTTTTTAGCTACATTTACACCGATGAACACGTTGAAGCAACAGCTTAATGTTAAGTACAATGAATTGAGCCAAAATAAGCCAAATTAAGACACCCATATCATTTCAAGACCTTTAAAAAAAAAAAATAAGTAAATAGCTATTTTTCTTATTCTTATCGAATGAATTTTTTTTAGCTACATTTACACCGATGAACATGCAGGAGCAATTGCTCAATGTTAGTGCAATACAATGAGGCAAAATAAGCAAAATTAAGACACCCATATCATTTCAAGACCTTTAAAAAAAAAAAAATAAGGAAATATCTATTTTTCTTATTCTTGTCGAATGAATTTTTTTTAGCTACATTTACACCTGTTAACTCGCAAGAGCAATTGCTCAATCTTAAGCACAATACGGTGAGCCAAAATAAGCAAAATAAAGACTCCCATATCATATCAAGACCTTTAAAAAAAATAAAATAAGTAAATAGCTATTTTTCTGATTCCTGTCGAATGAATTTTTTTTAGCTACATTTACACCGATGAACACGCAGAAGCAAATGCTCAATGTTAAGTACAATACAGTGAGCCAAAATAAGCAAAATTAAGACACCTATATCTTTTGAAGACCTTTAAAAAAATAAAATAAGTAAATAGCTATTTTTCTGATTCCTGTCGAATGAATTTTTTTTAGCTACATTTACACCTTTGAACAAGCAAAAGCAACTGCTCAATGTTACGAACAATACAATGAGCCAAAATAAGCAAAATTAAGACACCCATATCATTTCAAGACCTTTAAAAAAAACAAAATAAGTAAATAGCTATTTTTCTTATTCATGTCAAATGAATTTTTTTTAGCTACTATTACACCGAAGAACACGCAGGAGCAATTGCTTAATGTTAGGTACAATACAGTAAGCCGAAATAAGCAAAATTATGACACCCATATCATATTAAAACCTTTAAAAAAAATAAAATAAGTATATAGCTATTTTTCGTATTCTTGGCGAATGAATTTTTTTCAGCTACATTTACACGGATGAACATGCAGGAGCAATAGTTAAATGTTAAGTACAATACAATGAGCCAAAATAAGCAAAATTTAGACACCCGTGTCATATCAAGACCTTTAAAAAAAATAAAATAAGTATATAGCTAATTTTCTTATTCTTGTCGAATGAATTTTTTTTAGCTACATTTACACCGATGAACACGCAGGAGCAATTGCTCAATGTTAAGTACAATACAATGAGCCAAAATAAGCCAAATTAAGACACCCGTGTCATATCAAGACCTTTAAAAAAAATAAAATAAGTATATAGCTAATTTTCTTATTCTTGTCGAATGAATTTTTTTTAGCTACATTTACACCGATGAACACGCAGGAGCAATTGCTCAATGTTAAGTACAATACAATGAGCCAAAGTAAGCAAAATTTAGACACCCTCATCATATCAAGACCTTTAAAAAAAATAATATAAGTAAATAGCTATTTTTTTTATTCTTGTCGAATGAATTTTTTTAGCAACATTTACACCTATGAACTCGCAGGAGCAATTGCTCGATCTTAAGCACAATACGGTGAGCCAAAATAAGCAAAATAAAGACTCCCATATCATATCAAGACCTTTAAAAAAAATAAAATAAGTAAATAGCTATTTTTCTGATTCCTGTCGAATGAATTTTTTTTAGCTACATTTACACGGATGAACACGCAGGAGCATTTTCTCAATGTTAGGTACAATACAATGAGCCAACGTAAGCAAAATTAAGACACCTATATCCTTTTAAAACCTTTAAAAAAATAAAATAAGTAAATAGCTATTTTTCTTATTCTTGTCGAATGAATTTTTTTTATCTACATTTACACCTATGAACTCGCAGGAGCAATTGCTCGATCTTAAGCACAATACGGTGAGCCAAAATAAGCAAAATAAAGACTCCCATATCATATCAAGACCTTTAAAAAAAATAAAATAAGTAAATAGCTATTTTTCTGATTCCTGTCGAATGAATTTTTTTTAGCTACATTTACACGGATGAACACGCAGGAGCATTTTCTCAATGTTAGGTACAATACAATGAGCCAACGTAAGCAAAATTAAGACACCTATATCTTATTAAGACCTTAAAAAAAAGAAAATAACTAAATAGCTATTTTTCTTATTCTTGTCGAATGAATTTTTAGTAGCTACATTTACACGGATGAACACGCAGGAGCATTTGCTCAATGTTAGCTACATTACAATGAGCCAAAATTAGCAAAATTAGGACACCTATATCTTTTAAAGACCTTTAAAAAAATAAAATAAGTAAATAGCTATTTTTCTGATTCCTGTCGAATGAATTTTTTTAGCTACATTTACACCGATGAACACGTTGAAGCAACAGCTTAATGTTAAGTACAATGAATTGAGCCAAAATAAGCCAAATTAAGACACCCATATCATTTCAAGACCTTTAAAAAAAAAAAATAAGTAAATAGCTATTTTTCTTATTCTTATCGAATGAATTTTTTATAGCTACATTTACACCGGCGAACACGCAGGAGCAAGTGGCCAATGTTAAGTAAAATACAATGAGCCTAAATAAGCAAAATTAAGACACCTATATCTTTTAAAGACCTTTAAAAAAATAAAATAAGTAAATAGCTATTTTTCTTATTCTTATCGAATGAATTTTTTTTAGCTACATTTACACCGATGAACACGCAGGAACAATTGCTCAATGTTAAGTACAATACGTTGAGCCAAAATAAGCAAAATTAAGGCACCTATATCTTTTTAAAACCTTTAAAAAAAATAAAATAAGTAAATAGCTATTTTTCTTATTCTTGTCGAATGAATTTTTTTTAGCTACATTTACACCGATGAACACGCAGGAGCAATTGTTCAATGTTGAGTACAATACAATGAGCCAAAATAAGCAAAATTAAGACACCCTTATCATATCAAGACCTTTAAAAAAAATAAAATAAGTAAATAGCTATTTTTTTTATTCTTGTCGAATGAATTTTTTTTAGCAACATTTAAACCGATGAACACGCAGGAGCAATTGTTTAATATAAAGTACGATACACTGAGCCAAAATAAGCAAAATTAAGACACCTATATCCTTTTAAAACCTTTAAAAAAATAAAATAAGTAAATAACTATTTTTCTTATTCTTGTCGAATGAATTTTTTTTAGCTACATTTACAACGATGAACACGCAGAAGCAATTCCTCAATATTAATTACAATACAATGAGCCAAAATAAGCCAAATTAAGACACCCATGTCATATCAAGACCTTTAAAAAAAATAAAATAAGTATATAGCTAATTTTCTTATTCTTGTCGAATGAATTTTTTTTAGCTACATTTACACCGATGAACACGCAGGAGCAATTGCTCAATGTTAAGTACAATACAATGAGCCAAAATAAGCAAAATTTAGACACCCTCATCATATCAAGACCTTTAAAAAAAATAATATAAGTAAATAGCTATTTTTTTTATTCTTGTCGAATGAATTTTTTTAGCAACATTTACACCTATGAACTCGCAGGAGCAATTGCTCGATCTTAAGCACAAAACGGTGAGCCAAAATAAGCAAAATAAAGACTCCCATATCATATCAAGACCTTTAAAAAAAATAAAATAAGTAAATAGCTATTTTTCTGATTCCTGTCGAATGAATTTTTTTTAGCTACATTTACACGGATGAACACGCAGGAGCATTTTCTCAATGTTAGGTACAATACAATGAGCCAACGTAAGCAAAATTAAGACACCTATATCCTTTTAAACCTTTAAAAAAATAAAATAAGTAAATAGCTATTTTTCTTATTCTTGTCGAATGAATTTTTTTTATCTACATTTACACCTATGAACTCGCAGGAGCAATTGCTCGATCTTAAGCACAATACGGTGAGCCAAAATAAGCAAAATAAAGACTCCCATATCATATCAAGACCTTTAAAAAAAATAAAATAAGTAAATAGCTATTTTTCTGATTCCTGTCGAATGAATTTTTTTTAGCTACATTTACACGGATGAACACGCAGGAGCATTTTCTCAATGTTAGGTACAATACAATGAGCCAACGTAAGCAAAATTAAGACACCTATATCTTATTAAGACCTTAAAAAAAAGAAAATAACTAAATAGCTATTTTTCTTATTCTTGTCGAATGAATTTTTAGTAGCTACATTTACACGGATGAACACGCAGGAGCATTTGCTCAATGTTAGCTACATTACAATGAGCCAAAATTAGCAAAATTAGGACACCTATATCTTTTAAAGACCTTTAAAAAAATAAAATAAGTAAATAGCTATTTTTCTGATTCCTGTCGAATGAATTTTTTTAGCTACATTTACACCGATGAACACGTTGAAGCAACAGCTTAATGTTAAGTACAATGAATTGAGCCAAAATAAGCCAAATTAAGACACCCATATCATTTCAAGACCTTTAAAAAAAAAAAATAAGTAAATAGCTATTTTTCTTATTCTTATCGAATGAATTTTTTTTAGCTACATTTACACCGATGAACATGCAGGAGCAATTGCTCAATGTTAGTGCAATACAATGAGGCAAAATAAGCAAAATTAAGACACCCATATCATTTCAAGACCTTTAAAAAAAATAAAATAAGGAAATATCTATTTTTCTTATTCTTGTCGAATGAATTTTTTTTAGCTACATTTACACCTGTTAACTCGCAAGAGCAATTGCTCAATCTTAAGCACAATACGGTGAGCCAAAATAAGCAAAATAAAGACTCCCATATCATATCAAGACCTTTAAAAAAAATAAAATAAGTAAATAGCTATTTTTCTGATTCCTGTCGAATGAATTTTTTTTAGCTACATTTACACCGATGAACACGCAGAAGCAAATGCTCAATGTTAAGTACAATACAGTGAGCCAAAATAAGCAAAATTAAGACACCTATATCTTTTGAAGACCTTTAAAAAAATAAAATAAGTAAATAGCTATTTTTCTGATTCCTGTCGAATGAATTTTTTTTAGCTACATTTACACCTTTGAACAAGCAAAAGCAACTGCTCAATGTTACGAACAATACAATGAGCCAAAATAAGCAAAATTAAGACACCCATATCATTTCAAGACCTTTAAAAAAAAAAAAATAAGTAAATAGCTATTTTTCTTATTCATGTCAAATGAATTTTTTTTAGCTACTATTACACCGAAGAACACGCAGGAGCAATTGCTTAATGTTAGGTACAATACAGTAAGCCGAAATAAGCAAAATTATGACACCCATATCATATTAAAACCTTTAAAAAAAATAAAATAAGTATATAGCTATCTTTCGTATTCTTGGCGAATGAATTTTTTTCAGCTACATTTACACGGATGAACATGCAGGAGCAATAGTTAAATGTTAAGTACAATACAATGAGCCAAAATAAGCAAAATTAAGACACCCGTGTTATATCAAGACCTTAAAAAAAATAAAATAAGTATATAGCTATTTTTCTGATTCCTGTCGAATGAATTTTTTTTAGCTCCATTTACACCGATGAACACGCAGGAGCAATTGGTCAATGTTAGGTGCAATACAGTGAGCCAACATAAGCAAAATTAGGACACCTATATCTTTTAAAGACCTTTAAAAAAAAAATAACTAAATAGCTATTTTTCTGATTCCTGCCGAATGAATTTTTTTTAGCTACATTTACAACGATGAACTCGCAGGAGCAATTGCTCGATCTTAAGCATAATACGGTGAGCCAAAATAAGCAAAATAAAGACTCCCATATCATATCAAGACCTCTAAAAAAAATAAAATAAGTAAATAGCTATTTTTCTTATTCTTGTCGAATGAATTTTTTTTAGCTACATTTACACCTATGAACTCGCAGGAGCAATTGCTCGATCTTAAGTACAATACGGTGAGCCAAAATAAGCAAAAAAAAGACTCCCATATCATATCAAGACCTTTAAAAAAAATAAAATAAGTAAATAGCTATTTTTCTGATTCCTGTCGAATGAATTTTTTTTAGCTACATTTACACCGATGAACACGCAGGAGCAAGTGGCCAATGTTAAGTATAATACAATGAGCCAAAATAAGCAAAATTAAGACACCTATATCTTTTTAAGACCTTTAAAGAAAATAAAATAAGTAAATAGTTATTTTTCTTATTCTTGTCGAATGAATTTTTTATAGCTACATTTACACAGGCGAACACGCAGGAGCAAGTGGCCAATGTTAAGTACAATACAATGAGCCAAAATAAGCAAAATTAAGACACCTATATCTTTTTAAAACCTTTAAAAAAATAAAATAAGTAAATAGCTATTTTTCTTATTCTTGTCGAATGAATTTTTTTTAGCCACATTTACACCGATGAACACGCAGAAGCAATTGCTCAATGTTAATTACAATACAGTGAATCTATATAAGCCAAATTAAGACACCCGTGTCATATCAAGACCTTTAAAAAAAATAAAATAAGTATATAGCTATTTATCGTATTGTTGTCGAATGAATTTTTTGTAGCTACATTTACACTGATGAACACGCAGGAGCAATTGCGCAATGTTAAATACAATACATTGAATCTATATAAGCCAAATTAAGACACCCGTGTCATATCAAGACCTTTAAAAAAAATTAAATAAGTATATAGCTATTTTTCGTATTCTTGTCGAATGAATTTTTTGTAGCTACATTTACACCGATGAACACGCAGGAGCAAGTGGCCAATGTTAAGTATAATACAATGAGCCTAAATAAGCAAAATTAAGACACCTATATCTTTTTAAGACCTTTAAAAAAAATAAAATAAGTAAATAGCTTTTTTTCTTATTCTTGTCGAATGAATTTTTTTTAGCTACATTTACACCGATGAACACGCAGGAGCAATTGCTCAATGTTAAGTACAATACATTGAGCCAAAATAAGCAAAATAAAGACACCTATTTCTTTTTAAGACCTTTAAAAAAAATAAAATAAGTAAATAGCTATTTTTCTTATTCTTGTCGAATGAATTTTTTTTAGCTACATTTACACCGATGAACAATCAGGAGCAATTGCTCAATGTTAAGTTCAATACAATGAGCCAAAATAAGCAAAATTAAGACACCTTTATCATATCAAGACCTTTAAAAAAAATAAAATAAGTAAATAGCTATTTTTTTTATTCTTGTCGAATGAATTTTTTTTAGCAACATTTCAAACCGATGAACACGCAGGAGCAATTGCTCAATGTTACTACAATACAATGAGCCACAATAAGCCTAATTAAGACACCCGTGTCATATCAAGACCTTTAAAAAAAATAAAATAAGTATATAGCTATTTTTCGTATTCTTGTCGAATGAATTTTTTTAGCATTATTTAAACCGATGAACACGCAGGAGCAATTGCTCAATGTTAAGTACAATACAATGAGCCACAATAAGCAAAATTAAGACACCCTTATGATATCGAGACCTTTAAAAAAAATAAAATAAGTAAATAGCTATTTTTTTTATTCTTGTCGAATGAATTTTTTTAGCATTATTTAAACCGATGAACACGCAGGAGCAATTGCTCAATGTCAAGTACAATACAATGAGCCAAAATAAGCAAAATTAAGACACCTATATCTTTTTAAAACCTTTAAAAAAATAAAATACGTAAATAGCTATTTTTCTTATTCTTGTCGAATGAATTTTTTTTAGCTACATTTACACCGATGAACACGCTGGAGCAATTGCTCAATGTTAATTACAATACAGTGAGCCACAATAAGCCAAATTAAGACACCCGTGTCATATCAAGACCTTTAAAAAAAATAAAATAAGTATATAGCAATTTTTCGTATTCTTGTCGAATGAATTTTTTGTAGCTACATTTACACCGATGTACAAGCAGGAGCAAGTGGTCAATGTTACGTACAATACAATGAGCCTAAATAAGCAAAATTAAGACACCTATATCTTTTAAAGACCTTTAAAAAAAATAAAATAAGTAAATAGCTATTTTTCTTATTCTTGTCGAATGAATTTTTTTTAGCTACATTTACACCGATGAACACGCAGGAACAATTGCTCAATGTTAAGTACAATACAATGAGCCAAAATAAGCAAAATTAAGTCACCTATATCTTTTTAAAACCTTTAAAAAAATAAAATAAGTATATAGCTATTTTTCATATTCTTGTCGAATGAATTTTTTGTAGCTACATTTACACCGATGAACACGCAGGAGCAAGTGGCCAATGTTAGGTACAATACAATGAGCCTAAATAAGCAAAATTAAGACACCTATATCTTTATAAGACCTTTAAAAAAAATTAAATAAGTAAATAGCTATTTTTCTTATTCTTGTCGAATGAATTTTGTTTAGCTACATTTACACCGATGAACACGCAGGAACAATTTCTCCATGTTAAGTACAATACATTGAGCCAAAATAAGCAAAATTAAGACACCTTTATCTTTTTAAAACCTTTAAAAAAAATAAAATAAGTAATTAGCTATTTTTCTTATTCTTGTCGAATGAATTTTTTTTAGCCACATTTACACCGATGGACACGGAGGAACAATTGCTCAATGTTAAGTACAATACATTGAGCCAAAATAAGCAAAATAAAGACACCTATATCTTTTTAAAACCTTAAAAAAAAATAAAATAAGTAAATAGCTATTTTTCTTATTCTTGTCGAATGAATTTTTTTTAGCAACATTTAAACCGATGAACACGCAGGAACAATTGCTCAAAGTTAAGTACGATACAATGAGCCAAAATAAACAAAATTAAGACACCTATATCTTTTTAAAACCTTTAAAAAAATAAAATAAGTAAATAGGTATTTTTCTTATTCTTGTCGAATGAATTTTTTTTAGCTACATTTACACCGATGAACACGCAGGAGCAAGTGGTCAATGTTAAGTACAATACAGTGAGCCTTAATAAGCAAAATTAAGACACCTATATCTTTTTAAGACCTTTAAAAAAAAAAAAAAAAGTAAATAGCTATTTTTCTTATTCTTGTCGAATGAATTTTTTTTAGCTACATTTACACCGATGAACACGCAGGAACAATTGCTCAATGTTAAGTACAATACAATGAGCCAAAATAAGCAAAACTAAGACACCTATATCTTTTTAAAACCTTTAAAAAAAATAAAATAAGTAAATAGCTATTTTTCATATTCTTGTCGAATGAATTTTTTTTAGCTACATTTACACCGATGAACACGCAGGAGCAAGTGGTCAATGTTAAGTACAATACAGTGAGCCTAAATAAGCAAAATTAAGACACTCATATCATATCAAGACCTTTAAAAAAAAAAAATAAGTATATAGCTATTTTTCGTATTCTTGTCGAATGAATTTTTTGTAGCTACATTTACACCGATGAACACGCTGGAGCAATTGCCTAATGTTAGATACAGTACAGTGAGCCAAAATAAGCAAAATTAAGACACCTATATCTTTTTAAAACCTTTAAAAAAAATAAAATAAGTAATTAGCTATTTTTCGTATTCTTGCCGTTTGAATTTTTTCAAGCTACATTTACACAGATGAACACGCAGGAGGAATTTCTCAATGTTAAGTACAATACAATGAGCCAAAATAAGCAAAATAAAGACACCTATATTTTTTTAAAACCTTTAAAAAAAATAAAATAAGTAAATAGCTATTTTTCTTATTCTTGTCGAATGAATTTTTTTTAGCTACATTTACACCGATGAACACGCAGGAACAATTGCTCAATGTTAAGTACAATAAATGGAGCCAAAATAAGCCAAATTAAGACACCCGTGTCATATCAAGACCTTTAAAAAAATAAAATAAGTATATAGCTATTTTTCGTATTCTTGTCGAATGAATTTTTTGTAGCTACATTTACACCGATGTACAAGCAGGAGCAAGTGGTCAATGTTGAGTACAATACAATGAGCCTAAATAAGCAATATTAAGACACCTATATCTTTTAAAGACCTTTAAAAAAAATAAAATAAGTAAATAGCTATTTTTCTTATTCTTGTCGAATGAATTTTTTTTAGCTACATTTACACCGATGAACACGCAGGAGCAATTGCTCAATGTTAAGTACAATACAATGAGCCACAATAAGCAAAATTAAGACACCCTTATGATATCAAGACCTTTAAAAAAAATAAAATAAGTAAATAGCTATTTTTTTTATTCTTGTCGAATGAATTTTTTTTAGCATTATTTAAACCGACGAACACGCAGGAGCAATTGCTCAATGTCAAGTACAATACAATGAGCCAAAATAAGCAAAATTAAGACACCTATATCTTTTTAAAACCTTTAAAAAAATAAAATAAATAAATAGCTATTTTTCTTATTCTTGTCGAATGAATTTTTTTTAGCCACATTTACACCGATGAACACGCAGGAGCAATTGCGCAATGTTAAATACAATACAATGAATCTATATAAGCCAAATTAAGACACCCGTGTCATATCAAGACCTTTAAAAAAAATTAAATAAGTATATAGCTATTTTTCGTATTCTTGTCGAATGAATTTTTTATAGCTACATTTACACCGATGAACACGCAGGAGCAAGTGGCCAATGTTAGGTACAATACAATGAGCCAACATAAGCAAAATTAAGACACCTATATCTTATTAAGACCTTAAAAAAAAGAAAATAACTAAATAGCTATTTTTCTTATTCTTGTCGAATGAATTTTTAGTAGCTACATTTACACGGATGAACACGCAGGAGCATTCGCGCAATGTTAGGTACATTACAATGAGCCAAAATTAGCAAAATTAGGACACCTATATTTTTTAAAGACCTTTAAAAAAATAAAATAAGTAAATAGCTATTTTTCTGATTCCTGTCGAATGAATTTTTTTAGCTACATTTACACCGATGAACACGTTGAAGCAACAGCTTAATGTTAAGTACAATGAATTGAGCCAAAATAAGCCAAATTAAGACACCCATATCATTTCAAGACCTTTAAAAAAAAAAAAATAAGTAAAAAGCTATTTTTCTTATTGTTATCGAATGAATTTTTTTTAGCTACATTTACACCGATGAACATGCACGAGCAATTGCTCAATGTTAGTGCACTACAATGAGGCAAAATAAGCAAAATTAAGACACCCATATCATTTCAAGACCTTTAAAAAAAATAAAATAAGGAAATATCTAATTTTCTTATTCTTGTCGAATGAATTTTTTTTAGCTACATTTACACATGTGAACTCGCAGGAGCAATTGCTCAATCTTAAGCACAATACGTTGAGCCAAAATAAGCAAAATAAAGACTCCCATATCATATCAAGACCTTTAAAAAAAATAAAATAAGTAAATAGCTATTTTTCTGATTCCTGTCGAATGAATTTTTTTTAGCTACATTTACACCGATGAACACGCAGGAGCAAGTGGTCAATATTAAGTACAATACAGTGAGCCTTAATAAGCAAAATTAAGACACCTATATCTTTTTAAGACCTTTAAAAAAAAAAAATAAGTAAACAGCTGTTTTTCTTATTCTTGTCGAATGAATTTTTTTTAGCTACATTTACACCGATGAACACGCAGGAGGAAGTGGTCAATGTTAAGTACAATACAGTGAGCCTTAATAAGCAAAATTAAGACACCTATATCTTTTTAAGACCTTTAAAAAAAAAAAAATAAGTAAATAGCTGTTTTTCTTATTCTTGTCGAATGAATTTTTTTTAGCTACATTTACACCGATGAACACGCAGTAACAATTGCTCAATGTTAAGTACAATACAATGAGCCAAAATAAGCAAAATTAAGACACTCATATCATATCAAGACCTTTAAAAAAATAAAATAAGTAAATAGCTGTTTTTCATATTCTTGTCGAATGAATTTTTTTTAGCTACATTTACACCGATGAACACGCAGGAGCAAGTAGTCAATGTTAAGTACAATACAGTGAGCTTAAATAAGCAAAATTAAGACACTCATATCATATCAAGACCTTTAAAAAAATAAAATAAGTATATAGCTATTTTTCGTATTCTTGTCGAATGAATTTTTTGTAGCTACATTTACACCGATGTACAAGCAGGAGCAAGTGGTCAATGTTAAGTACAATACAATGAGCCTAAATAAGCAAAATTAAGACACCTATATCTTTTAAAGACCTTTAAAAAAAATAAAATAAGTAAATAGCTATTTTTCTTATTCTTGTCGAATGAATTTTTTTTAGCTACATTTACACCGATGAACACGCAGGAGCAATTGCTCAATGTTAAGTACAATACAATGAGCCACAATAAGCAAAATTAAGACACCCTTATGATATCAAGACCTTTAAAAAAAATAAAATAAGTAAATAGCTATTTTTTTTATTCTTGTCGAATGAATTTTTTTTAGCATTATTTAAACCGATGAACACGCAGGAGCAATTGCTCAATGTCAAGTACAATACAATGAGCCAAAATAAGCAAAACTAAGACACCTATATCTTTTTAAAACCTTTAAAAAAATAAAATAAGTAAATAGCTATTTTTCTTATTCTTGTCGAATGAATTTTTTTTAGCCACATTTACACCGATGAACACGCAGGAGCAATTGCTCAATGTCAAGTACAATACATTGAGCCAAAATAAGCAAAATTAAGACACCTATTTCTTTTTAAAACCTTTAAAAAAATAAAATAAGTAAATAGCTATTTTTTTTATTCTTGTCGAATGAATTTTTTTAGCAACATTTAAACCGATGAACACGCAGGAGCAATTGCTCAATGTCAAGTACAATACATTGAGCCAAAATAAGCAAAATTAAGACACCTATTTCTTTTTAAAACCTTTAAAAAAATAAAATAAGTAAATAGCTATTTTTCTTATTCTTGTCGAATGAATTTTTTTTAGCTACATTTACACCTATGAACTCGCAGGAGCAATTGCTCGATCTTAAGCACAATACGGTGAGCCAAAATAAGCAAAATAAAGACTCCCATATCATATCAAGACCTTTAAAAAAAAAAAAATAAGTAAATAGCTATTTTTCTGATTCCTGTCGAATGAATTTTTTTAGCTACAATTACACGGATGAACACGCAGGAGCATTTTCTCAATGTTAGGTACAATACAGTGAGCCAACATAAGCAAAATTAAGACACCTATATCTTATTAAGACCTTAAAAAAAAGAAAATAACTAAATAGCTATTTTTCTTATTCTTGTCGAATGAATTTTTAGTAGCTACATTTACACGGATGAACACGCAGGAGCATTTGCTCAATGTTAGGTACATTACAATGAGCCAAAATTAGCAAAATTAGGACACCTATATCTTTTAAAGACCTTTAAAAAAATAATATAAGTAAATAGCTATTTTTCTGATTCCTGTCGAATGAATTTTTTTAGCTACATTTACACCGATGAACACGTTGAAGCAACAGCTTAATGTTAAGTACAATGAATTGAGCCAAAATAAGCCAAATTAAGACACCCATATCATTTCAAGACCTTTAAAAAAAAAAAATAAGTAAATAGCTATTTTTCTTATTCTTATCGAATGAATTTTTTTTAGCTACATTTACACCGATGAACATGCAGGAGCAATTGCTCAATGTTAGTGCAATACAATGAGGCAAAATAAGCAAAACTAAGACACCCATATCATTTCAAGACCTTTAAAAAAAATAAAATAAGGAAATATCTATTTTTCTTATTCTTGTCGAATGAATTTTTTTTAGCTACATTTACACCTGTTAACTCGCAAGAGCAATTGCTCAATCTTAAGCACAATACGGTGAACCAAAATAAGCAAAATAAAGACTCCCATATCATATCAAGACCTTTAAAAAAAATAAAATAAGTAAATAGCTATTTTTCTGATTCCTGTCGAATGAATTTTTTGTAGCTACATTTACACCGATGAACACGCAGGAGCAAGTGGCCAATGTTAGGTATAATACAATGAGCCTAAATAAGCAAAATTAAGACACCTATATCTTTTTAAGACCTTTAAAGAAAATAAAATAAGTAAATAGCTATTTTTCTTATTCTTATCGAATGAATTTTTTTTAGCTACATTTACACCGATGAACACGCAGGAACAATTGTTCAATGTTGAGTACAATACAATGAGCCAAAATAAGCAAAATTAAGACACCTATATCCTTTTAAAACCTTTAAAAAAATAAAATAAGTAAATAGCAATTTTTCTTATTCTTGTCGAATGAATTTTTTTTAGCTACATTTACAACGATGAACACGCAGAAGCAATTCCTCAATGTTAACTACAATACAATGAGCCAAAATAAGCCAAATTAAGACAACCGTGTCATATCAAGACCTTTAAAAAAAATAAAATAAGTATATAGCTAATTTTCTTATTCTTGTCGAATGAATTTTTTTTAGCTACATTTACACCGATGAACACGCAGGAGCAATTGCTCAATGTTAAGTACAATACAATGAGCCAAAATAAGCAAAATTTAGACACCCTCATCATATCAAGACCTTTAAAAAAAATAATATAAGTAAATAGCTATTTTTTTTCATTCTTGTCGAATGAATTTTTTTAGCAACATTTAAACCGATGAACACGCAGGAGCAATTGCTCAATGTCAAGTACAATACATTGAGCCAAAATAAGCAAAATTAAGACACCTATTTCTTTTTAAAACCTTTAAAAAAATAAAATAAGTAAATAGCTATTTTTCTTATTCTTGTCGAATGAATTTTTTTTAGCTACATTTACACCTATGAACTCGCAGGAGCAATTGCTCGATCTTAAGCACAACACGGTGAGCCAAAATAAGCAAAATAAAGACTCCCATATCATATCAAGACCTTTAAAAAAAATAAAAAAAGTAAATAGCTATTTTTCTGATTCCTGTCGAATGAATTTTTTTAGCTACATTTACACGGATGAACACGCAGGAGCATTTTCTCAATGTTAGGTACAATACAATGAGCCAACATAAGCAAAATTAAGACACCTATATCTTATTAAGACCTTAAAAAAAAGAAAATAACTAAATAGCTATTTTTCTTATTCTTGTCGAATGAATTTTTAGTAGCTACATTTACACGGATGTACACGCAGGAGCATTTGCTCAATGTTAGGTACATTACAATGAGCCAAAATTAGCAAAATTAGGACACCTATATCTTTTAAAGACCTTTAAAAAAATAAAATAAGTAAATAGCTATTTTTCTGATTCCTGTCGAATGAATTTTTTTAGCTACATTTACACCGATGAACACGTTGAAGCAACAGCTTAATGTTAGTACAATGAATTGAGCCAAAATAAGCCAAATTAAGACACCCATATCATTTCAAGACCTTTAAAAAAAAAAAATAAGTAAATAGCTATTTTTCTTATTCTTATCGAATGAATTTTTTTTAGCTACATTTACACCGATGAACATGCAGGAGCAATTGCTCAATGTTAGTGCAATACAATGAGGCAAAATAAGCAAAATTAAGACACCCATATCATTTCAAGACCTTTAAAAAAAATAAAATAAGGAAATATCTATTTTTCTTATTCTTGTCGAATGAATTTTTTTTAGCTACATTTACACCTGTTAACTCGCAAGAGCAATTGCTCAATCTTAAGCACAATACGGTGAGCCAAAATAAGCAAAATAAAGACTCCCATATCATATCAAGACCTTTAAAAAAAATAAAATAAGTAAATAGCTATTTTTCTGATTCCTGTCGAATGAATTTTTTTTAGCTACATTTACACCTTTGAACACGCAAAAGCAACTGTTTAATGTTACGAACAATACAGTGAGCCAAAATAAGCAAAATTAAGACACCCATATCATTTCAAGACCTTTAAAAAAAAAAAAATAAGTAAATAGCTATTTTTCTTATTCATGTCAAATGAATTTTTTTTAGCTACTATTACACCGAAGAACACGCAGGAGCAATTGCTTAATGTTAGGTACAATATATTAAGCCGAAATAAGCAAAATTATGACACCCATATCATATTAAAACCTTTAAAAAAAATAAAATAAGTATATAGCTATTTTTCGTATTCTTGGCGAATGAATTTTTTTCAGCTACATTTACACGGATGAACATGCAGGAGCAATAGTTAAATGTTAAGTACAATACAATGAGCCAAAATAAGAAAAATTAAGACACCCGTGTTATATCAAGACCTTAAAAAAAATAAAATAAGTATATAGCTATTTTTCTGATTCCTGTCGAATGAATTTTTTTTAGCCCCATTTACACCGATGAACACGCAGGAGCAATTGGTCAATATTAAATACAATACAGTGAGCCTAAATAACCAAAATTAAGACACCTATATCTTTTTAAGACCTTTAAAAAAAGAAAATAACGAAATAGCTATTTTTCTTATTCTTGTCGAATGAATTTTTTGTAGCTAAATTTACACCGACGAACACGCAGGAGCAATTGCTCAATGTTAGGTGCAATACAGTGAGCCAACATAAGCAAAATTAAGACACCTATATCTTTTTAAGACCTTTAAAAAAAAAATAACTAAATTGCTATTTTTCTTATTCTTGTCTTGTGAATTTTTAGTAGCTACATTTACACCGATGAACACGCAGGAGCATTTGCCCAATGTTAGGTACAATACAATGAGCCAAAATAAGTAAAATTAGGACACCTATATCTTTTAAAGACCTTTAAAAAAGTAAAATAAGTAAATAGCTATTTTTCTGATTCCTGTCGAATGAATTTTTTTTAGCTACATTTACACCGATGAACACGCAGAAGCAATTGCTCAATGTTAAGTACAATACAATGAGCCACAATAAGCAAAATTAAGACACCCTAATGATATCAAGACCTTTAAAAAAAATAAAATAAGTAAATAGCTATTTTTTTTAATCTTGTCGAATGAATTTTTTTTAGCATTATTTAAACCGATGAACACGCAGGAGCAATTGCTCAATGTCAAGTACAATACAATGAGCCAAAATAAGCAAAATTAAGACACCTATATCTTTTTAAAACCATTAAAAAAATAAAATAAGTAAATAGCTATTTTTCTTATTCTTGTCGAATGAATTTTTTTTAGCCACATTTACACCGATGAACACGCAGGAGCAATTGCGCAATGTTAAATACAATACAATGAATCTATATAAGCCAAATTAAGACACCCGTGTCATATCAAGACCTTTAAAAAAAATTAAATAAGTATATAGCTATTTTTCGTATTCTTGTCGAATGAATTTTTTGTAGCTACATTTACACCGATGAACACGCAGGAGCAAGTGGCCAATGTTAGGTATAATACAATGAGCCTAAATAAGCAAAATTAAGACACCTATATCTTTTTAAGACCTTTAAAGAAAATAAAATAAGTAAATAGCTATTTTTCTTATTCTTGTCGAATGAATTTTTTATAGCTACATTTACACCGGCGAACACGCAGGAGCAAGTGGCCAATGTTAAGTACAATACAATGAGCCTAAATAAGCAAAATTAAGACACCTATATCTTTTTAAGACCTTTAAAAAAATAAAATAAGTAAATAGCTATTTTTCTTATTCTTATCGAATGAATTTTTTTTAGCTACATTTACACCGATGAACACGCAGGAACAATTGTTCAATGTTGAGTACAATACAATGAGCCAAAATAAGCAAAATTAAGACACCTATATCCTTTTAAAACCTTTAAAAAAATAAAATAAGTAAATAGCTATTTTTCTTATTCTTGTCGAATGAATTTTTTTTAGCTACATTTACAACGATGAACACGCAGAAGCAATTCCTCAATGTTAACTACAATACAATGAGCCAAAATAAGCCAAATTAAGACACCCGTGTCATATCAAGACCTTTAAAAAAAATAAAATAAGTATATAGCTAATTTTCTTATTCTTGTCGAATGAATTTTTTTTAGCTACATTTACACCGATGAACACGCAGGAGCAATTGCTCAATGTTAAGTACAATACAATGAGCCAAAATAAGCAAAATTTAGACACCCTCATCATATCAAGACCTTTAAAAAAAATAATATAAGTAAATAGCTATTTTTTTTATTCTTGTCGAATGAATTTTTTTAGCAACATTTAAACCGATGAACACGCAGGAGCAATTGCTCAATGTCAAGTACAATACATTGAGCCAAAATAAGCAAAATTAAGACACCTATTTCTTTTTAAAACCTTTAAAAAAATAAAATAAGTAAATAGCTATTTTTCTTATTCTTGTCGAATGAATTTTTTTTAGCTACATTTACACCTATGAACTCGCAGGAGCAATTGCTCGATCTTAAGCACAATACGGTGAGCCAAAATAAGCAAAATAAAGACTCCCATATCATATCAAGACCTTTAAAAAAAAAAAAATAAGTAAATAGCTATTTTTCTGATTCCTGTCGAATGAATTTTTTTAGCTACATTTACACGGATGAACACGCAGGAGCATTTTCTCAATGTTAGGTACAATACAATGAGCCAACATAAGCAAAATTAAGACACCTATATCTTATTAAGACCTTAAAAAAAAGAAAATAACTAAATAGCTATTTTTCTTATTCTTGTCGAATGAATTTTTAGTAGCTACATTTACACGGATGAACACGCAGGAGCATTTGCTCAATGTTAGGTACATTACAATGAGCCAAAATTAGCGAAATTAGGACACCTATATCTTTTAAAGACCTTTAAAAAAATAATATAAGTAAATAGCTATTTTTCTGATTCCTGTCGAATGAATTTTTTTAGCTACATTTACACCGATGAACACGTTGAAGCAACAGCTTAATGTTAAGTACAATGAATTGAGCCAAAATAAGCCAAATTAAGACACCCATATCATTTCAAGACCTTTAAAAAAAAAAAATAAGTAAATAGCTATTTTTCTTATTCTTATCGAATGAATTTTTTTTAGCTACATTTACACCGATGAACATGCAGGAGCAATTGCTCAATGTTAGTGCAATACAATGAGGCAAAATAAGCAAAACTAAGACACCCATATCATTTCAAGACCTTTAAAAAAAATAAAATAAGGAAATATCTATTTTTCTTATTCTTGTCGAATGAATTTTTTTTAGCTACATTTACACCTGTTAACTCGCAAGAGCAATTGCTCAATCTTAAGCACAATACGGTGAGCCAAAATAAGCAAAATAAAGACTCCCATATCATATCAAGACCTTTAAAAAAAATAAAATAAGTAAATAGCTATTTTTCTGATTCCTGTCGAATGAATTTTTTGTAGCTACATTTACACCGATGAACACGCAGGAGCAAGTGGCCAATGTTAGGTATAATACAATGAGCCTAAATAAGCAAAATTAAGACACCTATATCTTTTTAAGACCTTTAATGAAAATAAAATAAGTAAATAGCTATTTTTCTTATTCTTATCGAATGAATTTTTTTTAGCTACATTTACACCGATGAACACGCAGGAACAATTGTTCAATGTTGAGTACAATACAATGAGCCAAAATAAGCAAAATTAAGACACCTATATCCTTTTAAAACCTTTAAAAAAATAAAATAAGTAAATAGCTATTTTTCTTATTCTTGTCGAATGAATTTTTTTTAGCTACATTTACAACGATGAACACGCAGAAGCAATTCCTCAATGTTAACTACAATACAATGAGCCAAAATAAGCCAAATTAAGACACCCGTGTCATATCAAGACCTTTAAAAAAAATAAAATAAGTATATAGCTAATTTTCTTATTCTTGTCGAATGAATTTTTTTTAGCTACATTTACACCGATGAACACGCAGGAGCAATTGCTCAATGTTAAGTACAATACAATGAGCCAAAATAAGCAAAATTTAGACACCCTCATCATATCAAGACCTTTAAAAAAAATAATATAAGTAAATAGCTATTTTTTTTATTCTTGTCGAATGAATTTTTTTAGCAACATTTAAACCGATGAACACGCAGGAGCAATTGCTCAATGTCAAGTACAATACATTGAGCCAAAATAAGCAAAATTAAGACACCTATTTCTTTTTAAAACCTTTAAAGAAATAAAATAAGTAAATAGCTATTTTTCTTATTCTTGTCGAATGAATTTTTTTTAGCTACATTTACACCTATGAACTCGCAGGAGCAATTGCTCGATCTTAAGCACAATACGGTGAGCCAAAATAAGCAAAATAAAGACTCCCATATCATATCAAGACCTTTAAAAAAAATAAAATAAGTAAATAGCTATTTTTCTGATTCCTGTCGAATGAATTTTTTTAGCTACATTTACACGGATGAACACGCAGGAGCATTTTCTCAATGTTAGGTACAATACAATGAGCCAACATAAGCAAAATTAAGACACCTATATCTTATTAAGACCTTAAAAAAAAGAAAATAACTAAATAGCTATTTTTCTTATTCTTGTCGAATGAATTTTTAGTAGCTACATTTACACGGATGAACACGCAGGAGCATTTGCTCAATGTTAGGTACATTACAATGAGCCAAAATTAGCAAAATTAGGACACCTATATCTTTTAAAGACCTTTAAAAAAATAAAATAAGTAAATAGCTATTTTTCGGATTCCTGTCGAATGAATTTTTTTAGCTACATTTACACCGATGAACACGTTGAAGCAACAGCTTAATGTTAAGTACAATGAATTGAGCCAAAATAAGCCAAATTAAGACACCCATATCATTTCAAGACCTTTAAAAAAAAAAAAATAAGTAAATAGCTATTTTTCTTATTCTTATCGAATGAATTTTTTTTAGCTACATTTACACCGATGAACATGCAGGAGCAATTGCTCAATGTTAATGCAATACAATGAGGCAAAATAAGCAAAATTAAGACACCCATATCATTTCAAGACCTTTAAAAAAAATAAAATAAGGAAATATCTATTTTTCTTATTCTTGTCGAACGAATTTTTTTTAGCTACATTTACACCTGTTAACTCGCAAGAGCAATTGCTCAATCTTAAGCACAATACGGTGAGCCAAAATAAGCAAAATAAAGACTCCCATATCATATCAAGACCTTTAAAAAAAATAAAATAAGTAAATAGCTATTTTTCTGATTCCTGTCGAATGAATTTTTTTTAGCTACATTTACACCTTTCAACACGCAAAAGCAACTGTTCAATGTTACGAACAATACAATGAGCCAAAATAAGCAAAATTAAGACACCCATATCATTTCAAGACCTTTAAAAAAAAAAATATAAGTAAATAGCTATTTTTCTTATTCATGTCAAATGAATTTTTTTTAGCTACTATTACACCGAAGAACACGCAGGAGCAATTGCTTAATGTTAGGTACAATATAGTAAGCCGAAATAAGCAAAATTATGACACCCATATCATATTAAAACCTTTAAAAAAAATAAAATAAGTATATAGCTATTTTTCGTATTCTTGGCGAATGAATTTTTTTCAGCTACATTTACACGGATGAACATGCAGGAGCAATAGTTAAATGTTAAGTACAATACAATGAGCCAAAATAAGAAAAATTAAGACACCCGTGTTATATCAAGACCTTAAAAAAAATAAAATAAGTATATAGCTATTTTTCTGATTCCTGTCGAATGAATTTTTTTTAGCTCCATTTACACCGATGAACACGCAGGAGCAATTGGTCAATATTAAATACAATACAGTGAGCCTAAATAACCAAAATTAAGACACCTATATCTTTTTAAGACCTTTAAAAAAAGAAAATAACGAAATAGCTATTTTTCTTATTCTTGTCGAATGAATTTTTTGTAGCTAAATTTACACCGACGAACACGCAGGAGCAATTGCTCAATGTTAGGTGCAATACAGTGAGCCAACATAAGCAAAATTAAGACACCTATATCTTTTTAAGACCTTTAAAAAAAAAATAACTAAATTGCTATTTTTCTTATTCTTGTCTTGTGAATTTTTAGTAGCTACATTTACACCGATGAACACGCAGGAGCATTTGCCCAATGTTAGGTACAATACAATGAGCCAAAATAAGTAAAATTAGGACACCTATATCTTTTAAAGACCTTTAAAAAAATAAAATAAGTAAATAGCTATTTTTCTGATTCCTGTCGAATGAATTTTTTTTAGCTACATTTACAACGATGAACTCGCAGGAGCAATTGCTCGATCTTAAGCATAATACGGTGAGCCAAAATAAGCAAAATAAAAACTCCCATATCATATCAAGACCTTTAAAAAAAATAAAATAAGTAAATAGCTATTTTTCTTATTCTTGTCGAATGAATTTTTTTTAGCTACATTTACACCTATGAACTCGCAGGAGCAATTGCTCGATCTTAAGTACAATTCGTTGAGCCAAAATAAGCAAAAAAAAGACTCCCATATCATATCAAGACCTTTAAAAAAAATAAAATAAGTAAATAGCTATTTTTCTGATTCCTGTCGAATGAATTTTTTTTAGCTACATTTACACCGATGAACACGCAGGAGCAAGTGGCCAATGTTAAGTATAATACAATGAGCCTAAATAAGCAAAATTAAGACACCTATATCTTTTTAAGACCTTTAAAGAAAATAAAATAAGTAAATAGTTATTTTTCTTATTCTTGTCGAATGAATTTTTTATAGCTACATTTACACCGGCGAACACGCAGGAGCAAGTGGCCAATGTTAAGTACAATACAATGAGCCAAAATAAGCAAAATTAAGACACCTATATCTTTTTAAAACCTTTAAAAAAATAAAATAAGTAAATAGCTATTTTTCTTATTCTTGTCGAATGAATTTTTTTTAGCTACATTTACACCGATGAACACGCAGGAGCAAGTGGTCAATGTTAAGTACAATACAGTGAGCCTTAGTAAGCAAAATTAAGACACCTATATCTTTTTTAGACCTTTAAAAAAAAAAAATAAGTAAATAGCTGTTTTTCATATTCTTGTCGAATGAATTTTTTTTAGCTACATTTACACGGATGAACACGCAGGAGCAAGTGGTCAATGTTAAGTACAATACAGTGAGCCTAAATAAGCAAAATTAAGACACTCATATCATATCAAGACCTTTAAAAAAAAAAAATAAGTATATAGCTATTTTTCGTATTCTTGTCGAATGAATTTTTTGTAGCTACATTTACACCGATGAACACGCTGGAGCAATTGCCTAATGTTAGATACAGTACAATGAGCCAAAATAAGCAAAATTAAGACACCTATATCTTTTTAAAACCTTTAAAAAAAATAAAATAAGTAATTAGCTATTTTTCGTATTCTTGCCGTTTGAATTTTTTCAAGCTACATTTACACCGATGAACACGCAGGAGCAATTTCTCAATGTTAAGTACAATACAATGAGCCAAAATAAGCAAAATAAAGACACCTATATTTTTTTAAAACCTTTAAAAAAAATAAAATAAGTAAATAGCTATTTTTCTTATTCTTGTCGAATGAATTTTTTTTAGCTACATTTACACCGATGAACACGCAGGAACAATTGCTCAATGTTAAGTACAATACAGTGAGCCAAAATAAGCCAAATTAAGACACCCGTGTCATATCAAGACCTTTAAAAAAATAAAATAAGTATATAGCTATTTTTCGTATTCTTGTCGAATGAATTTTTTGTAGCTACATTTACACCGATGTACAAGCAGGAGCAAGTGGTCAATGTTAAGTACAATACAATGAGCCTAAATAAGCAAAATTAAGACACCTATATCTTTTAAAGACCTTTAAAAAAAATAAAATAAGTAAATAGCTATTTTTCTTATTCTTGTCGAATGAATTTTTTTTAGCTACATTTACACCGATGAACACGCAGGAGCAATTGCTCAATGTTAAGTACAATACAATGAGCCACAATAAGCAAAATTAAGACACCCTTATGATATCAAGACCTTTAAAAAAAATAAAATAAGTAAATAGCTATTTTTTTTATTCTTGTCGAATGAATTTTTTTTAGCATTATTTAAACCGATGAACACTTAGGAGCAATTGCTCAATGTCAAGTACAATACAATGAGCCAAAATAAGCAAAATTAAGACACCTATATCTTTTTAAAACCTTTAAAAAAATAAAATAAGTTAATAGCTATTTTTCTTATTCTTGTCGAATGAATTTTTTTTAGCCACATTTACACCGATGAACACGCAGGAGCAATTGCGCAATGTTAAATACAATACAATGAATCTATATAAGCCAAATTAAGACACCCGTGTCATATCAAGACCTTTAAAAAAAATTAAATAAGTATATAGCTATTTTTCGTATTCTTGTCGAATGAATTTTTTGTAGCTACATTTACACCGATGAACACGCAGGAGCAAGTGGCCAATGTTAAGTATAATACAGTGAGCCTAAATAAGCAAAATTAAGACACCTATATCTTTTTAAGACCTTTAAAGAAAATAAAATAAGTAAATAGCTATTTTTCTTATTCTTGTCGAATGAATTTTTTATAGCTACATTTACACCGGCGAACACGCAGTAGCAAGTGGCCAATGTTAAGTAAAATACAATGAGCCTAAATAAGCAAAATTAAGACACCTATATCTTTTAAAGACCTTTAAAAAAATAAAATAAGTAAATAGCTATTTTTCTTATTCTTATCGAATGAATTTTTTTTAGCTACATTTACACCGATGAACACGCAGGAACAATTGCTCAATGTTAAGTACAATACGTTGAGCCAAAATAAGCAAAATTAAGGCACCTATATCTTTTTAAAACCTTTAAAAAAAATAAAATAAGTAAATAGCTATTTTTCTTATTCTTGTCGAATGAATTTTTTTTAGCTACATTTACACCGATGAACACGCAGGAGCAATTGTTCAATGTTGAGTACAATACAATGAGCCAAAATAAGCAAAATTAAGACACCCTTATCATATCAAGACCTTTAAAAAAAATAAAATAAGTAAATAGCTATTTTTTTTATTCTTGTCGAATGAATTTTTTTTAGCAACATTTAAACTGATGAACACGCAGGAGCAATTGTTTAATATAAAGTACGATACACTGAGCCAAAATAAGCAAAATTAAGACACCTATATCCTTTTAAAACCTTTAAAAAAATAAAATAAGTAAATAGCTATTTTTCTTATTCTTGTCGAATGAATTTTTTTTAGCTACATTTACAACGATGAACACGCAGAAGCAATTCCTCAATGTTAATTACAATACAATGAGCCAAAATAAGCCAAACTAAGGCACCCGTGTCATATCAAGACCTTTAAAAAAAATAAAATAAGTATATAGCTAATTTTCTTATTCTTGTCGAATGAATTTTTTTTAGCTACATTTACACCGATGAACACGCAGGAGCAATTGCTCAATGTTAGGTGCAATACAGTGAGCCAACATAAGCAAAATTAAGACACCTATATCTTTTTAAGACCTTTAAAAAAAAAATAACTAAATTGCTATTTTTCTTATTCTTGTCTTGTGAATTTTTAGTAGCTACATTTACACCGATGAACACGCAGGAGCATTTGCCCAATGTTAGGTACAATACAATGAGCCAAAATAAGTAAAATTAGGACACCTATATCTTTTAAAGACCTTTAAAAAAATAAAATAAGTAAATAGCTATTTTTCTGATTCCTGTCGAATGAATTTTTTTTAGCTACATTTACAACGATGAACTCGCAGGAGCAATTGCTCGATCTTAAGCATAATACGGTGAGCCAAAATAAGCAAAATAAAGACTCCCATATCATATCAAGACCTTTAAAAAAAATAAAATAAGTAAATAGCTATTTTTCTTATTCTTGTCGAATGAATTTTTTTTAGCTACATTTACACCTATGAACTCGCAGGAGCAATTGCTCGATCTTAAGTACAATTCGTTGAGCCAAAATAAGCAAAAAAAAGACTCCCATATCATATCAAGACCTTTAAAAAAAATAAAATAAGTAAATAGCTATTTTTCTGATTCCTGTCGAATGAATTTTTTTTAGCTACATTTACACCGATGAACACGCAGGAGCAAGTGGCCAATGTTAAGTATAATACAATGAGCCTAAATAAGCAAAATTAAGACACCTATATCTTTTTAAGACCTTTAAAGAAAATAAAATAAGTAAATAGTTATTTTTCTTATTCTTGTCGAATGAATTTTTTATAGCTACATTTACACCGGCGAACACGCAGGAGCAAGTGGCCAATGTTAAGTACAATACAATGAGCCAAAATAAGCAAAATTAAGACACCTATATCTTTTTAAAACCTTTAAAAAAATAAAATAAGTAAATAGCTATTTTTCTTATTCTTGTCGAATGAATTTTTTTTAGCTACATTTACACCGATGAACACGCAGGAGCAAGTGGTCAATGTTAAGTACAATACAGTGAGCCTTAGTAAGCAAAATTAAGACACCTATATCTTTTTTAGACCTTTAAAAAAAAAAAATAAGTAAATAGCTGTTTTTCATATTCTTGTCGAATGAATTTTTTTTAGCTACATTTACACGGATGAACACGCAGGAGCAAGTGGTCAATGTTAAGTACAATACAGTGAGCCTAAATAAGCAAAATTAAGACACTCATATCATATCAAGACCTTTAAAAAAAAAAAATAAGTATATAGCTATTTTTCGTATTCTTGTCGAATGAATTTTTTGTAGCTACATTTACACCGATGAACACGCTGGAGCAATTGCCTAATGTTAGATACAGTACAATGAGCCAAAATAAGCAAAATTAAGACACCTATATCTTTTTAAAACCTTTAAAAAAAATAAAATAAGAAATTAGCTATTTTTCGTATTCTTGCCGTTTGAATTTTTTCAAGCTACATTTACACCGATGAACACGCAGGAGCAATTTCTCAATGTTAAGTACAATACAATGAGCCAAAATAAGCAAAATAAAGACACCTATATTTTTTTAAAACCTTTAAAAAAAATAAAATAAGTAAATAGCTATTTTTCTTATTCTTGTCGAATGAATTTTTTTTAGCTACATTTACACCGATGAACACGCAGGAACAATTGCTCAATGTTAAGTACAATACAATGAGCCAAAATAAGCCAAATTAAGACACCCGTGTCATATCAAGACCTTTAAAAAAATAAAATAAGTATATAGCTATTTTTCGTATTCTTGTCGAATGAATTTTTTGTAGCTACATTTACACCGATGTACAAGCAGGAGCAAGTGGTCAATGTTAAGTACAATACAATGAGCCTAAATAAGCAAAATTAAGACACCTATATCTTTTAAAGACCTTTAAAAAAAATAAAATAAGTAAATAGCTATTTTTCTTATTCTTGTCGAATGAATTTTTTTTAGCTACATTTACACCGATGAACACGCAGGAGCAATTGCTCAATGTTAAGTACAATACAATGAGCCACAATAAGCAAAATTAAGACACCCTTATGATATCAAGACCTTTAAAAAAAATAAAATAAGTAAATAGCTATTTTTTTTATTCTTGTCGAATGAATTTTTTTTAGCATTATTTAAACCGATGAACACTTAGGAGCAATTGCTCAATGTCAAGTACAATACAATGAGCCAAAATAAGCAAAATTAAGACACCTATATCTTTTTAAAACCTTTAAAAAAATAAAATAAGTAAATAGCTATTTTTCTTATTCTTGTCGAATGAATTTTTTTTAGCCACATTTACACCGATGAACACGCAGGAGCAATTGCGCAATGTTAAATACAATACAATGAATCTATATAAGCCAAATTAAGACACCCGTGTCATATCAAGACCTTTAAAAAAAATTAAATAAGTATATAGCTATTTTTCGTATTCTTGTCGAATGAATTTTTTGTAGCTACATTTACACCGATGAACACGCAGGAGCAAGTGGCCAATGTTAAGTATAATACAGTGAGCCTAAATAAGCAAAATTAAGACACCTATATCTTTTTAAGACCTTTAAAGAAAATAAAATAAGTAAATAGCTATTTTTCTTATTCTTGTCGAATGAATTTTTTATAGCTACATTTACACCGGCGAACACGCAGTAGCAAGTGGCCAATGTTAAGTAAAATACAATGAGCCTAAATAAGCAAAATTAAGACACCTATATCTTTTAAAGACCTTTAAAAAAATAAAATAAGTAAATAGCTATTTTTCTTATTCTTATCGAATGAATTTTTTTTAGCTACATTTACACCGATGAACACGCAGGAACAATTGCTCAATGTTAAGTACAATACGTTGAGCCAAAATAAGCAAAATTAAGGCACCTATATCTTTTTAAAACCTTTAAAAAAAATAAAATAAGTAAATAGCTATTTTTCTTATTCTTGTCGAATGAATTTTTTTTAGCTACATTTACACCGATGAACACGCAGGAGCAATTGTTCAATGTTGAGTACAATACAATGAGCCAAAATAAGCAAAATTAAGACACCCTTATCATATCAAGACCTTTAAAAAAAATAAAATAAGTAAATAGCTATTTTTTTTATTCTTGTCGAATGAATTTTTTTTAGCAACATTTAAACTGATGAACACGCAGGAGCAATTGTTTAATATAAAGTACGATACACTGAGCCAAAATAAGCAAAATTAAGACACCTATATCCTTTTAAAACCTTTAAAAAAATAAAATAAGTAAATAGCTATTTTTCTTATTCTTGTCGAATGAATTTTTTTTAGCTACATTTACAACGATGAACACGCAGAAGCAATTCCTCAATGTTAATTACAATACAATGAGCCAAAATAAGCCAAACTAAGGCACCCGTGTCATATCAAGACCTTTAAAAAAAATAAAATAAGTATATAGCTAATTTTCTTATTCTTGTCGAATGAATTTTTTTTAGCTACATTTACACCGATGAACACGCAGGAGCAATTGCTCAATGTTAAGTACAATACAATGAGCCAAAATAAGCAAAATTTAGACACCCTCATCATATCAAGACCTTTAAAAAAAATAATATAAGTAAATAGCTATTTTTTTTATTCTTGTCGAATGAATTTTTTTAGCAACATTTAAACCGATGAACACGCAGGAGCAATTGCTCAATGTCAAGTACAATACATTGAGCCAAAATAAGCCAAATTAAGACACCTATTTCTTTTTAAAACCTTTAAAAAAATAAAATAAGTAAATAGCTATTTTTCTTATTCTTGTCGAATGAATTTTTTTTATCTACATTTACACCTATGAACTCGCAAGAGCAATTGCTCGATCTTAAGCACAATACGGTGAGCCAAAATAAGCAAAATAAAGACTCCCATATCATATCAAGACCTTTAAAAAAAATAAAATAAGTAAATAGCTATTTTTCTGATTCCTGTCGAATGAATTTTTAGTAGCTACATTTACACGGATGAACACGCAGGAGCATTTGCTCAATGTTAGCTACATTACAATGAGCCAAAATTAGCAAAATTAGGACACCTATATCTTTTAAAGACCTTTAAAAAAATAAAATAAGTAAATAGCTATTTTTCTGATTCCTGTCGAATGAATTTTTTGAGCTACATTTACACCGATGAACACGTTGAAGCAACAGCTTAATGTTAAGTACAATGAATTGAGCCAAAATAAGCCAAATTAAGACACCCATATCATTTCAAGACCTTTAAAAAAAAATAAATAAGTAAATAGCTATTTTTCTTATTCTTATCGAATGAATTTTTTTTAGCTACATTTACACCGATGAACATGCAGGAGCAATTGCTCAATGTTAGTGCAATACAATGAGGCAAAATAAGCAAAATTAAGACACCCATATCATTTCAAGACCTTTAAAAAAAATAAAATAAGGAAATATCTATTTTTCTTATTCTTGTCGAATGAATTTTTTTTAGCTACATTTACACCTGTTAACTCGCAAGAGCAATTGCTCAATCTTAAGCACAATACGGTGAGCCAAAATAAGCAAAATAAAGACTCCCATATCATATCAAGACCTTTAAAAAAAATAAAATAAGTAAATAGCTATTTTTCTGATTCCTGTCGAATGAATTTTTTTTAGCTACATTTACACCGATGAACACGCAGAAGCAAATGCTCAATGTTAAGTACAATACAGTGAGCCAAAATAAGCAAAATTAAGACACCTATATCTTTTGAAGACCTTTAAAAAAATAAAATAAGTAAATAGCTATTTTTCTGATTCCTGTCGAATGAATTTTTTTTAGCTACATTTACACCTTTGAACAAGCAAAAGCAACTGCTCAATGTTACGAACAATACAATGAGCCAAAATAAGCAAAATTAAGACACCCATATCATTTCAAGACCTTTAAAAAAAAAAAAAAAAGTAAATAGCTATTTTTCTTATTCATGTCAAATGAATTTTTTTTAGCTACTATTACACCGAAGAACACGCAGGAGCAATTGCTTAATGTTAGGTACAATACAGTAAGCCGAAATAAGCAAAATTATGACACCCATATCATATTAAAACCTTTAAAAAAAATAAAATAAGTATATAGCTATTTTTCGTATTCTTGGCGAATGAATTTTTTTCAGCTACATTTACACGGATGAACATGCAGGAGCAATAGTTAAATGTTAAGTACAATACAATGAGCCAAAATAAGCAAAATTAAGACACCCGTGTTATATCAAGACCTTAAAAAAAATTAAAATAAGTATATAGCTATTTTTCTGATTCCTGTCGAATGAATTTTTTTTAGCTCCATTTACACCGATGAACACGCAGGAGCAATTGGTCAATATTAAGTACAATACAGTGAGCCTAAATAACCAAAATTAAGACACCTATATCTTTTTAAGACCTTTAAAAAAAAAATAACTAAATTGCTATTTTTCTTATTCTTGTCTTGTGAATTTTTAGTAGCTACATTTACACCGATGAACACGCAGGAGCATTTGCCCAATGTTAGGTACAATACATTGAGCCAAAATAAGTAAAATTAGGACACCTATATCTTTTAAAGACCTTTAAAAAAATAAAATAAGTAAATAGCTATTTTTCTGATTCCTGTCGAATGAATTTTTTTTAGCTACATTTACAACGATGAACTCGCAGGAGCAATTGCTCGATCTTAAGCATAATACGGTGAGCCAAAATAAGCAAAATAAAGACTCCCATATCATATCAAGACCTTTAAAAAAAATAAAATAAGTAAATAGCTATTTTTCTTATTCTTGTCGAATGAATTTTTTTTAGCTACATTTACACCTATGAACTCGCAGGAGCAATTGCTCGATCTTAAGTACAATACGGTGAGCCAAAATAAGCAAAAAAAAGACTCCCATATCATATCAAGACCTTTAAAAAAAATAAAATAAGTAAATAGCTAATTTTCTGATTCCTGTCGAATGAATTTTTTTTAGCTACATTTACACCGATGAACACGCAGGAGCAAGTGGCCAATGTTAAGTATAATACAATGAGCCTAAATAAGCAAAATTAAGACACCTATATCTTTTTAAGACCTTTAAAGAAAATAAAATAAGTAAATAGTTATTTTTCTTATGCTTGTCGAATGAATTTTTTATAGCTACATTTACACAGGCGAACACGCAGGAGCAAGTGGCCAATGTTAAGTACAATACAATGAGCCAAAATAAGCAAAATTAAGACACCTATATCTTTTTAAAACCTTTAAAAAAATAAAATAAGTAAATAGCTATTTTTCTTATTCTTGTCGAATTAATTTTGTTTAGCCACATTTACACCGATGAACACGCAGAAGCAATTGCTCAATGTTAATTACAATACAGTGAATCTATATAAGCCAAATTAAGACACCCGTGTCATATCAAGACCTTTAAAAAAAATAAAATAAGTATATAGCTATTTATCGTATTGTTGTCGAATGAATTTTTTGTAGCTACATTTACACCGATGAACACGCAGGAGCAATTGCGCAATGTTAAATACAATACATTGAATCTATATAAGCCAAATTAAGACACCCGTGTCATATCAAGACCTTTAAAAAAAATTAAATAAGTATATAGCTATTTTTCGTATTCTTGTCGAATGAATTTTTTGTAGCTACATTTACACCGATGAACACGCAGGAGCAAGTGGCCAATGTTAAGTATAATACAATGAGCCTAAATAAGCAAAATTAAGACACCTATATCTTTTTAAGACCTTTAAAGAAAATAAAATAAGTAAATAGCTATTTTTCTTATTCTTGTCTAATGAATTTTTTATAGCTACATTTACACCGGCGAACACGCAGGAGCAAGTGGCAAATGTTACGTACAATACAATGAGCCAAAATAAGCAAAATTAAGACACCTATATCTTTTTAAAACCTTTAAAAAAATAAAATAAGTAAATAGCTATTTTTCTTATTCTTGTCGAATGAATTTTTTTTAGCTACATTTACACCGATGAACACGCAGGAGCAATTGGCCAATATTAAGTACAATACAATGAGCCTAAATAAGCAAAATTAAGACACCTATATCTTTTTAAGACCTTTAAAAAAAATAAAATAAGTAAATAGCTTTTTTTCTTATTCTTGTCGAATGAATTTTTTTTAGCTACATTTACACCGATGAACACGCAGGAGCAATTGCTCAATGTTAAGTACAATACATTGAGCCAAAATAAGCAAAATAAAGACACCTATTTCTTTTTAAGACCTTTAAAAAAAATAAAATAAGTAAATAGCTATTTTTCTTATTCTTGTCGAATGAATTTTTTTTAGCTACATTTACACCGATGAACAATCAGGAGCAATTGCTCAATGTTAAGTTCAATACAATGAGCCAAAATAAGCAAAATTAAGACACCTTTATCATATCAAGACCTTTAAAAAAAATAAAATAAGTAAATAGCTATTTTTTTTATTCTTGTCGAATGAATTTTTTTTAGCAACATTTCAAACCAGTGAACACGCAGGAGCAATTGCTCAATGTTACTACAATACAATGAGCCAAAATAAGCCTAATTAAGACACCCGTGTCATATCAAGACCTTTAAAAAAAATAAAATAAGTATATAGCTATTTTTCGTATTCTTGTCGAATGAATTTTTTTAGCATTATTTAAACCGATGAACACGCAGGAGCAATTGCTCAATGTTAAGTACAATACAATGAGCCACAATAAGCAAAATTAAGACACCCTTATGATATCGAGACCTTTAAAAAAAATAAAATAAGTAAATAGCTATTTTTTTTATTCTTGTCGAATGAATTTTTTTTAGCCACATTTACACCGATGAACACGCAGAAGCAATTGCTCAATGTTAATTACAATACAGTGAATCTATATAAGCCAAATTAAGACACCCGTGTCATATCAAGACCTTTAAAAAAATAAAATAAGTATATAGCTATTTATCGTATTGTTGTCGAATGAATTTTTTGTAGCTACATTTACACCGATGAACACGCAGGAGCAATTGCGCAATGTTAAATACAATACATTGAATCTATATAAGCCAAATTAAGACACCCGTGTCATATCAAGACCTTTAAAAAAAATTAAATAAGTATATAGCTATTTTTCGTATTCTTGTCGAATGAATTTTTTGTAGCTACATTTACACCGATGAACACGCAGGAGCAAGTGGCCAATGTTAAGTATAATACAATGAGCCTAAATAAGCAAAATTAAGACACCTATATCTTTTTAAGACCTTTAAAGAAAATGCGAACACGCAGGAGCAAGTGGCCAATGTTAAGTACAATACAATGAGCCAAAATAAGCAAAATTAAGACACCTATATCTTTTTAAAACCTTTAAAAAAATAAAATAAGTAAATAGCTATTTTTCTTATTCTTGTCGAATGAATTTTTTTTAGCCACATTTACACCGATGAACACGCAGAAGCAATTGCTCAATGTTAATTACAATACAATGAATCTATATAAGCCAAATTAAGACACCCGTGTCATATCAAGACCTTTAAAAAAAATAAAATAAGTATATAGCTTTTTTTCTTATTCTTGTCGAATGAATTTTTTTTAGCTACATTTACACCGATGAACACGCAGGAGCAATTGCTCAATGTTAAGTACAATACAATGAGCCAAAATAAGCAAAATTAAGACACCTATTTCTTTTTAAGACCTTTAAAAAAAATAAAATAAGTAAATAGCTTTTTTTCTTATTCTTGTCGAATGAATTTTTTTTAGCTACATTTACACCGGCGAACACGCAGGAGCAAGTGGCAAATGTTACGTACAATACAATGAGCCAAAATAAGCAAAATTAAGACACCTATATCTTTTTAAAACCTTTAAAAAAATAAAATAAGTAAATAGCTATTTTTCTTATTCTTGTCGAATGAATTTTTTTTAGCTACATTTACACCGATGAACACGCAGGAGCAATTGGCCAATATTAAGTACAATACAATGAGCCTAAATAAGCAAAATTAAGACACCTATATCTTTTTAAGACCTTTAAAAAAAATAAAATAAGTAAATAGCTATTTTTCTTATTCTTATCGAATGAATTTTTTTTAGCTACATTTACACCGATGAACATGCAGGAGCAATTGCTCAATGTTAGTGCAATACAATGAGGCAAAATAAGCAAAATTAAGACACCCATATCATTTCAAGACCTTTAAAAAAAATAAAATAAGGAAATATCTATTTTTCTTATTCTTGTCGAATGAATTTTTTTTAGCTACATTTACACCTGTTAACTCGCAAGAGCAATTGCTCAATCTTAAGCACAATACGGTGAGCCAAAATAAGCAAAATAAAGACTCCCATATCATATCAAGACCTCTAAAAAAAATAAAATAAGTAAATAGCTATTTTTCTGATTCCTGTCGAATGAATTTTTTTTAGCTACATTTACACCGATGAACACGCAGAAGCAAATTCTCAATGTTAAGTACAATACAGTGAGCCAAAATAAGCAAAATTAAGACACCTATATCTTTTGAAGACCTTTAAAAAAATAAAATAAGTAAATAGCTATTTTTCTGATTCCTGTCGAATGAATTTTTTTTAGCTACATTTACACCTTTGAACAAGCAAAAGCAACTGCTCAATGTTACGAACAATACAATGAGCCAAAATAAGCAAAATTAAGACACCCATATCATTTCAAGACCTTTAAAAAAAAAAAAATAAGTAAATAGCTATTTTTCTTATTCATGTCAAATGAATTTTTTTTAGCTACTATTACACCGAAGAACACGCAGGAGCAATTGCTTAATGTTAGGTACAATACAGTAAGCCGAAATAAGCAAAATTATGACACCCATATCATATTAAAACCTTTAAAAAAAATAAAATAAGTATATAGCTATTTTTCTTATTCTTGTCGAATGAATTTTTTTTAGCTACATTTACACCGATGAACACGCAGGAGCAATTGCTCAATGTTAAGTACAATACAATGAGCCAAAATAAGCAAAATTAAGACACTCATATCATATCAAGACCTTTAAAAAAAAAAATAAGTATATAGCTATTTTTCGTATTCTTGTCGAATGAATTTTTTGTAGCTACATTTACACCGATGAACACGCTGGAGCAATTGCCTAATGTTAGATACAGTACAATGAGCCAAAATAAGCAAAATTAAGGCACCTATATCTTTTTAAAACCTTTAAAAAAAATAAAATAAGTAATTAGCTATTTTTCGTATTTTTGCCGTATGAATTTTTTTAAGCTTCATTTACACCGATGAACACGCAGTAGCAATTGCTCAATGTTAAGTACAATACATTGAGCCAAAATGAGCAAAATTAAGACACCTATATCTTTTTAAAACCTTTAAAAAAAATAAAATAAGTAAATAGCTATTTTTCATATTCTTGTCGAATGAATTTTTTTTAGCTACATTTACACCGATGAACACAAAAGAACAATTTCTCCATGTTAAGTACAATACATTGAGCCAAAATAAGCAAAACTAAGACACCTCTATCTTTTTGAAACCTTTAAAAAAAATAAAAAAAAGTAAATAGCTATTTTTCTTATTCTTGTCGAATGAATTTTTTTTAGCTACATTTACACCGATGAACACGCAGGAGCAATTGTTCCATGTTAGTACAATACAATGAGCCAAAATAAGCAAAATTAAGACACCCTTATCATATCAAGACCTTTAAAAAAAATAAAATAAGTATATAGCTATTTTTCTGATTCCTGTCGAATGAATTTTTTTTAGCTCCATTTACACCGATGAACACGCAGGAGCAATTGGTCAATATTAAGTACAATACAGTGAGCCTAAATAACCAAAATTAAGACACCTATATCTTTTTAAGACCTTTAAAAAAAAAATAACTAAATTGCTATTTTTCTTATTCTTGTCTTGTGAATTTTTAGTAGCTACATTTACACCGATGAACACGCAGGAGCATTTGCCCAATGTTAGGTACAATACATTGAGCCAAAATAAGTAAAATTAGGACACCTATATCTTTTAAAGACCTTTAAAAAAATAAAATAAGTAAATAGCTATTTTTCTGATTCCTGTCGAATGAATTTTTTTTAGCTACATTTACAACGATGAACTCGCAGGAGCAATTGCTCGATCTTAAGCATAATACGGTGAGCCAAAATAAGCAAAATAAAGACTCCCATATCATATCAAGACCTTTAAAAAAAATAAAATAAGTAAATAGCTATTTTTCTTATTCTTGTCGAATGAATTTTTTTTAGCTACATTTACACCTATGAACTCGCAGGAGCAATTGCTCGATCTTAAGTACAATACGGTGAGCCAAAATAAGCAAAAAAAAGACTCCCATATCATATCAAGACCTTTAAAAAAAATAAAATAAGTAAATAGCTATTTTTCTTATTCTTGTCGAATTAATTTTTTTTAGCCACATTTACACCGATGAACACGCAGAAGCAATTGCTCAATGTTAATTACAATACAGTGAATCTATATAAGCCAAATTAAGACACCCGTGTCATATCAAGACCTTTAAAAAAAATAAAATAAGTATATAGCTATTTATCGTATTGTTGTCGAATGAATTTTTTGTAGCTACATTTACACCGATGAACACGCAGGAGCAATTGCGCAATGTTAAATACAATACATTGAATCTATATAAGCCAAATTAAGACACCCGTGTCATATCAAGACCTTTAAAAAAAATAAAATAAGTATATAGCTATTTTTCGTATTCTTGTCGAATGAATTTTTTGTAGCTACATTTACACCGATGAACACGCAGGAGCAAGTGGCCAATGTTAAGTATAATACAATGAGCCTAAATAAGCAAAATTAAGACACCTATATCTTTTTAAGACCTTTAAAGAAAATAAAATAAGTAAATAGCTATTTTTCTTATTCTTGTCTAATGAATTTTTTATAGCTACATTTACACCGGCGAACACGCAGGAGCAAGTGGCCAATGTTAAGTACAATACAATGAGCCAAAATAAGCAAAATTAAGACACCTATATCTTTTTAAAACCTTTAAAAAAATAAAATAAGTAAATAGCTATTTTTCTTATTCTTGTCGAATGAATTTTTTTTAGCCACATTTACACCGATGAACACGCAGAAGCAATTGCTCAATGTTAATTACAATACAATGAATCTATATAAGCCAAATTAAGACACCCGTGTCATATCAAGACCTTTAAAAAAAATAAAATAAGTATATAGCTATTTATCGTATTGTTGTCGAATGAATTTTTTGTAGCTACATTTACACCGATGAACACGCAGGAGCAATTGGCCAATATTAAGTACAATACAATGAGCCTAAATAAGCAAAATTAAGACACCTATATCTTTTTAAGACCTTTAAAAAAAATAAAATAAGTAAATAGCTTTTTTTCTTATTCTTGTCGAATGAATTTTTTTTAGCTACATTTACACCGATGAACACGCAGGAGCAATTGCTCAATGTTAAGTACAATACATTGAGCCAAAATAAGCAAAATAAAGACACCTATTTCTTTTTAAGACCTTTAAAAAAAATAAAATAAGTAAATAGCTATTTTTCTTATTCTTGTCGAATGAATTTTTTTTAGCTACATTTACACCGATGAACAATCAGGAGCAATTGCTCAATGTTAAGTTCAATACAATGAGCCAAAATAAGCAAAATTAAGACACCTTTATCATATCAAGACCTTTAAAAAAAATAAAATAAGTAAATAGCTATTTTTTTTATTCTTGTCGAATGAATTTTTTTTAGCAACATTTCAAACCAATGAACACGCAGGAGCAATTGCTCAATGTTACTACAATACAATGAGCCAAAATAAGCCTAATTAAGACACCCGTGTCATATCAAGACCTTTAAAAAAAATAAAATAAGTATATAGCTATTTTTCGTATTCTTGTCGAATGAATTTTTTTAGCATTATTTAAACCGATGAACACGCAGGAGCAATTGCTCAATGTTAAGTACAATACAATGAGCCACAATAAGCAAAATTAAGACACCCTTATGATATCGAGACCTTTAAAAAAAATAAAATAAGTAAATAGCTATTTTTTTTATTCTTGTCGAATGAATTTTTTTTAGCCACATTTACACCGATGAACACGCAGAAGCAATTGCTCAATGTTAATTACAATACAGTGAATCTATATAAGCCAAATTAAGACACCCGTGTCATATCAAGACCTTTAAAAAAATAAAATAAGTATATAGCTATTTATCGTATTGTTGTCGAATGAATTTTTTGTAGCTACATTTACACCGATGAACACGCAGGAGCAATTGCGCAATGTTAAATACAATACAATGAATGTACATAAGCCAAATTAAGACACCCCTGTCATATCAAGACCTTTAAAAAAAATTAAATAAGTATATAGCTATTTTTCGTATTCTTGTCGAATGAATTTTTTGTAGCTACATTTACACCGATGAACACGCAGGAGCAAGTGGCCAATGTTAAGTATAATACATTGAGCCAAAATAAGCAAAATAAAGACTCCCATATCATATCAAGACCTTTAAAAAAAATAAAATAAGTAAATAGCTATTTTTCTGATTCCTGTCGAATGAATTTTTTTTAGCTACATTTACACCGATGAACACGCAGAAGCAAATTCTCAATGTTAAGTACAATACAGTGAGCCAAAATAAGCAAAATTAAGACACCTATATCTTTTGAAGACCTTTAAAAAAATAAAATAAGTAAATAGCTATTTTTCTGATTCCTGTCGAATGAATTTTTTTTAGCTACATTTACACCTTTGAACAAGCAAAAGCAACTGCTCAATGTTACGAACAATACAATGAGCCAAAATAAGCAAAATTAAGACACCCATATCATTTCAAGACCTTTAAAAAAAAAAAAATAAGTAAATAGCTATTTTTCTTATTCATGTCAAATGAATTTTTTTTAGCTACTATTACACCGAAGAACACGCAGGAGCAATTGCTTAATGTTAGGTACAATACAGTAAGCCGAAATAAGCAAAATTATGACACCCATATCATATTAAAACCTTTAAAAAAAATAAAATAAGTATATAGCTATTTTTCTTATTCTTGTCGAATGAATTTTTTTTAGCTACATTTACACCGATGAACACGCAGGAGCAATTGCTCAATGTTAAGTACAATACAATGAGCCAAAATAAGCAAAATTAAGACACTCATATCATATCAAGACCTTTAAAAAAAAAAATAAGTATATAGCTATTTTTCGTATTCTTGTCGAATGAATTTTTTGTAGCTACATTTACACCGATGAACACGCTGGAGCAATTGCCTAATGTTAGATACAGTACAATGAGCCAAAATAAGCAAAACTAAGGCACCTATATCTTTTTAAAACCTTTAAAAAAAATAAAATAAGTAATTAGCTATTTTTCGTATTTTTGCCGTATGAATTTTTTTAAGCTTCATTTACACCGATGAACACGCAGTAGCAATTGCTCAATGTTAAGTACAATACATTGAGCCAAAATGAGCAAAATTAAGACACCTATATCTTTTTAAAACCTTTAAAAAAAATAAAATAAGTAAATAGCTATTTTTCATATTCTTGTCGAATGAATTTTTTTTAGCTACATTTACACCGATGAACACAAAAGAACAATTTCTCCATGTTAAGTACAATACATTGAGCCAAAATAAGCAAAACTAAGACACCTCTATCTTTTTGAAACCTTTAAAAAAAATAAAATAAGTAAATAGCTATTTTTCTTATTCTTGTCGAATGAATTTTTTTTAGCTACATTTACACCGATGAACACGCAGGAGCAATTGTTCCATGTTAGTACAATACAATGAGCCAAAATAAGCAAAATTAAGACACCCTTATCATATCAAGACCTTTATAAAAAATAAAATAAGTATATAGCTATTTTTCTGATTCCTGTCGAATGAATTTTTTTTAGCTCCATTTACACCGATGAACACGCAGGAGCAATTGGCCAATATTAAGTACAATACAGTGAGCCTAAATAACCAAAATTAAGACACCTATATCTTTTTAAGACCTTTAAAAAAAAAATAACTAAATTGCTATTTTTCTTATTCTTGTCTTGTGAATTTTTAGTAGCTACATTTACACCGATGAACACGCAGGAGCATTTGCCCAATGTTAGGTACAATACATTGAGCCAAAATAAGTAAAATTAGGACACCTATATCTTTTAAAGACCTTTAAAAAAATAAAATAAGTAAATAGCTATTTTTCTGATTCCTGTCGAATGAATTTTTTTTAGCTACATTTACAACGATGAACTCGCAGGAGCAATTGCTCGATCTTAAGCATAATACGGTGAGCCAAAATAAGCAAAATAAAGACTCCCATATCATATCAAGACCTTTAAAAAAAATAAAATAAGTAAATAGCTATTTTTCTTATTCTTGTCGAATGAATTTTTTTTAGCTACATTTACACCTATGAACTCGCAGGAGCAATTGCTCGATCTTAAGTACAATACGGTGAGCCAAAATAAGCAAAAAAAAGACTCCCATATCATATCAAGACCTTTAAAAAAAATAAAATAAGTAAATAGCTATTTTTCTTATTCTTGTCGAATTAATTTTTTTTAGCCACATTTACACCGATGAACACGCAGAAGCAATTGCTCAATGTTAATTACAATACAGTGAATCTATATAAGCCAAATTAAGACACCCGTGTCATATCAAGACCTTTAAAAAAAATAAAATAAGTATATAGCTATTTATCGTATTGTTGTCGAATGAATTTTTTGTAGCTACATTTACACCGATGAACACGCAGGAGCAATTGCGCAATGTTAAATACAATACATTGAATCTATATAAGCCAAATTAAGACACCCTTGTCATATCAAGACCTTTAAAAAAAATTAAATAAGTATATAGCTATTTTTCGTATTCTTGTCGAATGAATTTTTTGTAGCTACATTTACACCGATGAACACGCAGGAGCAAGTGGCCAATGTTAAGTATAATACAATGAGCCTAAATAAGCAAAATTAAGACACCTATATCTTTTTAAGACCTTTAAAGAAAATAAAATAAGTAAATAGCTATTTTTCTTATTCTTGTCTAATGAATTTTTTATAGCTACATTTACACCGGCGAACACGCAGGAGCAAGTGGCCAATGTTAAGTACAATACAATGAGCCAAAATAAGCAAAATTAAGACACCTATATCTTTTTAAAACCTTTAAAAAAATAAAATAAGTAAATAGCTATTTTTCTTATTCTTGTCGAATGAATTTTTTTTAGCCACATTTACACCGATGAACACGCAGAAGCAATTGCTCAATGTTAATTACAATACAATGAATCTATATAAGCCAAATTAAGACACCCGTGTCATATCAAGACCTTTAAAAAAAATAAAATAAGTATATAGCTATTTATCGTATTGTTGTCGAATGAATTTTTTGTAGCTACATTTACACCGATGAACACGCAGGAGCAATTGGCCAATATTAAGTACAATACAATGAGCCTAAATAAGCAAAATTAAGACACCTATATCTTTTTAAGACCTTTAAAAAAAATAAAATAAGTAAATAGCTTTTTTTCTTATTCTTGTCGAATGAATTTTTTTTAGCTACATTTACACCGATGAACACGCAGGAGCAATTGCTCAATGTTAAGTACAATACATTGAGCCAAAATAAGCAAAATAAAGACACCTATTTCTTTTTAAGACCTTTAAAAAAAATAAAATAAATATATAGCTATTTTTCGTATTCTTGTCGAATGAATTTTTTTTAGCTACATTTACACCGATGAACAATCAGGAGCAATTGCTCAATGTTAAGTTCAATACAATGAGCCAAAGTAAGCAAAATTAAGACTCCTTTATCATATCAAGACCTTTAAAAAAAATAAAATAAGTAAATAGCTATTTTTTTTATTCTTGTCGAATGAATTTTTTTTAGCAACATTTCAAACCAATGAACACGCAGGAGCAATTGCTCAATGTTACTACAATACAATGAGCCAAAATAAGCCTAATTAAGACACCCGTGTCATATCAAGACCTTTAAAAAAAATAAAATAAGTATATAGCTATTTTTCGTATTCTTGTCGAATGAATTTTTTTAGCATTATTTAAACCGATGAACACGCAGGAGCAATTGCTCAATGTTAAGTACAATACAATGAGCCACAATAAGCAAAATTAAGACACCCTTATGATATCGAGACCTTTAAAAAAAATAAAATAAGTAAATAGCTATTTTTTTTATTCTTGTCGAATGAATTTTTTTTAGCCACATTTACACCGATGAACACGCAGAAGCAATTGCTCAATGTTAATTACAATACAGTGAATCTATATAAGCCAAATTAAGACACCCGTGTCATATCAAGACCTTTAAAAAAATAAAATAAGTATATAGCTATTTATCGTATTGTTGTCGAATGAATTTTTTGTAGCTACATTTACACCGATGAACACGCAGGAGCAATTGCGCAATGTTAAATACAATACAATGAATGTATATAAGCCAAATTAAGACACCCCTGTCATATCAAGACCTTTAAAAAAAATTAAATAAGTATATAGCTATTTTTCGTATTCTTGTCGAATGAATTTTTTGTAGCTACATTTACACCGATGAACACGCAGGAGCAAGTGGCCAATGTTAAGTATAATACAATGAGCCTAAATAAGCAAAATTAAGACACCTATATCTTTTTAAGACCTTTAAAGAAAATAAAATAAGTAAATAGCTATTTTTCTTATTCTTGTCTAATGAATTTTTTATAGCTACATTTACACCGGCGAACACGCAGGAGCAAGTGGCCAATGTTAAGTACAATACAATGAGCCAAAATAAGCAAAATTAAGACACCTATATCTTTTTAAAACCTTTAAAAAAATAAAATAAGTAAATAGCTATTTTTCTTATTCTTGTCGAATGAATTTTTTTTAGCCACATTTACACCGATGAACACGCAGAAGCAATTGCTCAATGTTAATTACAATACAGTGAATCTATATAAGCCAAATTAAGACACCCGTGTCATATCAAGACCTTTAAAAAAAATAAAATAAGTATATAGCTTTTTTTCTTATTCTTGTCGAATGAATTTTTTTTAGCTACATTTACACCGATGAACACGCAGGAGCAATTGCTCAATGTTAAGTACAATACATTGAGCCAAAATAAGCAAAATAAAGACACCTATTTCTTTTTAAGACCTTTAAAAAAAATAAAATAAGTAAATAGCTATTTTTCTTATTCTTGTCGAATGAATTTTTTTCAGCTACATTTACACCGATGAACAATCAGGAGCAATTGCTCAATGTTAAGTTCAATACAGTGAGCCAAAATAAGCAAAATTAAGACACCTTTATCATATCAAGACCTTTAAAAAAAATAAAATAAGTAAATAGCTATTTTTTTTATTCTTGTCGAATGAATTTTTTTTAGCAACATTTCAAACCGATGAACACGCAGGAGCAATTGCTCAATGTTACTACAATACAATGAGCCACAATAAGCCTAATTAAGACACCCGTGTCATATCAAGACCTTTAAAAAAAATAAAATAAGTATATAGCTATTTTTCGTATTCTTGTCGAATGAATTTTTTTAGCATTATTTAAACCGATGAACACGCAGGAGCAATTGCTCAATGTTAAGTACAATACAATGAGCCACAATAAGCAAAATTAAGACACCCTTATGATATCGAGACCTTTAAAAAAAATAAAATAAGTAAATAGCTATTTTTTTTATTCTTGTCGAATGAATTTTTTTAGCATTATTTAAACCGATGAACACGCAGGAGCAATTGCTCAATGTCAAGTACAATACAATGAGCCAAAATAAGCAAAATTAAGACACCTATATCTTTTTAAAACCTTTAAAAAAATAAAATAAGTATATAGCTATTTTTCGTATTCTTGTCGAATGAATTTTTTTAGCATTATTTAAACCGATGAACACGCAGGAGCAATTGCTCAATGTTAAGTACAATACAATGAGCCACAATAAGCAAAATTAAGACACCCTTATGATATCGAGACCTTTAAAAAAAATAAAATAAGTAAATAGCTATTTTTTTTATTCTTGTCGAATGAATTTTTTTTAGCCACATTTACACCGATGAACACGCAGAAGCAATTGCTCAATGTTAATTACAATACAGTGAATCTATATAAGCCAAATTAAGACACCCGTGTCATATCAAGACCTTTAAAAAAATAAAATAAGTATATAGCTATTTATCGTATTGTTGTCGAATGAATTTTTTGTAGCTACATTTACACCGATGAACACGCAGGAGCAATTGCGCAATGTTAAATACAATACAATGAATGTATATAAGCCAAATTAAGACACCCCTGTCATATCAAGACCTTTAAAAAAAATTAAATAAGTATATAGCTATTTTTCGTATTCTTGTCGAATGAATTTTTTGTAGCTACATTTACACCGATGAACACGCAGGAGCAAGTGGCCAATGTTAAGTATAATACAATGAGCCTAAATAAGCAAAATTAAGACACCTATATCTTTTTAAGACCTTTAAAGAAAATAAAATAAGTAAATAGCTATTTTTCTTATTCTTGTCTAATGAATTTTTTATAGCTACATTTACACCGGCGAACACGCAGGAGCAAGTGGCCAATGTTAAGTACAATACAATGAGCCAAAATAAGCAAAATTAAGACACCTATATCTTTTTAAAACCTTTAAAAAAATAAAATAAGTAAATAGCTATTTTTCTTATTCTTGTCGAATGAATTTTTTTTAGCCACATTTACACCGATGAACACGCAGAAGCAATTGCTCAATGTTAATTACAATACAGTGAATCTATATAAGCCAAATTAAGACACCCGTGTCATATCAAGACCTTTAAAAAAAATAAAATAAGTATATAGCTTTTTTTCTTATTCTTGTCGAATGAATTTTTTTTAGCTACATTTACACCGATGAACACGCAGGAGCAATTGCTCAATGTTAAGTACAATACATTGAGCCAAAATAAGCAAAATAAAGACACCTATTTCTTTTTAAGACCTTTAAAAAAAATAAAATAAGTAAATAGCTATTTTTCTTATTCTTGTCGAATGAATTTTTTTCAGCTACATTTACACCGATGAACAATCAGGAGCAATTGCTCAATGTTAAGTTCAATACAGTGAGCCAAAATAAGCAAAATTAAGACACCTTTATCATATCAAGACCTTTAAAAAAAATAAAATAAGTAAATAGCTATTTTTTTTATTCTTGTCGAATGAATTTTTTTTAGCAACATTTCAAACCAATGAACACGCAGGAGCAATTGCTCAATGTTACTACAATACAATGAGCCAAAATAAGCCTAATTAAGACACCCGTGTCATATCAAGACCTTTAAAAAAAATAAAATAAGTATATAGCTATTTTTCGTATTCTTGTCGAATGAATTTTTTTAGCATTATTTAAACCGATGAACACGCAGGAGCAATTGCTCAATGTTAAGTACAATACAATGAGCCACAATAAGCAAAATTAAGACACCCTTATGATATCGAGACCTTTAAAAAAAAATAAAATAAGTAAATAGCTATTTTTTTTATTCTTGTCGAATGAATTTTTTTTAGCCACATTTACACCGATGAACACGCAGAAGCAATTGCTCAATGTTAATTACAATACAGTGAATCTATATAAGCCAAATTAAGACACCCGTGTCATATCAAGACCTTTAAAAAAATAAAATAAGTATATAGCTATTTATCGTATTGTTGTCGAATGAATTTTTTGTAGCTACATTTACACCGATGAACACGCAGGAGCAATTGCGCAATGTTAAATACAATACAATGAATGTACATAAGCCAAATTAAGACACCCCTGTCATATCAAGACCTTTAAAAAAAATTAAATAAGTATATAGCTATTTTTCGTATTCTTGTCGAATGAATTTTTTGTAGCTACATTTACACCGATGAACACGCAGGAGCAAGTGGCCAATGTTAAGTATAATACATTGAGCCAAAATAAGCAAAATAAAGACTCCCATATCATATCAAGACCTTTAAAAAAAATAAAATAAGTAAATAGCTATTTTTCTGATTCCTGTCGAATGAATTTTTTTTAGCTACATTTACACCGATGAACACGCAGAAGCAAATTCTCAATGTTAAGTACAATACAGTGAGCCAAAATAAGCAAAATTAAGACACCTATATCTTTTGAAGACCTTTAAAAAAATAAAATAAGTAAATAGCTATTTTTCTGATTCCTGTCGAATGAATTTTTTTTAGCTACATTTACACCTTTGAACAAGCAAAAGCAACTGCTCAATGTTACGAACAATACAATGAGCCAAAATAAGCAAAATTAAGACACCCATATCATTTCAAGACCTTTAAAAAAAAAAAAATAAGTAAATAGCTATTTTTCTTATTCATGTCAAATGAATTTTTTTTAGCTACTATTACACCGAAGAACACGCAGGAGCAATTGCTTAATGTTAGGTACAATACAGTAAGCCGAAATAAGCAAAATTATGACACCCATATCATATTAAAACCTTTAAAAAAAATAAAATAAGTATATAGCTATTTTTCTTATTCTTGTCGAATGAATTTTTTTTAGCTACATTTACACCGATGAACACGCAGGAGCAATTGCTCAATGTTAAGTACAATACAATGAGCCAAAATAAGCAAAATTAAGACACTCATATCATATCAAGACCTTTAAAAAAAAAAATAAGTATATAGCTATTTTTCGTATTCTTGTCGAATGAATTTTTTGTAGCTACATTTACACCGATGAACACGCTGGAGCAATTGCCTAATGTTAGATACAGTACAATGAGCCAAAATAAGCAAAACTAAGGCACCTATATCTTTTTAAAACCTTTAAAAAAAATAAAATAAGTAATTAGCTATTTTTCGTATTTTTGCCGTATGAATTTTTTTAAGCTTCATTTACACCGATGAACACGCAGTAGCAATTGCTCAATGTTAAGTACAATACATTGAGCCAAAATGAGCAAAATTAAGACACCTATATCTTTTTAAAACCTTTAAAAAAAATAAAATAAGTAAATAGCTATTTTTCATATTCTTGTCGAATGAATTTTTTTTAGCTACATTTACACCGATGAACACAAAAGAACAATTTCTCCATGTTAAGTACAATACATTGAGCCAAAATAAGCAAAACTAAGACACCTCTATCTTTTTGAAACCTTTAAAAAAAATAAAATAAGTAAATAGCTATTTTTCTTATTCTTGTCGAATGAATTTTTTTTAGCTACATTTACACCGATGAACACGCAGGAGCAATTGTTCCATGTTAGTACAATACAATGAGCCAAAATAAGCAAAATTAAGACACCCTTATCATATCAAGACCTTTAAAAAAAATAAAATAAGTATATAGCTATTTTTCTGATTCCTGTCGAATGAATTTTTTTTAGCTCCATTTACACCGATGAACACGCAGGAGCAATTGGTCAATATTAAGTACAATACAGTGAGCCTAAATAACCAAAATTAAGACACCTATATCTTTTTAAGACCTTTAAAAAAAAAATAACTAAATTGCTATTTTTCTTATTCTTGTCTTGTGAATTTTTAGTAGCTACATTTACACCGATGAACACGCAGGAGCATTTGCCCAATGTTAGGTACAATACATTGAGCCAAAATAAGTAAAATTAGGACACCTATATCTTTTAAAGACCTTTAAAAAAATAAAATAAGTAAATAGCTATTTTTCTGATTCCTGTCGAATGAATTTTTTTTAGCTACATTTACAACGATGAACTCGCAGGAGCAATTGCTCGATCTTAAGCATAATACGGTGAGCCAAAATAAGCAAAATAAAGACTCCCATATCATATCAAGACCTTTAAAAAAAATAAAATAAGTAAATAGCTATTTTTCTTATTCTTGTCGAATGAATTTTTTTTAGCTACATTTACACCTATGAACTCGCAGGAGCAATTGCTCGATCTTAAGTACAATACGGTGAGCCAAAATAAGCAAAAAAAAGACTCCCATATCATATCAAGACCTTTAAAAAAAATAAAATAAGTAAATAGCTATTTTTCTTATTCTTGTCGAATTAATTTTTTTTAGCCACATTTACACCGATGAACACGCAGAAGCAATTGCTCAATGTTAATTACAATACAGTGAATCTATATAAGCCAAATTAAGACACCCGTGTCATATCAAGACCTTTAAAAAAAATAAAATAAGTATATAGCTATTTATCGTATTGTTGTCGAATGAATTTTTTGTAGCTACATTTACACCGATGAACACGCAGGAGCAATTGCGCAATGTTAAATACAATACATTGAATCTATATAAGCCAAATTAAGACACCCTTGTTATACCAAGACCTTTAAAAAAAATTAAATAAGTATATAGCTATTTTTCGTATTCTTGTCGAATGAATTTTTTGTAGCTACATTTACACCGATGAACACGCAGGAGCAAGTGGCCAATGTTAAGTATAATACAATGAGCCTAAATAAGCAAAATTAAGACACCTATATCTTTTTAAGACCTTTAAAGAAAATAAAATAAGTAAATAGCTATTTTTCTTATTCTTGTCTAATGAATTTTTTATAGCTACATTTACACCGGCGAACACGCAGGAGCAAGTGGCCAATGTTAAGTACAATACAATGAGCCAAAATAAGCAAAATTAAGACACCTATATCTTTTTAAAACCTTTAAAAAAATAAAATAAGTAAATAGCTATTTTTCTTATTCTTGTCGAATGAATTTTTTTTAGCCACATTTACACCGATGAACACGCAGAAGCAATTGCTCAATGTTAATTACAATACAATGAATCTATATAAGCCAAATTAAGACACCCGTGTCATATCAAGACCTTTAAAAAAAATAAAATAAGTATATAGCTATTTATCGTATTGTTGTCGAATGAATTTTTTGTAGCTACATTTACACCGATGAACACGCAGGAGCAATTGGCCAATATTAAGTACAATACAATGAGCCTAAATAAGCAAAATTAAGACACCTATATCTTTTTAAGACCTTTAAAAAAAATAAAATAAGTAAATAGCTTTTTTTCTTATTCTTGTCGAATGAATTTTTTTTAGCTACATTTACACCGATGAACACGCAGGAGCAATTGCTCAATGTTAAGTACAATACATTGAGCCAAAATAAGCAAAATAAAGACACCTATTTCTTTTTAAGACCTTTAAAAAAAATAAAATAAATATATAGCTATTTTTCGTATTCTTGTCGAATGAATTTTTTTTAGCTACATTTACACCGATGAACAATCAGGAGCAATTGCTCAATGTTAAGTTCAATACAATGAGCCAAAGTAAGCAAAATTAAGACTCCTTTATCATATCAAGACCTTTAAAAAAAATAAAATAAGTAAATAGCTATTTTTTTTATTCTTGTCGAATGAATTTTTTTTAGCAACATTTCAAACCAATGAACACGCAGGAGCAATTGCTCAATGTTACTACAATACAGTGAGCCAAAATAAGCCTAATTAAGACACCCGTGTCATATCAAGACCTTTAAAAAAAATAAAATAAGTATATAGCTATTTTTCGTATTCTTGTCGAATGAATTTTTTTAGCATTATTTAAACCGATGAACACGCAGGAGCAATTGCTCAATGTTAAGTACAATACAATGAGCCACAATAAGCAAAATTAAGACACCCTTATGATATCGAGACCTTTAAAAAAAATAAAATAAGTAAATAGCTATTTTTTTTATTCTTGTCGAATGAATTTTTTTTAGCCACATTTACACCGATGAACACGCAGAAGCAATTGCTCAATGTTAATTACAATACAGTGAATCTATATAAGCCAAATTAAGACACCCGTGTCATATCAAGACCTTTAAAAAAATAAAATAAGTATATAGCTATTTATCGTATTGTTGTCGAATGAATTTTTTGTAGCTACATTTACACCGATGAACACGCAGGAGCAATTGCGCAATGTTAAATACAATACAATGAATGTATATAAGCCAAATTAAGACACCCCTGTCATATCAAGACCTTTAAAAAAAATTAAATAAGTATATAGCTATTTTTCGTATTCTTGTCGAATGAATTTTTTGTAGCTACATTTACACCGATGAACACGCAGGAGCAAGTGGCCAATGTTAAGTATAATACAATGAGCCTAAATAAGCAAAATTAAGACACCTATATCTTTTTAAGACCTTTAAAGAAAATAAAATAAGTAAATAGCTATTTTTCTTATTCTTGTCTAATGAATTTTTTATAGCTACATTTACACCGGCGAACACGCAGGAGCAAGTGGCCAATGTTAAGTACAATACAATGAGCCAAAATAAGCAAAATTAAGACACCTATATCTTTTTAAAACCTTTAAAAAAATAAAATAAGTAAATAGCTATTTTTCTTATTCTTGTCGAATGAATTTTTTTTAGCCACATTTACACCGATGAACACGCAGAAGCAATTGCTCAATGTTAATTACAATACAGTGAATCTATATAAGCCAAATTAAGACACCCGTGTCATATCAAGACCTTTAAAAAAAATAAAATAAGTATATAGCTTTTTTTCTTATTCTTGTCGAATGAATTTTTTTTAGCTACATTTACACCGATGAACACGCAGGAGCAATTGCTCAATGTTAAGTACAATACATTGAGCCAAAATAAGCAAAATAAAGACACCTATTTCTTTTTAAGACCTTTAAAAAAAATAAAATAAGTAAATAGCTATTTTTCTTATTCTTGTCGAATGAATTTTTTTCAGCTACATTTACACCGATGAACAATCAGGAGCAATTGCTCAATGTTAAGTTCAATACAGTGAGCCAAAATAAGCAAAATTAAGACACCTTTATCATATCAAGACCTTTAAAAAAAATAAAATAAGTAAATAGCTATTTTTTTTATTCTTGTCGAATGAATTTTTTTTAGCAACATTTCAAACCGATGAACACGCAGGAGCAATTGCTCAATGTTACTACAATACAATGAGCCACAATAAGCCTAATTAAGACACCCGTGTCATATCAAGACCTTTAAAAAAAATAAAATAAGTATATAGCTATTTTTCGTATTCTTGTCGAATGAATTTTTTTAGCATTATTTAAACCGATGAACACGCAGGAGCAATTGCTCAATGTTAAGTACAATACAATGAGCCACAATAAGCAAAATTAAGACACCCTTATGATATCGAGACCTTTAAAAAAAATAAAATAAGTAAATAGCTATTTTTTTTATTCTTGTCGAATGAATTTTTTTAGCATTATTTAAACCGATGAACACGCAGGAGCAATTGCTCAATGTCAAGTACAATACAGTGAGCCAAAATAAGCAAAATTAAGACACCTATATCTTTTTAAAACCTTTAAAAAAATAAAATAAGTATATAGCTATTTTTCGTATTCTTGTCGAATGAATTTTTTTAGCATTATTTAAACCGATGAACACGCAGGAGCAATTGCTCAATGTTAAGTACAATACAATGAGCCACAATAAGCAAAATTAAGACACCCTTATGATATCGAGACCTTTAAAAAAAATAAAATAAGTAAATAGCTATTTTTTTTATTCTTGTCGAATGAATTTTTTTTAGCCACATTTACACCGATGAACACGCAGAAGCAATTGCTCAATGTTAATTACAATACAGTGAATCTATATAAGCCAAATTAAGACACCCGTGTCATATCAAGACCTTTAAAAAAATAAAATAAGTATATAGCTATTTATCGTATTGTTGTCGAATGAATTTTTTGTAGCTACATTTACACCGATGAACACGCAGGAGCCAAGAAACCGCTGGAAGGACGAGTTAGAGAATGACCTTCGCGAGTTGGGAGTCTCCAGATGGTGGAGCGTTGTGCAAAACCGAGAAGAATGGAGGAGTGTTGTCGAGCAGGCCAAAGCCCACCAAGGGCTGTAGAGCCGGAAGAAAAAGAAGAAAGAACACGCAGGAGCAATTGCGCAATGTTAAATACAATACAATGAATGTATATAAGCCAAATTAAGACACCCCTGTCATATCAAGACCTTTAAAAAAAATTAAATAAGTATATAGCTATTTTTCGTATTCTTGTCGAATGAATTTTTTGTAGCTACATTTACACCGATGAACACGCAGGAGCAAGTGGCCAATGTTAAGTATAATACAATGAGCCTAAATAAGCAAAATTAAGACACCTATATCTTTTTAAGACCTTTAAAGAAAATAAAATAAGTAAATAGCTATTTTTCTTATTCTTGTCTAATGAATTTTTTATAGCTACATTTACACCGGCGAACACGCAGGAGCAAGTGGCCAATGTTAAGTACAATACAATGAGCCAAAATAAGCAAAATTAAGACACCTATATCTTTTTAAAACCTTTAAAAAAATAAAATAAGTAAATAGCTATTTTTCTTATTCTTGTCGAATGAATTTTTTTTAGCCACATTTACACCGATGAACACGCAGAAGCAATTGCTCAATGTTAATTACAATACAGTGAATCTATATAAGCCAAATTAAGACACCCGTGTCATATCAAGACCTTTAAAAAAAATAAAATAAGTATATAGCTTTTTTTCTTATTCTTGTCGAATGAATTTTTTTTAGCTACATTTACACCGATGAACACGCAGGAGCAATTGCTCAATGTTAAGTACAATACATTGAGCCAAAATAAGCAAAATAAAGACACCTATTTCTTTTTAAGACCTTTAAAAAAAATAAAATAAGTAAATAGCTATTTTTCTTATTCTTGTCGAATGAATTTTTTTCAGCTACATTTACACCGATGAACAATCAGGAGCAATTGCTCAATGTTAAGTTCAATACAGTGAGCCAAAATAAGCAAAATTAAGACACCTTTATCATATCAAGACCTTTAAAAAAAATAAAATAAGTAAATAGCTATTTTTTTTATTCTTGTCGAATGAATTTTTTTTAGCAACATTTCAAACCGATGAACACGCAGGAGCAATTGCTCAATGTTACTACAATACAATGAGCCACAATAAGCCTAATTAAGACACCCGTGTCATATCAAGACCTTTAAAAAAAATAAAATAAGTATATAGCTATTTTTCGTATTCTTGTCGAATGAATTTTTTTAGCATTATTTAAACCGATGAACACGCAGGAGCAATTGCTCAATGTTAAGTACAATACAATGAGCCACAATAAGCAAAATTAAGACACCCTTATGATATCGAGACCTTTAAAAAAAATAAAATAAGTAAATAGCTATTTTTTTTATTCTTGTCGAATGAATTTTTTTAGCATTATTTAAACCGATGAACACGCAGGAGCAATTGCTCAATGTCAAGTACAATACAATGAGCCAAAATAAGCAAAATTAAGACACCTATATCTTTTTAAAACCTTTAAAAAAATAAAATACGTAAATAGCTATTTTTCTTATTCTTGTCGAATGAATTTTTTTTAGCTACATTTACACCGATGAACACGCTGGAGCAATTGCTCAATGTTAATTACAATACAGTGAGCCACAATAAGCCAAATTAAGACACCCGTGTCATATCAAGACCTTTAAAAAAAATAAAATAAGTATATAGCAATTTTTCGTATTCTTGTCGAATGAATTTTTTGTAGCTACATTTACACCGATGTACAAGCAGGAGCAAGTGGTCAATGTTACGTACAATACAATGAGCCTAAATAAGCAAAATTAAGACACCTATATCTTTTAAAGACCTTTAAAAAAATAAAATAAGTAAATAGCTATTTTTCTTATTCTTGTCGAATGAATTTTTTTTAGCTACATTTACACCGATGAACACGCAGGAACAATTGTTTAATGTTAAGTACAATACAATGAGCCAAAATAAGCAAAATTAAGTCACCTATATCTTTTTAAAACCTTTAAAAAAATAAAATAAGTATATAGCTATTTTTCATATTCTTGTCGAATGAATTTTTTGTAGCTACATTTACACCGATGAACACGCAGGAGCAAGTGGCCAATGTTAGGTACAATACAATGAGCCTAAATAAGCAAAATTAAGACACCTATATCTTTATAAGACCTTTAAAAAAAATAAAATAAGTAAATAGCTATTTTTCTTATTCTTGTCGAATGAATTTGGTTTAGCTACATTTACACCGATGAACACGCAGGAACAATTTCTCCATGTTAAGTACAATACATTGAGCCAAAATAAGCAAAATTAAGACACCTTTATCTTTTTAAAACCTTTAAAAAAAATAAAATAAGTAATTAGCTATTTTTCTTATTCTTGTCGAATGAATTTTTTTTAGCCACATTTACACCGATGAACACGGAGGAACAATTGCTCAATGTTAAGTACAATACATTGAGCCAAAATAAGCAAAATAAAGACACCTATATCTTTTTAAAACCTTAAAAAAAAATAAAATAAGTAAATAGCTATTTTTCTTATTCTTGTCGAATGAATTTTTTTTAGCAACATTTAAACCGATGAACACGCAGGAACAATTGCTCAAAGTTAAGTACGATACAATGAGCCAAAATAAACAAAATTAAGACACCTATATCTTTTTAAAACCTTTAAAAAAATAAAATAAGTAAATAGGTATTTTTCTTATTCTTGTCGAATGAATTTTTTTTAGCTACATTTACACCGATGAACACGCTGGAGCAATTGCCTAATGTTAGATACAGTACAGTGAGCCAAAATAAGCAAAATTAAGACACCTATATCTTTTTAAAACCTTTAAAAAAAATAAAATAAGTAATTAGCTATTTTTCGTATTCTTGCCGTTTGAATTTTTTCAAGCTACATTTACACCGATGAACACGCAGGAGCAATTTCTCAATGTTAAGTACAATACAATGAGCCAAAATAAGCAAAATAAAGACACCTATATTTTTTTAAAACCTTTAAAAAAATAAAATAAGTAAATAGCTATTTTTCTTATTCTTGTCGAATGAATTTTTTTTAGCTACATTTACACCGTTGAACACGCAGGAACAATTGCTCAATGTTAAGTACAATACAATGAGCCAAAATAAGCCAAATTAAGACACCCGTGTCATATCAAGACCTTTAAAAAAATAAAATAAGTATATAGCTATTTTTCGTATTCTTGTCGAATGAATTTTTTGTAGCTACATTTACACCGATGTACAAGCAGGAGCAAGTGGTCAATGTTGAGTACAATACAATGAACCTAAATAAGCAAAATTAAGACACCTATATCTTTTAAAGACCTTTAAAAAAAATAAAATAAGTAAATAGCTATTTTTTTTATTCTTGTCGAATGAATTTTTTTTAGCATTATTTAAACCGACGAACACGCAGGAGCAATTGCTCAATGTCAAGTACAATACAATGAGCCAAAATAAGCAAAATTAAGACACCTATATCTTTTTAAAACCTTTAAAAAAATAAAATAAGTAAATAGCTATTTTTCTTATTCATGTCGAATGAATTTTTTTTAGCCACATTTACACCGATGAACACGCAGGAGCAATTGCGCAATGTTAAATACAATACAATGAATCTACATAAGCCAAATTAAGACACCCGTGTCATATCAAGACCTTTAAAAAAAATTAAATAAGTATATAGCTATTTTTCGTATTCTTGTCGAATGAATTTTTTATAGCTACATTTACACCGATGACCACGCAGGAGCAAGTGGCCAATGTTAGGTACAATACAATGAGCCAACATAAGCAAAATTAAGACACCTATATCTTATTAAGACCTTAAAAAAAAGAAAATAACTAAATAGCTATTTTTCTTATTCTTGTCGAATGAATTTTTAGTAGCTACATTTACACGGATGAACACGCAGGAGCATTTGCTCAATGTTAGGTACATTACAATGAGCCAAAATTAGCAAAATTAGGACACCTATATCTTTTAAAGACCTTTAAAAAAATAAAATAAGTAAATAGCTATTTTTCTGATTCCTGTCGAATGAATTTTTTTAGCTACATTTACACCGATGAACACGTTGAAGCAACAGCTTAATGTTAAGTACAATGAATTGAGCCAAAATAAGCCAAATTAAGACACCCATATCATTTCAAGACCTTTAAAAAAAAAAAAATAAGTAAATAGCTATTTTTCTTATTGTTATCGAATGAATTTTTTTTAGCTACATTTACACCGATGAACATGCACGAGCAATTGCTCAATGTTAGTGCACTACAATGAGGCAAAATAAGCAAAATTAAGACACCCATATCATTTCAAGACCTTTAAAAAAAATAAAATAAGGAAATATCTATTTTTCTTATTCTTGTCGAATGAATTTTTTTTAGCTACATTTACACCTGTGAACTCACAGGAGCAATTGCTCAATCTTAAGCACAATACGGTGAGCCAAAATAAGCAAAATAAAGACTCCCATATCATATCAAGACCTTTAAAAAAAATAAAATAAGTAAATAGCTATTTTTCTGATTCCTGTCGAATGAATTTTTTTTAGCTACATTTACACCGATGAACACGCAGGAGCAAGTGGTCAATGTTAAGTACAATACAGTGAGCCTTAATAAGCAAAATTAAGACACCTATATCTTTTTAAGACCTTTAAAAAAAAAAATAAGTAAACAGCTGTTTTTCTTATTCTTGTCGAATGAATTTTTTTTAGCTACATTTACACCGATGAACACGCAGGAGGAAGTGGTCAATGTTAAGTACAATACAGTGAGCCTTAATAAGCAAAATTAAGACACCTATATCTTTTTAAGACCTTTAAAAAAAAAAAAATAAGTAAATAGCTGTTTTTCTTATTCTTGTCGAATGAATTTTTTTTAGCTACATTTCAAACCGATGAACACGCAGGAGCAATTGCTCAATGTTACTACAATACAATGAGCCACAATAAGCCTAATTAAGACACCCGTGTCATATCAAGACCTTTAAAAAAAATAAAATAAGTATATAGCTATTTTTCGTATTCTTGTCGAATGAATTTTTTTAGCATTATTTAAACCGATGAACACGCAGGAGCAATGGCTCAATGTTAAGTACAATACAATGAGCCACAATAAGCAAAATTAAGACACCCTTATGACATCGAGACCTTTAAAAAAAATAAAATAAGTAAATAGCTATTTTTTTTATTCTTGTCGAATGAATTTTTTTAGCATTATTTAAACCGATGAACACGCAGGAGCAATTGCTCAATGTCAAGTACAATACAATGAGCCAAAATAAGCAAAATTAAGACACCTATATCTTTTTAAAACCTTTAAAAAAATAAAATACGTAAATAGCTATTTTTCTTATTCTTGTCGAATGAATTTTTTTTAGCTACATTTACACCGATGAACACGCTGGAGCAATTGCTCAATGTTAATTACAATACAGTGAGCCACAATAAGCCAAATTAAGACACCCGTGTCATATCAAGACCTTTAAAAAAAATAAAATAAGTATATAGCAATTTTTCGTATTCTTGTCGAATGAATTTTTTGTAGCTACATTTACACCGATGTACAAGCAGGAGCAAGTGGTCAATGTTAATTACAATACAATGAGCCTAAATAAGCAAAATTAAGACACCTATATCTTTTAAAGACCTTTAAAAAAATAAAATAAGTAAATAGCTATTTTTCTTATTCTTGTCGAATGAATTTTTTTTAGCTACATTTACACCGATGAACACGCAGGAACAATTGCTCAATGTTAAGTACAATACAATGAGCCAAAATAAGCAAAATTAAGTCACCTATATCTTTTTAAAACCTTTAAAAAAATAAAATAAGTATATAGCTATTTTTCATATTCTTGTCGAATGAATTTTTTGTAGCTACATTTACACCGATGAACACGCAGGAGCAAGTGGCCAATGTTAGGTACAATACAGTGAGCCTAAATAAGCAAAATTAAGACACCTATATCTTTATAAGACCTTTAAAAAAAATAAAATAAGTAAATAGCTATTTTTCTTATTCTTGTCGAATGAATTTTGTTTAGCTACATTTACACCGATGAACACGCAGGAACAATTTCTCCATGTTAAGTACAATACATTGAGCCAAAATAAGCAAAATTAAGACACCTTTATCTTTTTAAAACCTTTAAAAAAAATAAAATAAGTAATTAGCTATTTTTCTTATTCTTGTCGAATGAATTTTTTTTAGCCACATTTACACCGATGAACACGGAGGAACAATTGCTCAATGTTAAGTACAATACATTGAGCCAAAATAAGCAAAATAAAGACACCTATATCTTTTTAAAACCTTAAAAAAAAATAAAATAAGTAAATAGCTATTTTTCTTATTCTTGTCGAATGAATTTTTTTTAGCAACATTTAAACCGATGAACACGCAGGAACAATTGCTCAAAGTTAAGTACGATACAATGAGCCAAAATAAACAAAATTAAGACACCTATATCTTTTTAAAACCTTTAAAAAAATAAAATAAGTAAATAGGTATTTTTCTTATTCTTGTCGAATGAATTTTTTTTAGCTACATTTACACCGATGAACACGCAGGAGCAAGTGGTCAATGTTAAGTACAATACAGTGAGCCTTAATAAGCAAAATTAAGACACCTATATCTTTTTAAGACCTTTAAAAAAAAAAAAAAAGTAAATAGCTATTTTTCTTATTCTTGTCGAATGAATTTTTTTTAGCTACATTTACACCGATGAACACGCAGGAACAATTGCTCAATGTTAAGTACAATACAATGAGCCAAAATAAGCAAAACTAAGACACCTATATCTTTTTAAAACCTTTAAAAAAAATAAAATAAGTAAATAGCTATTTTTCATATTCTTGTCGAATGAATTTTTTTTAGCTACATTTACACCGATGAACACGCAGGAGCAAGTGATCAATGTTAAGTACAATACAGTGAGCCTAAATAAGCAAAATTAAGACACTCATATCATATCAAGACCTTTAAAAAAAAAAAATAAGTATATAGCTATTTTTCGTATTCTTGTCGAATGAATTTTTTGTAGCTACATTTACACCGATGAACACGCTGGAGCAATTGCCTAATGTCAGATACAGTACAGTGAGCCAAAATAAGCAAAATTAAGACACCTATATCTTTTTAAAACCTTTAAAAAAAATAAAATAAGTAAATAGCTATTTTTCTTATTCTTGTCGAATGAATTTTTTTTAGCTACATTTACACCGTTGAACACGCAGGAACAATTGCTCAATGTTAAGTACAATACAATGAGCCAAAATAAGCCAAATTAAGACACCCGTGTCATATCAAGACCTTTAAAAAAATAAAATAAGTATATAGCTATTTTTCGTATTCTTGTCGAATGAATTTTTTGTAGCTACATTTACACCGATGTACAAGCAGGAGCAAGTGGTCAATGTTGAGTACAATACAATGAACCTAAATAAGCAAAATTAAGACACCTATATCTTTTAAAGACCTTTAAAAAAAATAAAATAAGTAAATAGCTATTTTTTTTATTCTTGTCGAATGAATTTTTTTTAGCATTATTTAAACCGACGAACACGCAGGAGCAATTGCTCAATGTCAAGTACAATACAATGAGCCAAAATAAGCAAAATTAAGACACCTATATCTTTTTAAAACCTTTAAAAAAATAAAATAAGTAAATAGCTATTTTTCTTATTCATGTCGAATGAATTTTTTTTAGCCACATTTACACCGATGAACACGCAGGAGCAATTGCGCAATGTTAAATACAATACAATGAATCTACATAAGCCAAATTAAGACACCCGTGTCATATCAAGACCTTTAAAAAAAATTAAATAAGTATATAGCTATTTTTCGTATTCTTGTCGAATGAATTTTTTATAGCTACATTTACACCGATGACCACGCAGGAGCAAGTGGCCAATGTTAGGTACAATACAATGAGCCAACATAAGCAAAATTAAGACACCTATATCTTATTAAGACCTTAAAAAAAAGAAAATAACTAAATAGCTATTTTTCTTATTCTTGTCGAATGAATTTTTAGTAGCTACATTTACACGGATGAACACGCAGGAGCATTTGCTCAATGTTAGGTACATTACAATGAGCCAAAATTAGCAAAATTAGGACACCTATATCTTTTAAAGACCTTTAAAAAAATAAAATAAGTAAATAGCTATTTTTCTGATTCCTGTCGAATGAATTTTTTTAGCTACATTTACACCGATGAACACGTTGAAGCAACAGCTTAATGTTAAGTACAATGAATTGAGCCAAAATAAGCCAAATTAAGACACCCATATCATTTCAAGACCTTTAAAAAAAAAAAAATAAGTAAATAGCTATTTTTCTTATTGTTATCGAATGAATTTTTTTTAGCTACATTTACACCGATGAACATGCACGAGCAATTGCTCAATGTTAGTGCACTACAATGAGGCAAAATAAGCAAAATTAAGACACCCATATCATTTCAAGACCTTTAAAAAAAATAAAATAAGGAAATATCTATTTTTCTTATTCTTGTCGAATGAATTTTTTTTAGCTACATTTACACCTGTGAACTCACAGGAGCAATTGCTCAATCTTAAGCACAATACGGTGAGCCAAAATAAGCAAAATAAAGACTCCCATATCATATCAAGACCTTTAAAAAAAATAAAATAAGTAAATAGCTATTTTTCTGATTCCTGTCGAATGAATTTTTTTTAGCTACATTTACACCGATGAACACGCAGGAGCAAGTGGTCAATGTTAAGTACAATACAGTGAGCCTTAATAAGCAAAATTAAGACACCTATATCTTTTTAAGACCTTTAAAAAAAAAAATAAGTAAACAGCTGTTTTTCTTATTCTTGTCGAATGAATTTTTTTTAGCTACATTTACACCGATGAACACGCAGGAGGAAGTGGTCAATGTTAAGTACAATACAGTGAGCCTTAATAAGCAAAATTAAGACACCTATATCTTTTTAAGACCTTTAAAAAAAAAAAAATAAGTAAATAGCTGTTTTTCTTATTCTTGTCGAATGAATTTTTTTTAGCTACATTTCAAACCGATGAACACGCAGGAGCAATTGCTCAATGTTACTACAATACAATGAGCCACAATAAGCCTAATTAAGACACCCGTGTCATATCAAGACCTTTAAAAAAAATAAAATAAGTATATAGCTATTTTTCGTATTCTTGTCGAATGAATTTTTTTAGCATTATTTAAACCGATGAACACGCAGGAGCAATGGCTCAATGTTAAGTACAATACAATGAGCCACAATAAGCAAAATTAAGACACCCTTATGACATCGAGACCTTTAAAAAAAATAAAATAAGTAAATAGCTATTTTTTTTATTCTTGTCGAATGAATTTTTTTAGCATTATTTAAACCGATGAACACGCAGGAGCAATTGCTCAATGTCAAGTACAATACAATGAGCCAAAATAAGCAAAATTAAGACACCTATATCTTTTTAAAACCTTTAAAAAAATAAAATACGTAAATAGCTATTTTTCTTATTCTTGTCGAATGAATTTTTTTTAGCTACATTTACACCGATGAACACGCTGGAGCAATTGCTCAATGTTAATTACAATACAGTGAGCCACAATAAGCCAAATTAAGACACCCGTGTCATATCAAGACCTTAAAAAAAATAAAATAAGTATATAGCTATTTTTCTGATTCTTGTCGAATGAATTTTTTGTAGCTACATTTACACCGATGAACACGCAGGAGCAAGTGGCCAATGTTAGGTACAATACAATGAGCCTAAATAAGCAAAATTAAGACACCTATATCTTTTTAAAACCTTTAAAAAAATAAAATACGTAAATAGCTATTTTTCTTATTCTTGTCGAATGAATTTTTTTTAGCTACATTTACACCGATGAACACGCAGGAACAATTGTTTAATGTTAAGTACAATACAATGAGCCAAAATAAGCAAAATTAAGTCACCTATATCTTTTTAAAACCTTTAAAAAAATAAAATAAGTATATAGCTATTTTTCATATTCTTGTCGAATGAATTTTTTGTAGCTACATTTACACCGATGAACACGCAGGAGCAAGTGGCCAATGTTAGGTACAATACAATGAGCCTAAATAAGCAAAATTAAGACACCTATATCTTTATAAGACCTTTAAAAAAAATAAAATAAGTAAATAGCTATTTTTCTTATTCTTGTCGAATGAATTTGGTTTAGCTACATTTACACCGATGAACACGCAGGAACAATTTCTCCATGTTAAGTACAATACATTGAGCCAAAATAAGCAAAATTAAGACACCTTTATCTTTTTAAAACCTTTAAAAAAAATAAAATAAGTAATTAGCTATTTTTCTTATTCTTGTCGAATGAATTTTTTTTAGCCACATTTACACCGATGAACACGGAGGAACAATTGCTCAATGTTAAGTACAATACATTGAGCCAAAATAAGCAAAATAAAGACACCTATATCTTTTTAAAACCTTAAAAAAAAATAAAATAAGTAAATAGCTATTTTTCTTATTCTTGTCGAATGAATTTTTTTTAGCAACATTTAAACCGATGAACACGCAGGAACAATTGCTCAAAGTTAAGTACGATACAATGAGCCAAAATAAACAAAATTAAGACACCTATATCTTTTTAAAACCTTTAAAAAAATAAAATAAGTAAATAGGTATTTTTCTTATTCTTGTCGAATGAATTTTTTTTAGCTACATTTACACCGATGAACACGCTGGAGCAATTGCCTAATGTTAGATACAGTACAGTGAGCCAAAATAAGCAAAATTAAGACACCTATATCTTTTTAAAACCTTTAAAAAAAATAAAATAAGTAATTAGCTATTTTTCGTATTCTTGCCGTTTGAATTTTTTCAAGCTACATTTACACCGATGAACACGCAGGAGCAATTTCTCAATGTTAAGTACAATACAATGAGCCAAAATAAGCAAAATAAAGACACCTATATTTTTTTAAAACCTTTAAAAAAAATAAAATAAGTAAATAGCTATTTTTCTTATTCTTGTCGAATGAATTTTTTTTAGCTACATTTACACCGTTGAACACGCAGGAACAATTGCTCAATGTTAAGTACAATACAATGAGCCAAAATAAGCCAAATTAAGACACCCGTGTCATATCAAGACCTTTAAAAAAATAAAATAAGTATATAGCTATTTTTCGTATTCTTGTCGAATGAATTTTTTGTAGCTACATTTACACCGATGTACAAGCAGGAGCAAGTGGTCAATGTTGAGTACAATACAATGAACCTAAATAAGCAAAATTAAGACACCTATATCTTTTAAAGACCTTTAAAAAAAATAAAATAAGTAAATAGCTATTTTTTTTATTCTTGTCGAATGAATTTTTTTTAGCATTATTTAAACCGACGAACACGCAGGAGCAATTGCTCAATGTCAAGTACAATACAATGAGCCAAAATAAGCAAAATTAAGACACCTATATCTTTTTAAAACCTTTAAAAAAATAAAATAAGTAAATAGCTATTTTTCTTATTCATGTCGAATGAATTTTTTTTAGCCACATTTACACCGATGAACACGCAGGAGCAATTGCGCAATGTTAAATACAATACAATGAATCTACATAAGCCAAATTAAGACACCCGTGTCATATCAAGACCTTTAAAAAAAATTAAATAAGTATATAGCTATTTTTCGTATTCTTGTCGAATGAATTTTTTATAGCTACATTTACACCGATGACCACGCAGGAGCAAGTGGCCAATGTTAGGTACAATACAATGAGCCAACATAAGCAAAATTAAGACACCTATATCTTATTAAGACCTTAAAAAAAAGAAAATAACTAAATAGCTATTTTTCTTATTCTTGTCGAATGAATTTTTAGTAGCTACATTTACACGGATGAACACGCAGGAGCATTTGCTCAATGTTAGGTACATTACAATGAGCCAAAATTAGCAAAATTAGGACACCTATATCTTTTAAAGACCTTTAAAAAAATAAAATAAGTAAATAGCTATTTTTCTGATTCCTGTCGAATGAATTTTTTTAGCTACATTTACACCGATGAACACGTTGAAGCAACAGCTTAATGTTAAGTACAATGAATTGAGCCAAAATAAGCCAAATTAAGACACCCATATCATTTCAAGACCTTTAAAAAAAAAAAAATAAGTAAATAGCTATTTTTCTTATTGTTATCGAATGAATTTTTTTTAGCTACATTTACACCGATGAACATGCACGAGCAATTGCTCAATGTTAGTGCACTACAATGAGGCAAAATAAGCAAAATTAAGACACCCATATCATTTCAAGACCTTTAAAAAAAATAAAATAAGGAAATATCTATTTTTCTTATTCTTGTCGAATGAATTTTTTTTAGCTACATTTACACCTGTGAACTCACAGGAGCAATTGCTCAATCTTAAGCACAATACGGTGAGCCAAAATAAGCAAAATAAAGACTCCCATATCATATCAAGACCTTTAAAAAAAATAAAATAAGTAAATAGCTATTTTTCTGATTCCTGTCGAATGAATTTTTTTTAGCTACATTTACACCGATGAACACGCAGGAGCAAGTGGTCAATGTTAAGTACAATACAGTGAGCCTTAATAAGCAAAATTAAGACACCTATATCTTTTTAAGACCTTTAAAAAAAAAAATAAGTAAACAGCTGTTTTTCTTATTCTTGTCGAATGAATTTTTTTTAGCTACATTTACACCGATGAACACGCAGGAGGAAGTGGTCAATGTTAAGTACAATACAGTGAGCCTTAATAAGCAAAATTAAGACACCTATATCTTTTTAAGACCTTTAAAAAAAAAAAAATAAGTAAATAGCTGTTTTTCTTATTCTTGTCGAATGAATTTTTTTTAGCTACATTTCAAACCGATGAACACGCAGGAGCAATTGCTCAATGTTACTACAATACAATGAGCCACAATAAGCCTAATTAAGACACCCGTGTCATATCAAGACCTTTAAAAAAAATAAAATAAGTATATAGCTATTTTTCGTATTCTTGTCGAATGAATTTTTTTAGCATTATTTAAACCGATGAACACGCAGGAGCAATGGCTCAATGTTAAGTACAATACAATGAGCCACAATAAGCAAAATTAAGACACCCTTATGACATCGAGACCTTTAAAAAAAATAAAATAAGTAAATACCTATTTTTTTTATTCTTGTCGAATGAATTTTTTTAGCATTATTTAAACCGATGAACACGCAGGAGCAATTGCTCAATGTCAAGTACAATACAATGAGCCAAAATAAGCAAAATTAAGACACCTATATCTTTTTAAAACCTTTAAAAAAATAAAATACGTAAATAGCTATTTTTCTTATTCTTGTCGAATGAATTTTTTTTAGCTACATTTACACCGATGAACACGCTGGAGCAATTGCTCAATGTTAATTACAATACAGTGAGCCACAATAAGCCAAATTAAGACACCCGTGTCATATCAAGACCTTTAAAAAAAATAAAATAAGTATATAGCAATTTTTCGTATTCTTGTCGAATGAATTTTTTGTAGCTACATTTACACCGATGTACAAGCAGGAGCAAGTGGTCAATGTTAATTACAATACAATGAGCCTAAATAAGCAAAATTAAGACACCTATATCTTTTAAAGACCTTTAAAAAAATAAAATAAGTAAATAGCTATTTTTCTTATTCTTGTCGAATGAATTTTTTTTAGCTACATTTACACCGATGAACACGCAGGAACAATTGCTCAATGTTAAGTACAATACAATGAGCCAAAATAAGCAAAATTAAGTCACCTATATCTTTTTAAAACCTTTAAAAAAATAAAATAAGTATATAGCTATTTTTCATATTCTTGTCGAATGAATTTTTTGTAGCTACATTTACACCGATGAACACGCAGGAGCAAGTGGCCAATGTTAGGTACAATACAGTGAGCCTAAATAAGCAAAATTAAGACACCTATATCTTTATAAGACCTTTAAAAAAAATAAAATAAGTAAATAGCTATTTTTCTTATTCTTGTCGAATGAATTTTGTTTAGCTACATTTACACCGATGAACACGCAGGAACAATTTCTCCATGTTAAGTACAATACATTGAGCCAAAATAAGCAAAATTAAGACACCTTTATCTTTTTAAAACCTTTAAAAAAAATAAAATAAGTAATTAGCTATTTTTCTTATTCTTGTCGAATGAATTTTTTTTAGCCACATTTACACCGATGAACACGGAGGAACAATTGCTCAATGTTAAGTACAATACATTGAGCCAAAATAAGCAAAATAAAGACACCTATATCTTTTTAAAACCTTAAAAAAAAATAAAATAAGTAAATAGCTATTTTTCTTATTCTTGTCGAATGAATTTTTTTTAGCAACATTTAAACCGATGAACACGCAGGAACAATTGCTCAAAGTTAAGTACGATACAATGAGCCAAAATAAACAAAATTAAGACACCTATATCTTTTTAAAACCTTTAAAAAAATAAAATAAGTAAATAGGTATTTTTCTTATTCTTGTCGAATGAATTTTTTTTAGCTACATTTACACCGATGAACACGCAGGAGCAAGTGGTCAATGTTAAGTACAATACAGTGAGCCTTAATAAGCAAAATTAAGACACCTATATCTTTTTAAGACCTTTAAAAAAAAAAAAAAAAGTAAATAGCTATTTTTCTTATTCTTGTCGAATGAATTTTTTTTAGCTACATTTACACCGATGAACACGCAGGAACAATTGCTCAATGTTAAGTACAATACAATGAGCCAAAATAAGCAAAACTAAGACACCTATATCTTTTTAAAACCTTTAAAAAAAATAAAATAAGTAATTAGCTATTTTTCGTATTCTTGCCGTTTGAATTTTTTCAAGCTACATTTACACCGATGAACACGCAGGAGCAATTTCTCAATGTTAAGTACAATACAATGAGCCAAAATAAGCAAAATAAAGACACCTATATTTTTTTAAAACCTTTAAAAAAAATAAAATAAGTAAATAGCTATTTTTCTTATTCTTGTCGAATGAATTTTTTTTAGCTACATTTACACCGATGAACACGCAGGAACAATTGCTCAATGTTAAGTACAATACAATGAGCCAAAATAAGCCAAATTAAGACACCCGTGTCATATCAAGACCTTTAAAAAAATAAAATAAGTATATAGCTATTTTTCGTATTCTTGTCGAATGAATTTTTTGTAGCTACATTTACACCGATGTACAAGCAGGAGCAAGTGGTCAATGTTGAGTACAATACAATGAACCTAAATAAGCAAAATTAAGACACCTATATCTTTTAAAGACCTTTAAAAAAAATAAAATAAGTAAATAGCTATTTTTTTTATTCTTGTCGAATGAATTTTTTTTAGCATTATTTAAACCGACGAACACGCAGGAGCAATTGCTCAATGTCAAGTACAATACAATGAGCCAAAATAAGCAAAATTAAGACACCTATATCTTTTTAAAACCTTTAAAAAAATAAAATACGTAAATAGCTATTTTTCTTATTCTTGTCGAATGAATTTTTTTTAGCTACATTTACACCGATGAACACGCTGGAGCAATTGCTCAATGTTAATTACAATACAGTGAGCCACAATAAGCCAAATTAAGACACCCGTGTCATATCAAGACCTTTAAAAAAAATAAAATAAGTATATAGCAATTTTTCGTATTCTTGTCGAATGAATTTTTTGTAGCTACATTTACACCGATGTACAAGCAGGAGCAAGTGGTCAATGTTACGTACAATACAATGAGCCTAAATAAGCAAAATTAAGACACCTATATCTTTTAAAGACCTTTAAAAAAATAAAATAAGTAAATAGCTATTTTTCTTATTCTTGTCGAATGAATTTTTTTTAGCTACATTTACACCGATGAACACGCAGGAACAATTGTTTAATGTTAAGTACAATACAATGAGCCAAAATAAGCAAAATTAAGTCACCTATATCTTTTTAAAACCTTTAAAAAAATAAAATAAGTATATAGCTATTTTTCATATTCTTGTCGAATGAATTTTTTGTAGCTACATTTACACCGATGAACACGCAGGAGCAAGTGGCCAATGTTAGGTACAATACAATGAGCCTAAATAAGCAAAATTAAGACACCTATATCTTTATAAGACCTTTAAAAAAAATAAAATAAGTAAATAGCTATTTTTCTTATTCTTGTCGAATGAATTTGGTTTAGCTACATTTACACCGATGAACACGCAGGAACAATTTCTCCATGTTAAGTACAATACATTGAGCCAAAATAAGCAAAATTAAGACACCTTTATCTTTTTAAAACCTTTAAAAAAAATAAAATAAGTAATTAGCTATTTTTCTTATTCTTGTCGAATGAATTTTTTTTAGCCACATTTACACCGATGAACACGGAGGAACAATTGCTCAATGTTAAGTACAATACATTGAGCCAAAATAAGCAAAATAAAGACACCTATATCTTTTTAAAACCTTAAAAAAAAATAAAATAAGTAAATAGCTATTTTTCTTATTCTTGTCGAATGAATTTTTTTTAGCAACATTTAAACCGATGAACACGCAGGAACAATTGCTCAAAGTTAAGTACGATACAATGAGCCAAAATAAACAAAATTAAGACACCTATATCTTTTTAAAACCTTTAAAAAAATAAAATAAGTAAATAGGTATTTTTCTTATTCTTGTCGAATGAATTTTTTTTAGCTACATTTACACCGATGAACACGCAGGAGCAAGTGGTCAATGTTAAGTACAATACAGTGAGCCTTAATAAGCAAAATTAAGACACCTATATCTTTTTAAGACCTTTAAAAAAAAAAAAAAAGTAAATAGCTATTTTTCTTATTCTTGTCGAATGAATTTTTTTTAGCTACATTTACACCGATGAACACGCAGGAACAATTGCTCAATGTTAAGTACAATACAATGAGCCAAAATAAGCAAAACTAAGACACCTATATCTTTTTAAAACCTTTAAAAAAAATAAAATAAGTAAATAGCTATTTTTCATATTCTTGTCGAATGAATTTTTTTTAGCTACATTTACACCGATGAACACGCAGGAGCAAGTGATCAATGTTAAGTACAATACAGTGAGCCTAAATAAGCAAAATTAAGACACTCATATCATATCAAGACCTTTAAAAAAAAAAAATAAGTATATAGCTATTTTTCGTATTCTTGTCGAATGAATTTTTTGTAGCTACATTTACACCGATGAACACGCTGGAGCAATTGCCTAATGTTAGATACAGTACAGTGAGCCAAAATAAGCAAAATTAAGACACCTATATCTTTTTAAAACCTTTAAAAAAAATAAAATAAGTAATTAGCTATTTTTCGTATTCTTGCCGTTTGAATTTTTTCAAGCTACATTTACACCGATGAACACGCAGGAGCAATTTCTCAATGTTAAGTACAATACAATGAGCCAAAATAAGCAAAATAAAGACACCTATATTTTTTTAAAACCTTTAAAAAAAATAAAATAAGTAAATAGCTATTTTTCTTATTCTTGTCGAATGAATTTTTTTTAGCTACATTTACACCGATGAACACGCAGGAACAATTGCTCAATGTTAAGTACAATACAATGAGCCAAAATAAGCCAAATTAAGACACCCGTGTCATATCAAGACCTTTAAAAAAATAAAATAAGTATATAGCTATTTTTCGTATTCTTGTCGAATGAATTTTTTGTAGCTACATTTACACCGATGTACAAGCAGGAGCAAGTGGTCAATGTTGAGTACAATACAATGAACCTAAATAAGCAAAATTAAGACACCTATATCTTTTAAAGACCTTTAAAAAAAATAAAATAAGTAAATAGCTATTTTTTTTATTCTTGTCGAATGAATTTTTTTTAGCATTATTTAAACCGACGAACACGCAGGAGCAATTGCTCAATGTCAAGTACAATACAATGAGCCAAAATAAGCAAAATTAAGACACCTATATCTTTTTAAAACCTTTAAAAAAATAAAATAAGTAAATAGCTATTTTTCTTATTCATGTCGAATGAATTTTTTTTAGCCACATTTACACCGATGAACACGCAGGAGCAATTGCGCAATGTTAAATACAATACAATGAATCTACATAAGCCAAATTAAGACACCCGTGTCATATCAAGACCTTTAAAAAAAATTAAATAAGTATATAGCTATTTTTCGTATTCTTGTCGAATGAATTTTTTATAGCTACATTTACACCGATGACCACGCAGGAGCAAGTGGCCAATGTTAGGTACAATACAATGAGCCAACATAAGCAAAATTAAGACACCTATATCTTATTAAGACCTTAAAAAAAAGAAAATAACTAAATAGCTATTTTTCTTATTCTTGTCGAATGAATTTTTAGTAGCTACATTTACACGGATGAACACGCAGGAGCATTTGCTCAATGTTAGGTACATTACAATGAGCCAAAATTAGCAAAATTAGGACACCTATATCTTTTAAAGACCTTTAAAAAAATAAAATAAGTAAATAGCTATTTTTCTGATTCCTGTCGAATGAATTTTTTTAGCTACATTTACACCGATGAACACGTTGAAGCAACAGCTTAATGTTAAGTACAATGAATTGAGCCAAAATAAGCCAAATTAAGACACCCATATCATTTCAAGACCTTTAAAAAAAAAAAAAAAGTAAATAGCTATTTTTCTTATTGTTATCGAATGAATTTTTTTTAGCTACATTTACACCGATGAACATGCACGAGCAATTGCTCAATGTTAGTGCACTACAATGAGGCAAAATAAGCAAAATTAAGACACCCATATCATTTCAAGACCTTTAAAAAAAATAAAATAAGGAAATATCTATTTTTCTTATTCTTGTCGAATGAATTTTTTTTAGCTACATTTACACCTGTGAACTCGCAGGAGCAATTGCTCAATCTTAAGCACAATACGGTGAGCCAAAATAAGCAAAATAAAGACTCCCATATCATATCAAGACCTTTAAAAAAAATAAAATAAGTAAATAGCTATTTTTCTGATTCCTGTCGAATGAATTTTTTTTAGCTACATTTACACCGATGAACACGCAGGAGCAAGTGGTCAATGTTAAGTACAATACAGTGAGCCTTAATAAGCAAAATTAAGACACCTATATCTTTTTAAGACCTTTAAAAAAAAAAAATAAGTAAACAGCTGTTTTTCTTATTCTTGTCGAATGAATTTTTTTTAGCTACATTTACACCGATGAACACGCAGGAGGAAGTGGTCAATGTTAAGTACAATACAGTGAGCCTTAATAAGCAAAATTAAGACACCTATATCTTTTTAAGACCTTTAAAAAAAAAAAAATAAGTAAATAGCTGTTTTTCTTATTCTTGTCGAATGAATTTTTTTTAGCTACATTTCAAACCGATGAACACGCAGGAGCAATTGCTCAATGTTACTACAATACAATGAGCCACAATAAGCCTAATTAAGACACCCGTGTCATATCAAGACCTTTAAAAAAAATAAAATAAGTATATAGCTATTTTTCGTATTCTTGTCGAATGAATTTTTTTAGCATTATTTAAACCGATGAACACGCAGGAGCAATTGCTCAATGTTAAGTACAATACAATGAATCACAATAAGCAAAATTAAGACACCCTTATGATATCGAGACCTTTAAAAAAAATAAAATAAGTAAATAGCTATTTTTTTTATCCTTGTCGAATGAATTTTTTTAGCATTATTTAAACCGATGAACACGCAGGAGCAATTGCTCAATGTCAAGTACAATACAATGAGCCAAAATAAGCAAAATTAAGACACCTATATCTTTTTAAAACCTTTAAAAAAATAAAATACGTAAATAGCTATTTTTCTTATTCTTGTCGAATGAATTTTTTTTAGCTACATTTACACCGATGAACACGCTGGAGCAATTGCTCAATGTTAATTACAATACAGTGAGCCACAATAAGCCAAATTAAGACACCCGTGTCATATCAAGACCTTTAAAAAAAATAAAATAAGTATATAGCAATTTTTCGTATTCTTGTCGAATGAATTTTTTGTAGCTACATTTACACCGATGTACAAGCAGGAGCAAGTGGTCAATGTTACGTACAATACAATGAGCCTAAATAAGCAAAATTAAGACACCTATATCTTTTAAAGACCTTTAAAAAAATAAAATAAGTAAATAGCTATTTTTCTTATTCTTGTCGAATGAATTTTTTTTAGCTACATTTACACCGATGAACACGCAGGAACAATTGCTCAATGTTAAGTACAATACAATGAGCCAAAATAAGCAAAATTAAGTCACCTATATCTTTTTAAAACCTTTAAAAAAATAAAATAAGTATATAGCTATTTTTCATATTCTTGTCGAATGAATTTTTTGTAGCTACATTTACACCGATGAACACGCAGGAGCAAGTGGCCAATGTTAGGTACAATACAATGAGCCTAAATAAGCAAAATTAAGACACCTATATCTTTATAAGACCTTTAAAAAAAATAAAATAAGTAAATAGCTATTTTTCTTATTCTTGTCGAATGAATTTTGTTTAGCTACATTTACACCGATGAACACGCAGGAACAATTTCTCCATGTTAAGTACAATACATTGAGCCAAAATAAGCAAAATTAAGACACCTTTATCTTTTTAAAACCTTTAAAAAAAATAAAATAAGTAATTAGCTATTTTTCTTATTCTTGTCGAATGAATTTTTTTTAGCCACATTTACACCGATGAACACGGAGGAACAATTGCTCAATGTTAAGTACAATACATTGAGCCAAAATAAGCAAAATAAAGACACCTATATCTTTTTAAAACCTTAAAAAAAATAAAATAAGTAAATAGCTATTTTTCTTATTCTTGTCGAATGAATTTTTTTTAGCAACATTTAAACCGATGAACACGCAGGAACAATTGCTCAAAGTTAAGTACGATACAATGAGCCAAAATAAACAAAATTAAGACACCTATATCTTTTTAAAACCTTTAAAAAAATAAAATAAGTAAATAGGTATTTTTCTTATTCTTGTCGAATGAATTTTTTTTAGCTACATTTACACCGATGAACACGCAGGAGCAAGTGGTCAATGTTAAGTACAATACAGTGAGCCTTAATAAGCAAAATTAAGACACCTATATCTTTTTAAGACCTTTAAAAAAAAAAAAAAAAGTAAATAGCTATTTTTCTTATTCTTGTCGAATGAATTTTTTTTAGCTACATTTACACCGATGAACACGCAGGAACAATTGCTCAATGTTAAGTACAATACAATGAGCCAAAATAAGCAAAACTAAGACACCTATATCTTTTTAAAACCTTTAAAAAAAATAAAATAAGTAAATAGCTATTTTTCATATTCTTGTCGAATGAATTTTTTTTAGCTACATTTACACCGATGAACACGCAGGAGCAAGTGATCAATGTTAAGTACAATACAGTGAGCCTAAATAAGCAAAATTAAGACACTCATATCATATCAAGACCTTTAAAAAAAAAAAATAAGTATATAGCTATTTTTCGTATTCTTGTCGAATGAATTTTTTGTAGCTACATTTACACCGATGAACACGCTGGAGCAATTGCCTAATGTCAGATACAGTACAGTGAGCCAAAATAAGCAAAATTAAGACACCTATATCTTTTTAAAACCTTTAAAAAAAATAAAATAAGTAATTAGCTATTTTTCGTATTCTTGCCGTTTGAATTTTTTCAAGCTACATTTACACCGATGAACACGCAGGAGCAATTTCTCAATGTTAAGTACAATACAATGAGCCAAAATAAGCAAAATAAAGACACCTATATTTTTTTAAAACCTTTAAAAAAAATAAAATAAGTAAATAGCTATTTTTCTTATTCTTGTCGAATGAATTTTTTTTAGCTACATTTACACCGATGAACACGCAGGAACAATTGCTCAATGTTAAGTACAATACAATGAGCCAAAATAAGCCAAATTAAGACACCCGTGTCATATCAAGACCTTTAAAAAAATAAAATAAGTATATAGCTATTTTTCGTATTCTTGTCGAATGAATTTTTTGTAGCTACATTTACACCGTAGTACAAGCAGGAGCAAGTGGTCAATGTTGAGTACAATACAATGAACCTAAATAAGCAAAATTAAGACACCTATATCTTTTAAAGACCTTTAAAAAAAATAAAATAAGTAAATAGCTATTTTTTTTATTCTTGTCGAATGAATTTTTTTTAGCATTATTTAAACCGACGAACACGCAGGAGCAATTGCTCAATGTCAAGTACAATACAATGAGCCAAAATAAGCAAAATTAAGACACCTATATCTTTTTAAAACCTTTAAAAAAATAAAATAAGTAAATAGCTATTTTTCTTATTCATGTCGAATGAATTTTTTTTAGCCACATTTACACCGATGAACACGCAGGAGCAATTGCGCAATGTTAAATACAACACAATGAATCTACATAAGCCAAATTAAGACACCCGTGTCATATCAAGACCTTTAAAAAAAATTAAATAAGTATATAGCTATTTTTCGTATTCTTGTCGAATGAATTTTTTATAGCTACATTTACACCGATGACCACGCAGGAGCAAGTGGCCAATGTTAGGTACAATACAATGAGCCAACATAAGCAAAATTAAGACACCTATATCTTATTAAGACCTTAAAAAAAAGAAAATAACTAAATAGCTATTTTTCTTATTCTTGTCGAATGAATTTTTAGTAGCTACATTTACACGGATGAACACGCAGGAGCATTTGCTCAATGTTAGGTACATTACAATGAGCCAAAATTAGCAAAATTAGGACACCTATATCTTTTAAAGACCTTTAAAAAAATAAAATAAGTAAATAGCTATTTTTCTGATTCCTGTCGAATGAATTTTTTTAGCTACATTTACACCGATGAACACGCAGGAGGAAGTGGTCAATGTTAAGTACAATACAGTGAGCCTTAATAAGCAAAATTAAGACACCTATATCTTTTTAAGACCTTTAAAAAAAAAAAAATAAGTAAATAGCTGTTTTTCTTATTCTTGTCGAATGAATTTTTTTTAGCTACATTTCAAACCGATGAACACGCAGGAGCAATTGCTCAATGTTACTACAATACAATGAGCCACAATAAGCCTAATTAAGACACCCGTGTCATATCAAGACCTTTAAAAAAAATAAAATAAGTATATAGCTATTTTTCGTATTCTTGTCGAATGAATTTTTTTAGCATTATTTAAACCGATGAACACGCAGGAGCAATTGCTCAATGTTAAGTACAATACAATGAGCCACAATAAGCAAAATTAAGACACCCTTATGATATCGAGACCTTTAAAAAAAATAAAATAAGTAAATAGCTATTTTTTTTATTCTTGTCGAATGAATTTTTTTAGCATTATTTAAACCGATGAACACGCAGGAGCAATTGCTCAATGTCAAGTACAATACAATGAGCCAAAATAAGCAAAATTAAGACACCTATATCTTTTTAAAACCTTTAAAAAAATAAAATACGTAAATAGCTATTTTTCTTATTCTTGTCGAATGAATTTTTTTTAGCTACATTTACACCGATGAACACGCTGGAGCAATTGCTCAATGTTAATTACAATACAGTGAGCCACAATAAGCCAAATTAAGACACCCGTGTCATATCAAGACCTTTAAAAAAAATAAAATAAGTATATAGCAATTTTTCGTATTCTTGTCGAATGAATTTTTTGTAGCTACATTTACACCGATGTACAAGCAGGAGCAAGTGGTCAATGTTACGTACAATACAATGAGCCTAAATAAGCAAAATTAAGACACCTATATCTTTTAAAGACCTTTAAAAAAATAAAATAAGTAAATAGCTATTTTTCTTATTCTTGTCGAATGAATTTTTTTTAGCTACATTTACACCGATGAACACGCAGGAACAATTGCTCAATGTTAAGTACAATACAATGAGCCAAAATAAGCAAAATTAAGTCACCTATATCTTTTTAAAACCTTTAAAAAAATAAAATAAGTATATAGCTATTTTTCATATTCTTGTCGAATGAATTTTTTGTAGCTACATTTACACCGATGAACACGCAGGAGCAAGTGGCCAATGTTAGGTACAATACAATGAGCCTAAATAAGCAAAATTAAGACACCTATATCTTTATAAGACCTTTAAAAAAAATAAAATAAGTAAATAGCTATTTTTCTTATTCTTGTCGAATGAATTTTGTTTAGCTACATTTACACCGATGAACACGCAGGAACAATTTCTCCATGTTAAGTACAATACATTGAGCCAAAATAAGCAAAATTAAGACACCTTTATCTTTTTAAAACCTTTAAAAAAAATAAAATAAGTAATTAGCTATTTTTCTTATTCTTGTCGAATGAATTTTTTTTAGCCACATTTACACCGATGAACACGGAGGAACAATTGCTCAATGTTAAGTACAATACATTGAGCCAAAATAAGCAAAATAAAGACACCTATATCTTTTTAAAACCTTAAAAAAAATAAAATAAGTAAATAGCTATTTTTCTTATTCTTGTCGAATGAATTTTTTTTAGCAACATTTAAACCGATGAACACGCAGGAACAATTGCTCAAAGTTAAGTACGATACAATGAGCCAAAATAAACAAAATTAAGACACCTATATCTTTTTAAAACCTTTAAAAAAATAAAATAAGTAAATAGGTATTTTTCTTATTCTTGTCGAATGAATTTTTTTTAGCTACATTTACACCGATGAACACGCAGGAGCAAGTGGTCAATGTTAAGTACAATACAGTGAGCCTTAATAAGCAAAATTAAGACACCTATATCTTTTTAAGACCTTTAAAAAAAAAAAAAAAAGTAAATAGCTATTTTTCTTATTCTTGTCGAATGAATTTTTTTTAGCTACATTTACACCGATGAACACGCAGGAACAATTGCTCAATGTTAAGTACAATACAATGAGCCAAAATAAGCAAAACTAAGACACCTATATCTTTTTAAAACCTTTAAAAAAAATAAAATAAGTAAATAGCTATTTTTCATATTCTTGTCGAATGAATTTTTTTTAGCTACATTTACACCGATGAACACGCAGGAGCAAGTGATCAATGTTAAGTACAATACAGTGAGCCTAAATAAGCAAAATTAAGACACTCATATCATATCAAGACCTTTAAAAAAAAAAAATAAGTATATAGCTATTTTTCGTATTCTTGTCGAATGAATTTTTTGTAGCTACATTTACACCGATGAACACGCTGGAGCAATTGCCTAATGTCAGATACAGTACAGTGAGCCAAAATAAGCAAAATTAAGACACCTATATCTTTTTAAAACCTTTAAAAAAAATAAAATAAGTAATTAGCTATTTTTCGTATTCTTGCCGTTTGAATTTTTTCAAGCTACATTTACACCGATGAACACGCAGGAGCAATTTCTCAATGTTAAGTACAATACAATGAGCCAAAATAAGCAAAATAAAGACACCTATATTTTTTTAAAACCTTTAAAAAAAATAAAATAAGTAAATAGCTATTTTTCTTATTCTTGTCGAATGAATTTTTTTTAGCTACATTTACACCGATGAACACGCAGGAACAATTGCTCAATGTTAAGTACAATACAATGAGCCAAAATAAGCCAAATTAAGACACCCGTGTCATATCAAGACCTTTAAAAAAATAAAATAAGTATATAGCTATTTTTCGTATTCTTGTCGAATGAATTTTTTGTAGCTACATTTACACCGTAGTACAAGCAGGAGCAAGTGGTCAATGTTGAGTACAATACAATGAACCTAAATAAGCAAAATTAAGACACCTATATCTTTTAAAGACCTTTAAAAAAAATAAAATAAGTAAATAGCTATTTTTTTTATTCTTGTCGAATGAATTTTTTTTAGCATTATTTAAACCGACGAACACGCAGGAGCAATTGCTCAATGTCAAGTACAATACAATGAGCCAAAATAAGCAAAATTAAGACACCTATATCTTTTTAAAACCTTTAAAAAAATAAAATAAGTAAATAGCTATTTTTCTTATTCATGTCGAATGAATTTTTTTTAGCCACATTTACACCGATGAACACGCAGGAGCAATTGCGCAATGTTAAATACAACACAATGAATCTACATAAGCCAAATTAAGACACCCGTGTCATATCAAGACCTTTAAAAAAAATTAAATAAGTATATAGCTATTTTTCGTATTCTTGTCGAATGAATTTTTTATAGCTACATTTACACCGATGACCACGCAGGAGCAAGTGGCCAATGTTAGGTACAATACAATGAGCCAACATAAGCAAAATTAAGACACCTATATCTTATTAAGACCTTAAAAAAAAGAAAATAACTAAATAGCTATTTTTCTTATTCTTGTCGAATGAATTTTTAGTAGCTACATTTACACGGATGAACACGCAGGAGCATTTGCTCAATGTTAGGTACATTACAATGAGCCAAAATTAGCAAAATTAGGACACCTATATCTTTTAAAGACCTTTAAAAAAATAAAATAAGTAAATAGCTATTTTTCTGATTCCTGTCGAATGAATTTTTTTAGCTACATTTACACCGATGAACACGTTGAAGCAACAGCTTAATGTTAAGTACAATGAATTGAGCCAAAATAAGCCAAATTAAGACACCCATATCATTTCAAGACCTTTAAAAAAAAAAAAATAAGTAAATAGCTATTTTTCTTATTGTTATCGAATGAATTTTTTTTAGCTACATTTACACCGATGAACATGCACGAGCAATTGCTCAATGTTAGTGCACTACAATGAGGCAAAATAAGCAAAATTAAGACACCCATATCATTTCAAGACCTTTAAAAAAAATAAAATAAGGAAATATCTATTTTTCTTATTCTTGTCGAATGAATTTTTTTTAGCTACATTTACACCTGTGAACTCGCAGGAGCAATTGCTCAATCTTAAGCACAATACGGTGAGCCAAAATAAGCAAAATAAAGACTCCCATATCATATCAAGACCTTTAAAAAAAATAAAATAAGTAAATAGCTATTTTTCTGATTCCTGTCGAATGAATTTTTTTTAGCTACATTTACACCGATGAACACGCAGGAGCAAGTGGTCAATGTTAAGTACAATACAGTGAGCCTTAATAAGCAAAATTAAGACACCTATATCTTTTTAAGACCTTTAAAAAAAAAAAATAAGTAAACAGCTGTTTTTCTTATTCTTGTCGAATGAATTTTTTTTAGCTACATTTACACCGATGAACACGCAGGAGGAAGTGGTCAATGTTAAGTACAATACAGTGAGCCTTAATAAGCAAAATTAAGACACCTATATCTTTTTAAGACCTTTAAAAAAAATAAAATAAGTAAATAGCTATTTTTCTTATTCTTGTCGAATGAATTTTGTTTAGCTACATTTACACCGATGAACACGCAGGAACAATTTCTCCATGTTAAGTACAATACATTGAGCCAAAATAAGCAAAATTAAGACACCTTTATCTTTTTAAAACCTTTAAAAAAAATAAAATAAGTAATTAGCTATTTTTCTTATTCTTGTCGAATGAATTTTTTTTAGCCACATTTACACCGATGAACACGGAGGAACAATTGCTCAATGTTAAGTACAATACATTGAGCCAAAATAAGCAAAATAAAGACACCTATATCTTTTTAAAACCTTAAAAAAAATAAAATAAGTAAATAGCTATTTTTCTTATTCTTGTCGAATGAATTTTTTTTAGCAACATTTAAACCGATGAACACGCAGGAACAATTGCTCAAAGTTAAGTACGATACAATGAGCCAAAATAAACAAAATTAAGACACCTATATCTTTTTAAAACCTTTAAAAAAATAAAATAAGTAAATAGGTATTTTTCTTATTCTTGTCGAATGAATTTTTTTTAGCTACATTTACACCGATGAACACGCAGGAGCAAGTGGTCAATGTTAAGTACAATACAGTGAGCCTTAATAAGCAAAATTAAGACACCTATATCTTTTTAAGACCTTTAAAAAAAAAAAAAAAAGTAAATAGCTATTTTTCTTATTCTTGTCGAATGAATTTTTTTTAGCTACATTTACACCGATGAACACGCAGGAACAATTGCTCAATGTTAAGTACAATACAATGAGCCAAAATAAGCAAAACTAAGACACCTATATCTTTTTAAAACCTTTAAAAAAAATAAAATAAGTAAATAGCTATTTTTCATATTCTTGTCGAATGAATTTTTTTTAGCTACATTTACACCGATGAACACGCAGGAGCAAGTGATCAATGTTAAGTACAATACAGTGAGCCTAAATAAGCAAAATTAAGACACTCATATCATATCAAGACCTTTAAAAAAAAAAAATAAGTATATAGCTATTTTTCGTATTCTTGTCGAATGAATTTTTTGTAGCTACATTTACACCGATGAACACGCTGGAGCAATTGCCTAATGTCAGATACAGTACAGTGAGCCAAAATAAGCAAAATTAAGACACCTATATCTTTTTAAAACCTTTAAAAAAAATAAAATAAGTAATTAGCTATTTTTCGTATTCTTGCCGTTTGAATTTTTTCAAGCTACATTTACACCGATGAACACGCAGGAGCAATTTCTCAATGTTAAGTACAATACAATGAGCCAAAATAAGCAAAATAAAGACACCTATATTTTTTTAAAACCTTTAAAAAAAATAAAATAAGTAAATAGCTATTTTTCTTATTCTTGTCGAATGAATTTTTTTTAGCTACATTTACACCGATGAACACGCAGGAACAATTGCTCAATGTTAAGTACAATACAATGAGCCAAAATAAGCCAAATTAAGACACCCGTGTCATATCAAGACCTTTAAAAAAATAAAATAAGTATATAGCTATTTTTCGTATTCTTGTCGAATGAATTTTTTGTAGCTACATTTACACCGTAGTACAAGCAGGAGCAAGTGGTCAATGTTGAGTACAATACAATGAACCTAAATAAGCAAAATTAAGACACCTATATCTTTTAAAGACCTTTAAAAAAAATAAAATAAGTAAATAGCTATTTTTTTTATTCTTGTCGAATGAATTTTTTTTAGCATTATTTAAACCGACGAACACGCAGGAGCAATTGCTCAATGTCAAGTACAATACAATGAGCCAAAATAAGCAAAATTAAGACACCTATATCTTTTTAAAACCTTTAAAAAAATAAAATAAGTAAATAGCTATTTTTCTTATTCATGTCGAATGAATTTTTTTTAGCCACATTTACACCGATGAACACGCAGGAGCAATTGCGCAATGTTAAATACAATACAATGAATCTACATAAGCCAAATTAAGACACCCGTGTCATATCAAGACCTTTAAAAAAAATTAAATAAGTATATAGCTATTTTTCGTATTCTTGTCGAATGAATTTTTTATAGCTACATTTACACCGATGACCACGCAGGAGCAAGTGGCCAATGTTAGGTACAATACAATGAGCCAACATAAGCAAAATTAAGACACCTATATCTTATTAAGACCTTAAAAAAAAGAAAATAACTAAATAGCTATTTTTCTTATTCTTGTCGAATGAATTTTTAGTAGCTACATTTACACGGATGAACACGCAGGAGCATTTGCTCAATGTTAGGTACATTACAATGAGCCAAAATTAGCAAAATTAGGACACCTATATCTTTTAAAGACCTTTAAAAAAATAAAATAAGTAAATAGCTATTTTTCAAATTCCTGTCGAATGAATTTTTTTAGCTACATTTACACCGATGAACACGTTGAAGCAACAGCTTAATGTTAAGTACAATGAATTGAGCCAAAATAAGCCAAATTAAGACACCCATATCATTTCAAGACCTTTAAAAAAAAAAAAATAAGTAAATAGCTATTTTTCTTATTGTTATCGAATGAATTTTTTTTAGCTACATTTACACCGATGAACATGCACGAGCAATTGCTCAATGTTAGTGCACTACAATGAGGCAAAATAAGCAAAATTAAGACACCCATATCATTTCAAGACCTTTAAAAAAAATAAAATAAGGAAATATCTATTTTTCTTATTCTTGTCGAATGAATTTTTTTTAGCTACATTTACACCTGTGAACTCGCAGGAGCAATTGCTCAATCTTAAGCACAATACGGTGAGCCAAAATAAGCAAAATAAAGACTCCCATATCATATCAAGACCTTTAAAAAAAATAAAATAAGTAAATAGCTATTTTTCTGATTCCTGTCGAATGAATTTTTTTTAGCTACATTTACACCGATGAACACGCAGGAGCAAGTGGTCAATGTTAAGTACAATACAGTGAGCCTTAATAAGCAAAATTAAGACACCTATATCTTTTTAAGACCTTTAAAAAAAAAAAATAAGTAAACAGCTGTTTTTCTTATTCTTGTCGAATGAATTTTTTTTAGCTACATTTACACCGATGAACACGCAGGAGGAAGTGGTCAATGTTAAGTACAATACAGTGAGCCTTAATAAGCAAAATTAAGACACCTATATCTTTTTAAGACCTTTAAAAAAAAAAAAATAAGTAAATAGCTGTTTTTCTTATTCTTGTCGAATGAATTTTTTTTAGCTACATTTACACCGATGAACACGCAGTAACAATTGCTCAATGTTAAGTACAATACAATGAGCCAAAATAAGCAAAATTAAGACACTCATATCATATCAAGACCTTTAAAAAAATAAAATAAGTAAATAGCTGTTTTTCATATTCTTGTCGAATGAATTTTTTTTAGCTACATTTACACCGATGAACACGCAGGAGCAAGTAGTCAATGTTAAGTACAATACAGTGAGCTTAAATAAGCAAAATTAAGACACTCATATCATATCAAGACCTTTAAAAAAATAAAATAAGTAAATAGCTATTTTTCTGATTCCTGTCGAATGAATTTTTTTAGCTACATTTACACCGATGAACACGTTGAAGCAACAGCTTAATGTTAAGTACAATGAATTGAGCCAAAATAAGCCAAATTAAGACACCCATATCATTTCAAGACCTTTAAAAAAAAAAAAATAAGTAAATAGCTATTTTTCTTATTGTTATCGAATGAATTTTTTTTAGCTACATTTACACCGATGAACATGCACGAGCAATTGCTCAATGTTAGTGCACTACAATGAGGCAAAATAAGCAAAATTAAGACACCCATATCATTTCAAGACCTTTAAAAAAAATAAAATAAGGAAATATCTATTTTTCTTATTCTTGTCGAATGAATTTTTTTTAGCTACATTTACACCTGTGAACTCGCAGGAGCAATTGCTCAATCTTAAGCACAATACGGTGAGCCAAAATAAGCAAAATAAAGACTCCCATATCATATCAAGACCTTTAAAAAAAATAAAATAAGTAAATAGCTATTTTTCTGATTCCTGTCGAATGAATTTTTTTTAGCTACATTTACACCGATGAACACGCAGGAGCAAGTGGTCAATGTTAAGTACAATACAGTGAGCCTTAATAAGCAAAATTAAGACACCTATATCTTTTTAAGACCTTTAAAAAAAAAAAATAAGTAAACAGCTGTTTTTCTTATTCTTGTCGAATGAATTTTTTTTAGCTACATTTACACTGATGAACACGCAGGAGGAAGTGGTCAATGTTAAGTACAATACAGTGAGCCTTAATAAGCAAAATTAAGACACCTATATCTTTTTAAGACCTTTAAAAAAAAAAATATAAGTAAATAGCTGTTTTTCTTATTCTTGTCGAATGAATTTTTTTTAGCTACATTTACACCGATGAACACGCAGTAACAATTGCTCAATGTTAAGTACAATACAATGAGCCAAAATAAGCAAAATTAAGACACTCATATCATATCAAGACCTTTAAAAAAATAAAATAAGTAAATAGCTGTTTTTCATATTCTTGTCGAATGAATTTTTTTTAGCTACATTTACACCGATGAACACGCAGGAGCAAGTAGTCAATGTTAAGTACAATACAGTGAGCTTAAATAAGCAAAATTAAGACACTCATATCATATCAAGACCTTTAAAAAAATAAAATAAGTATATAGCTATTTTTCGTATTCTTGTCGAATGAATTTTTTGTAGCTACATTTACACCGATGTACAAGCAGGAGCAAGTGCTCAATGTTAAGTACAATACAATGAGCCACAATAAGCAAAATTAAGACACCCTTATGATATCAAGACCTTTAAAAAAAATAAAATAAGTAAATAGCTATTTTTTTTATTCTTGTCGAATGAATTTTTTTTAGCATTATTTAAACCGATGAACACGCAGGAGCAATTGCTCAATGTCAAGTACAATACAATGAGCCAAAATAAGCAAAACTAAGACACCTATATCTTTTTAAAACCTTTAAAAAAATAAAATAAGTAAATAGCTATTTTTCTTATTCTTGTCGAATGAATTTTTTTTAGCCACATTTACACCGATGAACACGCAGGAGCAATTGCGCAATGTTAAATACAATACAATGAATCTATATAAGCCAAATTAAGACACCCGTGTCATATCAAGACCTTTAAAAAAAATTAAATAAGTATATAGCTATTTTTCGTATTCTTGTCGAATGAATTTTTTGTAGCTACATTTACACCGATGAACACGCAGGAGCAAGTGGCCAATGTTAAGTATAATACAGTGAGCCTAAATAAGCAAAATTAAGACACCTATATCTTTTTAAGACCTTTAAATAAAATAAAATAAGTAAATAGCTATTTTTCTTATTCTTGTCGAATGAATTTTTTATAGCTACATTTACACCGGCGACCACGCAGGAGCAAGTGGCCAATGTTAAGTACAATACAATGAGCCTAAATAAGCAAAATTAAGACACCTATATCTTTTTAAAGACCTTTAAAAAAATACAATAAGTAAATAGCTATTTTTCTTATTCTTGTCGAATGAATTTTTTTTAGCTACATTTACACCGATGAACACGCAGGAGCAATTGTTCAATGTTAAGTACGATACAATGAGCCAAAATAAGCAAAATTAAGACACCTATGTCTTTTTAAAACCTTTAAAAAAATAAAATAAGTAAATAGCTATTTTTCTTATTCTTGTCGAATGAATTTTTTTTAGCTACATTTACACCGATGAACACACAGGAGCAAGTGGTCAATGTTAAGTACAATACAGTGAGCCTTAATAAGCAAAATTAAGACACCTATATCTTTTTAAGACCTTTAAAAAAAAAAAAATAAGTAAATAGCTGTTTTTCATATTCTTGTCGAATGAATTTTTTTTAGCTACATTTACACCGATGAACACGCAGGAGCAAGTGGTCAATGTTAAGTACAATACAGTGAGCCTAAATAAGCAAAATTAAGACACCTATATCTTTTTAAAACCTTTAAAAAAAATAAAATAAGTATATAGCTATTTTTCTTATTCTTGTCGAATGAATTTTTTTTAGCTACATTTACACCGATGAACACGTAGGAGCAATTGTTCAATGTTAGTACAATACAATGAGCCAAAATAAGCAAAATTAAGACACCCTTATCATATCAAGACCTTTAAAAAAAATAAAATAAGTAAATAGCTATTTTTTTTATTCTTGTCGAATGAATTTTTTGTAGCTACATTTACACCGATGAACACGCAGGAGCAATAGGTCAATGTTAAGTACAATACAGTGAGCCTTAATAAGCAAAATTAAGACACCTATATCTTTTTAAGACCTTTAAAAAAAAAAAATAAGTAAATAGCTATTTTTCATATTCTTGTCGAATGAATTTTTTTTAGCTACATTTACACCGATGAACACGCAGGAGCAAGTGGTCAATGTTAAGTACAATACAGTGAGCCTAAATAAGCAAAATTAAGACACTCATATCATATCAGGACCTTTAAAAAAAAAAAATAAGTATATAGCTATTTTTCGTATTCTTGTCGAATGAATTTTTTGTAGCTACATTTACACCGAAGAACACGCTGGAGCAATTGCCTAATGTTAGATACAGTACAATGAGCCAAAATAAGCAAAATTAAGACACCTATATCTTTTTAAAACCTTTAAAAAAAATAAAATAAGTAATTAGCTATTTTTCGTATTCTTGCCGTTTGAATTTTTTCAAGCTACATTTACACCGATGAACACGCAGGAGCCATTTCTCAATGTTAAGTACAATACAATGAGCCAAAATAAGCAAAATAAAGACACCTATATTTTTTTAAAACCTTTAAAAAAAATAAAATAAGTAAATAGCTATTTTTCTTATTCTTGTCGAATGAATTTTTTTTAGCTACATTTACACCGATGGACACGCAGGAACAATTGCTCAATGTTAAGTACAATACAATGAGCCAAAATAAGCAAAACTAAGACACCTATATCTTTTAAAGACCTTTAAAAAAAATAAAATAAGTAAATAGCTATTTTTCTTATTCTTGTCGAATGAATTTTTTGTAGCTACATTTACACCGATATACAAGCAGGAGCAAGTGGTCAATGTTAAGTACAATACAATGAGCCTAAATAAGCAAAACTAAGACACCTATATCTTTTAAAGACCTTTAAAAAAATAAAATAAGTAAATAGCTATTTTTCTTATTCTTGTCGAATGAATTTTTTTTAGCTACATTTACACCGATGAACACGCAGGAGCAATTGCTCAATGTTAAGTACAATACAATGAGCCACACTAAGCAAAATTAAGACACCCTTATGATATCAAGACCTTTAAAAAAAATAAAATAAGTAAATAGCTATTTTTTTTATTCTTGTCGAATGAATTTTTTTTAGCATTATTTAAACCGATGAACACGCAGGAGCAATTGCTCAATGTCAAGTACAATACAATGAGCCAAAATAAGCAAAATTAAGACACCTATATCTTTTCAAAACCTTTAAAAAAATAAAATAAGTAAATAGCTATTTTTCTTATTCTTGTCGAATGAATTTTTTTTAGCCACATTTACACCGATGAACACGCAGGAGCAATTGCGCAATGTTAAATACAGTACAATGAATCTATATAAGCCAAATTAAGACACCCGTGTCATATCAAGACCTTTAAAAAAAATTAAATAAGTATATAGCTATTTTTCGTATTCTTGTCGAATGAATTTTTTGTAGCTACATTTACACCGATGTACAAGCAGGAGCAAGTGGTCAATGTTAAGTACAATACAATGAGCCTAAATAAGCAAAACTAAGACACCTATATCTTTTAAAGACCTTTAAAAAAAATAAAATAAGTAAATAGCTATTTTTCTTATTCTTGTCGAATGAATTTTTTTTAGCTACATTTACACCGATGAACACGCAGGAGCAATTGCTCAATGTTAAGTACAATACAATGAGCCACACTAAGCAAAATTAAGACACCCTTATGATATCAAGACCTTTAAAAAAAATAAAATAAGTAAATAGCTATTTTTTTTATTCTTGTCGAATGAATTTTTTTTAGCATTATTTAAACCGATGAACACGCAGGAGCAATTGCTCAATGTCAAGTACAATACAATGAGCCAAAATAAGCAAAATTAAGACACCTATATCTTTTTAAAACCTTTAAAAAAATAAAATAAGTAAATAGCTATTTTTCTTATTCTTGTCGAATGAATTTTTTTTAGCCACATTTACACCGATGAACACGCAGGAGCAATTGCGCAATGTTAAATACAGTACAATGAATCTATATAAGCCAAATTAAGACACCCGTGTCATATCAAGACCTTTAAAAAAAATTAAATAAGTATATAGCTATTTTTCGTATTCTTGTCGAATGAATTTTTTGTAGCTACATTTACACCGATGAACACGCAGGAGCAAGTGGCCAATGTTAACTACAATACAATGAGCCTAAATAAGCAAAATTAAGACACCTATATCTTTTTAAGACCTTTAAAAAAATAAAATAAGTAAATAGCTATTTTTCTTATTCTTATCGAATGAATTTTTTTTAGCTACATTTACACCGATGAACACGCAGGAACAATTGTTCAATGTTGAGTACAATACAATGAGCCAAAATAAGCAAAATTAAGACACCTATATCCTTTTAAAACCTTTAAAAAAATAAAATAAGTAAATAGCTATTTTTCTTATTCTTGTCGAATGAATTTTTTTTAGCTACATTTACAACGATGAACACGCAGAAGCAATTCCTCAATGTTAACTACAATACAATGAGCCAAAATAAGCCAAATTAAGACACCCGTGTCATATCAAGACCTTTAAAAAAAATAAAATAAGTATATAGCTAATTTTCTTATTCTTGTCGAATGAATTTTTTTTAGCTACATTTACACCGATGAACACGCAGGAGCAATTGCTCAATGTTAAGTACAATACAATGAGCCAAAATAAGCAAAATTTAGACACCCTTATCATATCAAGACCTTTAAAAAAAATAATATAAGTAAATAGCTATTTTTTTTATTCTTGTCGAATGAATTTTTTTAGCAACATTTAAACCGATGAACACGCAGGAGCAATTGCTCAATGTCAAGTACAATACATTGAGCCAAAATAAGCAAAATTAAGACACCTATTTCTTTTTAAAACCTTTAAAAAAATAAAATAAGTAAATAGCTATTTTCCTTATTCTTGTCGAATGAATTTTTTTTAGCTACATTTACACCTATGAACTCGCAGGAGCAATTGCTCGATCTTAAGCACAATACGGTGAGCCAAAATAAGCAAAATAAAGACTCCCATATCATATCAAGACCTTTAAAAAAAATAAAATAAGTAAATAGCTATTTTTTTGATTCCTGTCGAATGAATTTTTTTAGCTACATTTACACGGATGAACACGCAGGAGCATTTTCTCAATGTTAGGTACAATACAATGAGCCAACATAAGCAAAATTAAGACACCTATATCTTATTAAGACCTTAAAAAAAAGAAAATAACTAAATAGCTATTTTTCTTATTCTTGTCGAATGAATTTTTAGTAGCTACATTTACACGGATGAACACGCAGGAGCATTTGCTCAATGTTAGGTACATTACAATGAGCCAAAATTAGCAAAATTAGGACACCTATATCTTTTAAAGACCTTTAAAAAAATAATATAAGTAAATAGCTATTTTTCTGATTCCTGTCGAATGAATTTTTTTAGCTACATTTACACCGATGAACACGTTAAAGCAACAGCTTAATGTTAAGTACAATGAATTGAGCCAAAATAAGCCAAATTAAGACACCCATATCATTTCAAGACCTTTAAAAAAAAAAATAAGTAAATAGCTATTTTTCTTATTCTTATCGAATGAATTTTTTTTAGCTACATTTACACCGATGAACATGCAGGAGCAATTGCTCAATGTTAGTGCAATACAGTGAGGCAAAATAAGCAAAATTAAGACACCCATATCATTTCAAGACCTTTAAAAAAAATAAAATAAGGAAATATCTATTTTTCTTATTCTTGTCGAATGAATTTTTTTTAGCTACATTTACACCTGTTAACTCGCAAGAGCAATTGCTCAATCTTAAGCACAATACGGTGAGCCAAAATAAGCAAAATAAAGACTCCCATATCATATCAAGACCTTTAAAAAAAATAAAATAAGTAAATAGCTATTTTTCTGATTCCTGTCGGATGAATTTTTTTTAGCTACATTTACACCTTTGAACACGCAAAAGCAACTGTTCAATGTTACGAACAATACAATGAGCCAAAATAAGCAAAATTAAGACACCCATATCATTTCAAGACCTTTAAAAAAAAAAAAATAAGTAAATAGCTATTTTTCTTATTCATGTCAAATGAATGTTTTTTAGCTACTATTACACCGAAGAACACGCAGGAGCAATTGCTTAATGTTAGGTACAATATAGTAAGCCGAAATAAGCAAAATTATGACACCCATATCATATTAAAACCTTTAAAAAAAATAAAATAAGTATATAGCTATTTTTCGTATTCTTGGCGAATGAATTTTTTTCAGCTACATTTACACGGATGAACATGCAGGAGCAATAGTTAAATGTTAAGTACAATACAATGAGCCAAAATAAGAAAAATTAAGACACCCGTGTTATATCAAGACCTTAAAAAAAATAAAATAAGTATATAGCTATTTTTCTGATTCCTGTCGAATGAATTTTTTTTAGCTCCATTTACACCGATGAACACGCAGGAGCAATTTGTCAATATTAAGTACAATACAGTGAGCCTAAATAACCAAAATGAAGACACCTATATCTTTTTAAGACCTTTAAAAAAAGAAAATAACGAAATAGCTATTTTTCTTATTCTTGTCGAATGAATTTTTTGTAGCTAAATTTACACCGACGAACACGCAGGAGCAATTGCTCAATGTTAGGTGCAATACAGTGAGCCAACATAAGCAAAATTAAGACACCTATATCTTTTTAAGACCTTTAAAAAAAAAATAACTAAATTGCTATTTTTCTTATTCTTGTCTTGTGAATTTTTAGTAGCTACATTTACACCGATGAACACGCAGGAGCATTTGCCCAATGTTAGGTACAATACAATGAGCCAAAATAAGTAAAATTAGGACACCTATATCTTTTAAAGACCTTTAAAAAAATAAAATAAGTAAATAGCTATTTTTCTGATTCCTGTCGAATGAATTTTTTTTAGCTACATTTACAACGATGAACTCGCTGGAGCAATTGCTCGATCTTAAGCATAATACGGTGAGCCAAAATAAGCAAAATAAAGACTCCCATATCATATCAAGACCTTTAAAAAAAATAAAATAAGTAAATAGCTATTTTTCTTATTCTTGTCGAATGAATTTTTTTTAGCTACATTTACACCTATGAACTCGCAGGAGCAATTGCTCGATCTTAAGTACAATACGGTGAGCCAAAATAAGCAAAAAAAAGACTCCCATATCATATCAAGACCTTTAAAAAAAATAAAATAAGTAAATAGCTATTTTTCTGATTCCTGTCGAATGAATTTTTTTTAGCTACATTTACAACGATGAACACGCAGGAGCAAGTGGCCAATGTTAAGTATAATACAATGAGCCTAAATAAGCCAAATTAAGACACCCATATCATTTCAAGACCTTTAAAAAAAAAAATAAGTAAATAGCTATTTTTCTTATTCTTATCGAATGAATTTTTTTTAGCTACATTTACACCGATGAACATGCAGGAGCAATTGCTCAATGTTAGTGCAATACAGTGAGGCAAAATAAGCAAAATTAAGACACCCATATCATTTCAAGACCTTTAAAAAAAATAAAATAAGGAAATATCTATTTTTCTTATTCTTGTCGAATGAATTTTTTTTAGCTACATTTACACCTGTTAACTCGCAAGAGCAATTGCTCAATCTTAAGCACAATACGGTGAGCCAAAATAAGCAAAATAAAGACTCCCATATCATATCAAGACCTTTAAAAAAAATAAAATAAGTAAATAGCTATTTTTCTGATTCCTGTCGGATGAATTTTTTTTAGCTACATTTACACCTTTGAACACGCAAAAGCAACTGTTCAATGTTACGAACAATACAATGAGCCAAAATAAGCAAAATTAAGACACCCATATCATTTCAAGACCTTTAAAAAAAAAAAAATAAGTAAATAGCTATTTTTCTTATTCATGTCAAATGAATGTTTTTTAGCTACTATTACACCGAAGAACACGCAGGAGCAATTGCTTAATGTTAGGTACAATATAGTAAGCCGAAATAAGCAAAATTATGACACCCATATCATATTAAAACCTTTAAAAAAAATAAAATAAGTATATAGCTATTTTTCGTATTCTTGGCGAATGAATTTTTTTCAGCTACATTTACACGGATGAACATGCAGGAGCAATAGTTAAATGTTAAGTACAATACAATGAGCCAAAATAAGAAAAATTAAGACACCCGTGTTATATCAAGACCTTAAAAAAAATAAAATAAGTATATAGCTATTTTTCTGATTCCTGTCGAATGAATTTTTTTTAGCTCCATTTACACCGATGAACACGCAGGAGCAATTTGTCAATATTAAGTACAATACAGTGAGCCTAAATAACCAAAATGAAGACACCTATATCTTTTTAAGACCTTTAAAAAAAGAAAATAACGAAATAGCTATTTTTCTTATTCTTGTCGAATGAATTTTTTGTAGCTAAATATACACCGACGAACACGCAGGAGCAATTGCTCAATGTTAGGTGCAATACAGTGAGCCAACATAAGCAAAATTAAGACACCTATATCTTTTTAAGACCTTTAAAAAAAAAATAACTAAATTGCTATTTTTCTTATTCTTGTCTTGTGAATTTTTAGTAGCTACATTTACACCGATGAACACGCAGGAGCATTTGCCCAATGTTAGGTACAATACAATGAGCCAAAATAAGTAAAATTAGGACACCTATATCTTTTAAAGACCTTTAAAAAAATAAAATAAGTAAATAGCTATTTTTCTGATTCCTGTCGAATGAATTTTTTTTAGCTACATTTACAACGATGAACTCGCTGAAGCAATTGCTCGATCTTAAGCATAATACGGTGAGCCAAAATAAGCAAAATAAAGACTCCCATATCATATCAAGACCTTTAAAAAAAATAAAATAAGTAAATAGCTATTTTTCTTATTCTTGTCGAATGAATTTTTTTTAGCTACATTTACACCTATGAACTCGCAGGAGCAATTGCTCGATCTTAAGTACAATACGGTGAGCCAAAATAAGCAAAAAAAAGACTCCCATATCATATCAAGACCTTTAAAAAAAATAAAATAAGTAAATAGCTATTTTTCTGATTCCTGTCGAATGAATTTTTTTTAGCTACATTTACAACGATGAACACGCAGGAGCAAGTGGCCAATGTTAAGTATAATACAATGAGCCTAAATAAGCAAAATTAAGACACCTATATCTTTTTAAGACCTTTAAAGAAAATAAAATAAGTAAATAGTTATTTTTCTTATTCTTGTCGAATGAATTATTTATAGCTACATTTACACCGGCGAACACGCAGGAGCAAGTGGCCAATGTTAAGTACAATACAATGAGCCAAAATAAGCAAAATTAAGACACCTATATCTTTTTAAAACCTTTAAAAAAATAAAATAAGTAAATAGCTATTTTTCTTATTCTTGTCGAATGAATTATTAATAGCTACATTTACACCGGCGAACACGCAGGAGCAAGTGGCCAATGTTAAGTACAATACAATGAGCCAAAATAAGCAAAATTAAGACACCTATATCTTTTTAAAACCTTTAAAAAAATAAAATAAGTAAATAGCTATTTTTCATATTCTTGTCGAATGAATTTTTTTTAGCTACATTTACACGGATGAACACGCAGGAGCAAGTGGTCAATGTTAAGTACAATACAGTGAGCCTAAATAAGCAAAATTAAGACACTCATATCATATCAAGACCTTTAAAAAAAAAAAATAAGTATATAGCTATTTTTCGTATTCTTGTCGAATGAATTTTTTGTAGCTACATTTACACCGATGAACACGCTGGAGCAATTGCCTAATGTTAGATACAGTACAATGAGCCAAAATAAGCAAAATTAAGACACCTATATCTTTTTAAAACCTTTAAAAAAAATAAAATAAGTAATTAGCTATTTTTCGTATTCTTGCCGTTTGAATTTTTTCAAGCTACATTTACACCGATGAACACGCAGGAGCAATTTCTCAATGTTAAGTACAATACAATGAGCCAAAATAAGCAAAATAAAGACACCTATATTTTTTTAAAACCTTTAAAAAAAATAAAATAAGTAAATAGCTATTTTTCTTATTCTTGTCGAATGAATTTTTTTTAGCTACATTTACACCGATGAACACGCAGGAACAATTGCTCAATGTTAAGTACAATACAATGAGCCAAAATAAGCCAAATTAAGACACCCGTGTCATATCAAGACCTTTAAAAAAATAAAATAAGTATATAGCTGTTTTTCGTATTCTTGTCGAATGAATTTTTTGTAGCTACATTTACACCGATGTACAAGCAGGAGCAAGTGGTCAATGTTAAGTACAATACAATGAGCCTAAATAAGCAAAATTAAGACACCTATATCTTTTAAAGACCTTTAAAAAAAATAAAATAAGTAAATAGCTATTTTTCTTATTCTTGTCGAATGAATTTTTTTTAGCTACATTTACACCGATGAACACGCAGGAGCAATTGCTCAATGTTAAGTACAATACAATGAGCCACAATAAGCAAAATTAAGACACCCTTATGATATCAAGACCTTTAAAAAAAATAAAATAAGTAAATAGCTATTTTTTTTATTCTTGTCGAATGAATTTTTTTTAGCATTATTTAAACCGATGAACACGCAGGAGCAATTGCTCAATGTCAAGTACAATACAATGAGCCAAAATAAGCAAAATTAAGACACCTATATCTTTTTAAAACCTTTAAAAAAATAAAATAAGTAAATAGCTATTTTTCTTATTCTTGTCGAATGAATTTTTTTTAGCCACATTTACACCGATGAACACGCAGGAGCAATTGCGCAATGTTAAATACAATACAATGAATCTATATAAGCCAAATTAAGACACCCGTGTCATATCAAGACCTTTAAAAAAAATTAAATAAGTATATAGCTATTTTTCGTATTCTTGTCGAATGAATTTTTTGTAGCTACATTTACACCGATGTACAAGCAGGAGCAAGTGGTCAATGTTAAGTACAATACAATGAGCCTAAATAAGCAAAACTAAGACACCTATATCTTTTAAAGACCTTTAAAAAAAATAAAATAAGTAAATAGCTATTTTTCTTATTCTTGTCGAATGAATTTTTTTTAGCTACATTTACACCGATGAACACGCAGGAGCAATTGCTCGATGTTAAGTACAATACAATGAGCCACACTAAGCAAAATTAAGACACCCTTATGATATCAAGACCTTTAAAAAAAATAAAATAAGTAAATAGCTATTTTTTTTATTCTTGTCGAATGAATTTTTTTTAGCATTATTTAAACCGATGAACACGCAGGAGCAATTGCTCAATGTCAAGTACAATACAATGAGCCAAAATAAGCAAAATTAAGACACCTATATCTTTTTAAAACCTTTAAAAAAATAAAATAAGTAAATAGCTATTTTTCTTATTCTTGTCGAATGAATTTTTTTTAGCCACATTTACACCGATGAACACGCAGGAGCAATTGCGCAATGTTAAATACAGTACAATGAATCTATATAAGCCAAATTAAGACACCCGTGTCATATCAAGACCTTTAAAAAAAATTAAATAAGTATATAGCTATTTTTCGTATTCTTGTCGAATGAATTTTTTGTAGCTACATTTACACCGATGAACACGCAGGAGCAAGTGGCCAATGTTAAGTACAATACAATGAGCCTAAATAAGCAAAATTAAGACACCTATATCTTTTTAAGACCTTTAAAAAAATAAAATAAGTAAATAGCTATTTTTCTTATTCTTATCGAATGAATTTTTTTTAGCTACATTTACACCGATGAACACGCAGGAACAATTGTTCAATGTTGAGTACAATACAATGAGCCAAAATAAGCAAAATTAAGACACCTATATCCTTTTAAAACCTTTAAAAAAATAAAATAAGTAAATAGCTATTTTTCTTATTCTTGTCGAATGAATTTTTTTTAGCTACATTTACAACGATGAACACGCAGAAGCAATTCCTCAATGTTAACTACAATACAATGAGCCAAAATAAGCCAAATTAAGACACCCGTGTCATATCAAGACCTTTAAAAAAAATAAAATAAGTAAATAGCTATTTTTCTTATTCTTGTCGAATGAATTTTTTTTAGCTACATTTACAACGATGAACACGCAGAAGCAATTCCTCAATGTTAACTACAATACAATGAGCCAAAATAAGCCAAATTAAGACACCCGTGTCATATCAAGACCTTTAAAAAAAATAAAAAAAAGTATATAGCTAATTTTCTTATTCTTGTCGAATGAATTTTTTTTAGCATTATTTAAACCGATGAACACGCAGGAGCAATTGCTCAATGTCAAGTACAATACAATGAGCCAAAATAAGCAAAATTAAGACACCTATATCTTTTTAAAACCTTTAAAAAAATAAAATAAGTAAATAGCTATTTTTCTTATTCTTGTCGAATGAATTTTTTTTAGCCACATTTACACCGATGAACACGCAGGAGCAATTGCGCAATGTTAAATACAATACAATGAATCTATATAAGCCAAATTAAGACACCCGTGTCATATCAAGACCTTTAAAAAAAATTAAATAAGTATATAGCTATTTTTCGTATTCTTGTCGAATGAATTTTTTGTAGCTACATTTACACCGATGTACAAGCAGGAGCAAGTGGTCAATGTTAAGTACAATACAATGAGCCTAAATAAGCAAAACTAAGACACCTATATCTTTTAAAGACCTTTAAAAAAAATAAAATAAGTAAATAGCTATTTTTCTTATTCTTGTCGAATGAATTTTTTTTAGCTACATTTACACCGATGAACACGCAGGAGCAATTGCTCAATGTTAAGTACAATACAATGAGCCACACTAAGCAAAATTAAGACACCCTTATGATATCAAGACCTTTAAAAAAAATAAAATAAGTAAATAGCTATTTTTTTTATTCTTGTCGAATGAATTTTTTTTAGCATTATTTAAACCGATGAACACGCAGGAGCAATTGCTCAATGTCAAGTACAATACAATGAGCCAAAATAAGCAAAATTAAGACACCTATATCTTTTTAAAACCTTTAAAAAAATAAAATAAGTAAATAGCTATTTTTCTTATTCTTGTCGAATGAATTTTTTTTAGCCACATTTACACCGATGAACACGCAGGAGCAATTGCGCAATGTTAAATACAGTACAATGAATCTATATAAGCCAAATTAAGACACCCGTGTCATATCAAGACCTTTAAAAAAAATTAAATAAGTATATAGCTATTTTTCGTATTCTTGTCGAATGAATTTTTTGTAGCTACATTTACACCGATGAACACGCAGGAGCAAGTGGCCAATGTTAAGTACAATACAATGAGCCTAAATAAGCAAAATTAAGACACCTATATCTTTTTAAGACCTTTAAAAAAATAAAATAAGTAAATAGCTATTTTTCTTATTCTTATCGAATGAATTTTTTTTAGCTACATTTACACCGATGAACACGCAGGAACAATTGTTCAATGTTGAGTACAATACAATGAGCCAAAATAAGCAAAATTAAGACACCTATATCCTTTTAAAACCTTTAAAAAAATAAAATAAGTAAATAGCTATTTTTCTTATTCTTGTCGAATGAATTTTTTTTAGCTACATTTACAACGATGAACACGCAGAAGCAATTCCTCAATGTTAACTACAATACAATGAGCCAAAATAAGCCAAATTAAGACACCCGTGTCATATCAAGACCTTTAAAAAAAATAAAATAAGTATATAGCTAATTTTCTTATTCTTGTCGAATGAATTTTTTTTAGCTACATTTACACCGATGAACACGCAGGAGCAATTGCTCAATGTTAAGTACAATACAATGAGCCAAAATAAGCAAAATTTAGACACCCTTATCATATCAAGACCTTTAAAAAAAATAATATAAGTAAATAGCTATTTTTTTTATTCTTGTCGAATGAATTTTTTTAGCAACATTTAAACCGATGAACACGCAGGAGCAATTGCTCAATGTCAAGTACAATACATTGAGCCAAAATAAGCAAAATTAAGACACCTATTTCTTTTTAAAACCTTTAAAAAAATAAAATAAGTAAATAGCTATTTTTCTTATTCTTGTCGAATGAATTTTTTTTAGCTACATTTACACCTATGAACTCGCAGGAGCAATTGCTCGATCTTAAGCACAATACGGTGAGCCAAAATAAGCAAAATAAAGACTCCCATATCATATCAAGACCTTTAAAAAAAATAAAATAAGTAAATAGCTATTTTTCTGATTCCTGTCGAATGAATTTTTTTAGCTACATTTACACGGATGAACACGCAGGAGCATTTTCTCAATGTTAGGTACAATACAATGAGCCAACATAAGCAAAATTAAGACACCTATATCTTATTAAGACCTTAAAAAAAAGAAAATAACTAAATAGCTATTTTTCTTATTCTTGTCGAATGAATTTTTAGTAGCTACATTTACACGGATGAACACGCAGGAGCATTTGCTCAATGTTAGGTACATTACAATGAGCCAAAATTAGCAAAATTAGGACACCTATATCTTTTAAAGACCTTTAAAAAAATAATATAAGTAAATAGCTATTTTTCTGATTCCTGTCGAATGAATTTTTTTAGCTACATTTACACCGATGAACACGTTAAAGCAACAGCTTAATGTTAAGTACAATGAATTGAGCCAAAATAAGCCAAATTAAGACACCCATATCATTTCAAGACCTTTAAAAAAAAAAATAAGTAAATAGCTATTTTTCTTATTCTTATCGAATGAATTTTTTTTAGCTACATTTACACCGATGAACATGCAGGAGCAATTGCTCAATGTTAGTGCAATACAGTGAGGCAAAATAAGCAAAATTAAGACACCCATATCATTTCAAGACCTTTAAAAAAAATAAAATAAGGAAATATCTATTTTTCTTATTCTTGTCGAATGAATTTTTTTTAGCTACATTTACACCTGTTAACTCGCAAGAGCAATTGCTCAATCTTAAGCACAATACGGTGAGCCAAAATAAGCAAAATAAAGACTCCCATATCATATCAAGACCTTTAAAAAAAATAAAATAAGTAAATAGCTATTTTTCTGATTCCTGTCGGATGAATTTTTTTTAGCTACATTTACACCTTTGAACACGCAAAAGCAACTGTTCAATGTTACGAACAATACAATGAGCCAAAATAAGCAAAATTAAGACACCCATATCATTTCAAGACCTTTAAAAAAAAAAAAATAAGTAAATAGCTATTTTTCTTATTCATGTCAAATGAATGTTTTTTAGCTACTATTACACCGAAGAACACGCAGGAGCAATTGCTTAATGTTAGGTACAATATAGTAAGCCGAAATAAGCAAAATTATGACACCCATATCATATTAAAACCTTTAAAAAAAATAAAATAAGTATATAGCTATTTTTCGTATTCTTGGCGAATGAATTTTTTTCAGCTACATTTACACGGATGAACATGCAGGAGCAATAGTTAAATGTTAAGTACAATACAATGAGCCAAAATAAGAAAAATTAAGACACCCGTGTTATATCAAGACCTTAAAAAAAATAAAATAAGTATATAGCTATTTTTCTGATTCCTGTCGAATGAATTTTTTTTAGCTCCATTTACACCGATGAACACGCAGGAGCAATTTGTCAATATTAAGTACAATACAGTGAGCCTAAATAACCAAAATGAAGACACCTATATCTTTTTAAGACCTTTAAAAAAAGAAAATAACGAAATAGCTATTTTTCTTATTCTTGTCGAATGAATTTTTTGTAGCTAAATTTACACCGACGAACACGCAGGAGCAATTGCTCAATGTTAGGTGCAATACAGTGAGCCAACATAAGCAAAATTAAGACACCTATATCTTTTTAAGACCTTTAAAAAAAAAATAACTAAATTGCTATTTTTCTTATTCTTGTCTTGTGAATTTTTAGTAGCTACATTTACACCGATGAACACGCAGGAGCATTTGCCCAATGTTAGGTACAATACAATGAGCCAAAATAAGTAAAATTAGGACACCTATATCTTTTAAAGACCTTTAAAAAAATAAAATAAGTAAATAGCTATTTTTCTGATTCCTGTCGAATGAATTTTTTTTAGCTACATTTACAACGATGAACTCGCTGGAGCAATTGCTCGATCTTAAGCATAATACGGTGAGCCAAAATAAGCAAAATAAAGACTCCCATATCATATCAAGACCTTTAAAAAAAATAAAATAAGTAAATAGCTATTTTTCTTATTCTTGTCGAATGAATTTTTTTTAGCTACATTTACACCTATGAACTCGCAGGAGCAATTGCTCGATCTTAAGTACAATACGGTGAGCCAAAATAAGCAAAAAAAAGACTCCCATATCATATCAAGACCTTTAAAAAAAATAAAATATGTAAATAGCTATTTTTCTGATTCCTGTCGAATGAATTTTTTTTAGCTACATTTACAACGATGAACACGCAGGAGCAAGTGGCCAATGTTAAGTATAATACAATGAGCCTAAATAAGCCAAATTAAGACACCCATATCATTTCAAGACCTTTAAAAAAAAAAATAAGTAAATAGCTATTTTTCTTATTCTTATCGAATGAATTTTTTTTAGCTACATTTACACCGATGAACATGCAGGAGCAATTGCTCAATGTTAGTGCAATACAGTGAGGCAAAATAAGCAAAATTAAGACACCCATATCATTTCAAGACCTTTAAAAAAAATAAAATAAGGAAATATCTATTTTTCTTATTCTTGTCGAATGAATTTTTTTTAGCTACATTTACACCTGTTAACTCGCAAGAGCAATTGCTCAATCTTAAGCACAATACGGTGAGCCAAAATAAGCAAAATAAAGACTCCCATATCATATCAAGACCTTTAAAAAAAATAAAATAAGTAAATAGCTATTTTTCTGATTCCTGTCGGATGAATTTTTTTTAGCTACATTTACACCTTTGAACACGCAAAAGCAACTGTTCAATGTTACGAACAATACAATGAGCCAAAATAAGCAAAATTAAGACACCCATATCATTTCAAGACCTTTAAAAAAAAAAAAATAAGTAAATAGCTATTTTTCTTATTCATGTCAAATGAATGTTTTTTAGCTACTATTACACCGAAGAACACGCAGGAGCAATTGCTTAATGTTAGGTACAATATAGTAAGCCGAAATAAGCAAAATTATGACACCCATATCATATTAAAACCTTTAAAAAAAATAAAATAAGTATATAGCTATTTTTCGTATTCTTGGCGAATGAATTTTTTTCAGCTACATTTACACGGATGAACATGCAGGAGCAATAGTTAAATGTTAAGTACAATACAATGAGCCAAAATAAGAAAAATTAAGACACCCGTGTTATATCAAGACCTTAAAAAAAATAAAATAAGTATATAGCTATTTTTCTGATTCCTGTCGAATGAATTTTTTTTAGCTCCATTTACACCGATGAACACGCAGGAGCAATTTGTCAATATTAAGTACAATACAGTGAGCCTAAATAACCAAAATGAAGACACCTATATCTTTTTAAGACCTTTAAAAAAAGAAAATAACGAAATAGCTATTTTTCTTATTCTTGTCGAATGAATTTTTTGTAGCTAAATTTACACCGACGAACACGCAGGAGCAATTGCTCAATGTTAGGTGCAATACAGTGAGCCAACATAAGCAAAATTAAGACACCTATATCTTTTTAAGACCTTTAAAAAAAAAATAACTAAATTGCTATTTTTCTTATTCTTGTCTTGTGAATTTTTAGTAGCTACATTTACACCGATGAACACGCAGGAGCATTTGCCCAATGTTAGGTACAATACAATGAGCCAAAATAAGTAAAATTAGGACACCTATATCTTTTAAAGACCTTTAAAAAAATAAAATAAGTAAATAGCTATTTTTCTGATTCCTGTCGAATGAATTTTTTTTAGCTACATTTACAACGATGAACTCGCTGAAGCAATTGCTCGATCTTAAGCATAATACGGTGAGCCAAAATAAGCAAAATAAAGACTCCCATATCATATCAAGACCTTTAAAAAAAATAAAATAAGTAAATAGCTATTTTTCTTATTCTTGTCGAATGAATTTTTTTTAGCTACATTTACACCTATGAACTCGCAGGAGCAATTGCTCGATCTTAAGTACAATACGGTGAGCCAAAATAAGCAAAAAAAAGACTCCCATATCATATCAAGACCTTTAAAAAAAATAAAATAAGTAAATAGCTATTTTTCTGATTCCTGTCGAATGAATTTTTTTTAGCTACATTTACAACGATGAACACGCAGGAGCAAGTGGCCAATGTTAAGTATAATACAATGAGCCTAAATAAGCAAAATTAAGACACCTATATCTTTTTAAGACCTTTAAAGAAAATAAAATAAGTAAATAGTTATTTTTCTTATTCTTGTCGAATGAATTATTTATAGCTACATTTACACCGGCGAACACGCAGGAGCAAGTGGCCAATGTTAAGTACAATACAATGAGCCAAAATAAGCAAAATTAAGACACCTATATCTTTTTAAAACCTTTAAAAAAATAAAATAAGTAAATAGCTATTTTTCTTATTCTTGTCGAATGAATTATTTATAGCTACATTTACACCGGCGAACACGCAGGAGCAAGTGGCCAATGTTAAGTACAATACAATGAGCCAAAATAAGCAAAATTAAGACACCTATATCTTTTTAAAACCTTTAAAAAAATAAAATAAGTAAATAGCTATTTTTCATATTCTTGTCGAATGAATTTTTTTTAGCTACATTTACACGGATGAACACGCAGGAGCAAGTGGTCAATGTTAAGTACAATACAGTGAGCCTAAATAAGCAAAATTAAGACACTCATATCATATCAAGACCTTTAAAAAAAAAAAATAAGTATATAGCTATTTTTCGTATTCTTGTCGAATGAATTTTTTGTAGCTACATTTACACCGATGAACACGCTGGAGCAATTGCCTAATGTTAGATACAGTACAATGAGCCAAAATAAGCAAAATTAAGACACCTATATCTTTTTAAAACCTTTAAAAAAAATAAAATAAGTAATTAGCTATTTTTCGTATTCTTGCCGTTTGAATTTTTTCAAGCTACATTTACACCGATGAACACGCAGGAGCAATTTCTCAATGTTAAGTACAATACAATGAGCCAAAATAAGCAAAATAAAGACACCTATATTTTTTTAAAACCTTTAAAAAAAATAAAATAAGTAAATAGCTATTTTTCTTATTCTTGTCGAATGAATTTTTTTTAGCTACATTTACACCGATGAACACGCAGGAACAATTGCTCAATGTTAAGTACAATACAATGAGCCAAAATAAGCCAAATTAAGACACCCGTGTCATATCAAGACCTTTAAAAAAATAAAATAAGTATATAGCTATTTTTCGTATTCTTGTCGAATGAATTTTTTGTAGCTACATTTACACCGATGTACAAGCAGGAGCAAGTGGTCAATGTTAAGTACAATACAATGAGCCTAAATAAGCAAAATTAAGACACCTATATCTTTTAAAGACCTTTAAAAAAAATAAAATAAGTAAATAGCTATTTTTCTTATTCTTGTCGAATGAATTTTTTTTAGCTACATTTACACCGATGAACACGCAGGAGCAATTGCTCAATGTTAAGTACAATACAATGAGCCACAATAAGCAAAATTAAGACACCCTTATGATATCAAGACCTTTAAAAAAAATAAAATAAGTAAATAGCTATTTTTTTTATTCTTGTCGAATGAATTTTTTTTAGCATTATTTAAACCGATGAACACGCAGGAGCAATTGCTCAATGTCAAGTACAATACAATGAGCCAAAATAAGCAAAATTAAGACACCTATATCTTTTTAAAACCTTTAAAAAAATAAAATAAGTAAATAGCTATTTTTCTTATTCTTGTCGAATGAATTTTTTTTAGCCACATTTACACCGATGAACACGCAGGAGCAATTGCGCAATGTTAAATACAATACAATGAATCTATATAAGCCAAATTAAGACACCCGTGTCATATCAAGACCTTTAAAAAAAATTAAATAAGTATATAGCTATTTTTCGTATTCTTGTCGAATGAATTTTTTGTAGCTACATTTGCACCGATGAACACGCAGGAGCAAGTGGCCAATGTTAAGTACAATACAATGAGCCAAAATAAGCAAAATTAAGACACCTATATCTTTTTAAAACCTTTAAAAAAATAAAATAAGTAAATAGCTATTTTTCATATTCTTGTCGAATGAATTTTTTTTAGCTACATTTACACGGATGAACACGCAGGAGCAAGTGGTCAATGTTAAGTACAATACAGTGAGCCTAAATAAGCAAAATTAAGACACTCATATCATATCAAGACCTTTAAAAAAAAAAAATAAGTATATAGCTATTTTTCGTATTCTTGTCGAATGAATTTTTTGTAGCTACATTTACACCGATGAACACGCTGGAGCAATTGCCTAATGTTAGATACAGTACAATGAGCCAAAATAAGCAAAATTAAGACACCTATATCTTTTTAAAACCTTTAAAAAAAATAAAATAAGTAATTAGCTATTTTTCGTATTCTTGCCGTTTGAATTTTTTCAAGCTACATTTACACCGATGAACACGCAGGAGCAATTTCTCAATGTTAAGTACAATACAATGAGCCAAAATAAGCAAAATAAAGACACCTATATTTTTTTAAAACCTTTAAAAAAAATAAAATAAGTAAATAGCTATTTTTCTTATTCTTGTCGAATGAATTTTTTTTAGCTACATTTACACCGACGAACACGCAGGAACAATTGCTCAATGTTAAGTACAATACAATGAGCCAAAATAAGCCAAATTAAGACACCCGTGTCATATCAAGACCTTTAAAAAAATAAAATAAGTATATAGCTATTTTTCGTATTCTTGTCGAATGAATTTTTTGTAGCTACATTTACACCGATGTACAAGCAGGAGCAAGTGGTCAATGTTAAGTACAATACAATGAGCCTAAATAAGCAAAATTAAGACACCTATATCTTTTAAAGACCTTTAAAAAAAATAAAATAAGTAAATAGCTATTTTTCTTATTCTTGTCGAATGAATTTTTTTTAGCTACATTTACACCGATGAACACGCAGGAGCAATTGCTCAATGTTAAGTACAATACAATGAGCCACAATAAGCAAAATTAAGACACCCTTATGATATCAAGACCTTTAAAAAAAATAAAATAAGTAAATAGCTATTTTTTTTATTCTTGTCGAATGAATTTTTTTTAGCATTATTTAAACCGATGAACACGCAGGAGCAATTGCTCAATGTCAAGTACAATACAATGAGCCAAAATAAGCAAAATTAAGACACCTATATCTTTTTAAAACCTTTAAAAAAATAAAAAAAGTAAATAGCTATTTTTCTTATTCTTGTCGAATGAATTTTTTTTAGCCACATTTACACCGATGAACACGCAGGAGCAATTGCGCAATGTTAAATACAATACAATGAATCTATATAAGCCAAATTAAGACACCCGTGTCATATCAAGACCTTTAAAAAAAATTAAATAAGTATATAGCTATTTTTCGTATTCTTGTCGAATGAATTTTTTGTAGCTACATTTGCACCGATGAACACGCAGGAGCAAGTGGCCAATGTTAAGTATAATACAATGAGCCTAAATAAGCAAAATTAAGACACCTATATCTTTTTAAGACCTTTAAAGAAAATAAAATAAGTAAATAGCTATTCTTCTTATTCTTGTCGAATGAATTTTTTATAGCTACATTTACACCGGCGAACACGCAGGAGCAAGTGGCCAATGTTAAGTAAAATACAATGAGCCTAAATAAGCAAAATTAAGACACCTATATCTTATTAAGACCTTAAAAAAAAGAAAATAACTAAATAGCTATTTTTCTTATTCTTGTCGAATGAATTTTTAGTAGCTACATTTACACGGATGAACACGCAGGAGCATTTGCTCAATGTTAGGTACATTACAATGAGCCAAAATTAGCAAAATTAGGACACCTATATCTTTTAAAGACCTTTAAAAAAATAAAATAAGTAAATAGCTATTTTTCTGATTCCTGTCGAATGAATTTTTTTAGCTACATTTACACCGATGAACACGTTGAAGCAACAGCTTAATGTTAAGTACCATGAATTGAGCCAAAATAAGCCAAATTAAGACACCCATTTCATTTCAAGACCTTTAAAAAAAAAAATAAGTAAATAGCTATTTTTCTTATTCTTATCGAATGAATTTTTTTTAGCTACATTTACACCGATGAACATGCAGGAGCAATTGCTCAATGTTAGTTCAATACAGTGAGGCAAAATAAGCAAAATTAAGACACCCATATCATTTCAAGACCTTTAAAAAAAATAAAATAAGGAAATATCTATTTTTCTTATTCTTGTCGAATGAATTTTTTTTAGCTACATTTACACCTGTTAACTCGCAAGAGCAATTGCTCAATCTTAAGCACAATACGGTGAGCCAAAATAAGCAAAATAAAGACTCCCATATCATATCAAGACCTTTAAAAAAAAAAAAATAAGTAAATAGCTATTTTTCTGATTCCTGTCGGATGAATTTTTTTTAGCTACATTTACACCTTTGAACACGCAAAAGCAACTGTTCAATGTTAAGAACAATACAATGAGCCAAAATAAGCAAAATTAAGACACCCATATCATTTCAAGACCTTTAAAAAAAAAAAAATAAGTAAATAGCTATTTTTCTTATTCATGTCAAATGAATTTTTTTTAGCTACTATTACACCGAAGAACACGCAGGAGCAATTGCTTAATGTTAGGTACAATATAGTAAGCCGAAATAAGCAAAATTATGACACCCATATCATATTAAAACCTTTAAAAAAAATAAAATAAGTATATAGCTATTTTTCGTATTCTTGGCGAATGAATTTTTTTCAGCTACATTTACACGGATGAACATGCAGGAGCAATAGTTAAATGTTAAGTACAATACAATGAGCCAAAATAAGAAAAATTAAGACACCCGTGTTATATCAAGACCTTAAAAAAAATAAAATAAGTATATGGCTATTTTTCTGATTCCTGTCGAATGAATTTTTTTTAGCTCCATTTACACCGATGAACACGCAGGAGCAATTGGTCAATATTAAGTACAATACAGTGAGCCTAAATAACCAAAATTAAGACACCTATATCTTTTTAAGACCTTTAAAAAAAGAAAATAACGAAATAGCTATTTTTCTTATTCTTGTCGAATGAATTTTTTGTAGCTAAATTTACACCGACGAACACGCAGGAGCAATTGCTCAATGTTAGGTGCAATACAGTGAGCCAACATAAGCAAAATTAAGACACCTATATCTTTTTAAGACCTTTAAAAAAAAAATAACTAAATTGCTATTTTTCTTATTCTTGTCTTGTGAATTTTTAGTAGCTACATTTACACCGATGAACACGCAGGAGCATTTGCCCAATGTTAGGTACAATACAATGAGCCAAAATAAGTAAAATTAGGACACCTATATCTTTTAAAGACCTTTAAAAAAATAAAATAAGTAAATAGCTATTTTTCTGATTCCTGTCGAATGAATTTTTTTTAGCTACATTTACAACGATGAACTCGCAGGAGCAATTGCTCGATCTTAAGCATAATACGGTGAGCCAAAATAAGCAAAATAAAGACTCCCATATCATATCAAGACCTTTAAAAAAAATAAAATAAGTAAATAGCTATTTTTCTTATTCTTGTCGAATGAATTTTTTTTAGCTACATTTACACCTATGAACTCGCAGGAGCAATTGCTCGATCTTAAGTACAATACGGTGAGCCAAAATAAGCAAAAAAAGACTCCCATATCATATCAAGACCTTTAAAAAAAATAAAATAAGTAAATAGCTATTTTTCTGATTCCTGTCGAATGAATTTTTTTTAGCTACATTTACAACGATGAACACGCAGGAGCAAGTGGCCAATGTTAAGTATAATACAATGAGCCTAAATAAGCAAAATTAAGACACCTATATCTTTTTAAGACCTTTAAAGAAAATAAAATAAGTAAATAGTTATTTTTCTTATTCTTGTCGAATGAATTTTTTATAGCTACATTTACACCGGCGAACACGCAGGAGCAAGTGGCCAATGTTAAGTACAATACAATGAGCCAAAATAAGCAAAATTAAGACACCTATATCTTTTTAAAACCTTTAAAAAAATAAAATAAGTAAATAGCTATTTTTCTTATTCTTGTCGAATGAATTTTTTTTAGCTACATTTACACCGATGAACACGCAGGAGCAAGTGGTCAATGTTAAGTACAATACAGTGAGCCTTAATAAGCAAAATTAAGACACCTATATCTTTTTAAGACCTTTAAAAAAAAAAAATAAGTAAATAGCTGTTTTTCATATTCTTGTCGAATGAATTTTTTTTAGCTACATTTACACGGATGAACACGCAGGAGCAAGTGGTCAATGTTAAGTACAATACAGTGAGCCTAAATAAGCAAAATTAAGACACTCATATCATATCAAGACCTTTAAAAAAAAAAAATAAGTATATAGCTATTTTTCGTATTCTTGTCGAATGAATTTTTTGTAGCTACATTTACACCGATGAACACGCTGGAGCAATTGCCTAATGTTAGATGCAGTACAATGAGCCAAAATAAGCAAAATTAAGACACCTATATCTTTTTAAAACCTTTAAAAAAAATAAAATAAGTAATTAGCTATTTTTCGTATTCTTGCCGTTTGAATTTTTTCAAGCTACATTTACACCGATGAACACGCAGGAGCAATTTCTCAATGTTAAGTACAATACAATGAGCCAAAATAAGCAAAATAAAGACACCTATATTTTTTTAAAACCTTTAAAAAAAATAAAATAAGTAAATAGCTATTTTTCTTATTCTTGTCGAATGAATTTTTTTTAGCTACATTTACACCGATGAACACGCAGGAACAATTGCTCAATGTTAAGTACAATACAATGAGCCAAAATAAGCCAAATTAAGACACCCGTGTCATATCAAGACCTTTAAAAAAATAAAATAAGTATATAGCTATTTTTCGTATTCTTGTCGAATGAATTTTTTGTAGCTACATTTACACCGATGTACAAGCAGGAGCAAGTGGTCAATGTTAAGTACAATACAATGAGCCTAAATAAGCAAAATTAAGACACCTATATCTTTTAAAGACCTTTAAAAAAAATAAAATAAGTAAATAGCTATTTTTCTTATTCTTGTCGAATGAATTTTTTTTAGCTACATTTACACCGATGAACACGCAGGAGCAATTGCTCAATGTTAAGTACAATACAATGAGCCACAATAAGCAAAATTAAGACACCCTTATGATATCAAGACCTTTAAAAAAAATAAAATAAGTAAATAGCTATTTTTTTTATTCTTGTCGAATGAATTTTTTTTAGCATTATTTAAACCGATGAACACGCAGGAGCAATTGCTCAATGTCAAGTACAATACAATGAGCCAAAATAAGCAAAATTAAGACACCTATATCTTTTTAAAACCTTTAAAAAAATAAAATAAGTAAATAGCTATTTTTCTTATTCTTGTCGAATGAATTTTTTTTAGCCACATTTACACCGATGAACACGCAGGAGCAATTGCGCAATGTTAAATACAATACAATGAATCTATATAAGCCAAATTAAGACACCCGTGTCATATCAAGACCTTTAAAAAAAATTAAATAAGTATATAGCTATTTTTCGTATTCTTGTCGAATGAATTTTTTGTAGCTACATTTGCACCGATGAACACGCAGGAGCAAGTGGCCAATGTTAAGTACAATACAATGAGCCAAAATAAGCAAAATTAAGACACCTATATCTTTTTAAAACCTTTAAAAAAATAAAATAAGTAAATAGCTATTTTTCATATTCTTGTCGAATGAATTTTTTTTAGCTACATTTACACGGATGAACACGCAGGAGCAAGTGGTCAATGTTAAGAACAATACAGTGAGCCTAAATAAGCAAAATTAAGACACTCATATCATATCAAGACCTTTAAAAAAAAAAAATAAGTATATAGCTATTTTTCGTATTCTTGTCGAATGAATTTTTTGTAGCTACATTTACACCGATGAACACGCTGGAGCAATTGCCTAATGTTAGATACAGTACAATGAGCCAAAATAAGCAAAATTAAGACACCTATATCTTTTTAAAACCTTTAAAAAAAATAAAATAAGTAATTAGCTATTTTTCGTATTCTTGCCGTTTGAATTTTTTCAAGCTACATTTACACCGATGAACACGCAGGAGCAATTTCTCAATGTTAAGTACAATACAATGAGCCAAAATAAGCAAAATAAAGACACCTATATTTTTTTAAAACCTTTAAAAAAAATAAAATAAGTAAATAGCTATTTTTCTTATTCTTGTCGAATGAATTTTTTTTAGCTACATTTACACCGACGAACACGCAGGAACAATTGCTCAATGTTAAGTACAATACAATGAGCCAAAATAAGCCAAATTAAGACACCCGTGTCATATCAAGACCTTTAAAAAAATAAAATAAGTATATAGCTATTTTTCGTATTCTTGTCGAATGAATTTTTTGTAGCTACATTTACACCGATGTACAAGCAGGAGCAAGTGGTCAATGTTAAGTACAATACAATGAGCCTAAATAAGCAAAATTAAGACACCTATATCTTTTAAAGACCTTTAAAAAAAATAAAATAAGTAAATAGCTATTTTTCTTATTCTTGTCGAATGAATTTTTTTTAGCTACATTTACACCGATGAACACGCAGGAGCAATTGCTCAATGTTAAGTACAATACAATGAGCCACAATAAGCAAAATTAAGACACCCTTATGATATCAAGACCTTTAAAAAAAATAAAATAAGTAAATAGCTATTTTTTTTATTCTTGTCGAATGAATTTTTTTTAGCATTATTTAAACCGATGAACACGCAGGAGCAATTGCTCAATGTCAAGTACAATACAATGAGCCAAAATAAGCAAAATTAAGACACCTATATCTTTTTAAAACCTTTAAAAAAATAAAAAAAGTAAATAGCTATTTTTCTTATTCTTGTCGAATGAATTTTTTTTAGCCACATTTACACCGATGAACACGCAGGAGCAATTGCGCAATGTTAAATACAATACAATGAATCTATATAAGCCAAATTAAGACACCCGTGTCATATCAAGACCTTTAAAAAAAATTAAATAAGTATATAGCTATTTTTCGTATTCTTGTCGAATGAATTTTTTGTAGCTACATTTGCACCGATGAACACGCAGGAGCAAGTGGCCAATGTTAAGTATAATACAATGAGCCTAAATAAGCAAAATTAAGACACCTATATCTTTTTAAGACCTTTAAAGAAAATAAAATAAGTAAATAGCTATTCTTCTTATTCTTGTCGAATGAATTTTTTATAGCTACATTTACACCGGCGAACACGCAGGAGCAAGTGGCCAATGTTAAGTAAAATACAATGAGCCTAAATAAGCAAAATTAAGACACCTATATCTTATTAAGACCTTAAAAAAAAGAAAATAACTAAATAGCTATTTTTCTTATTCTTGTCGAATGAATTTTTAGTAGCTACATTTACACGGATGAACACGCAGGAGCATTTGCTCAATGTTAGGTACATTACAATGAGCCAAAATTAGCAAAATTAGGACACCTATATCTTTTAAAGACCTTTAAAAAAATAAAATAAGTAAATAGCTATTTTTCTGATTCCTGTCGAATGAATTTTTTTAGCTACATTTACACCGATGAACACGTTGAAGCAACAGCTTAATGTTAAGTACAATGAATTGAGCCAAAATAAGCCAAATTAAGACACCCATTTCATTTCAAGACCTTTAAAAAAAAAAAAAAAGTAAATAGCTATTTTTCTTATTCTTATCGAATGAATTTTTTTTAGCTACATTTACACCGATGAACATGCAGGAGCAATTGCTCAATGTTAGTTCAATACAGTGAGGCAAAATAAGCAAAATTAAGACACCCATATCATTTCAAGACCTTTAAAAAAAATAAAATAAGGAAATATCTATTTTTCTTATTCTTGTCGAATGAATTTTTTTTAGCTACATTTACACCTGTTAACTCGCAAGAGCAATTGCTCAATCTTAAGCACAATACGGTGAGCCAAAATAAGCAAAATAAAGACTCCCATATCATATCAAGACCTTTAAAAAAAATAAAATAAGTAAATAGCTATTTTTCTGATTCCTGTCGGATGAATTTTTTTTAGCTACATTTACACCTTTGAACACGCAAAAGCAACTGTTCAATGTTAAGAACAATACAATGAGCCAAAATAAGCAAAATTAAGACACCCATATCATTTCAAGACCTTTAAAAAAAAAAAAATAAGTAAATAGCTATTTTTCTTATTCATGTCAAATGAATTTTTTTTAGCTACTATTACACCGAAGAACACGCAGGAGCAATTGCTTAATGTTAGGTACAATATAGTAAGCCGAAATAAGCAAAATTATGACACCCATATCATATTAAAACCTTTAAAAAAAATAAAATAAGTATATAGCTATTTTTCGTATTCTTGGCGAATGAATTTTTTTCAGCTACATTTACACGGATGAACATGCAGGAGCAATAGTTAAATGTTAAGTACAATACAATGAGCCAAAATAAGAAAAATTAAGACACCCGTGTTATATCAAGACCTTAAAAAAAATAAAATAAGTATATAGCTATTTTTCTGATTCCTGTCGAATGAATTTTTTTTAGCTCCATTTACACCGATGAACACGCAGGAGCAATTGGTCAATATTAAGTACAATACAGTGAGCCTAAATAACCAAAATTAAGACACCTATATCTTTTTAAGACCTTTAAAAAAAGAAAATAACGAAATAGCTATTTTTCTTATTCTTGTCGAATGAATTTTTTGTAGCTAAATTTACACCGACGAACACGCAGGAGCAATTGCTCAATGTTAGGTGCAATACAGTGAGCCAACATAAGCAAAATTAAGACACCTATATCTTTTTAAGACCTTTAAAAAAAAAATAACTAAATTGCTATTTTTCTTATTCTTGTCTTGTGAATTTTTAGTAGCTACATTTACACCGATGAACACGCAGGAGCATTTGCCCAATGTTAGGTACAATACAATGAGCCAAAATAAGTAAAATTAGGACACCTATATCTTTTAAAGACCTTTAAAAAAATAAAATAAGTAAATAGCTATTTTTCTGATTCCTGTCGAATGAATTTTTTTTAGCTACATTTACAACGATGAACTCGCAGGAGCAATTGCTCGATCTTAAGCATAATACGGTGAGCCAAAATAAGCAAAATAAAGACTCCCATATCATATCAAGACCTTTAAAAAAAATAAAATAAGTAAATAGCTATTTTTCTTATTCTTGTCGAATGAATTTTTTTTAGCTACATTTACACCTATGAACTCGCAGGAGCAATTGCTCGATCTTAAGTACAATACGGTGAGCCAAAATAAGCAAAAAAAGACTCCCATATCATATCAAGACCTTTAAAAAAAATAAAATAAGTAAATAGCTATTTTTCTGATTCCTGTCGAATGAATTTTTTTTAGCTACATTTACAACGATGAACACGCAGGAGCAAGTGGCCAATGTTAAGTATAATACAATGAGCCTAAATAAGCAAAATTAAGACACCTATATCTTTTTAAGACCTTTAAAGAAAATAAAATAAGTAAATAGTTATTTTTCTTATTCTTGTCGAATGAATTTTTTATAGCTACATTTACACCGGCGAACACGCAGGAGCAAGTGGCCAATGTTAAGTACAATACAATGAGCCAAAATAAGCAAAATTAAGACACCTATATCTTTTTAAAACCTTTAAAAAAATAAAATAAGTAAATAGCTATTTTTCTTATTCTTGTCGAATGAATTTTTTTTAGCTACATTTACACCGATGAACACGCAGGAGCAAGTGGTCAATGTTAAGTACAATACAGTGAGCCTTAATAAGCAAAATTAAGACACCTATATCTTTTTAAGACCTTTAAAAAAAAAAAATAAGTAAATAGCTGTTTTTCATATTCTTGTCGAATGAATTTTTTTTAGCTACATTTACACGGATGAACACGCAGGAGCAAGTGGTCAATGTTAAGTACAATACAGTGAGCCTAAATAAGCAAAATTAAGACACTCATATCATATCAAGACCTTTAAAAAAAAAAAATAAGTATATAGCTATTTTTCGTATTCTTGTCGAATGAATTTTTTGTAGCTACATTTACACCGATGAACACGCTGGAGCAATTGCCTAATGTTAGATACAGTACAATGAGCCAAAATAAGCAAAATTAAGACACCTATATCTTTTTAAAACCTTTAAAAAAAATAAAATAAGTAATTAGCTATTTTTCGTATTCTTGCCGTTTGAATTTTTTCAAGCTACATTTACACCGATGAACACGCAGGAGCAATTTCTCAATGTTAAGTACAATACAATGAGCCAAAATAAGCAAAATAAAGACACCTATATTTTTTTAAAACCTTTAAAAAAAATAAAATAAGTAAATAGCTATTTTTCTTATTCTTGTCGAATGAATTTTTTTTAGCTACATTTACACCGATGAACACGCAGGAACAATTGCTCAATGTTAAGTACAATACAATGAGCCAAAATAAGCCAAATTAAGACACCCGTGTCATATCAAGACCTTTAAAAAAATAAAATAAGTATATAGCTATTTTTCGTATTCTTGTCGAATGAATTTTTTGTAGCTACATTTACACCGATGTACAAGCAGGAGCAAGTGGTCAATGTTAAGTACAATACAATGAGCCTAAATAAGCAAAATTAAGACACCTATATCTTTTAAAGACCTTTAAAAAAAATAAAATAAGTAAATAGCTATTTTTCTTATTCTTGTCGAATGAATTTTTTTTAGCTACATTTACACCGATGAACACGCAGGAGCAATTGCTCAATGTCAAGTACAATACAATGAGCCAAAATAAGCAAAATTAAGACACCTATATCTTTTTAAAACCGTTAAAAAAATAAAATAAGTAAATAGCTATTTTTCTTATTCTTGTCGAATGAATTTTTTTTAGCCACATTTACACCGATGAACACGCAGGAGCAATTGCGCAATGTTAAATACAATACAATGAATCTATATAAGCCAAATTAAGACACCCGTGTCATATCAAGACCTTTAAAAAAAATTAAATAAGTATATAGCTATTTTTCGTATTCTTGTCGAATGAATTTTTTGTAGCTACATTTACACCGATGAACACGCAGGAGCAAGTGGCCAATGTTAAGTATAATACAATGAGCCTAAATAAGCAAAATTAAGACACCTATATCTTTTTAAGACCTTTAAAGAAAATAAAATAAGTAAATAGCTATTTTTCTTATTCTTGTCGAATGAATTTTTTATAGCTACATTTACACCGGCGAACACGCAGGAGCAAGTGGCCAATGTTAAGTAAAATACAATGAGCCTAAATAAGCAAAATTAAGACACCTATATCTTTTTAAGACCTTTAAAAAAATAAAATAAGTAAATAGCTATTTTTCTGATTCCTGTCGAATGAATTTTTTTAGCTACATTTACACCGATGAACACGTTGAAGCAACAGCTTAATGTTAAGTACAATGAATTGAGCCAAAATAAGCCAAATTAAGACACCCATATCATTTCAAGACCTTTAAAAAAAAAAATAAGTAAATAGCTATTTTTCTTATTCTTATCGAATGAATTTTTTTTAGCTACATTTACACCGATGAACATGCAGGAGCAATTGCTCAATGTTAGTGCAATACAATGAGGCAAAATAAGCAAAATTAAGACACCCATATCATTTCAAGACCTTTAAAAAAAATAAAATAAGGAAATATCTATTTTTCTTATTCTTGTCGAATGAATTTTTTTTAGCTACATTTACACCTGTTAACTCGCAAGAGCAATTGCTCAATCTTAAGCACAATACGGTGAGCCAAAATAAGCAAAATAAAGACTCCCATATCATATCAAGACCTTTAAAAAAAATAAAATAAGTAAATAGCTATTTTTCTGATTCCTGTCGAATGAATTTTTTTTAGCTACATTTACACCTTTGAACACGCAAAAGCAACTGTTCAATGTTACGAACAATACAATGAGCCAAAATAAGCAAAATTAAGACACCCATATCATTTCAAGACCTTTAAAAAAAAAAAAAAAAGTAAATAGCTATTTTTCTTATTCATGTCAAATGAATTTTTTTTAGCTACTATTACACCGAAGAACACGCAGGAGCAATTGCTTAATGTTAGGTACAATATAGTAAGCCGAAATAAGCAAAATTATGACACCCATATCATATTAAAACCTTTAAAAAAAATAAAATAAGTATATAGCTATTTTTCGTATTCTTGGCGAATGAATTTTTTTCAGCTACATTTACACGGATGAACATGCAGGAGCAATAGTTAAATGTTAAGTACAATACAATGAGCCAAAATAAGAAAAATTAAGACACCCGTGTTATATCAAGACCTTAAAAAAAATAAAATAAGTTTTTTTTTTTTTTTTTTTTTTTTTTTTTTTTTTCTATTTATTTTTTTTTTTTTTTTTTTTCTATTTATTTAATGTTTTTGTTTTTGTCAGGATGTCTGAAGTCTTGCAAGACCAATGGGTCTGTCTGCAAGTTCTTCACTATATGTACTTGTACCTTTTTGAGACGTCTGTAGGCCATGTCTAGTATTCTGTTATTTTAATTTTAATTAAAACTTTATTCGATTTTACTATGGAGCCATGACTTTACTTGTTGTTTTATTTCCCTGTATTTTTTCAGATCTTTTATTGTATTTGGTATATCATTGAAAATGTGAGGTATCATGTATTTTAATGTCTGTCTTCCGTAGTTGTTCGTTATGGTGGGTGTGAGCAGTCTTGATTCGGTTATAGATCTTGTTTCTATGTCATGTGTTACTGGTTGTTTGTATTCTGTTTTATAAAAGTACTTAATGATGGTAATGTATTTGAAAAGAGCCGTCACTGTTAGTACGTTATATTTATTGAATAGGTCTTTTTTGCTCAATTTGTTATATTTATTTGTTTTATCTGAGTTTTTTATAATCTTCAGTATTCTATATTGTATATTTTCAATGTTCTGTATTTGTGATGGTGTTGTGTTTCCATATGCTTGTATTCCATATCGTATAAGAGATTCTACTAGTGCTTTATAAATCACTATCATTGTATCATAGTTTAAATAAAATTGGATATGGTAAAAAGCGTATAAACATGATCTGAGTCGTTTATTTACATTATTGATATGTATGTCAAATTTGAATCTGTAGTCAATTGTTATTCCCAGGTATCTGTATTCATCTACTGTTTCAAGTATTTCTGTGCATTCGCATTCATATGTTTATCTTAAGCACAATACGGTGAGCCAAAATAAGCAAAATAAAGACTCCCATATCATATCAAGACCTTTAAAAAAAATAAAATAAGTAAATAGCTATTTTTCTTATTCTTGTCGAATGAATTTTTTTTAGCTACATTTACACCGATGAACACGCAGGAACAATTGCTCAATGTTAAGTACAATACAATGAGCCAAAATAAGCCAAATTAAGACACCCGTGTCATATCAAGACCTTTAAAAAAATAAAATAAGTATATAGCTATTTTTCGTATTCTTGTCGAATGAATTTTTTGTAGCTACATTTACACCGATGTACAAGCAGGAGCAAGTGGTCAATGTTAAGTACAATACAATGAGCCTAAATAAGCAAAATTAAGACACCTATATCTTTTAAAGACCTTTAAAAAAAATAAAATAAGTAAATAGCTATTTTTCTTATTCTTGTCGAATGAATTTTTTTTAGCTACATTTACACCGATGAACACGCAGGAGCAATTGCTCAATGTCAAGTACAATACAATGAGCCAAAATAAGCAAAATTAAGACACCTATATCTTTTTAAAACCTTTAAAAAAATAAAATAAGTAAATAGCTATTTTTCTTATTCTTGTCGAATGAATTTTTTTTAGCCACATTTACACCGATGAACACGCAGGAGCAATTGCGCGATGTTAAATACAATACAATGAATCTATATAAGCCAAATTAAGACACCCGTGTCATATCAAGACCTTTAAAAAAAATTAAATAAGTATATAGCTATTTTTCGTATTCTTGTCGAATGAATTTTTTGTAGCTACATTTACACCGATGAACACGCAGGAGCAAGTGGCCAATGTTAAGTATAATACAATGAGCCTAAATAAGCAAAATTAAGACACCTATATCTTTTTAAGACCTTTAAAGAAAATAAAATAAGTAAATAGCTATTTTTCTTATTCTTGTCGAATGAATTTTTTATAGCTACATTTACACCGGCGAACACGCAGGAGCAAGTGGCCAATGTTAAGTATAATACAATGAGCCTAAATAAGCAAAATTAAGACACCTATATCTTTTAAAGACCTTTAAAAAAATAAAATAAGTAAATAGCTATTTTTCTGATTCCTGTCGAATGAATTTTTTTAGCTACATTTACACCGATGAACACGTTGAAGCAACAGCTTAATGTTAAGTACAATGAATTGAGCCAAAATAAGCCAAATTAAGACACCCATATCATTTCAAGACCTTTAAAAAAAAAAAATAAGTAAATAGCTATTTTTCTTATTCTTATCGAATGAATTTTTTTTAGCTACATTTACACCGATGAACATGCAGGAGCAATTGCTCAATGTTAGTGCAATACAATGAGGCAAAATAAGCAAAATTAAGACACCCATATCATTTCAAGACCTTTAAAAAAAATAAAATAAGGAAATATCTATTTTTCTTATTCTTGTCGAATGAATTTTTTTTAGCTACATTTACACCTGTTAACTCGCAAGAGCAATTGCTCAATCTTAAGCACAATACGGTGAGCCAAAATAAGCAAAATAAAGACTCCCATATCATATCAAGACCTTTAAAAAAAAATAAAATAAGTAAATAGCTATTTTTCTGATTCCTGTCGAATGAATTTTTTTTAGCTACATTTACACCTTTGAACACGCAAAAGCAACTGTTCAATGTTACGAACAATACAATGAGCCAAAATAAGCAAAATTAAGACACCCATATCATTTCAAGACCTTTAAAAAAAAAAAAATAAGTAAATAGCTATTTTTCTTATTCATGTCAAATGAATTTTTTTTAGCTACTATTACACCGAAGAACACGCAGGAGCAATTGCTTAATGTTAGGTACAATATAGTAAGCCGAAATAAGCAAAATTATGACACCCATATCATATTAAAACCTTTAAAAAAAATAAAATAAGTATATAGCTATTTTTCGTATTCTTGGCGAATGAATTTTTTTCAGCTACATTTACACGGATGAACATGCAGGAGCAATAGTTAAATGTTAAGTACAATACAATGAGCCAAAATAAGAAAAATTAAGACACCCGTGTTATATCAAGACCTTAAAAAAATAAAATAAGTTTTTTTTTTTTTTTTTTTTTTTTTTTTTTTTTTTCTATTTATTTTTTTTTTTTTTTTTTTCTATTTATTTAATGTTTTTGTTTTTGTCAGGATGTCTGAAGTCTTGCAAGACCAATGGGTCTGTCTGCAAGTTCTTCACTATATGTACTTGTACCTTTTTGAGACGTCTGTAGGCCATGTCTAGTATTCTGTTATTTTAATTTTAATTAAAACTTTATTCGATTTTACTATGGAGCCATGACTTTACTTGTTGTTTTATTTCCCTGTATTTTTTCAGATCTTTTATTGTATTTGGTATATCATTGAAAATGTGAGGTATCATGTATTTTAATGTCTGTCTTCCGTAGTTGTTCGTTATGGTGGGTGTGAGCAGTCTTGATTCGGTTATAGATCTTGTTTCTATGTCATGTGTTACTGGTTGTTTGTATTCTGTTTTATAAAAGTACTTAATGATGGTAATGTATTTGAAAAGAGCCGTCACTGTTAGTACGTTATATTTATTGAATAGGTCTTTTTTGCTCAATTTGTTATATTTATTTGTTTTATCTGAGTTTTTTATAATCTTCAGTATTCTATATTGTATATTTTCAATGTTCTGTATTTGTGATGGTGTTGTGTTTCCATATGCTTGTATTCCATATCGTATAAGAGATTCTACTAGTGCTTTATAAATCACTATCATTGTATCATAGTTTAAATAAAATTGGATATGGTAAAAAGCGTATAAACATGATCTGAGTCGTTTATTTACATTATTGATATGTATGTCAAATTTGAATCTGTAGTCAATTGTTATTCCCAGGTATCTGTATTCATCTACTGTTTCAAGTATTTCTGTGCATTCGCATTCATATGTTTATCTTAAGCACAATACGGTGAGCCAAAATAAGCAAAATAAAGACTCCCATATCATATCAAGACCTTTAAAAAAAATAAAATAAGTAAATAGCTATTTTTCTTATTCTTGTCGAATGAATTTTTTTTAGCTACATTTACAACGATGAACACGCAGAAGCAATTCCTCAATGTTAATTACAATACAATGAGCCAAAATAAGCCAAATTAAGACACCCGTGTCATATCAAGACCTTTAAAAAAAATAAAATAAGTATATAGCTAATTTTCTTATTCTTGTCGAATGAATTTTTTTTAGCTACATTTACACCGATGAACACGCAGGAGCAATTGCTCAATGTTAAGTACAATACAATGAGCCAAAATAAGCAAAATTTAGACACCCTCATCATATCAAGACCTTTAAAAAAAATAATATAAGTAAATAGCTATTTTTTTTATTCTTGTCGAATGAATTTTTTTAGCAACATTTAAACCGATGAACACGCAGGAGCAATTGCTCAATGTCAAGTACAATACATTGAGCCAAAATAAGCAAAATTAAGACACCTATATCTTTTGAAGACCTTTAAAAAAATAAAATAAGTAAATAGCTATTTTTCTGATTCCTGTCGAATGAATTTTTTTTAGCTACATTTACACCTTTGAACACGCAAAAGCAACTGCTCAATGTTACGAACAATACAATGAGCCAAAATAAGCAAAATTAAGACACCCATATCATTTCAAGACCTTTAAAAAAAAAAAAATAAGTAAATAGCTATTTTTCTTATTCATGTCAAATGAATTTTTTTTAGCTACTATTACACCAAAGAACACGCAGGAGCAATTGCTTAATGTTAGGTACAATACAGTAAGCCGAAATAAGCAAAATTATGACACCCATATCATATTAAAACCTTTAAAAAAAATAAAATAAGTATATAGCTATTTTTCGTATTCTTGGCGAATGAATTTTTTTCAGCTACATTTACACGGATGAACATGCAGGAGCAATAGTTAAATGTTAAGTACAATATAATGAGCCAAAATAAGCAAAATTAAGACACCCGTGTTATATCAAGACCTTAAAAAAAATAAAATAAGTATATAGCTATTTTTCTGATTCCTGTCGAATGAATTTTTTTTAGCTCCATTTACACCGATGAACACGCAGGAGCAATTGGTCAATATTAAGTACAATACAGTGAGCCTAAATAACCAAAATTAAGACACCTATATCTTTTTAAGACCTTTAAAAAAAGAAAATAACGAAATAGCTATTTTTCTTATTCTTGTCGAATGAATTTTTTGTAGCTAAATTTACACCGACGAACACGCAGGAGCAATTGCTCAATGTTAGGTGCAATACAGTGAGCCAACATAAGCAAAATTAAGACACCCGTGTCATATCAAGACCTTTAAAAAAATAAAATAAGTATATAGCTATTTTTCGTATTCTTGTCGAATGAATTTTTTGTAGCTACATTTACACCGATGTACAAGCAGGAGCAAGTGGTCAATGTTAAGTACAATACAATGAGCCTAAATAAGCAAAATTAAGACACCTATATCTTTTAAAGACCTTTAAAAAAAATAAAATAAGTAAATAGCTATTTTTCTTATTCTTGTCGAATGAATTTTTTTTAGCTACATTTACACCGATGAACACGCAGGAGCAATTGCTCAATGTCAAGTACAATACAATGAGCCAAAATAAGCAAAATTAAGACACCTATATCTTTTTAAAACCTTTAAAAAAATAAAATAAGTAAATAGCTATTTTTCTTATTCTTGTCGAATGAATTTTTTTTAGCCACATTTACACCGATGAACACGCAGGAGCAATTGCGCGATGTTAAATACAATACAATGAATCTATATAAGCCAAATTAAGACACCCGTGTCATATCAAGACCTTTAAAAAAAATTAAATAAGTATATAGCTATTTTTCGTATTCTTGTCGAATGAATTTTTTGTAGCTACATTTACACCGATGAACACGCAGGAGCAAGTGGCCAATGTTAAGTATAATACAATGAGCCTAAATAAGCAAAATTAAGACACCTATATCTTTTTAAGACCTTTAAAGAAAATAAAATAAGTAAATAGCTATTTTTCTTATTCTTGTCGAATGAATTTTTTATAGCTACATTTACACCGGCGAACACGCAGGAGCAAGTGGCCAATGTTAAGTATAATACAATGAGCCTAAATAAGCAAAATTAAGACACCTATATCTTTTAAAGACCTTTAAAAAAATAAAATAAGTAAATAGCTATTTTTCTGATTCCTGTCGAATGAATTTTTTTAGCTACATTTACACCGATGAACACGTTGAAGCAACAGCTTAATGTTAAGTACAATGAATTGAGCCAAAATAAGCCAAATTAAGACACCCATATCATTTCAAGACCTTTAAAAAAAAAAAATAAGTAAATAGCTATTTTTCTTATTCTTATCGAATGAATTTTTTTTAGCTACATTTACACCGATGAACATGCAGGAGCAATTGCTCAATGTTAGTGCAATACAATGAGGCAAAATAAGCAAAATTAAGACACCCATATCATTTCAAGACCTTTAAAAAAAATAAAATAAGGAAATATCTATTTTTCTTATTCTTGTCGAATGAATTTTTTTTAGCTACATTTACACCTGTTAACTCGCAAGAGCAATTGCTCAATCTTAAGCACAATACGGTGAGCCAAAATAAGCAAAATAAAGACTCCCATATCATATCAAGACCTTTAAAAAAAATAAAATAAGTAAATAGCTATTTTTCTGATTCCTGTCGAATGAATTTTTTTTAGCTACATTTACACCTTTGAACACGCAAAAGCAACTGTTCAATGTTACGAACAATACAATGAGCCAAAATAAGCAAAATTAAGACACCCATATCATTTCAAGACCTTTAAAAAAAAAAAAATAAGTAAATAGCTATTTTTCTTATTCATGTCAAATGAATTTTTTTTAGCTACTATTACACCGAAGAACACGCAGGAGCAATTGCTTAATGTTAGGTACAATATAGTAAGCCGAAATAAGCAAAATTATGACACCCATATCATATTAAAACCTTTAAAAAAAATAAAATAAGTATATAGCTATTTTTCGTATTCTTGGCGAATGAATTTTTTTCAGCTACATTTACACGGATGAACATGCAGGAGCAATAGTTAAATGTTAAGTACAATACAATGAGCCAAAATAAGAAAAATTAAGACACCCGTGTTATATCAAGACCTTAAAAAAATAAAATAAGTTTTTTTTTTTTTTTTTTTTTTTTTTTTTTTTTTTCTATTTATTTTTTTTTTTTTTTTTTTTCTATTTATTTAATGTTTTTGTTTTTGTCAGGATGTCTGAAGTCTTGCAAGACCAATGGGTCTGTCTGCAAGTTCTTCACTATATGTACTTGTACCTTTTTGAGACGTCTGTAGGCCATGTCTAGTATTCTGTTATTTTAATTTTAATTAAAACTTTATTCGATTTTACTATGGAGCCATGACTTTACTTGTTGTTTTATTTCCCTGTATTTTTTCAGATCTTTTATTGTATTTGGTATATCATTGAAAATGTGAGGTATCATGTATTTTAATGTCTGTCTTCCGTAGTTGTTCGTTATGGTGGGTGTGAGCAGTCTTGATTCGGTTATAGATCTTGTTTCTATGTCATGTGTTACTGGTTGTTTGTATTCTGTTTTATAAAAGTACTTAATGATGGTAATGTATTTGAAAAGAGCCGTCACTGTTAGTACGTTATATTTATTGAATAGGTCTTTTTTGCTCAATTTGTTATATTTATTTGTTTTATCTGAGTTTTTTATAATCTTCAGTATTCTATATTGTATATTTTCAATGTTCTGTATTTGTGATGGTGTTGTGTTTCCATATGCTTGTATTCCATATCGTATAAGAGATTCTACTAGTGCTTTATAAATCACTATCATTGTATCATAGTTTAAATAAAATTGGATATGGTAAAAAGCGTATAAACATGATCTGAGTCGTTTATTTACATTATTGATATGTATGTCAAATTTGAATCTGTAGTCAATTGTTATTCCCAGGTATCTGTATTCATCTACTGTTTCAAGTATTTCTGTGCATTCGCATTCATATGTTTATCTTAAGCACAATACGGTGAGCCAAAATAAGCAAAATAAAGACTCCCATATCATATCAAGACCTTTAAAAAAAATAAAATAAGTAAATAGCTATTTTTCTTATTCTTGTCGAATGAATTTTTTTTAGCTACATTTACAACGATGAACACGCAGAAGCAATTCCTCAATGTTAATTACAATACAATGAGCCAAAATAAGCCAAATTAAGACACCCGTGTCATATCAAGACCTTTAAAAAAAATAAAATAAGTATATAGCTAATTTTCTTATTCTTGTCGAATGAATTTTTTTTAGCTACATTTACACCGATGAACACGCAGGAGCAATTGCTCAATGTTAAGTACAATACAATGAGCCAAAATAAGCAAAATTTAGACACCCTCATCATATCAAGACCTTTAAAAAAAATAATATAAGTAAATAGCTATTTTTTTTATTCTTGTCGAATGAATTTTTTTAGCAACATTTAAACCGATGAACACGCAGGAGCAATTGCTCAATGTCAAGTACAATACATTGAGCCAAAATAAGCAAAATTAAGACACCTATATCTTTTGAAGACCTTTAAAAAAATAAAATAAGTAAATAGCTATTTTTCTGATTCCTGTCGAATGAATTTTTTTTAGCTACATTTACACCTTTGAACACGCAAAAGCAACTGCTCAATGTTACGAACAATACAATGAGCCAAAATAAGCAAAATTAAGACACCCATATCATTTCAAGACCTTTAAAAAAAAAAAAATAAGTAAATAGCTATTTTTCTTATTCATGTCAAATGAATTTTTTTTAGCTACTATTACACCAAAGAACACGCAGGAGCAATTGCTTAATGTTAGGTACAATACAGTAAGCCGAAATAAGCAAAATTATGACACCCATATCATATTAAAACCTTTAAAAAAAATAAAATAAGTATATAGCTATTTTTCGTATTCTTGGCGAATGAATTTTTTTCAGCTACATTTACACGGATGAACATGCAGGAGCAATAGTTAAATGTTAAGTACAATATAATGAGCCAAAATAAGCAAAATTAAGACACCCGTGTTATATCAAGACCTTAAAAAAAATAAAATAAGTATATAGCTATTTTTCTGATTCCTGTCGAATGAATTTTTTTTAGCTCCATTTACACCGATGAACACGCAGGAGCAATTGGTCAATATTAAGTACAATACAGTGAGCCTAAATAACCAAAATTAAGACACCTATATCTTTTTAAGACCTTTAAAAAAAGAAAATAACGAAATAGCTATTTTTCTTATTCTTGTCGAATGAATTTTTTGTAGCTAAATTTACACCGACGAACACGCAGGAGCAATTGCTCAATGTTAGGTGCAATACAGTGAGCCAACATAAGCAAAATTAAGACACCTATATCTTTTTAAGACCTTTAAAAAAAAAATAACTAAATTGCTATTTTTCTTATTCTTGTCTTGTGAATTTTTAGTAGCTACATTTACACCGATGAACACGCAGGAGCATTTGCCCAATGTTAGGTACAATACAATGAGCCAAAATAAGTAAAATTAGGACACCTATATCTTTTAAAGACCTTTAAAAAAATAAAATAAGTAAATAGCTATTTTTCTGATTCCTGTCGAATGAATTTTTTTTAGCTACATTTACAACGATGAACTCGCAGGAGCAATTGCTCGATCTTAAGCATAATACGGTGAGCCAAAATAAGCAAAATAAAGACTCCCATATCATATCAAGACCTTTAAAAAAAATAAAATAAGTAAATAGCTATTTTTTTTATTCTTGTCGAATGAATTTTTTTTAGCTACATTTACACCTATGAACTCGCAGGAGCAATTGCTCGATCTTAAGTACAATACGGTGAGCCAAAATAAGCAAAAAAAAGACTCCCATATCATATCAAGACCTTTAAAAAAAATAAAATAAGTAAATAGCTATTTTTCTGATTCCTGTCGAATGAATTTTTTTTAGCTACATTTACAACGATGAACACGCAGGAGCAAGTGGCCAATGTTAAGTATAATACAATGAGCCTAAACAAGCAAAATTAAGACACCTATATCTTTTTAAGACCTTTAAAGAAAATAAAATGAGTAAATAGTTATTTTTCTTATTCTTGTCGAATGAATTTTTTATAGCTACATTTACACAGGCGAACACGCAGGAGCAAGTGGCCAATGTTAAGTACAATACAATGAGCCAAAATAAGCAAAATTAAGACACCTATATCTTTTTAAAACCTTTAAAAAAATAAAATAAGTAAATAGCTATTTTTCTTATTCTTGTCGAATGAATTTTTTTTAGCTACATTTACACCGACGAACACGCGGGAGCAATTGCTCAATGTTAATTACAATACAGTCAATCTATATAAGCCAAATTAAGACACCCGTGTCATATCAAGACCTTTAAAAAAAATAAAATAAGTATATAGCTATTTATCGTATTGTTGTCGAATGAATTTTTTGTAGCTACATTTACACCGATGAACACGCAGGAGCAATTGCGCAATGTTAAATACAATACATTGAATCTATATAAGCCAAATTAAGACACCCGTGTCATATCAAGACCTTTAAAAAAAATTAAATAAGTATATAGCTATTTTTCGTATTCTTGTCGAATGAATTTTTTTTAGCTACATTTACACCGATGAACAATCAGGAGCAATAGCTCAATGTTAAGTTCAATACAATGGGCCAAAATAAGCAAAATTAAGACACCTTTATCATATCAAGACCTTTAAAAAAAATAAAATAAGTAAATAGCTATTTTTTTTATTCTTGTCGAATGAATTTTTTTTAGCAACATTTCAAACCGATGAACACGCAGGAGCAATTGCTCAATGTTACTACAATACAATGAGCCAAAATAAGCCTAATTAAGACACCCGTGTCATATCAAGACCTTTAAAAAAAATAAAATAAGTATATAGCTATTTTTCGTATTCTTGTCGAATGAATTTTTTTAGCATTATTTAAACCGATGAACACGCAGGAGCAATTGCTCAATGTTAAGTACAATACAATGAGCCACAATAAGCAAAATTAAGACACCCTTATGATATCGAGACCTTTAAAAAAAATAAAATAAGTAAATAGCTATTTTTTTTATTCTTGTCGAATGAATTTTTTTTAGCCACATTTACACCGATGAACACGCAGAAGCAATTGCTCAATGTTAATTACAATACAGTGAATCTATATAAGCCAAATTAAGACACCCGTGTCATATCAAGACCTTTAAAAAAAATAAAATAAGTATATAGCTATTTATCGTATTGTTGTCGAATGAATTTTTTGTAGCTACATTTACACCGATGAACACGCAGGAGCAATTGCGCAATGTTAAATACAATACAATGAATCTATCTAAGCCAAATTAAGACACCCGTGTCATATCAAGACCTTTAAAAAAAATTAAATAAGTATATAGCTATTTTTCGTATTCTTGTCGAATGAATTTTTTGTAGCTACATTTACACCGATGAACACGCAGGAGCAAGTGGCCAATGTTAAGTATAATACAATGAGCCTAAATAAGCAAAATTAAGACACCTATATCTTTTTAAGACCTTTAAAGAAAATAAAATAAGTAAATAGCTATTTTTCTTATTCTTGTCTAATGAATTTTTTATAGCTACATTTACACCGGCGAACACGCAGGAGCAAGTGGCCAATGTTAAGTACAATACAATGAGCCAAAATAAGCAAAATTAAGACACCTATATCTTTTTAAAACCTTTAAAAAAATAAAATAAGTAAATAGCTATTTTTCTTATTCTTGTCGAATGAATTTTTTTTAGCCACATTTACACCGATGAACACGCAGAAGCAATTGCTCAATGTTAATTACAATACAATGAATCTATATAGGCCAAATTAAGACACCCGTGTCATATCAAGACCTTTAAAAAAAATAAAATAAGTATATAGCTATTTATCGTATTGTTGTCGAATGAATTTTTTGTAGCTACATTTACACCGATGAACACGCAGGAGCAATTGGCCAATATTAAGTACAATACAATGAGCCTAAATAAGCAAAATTAAGACACCTATATCTTTTTAAGACCTTTAAAAAAAATAAAATAAGTAAATAGCTTTTTTTCTTATTCCTGTCGAATGAATTTTTTTTAGCCACATTTACACCGATGAACACGCAGAAGCAATTGCTCAATGTTAATTACAATACAGTCAATCTATATAAGCCAAATTAAGACACCCGTGTCATATCAAGACCTTTAAAAAAAATAAAATAAGTATATAGCTATTTATCGTATTGTTGTCGAATGAATTTTTTGTAGCTACATTTACACCGATGAACACGCAGGAGCAATTGCGCAATGTTAAATACAATACATTGAATCTATATAAGCCAAATTAAGACACCCGTGTCATATCAAGACCTTTAAAAAAAATTAAATAAGTATATAGCTATTTTTCGTATTCTTGTCGAATGAATTTTTTTTAGCTACATTTACACCGATGAACAATCAGGAGCAATAGCTCAATGTTAAGTTCAATACAATGAGCCAAAATAAGCAAAATTAAGACACCTTTATCATATCAAGACCTTTAAAAAAAATAAAATAAGTAAATAGCTATTTTTTTTATTCTTGTCGAATGAATTTTTTTTAGCAACATTTCAAACCGATGAACACGCAGGAGCAATTGCTCAATGTTACTACAATACAATGAGCCAAAATAAGCCTAATTAAGACACCCGTGTCATATCAAGACCTTTAAAAAAAATAAAATAGGTATATAGCTATTTTTCGTATTCTTGTCGAATGAATTTTTTTAGCATTATTTAAACCGATGAACACGCAGGAGCAATTGCTCAATGTTAAGTACAATACAATGAGCCACAATAAGCAAAATTAAGACACCCTTATGATATCGAGACCTTTAAAAAAAATAAAATAAGTAAATAGCTATTTTTTTTATTCTTGTCGAATGAATTTTTTTTAGCCACATTTACACCGATGAACACGCAGAAGCAATTGCTCAATGTTAATTACAATACAGTGAATCTATATAAGCCAAATTAAGACACCCGTGTCATATCAAGACCTTTAAAAAAAATAAAATAAGTATATAGCTATTTATCGTATTGTTGTCGAATGAATTTTTTGTAGCTACATTTACACCGATGAACACGCAGGAGCAATTGCGCAATGTTAAATACAATACAATGAATCTATCTAAGCCAAATTAAGACACCCGTGTCATATCAAGACCTTTAAAAAAAATTAAATAAGTATATAGCTATTTTTCGTATTCTTGTCGAATGAATTTTTTGTAGCTACATTTACACCGATGAACACGCAGGAGCAAGTGGCCAATGTTAAGTATAATACAATGAGCCTAAATAAGCAAAATTAAGACACCTATATCTTTTTAAGACCTTTAAAGAAAATAAAATAAGTATATAGCTATTTTTCTTATTCTTGTCTAATGAATTTTTTATAGCTACATTTACACCGGCGAACACGCAGGAGCAAGTGGCCAATGTTAAGTACAATACAATGAGCCAAAATAAGCAAAATTAAGACACCTATATCTTTTTAAAACCTTTAAAAAAATAAAATAAGTAAATAGCTATTTTTCTTATTCTTGTCGAATGAATTTTTTTTAGCCACATTTACACCGATGAACACGCAGAAGCAATTGCTCAATGTTAATTACAATACAATGAATCTATATAGGCCAAATTAAGACACCCGTGTCATATCAAGACCTTTAAAAAAAATAAAATAAGTATATAGCTATTTATCGTATTGTTGTCGAATGAATTTTTTGTAGCTACATTTACACCGATGAACACGCAGGAGCAATTGGCCAATATTAAGTACAATACAATGAGCCTAAATAAGCAAAATTAAGACACCTATATCTTTTTAAGACCTTTAAAAAAAATAAAATAAGTAAATAGCTTTTTTTCTTATTCTTGTCGAATGAATTTTTTTTAGCTACATTTACACCGATGAACACGCAGGAGCAATTGCTCAATGTTAAGTACAATACATTGAGCCAAAATAAGCAAAATAAAGACACCTATTTCTTTTTAAGACCTTTAAAAAAAATAAAATAAGTAAATAGCTATTTTTCTTATTCTTGTCGAATGAATTTTTTTCAGCTACATTTACACCGATGAACAATCAGGAGCAATTGCTCAATGTTAAGTTCAATACAATGAGCCAAAATAAGCAAAATTAAGACACCTTTATCATATCAAGACCTTTAAAAAAAATAAAATAAGTAAATAGCTATTTTTTTTATTCTTGTCGAATGAATTTTTTTTAGCAACATTTCAAACCGATGAACACGCAGGAGCAATTGCTCAATGTTACTACAATACAATGAGCCAAAATAAGCCTAATTAAGACACCCGTGTCATATCAAGACCTTTAAAAAAAATAAAATAAGTATATAGCTATTTTTCGTATTCTTGTCGAATGAATTTTTTTAGCATTATTTAAACCGATGAACACGCAGGAGCAATTGCTCAATGTTAAGTACAATACAATGAGCCACAATAAGCAAAATTAAGACACCCTTATGATATCGAGACCTTTAAAAAAAATAAAATAAGTAAATAGCTATTTTTTTTATTCTTGTCGAATGAATTTTTTTAGCATTATTTAAACCGATGTACACGCAGGAGCAATTGCTCAATGTTAAGTACAATACAATGAGCCACAATAAGCAAAATTAAGACACCCTTATGATATCGAGACCTTTAAAAAAAATAAAATAAGTAAATAGCTATTTTTTTTATTCTTGTCGAATGAATTTTTTTTAGCCACATTTACACCGATGAACACGCAGAAGCAATTGCTCAATGTTAATTACAATACAGTGAATCTATATAAGCCAAATTAAGACACCCGTGTCATATCAAGACCTTTAAAAAAAATAAAATAAGTATATAGCTATTTATCGTATTGTTGTCGAATGAATTTTTTGTAGCTACATTTACACCGATGAACACGCAGGAGCAATTGCGCAATGTTAAATACAATACAATGAATCTATATAAGCCAAATTAAGACACCCGTGTCATATCAAGACCTTTAAAAAAAATTAAATAAGTATATAGCTATTTTTCGTATTCTTGTCGAATGAATTTTTTGTAGCTACATTTACACCGATGAACACGCAGGAGCAAGTGGCCAATGTTAAGTATAATACAATGAGCCTAAATAAGCAAAATTAAGACACCTATATCTTTTTAAGACCTTTAAAGAAAATAAAATAAGTAAATAGCTATTTTTCTTATTCTTGTCTAATGAATTTTTTATAGCTACATTTACACCGGCGAACACGCAGGAGCAAGTGGCCAATGTTAAGTACAACACAATGAGCCAAAATAAGCAAAATTAAGACACCTATATCTTTTTAAAACCTTTAAAAAAATAAAATAAGTAAATAGCTATTTTTCTTATTCTTGTCGAATGAATTTTTTTTAGCCACATTTACACCGATGAACACGCAGAAGCAATTGCTCAATGTTAATTACAATACAATGAATCTATATAGGCCAAATTAAGACACCCGTGTCATATCAAGACCTTTAAAAAAAATAAAATAAGTATATAGCTATTTATCGTATTGTTGTCGAATGAATTTTTTGTAGCTACATTTACACCGATGAACACGCAGGAGCAATTGGCCAATATTAAGTACAATACAATGAGCCTAAATAAGCAAAATTAAGACACCTATATCTTTTTAAGACCTTTAAAAAAAATAAAATAAGTAAATAGCTTTTTTTCTTATTCTTGTCGAATGAATTTTTTTTAGCTACATTAACACCTGTTAACTCGCAAGAGCAATTGCTCAATCTTAAGCACAATACGGTGAGCCAAAATAAGCAAAATAAAGACTCCCATATCATATCAAGACCTTTAAAAAAAATAAAATAAGTAAATAGCTATTTTTCTGATTCCTGTCGAATGAATTTTTTGTAGCTACATTTACAACGATGAACACGCAGGAGCAAGTGGCCAATGTTAGGTATAATACAATGAGCCTAAATAAGCAAAATTAAGACACCTATATCTTTTTAAGACCTTTAAAGAAAATAAAATAAGTAAATAGCTATTTTTCTTATTCTTATCGAATGAATTTTTTTTAGCTACATTTACACCGATGAACACGCAGGAACAATTGTTCAATGTTGAGTACAATACAATGAGCCAAAATAAGCAAAATTAAGACACCTATATCCTTTTAAAACCTTTAAAAAAATAAAATAAGTAAATAGCTATTTTTCTTATTCTTGTCGAATGAATTTTTTTTAGCTACATTTACAACGATGAACACGCAGAAGCAATTCCTCAATGTTAACTACAATACAATGAGCCAAAATAAGCCAAATTAAGACACCCGTGTCATATCAAGACCTTTAAAAAAAATAAAATAAGTATATAGCTAATTTTCTTATTCTTGTCGAATGAATTTTTTTTAGCTACATTTACACCGATGAACACGCAGGAGCAATTGCTCAATGTTAAGTACAATACAATGAGCCAAAATAAGCAAAATTTAGACACCCTCATCATATCAAGACCTTTAAAAAAAATAATATAAGTAAATAGCTATTTTTTTTATTCTTGTCGAATGAATTTTTTTAGCAACATTTAAACCGATGAACACGCAGGAGCAATTGCTCAATGTCAAGTACAATACATTGAGCCAAAATAAGCAAAATTAAGACACCTATTTCTTTTTAAAACCTTTAAAGAAATAAAATAAGTAAATAGCTATTTTTCTTATTCTTGTCGAATGAATTTTTTTTAGCTACATTTACACCTATGAACTCGCAGGAGCAATTGCTCGATCTTAAGCACAATACGGTGAGCCAAAATAAGCAAAATAAAGACTCCCGTATCATATCAAGACCTTTAAAAAAAATAAAATAAGTAAATAGCTATTTTTCTGATTCCTGTCGAATGAATTTTTGTTAGCTACATTTACACGGATGAACACGCAGGAGCATTTTCTCAATGTTAGGTACAATACAATGAGCCAACATAAGCAAAATTAAGACACCTATATCTTATTAAGACCTTAAAAAAAAGAAAATAACTAAATAGCTATTTTTCTTATTCTTGTCGAATGAATTTTTAGTAGCTACATTTACACGGATGAACACGCAGGAGCATTTGCTCAATGTTAGGTACATTACAATAAGCCAAAATTAGCAAAATTAGGACACCTATATCTTTTAAAGACCTTTAAAAAAATAAAATAAGTAAATAGCTATTTTTCTGATTCCTGTCGAATGAATTTTTTTAGCTACATTTACACCGATGAACACGTTGAAGCAACAGCTTAATGTTAAGTACAATGAATTGAGCCAAAATAAGCCAAATTAAGACACCCATATCATTTCAAGACCTTTAAAAAAAAAAATAAGTAAATAGCTATTTTTCTTATTCTTATCGAATGAATTTTTTTTAGCTACATTTACACCTTTGAACACGCAAAAGCAACTGCTCAATGTTACGAACAATACAATGAGCCAAAATAAGCAAAATTAAGACACCCATATCATTTCAAGACCTTTAAAAAAAAAAAAATAAGTAAATAGCTATTTTTCTTATTCATGTCAAATGAATTTTTTTTAGCTACTATTACACCAAAGAACACGCAGGAGCAATTGCTTAATGTTAGGTACAATACAGTAAGCCGAAATAAGCAAAATTATGACACCCATATCATATTAAAACCTTTAAAAAAAATAAAATAAGTATATAGCTATTTTTCGTATTCTTGGCGAATGAATTTTTTTCAGCTACATTTACACGGATGAACATGCAGGAGCAATAGTTAAATGTTAAGTACAATATAATGAGCCAAAATAAGCAAAATTAAGACACCCGTGTTATATCAAGACCTTAAAAAAAATAAAATAAGTATATAGCTATTTTTCTGATTCCTGTCGAATGAATTTTTTTTAGCTCCATTTACACCGATGAACACGCAGGAGCAATTGGTCAATATTAAGTACAATACAGTGAGCCTAAATAACCAAAATTAAGACACCTATATCTTTTTAAGACCTTTAAAAAAAGAAAATAACGAAATAGCTATTTTTCTTATTCTTGTCGAATGAATTTTTTGTAGCTAAATTTACACCGACGAACACGCAGGAGCAATTGCTCAATGTTAGGTGCAATACAGTGAGCCAACATAAGCAAAATTAAGACACCTATATCTTTTTAAGACCTTTAAAAAAAAAATAACTAAATTGCTATTTTTCTTATTCTTGTCTTGTGAATTTTTAGTAGCTACATTTACACCGATGAACACGCAGGAGCATTTGCCCAATGTTAGGTACAATACAATGAGCCAAAATAAGTAAAATTAGGACACCTATATCTTTTAAAGACCTTTAAAAAAATAAAATAAGTAAATAGCTATTTTTCTGATTCCTGTCGAATGAATTTTTTTTAGCTACATTTACAACGATGAACTCGCAGGAGCAATTGCTCGATCTTAAGCATAATACGGTGAGCCAAAATAAGCAAAATAAAGACTCCCATATCATATCAAGACCTTTAAAAAAAATAAACTAAGTAAATAGCTATTTTTCTTATTCTTGTCGAATGAATTTTTTTTAGCTACATTTACACCTATGAACTCGCAGGAGCAATTGCTCGATCTTAAGTACAATACGGTGAGCCAAAATAAGCAAAAAAAAGACTCCCATATCATATCAAGACCTTTAAAAAAAATAAAATAAGTAAATAGCTATTTTTCTGATTCCTGTCGAATGATTTTTTTTTAGCTACATTTACAACGATGAACACGCAGGAGCAAGTGGCCAATGTTAAGTATAATACAATGAGCCTAAACAAGCAAAATTAAGACACCTATATCTTTTTAAGACCTTTAAAGAAAATAAAATGAGTAAATAGTTATTTTTCTTATTCTTGTCGAATGAATTTTTTATAGCTACATTTACACAGGCGAACACGCAGGAGCAAGTGGCCAATGTTAAGTACAATACAATGAGCCAAAATAAGCAAAATTAAGACACCTATATCTTTTTAAAACCTTTAAAAAAATAAAATAAGTAAATAGCTATTTTTCTTATTCTTGTCGAATGAATTTTTTTTAGCTACATTTACACCGACGAACACGCGGGAGCAATTGCTCAATGTTAATTACAATACAGTCAATCTATATAAGCCAAATTAAGACACCCGTGTCATATCAAGACCTTTAAAAAAAATAAAATAAGTATATAGCTATTTATCGTATTGTTGTCGAATGAATTTTTTGTAGCTACATTTACACCGATGAACACGCAGGAGCAATTGCGCAATGTTAAATACAATACATTGAATCTATATAAGCCAAATTAAGACACCCGTGTCATATCAAGACCTTTAAAAAAAATTAAATAAGTATATAGCTATTTTTCGTATTCTTGTCGAATGAATTTTTTGTAGCTACATTTACACGGATGAACATGCAGGAGCAATAGTTAAATGTTAAGTACAATATAATGAGCCAAAATAAGCAAAATTAAGACACCCGTGTTATATCAAGACCTTAAAAAAAATAAAATAAGTATATAGCTATTTTTCTGATTCCTGTCGAATGAATTTTTTTTAGCTCCATTTACACCGATGAACACGCAGGAGCAATTGGTCAATGTTAAGTACAATACAGTGAGCCTAAATAACCAAAATTAAGACACCTATATCTTTTTAAGACCTTTAAAAAAAGAAAATAACGAAATAGCTATTTTTCTTATTCTTGTCGAATGAATTTTTTGTAGCTAAATTTACACCGACGAACACGCAGGAGCAATTGCTCAATGTTAGGTGCAATACAGTGAGCCAACATAAGCAAAATTAAGACACCTATATCTTTTTAAGACCTTTAAAAAAAAAATAACTAAATTGCTATTTTTCTTATTCTTGTCTTGTGAATTTTTAGTAGCTACATTTACACCGATGAACACGCAGGAGCATTTGCCCAATGTTAGGTACAATACAATGAGCCAAAATAAGTAAAATTAGGACACCTATATCTTTTAAAGACCTTTAAAAAAATAAAATAAGTAAATAGCTATTTTTCTGATTCCTGTCGAATGAATTTTTTTTAGCTACATTTACAACGATGAACTCGCAGGAGCAATTGCTCGATCTTAAGCATAATACGGTGAGCCAAAATAAGCAAAATAAAGACTCCCATATCATATCAAGACCTTTAAAAAAAATAAAATAAGTAAATAGCTATTTTTCTTATTCTTGTCGAATGAATTTTTTTTAGCTACATTTACACCTATGAACTCGCAGGAGCAATTGCTCGATCTTAAGTACAATACGGTGAGCCAAAATAAGCAAAAAAAAGACTCCCATATCATATCAAGACCTTTAAAAAAAATAAAATAAGTAAATAGCTATTTTTCTGATTCCTGTCGAATGAATTTTTTTTAGCTACATTTACAACGATGAACACGCAGGAGCAAGTGGCCAATGTTAAGTATAATACAATGAGCCTAAACAAGCAAAATTAAGACACCTATATCTTTTTAAGACCTTTAAAGAAAATAAAATGAGTAAATAGTTATTTTTCTTATTCTTGTCGAATGAATTTTTTATAGCTACATTTACACAGGCGAACACGCAGGAGCAAGTGGCCAATGTTAAGTACAATACAATGAGCCAAAATAAGCAAAATTAAGACACCTATATCTTTTTAAAACCTTTAAAAAAATAAAATAAGTAAATAGCTATTTTTCTTATTCTTGTCGAATGAATTTTTTTTAGCTACATTTACACCGACGAACACGCGGGAGCAATTGCTCAATGTTAATTACAATACAGTCAATCTATATAAGCCAAATTAAGACACCCGTGTCATATCAAGACCTTTAAAAAAAATAAAATAAGTATATAGCTATTTATCGTATTGTTGTCGAATGAATTTTTTGTAGCTACATTTACACCGATGAACACGCAGGAGCAATTGCTCGATCTTAAGCATAATACGGTGAGCCAAAATAAGCAAAATAAAGACTCCCATATCATATCAAGACCTTTAAAAAAAATAAAATAAGTAAATAGCTATTTTTCTTATTCTTGTCGAATGAATTTTTTTTAGCTACATTTACACCTATGAACTCGCAGGAGCAATTGCTCGATCTTAAGTACAATACGGTGAGCCAAAATAAGCAAAAAAAAGACTCCCATATCATATCAAGACCTTTAAAAAAAATAAAATAAGTAAATAGCTATTTTTCTGATTCCTGTCGAATGATTTTTTTTTAGCTACATTTACAACGATGAACACGCAGGAGCAAGTGGCCAATGTTAAGTATAATACAATGAGCCTAAACAAGCAAAATTAAGACACCTATATCTTTTTAAGACCTTTAAAGAAAATAAAATGAGTAAATAGTTATTTTTCTTATTCTTGTCGAATGAATTTTTTATAGCTACATTTACACAGGCGAACACGCAGGAGCAAGTGGCCAATGTTAAGTACAATACAATGAGCCAAAATAAGCAAAATTAAGACACCTATATCTTTTTAAAACCTTTAAAAAAATAAAATAAGTAAATAGCTATTTTTCTTATTCTTGTCGAATGAATTTTTTTTAGCTACATTTACACCGACGAACACGCGGGAGCAATTGCTCAATGTTAATTACAATACAGTCAATCTATATAAGCCAAATTAAGACACCCGTGTCATATCAAGACCTTTAAAAAAAATAAAATAAGTATATAGCTATTTATCGTATTGTTGTCGAATGAATTTTTTGTAGCTACATTTACACCGATGAACACGCAGGAGCAATTGCGCAATGTTAAATACAATACATTGAATCTATATAAGCCAAATTAAGACACCCGTGTCATATCAAGACCTTTAAAAAAAATTAAATAAGTATATAGCTATTTTTCGTATTCTTGTCGAATGAATTTTTTGTAGCTACATTTACACGGATGAACATGCAGGAGCAATAGTTAAATGTTAAGTACAATATAATGAGCCAAAATAAGCAAAATTAAGACACCCGTGTTATATCAAGACCTTAAAAAAAATAAAATAAGTATATAGCTATTTTTCTGATTCCTGTCGAATGAATTTTTTTTAGCTCCATTTACACCGATGAACACGCAGGAGCAATTGGTCAATGTTAAGTACAATACAGTGAGCCTAAATAACCAAAATTAAGACACCTATATCTTTTTAAGACCTTTAAAAAAAGAAAATAACGAAATAGCTATTTTTCTTATTCTTGTCGAATGAATTTTTTGTAGCTAAATTTACACCGACGAACACGCAGGAGCAATTGCTCAATGTTAGGTGCAATACAGTGAGCCAACATAAGCAAAATTAAGACACCTATATCTTTTTAAGACCTTTAAAAAAAAAATAACTAAATTGCTATTTTTCTTATTCTTGTCTTGTGAATTTTTAGTAGCTACATTTACACCGATGAACACGCAGGAGCATTTGCCCAATGTTAGGTACAATACAATGAGCCAAAATAAGTAAAATTAGGACACCTATATCTTTTAAAGACCTTTAAAAAAATAAAATAAGTAAATAGCTATTTTTCTGATTCCTGTCGAATGAATTTTTTTTAGCTACATTTACAACGATGAACTCGCAGGAGCAATTGCTCGATCTTAAGCATAATACGGTGAGCCAAAATAAGCAAAATAAAGACTCCCATATCATATCAAGACCTTTAAAAAAAATAAAATAAGTAAATAGCTATTTTTCTTATTCTTGTCGAATGAATTTTTTTTAGCTACATTTACACCTATGAACTCGCAGGAGCAATTGCTCGATCTTAAGTACAATACGGTGAGCCAAAATAAGCAAAAAAAAGACTCCCATATCATATCAAGACCTTTAAAAAAAATAAAATAAGTAAATAGCTATTTTTCTGATTCCTGTCGAATGAATTTTTTTTAGCTACATTTACAACGATGAACACGCAGGAGCAAGTGGCCAATGTTAAGTATAATACAATGAGCCTAAACAAGCAAAATTAAGACACCTATATCTTTTTAAGACCTTTAAAGAAAATAAAATGAGTAAATAGTTATTTTTCTTATTCTTGTCGAATGAATTTTTTATAGCTACATTTACACAGGCGAACACGCAGGAGCAAGTGGCCAATGTTAAGTACAATACAATGAGCCAAAATAAGCAAAATTAAGACACCTATATCTTTTTAAAACCTTTAAAAAAATAAAATAAGTAAATAGCTATTTTTCTTATTCTTGTCGAATGAATTTTTTTTAGCTACATTTACACCGACGAACACGCGGGAGCAATTGCTCAATGTTAATTACAATACAGTCAATCTATATAAGCCAAATTAAGACACCCGTGTCATATCAAGACCTTTAAAAAAAATAAAATAAGTATATAGCTATTTATCGTATTGTTGTCGAATGAATTTTTTGTAGCTACATTTACACCGATGAACACGCAGGAGCAATTGCGCAATGTTAAATACAATACATTGAATCTATATAAGCCAAATTAAGACACCCGTGTCATATCAAGACCTTTAAAAAAAATTAAATAAGTATATAGCTATTTTTCGTATTCTTGTCGAATGAATTTTTTGTAGCTACATTTACACCGATGAACACGCAGGAGTAAGTGGCCAATGTTAAGTATAATACAATGAGCCTAAATAAGCAAAATTAAGACACCTATATCTTCTTAAGACCTTCAAAGAAAATAAAATAAGTAAATAGCTATTTTTCTTATTCTTGTCTAATGAATTTTTTATAGCTACATTTACACCGGCGAACACGCAGGAGCAAGTGGCCAATGTTAAGTACAATACAATGAGCCAAAATAAGCAAAATTAAGACACCTATATCTTTTTAAAACCTTTAAAAAAATAAAATAAGTAAATAGCTATTTTTCTTATTCTTGTCGAATGAATTTTTTTTAGCCACATTTACACCGATGAACACGCAGAAGCAATTGCTCAATGTTAATTACAATACAATGAATCTATATAGGCCAAATTAAGACACCCGTGTCATATCAAGACCTTTAAAAAAAATAAAATAAGTATATAGCTATTTATCGTATTGTTGTCGAATGAATTTTTTGTAGCTACATTTACACCGATGAACACGCAGGAGCAATTGGCCAATATTAAGTACAATACAATGAGCCTAAATAAGCAAAATTAAGACACCTATATCTTTTTAAGACCTTTAAAAAAAATAAAATAAGTAAATAGCTTTTTTTCTTATTCTTGTCGAATGAATTTTTTTTAGCCACATTTACACCGATGAACACGCAGAAGCAATTGCTCAATGTTAATTACAATACAGTCAATCTATATAAGCCAAATTAAGACACCCGTGTCATATCAAGACCTTTAAAAAAAATAAAATAAGTATATAGCTATTTATCGTATTGTTGTCGAATGAATTTTTTGTAGCTACATTTACACCGATGAACACGCAGGAGCAATTGCGCAATGTTAAATACAATACATTGAATCTATATAAGCCAAATTAAGACACCCGTGTCATATCAAGACCTTTAAAAAAAATTAAATAAGTATATAGCTATTTTTCGTATTCTTGTCGAATGAATTTTTTTTAGCTACATTTACACCGATGAACAATCAGGAGCAATAGCTCAATGTTAAGTTCAATACAATGAGCCAAAATAAGCAAAATTAAGACACCTTTATCATATCAAGACCTTTAAAAAAAATAAAATAAGTAAATAGCTATTTTTTTTATTCTTGTCGAATGAATTTTTTTTAGCAACATTTCAAACCGATGAACACGCAGGAGCAATTGCTCAATGTTACTACAATACAATGAGCCAAAATAAGCCTAATTAAGACACCCGTGTCATATCAAGACCTTTAAAAAAAATAAAATAGGTATATAGCTATTTTTCGTATTCTTGTCGAATGAATTTTTTTAGCATTATTTAAACCGATGAACACGCAGGAGCAATTGCTCAATGTTAAGTACAATACAATGAGCCACAATAAGCAAAATTAAGACACCCTTATGATATCGAGACCTTTAAAAAAAATAAAATAAGTAAATAGCTATTTTTTTTATTCTTGTCGAATGAATTTTTTTTAGCCACATTTACACCGATGAACACGCAGAAGCAATTGCTCAATGTTAATTACAATACAGTGAATCTATATAAGCCAAATTAAGACACCCGTGTCATATCAAGACCTTTAAAAAAAATAAAATAAGTATATAGCTATTTATCGTATTGTTGTCGAATGAATTTTTTGTAGCTACATTTACACCGATGAACACGCAGGAGCAATTGCGCAATGTTAAATACAATACAATGAATCTATCTAAGCCAAATTAAGACACCCGTGTCATATCAAGACCTTTAAAAAAAATTAAATAAGTATATAGCTATTTTTCGTATTCTTGTCGAATGAATTTTTTTTAGCTACATTTACACTGATGAACACGCAGAAGCAACTGCTCAATGTTTAATACAATACAATGAGCCAAAATAAGCAAAATTAAGACACCTATATCTTTTAAAGACCTTTAAAAAAATAAAATAAGTAAATAGCTATTTTTCTGATTCCTGTCGAATGAATTTTTTTTAGCTACATTTACACCTTTGAACACGCAAAAGCAACTGCTCAATGTTAAGAACAATACAGTGAGCCAAAATAAGCAAAATTAAGACACCCATATCATTTCAAGACCTTTAAAAAAAAAAAAATAAGTAAATAGCTATTTTTCTTATTCTTGTCGAATGAATTTTTTTTAGCTACAATTACACCGATGAACACGCAGGAGCAATTGCTTAATGTTATGTACAATACAATGAGCCGAAGTAAGCAAAATATGACACCCATATCATATCAAAACCTTTAAAAAAATAAAATAAGTATATAGCTATTTTTGGTATTCTTGTCGAATGAATTTTTTTTAGCTACATTTACACCTTTGAACACGCAAAAGCAACTGCTCAATGTTAAGAGCAATACAATGAGCCAAAAGAAGCAAAATTAAGACACCCATATCATTTCAAGACCTTTAAAAAAAAAAAATAAGTAAATAGCTATTTTTCTGATTCCTGTCGAATGAATTTTTTTTAGCTACAATTACACAGATGAACACGCAGGAGCAATTGCTCAATGTTATGTACAATACAATGAGCCGAAATAAGCAAAATTATGACACCCATATCACATCAAAACCTTTAAAAAAAAAAAATAAGTATATAGCTATTTTTCTTATTCTTGTCGAATGAATTTTTTTTAGCTCCACTTACACCGATGAACACGCAGGAGCAATTGGTCAATGTTAAGTACAATACAGTGAGCCTAAATAACCAAAATTAAGACACCTATATCTTTTTAAGACCTTTAAAAAAAAGAAAATAATGAAATAGCTATTTTTCTTATTCTTGTCGAATAAATTTTATGTAGCTACATTTGCACCGATGAACACGCTGGAGCAATTGCTAAATGTAAGGTACAATACAGTGAGCCAAAATAAGCAAAACTAGGACACCCATATCTATCCAAGACCTTTAAAAAAAATAAAATAAGTAAATAGCTATTTTTCTTATTCTTGTCGAGTGAATTTTTTTAGCTACATTTACACCGATGAACACGCAGGAGCAATTGCTCGATGTTTAGTACAATTTAATGAGCCAAAACGAGCAAAATTAAGACACCCATATCATATCAAGACCTTTAAAAAAATGAAATAAGTATGTAGCTATTTTTCTTATTCTTGTCGAATGAATTTTTAGTAGCTACATTTACACGGATGAACACGCAGGAGCATTTACTCAATGTTAGGTACAATACAATGAGCCAACATAAGCAAAATTAAGACACCTATATCTTATTAAGACCTTAAAAAAAAGAAAATAAGTAAATAGCTATTTTTCTGATTCCTGTCGAATGAATTTTTTTTAGCTACATTTACACCGATGAACACGTTGAAGCAACAGCCTAATGTTAAGTGCAATACAATGAGGCAAAATAAGCAAAATTAAGACACCCATATCATTTCAAGACCTTTAAAAAAAATAAAATAAGGAAATATCTATTTTTCTGATTCTTGTCGAATGAATTTTTTTTAGCTACATTTACACCGATGAACACGCTGGAGCAACTGCTCAATGTTTAATACAATACAGTGAGCCAAAATAAGCAAAATTAAGACACCTATATCTTTTAAAGACCTTTAAAAAAATAAAATAAGTAAATAGCTATTTTTCTGATTCTTGTCGAATGAATTTTTTTTAGCTACAATTACACCGATGAACACGCAGGAGCAATTGCTTAATGTTAGGTACAATACAGTGAGCCGAAATAAGCAAAATTATGACACCCATATCATATTAAAACCTTTAAAAAAAATAAAATAAGTATATAGCTATTTTTCGTATTCTTGGCGAATGAATTTTTTTCAGCTACATTTACACGGATGAACATGCAGGAGCAATAGTTAAATGTTAAGTACAATACAGTGAGCCAAAATAAGCAAATGTAAGACACCCGTGTTATATCAAGACCTTTAAAAAAATAAAATAAGTGTATGAATATTTTTCTTATTCTTGTCGAATGAATTTTTTTTAGCTCAATTTACACCGATGAACACGCAGGAGCAATTGGTCAATGTTAAGAACAATACATTGAGCCTAAATAACCAAAACTAAGACACCTGTATCTTTTTAAGACCTTTAAAAAAAAGAAAATAATGAAATAGCTATTTTTCTTATTCTTGTCGAATAAATTTTTTGTAGCTACATTTACACCGATGAACACGCAGGAGCAATTGCTCAATGTTAGGTACAATACATTGAGCCAACATAAGCAAAATTAGGACACCTATGTCTTTTTAAGACCTTTAAAAAAATAAAATAAGTAAATAGCTATTTTTCGGATTCCTGTCGAATGAATTTTTTTTAGCTCCATTTACACCGATGAACACGCAGGAGCAATTGCCTAATGTTAGATACAGTACAATGAGCCAAAATAAGCAAAATTAAGACACCTATATCTTTTAAAAACCTTTAAAAAAAATAAAATAAGTAATTAGCTATTTTTCGTATTCTTGCCGTATGAATTTTTTTAAGCTACATTTACACCGATGAGCACGCAGGAGCAATTGCTCAATGTTAAGTACAATACATTGAGCCAAAATAAGCAAAATAAAGACACCTTTATCTTTTTAAAACCTTTAAAAAAAATAAAATAAGTAAATAGCTATTTTTCTTATTCTTGCCGAATGAATTTTTTTTAGCTACATTTACACCGATGAACACGCAGGAGCAATTGCTCAATGTTAAGTACAATACATTGTGCCAAAATAAGCAAAATTAAGACACTCATATCATATCAAGACCTTTAAAAAAAAAAATAAGTATATAGCTATTTTTCGTATTCTTGTCGAATGAATTTTTTGTAGCTACATTTACACCGATGAACACGCTGGAGCAATTGCCTAATGTTAGATACAGTACAATGAGCCACAATAAGCAAAATTAAGGCACCTATATCTTTTTAAAACCTTTAAAAAAAATAAAATAAGTAATTAGCTATTTTTCGTATTTTTGCCATATGAATTTTTTTAAGCTTCATTTACACCGTTGAACACGCAGTAGCAATTGCTCAATGTTAAGTACAATACATTGAGCCAAAATAAGCAAAATAAAGACACCTATATCTTTTTAAAACCTTTAAAAAAAATAAAATAAGTAAATAGCTATTTTTCTTATTCTTGTCGAATGAATTTTGTTTAGCCACATTTACACCGATGAACCCGCAGGAACAATTGCTCAATGTTAAGTACAATACATTGAGCCAAAATAAGCAAAATAAAGACACCTATATCTTTTTAAAACCTTTAAAAAAAATAAAATAAGTAAATAGCTATTTTTCATATTCTTGTCGAATGAATTTTATTTAGCTACATTTACACCGATGAACAATCAGGAGCAATTGCTCAATGTTAAGTTCAATACAGTGAGCCAAAATAAGCAAAATTAAGACACCGTTATCATATCAAGACCTTTAAAAAAATAAAATAAGTAAATAGCTATTTTTTTTATTCTTGTCGAATGAATTTTTTTAGCAACATTTAAACCGATGAACACGCAGGAGCAATTGCTGAATGTCAAGTAGAATACAACGAGCCAAAATAAGCAAAATTAGGACACCTATATCTTTTTAAAACCTTTAAAAAAATAAAATAAGTAAATAGCTATTTTTCCTATTCTTGTCGAATGAATTTTTTCTAGCTTCATTTACACCGATGAACACGCAGGAGCAATTGCTTAATGTTAAGTTCAATACAATGAGCCAAAATAAGCCAAATTAAGACACCCGTGTCATATCAAGACCTTAAAAAAAAAAAAATAAGTATATAGCTATTTTTCTTATTCTTGTCGAATGAATTTTTTGTAGCTACATTTACACCGATGAACACGCAGGAGCAAATGGCCAATGTTAAGTACAATACAATGAGCCTAAATAAGCAAAATTAAGACACCTATATCTTTAAAAGACCTTTAAAAAAAATAAAATAAGTAAATAGCTATTTTTCTTATTCTTGTCGAATGAATTTTTTTTAGCTACATTTACACCGATGAACACGCAGGAACAATTTTTTCATGTTAAGTACAATACATTGAGCCAAAATAAGCAAAATTAAGACACCTTTATCTTTTTGAAACCTTTAAAAAAAATAAAATAAGTAAATAGCTATTTTTCTTATTCTTGTCGAATGAATTTTTTTTAGCTACATTTACACCGATGAACACGCAGGAGCAATTGTTCCATGTTAGTACAATACAATGAGCCAAAATAAGCAAAATTAAGACACCCTTATCATATCAAGACCTTTAAAAAAAATAAAATAAGTAAATAGCTATTTTTTTTATTCTTGTCGAATGAATTTTTTGTAGCTACATTTACACCGATGAACACGCAGGAGCAAGTGGTCAATGTTAAGTACAATACAGTGAGCCTAAATAAGCAAAATTATGACACCTATATCTTTTTAAGACCTTTAAAAAAAATAAAATAAGTAAATAGCTATTTTTCTTATTCTTGTCGAATGAATTTTTTTTAGCTACATTTACACCGATGAACACGCAGGAGCAATTGTTCAATGTTAAGTACAATACAATGAGCCAAAATAAGCAAAATTTAAACACCTATATCTTTTTAAAACCTTTAAAAAAATAAAATAAGTAAATAGCTATTTTTCTTATTCTTGTCGAATGAATTTTTTTTAGCTACATTTACACCGATGAGCACGCAGGAGCAATTGGTCAATGTTAAGTACAATACAATGAGCCAAAATAAGCAAAATTAAGACACTCATATCATATCAAGACCTTTAAAAAAAAAAATAAGTATATAGCTATTTTTCGTATTCTTGTCGAATGAATTTTTTGTAGCTACATTTACACCGATGAACACGCTGGAGCAATTGCCTAATATTAGATACAGTACAATGAGCCAAAATAAGCAAAATTAAGGCACCTATATCTTTTTAAAACCTTTAAAAAAAATAAAATAAGTAATTAGCTATTTTTCGTATTTTTGCCGTATGAATTTTTTTAAGCTTCATTTACACCGTTGAACACGCAGTAGCAATTGCTCAATGTTAAGTACAATACATTGAGCCAAAATAAGCAAAATAAAGACACCTATATCTTTTTAAAACCTTTAAAAAAAATAAAATAAGTAAATAGCTATTTTTCTTATTCTTGTCGAATGAATTTTGTTTAGCCACATTTACACCAATGAACCCGCAGGAACAATTGCTCAATGTTAAGTACAATACATTGAGCCAAAATAAGCAAAATAAAGACACCTATATCTTTTTAAAACCTTTAAAAAAAATAAAATAAGTAAATAGCTATTTTTTTTATTCTTGTCGAATGAATTTTATTTAGCTACATTTACACCGATGAACAATCAGGAGCAATTGCTCAATGTTAAGTTCAATACAGTGAGCCAAAATAAGCAAAATTAAGACACCGTTATCATATCAAGACCTTTAAAAAAATAAAATAAGTAAATAGCTATTTTTTTTATTCTTGTCGAATGAATTTTTTTAGCAACATTTAAACCGATGAACACGCAGGAGCAATTGCTCAATGTCAAGTAGAATACAGTGAGCCAAAATAAGCAAAATAAGGACACCTATATCTTTTTAAAACCTTTAAAAAAATAAAATAAGTAAATAGCTATTTTTCCTATTCTTGTCGAATGAATTTTTTCTAGCTTCATTTACACCGATGAACACGCAGGAGCAATTGCTTAATGTTAAGTTCAATACAGTGAGCCAAAATAAGCCAAATTAAGACACCCGTGTCATATCAAGACCTTAAAAAAAAAAAATAAGTATATAGCTATTTTTCTTATTCTTGTCGAATGAATTTTTTGTAGCTACATTTACACCGATGAACACGCAGGAGCAAGTGGCCAATGTTAAGTACAATACAATGAGCCTAAATAAGCAAAATTAAGACACCTATATCTTTAAGACCTTTAAAAAAAATAAAATAAGTAAATAGCTATTTTTCTTATTCTTGTCGAATGAATTTTTTTTAGCTACATTTACACCGATGAACACGCAGGAACAATTTTTTCATGTTAAGTACAATACATTGAGCCAAAATAAGCAAAATTAAGACACCTTTATCTTTTTGAAACCTTTAAAAAAAATAAAATAAGTAAATAGCTATTTTTCTTATTCTTGTCGAATGAATTTTTTTTAGCTACATTTACACCGATGAACACGCAGGAGCAATTGTTCCATGTTAGTACAATACAATGAGCCAAAATAAGCAAAATTAAGACACCCTTATCATATCAAGACCTTTAAAAAAAATAAAATAAGTAAATAGCTATTTTTTTTATTCTTGTCGAATGAATTTTTTGTAGCTACATTTACACCGATGAACACGCAGGAGCAAGTGCTCAATGTTAAGTACAATACAATGAGCCAAAATAAGCAAAATTTAAACACCTATACCTTTTTAAAACCTTTAAAAAAAATAAAATAAGTAAATAGCTATTTTTCATATTCTTGACGAATGAATTTTTTTTAGCTACATTTACACCGATGAACACGCAGGAGCAATTGCTCAATGTTAAGTACAATACAATGAGCCAAAATAAGCAAACTTAAGACACTCATATCATATCAAGACCTTTAAAAAAAAAAAATAAGTATATAGCTATTTTTCGTATTCTTGCCGAATGAATTTTTTGTAGCTACATTTACACCGATGAACATGCTGGAGCAATTGCCTAATGTTAGATACAGTACAGTGAGCCAAAATAAGCAAAATTAAGACACCTATATCATTTTAAAACCTTTAAAAAAAATAAAATAAGTATATAGCTATTTTTCTTATTCTTGTCGAATGAAATTTTTTTAGCTACATTTACACCGATCAACACGCAGGAACAATTGCTCAATGTTAAGTACAATACAATGAGCCAAAATAAGCAAAATTAAGACACCTATATCTTTTTAAAACCTTTAAAAAAAATAAAATAAGTAAATAGCTATTTTTCTTATTCTTGTCGAATGAATTTTATTTAGCTACATTTACACCGATGAACAATCAGGAGCAATTGCTCAATGTTAAGTTCAATACAGTGAGCCAAAATAAGCAAAATTAAGACACCGTTATCATATCAAGACCTTTAAAAAAATAAAATAAGTAAATAGCTATTTTTTTTATTCTTGTCGAATGAATTTTTTTAGCAACATTTAAACCGATGAACACGCAGGAGCAATTGCTCGATGTCAAGTAGAATACAATGAGCCAAAATAAGCAAAATTAGGACACCTATATCTTTTTAAAACCTTTAAAAAAATAAAATAAGTAAATAGCTATTTTTCCTATTCTTGTCGAATGAATTTTTTCTAGCTTCATTTACACCGATGAACACGCAGGAGCAATTGCTTAATGTTAAGTTCAATACAATGAGCCAAAATAAGCCAAATTAAGACACCCGTGTCATATCAAGACCTTAAAAAAAAAAAAAATAAGTATATAGCTATTTTTCTTATTCTTGTCGAATGAATTTTTTGTAGCTACATTTACACCGATGAACACGCAGGAGCAAGTGGCCAATGTTAAGTACAATACAATGAGCCTAAATAAGCAAAATTAAGACACCTATATCTTTAAAAGACCTTTAAAAAAAATAAAATAAGTAAATAGCTATTTTTCTTATTCTTGTCGAATGAATTTTTTTTAGCTACATTTACACCGATGAACACGCAGGAACAATTTTTTCATGTTAGGTACAATACATTGAGCCAAAATAAGCAAAATTAAGACACCTTTATCTTTTTGAAACCTTTAAAAAAAATAAAATAAGTAAATAGCTACTTTTCTTATTCTTGTCGAATGAATTTTTTTTAGCTACATTTACACCGATGAACACGCAGGAGCAATTGTTCCATGTTAGTACAATACAATGAGCCAAAATAAGCAAAATTAAGACACCCTTATCATATCAAGACCTATAAAAAAAATAAAATAAGTAAATAGCTATTTTTTTTATTCTTGTCGAATGAATTTTTTGTAGCTACATTTACACCGATGAACACGCAGGAGCAAGTGGTCAATGTTAAGTACAATACAGTGAGCCTAAATAAGCAAAATTATGACGCCTATATCTTTTTAAGACCTTTAAAAAAAATAAAATAAGTAAATAGCTATTTTTCTTATTCTTGTCGAATGAATTTTTTTTAGCTACATTTACACCGATGAACACGCAGGAGCAATTGTTCAATGTTAAGTACAATACAATGAGCCAAAATAAGCAAAATTTAAACACCTATATCTTTTTAGAACCTTTAAAAAAATAAAATAAGTAAATAGCTATTTTTCTTATTCTTGTCGAATGAATTTTTTTTAGCTACATTTACACCGATGAACACGCAGGAGCAATTGGTCAATGTTAAGTACAATACAATGAGCCAAAATAAGCAAAATTAAGACACTCATATCATATCAAGACCTTTAAAAAAAAAAATAAGTATATAGCTATTTTTCGTATTCTTGTCGAATGAATTTTTTGTAGCTACATTTACACCGATGAACACGCTGGAGCAATTGCCTAATATTAGGTACAGTACAATGAGCCAAAATAAGCAAAATTAAGGCACCTATATCTTTTTAAAACCTTTAAAAAAAATAAAATAAGTAATTAGCTATTTTTCGTATTTTTGCCGTATGAATTTTTTTAAGCTTCATTTACACCGTTGAACACGCAGTAGCAATTGCTCAATGTTAAGTACAATACATTGAGCCAAAATAAGCAAAATAAAGACACCTATATCTTTTTAAAACCTTTAAAAAAAATAAAATAAGTAAATAGCTATTTTTCTTATTCTTGTCGAATGAATTTTGTTTAGCCACATTTACACCAATGAACCCGCAGGAACAATTGCTCAATGTTAAGTACAATACATTGAGCCAAAATAAGCAAAATAAAGACACCTATATCTTTTTAAAACCTTTAAAAAAAATAAAATAAGTAAATAGCTATTTTTTTTATTCTTGTCGAATGAATTTTATTTAGCTACATTTACACCGATGAACAATCAGGAGCAATTGCTCAATGTTAAGTTCAATACAGTGAGCCAAAATAAGCAAAATTAAGACACCGTTATCATATCAAGACCTTTAAAAAAATAAAATAAGTAAATAGCTATTTTTTTTATTCTTGTCGAATGAATTTTTTTAGCAACATTTAAACCGATGAACACGCAGGAGCAATTGCTCAATGTCAAGTAGAATACAGTGAGCCAAAATAAGCAAAATAAGGCCACCTATATCTTTTTAAAACCTTTAAAAAAATAAAATAAGTAAATAGCTATTTTTCCTATTCTTGTCGAATGAATTTTTTCTAGCTTCATTTACACCGATGAACACGCAGGAGCAATTGCTTAATGTTAAGTTCAATACAATGAGCCAAAATAAGCCAAATTAAGACACCCGTGTCATATCAAGACCTTAAAAAAAAAAAAAATAAGTATATAGCTATTTTTCTTATTCTTGTCGAATGAATTTTTTGTAGCTACATTTACACCGATGAACACGCAGGAGCAAGTGGCCAATGTTAAGTACAATACAATGAGCCTAAATAAGCAAAATTAAGACACCTATATCTTTAAAAGACCTTTAAAAAAAATAAAATAAGTAAATAGCTATTTTTCTTATTCTTGTCGAATGAATTTTTTTTAGCTACATTTACACCGATGAACACGCAGGAACAATTTTTTCATGTTAAGTACAATACATTGAGCCAAAATAAGCAAAATTAAGACACCTTTATCTTTTTGAAACCTTTAAAAAAAATAAAATAAGTAAATAGCTATTTTTCTTATTCTTGTCGAATGAATTTTTTTTAGCTACATTTACACCGATGAACACGCAGGAGCAATTGTTCCATGTTAGTACAATACAATGAGCCAAAATAAGCAAAATTAAGACACCCTTATCATATCAAGACCTTTAAAAAAAATAAAATAAGTAAATAGCTATTTTTTTTATTCTTGTCGAATGAATTTTTTGTAGCTACATTTACACCGATGAACACGCAGGAGCAAGTGCTCAATGTTAAGTACAATACAATGAGCCAAAATAAGCAAAATTTAAACACCTATACCTTTTTAAAACCTTTAAAAAAAATAAAATAAGTAAATAGCTATTTTTCATATTCTTGACGAATGAATTTTTTTTAGCTACATTTACACCGATGAACACGCAGGAGCAATTGCTCAATGTTAAGTAAAATACAATGAGCCAAAATAAGCAAACTTAAGACACTCATATCATATCAAGACCTCTAAAAAAAAAAAATAAGTATATAGCTATTTTTCGTATTCTTGCCGAATGAATTTTTTGTAGCTACATTTACACCGATGAACACGCTGGAGCAATTGCCTAATGTTAGATACAGTACAGTGAGCCAAAATAAGCAAAATTAAGACACCTATATCATTTTAAAACCTTTAAAAAAAATAAAATAAGTAAATAGCTATTTTTCTTATTCTTGTCGAATGAATTTTTTTTAGCTACATTTACACCGATGAACACGCAGGAGCAATTGTTCAATGTTAAGTACAATACAATGAGCCAAAATAAGCAAAATTTAAACACCTATATCTTTTTAAAACCTTTAAAAAAATAAAATAAGTAAATAGCTATTTTTCTTATTCTTGTCGAATGAATTTTTTTTAGCTACATTTACACCGATGAACACGCAGGAGCAATTGGTCAATGTTAAGTACAATACAATGAGCCAAAATAAGCAAAATTAAGACACTCATATCATATCAAGACCTTTAAAAAAAAAAATAAGTATATAGCTATTTTTCGTATTCTTGTCGAATGAATTTTTTGTAGCTACATTTACACCGATGAACACGCTGGAGCAATTGCCTAATATTAGATACAGTACAATGAGCCAAAATAAGCAAAATTAAGGCACCTATATCTTTTTAAAACCTTTAAAAAAAATAAAATAAGTAATTAGCTATTTTTCGTATTTTTGCCGTATGAATTTTTTTAAGCTTCATTTACACCGTTGAACACGCAGTAGCAATTGCTCAATGTTAAGTACAATACATTGAGCCAAAATAAGCAAAATAAAGACACCTATATCTTTTTAAAACCTTTAAAAAAAATAAAATAAGTAAATAGCTATTTTTCTTATTCTTGTCGAATGAATTTTGTTTAGCCACATTTACACCAATGAACCCGCAGGAACAATTGCTCAATGTTAAGTACAATACATTGAGCCAAAATAAGCAAAATAAAGACACCTATATCTTTTTAAAACCTTTAAAAAAAATAAAATAAGTAAATAGCTATTTTTTTTATTCTTGTCGAATGAATTTTATTTAGCTACATTTACACCGATGAACAATCAGGAGCAATTGCTCAATGTTAAGTTCAATACAGTGAGCCAAAATAAGCAAAATTAAGACACCGTTATCATATCAAGACCTTTAAAAAAATAAAATAAGTAAATAGCTATTTTTTTTATTCTTGTCGAATGAATTTTTTTAGCAACATTTAAACCGATGAACACGCAGGAGCAATTGCTCAATGTCAAGTAGAATACAGTGAGCCAAAATAAGCAAAATAAGGACACCTATATCTTTTTAAAACCTTTAAAAAAATAAAATAAGTAAATAGCTATTTTTCCTATTCTTGTCGAATGAATTTTTTCTAGCTTCATTTACACCGATGAACACGCAGGAGCAATTGCTTAATGTTAAGTTCAATACAATGAGCCAAAATAAGCCAAATTAAGACACCCGTGTCATATCAAGACCTTAAAAAAAAAAAAATAAGTATATAGCTATTTTTCTTATTCTTGTCGAATGAATTTTTTGTAGCTACATTTACACCGATGAACACGCAGGAGCAAGTGGCCAATGTTAAGTACAATACAATGAGCCTAAATAAGCAAAATTAAGACACCTATATCTTTAAAAGACCTTTAAAAAAAATAAAATAAGTAAATAGCTATTTTTCTTATTCTTGTCGAATGAATTTTTTTTAGCTACATTTACACCGATGAACACGCAGGAACAATTTTTTCATGTTAAGTACAATACATTGAGCCAAAATAAGCAAAATTAAGACACCTTTATCTTTTTGAAACCTTTAAAAAAAATAAAATAAGTAAATAGCTATTTTTCTTATTCTTGTCGAATGAATTTTTTTTAGCTACATTTACACCGATGAACACGCAGGAGCAATTGTTCCATGTTAGTACAATACAATGAGCCAAAATAAGCAAAATTAAGACACCCTTATCATATCAAGACCTTTAAAAAAAATAAAATAAGTAAATAGCTATTTTTTTTATTCTTGTCGAATGAATTTTTTGTAGCTACATTTACACCGATGAACACGCAGGAGCAAGTGCTCAATGTTAAGTACAATACAATGAGCCAAAATAAGCAAAATTTAAACACCTATACCTTTTTAAAACCTTTAAAAAAAATAAAATAAGTAAATAGCTATTTTTCATATTCTTGACGAATGAATTTTTTTTAGCTACATTTACACCGATGAACACGCAGGAGCAATTGCTCAATGTTAAGTACAATACAATGAGCCAAAATAAGCAAACTTAAGACACTCATATCATATCAAGACCTTTAAAAAAAAAAAATAAGTATATAGCTATTTTTCGTATTCTTGCCGAATGAATTTTTTGTAGCTACATTTACACCGATGAACACGCTGGAGCAATTGCCTAATGTTAGATACAGTACAGTGAGCCAAAATAAGCAAAATTAAGACACCTATATCATTTTAAAACCTTTAAAAAAAATAAAATAAGTATATAGCTATTTTTCTTTTTCTTGTCGAATGAAATTTTTTTAGCTACATTTACACCGATCAACACGCAGGAGCAATTGCTCAATGTTAAGTACAATACAATGAGCCAAAATAAGCAAAATTAAGACACCTATATCTTTTTAAAACCTTTAAAAAAAATAAAATAAGTAAATAGCTATTTTTCTTATTCTTGTCGAATGAATTTTATTTAGCTACATTTACACCGATGAACAATCAGGAGCAATTGCTCAATGTTAAGTTCAATACAGTGAGCCAAAATAAGCAAAATTAAGACACCGTTATCATAACAAGACCTTTAAAAAAATAAAATAAGTAAATGGCTATTTTTTTTATTCTTGTCGAATGAATTTTTTTAGCAACATTTAAACCGATGAACACGCAGGAGCAATTGCTCAATGTCAAGTAGAATACAATGAGCCAAAATAAGCAAAATTAGGACACCTATATCTTTTTAAAACCTTTAAAAAAATAAAATAAGTAAATAGCTATTTTTCCTATTCTTGTCGAATGAATTTTTTCTAGCTTCATTTACACCGATGAACACGCAGGAGCAATTGCTTAATGTTAAGTTCAATACAATGAGCCAAAATAAGCCAAATTAAGACACCCGTGTCATATCAAGACCTTAAAAAAAAAAAAAATAAGTATATAGCTATTTTTCTTATTCTTGTCGAATGAATTTTTTGTAGCTACATTTACACCGATGAACACGCAGGAGCAAGTGGCCAATGTTAAGTACAATACAATGAGCCTAAATAAGCAAAATTAAGACACCTATATCTTTAAAAGACCTTTAAAAAAAATAAAATAAGTAAATAGCTATTTTTCTTATTCTTGTCGAATGAATTTTTTTTAGCTACATTTACACCGATGAACACGCAGGAACAATTTTTTCATGTTAGGTACAATACATTGAGCCAAAATAAGCAAAATTAAGACACCTTTATCTTTTTGAAACCTTTAAAAAAAATAAAATAAGTAAATAGCTATTTTTCTTATTCTTGTCGAATGAATTTTTTTTAGCTACATTTACACCGATGAACACGCAGGAGCAATTGTTCCATGTTAGTACAATACAATGAGCCAAAATAAGCAAAATTAAGACACCCTTATCATATCAAGACCTTTAAAAAAAATAAAATAAGTAAATAGCTATTTTTTTTATTCTTGTCGAATGAATTTTTTGTAGCTACATTTACACCGATGAACACGCAGGAGCAAGTGGTCAATGTTAAGTACAATACATTGAGCCAAAATAAGCAAAATTAAGACACCTTTATCTTTTTGAAACCTTTAAAAAAAATAAAATAAGTAAATAGCTATTTTTCTTATTCTTGTCGAATGAATTTTTTTTAGCTACATTTACACCGATGAACACGCAGGAGCAATTGTTCCATGTTAGTACAATACAATGAGCCAAAATAAGCAAAATTAAGACACCCTTATCATATCAAGACCTTTAAAAAAAATAAAATAAGTAAATAGCTATTTTTTTTATTCTTGTCGAATGAATTTTTTGTAGCTACATTTACACCGATGAACACGCAGGAGCAAGTGCTCAATGTTAAGTACAATACAATGAGCCAAAATAAGCAAAATTTAAACACCTATACCTTTTTAAAACCTTTAAAAAAAATAAAATAAGTAAATAGCTATTTTTCATATTCTTGACGAATGAATTTTTTTTAGCTACATTTACACCGATGAACACGCAGGAGCAATTGCTCAATGTTAAGTACAATACAATGAGCCAAAATAAGCAAACTTAAGACACTCATATCATATCAAGACCTTTAAAAAAAAAAAAATAAGTATATAGCTATTTTTCGTATTCTTGCCGAATGAATTTTTTGTAGCTACATTTACACCGATGAACACGCTGGAGCAATTGCCTAATGTTAGATACAGTACAGTGAGCCAAAATAAGCAAAACTAAGACACCTATATCATTTTAAAACCTTTAAAAAAAATAAAATAAGTATATAGCTATTTTTCTTATTCTTGTCGAATGAAATTTTTTTAGCTACATTTACACCGATCAACACGCAGGAACAATTGCTCAATGTTAAGTACAATACAATGAGCCAAAATAAGCAAAATTAAGACACCTATATCTTTTTAAAACCTTTAAAAAAAATAAAATAAGTAAATAGCTATTTTTCTTATTCTTGTCGAATGAATTTTATTTAGCTACATTTACACCGATGAACAATCAGGAGCAATTGCTCAATGTTAAGTAGAATACAATGAGCCAAAATAAGCAAAATTAGGACACCTATATCTTTTTAAAACCTTTAAAAAAATAAAATAAGTAAATAGCTATTTTTCCTATTCTTGTCGAATGAATTTTTTCTAGCTTCATTTACACCGATGAACACGCAGGAGCAATTGCTTAATGTTAAGTTCAATACAATGAGCCAAAATAAGCCAAATTAAGACACCCGTGTCATATCAAGACCTTAAAAAAAAAAAAAATAAGTATATAAATATTTTTCTTATTCTTGTCGAATGAATTTTTTGTAGCTACATTTACACCGATGAACACGCAGGAGCAAGTGGCCAATGTTAAGTACAATACAATGAGCCTAAATAAGCAAAATTAAGACACCTATATCTTTAAAAGACCTTTAAAAAAAATAAAATAAGTAAATAGCTATTTTTCTTATTCTTGTCGAATGAATTTTTTTTAGCTACATTTACACCGATGAACACGCAGGAACAATTTTTTCATGTTAGGTACAATACATTGAGCCAAAATAAGCAAAATTAAGACACCTTTATCTTTTTGAAACCTTTAAAAAAAATAAAATAAGTAAATAGCTATTTTTCTTATTCTTGTCGAATGAATTTTTTTTAGCTACATTTACACCGATGAACACGCAGGAGCAATTGTTCCATGTTAGTACAATACAATGAGCCAAAATAAGCAAAATTAAGACACCCTTATCATATCAAGACCTTTAAAAAAAATAAAATAAGTAAATAGCTATTTTTTTTATTCTTGTCGAATGAATTTTTTGTAGCTACATTTACACCGATGAACACGCAGGAGCAAGTGGTCAATGTTAAGTACAATACAGTGAGCCTAAATAAGCAAAATTATGACACCTATATCTTTTTAAGACCTTTAAAAAAAATAAAATAAGTAAATAGCTATTTTTCTTATTCTTGTCGAATGAATTTTTTTTAGCTACATTTACACCGATGAACACGCAGGAGCAATTGCTCAATGTTAAGTACAATACAATGAGCCAAAATAAGCAAAATTTTAACACCTATATCTTTTTAAAACCTTTAAAAAAATAAAATAAGTAAATAGCTATTTTTCTTATTCTTGTCGAATGAATTTGTTTTAGCTACATTTACACCGATGAACACGCAGGAGCAATTGGTCAATGTTAAGTACAATACAATGAGCCAAAATAAGCAAAATTAAGACACTCATATCATATCAAGACCTTTAAAAAAAAAAATAAGTATATAGCTATTTTTCGTATTCTTGTCGAATGAATTTTTTGTAGCTACATTTACACCGATGAACACGCTGGAGCAATTGCCTAATGTTAGATACAGTACAATGAGCCAAAATAAGCAAAATTAAGGCACCTATATCTTTTTAAAACCTTTAAAAAAAATAAAATAAGTAATTAGCTATTTTTCGTATTTTTGCCGTATGAATTTTTTTAAGCTTCATTTACACCGTTGAACACGCAGTAGCAATTGCTCAATGTTAAGTACAATACACTGAGCCAAAATAAGCAAAATAAAGGCACCTATATCTTTTTAAAACCTTTAAAAAAAATAAAATAAGTAAATAGCTATTTTTCTTATTCTTGTCAAATGAATTTTGTTTAGCCACATTTACACCAATGAACCCGCAGGAACAATTGCTCAATGTTAAGTACAATACATTGAGCCAAAATAAGCAAAATAAAGACACCTATATCTTTTTAAAACCTTTAAAAAAAATAAAATAAGTAAATAGCTATTTTTTTTATTCTTGTCGAATGAATTTTATTTAGCTACATTTACACCGATGAACAATCAGGAGCAATTGCTCAATGTTAAGTTCAATACAGTGAGCCAAAATAAGCAAAATTAAGACACCGTTATCATATCAAGACATTTAAAAAAATAAAATATGTAAATAGCTATTTTTTTTATTCTTGTCGAATGAATTTTTTTAGCAACATTTAAACCGATGAACACGCAGGAGCAATTGCTCAATGTCAAGTAGAATACAATGAGCCAAAATAAGCAAAATTAGGACACCTATATCTTTTTAAAACCTTTAAAAAAATAAAATAAGTAAATAGCTATTTTTCCTATTCTTGTCGAATGAATTTTTTCTAGCTTCATTTACACCGATGAACACGCAGGAGCAATTGCTTAATGTTAAGTTCAATACAATGAGCCAAAATAAGCCAAATTAAGACACCCGTGTCATATCAAGACCTTAAAAAAAAAAAAATAAGTATATAGCTATTTTTCTTATTCTTGTCGAATGAATTTTTTGTAGCTACATTTACACCGATGAACACGCAGGAGCAAGTGGCCAATGTTAAGTACAATACAATGAGCCAAAATAAGCAAAATTTTAACACCTATATCTTTTTAAAACCTTTAAAAAAATAAAATAAGTAAATAGCTATTTTTCTTATTCTTGTCGAATGAATTTGTTTTAGCTACATTTACACCGATGAACACGCAGGAGCAATTGGTCAATGTTAAGTACAATACAATGAGCCAAAATAAGCAAAATTAAGACACTCATATCATATCAAGACCTTTAAAAAAAAAAATAAGTATATAGCTATTTTTCGTATTCTTGTCGAATGAATTTTTTGTAGCTACATTTACACCGATGAACACGCTGGAGCAATTGCCTAATGTTAGATACAGTACAATGAGCCAAAATAAGCAAAATTAAGGCACCTATATCTTTTTAAAACCTTTAAAAAAAATAAAATAAGTAATTAGCTATTTTTCGTATTTTTGCCGTATGAATTTTTTTAAGCTTCATTTACACCGTTGAACACGCAGTAGCAATTGCTCAATGTTAAGTACAATACACTGAGCCAAAATAAGCAAAATAAAGACACCTATATCTTTTTAAAACCTTTAAAAAAAATAAAATAAGTAAATAGCTATTTTTCTTATTCTTGTCAAATGAATTTTGTTTAGCCACATTTACACCAATGAACCCGCAGGAACAATTGCTCAATGTTAAGTACAATACATTGAGCCAAAATAAGCAAAATAAAGACACCTATATCTTTTTAAAACCTTTAAAAAAAATAAAATAAGTAAATAGCTATTTTTTTTATTCTTGTCGAATGAATTTTATTTAGCTACATTTACACCGATGAACAATCAGGAGCAATTGCTCAATGTTAAGTTCAATACAGTGAGCCAAAATAAGCCAAATTAAGACACCCGTGTCATATCAAGACCTTAAAAAAAAAAAAATAAGTATATAGCTATTTTTCTTATTCTTGTCGAATGAATTTTTTGTAGCTACATTTACACCGATGAACACGCAGGAGCAAGTGGCCAATGTTAAGTACAATACAGTGAGCCTAAATAAGCAAAATTAAGACACCTATATCTTTAAAAGACCTTTAAAAAAAATAAAATAAGTAAATAGCTATTTTTCTTATTCTTGTCGAATGAATTTTTTTTAGCTACATTTACACCGATGAACACGCAGGAACAATTTTTTCATGTTAAGTACAATACAATGAGCCAAAATAAGCAAAATTAAGACACCGTTATCATATCAAGACCTATAAAAAAAAAAAAAATAAGTAAATAGCTTTTTTTTTTATTCTTGTCGAATGAATTTTTTTAGCAACATTTAAACCGATAAACACGCAGGAGCAATTGCTCAATGTTAAGTACAATACAATGAGCCAAAATAAGCCAAATTAAGACACTCATATCATATCAAGACCTTGAAAAAAAAAAAATAAGTAAATAGCTATTTTTCGTATTCTTGTCGAATGAATTTTTTGTAGCTACATTTACACCGATGGACACGCTGGAGCAATTGCTCAATGTTAAGTACAATACAATGAGCCAAAATAAGCAAAATTAAGACACCTATATCTTTTTAAAACCTTTAAAAAAAATAAAATAAGTAAATAGCTATTTTTCTTATTCTTGTCGAATGAATTTTTTTTAGCTACATTTACACCGATGAACACGCAGGAACAATTGCTTAATGTTAAATACAATACAATGAGCCAAAATAAGCAAAATTAAGACACCTATATCTTTTTAAAACCTTTAAAAAAAATAAAATAAGTAAATAGCTATTTTTCGTATTCTTGTCGAATGAATTTTTTGTAGCTACATTTACACCGATGAACACGCTGGAGCAATTGCCTAATGTTAGATACAGTACAATGAGCCAAAATAAGCAAAATTAAGACACCTATATCTTTTTAAAACCTTTAAAAAAAATAAAATAAGTAAATAGCTATTTTTCTCATTCTTGTCGAATGAATTTTTTTTAGCCACATTTACACCGATGAACACGCAGGAACAATTGCTCAATGTTAAGTACAATACATTGAGCCAAAATAAGCAAAATTAAGACACCTATATCTTTTTAAAACCTTTAAAAAAAATAAAATAAGTAAATAGCTATTTTTCGTATTCTTGACGAATGAATTTTTTGTAGCTACATTTACACCGATGAACACGCTGGAGCAATTGCCTAATGTTAGATACAGTACAATGAGCCAAAATAAGCAAAATTAAGACACCTATATCTTTTTAAAACCTTTAAAAAAATAAAATAAGCAAATAGCTATTTTTCTTATTCTTGTCGAATGAATTTTTTTTAGCCACATTTACACCGATGAACACGCATGAACAATTGCTTAATGTTAAGTTCAATACAATGAGCCAAAATAAGCAAAATTAAGACACCGTTATCATATCAAGACCTTTAAAAAAATAAAATAAGCAAATAGCTATTTTTCTTATTCTTGTCGAATGAATTTTTTCTAGCTTCATTTACACCGATGAACACGCAGGAGCAATTGCTTAATGTTAAGTTCAATACAATGAGCCAAAATAAGCCAAATTAAGACACCCGTGTCATATCAAGACCTTAAAAAAAAAAAAAATAAGTATATAGCTATTTTTCTTATTCTTGTCGAATGAATTTTTTGTAGCTACATTTACACCGATGAACACGCAGGAGCAAGTGGCCAATGTTAAGTACAATACAATGAGCCTAAATAAGCAAAATTAAGACACCTATATCTTTAAAAGACCTTTAAAAAAAATAAAATAAGTAAATAGCTATTTTTCTTATTCTTGTCGAATGAATTTTTTTTAGCTACATTTACACCGATGAACACGCAGGAACAATTTTTTCATGTTAGGTACAATACATTGAGCCAAAATAAGCAAAATTAAGACACCTTTATCTTTTTGAAACCTTTAAAAAAAATAAAATAAGTAAATAGCTATTTTTCTTATTCTTGTCGAATGAATTTTTTTTAGCTACATTTACACCGATGAACACGCAGGAGCAATTGTTCCATGTTAGTACAATACAATGAGCCAAAATAAGCAAAATTAAGACACCCTTATCATATCAAGACCTTTAAAAAAAATAAAATAAGTAAATAGCTATTTTTTTTATTCTTGTCGAATGAATTTTTTGTAGCTACATTTACACCGATGAACACGCAGGAGCAAGTGGTCAATGTTAAGTACAATACAGTGAGCCTAAATAAGCAAAATTATGACACCTATATCTTTTTAAGACCTTTAAAAAAAATAAAATAAGTAAATAGCTATTTTTCTTATTCTTGTCGAATGAATTTTTTTTAGCTACATTTACACCGATGAACACGCAGGAGCAATTGCTCAATGTTAAGTACAATACAATGAGCCAAAATAAGCAAAATTTTAACACCTATATCTTTTTAAAACCTTTAAAAAAATAAAATAAGTAAATAGCTATTTTTCTTATTCTTGTCGAATGAATTTGTTTTAGCTACATTTACACCGATGAACACGCAGGAGCAATTGGTCAATGTTAAGTACAATACAATGAGCCAAAATAAGCAAAATTAAGACACTCATATCATATCAAGACCTTTAAAAAAAAAAATAAGTATATAGCTATTTTTCGTATTCTTGTCGAATGAATTTTTTGTAGCTACATTTACACCGATGAACACGCTGGAGCAATTGCCTAATGTTAGATACAGTACAATGAGCCAAAATAAGCAAAATTAAGGCACCTATATCTTTTTAAAACCTTTAAAAAAAATAAAATAAGTAATTAGCTATTTTTCGTATTTTTGCCGTATGAATTTTTTTAAGCTTCATTTACACCGTTGAACACGCAGTAGCAATTGCTCAATGTTAAGTACAATACACTGAGCCAAAATAAGCAAAATAAAGGCACCTATATCTTTTTAAAACCTTTAAAAAAAATAAAATAAGTAAATAGCTATTTTTCTTATTCTTGTCAAATGAATTTTGTTTAGCCACATTTACACCAATGAACCCGCAGGAACAATTGCTCAATGTTAAGTACAATACATTGAGCCAAAATAAGCAAAATAAAGACACCTATATCTTTTTAAAACCTTTAAAAAAAATAAAATAAGTAAATAGCTATTTTTTTTATTCTTGTCGAATGAATTTTATTTAGCTACATTTACACCGATGAACAATCAGGAGCAATTGCTCAATGTTAAGTTCAATACAGTGAGCCAAAATAAGCAAAATTAAGACACCGTTATCATATCAAGACCTTTAAAAAAATAAAATAAGTAAATAGCTATTTTTTTTATTCTTGTCGAATGAATTTTTTTAGCAACATTTAAACCGATGAACACGCAGGAGCAATTGCTCAATGTCAAGTAGAATACAATGAGCCAAAATAAGCAAAATTAGGACACCTATATCTTTTTAAAACCTTTAAAAAAATAAAATAAGTAAATAGCTATTTTTCCTATTCTTGTCGAATGAATTTTTTCTAGCTTCATTTACACCGATGAACACGCAGGAGCAATTGCTTAATGTTAAGTTCAATACAATGAGCCAAAATAAGCCAAATTAAGACACCCGTGTCATATCAAGACCTTAAAAAAAAAAAAATAAGTATATAGCTATTTTTCTTATTCTTGTCGAATGAATTTTTTGTAGCTACATTTACACCGATGAACACGCAGGAGCAAGTGGCCAATGTTAAGTACAATACAATGAGCCAAAATAAGCAAAATTTTAACACCTATATCTTTTTAAAACCTTTAAAAAAATAAAATAAGTAAATAGCTATTTTTCTTATTCTTGTCGAATGAATTTGTTTTAGCTACATTTACACCGATGAACACGCTGGAGCAATTGCCTAATGTTAGATACAGTACAATGAGCCAAAATAAGCAAAATTAAGACACCTATATCTTTTTAAAACCTTTAAAAAAATAAAATAAGCAAATAGCTATTTTTCTTATTCTTGTCGAATGAATTTTTTTTAGCCACATTTACACCGATGAACACGCATGAACAATTGCTTAATGTTAAGTTCAATACAATGAGCCAAAATAAGCAAAATTAAGACACCGTTATCATATCAAGACCTTTAAAAAAATAAAATAAGTAAATGGCTATTTTTTTTATTCTTGTCGAATGAATTTTTTTAGCAACATTTAAACCGATGAACACGCAGGAGCAATTGCTCAATGTCAAGTAGAATACAATGAGCCAAAATAAGCAAAATTAGGACACCTATATCTTTTTAAAACCTTTAAAAAAATAAAATAAGTAAATAGCTATTTTTCCTATTCTTGACGAATGAATTTGTTTTAGCTACATTTACACCGATGAACACGCTGGAGCAATTGCCTAATGTTAGATACAGTACAATGAGCCAAAATAAGCAAAATTAAGACACCTATATCTTTTTAAAACCTTTAAAAAAATAAAATAAGCAAATAGCTATTTTTCTTATTCTTGTCGAATGAATTTTTTTTAGCCACATTTACACCGATGAACACGCATGAACAATTGCTTAATGTTAAGTTCAATACAATGAGCCAAAATAAGCAAAATTAAGACACCGTTATCATATCAAGACCTTTAAAAAAATAAAATAAGTAAATGGCTATTTTTTTTATTCTTGTCGAATGAATTTTTTTAGCAACATTTAAACCGATGAACACGCAGGAGCAATTGCTCAATGTCAAGTAGAATACAATGAGCCAAAATAAGCAAAATTAGGACACCTATATCTTTTTAAAACCTTTAAAAAAATAAAATAAGTAAATAGCTATTTTTCCTATTCTTGTCGAATGAATTTTTTCTAGCTTCATTTACACCGATGAACACGCAGGAGCAATTGCTTAATGTTAAGTTCAATACAATGAGCCAAAATAAGCCAAATTAAGACACCCGTGTCATATCAAGACCTTAAAAAAAAAAAAAATAAGTATATAGCTATTTTTCTTATTCTTGTCGAATGAATTTTTTGTAGCTACATTTACACCGATGAACACGCAGGAGCAAGTGGCCAATGTTAAGTACAATACAATGAGCCTAAATAAGCAAAATTAAGACACCTATATCTTTAAAAGACCTTTAAAAAAAATAAAATAAGTAAATAGCTATTTTTCTTATTCTTGTCGAATGAATTTTTTTTAGCTACATTTACACCGATGAACACGCAGGAACAATTTTTTCATGTTAGGTACAATACATTGAGCCAAAATAAGCAAAATTAAGACACCTTTATCTTTTTGAAACCTTTAAAAAAAATAAAATAAGTAAATAGCTATTTTTCTTATTCTTGTCGAATGAATTTTTTTTAGCTACATTTACACCGATGAACACGCAGGAGCAATTGTTCCATGTTAGTACAATACAATGAGCCAAAATAAGCAAAATTAAGACACCCTTATCATATCAAGACCTTTAAAAAAAATAAAATAAGTAAATAGCTATTTTTTTTATTCTTGTCGAATGAATTTTTTGTAGCTACATTTACACCGATGAACACGCAGGAGCAAGTGGTCAATGTTAAGTACAATACAGTGAGCCTAAATAAGCAAAATTATGACACCTATATCTTTTTAAGACCTTTAAAAAAAATAAAATAAGTAAATAGCTATTTTTCTTATTCTTGTCGAATGAATTTTTTTTAGCTACATTTACACCGATGAACACGCAGGAGCAATTGCTCAATGTTAAGTACAATACAATGAGCCAAAATAAGCAAAATTTTAACACCTATATCTTTTTAAAACCTTTAAAAAAATAAAATAAGTAAATAGCTATTTTTCTTATTCTTGTCGAATGAATTTGTTTTAGCTACATTTACACCGATGAACACGCAGGAGCAATTGGTCAATGTTAAGTACAATACAATGAGCCAAAATAAGCAAAATTAAGACACTCATATCATATCAAGACCTTTAAAAAAAAAAATAAGTATATAGCTATTTTTCGTATTCTTGTCGAATGAATTTTTTGTAGCTACATTTACACCGATGAACACGCTGGAGCAATTGCCTAATGTTAGATACAGTACAATGAGCCAAAATAAGCAAAATTAAGGCACCTATATCTTTTTAAAACCTTTAAAAAAAATAAAATAAGTAATTAGCTATTTTTCGTATTTTTGCCGTATGAATTTTTTTAAGCTTCATTTACACCGTTGAACACGCAGTAGCAATTGCTCAATGTTAAGTACAATACACTGAGCCAAAATAAGCAAAATAAAGGCACCTATATCTTTTTAAAACCTTTAAAAAAAATAAAATAAGTAAATAGCTATTTTTCTTATTCTTGTCAAATGAATTTTGTTTAGCCACATTTACACCAATGAACCCGCAGGAACAATTGCTCAATGTTAAGTACAATACATTGAGCCAAAATAAGCAAAATAAAGACACCTATATCTTTTTAAAACCTTTAAAAAAAATAAAATAAGTAAATAGCTATTTTTTTTATTCTTGTCGAATGAATTTTATTTAGCTACATTTACACCGATGAACAATCAGGAGCAATTGCTCAATGTTAAGTTCAATACAATGAGCCAAAATAAGCCAAATTAAGACACCCGTGTCATATCAAGACCTTAAAAAAAAAAAAATAAGTATATAGCTATTTTTCTTATTCTTGTCGAATGAATTTTTTGTAGCTACATTTACACCGATGAACACGCAGGAGCAAGTGGCCAATGTTAAGTACAATACAATGAGCCAAAATAAGCAAAATTTTAACACCTATATCTTTTTAAAACCTTTAAAAAAATAAAATAAGTAAATAGCTATTTTTCTTATTCTTGTCGAATGAATTTGTTTTAGCTACATTTACACCGATGAACACGCAGGAGCAATTGGTCAATGTTAAGTACAATACAATGAGCCAAAATAAGCAAAATTAAGACACTCATATCATATCAAGACCTTTAAAAAAAAAAATAAGTATATAGCTATTTTTCGTATTCTTGTCGAATGAATTTTTTGTAGCTACATTTACACCGATGAACACGCTGGAGCAATTGCCTAATGTTAGATACAGTACAATGAGCCAAAATAAGCAAAATTAAGGCACCTATATCTTTTTAAAACCTTTAAAAAAAATAAAATAAGTAATTAGCTATTTTTCGTATTTTTGCCGTATGAATTTTTTTAAGCTTCATTTACACCGTTGAACACGCAGTAGCAATTGCTCAATGTTAAGTACAATACACTGAGCCAAAATAAGCAAAATAAAGACACCTATATCTTTTTAAAACCTTTAAAAAAAATAAAATAAGTAAATAGCTATTTTTCTTATTCTTGTCAAATGAATTTTGTTTAGCCACATTTACACCAATGAACCCGCAGGAACAATTGCTCAATGTTAAGTACAATACATTGAGCCAAAATAAGCAAAATAAAGACACCTATATCTTTTTAAAACCTTTAAAAAAAATAAAATAAGTAAATAGCTATTTTTTTTATTCTTGTCGAATGAATTTTATTTAGCTACATTTACACCGATGAACAATCAGGAGCAATTGCTCAATGTTAAGTTCAATACAGTGAGCCAAAATAAGCCAAATTAAGACACCCGTGTCATATCAAGACCTTAAAAAAAAAAAAATAAGTATATAGCTATTTTTCTTATTCTTGTCGAATGAATTTTTTGTAGCTACATTTACACCGATGAACACGCAGGAGCAAGTGGCCAATGTTAAGTACAATACAATGAGCCTAAATAAGCAAAATTAAGACACCTATATCTTTAAAAGACCTTTAAAAAAAATAAAATAAGTAAATAGCTATTTTTCTTATTCTTGTCGAATGAATTTTTTTTAGCTACATTTACACCGATGAACACGCAGGAACAATTTTTTCATGTTAAGTACAATACAATGAGCCAAAATAAGCAAAATTAAGACACCGTTATCATATCAAGACCTATAAAAAAAAATAAAATAAGTAAATAGCTTTTTTTTTTATTCTTGTCGAATGAATTTTTTTAGCAACATTTAAACCGATAAACACGCAGGAGCAATTGCTCAATGTTAAGTACAATACAATGAGCCAAAATAAGCCAAATTAAGACACTCATATCATATCAAGACCTTGAAAAAAAAAAAATAAGTAAATAGCTATTTTTCGTATTCTTGTCGAATGAATTTTTTGTAGCTACATTTACACCGATGAACACGCTGGAGCAATTGCCTAATGTTAGATACAGTACAATGAGCCAAAATAAGCAAAATTAAGACACCTATATCTTTTTAAAACCTTTAAAAAAAATAAAATAAGTAAATAGCTATTTTTCTCATTCTTGTCGAATGAATTTTTTTTAGCCACATTTACACCGATGAACACGCAGGAACAATTGCTCAATGTTAAGTACAATACATTGAGCCAAAATAAGCAAAATTAAGACACCTATATCTTTTTAAAACCTTTAAAAAAAATAAAATAAGTAAATAGCTATTTTTCGTATTCTTGACGAATGAATTTTTTGTAGCTACATTTACACCGATGAACACGCTGGAGCAATTGCCTAATGTTAGATACAGTACAATGAGCCAAAATAAGCAAAATTAAGACACCTATATCTTTTTAAAACCTTTAAAAAAATAAAATAAGCAAATAGCTATTTTTCTTATTCTTGTCGAATGAATTTTTTTTAGCCACATTTACACCGATGAACACGCATGAACAATTGCTTAATGTTAAGTTCAATACAATGAGCCAAAATAAGCAAAATTAAGACACCGTTATCATATCAAGACCTATAAAAAAAAATAAAATAAGTAAATAGCTATTTTTTTTATTCTTGTCGAATGAATTTTTTTAGCAACATTTAAACCGATAAACACGCAGGAGCAATTGCTTAATGTCAAGTACAATGCATTGAGCCAAAATAAGCAAAATTAAGACACCTATATCTTTTAAAAACCTTTAAAAAAATAAAATAAGTAAATAGCTATTTTTCCTATTCTTGTCGAATGAATTTTTTTTAGCTTCATTTACACCGATGAACACGCAGGAGCAATTGCTCAATGTTAAGTACAATACAATGAGCCAAAATAAGCCAAATTAAGACACCCGTGTCATATCAAGACCTTAAAAAAAAATAAAATAAGTATATAGCTATTTTTCTTATTCTTTTCGAATGAATTTTTTGTAGCTACATTTACACCGATGAACACGCAGGAGCAAGTGGCCAATGTTTAGTACAATACAATGAGCCTAAATAAGAAAAATTAAGACACCTATATCTTTATAAGACCTTTAAAAAAAATAAAATAAGTAAATAGCTATTTTTCTTATTCTTGTCGAATGAATTTTTTTTAGCTACATTTACACCGATGAACACAAAAGAACAATTTCTCCATGTTAAGTACAATACATTGAGCCAAAATAAGCAAAATTAAGACACCTATTTCTTTTTAAAACCTTTAAAAAAATAAAATAAGTAAATAGCTATTTTTCTGATTCCTGTCGAACGAATTTTTTTTAGCTACATTTACACCGATTAACACGCAGGAGCAATTGCTCAATGTTAAGTACAATACAATGAGCCAAAATAAGCCAAATTAAGACACCCGTGTCATATCAAGACCTTTAAAAAAAATAAAATATCTATTTAGCTATTTTTCGTATTCTTGTCGAATGAATTTTTTGTAGCTACATTTACACCGATGAACACGCAGGAGCAAACGGTCAATGTTAAGTACAATACAATGAGCCTAAATAAGCAAAATTAAGACACCCTAATCATATCAAGACCTTTAAAAAAAATAATATAAGTAATTAGCTATTTTTCTTATTCTTGTCGAATGAATTTTTTTTAGCTACATTTACACCGATGAACACGCAGGAACAATTGCTCAATGTTAAGTAAAATACAATGAGCCAAAATAAGCAAAATTAAGACACCTATATCATTTCAAAACCTTTAAAAAAAATAAAATAAGTAAATAGCTATTTTTCTTATTCTTGTCGAATGAATTTTTTTTAGCTACATTTACACCGATGAACACGCAGGAGCAATTGCTCAATGTTAAGTACAATACAATGAGCCAAAATAAGCAAAATTAAGACACTCATATCATATCAAGACCTTTAAAAAAAAAAATAAGTATATAGCTATTTTTCGTATTCCTGTCGAATGAATTTTTTGTAGCTACATTTACTCCGATGAACACGCTGGAGCAATTGCCTAATGTTAGATACAGTACAGTGAGCCAAAATAAGCAATATTAAGACACCCATATCTTTTCAAGACCTTTAAAAAAAATTAAATAAGTAAATAGCTATTTTTCTTATTCTTGTCGAATGAATTTTTTTTAGCTACATTTACACCGACGAACACGCAGGAACAATTGCTCAATGTTCAGTACAATGCATTGAACCAAAATAAGCAAAATTAAGGCACCTATATCTTTTTAAAACCTTTAAAAAAATAAAATAAGTAAATAGCTATTTTTCTTATTCTTGTCGAATGAACTTTTTTTTAGCAACATTTAAACCGATGAACACGCAGGAGCAATTGTTTAATATCAAGTACGATACAATGAGCCAAAATAAGCAAAATTAAGACACCTATATCTTTTTAAAACCTTTAAAAAAATAAAATAAGTAAATAGCTATTTTTCTTATTCTTGTCGAATGAATTTTTTTTAGCTACATTTACACCGACGAACACGCAGGAGCAATTTCTCAATGTTAATTACAATACAATGAGCCAAAATAAGCCAAATTAAGACACCCTTGTCATATCAACACCTTTAAAAAAAATAAAATAAGTATATAGCTAATTTTCTTATTCTTGTCGAATGAATTTTTTTTAGCTACATTTACACCGATGAACACGCAGGAGCAATTGCTCAATGTTAAGTACAATACAATGAGCCAAAATAAGCAAAATTTAGACACCCTTATCATATCAAGACCTTTAAAAAAAATAATATAAGTAAATAGCTATTTTTTTTATTCTTGTCGAATGAATTTTTTTTAGCAACATTTAAACCGATGAACACGCAGGAGCAATTGCTCAATGTCAGGTACAATACAATGAGCCAAAATAAGCAAAATTAAGACACCTATATCTTTTTAAAACCTTTAAAAAAATAAAATAAGTAAATAGCTATTTTTCTTATTCTTGTCGAATGAATTTTTCTAGCTACATTTACACCGATGAACACGCAGGAGCAATTGCTCAATGTTAATTACAATACAATGAGCCACAATAAGCCAAATTAAGACACCCGTTTCATATCAAGACCTTTAAAAAAAATAAAATAAGTATACAGCTATTTTTCGTATTCTTGTCGAATGAATTTTTTGTAGCTACATTTACACCGATGAACACGCAGGAGCAAGTGATCAATGTTAAGTACAATACAGTGAGCCTAAATAAGCAAAATTAAGACACCTATATCTTTTTAGGACCCTTAAAAAAAATAAAATAAGTAAATAGCTATTTTTCGTATTCTTGCCGTATGAATTTTTTTAAGCTACATTTACACCGACGAACACGCAGGAGCAATTGCTCAATGTTAAGTACAATACAATGAGCCAAAATAAGCAAAATTAAGACACTCATATCATATCAAGACCTTTAAAAAAAAAAAATAAGTAAATAGCTATTTTTCGTATTCTTGCCGTATGAATTTTTTTAAGCTACATTTACACCGATGAACACGCTGGAGCAATTGCCTAATGTTAGATACAGTACAATGAGCCAAAATAAGCAAAATTAAGACACCTATATCTTTTAAAAACCTTTAAAAAAAAATAAAATAAGTAATTAGCTATTTTTCGTATTCTTGCCGTATGAATTTTTTTAAGCTACATTTACACCGATGAACACTCAGGAGCAATTGCACAATGTTAAGTACAATACACTGAGCCAAAATAAGCAAAATAAAGACACCTATATCTTTTTAAAACCTTTAAAAAAAATAAAATAAGTAAATAGCTATTTTTCGTATTCTTGACGAATGAATTTTTTGTAGCTACATTTACACCGATGAACACGCTGGAGCAATTGCCTAATGTTAGATACAGTACAATGAGCCAAAATAAGCAAAATTAAGACACCTATATCTTTTTAAAACCTTTAAAAAAATAAAATAAGCAAATAGCTATTTTTCTTATTCTTGTCGAATGAATTTTTTTTAGCCACATTTACACCGATGAACACGCATGAACAATTGCTTAATGTTAAGTTCAATACAATGAGCCAAAATAAGCAAAATTAAGACACCGTTATCATATCAAGACCTATAAAAAAAAATAAAATAAGTAAATAGCTATTTTTTTTATTCTTGTCGAATGAATTTTTTTAGCAACATTTAAACCGATAAACACGCAGGAGCAATTGCTCAATGTCAAGTACAATGCATTGAGCCAAAATAAGCAAAATTAAGACACCTATATCTTTTAAAAACCTTTAAAAAAATAAAATAAGTAAATAGCTATTTTTCCTATTCTTGTCGAATGAATTTTTTTTAGCTACATTTACACCGATGAACACGCAGGAGCAATTGCTCAATGTTAAGTACAATACAATGAGCCAAAATAAGCCAAATTAAGACACCCGTGTCATATCAAGACCTTAAAAAAAAATAAAATAAGTATATAGCTATTTTTCTTATTCTTTTCGAATGAATTTTTTGTAGCTACATTTACACCGATGAACACGCAGGAGCAAGTGGCCAATGTTTAGTACAATACAATGAGCCTAAATAAGCAAAATTAAGACACCTATATCTTTATAAGACCTTTAAAAAAAATAAAATAAGTAAATAGCTATTTTTCTTATTCTTGTCGAATGAATTTTTTTTAGCTACATTTACACCGATGAACACAAAAGAACAATTTCTCCATGTTAAGTACAATACATTGAGCCAAAATAAGCAAAATTAAGACACCTATTTCTTTTTAAAACCTTTAAAAAAATAAAATAAGTAAATAGCTATTTTTCTGATTCCTGTCGAACGAATTTTTTTTAGCTACATTTACACCGATTAACACGCAGGAGCAATTGCTCAATGTTAAGTACAATACAATGAGCCAAAATAAGCCAAATTAAGACACCCGTGTCATATCAAGACCTTTAAAAAAAATAAAATATCTATTTAGCTATTTTTCGTATTCTTGTCGAATGAATTTTTTGTAGCTACATTTACACCGATGAACACGCAGGAGCAAACGGTCAATGTTAAGTACAATACAATGAGCCTAAATAAGCAAAATTAAGACACCCTAATCATATCAAGACCTTTAAAAAAAATAATATAAGTAATTAGCTATTTTTCTTATTCTTGTCGAATGAATTTTTTTTAGCTACATTTACACCGATGAACACGCAGGAACAATTGCTCAATGTTAAGTAAAATACAATGAGCCAAAATAAGCAAAATTAAGACACCTATATCATTTCAAAACCTTTAAAAAAAATAAAATAAGTAAATAGCTATTTTTCTTATTCTTGTCGAATGAATTTTTTTTAGCTACATTTACACCGATGAACACGCAGGAGCAATTGCTCAATGTTAAGTACAATACAATGAGCCAAAATAAGCAAAATTAAGACACTCATATCATATCAAGACCTTTAAAAAAAAAAATAAGTATATAGCTATTTTTCGTATTCCTGTCGAATGAATTTTTTGTAGCTACATTTACTCCGATGAACACGCTGGAGCAATTGCCTAATGTTAGATACAGTACAGTGAGCCAAAATAAGCAATATTAAGACACCCATATCTTTTCAAGACCTTTAAAAAAAATTAAATAAGTAAATAGCTATTTTTCTTATTCTTGTCGAATGAATTTTTTTTAGCTACATTTACACCGACGAACACGCAGGAACAATTGCTCAATGTTCAGTACAATGCATTGAACCAAAATAAGCAAAATTAAGGCACCTATATCTTTTTAAAACCTTTAAAAAAATAAAATAAGTAAATAGCTATTTTTCTTATTCTTGTCGAATGAACTTTTTTTTAGCAACATTTAAACCGATGAACACGCAGGAGCAATTGTTTAATATCAAGTACGATACAATGAGCCAAAATAAGCAAAATTAAGACACCTATATCTTTTTAAAACCTTTAAAAAAATAAAATAAGTAAATAGCTATTTTTCTTATTCTTGTCGAATGAATTTTTTTTAGCTACATTTACACCGACGAACACGCAGGAGCAATTTCTCAATGTTAATTACAATACAATGAGCCAAAATAAGCCAAATTAAGACACCCTTGTCATATCAACACCTTTAAAAAAAAATAAAATAAGTATATAGCTAATTTTCTTATTCTTGTCGAATGAATTTTTTTTAGCTACATTTACACCGATGAACACGCAGGAGCAATTGCTCAATGTTAAGTACAATACAATGAGCCAAAATAAGCAAAATTTAGACACCCTTATCATATCAAGACCTTTAAAAAAAATAATATAAGTAAATAGCTATTTTTTTTATTCTTGTCGAATGAATTTTTTTTAGCAACATTTAAACCGATGAACACGCAGGAGCAATTGCTCAATGTCAGGTACAATACAATGAGCCAAAATAAGCAAAATTAAGACACCTATATCTTTTTAAAACCTTTAAAAAAATAAAATAAGTAAATAGCTATTTTTCTTATTCTTGTCGAATGAATTTTTCTAGCTACATTTACACCGATGAACACGCAGGAGCAATTGCTCAATGTTAATTACAATACAATGAGCCACAATAAGCCAAATTAAGACACCCGTTTCATATCAAGACCTTTAAAAAAAATAAAATAAGTATACAGCTATTTTTCGTATTCTTGTCGAATGAATTTTTTGTAGCTACATTTACACCGATGAACACGCAGGAGCAAGTGATCAATGTTAAGTACAATACAGTGAGCCTAAATAAGCAAAATTAAGACACCTATATCTTTTTAGGACCCTTAAAAAAAATAAAATAAGTAAATAGCTATTTTTCGTATTCTTGCCGTATGAATTTTTTTAAGCTACATTTACACCGACGAACACGCAGGAGCAATTGCTCAATGTTAAGTACAATACAATGAGCCAAAATAAGCAAAATTAAGACACTCATATCATATCAAGACCTTTAAAAAAAAAAAATAAGTAAATAGCCATTTTTCGTATTCTTGCCGTATGAATTTTTTTAAGCTACATTTACACCGATGAACACGCTGGAGCAATTGCCTAATGTTAGATACAGTACAATGAGCCAAAATAAGCAAAATTAAGACACCTATATCTTTTAAAAACCTTTAAAAAAAAATAAAATAAGTAATTAGCTATTTTTCGTATTCTTGCCGTATGAATTTTTTTAAGCTACATTTACACCGATGAACACTCAGGAGCAATTGCACAATGTTAAGTACAATACACTGAGCCAAAATAAGCAAAATAAAGACACCTATATCTTTTTAAAACCTTTAAAAAAAATAAAATAAGTAAATAGCTATTTTTCTTATTCTTGTCGAATGAATTTTTTTTAGCTACATTTACACCGATGAACACGCAGGAGCAATTGCTCAATGTTAAGTACAATACAATGAGCCAAAATAAGCAAAATTTAGACACTCATATCATATCAAGACCTTTAAAAAAAAAAAATAAGTAAATAAATATTTTTCGTATTCTTGTCGAATGAATTTTTTGTAGCTACATTTACACCGATGAACACGCTGGAGCAATTGCCTAATATTAGATACAGTACAATGAGCCAAAATAAGCAAAATTAAGACACCTATATCTTTTTAAAACCTTTAAAAAAAATAAAATAAGTAAATAGCTATTTTTCTTATTCTTGTCGAATGAATTTTTTTTAGCCACATTTACACCGATGAACACGCAGGAACAATTGCTCAATGTTAAGTACAATACATTGAGCCAAAATAAGTAAAATTAAGACACCTATATCTTTTTAAAACCTTTAAAAAAAATAAAATAAGTAAATAGCTATTTTTCGTATTCTTGACGAATGAATTTTTTGTAGCTACATTTACACCGATGAACACGCTGGAGCAATTGCCTAATGTTAGATACAGTACAATGAGCCAAAATAAGCAAAATTAAGACACCTATATCTTTTTAAAACCTTTAAAAAAAATAAAATAAGTAAATAGCTATTTTTCTTATTCTTGTCGAATGAATTTTTTTTAGCCACATTTACACCGATGAACACGCATGAACAATTGCTCAATGTTAAGTTCAATACAGTGAGCCAAAATAAGCAAAATTAAGACACCGTTATCATATCAAGACCTATAAAAAAAAAAAATAAGTAAATAGCTATTTTTTTTATTCTTGTCGAATGAATTTTTTTAGCAACATTTAAACCGATAAACACGCAGGAGCAATTGCTCAATGTCAAGTACAATGCAATGAGCCAAAATAAGCAAAATTAAGGCACCTATATCTTTTAAAAACCTTTAAAAAAATAAAATAAGTAAATAGCTATTTTTCCTATTCTTGTCGAATGAATTTTTTTTAGCTACATTTACACCGATGAACACTCAGGAGCAATTGCTCAATGTTAAGTACAATACAATGAGCCAAAATAAGCCAAATTAAGACACTCATATCATATCAAGACCTTGAAAAAAAAAAATAAGTAAATAGCTGTTTTTCGTATTCTTGTCGAATGAATTTTTTGTAGCTACATTTACACCGATGAACACGCTGGAGCAATTGCCTAATGTTAGATACAGTACAATGAGCCAAAATAAGCAAAATTAAGACACCTATATCTTTTTAAAACCTTTAAAAAAAATAAAATAAGTAAATAGCTATTTTTCTTATTCTTGTCGAATGAATTTTTTTTAGCCACATTTACACCGATGAACACGCAGGAACAATTGCTCAATGTTCAGTACAATGCATTGAACCAAAATAAGCAAAATTAAGGCACCTATATCTTTTTAAAACCTTTAAAAAAATAAAATAAGTAAATAGCTATTTTTCTTATTCTTGTCGAATGAACTTTTTTTTAGCAACATTTAAACCGATGAACACGCAGGAGCAATTGTTTAATATCAAGTACGATACAATGAGCCAAAATAAGCAAAATTAAGACACCTATATCTTTTTAAAACCTTTAAAAAAATAAAATAAGTAAATAGCTATTTTTCTTATTCTTGTCGAATGAATTTTTTTTAGCTACATTTACACCGACGAACACGCAGGAGCAATTTCTCAATGTTAATTACAATACAATGAGCCAAAATAAGCCAAATTAAGACACCCTTGTCATATCAACACCTTTAAAAAAAATAAAATAAGTATATAGCTAATTTTCTTATTCTTGTCGAATGAATTTTTTTTAGCTACATTTACACCGATGAACACGCAGGAGCAATTGCTCAATGTTAAGTACAATACAGTGAGCCAAAATAAGCAAAATTTAGACACCCTTATCATATCAAGACCTTTAAAAAAAGTAATATAAGTAAATAGCTATTTTTTTTATTCTTGTCGAATGAATTTTTTTTAGCAACATTTAAACCGATGAACACGCAGGAGCAATTGCTCAATGTCAGGTACAATACAATGAGCCAAAATAAGCAAAATTAAGACACCTATATCTTTTTAAAACCTTTAAAAAAATAAAATAAGTAAATAGCTATTTTTCTTATTCTTGTCGAATGAATTTTTCTAGCTACATTTACACCGATGAACACGCAGGAGCAATTGCTCAATGTTAATTACAATACAATGAGCCACAATAAGCCAAATTAAGACACCCGTTTCATATCAAGACCTTTAAAAAAAATAAAATAAGTATATAGCTATTTTTCGTATTCTTGTCGAATGAATTTTTTGTAGCTACATTTACACCGATGAACACGCAGGAGCAAGTGATCAATGTTAAGTACAATACAGTGAGCCTAAATAAGCAAAATTAAGACACCTATATCTTTTTAGGACCCTTAAAAAAAATAAAATAAGTAAATAGCTATTTTTCGTATTCTTGCCGTATGAATTTTTTTAAGCTACATTTACACCGACGAACACGCAGGAGCAATTGCTCAATGTTAAGTACAATACAATGAGCCAAAATAAGCAAAATTAAGACACTCATATCATATCAAGACCTTTAAAAAAAAAAAAAAAGTAAATAGCTATTTTTCGTATTCTTGCCGTATGAATTTTTTTAAGCTACATTTACACCGATGAACACGCTGGAGCAATTGCCTAATGTTAGATACAGTACAATGAGCCAAAATAAGCAAAATTAAGACACCTATATCTTTTAAAAACCTTTAAAAAAAAATAAAATAAGTAATTAGCTATTTTTCGTATTCTTGCCGTATGAATTTTTTTAAGCTACATTTACACCGATGAACACTCAGGAGCAATTGCACAATGTTAAGTACAATACACTGAGCCAAAATAAGCAAAATAAAGACACCTATATCTTTTTAAAACCTTTAAAAAAAATAAAATAAGTAAATAGCTATTTTTCTTATTCTTGTCGAATGAATTTTTTTTAGCTACATTTACACCGATGAACACGCAGGAGCAATTGCTCAATGTTAAGTACAATACAATGAGCCAAAATAAGCAAAATTTAGACACTCATATCATATCAAGACCTTTAAAAAAAAAAAATAAGTAAATAGCTATTTTTCGTATTCTTGTCGAATGAATTTTTTGTAGCTACATTTACACCGATGAACACGCTGGAGCAATTGCCTAATATTAGATACAGTACAATGAGCCAAAATAAGCAAAATTAAGACACCTATATCTTTTTAAAACCTTTAAAAAAAATAAAATAAGTAAATAGCTATTTTTCTTATTCTTGTCGAATGAATTTTTTTTAGCCACATTTACACCGATGAACACGCAGGAACAATTGCTCAATGTTAAGTACAATACATTGAGCCAAAATAAGTAAAATTAAGACACCTATATCTTTTTAAAACCTTTAAAAAAAATAAAATAAGTAAATAGCTATTTTTCGTATTCTTGACGAATGAATTTTTTGTAGCTACATTTACACCGATGAACACGCTGGAGCCATTGCCTAATGTTAGATACAGTACAATGAGCCAAAATAAGCAAAACTAAGACACCTATATCTTTTTAAAACCTTTAAAAAAAATAAAATAAGTAAATAGCTATTTTTCTTATTCTTGTCGAATGAATTTTTTTTAGCCACATTTACACCGATGAACACGCATGAACAATTGCTCAATGTTAAGTTCAATACAATGAGCCAAAATAAGCAAAATTAAGACACCGTTATCATATCAAGACCTATAAAAAAAAAAAATAAGTAAATAGCTATTTTTTTTATTCTTGTCGAATGAATTTTTTTAGCAACATTTAAACCGATAAACACGCAGGAGCAATTGCTCAATGTCAAGTACAATGCAATGAGCCAAAATAAGCAAAATTAAGGCACCTATATCTTTTAAAAACCTTTAAAAAAATAAAATAAGTAAATAGCTATTTTTCCTATTCTTGTCGAATGAATTTTTTTTAGCTACATTTACACCGATGAACACTCAGGAGCAATTGCTCAATGTTAAGTACAATACAATGAGCCAAAATAAGCCAAATTAAGACACTCATATCATATCAAGACCTTGAAAAAAAAAAAATAAGTAAATAGCTGTTTTTCGTATTCTTGTCGAATGAATTTTTTGTAGCTACATTTACACCGATGAACACGCTGGAGCAATTGCCTAATGTTAGATACAGTACAATGAGCCAAAATAAGCAAAATTAAGACACCTATATCTTTTTAAAACCTTTAAAAAAAATAAAATAAGTAAATAGCTATTTTTCTTATTCTTGTCGAATGAATTTTTTTTAGCCACATTTACACCGATGAACACGCAGGAACAATTGCTCAATGTTAAGTACAATACATTGAGCCAAAATAAGCAAAATTAAGACACCTATATCTTTTTAAAACCTTTAAAAAAAATAAAATAAGTAAATAGCTATTTTTCGTATTCTTGACGAATGAATTTTTTGTAGCTACATTTACACCGATGAACACGCTGGAGCAATTGCATAATGTTAGATACAGTGCAATGAGCCAAAATAAGCAAAATTAAGACACCTATATCTTTTTAAAACCTTTAAAAAAAATAAAATAAGTAAATAGCTATTTTTCTTATTCTTGTCGAATGAATTTTTTTTAGCCACATTTACACCGATGAACACGCATGAACAATTGCTTAATGTTAAGTTCAATACAATGAGCCAAAATAAGCAAAATTAAGACACCGTTATCATATCAAGACCTATAAAAAAAAAAAAAATAAGTAAATAGCTATTTTTTTTATTCTTGTCGAATGAATTTTTTTAGCAACATTTAAACCGATAAACACGCAGGAGCAATTGCTCAATGTCAAGTACAATGCATTGAGCCAAAATAAGCAAAATTAAGACACCTATATCTTTTAAAAACCTTTAAAAAAATAAAATAAGTAAATAGCTATTTTTCGTATTCTTGTCGAATGAATTTTTTTTAGCTACATTTACACCGATGAACACGCAGGAGCAATTGCTCAATGTTAAGTACAATACAATGAGCCAAAATAAGCCAAATTAAGACACCCGTGTCATATCAAGACCTTAAAAAAAAATAAAATAAGTATATAGCTATTTTTCTTATTCTTTTCGAATGAATTTTTTGTAGCTACATTTACACCGACGAACACGCAGGAGCAAGTGGCCAATGTTTAGTACAATACAATGAGCCTAAATAAGCAAAATTAAGACACCTATATCTTTATAAGACCTTTAAAAAAAATAAAATAAGTAAATAGCTATTTTTCTTATTCTTGTCGAATGAATTTTTTTTAGCTACATTTAAACCGATGAACACAAAAGAACAATTTCTCCATGTTAAGTACAATACATTGAGCCAAAATAAGCAAAATTAAGACACCTTTATCTTTTTGAAACCTTTAAAAAAAATAAAATAAGTAAATAGCTATTTTTCTTATTCTTGTCGAATGAATTTTTTTTAGCTACATTTACACCGATGAACACGCAGGAGCAATTGCTCAATGTTAAGTACAATACAATGAGCCAAAATAAGCAAAATTAAGACACCTATATCTTTTTAAAACCTTTAAAAAAAATAAAATAAGTAAATAGCTATTTTTCATATTCTTGTCGAATGAATTTTTTTTAGCTACATTTACACCGATGAACACGCAGGAGCAATTGCTCAATGTTAAGTACAATACAGTGAGCCAAAATAAGCAAACTTAAGACACTCATATCATATCAAGACCTTTAAAAAAAAAATAAGTATACAGCTATTTTTCGTATTCTTGCCGAATGAATTTTTTGTAGGTACATTTACACCGATGAACACGCTGGAGCAATTGCCTAATGTTAGATACAGTACAATGAGCCAAAATAAGCAAAATTAAGACACCTATATCTTTTTAAAACCTTTAAAAAAAATAAAATAAGTATATAGCTATTTTTCTTATTCTTGTCGAATGAAATTTTTTTAGCTACATTTACACCGATCAACACGCAGGAGCAATTGCTCAATGTTAAGTACAATACAATGAGCCAAAATAAGCAAAATTAAGACACTCATATCATATTAAGACCTTTAAAAAAAAAAATAAGTATATAGCTATTTTTCGTATTCTTGTCGAATGAATTTTTTGTAGCTACATTTACACCGATGAACACGCTGGAGCAATTGCCTAATGTTAGATACAGTACAATGAGCCAAAATAAGCAAAATTAAGACACCTATATCTTTTAAAAACCTTTAAAAAAAATAAAATAAGTAATTAGCTATTTTTCGTATTCTTGCCGTATGAATTTTTTTAAGCTACATTTACACCGATGAACACGCAGGAGCAATTGCTCAATGTTAAGTACAATACATTGAGCCAAAATAAGCAAAATAAAGACACCTATATCTTTTTAAAACCTTTAAAAAAAATAAAATAAGTAAATAGCTATTTTTCTTATTCATGTCGAATGAATTTTTTTTAGCTACATTTACACCGATGAACACGCAGGAGCAATTGCTCAATGTTAAGTACAATACAATGAGCCAAAATAAGCAAAATTAAGACACTCATATCATATCAAGACCTTTAAAAAAAAAAATAAGTATATAGCTATTTTTCGTATTCTTGTCGAATGAATTTTTTTTAGCCACATTTACACCGATGAACACGCATGAACAATTGCTTAATGTTAAGTTCAATACAATGAGCCAAAATAAGCAAAATTAAGACACCGTTATCATATCAAGACCTATAAAAAAAAATAAAATAAGTAAATAGCTATTTTTTTTATTCTTGTCGAATGAATTTTTTTAGCAACATTTAAACCGATAAACACGCAGGAGCAATTGCTCAATGTTAAGTACAATACAATGAGCCAAAATAAGCCAAATTAAGACACTCATATCATATCAAGACCTTGAAAAAAAAAAATAAGTAAATAGCTATTTTTCGTATTCTTGTCGAATGAATTTTTTGTAGCTACATTTACACCGATGAACACGCTGGAGCAATTGCCTAATGTTAGATACAGTACAATGAGCCAAAATAAGCAAAATTAAGACACCTATATCTTTTTAAAACCTTTAAAAAAAATAAAATAAGTAAATAGCTATTTTTCTTATTCTTGTCGAATGAATTTTTTTTAGCCACATTTACACCGATGAACACGCAGGAACAATTGCTCAATGTTAAGTACAATACATTGAGCCAAAATAAGCAAAATTAAGACACCTATATCTTTTTAAAACCTTTAAAAAAAATAAAATAAGTAAATAGCTATTTTTCGTATTCTTGACGAATGAATTTTTTGTAGCTACATTTACACCGATGAACACGCTGGAGCAATTGCCTAATGTTAGATACAGTACAATGAGCCAAAATAAGCAAAATTAAGACACCTATATCTTTTTAAAACCTTTAAAAAAAATAAAATAAGCAAATAGCTATTTTTCTTATTCTTGTCGAATGAATTTTTTTTAGCCACATTTACACCGATGAACACGCATGAACAATTGCTTAATGTTAAGTTCAATACAATGAGCCAAAATAAGCAAAATTAAGACACCGTTATCATATCAAGACCTATAAAAAAAAATAAAATAAGTAAATAGCTATTTTTTTTATTCTTGTCGAATGAATTTTTTTAGCAACATTTAAACCGATAAACACGCAGGAGCAATTGCTCAATGTCACGTACAATGCATTGAGCCAAAATAAGCAAAATTAAGACACCTATATCTTTTAAAAACCTTTAAAAAAATAAAATAAGTAAATAGCTATTTTTCCTATTCTTGTCGAATGAATTTTTTTTAGCTACATTTACACCGATGAACACGCAGGAGCAATTCCTCAATGTTAAGTACAATACAATGAGCCAAAATAAGCCAAATTAAGACACCCGTGTCATATCAAGACCTTAAAAAAAAATAAAATAAGTATATAGCTATTTTTCTTATTCTTTTCGAATGAATTTTTTGTAGCTACATTTACACCGATGAACACGCAGGAGCAAGTGGCCAATGTTATGTACAATACAATGAGCCTAAATAAGCAAAATTAAGACACCTATATCTTTATAAGACCTTTAAAAAAAATAAAATAAGTAAATAGCTATTTTTCTTATTCTTGTCGAATGAATTTTTTTTAGCTACATTTACACCGATGAACACAAAAGAACAATTTCTCCATGTTAAGTACAATACATTGAGCCAAAATAAGCAAAATTAAGACACCTATTTCTTTTTAAAACCTTTAAAAAAATAAAATAAGTAAATAGCTATTTTTCTGATTCCTGTCGAACGAATTTTTTTTAGCTACATTTACACCGATGAACACGCAGGAGCAATTGCTCAATGTTAAGTACAATACAATGAGCCAAAATAAGCCAAATTAAGACACCCGTGTCATATCAAGACCTTTAAAAAAAATAAAATATCTATTTAGCTATTTTTCGTATTCTTGTCGAATGAATTTTTTTAAGCTACATTTACACCGACGAACACGCAGGAGCAATTGCTCAATGTTAAGTACAATACAATGAGCCAAAATAAGCAAAATTAAGACACTCATATCATATCAAGACCTTTAAAAAAAAAAAATAAGTAAATAGCTATTTTTCTGATTCCTGTCGAACGAATTTTTTTAAGCTACATTTACACCGATGAACACGCTGGAGCAATTGCCTAATGTTAGATACAGTACAATGAGCCAAAATAAGCAAAATTAAGACACCTATATCTTTTAAAAACCTTTAAAAAAAAATAAAATAAGTAATTAGCTATTTTTCGTATTCTTGCCGTATGAATTTTTTTAAGCTACATTTACACCGATGAACACTCAGGAGCAATTGCACAATGTTAAGTACAATACACTGAGCCAAAATAAGCAAAATAAAGACACCTATATCTTTTTAAAACCTTTAAAAAAAATAAAATAAGTAAATAGCTATTTTTCTTATTCTTGTCGAATGAATTTTTTGTAGCTACATTTACACCGATGAACACGCTGGAGCAATTGCCTAATATTAGATACAGTACAATGAGCCAAAATAAGCAAAATTAAGACACCTATATCTTTTTAAAACCTTTAAAAAAAATAAAATAAGTAAATAGCTATTTTTCGTATTCTTGACGAATGAATTTTTTGTAGCTACATTTACACCGATGAACACGCTGGTGCAATTGCCTAATGTTAGATACAGTACAATGAGCCAAAATAAGCAAAATTAAGACACCTATATCTTTTTAAAACCTTTAAAAAAAATAAAATAAGTAAATAGCTATTTTTCTTATTCTTGTCGAATGAATTTTTTTTAGCCACATTTACACCGATGAACACGCATGAACAATTGCTCAATGTTAAGTTCAATACAATGAGCCAAAATAAGCAAAATTAAGACACCGTTATCATATCAAGACCTATAAAAAAAAAAAATAAGTAAATAGCTATTTTTTTTATTCTTGTCGAATGAATTTTTTTAGCAACATTTAAACCGATAAACACGCAGGAGCAATTGCTCAATGTCAAGTACAATGCAATGAGCCAAAATAAGCAAAATTAAGGCACCTATATCTTTTAAAAACCTTTAAAAAAATAAAATAAGTAAATAGCTATTTTTCCTATTCTTGTCGAATGAATTTTTTTTAGCTACATTTACACCGATGAACACTCAGGAGCAATTGCTCAATGTTAAGTACAATACAATGAGCCAAAATAAGCCAAATTAAGACACTCATATCATATCAAGACCTTGAAAAAAAAAAAATAAGTAAATAGCTGTTTTTCGTATTCTTGTCGAATGAATTTTTTGTAGCTACATTTACACCGATGAACACGCTGGAGCAATTGCCTGATGTTAGATACAGTACCATGAGCCAAAATAAGCAAAATTAAGACACCTATATCTTTTTAAAACCTTTAAAAAAAATAAAATAAGTAAATAGCTATTTTTCTTATTCTTGTCGAATGAATTTTTTTTAGCCACATTTACACCGATGAACACGAAGGAACAATTGCTCAATGTTAAGTACAATACATTGAGCCAAAATAAGCAAAATTAAGACACCTATATCTTTTTAAAACCTTTAAAAAAAATAAAATAAGTAAATAGCTATTTTTCGTATTCTTGACGAATGAATTTTTTGTAGCTACATTTACACCGATGAACACGCTGGAGCAATTGCCTAATGTTATATACAGTACAATGAGCCAAAATAAGCAAAATTAAGACACCTATATCTTTTTAAAACCTTTAAAAAAAATAAAATAAGTAAATAGCTATTTTTCTTATTCTTGTCGAATGAATTTTTTTTAGCCACATTTACACCGATGAACACGCATGAACAATTGCTTAATGTTAAGTTCAATACAATGAGCCAAAATAAGCAAAATTAAGACACCGTTATCATATCAAGACCTATAAAAAAAAAAAAAATAAGTAAATAGCTATTTTTTTTATTCTTGTCGAATGAATTTTTTTAGCAACATTTAAACCGATAAACACGCAGGAGCAATTGCTCAATGTCAAGTACAATGCATTGAGCCAAAATAAGCAAAATTAAGACACCTATATCTTTTAAAAACCTTTAAAAAAATAAAATAAGTAAATAGCTATTTTTCGTATTCTTGTCGAATGAATTTTTTTTAGCTACATTTACACCGATGAACACGCAGGAGCAATTGCTCAATGTTAAGTACAATACAATGAGCCAAAATAAGCCAAATTAAGACACCCGTGTCATATCAAGACCTTAAAAAAAAATAAAATAAGTATATAGCTATTTTTCTTATTCTTTTCGAATGAATTTTTTGTAGCTACATTTACACCGACGAACACGCAGGAGCAAGTGGCCAATGTTTAGTACAATACAATGAGCCTAAATAAGCAAAATTAAGACACCTATATCTTTATAAGACCTTTAAAAAAAATAAAATAAGTAAATAGCTATTTTTCTTATTCTTGTCGAATGAATTTTTTTTAGCTACATTTAAACCGATGAACACAAAAGAACAATTTCTCCATGTTAAGTACAATACATTGAGCCAAAATAAGCAAAATTAAGACACCTTTATCTTTTTGAAACCTTTAAAAAAAATAAAATAAGTAAATAGCTATTTTTCTTATTCTTGTCGAATGAATTTTTTTTAGCTACATTTACACCGATGAACACGCAGGAGCAATTGCTCAATGTTAAGTACAATACAATGAGCCAAAATAAGCAAAATTAAGACACCTATATCTTTTTAAAACCTTTAAAAAAAATAAAATAAGTAAATAGCTATTTTTCTTATTCTTGTCGAATGAATTTTTTTTAGCCACATTTACACCGATGAACACGCATGAACAATTGCTCAATGTTAAGTTCAATACAATGAGCCAAAATAAGCAAAATTAAGACACCGTTATCATATCAAGACCTATAAAAAAAAAAAATAAGTAAATAGCTATTTTTTTTATTCTTGTCGAATGAATTTTTTTAGCAACATTTAAACCGATAAACACGCAGGAGCAATTGCTCAATGTCAAGTACAATGCAATGAGCCAAAATAAGCAAAATTAAGGCACCTATATCTTTTAATAACCTTTAAAAAAATAAAATAAGTAAATAGCTATTTTTCCTATTCTTGTCGAATGAATTTTTTTTAGCTACATTTACACCGATGAACACTCAGGAGCAATTGCTCAATGTTAAGTACAATACAATGAGCCAAAATAAGCCAAATTAAGACACTCATATCATATCAAGACCTTGAAAAAAAAAAATAAGTAAATAGCTGTTTTTCGTATTCTTGTCGAATGAATTTTTTGTAGCTACATTTACACCGATGAACACGCTGGAGCAATTGCCTAATGTTAGATACAGTACAATGAGCCAAAATAAGCAAAATTAAGACACCTATATCTTTTTAAAACCTTTAAAAAAAATAAAATAAGTAAATAGCTATTTTTCTTATTCTTGTCGAATGAATTTTTTTTAGCCACATTTACACCGATGAACACGCAGGAACAATTGCTCAATGTTAAGTACAATACATTGAGCCAAAATAAGCAAAATTAAGACACCTATATCTTTTTAAAACCTTTAAAAAAAATAAAATAAGTAAATAGCTATTTTTCGTATTCTTGACGAATGAATTTTTTGTAGCTACGTTTACACCGATGAACACGCTGGAGCAATTGCCTAATGTTAGATACAGTACAATGAGCCAAAATAAGCAAAATTAAGACACCTATATCTTTTTAAAACCTTTAAAAAAAATAAAATAAGTAAATAGCTATTTTTCTTATTCTTGTCGAATGAATTTTTTTTAGCCACATTTACACCGATGAACACGCATGAACAATTGCTTAATGTTAAGTTCAATACAATGAGCCAAAATAAGCAAAATTAAGACACCGTTATCATATCAAGACCTATAAAAAAAAAAAAAAAAAGTAAATAGCTATTTTTTTTATTCTTGTCGAATGAATTTTTTTAGCAACATTTAAACCGATAAACACGCAGGAGCAATTGCTCAATGTCAAGTACAATGCATTGAGCCAAAATAAGCAAAATTAAGACACCTATATCTTTTAAAAACCTTTAAAAAAATAAAATAAGTAAATAGCTATTTTTCGTATTCTTGTCGAATGAATTTTTTTTAGCTACATTTACACCGATGAACACGCAGGAGCAATTGCTCAATGTCAAGTACAATACAATGAGCCAAAATAAGCCAAATTAAGACACCCGTGTCATATCAAGACCTTAAAAAAAAATAAAATAAGTATATAGCTATTTTTCTTATTCTTTTCGAATGAATTTTTTGTAGCTACATTTACACCGACGAACACGCAGGAGCAAGTGGCCAATGTTTAGTACAATACAATGAGCCTAAATAAGCAAAATTAAGACACCTATATCTTTATAAGACCTTTAAAAAAAATAAAATAAGTAAATAGCTATTTTTCTTATTCTTGTCGAATGAATTTTTTTTAGCTACATTTAAACCGATGAACACAAAAGAACAATTTCTCCATGTTAAGTACAATACATTGAGCCAAAATAAGCAAAATTAAGACACCTTTATCTTTTTGAAACCTTTAAAAAAAATAAAATAAGTAAATAGCTATTTTTCTTATTCTTGTCGAATGAATTTTTTTTAGCTACATTTACACCGATGAACACGCAGGAGCAATTGCTCAATGTTAAGTACAATACAATGAGCCAAAATAAGCAAAATTAAGACACCTATATCTTTTTAAAACCTTTAAAAAAAATAAAATAAGTAAATAGCTATTTTTCATATTCTTGTCGAATGAATTTTTTTTAGCTACATTTACACCGATGAACACGCAGGAGCAATTGCTCAATGTTAAGTACAATACAGTGAGCCAAAATAAGCAAACTTAAGACACTCATATCATATCAAGACCTTTAAAAAAAAAAAAAGTATACAGCTATTTTTCGTATTCTTGCCGAATGAATTTTTTGTAGCTACATTTACACCGATGAACACGCTGGAGCAATTGCCTAATGTTAGATACAGTACAATGAGCCAAAATAAGCAAAATTAAGACACCTATATCTTTTTAAAACCTTTAAAAAAAATAAAATAAGTATATAGCTATTTTTCTTATTCTTGTCGAATGAAATTTTTTTAGCTACATTTACACCGATCAACACGCAGGAGCAATTGCTCAATGTTAAGTACAATACAATGAGCCAAAATAAGCAAAATTAAGACACTCATATCATATTAAGACCTTTAAAAAAAAAAAATAAGTATATAGCTATTTTTCGTATTCTTGTCGAATGAATTTTTTGTAGCTACATTTACACCGATGAACACGCTGGAGCAATTGCCTAATGTTAGATACAGTACAATGAGCCAAAATAAGCAAAATTAAGACACCTATATCTTTTAAAAACCTTTAAAAAAAATAAAATAAGTAATTAGCTATTTTTCGTATTCTTGCCGTATGAATTTTTTTAAGCTACATTTACACCGATGAACACGCAGGAGCAATTGCTCAATGTTAAGTACAATACATTGAGCCAAAATAAGCAAAATAAAGACACCTATATCTTTTTAAAACCTTTAAAAAAAATAAAATAAGTAAATAGCTATTTTTCTTATTCATGTCGAATGAATTTTTTTTAGCTACATTTACACCGATGAACACGCAGGAGCAATTGCTCAATGTTAAGTACAATACAATGAGCCAAAATAAGCAAAATTAAGACACTCATATCATATCAAGACCTTTAAAAAAAAAAATAAGTATATAGCTATTTTTCGTATTCTTGTCGAATGAATTTTTTTTAGCCACATTTACACCGATGAACACGCATGAACAATTGCTTAATGTTAAGTTCAATACAATGAGCCAAAATAAGCAAAATTAAGACACCGTTATCATATCAAGACCTATAAAAAAAAATAAAATAAGTAAATAGCTATTTTTTTTATTCTTGTCGAATGAATTTTTTTAGCAACATTTAAACCGATAAACACGCAGGAGCAATTGCTCAATGTTAAGTACAATACAATGAGCCAAAATAAGCCAAATTAAGACACTCATATCATATCAAGACCTTGAAAAAAAAAATAAGTAAATAGCTATTTTTCGTATTCTTGTCGAATGAATTTTTTGTAGCTACATTTACACCGATGAACACGCTGGAGCAATTGCCTAATGTTAGATACAGTACAATGAGCCAAAATAAGCAAAATTAAGACACCTATATCTTTTTAAAACCTTTAAAAAAAATAAAATAAGTAAATAGCTATTTTTCTTATTCTTGTCGAATGAATTTTTTTTAGCCACATTTACACCGATGAACACGCAGGAACAATTGCTCAATGTTAAGTACAATACATTGAGCCAAAATAAGCAAAATTAAGACACCTATATCTTTTTAAAACCTTTAAAAAAAATAAAATAAGTAAATAGCTATTTTTCGTATTCTTGACGAATGAATTTTTTGTAGCTACATTTACACCGATGAACACGCTGGAGCAATTGCCTAATGTTAGATACAGTACAATGAGCCAAAATAAGCAAAATTAAGACACCTATATCTTTTTAAAACCTTTAAAAAAAATAAAATAAGCAAATAGCTATTTTTCTTATTCTTGTCGAATGAATTTTTTTTAGCCACATTTACACCGATGAACACGCATGAACAATTGCTTAATGTTAAGTTCAATACAATGAGCCAAAATAAGCAAAATTAAGACACCGTTATCATATCAAGACCTATAAAAAAAAATAAAATAAGTAAATAGCTATTTTTTTTATTCTTGTCGAATGAATTTTTTTAGCAACATTTAAACCGATAAACACGCAGGAGCAATTGCTCAATGTCACGTACAATGCATTGAGCCAAAATAAGCAAAATTAAGACACCTATATCTTTTAAAAACCTTTAAAAAAATAAAATAAGTAAATAGCTATTTTTCCTATTCTTGTCGAATGAATTTTTTTTAGCTACATTTACACCGATGAACACGCAGGAGCAATTCCTCAATGTTAAGTACAATACAATGAGCCAAAATAAGCCAAATTAAGACACCCGTGTCATATCAAGACCTTAAAAAAAAATAAAATAAGTATATAGCTATTTTTCTTATTCTTTTCGAATGAATTTTTTGTAGCTACATTTACACCGATGAACACGCAGGAGCAAGTGGCCAATGTTATGTACAATACAATGAGCCTAAATAAGCAAAATTAAGACACCTATATCTTTATAAGACCTTTAAAAAAAATAAAATAAGTAAATAGCTATTTTTCTTATTCTTGTCGAATGAATTTTTTTTAGCTACATTTACACCGATGAACACAAAAGAACAATTTCTCCATGTTAAGTACAATACATTGAGCCAAAATAAGCAAAATTAAGACACCTATTTCTTTTTAAAACCTTTAAAAAAATAAAATAAGTAAATAGCTATTTTTCTGATTCCTGTCGAACGAATTTTTTTTAGCTACATTTACACCGATGAACACGCAGGAGCAATTGCTCAATGTTAAGTACAATACAATGAGCCAAAATAAGCCAAATTAAGACACCCGTGTCATATCAAGACCTTTAAAAAAAATAAAATATCTATTTAACTATTTTTCGTATTCTTGTCGAATGAATTTTTTTAAGCTACATTTACACCGACGAACACGCAGGAGCAATTGCTCAATGTTAAGTACAATACAATGAGCCAAAATAAGCAAAATTAAGACACTCATATCATATCAAGACCTTTAAAAAAAAAAAATAAGTAAATAGCTATTTTTCTGATTCCTGTCGAACGAATTTTTTTAAGCTACATTTACACCGATGAACACGCTGGAGCAATTGCCTAATGTTAGATACAGTACAATGAGCCAAAATAAGCAAAATTAAGACACCTATATCTTTTAAAAACCTTTAAAAAAAAATAAAATAAGTAATTAGCTATTTTTCGTATTCTTGCCGTATGAATTTTTTTAAGCTACATTTACACCGATGAACACTCAGGAGCAATTGCACAATGTTAAGTACAATACACTGAGCCAAAATAAGCAAAATAAAGACACCTATATCTTTTTAAAACCTTTAAAAAAAATAAAATAAGTAAATAGCTATTTTTCTTATTCTTGTCGAATGAATTTTTTTTAGCTACATTTACACCGATGAACACGCAGGAGCAATTGCTCAATGTTAAGTACAATACAATGAGCCAAAATAAGCAAAATTTAGACACTCATATCATATCAAGACCTTTAAAAAAAAAAAATAAGTAAATAGCTATTTTTCGTATTCTTGTCGAATGAATTTTTTGTAGCTACATTTACACCGATGAACACGCTGGAGCAATTGCCTAATATTAGATACAGTACAATGAGCCAAAATAAGCAAAATTAAGACACCTATATCTTTTTAAAACCTTTAAAAAAAATAAAATAAGTAAATAGCTATTTTTCGTATTCTTGACGAATGAATTTTTTGTAGCTACATTTACACCGATGAACACGCTGGTGCAATTGCCTAATGTTAGATACAGTACAATGAGCCAAAATAAGCAAAATTAAGACACCTATATCTTTTTAAAACCTTTAAAAAAAATAAAATAAGTAAATAGCTATTTTTCTTATTCTTGTCGAATGAATTTTTTTTAGCCACATTTACACCGATGAACACGCATGAACAATTGCTCAATGTTAAGTTCAATACAATGAGCCAAAATAAGCAAAATTAAGACACCGTTATCATATCAAGACCTATAAAAAAAAAAAATAAGTAAATAGCTATTTTTTTTATTCTTGTCGAATGAATTTTTTTAGCAACATTTAAACCGATAAACACGCAGGAGCAATTGCTCAATGTCAAGTACAATGCAATGAGCCAAAATAAGCAAAATTAAGGCACCTATATCTTTTAAAAACCTTTAAAAAAATAAAATAAGTAAATAGCTATTTTTCCTATTCTTGTCGAATGAATTTTTTTTAGCTACATTTACACCGATGAACACTCAGGAGCAATTGCTCAATGTTAAGTACAATACAATGAGCCAAAATAAGCCAAATTAAGACACTCATATCATATCAAGACCTTGAAAAAAAAAAAATAAGTAAATAGCTGTTTTTCGTATTCTTGTCGAATGAATTTTTTGTAGCTACATTTACACCGATGAACACGCTGGAGCAATTGCCTAATGTTAGATACAGTACAATGAGCCAAAATAAGCAAAATTAAGACACCTATATCTTTTTAAAACCTTTAAAAAAAATAAAATAAGTAAATAGCTATTTTTCTTATTCTTGTCGAATGAATTTTTTTTAGCCACATTTACACCGATGAACACGCAGGAACAATTGCTCAATGTTAAGTACAATACATTGAGCCAAAATAAGCAAAATTAAGACACCTATATCTTTTTAAAACCTTTAAAAAAAATAAAATAAGTAAATAGCTATTTTTCGTATTCTTGACGAATGAATTTTTTGTAGCTACATTTACACCGATGAACACGCTGGAGCAATTGCCTAATGTTAGATACAGTACAATGAGCCAAAATAAGCAAAATTAAGACACCTATATCTTTTTAAAACCTTTAAAAAAAATAAAATAAGTAAATAGCTATTTTTCTTATTCTTGTCGAATGAATTTTTTTTTGCCACATTTACACCGATGAACACGCATGAACAATTGCTTAATGTTAAGTTCAATACAATGAGCCAAAATAAGCAAAATTAAGACACCGTTATCATATCAAGACCTATAAAAAAAAAAAAAATAAGTAAATAGCTATTTTTTTTATTCTTGTCGAATGAATTTTTTTAGCAACATTTAAACCGATAAACACGCAGGAGCAATTGCTCAATGTCAAGTACAATGCATTGAGCCAAAATAAGCAAAATTAAGACACCTATATCTTTTAAAAACCTTTAAAAAAATAAAATAAGTAAATAGCTATTTTTCGTATTCTTGTCGAATGAATTTTTTTTAGCTACATTTACACCGATGAACACGCAGGAGCAATTGCTCAATGTTAAGTACAATACAATGAGCCAAAATAAGCCAAATTAAGACACCCGTGTCATATCAAGACCTTAAAAAAAAATAAAATAAGTATATAGCTATTTTTCTTATTCTTTTCGAATGAATTTTTTGTAGCTACATTTACACCGACGAACACGCAGGAGCAAGTGGCCAATGTTTAGTACAATACAATGAGCCTAAATAAGCAAAATTAAGACACCTATATCTTTATAAGACCTTTAAAAAAAATAAAATAAGTAAATAGCTATTTTTCTTATTCTTGTCGAATGAATTTTTTTTAGCTACATTTAAACCGATGAACACAAAAGAACAATTTCTCCATGTTAAGTACAATACATTGAGCCAAAATAAGCAAAATTAAGACACCTTTATCTTTTTGAAACCTTTAAAAAAAATAAAATAAGTAAATAGCTATTTTTCTTATTCTTGTCGAATGAATTTTTTTTAGCTACATTTACACCGATGAACACGCAGGAGCAATTGCTCAATGTTAAGTACAATACAATGAGCCAAAATAAGCAAAATTAAGACACCTATATCTTTTTAAAACCTTTAAAAAAAATAAAATAAGTAAATAGCTATTTTTCTTATTCTTGTCGAATGAATTTTTTTTAGCCACATTTACACCGATGAACACGCATGAACAATTGCTCAATGTTAAGTTCAATACAATGAGCCAAAATAAGCAAAATTAAGACACCGTTATCATATCAAGACCTATAAAAAAAAAAATAAGTAAATAGCTATTTTTTTTATTCTTGTCGAATGAATTTTTTTAGCAACATTTAAACCGATAAACACGCAGGAGCAATTGCTCAATGTCAAGTACAATGCAATGAGCCAAAATAAGCAAAATTAAGGCACCTATATCTTTTAATAACCTTTAAAAAAATAAAATAAGTAAATAGCTATTTTTCCTATTCTTGTCGAATGAATTTTTTTTAGCTACATTTACACCGATGAACACTCAGGAGCAATTGCTCAATGTTAAGTACAATACAATGAGCCAAAATAAGCCAAATTAAGACACTCATATCATATCAAGACCTTGAAAAAAAAAAAATAAGTAAATAGCTGTTTTTCGTATTCTTGTCGAATGAATTTTTTGTAGCTACATTTACACCGATGAACACGCTGGAGCAATTGCCTAATGTTAGATACAGTACAATGAGCCAAAATAAGCAAAATTAAGACACCTATATCTTTTTAAAACCTTTAAAAAAAATAAAATAAGTAAATAGCTATTTTTCTTATTCTTGTCGAATGAATTTTTTTTAGCCACATTTACACCGATGAACACGCAGGAACAATTGCTCAATGTTAAGTACAATACATTGAGCCAAAATAAGCAAAATTAAGACACCTATATCTTTTTAAAACCTTTAAAAAAAATAAAATAAGTAAATAGCTATTTTTCGTATTCTTGACGAATGAATTTTTTGTAGCTACATTTACACCGATGAACACGCTGGAGCAATTGCCTAATGTTAGATACAGTACAATGAGCCAAAATAAGCAAAATTAAGACACCTATATCTTTTTAAAACCTTTAAAAAAAATAAAATAAGTAAATAGCTATTTTTCTTATTCTTGTCGAATGAATTTTTTTTAGCCACATTTACACCGATGAACACGCATGAACAATTGCTTAATGTTAAGTTCAATACAATGAGCCAAAATAAGCAAAATTAAGACACCGTTATCATATCAAGACCTATAAAAAAAAAAAAAATAAGTAAATAGCTATTTTTTTTATTCTTGTCGAATGAATTTTTTTAGCAACATTTAAACCGATAAACACGCAGGAGCAATTGCTCAATGTCAAGTACAATGCATTGAGCCAAAATAAGCAAAATTAAGACACCTATATCTTTTAAAAACCTTTAAAAAAATAAAATAAGTAAATAGCTATTTTTCGTATTCTTGTCGAATGAATTTTTTTTAGCTACATTTACACCGATGAACACGCAGGAGCAATTGCTCAATGTTAAGTACAATACAATGAGCCAAAATAAGCCAAATTAAGACACCCGTGTCATATCAAGACCTTAAAAAAAAATAAAATAAGTATATAGCTATTTTTCTTATTCTTTTCGAATGAATTTTTTGTAGCTACATTTACACCGACGAACACGCAGGAGCAAGTGGCCAATGTTTAGTACAATACAATGAGCCTAAATAAGCAAAATTAAGACACCTATATCTTTATAAGACCTTTAAAAAAAATAAAATAAGTAAATAGCTATTTTTCTTATTCTTGTCGAATGAATTTTTTTTAGCTACATTTAAACCGATGAACACAAAAGAACAATTTCTCCATGTTAAGTACAATACATTGAGCCAAAATAAGCAAAATTAAGACACCTTTATCTTTTTGAAACCTTTAAAAAAAATAAAATAAGTAAATAGCTATTTTTCTTATTCTTGTCGAATGAATTTTTTTTAGCTACATTTACACCGATGAACACGCAGGAGCAATTGCTCAATGTTAAGTACAATACAATGAGCCAAAATAAGCAAAATTAAGACACCTATATCTTTTTAAAACCTTTAAAAAAAATAAAATAAGTAAATAGCTATTTTTCATATTCTTGTCGAATGAATTTTTTTTAGCTACATTTACACCGATGAACACGCAGGAGCAATTGCTCAATGTTAAGTACAATACAGTGAGCCAAAATAAGCAAACTTAAGACACTCATATCATATCAAGACCTTTAAAAAAAAAATAAGTATACAGCTATTTTTCGTATTCTTGCCGAATGAATTTTTTGTAGCTACATTTACACCGATGAACACGCTGGAGCAATTGCCTAATGTTAGATACAGTACAATGAGCCAAAATAAGCAAAATTAAGACACCTATATCTTTTTAAAACCTTTAAAAAAAATAAAATAAGTATATAGCTATTTTTCTTATTCTTGTCGAATGAAATTTTTTTAGCTACATTTACACCGATCAACACGCAGGAGCAATTGCTCAATGTTAAGTACAATACAATGAGCCAAAATAAGCAAAATTAAGACACTCATATCATATTAAGACCTTTAAAAAAAAAAAATAAGTATATAGCTATTTTTCGTATTCTTGTCGAATGAATTTTTTGTAGCTACATTTACACCGATGAACACGCTGGAGCAATTGCCTAATGTTAGATACAGTACAATGAGCCAAAATAAGCAAAATTAAGACACCTATATCTTTTAAAAACCTTTAAAAAAAATAAAATAAGTAATTAGCTATTTTTCGTATTCTTGCCGTATGAATTTTTTTAAGCTACATTTACACCGATGAACACGCAGGAGCAATTGCTCAATGTTAAGTACAATACATTGAGCCAAAATAAGCAAAATAAAGACACCTATATCTTTTTAAAACCTTTAAAAAAAATAAAATAAGTAAATAGCTATTTTTCTTATTCATGTCGAATGAATTTTTTTTAGCTACATTTACACCGATGAACACGCAGGAGCAATTGCTCAATGTTAAGTACAATACAATGAGCCAAAATAAGCAAAATTAAGACACTCATATCATATCAAGACCTTTAAAAAAAAAAATAAGTATATAGCTATTTTTCGTATTCTTGTCGAATGAATTTTTTTTAGCCACATTTACACCGATGAACACGCATGAACAATTGCTTAATGTTAAGTTCAATACAATGAGCCAAAATAAGCAAAATTAAGACACCGTTATCATATCAAGACCTATAAAAAAAAATAAAATAAGTAAATAGCTATTTTTTTTATTCTTGTCGAATGAATTTTTTTAGCAACATTTAAACCGATAAAAACGCAGGAGCAATTGCTCAATGTTAAGTACAATACAATGAGCCAAAATAAGCCAAATTAAGACACTCATATCATATCAAGACCTTGAAAAAAAAAAATAAGTAAATAGCTATTTTTCGTATTCTTGTCGAATGAATTTTTTGTAGCTACATTTACACCGATGAACACGCTGGAGCAATTGCCAAATGTTAGATACAGTACAATGAGCCAAAATAAGCAAAATTAAGACACCTATATCTTTTTAAAACCTTTAAAAAAAATAAAATAAGTAAATAGCTATTTTTCTTATTCTTGTCGAATGAATTTTTTTTAGCCACATTTACACCGATGAACACGCAGGAACAATTGCTCAATGTTAAGTACAATACATTGAGCCAAAATAAGCAAAATTAAGACACCTATATCTTTTTAAAACCTTTAAAAAAAATAAAATAAGTAAATAGCTATTTTTCGTATTCTTGACGAATGAATTTTTTGTAGCTACATTTACACCGATGAACACGCTGGAGCAATTGCCTAATGTTAGATACAGTACAATGAGCCAAAATAAGCAAAATTAAGACACCTATATCTTTTTAAAACCTTTAAAAAAAATAAAATAAGCAAATAGCTATTTTTCTTATTCTTGTCGAATGAATTTTTTTTAGCCACATTTACACCGATGAACACGCATGAACAATTGCTTAATGTTAAGTTCAATACAATGAGCCAAAATAAGCAAAATTAAGACACCGTTATCATATCAAGACCTATAAAAAAAAATAAAATAAGTAAATAGCTATTTTTTTTATTCTTGTCGAATGAATTTTTTTAGCAACATTTAAACCGATAAACACGCAGGAGCAATTGCTCAATGTCACGTACAATGCATTGAGCCACAATAAGCAAAATTAAGACACCTATATCTTTATAAGACCTTTAAAAAAAATAAAATAAGTAAATAGCTATTTTTCTTATTCTTGTCGAATGAATTTTTTTTAGCTACATTTACACCTATGAACACAAAAGAACAATTTCTCCATGTTAAGTACAATACATTGAGCCAAAATAAGCAAAATTAAGACACCTATTTCTTTTTAAAACCTTTAAAAAAATAAAATAAGTAAATAGCTATTTTTCTGATTCCTGTCGAACGAATTTTTTTTAGCTACATTTACACCGATGAACACGCAGGAGCAATTGCTCAATGTTAAGTACAATACAATGAGCCAAAATAAGCCAAATTAAGACACCCGTGTCATATCAAGACCTTTAAAAAAAATAAAATATCTATTTAGCTATTTTTCGTATTCTTGTCGAATGAATTTTTTGTAGCTACATTTACACCGATGAACACGCAGGAGCAAGTGGTTAATGTTAAGTACAATACAATGAGCCTAAATAAGCAAAATTAAGACACCCTAGTCATATCAAGACCTTTAAAAAAAATAATATAAGTAATTAGCTATTTTTCTTATTCTTGTCGAATGAATTTTTTTTAGCTACATTTACACCGATGAACACGCAGGAACAATTGCTCAATGTTAAGTAAAATACAATGAGCCAAAATAAGCAAAATTAAGACACTCATATCATATCAAGACCTTTAAAAAAAAAAATAAGTATATAGCTATTTTTCGTATTCTTGTCGAATGAATTTTTTGTAGCTACATTTACTCCGATGAACACGCTGGAGCAATTGCCTGATGTTAGATACAGTACAGTGAGCCAAAATAAGCAATATTAAGACACCCATATCTTTTCAAGACCTTTAAAAAAAATTAAATAAGTAAATAGCTATTTTTCTTATTCTTGTCGAATGAATTTTTTTTAGCTACATTTACACCGACGAACACGCAGGAACAATTGCTCATTGTTAAGTACAATGCATTGAACCAAAATAAGCAAAATTAAGGCACCTATATCTTTTTAAAACCTTTAAAAAAATAAAATAAGTAAATAGCTATTTTTCTTATTCTTGTCGAATGAACTTTTTTTTAGCAACATTTAAACCGATGAACACGCAGGAGCAATTGTTTAATATCAAGTACGATACAATGAGCCAAAATAAGCAAAATTAAGACACCTATATCTTTTTAAAACCTTTAAAAAAATAAAATAAGTAAATAGCTATTTTTCTTATTCTTGTCGAATGAATTTTTTTTAGCTACATTTACACCGACGAACACGCAGGAGCAATTTCTCAATGTTAATTACAATACAATGAGCCAAAATAAGCCAAATTAAGACACCCGTGTCATATCAACACCTTTAAAAAAAATAAAATAAGTATATAGCTAATTTTCTTATTCTTGTCGAATGAATTTTTTTTAGCTACATTTACACCGATGAACACGCAGGAGCAATTGCTCAATGTTAAGTACAATACAATGAGCCAAAATAAGCAAAATTTAGACACCCTCATCATATCAAGACCTTTAAAAAAAATAATATAAGTAAATAGCTATTTTTTTTATTCTTGTCGTATGAATTTTTTTTAGCAACATTTAAACCGATGAACACGCAGGAGCAATTGCTCAATGTCAGGTACAATACAATGAGCCAAAATAAGCAAAATTAAGACACCTATATCTTTTTAAAACCTTTAAAAAAATAAAATAAGTAAATAGCTATTTTTCTTATTCTTGTCGAATGAATTTTTCTAGCTACATTTACACCGATGAACACGCAGGAGCAATTGCTCAATGTTAATTACAATACAATGAGCCACAATAAGCCAAATTAAGACACCCGTTTCATATCAAGACCTTTAAAAAAAATAAAATAAGTATATAGCTATTTTTCGTATTCTTGTCGAATGAATTTTTTGTAGCTACATTTACACCGATGAACACGCAGGAGCAAGTGATCAATGTTAAGTACAATACAGTGAGCCTAAATAAGCAAAATTAAGACACCTATATCTTTTTAGGACCCTTAAAAAAAATAAAATAAGTAAATAGCTATTTTTCGTATTCTTGCCGTATGAATTTTTTTAAGCTACATTTACACCGACGAACACGCAGGAGCAATTGCTCAATATTAAATACAATACATTGAGCCAAAATAAGCAAAATTAAGACACCTATATCTTTAAAAGACCTTTAAAAAAAAAAAAGAAGTATATAGCTATTTTTCTTATTCTTGTCGAATGAATTTTTTTTAGCTACATTTACACCGATGAACACGCAGGAACAATTGCTCAATGTTAAGTACAATACATTGAGCCAAAATAAGCAAAATTAAGGCACCTATATCTTTTTAAAACCTTTAAAAAAAATAAAATAAGTAAATAGCTATTTTTCGTATTCTTGTCGAATGAATTTTTTGTAGCTACATTTACACCGATGAACACGCAGGAGCAAGTGGTCGATGTTAAGTACAATACAATGAGCCAAAATAAGCCAAATTAAGACACCCGTGTCATATCAAGACCTTTAAAAAAAATAAAATATCTATTTAGCTATTTTTCGTATTCTTGTCGAATGAATTTTTTGTAGCTACATTTACACCGATGAACACGCAGGAGCAAGTGGTTAATGTTAAGTACAATACAATGAGCCTAAATAAGCAAAATTAAGACACCCTAGTCATATCAAGACCTTTAAAAAAAATAATATAAGTAATTAGCTATTTTTCTTATTCTTGTCGAATGAATTTTTTTTAGCTACATTTACACCGATGAACACGCAGGAACAATTGCTCAATGTTAAGTAAAATACAATGAGCCAAAATAAGCAAAATTAAGACACTCATATCATATCAAGACCTTTAAAAAAAAAAATAAGTATATAGCTATTTTTCGTATTCTTGTCGAATGAATTTTTTGTAGCTACATTTACTCCGATGAACACGCTGGAGCAATTGCCTGATGTTAGATACAGTACAGTGAGCCAAAATAAGCAATATTAAGACACCCATATCTTTTCAAGACCTTTAAAAAAAATTAAATAAGTAAATAGCTATTTTTCTTATTCTTGTCGAATGAATTTTTTTTAGCTACATTTACACCGACGAACACGCAGGAACAATTGCTCAATGTTAAGTACAATGCATTGAACCAAAATAAGCAAAATTAAGGCACCTATATCTTTTTAAAACCTTTAAAAAAATAAAATAAGTAAATAGCTATTTTTCTTATTCTTGTCGAATGAACTTTTTTTTAGCAACATTTAAACCGATGAACACGCAGGAGCAATTGTTTAATATCAAGTACGATACAATGAGCCAAAATAAGCAAAATTAAGACACCTATATCTTTTTAAAACCTTTAAAAAAATAAAATAAGTAAATAGCTATTTTTCTTATTCTTGTCGAATGAATTTTTTTTAGCTACATTTACACGGACGAACACGCAGGAGCAATTTCTCAATGTTAATTACAATAGAATGAGCCAAAATAAGCCAAATTAAGACACCCGTGTCATATCAACACCTTTAAAAAAAATAAAATAAGTATATAGCTAATTTTCTTATTCTTGTCGAATGAATTTTTTTTAGCTACATTTACACCGATGAACACGCAGAAGCAATTGCTCAATGTTAAGTACAATACAATGAGCCAAAATAAGCAAAATTTAGACACCCTTATCATATCAAGACCTTTAAAAAAAATAATATAAGTAAATAGCTATTTTTTTTATTCTTGTCGAATGAATTTTTTTTAGCAACATTTAAACCGATGAACACGCAGGAGCAATTGCTCAATGTCAGGTACAATACAATGAGCCAAAATAAGCAAAATTAAGACACCTATATCTTTTTAAAACCTTTAAAAAAATAAAATAAGTAAATAGCTATTTTTCTTATTCTTGTCGAATGAATTTTTCTAGCTACATTTACACCGATGAACACGCAGGAGCAATTGCTCAATGTTAATTACAATACAATGAGCCACAATAAGCCAAATTAAGACACCCGTTTCATATCAAGACCTTTAAAAAAAATAAAATAAGTATATAGCTATTTTTCGTATTCTTGTCGAATGAATTTTTTGTAGCTACATTTACACCGATGAACACGCAGGAGCAAGTGATCAATGTTAAGTACAATACAGTGAGCCTAAATAAGCAAAATTAAGACACCTATATCTTTTTAGGACCCTTAAAAAAAATAAAATAAGTAAATAGCTATTTTTCGTATTCTTGCCGTATGAATTTTTTTAAGCTACATTTACACCGACGAACACGCAGGAGCAATTGCTCAATATTAAATACAATACATTGAGCCAAAATAAGCAAAATTAAGACACCTATATCTTTAAAAGACCTTTAAAAAAAAAAAAGAAGTATATAGCTATTTTTCTTATTCTTGTCGAATGAATTTTTTTTAGCTACATTTACACCGATGAACACGCAGGAACAATTGCTCAATGTTAAGTACAATACATTGAGCAAAAATAAGCAAAATTAAGACACCTATATCTTTTTAAGACCTTTAAAAAAAATAAAATAGGTAAATAGCTATTTTTCTTATTCTTGTCGAATGAATTTTTTTTAGCTACATTTACACCGATGAACACGCAGGAACAATTGCTCAATGTTAAGTACAATACAATGAGCCAAAATAAGCCAAATTAAGACACCCGTGTCATATCAAGACCTTTAAAAAAAATAAAATAAGTATATAGCTATTTTTCTTATTCTTGTCGAATGAATTTTTTTTAGCTACATTTACACCGATGAACCCGCACGAACAATTGCTCAATGTTAAGTACAATACAATGAGCCAAAATAAGCCAAATTAAGACATTAAGACACCCGTGTCATATCAAGACCTTTAAAAAATAAAATAAGTATATAGCTATTTTTCTTATTCTTGTCGAATGAATTTTTTTTAGCTACATTTAAACCGATGAACACGCAGGAGCAATTGCTCAATGTCAAGTACAATACAATGAGCCAAAATAAGCAAAATTAAGACACCTATATCTTTTTAAGACCTTTAAAAAAAATAAAATAAGTAAATAGCTTTTTTTCTTATTCTTGTCGAATGAATTTTTTTTAGCTACATTTACACCGATGAACACGCAGGAGCAATTGCTCAATGTTAAGTACAATACATTGAGCCAAAATAAGCAAAATAAAGACACCTATATCTTTTTAAGACCTTTAAAAAAAATAAAATAAGTAAATAGCTATTTTTCTTATTCTTGTCGAATGAATTTTTTTTAGCTACATTTACACCGATGAACAATCAGGAGCAATTGCTCAATGTTAAGTTCAATACAATGAGCCAAAATAAGCAAAATTAAGACACCTTTATCATATCAAGACCTTTAAAAAAAATAAAATAAGTAAATAGCTATTTTTTTTATTCTTGTCGAATGAATTTTTTTTAGCAACATTTCAAACCGATGAACACGCAGGAGCAATCGCTCAATGTCAAGTACAATACAATGAGCCAAAAAAAGCAAAATTAAGACACCTATATCTTTTTAAAACCTTTAAAAAAATAAAATAAGTAAATAGCTATTTTTCTTATTCTTGTCGAATGAATTTTTTTTAGCTACATTTACACCGATGAACACGCAGGAGCAATTGCTCAATGTTACTACAATACAATGAGCCAAAATAAGCCTAATTAAGACACCCGTGTCATATCAAGACCTTTAAAAAAAATAAAATAAGTATATAGCTATTTTTCGTATTCTTGTCGAATGAATTTTTTGTAGCTAAATTTACACCGATGAACACGCAGGAGCAATTGCTCAATGTTAAGTACAATACAATGAGCCACAAAAAGCAAAATTAAGACACCCTTATGATATCAAGACCTTTAAAAAAAATTAAATAAGTAAATAGCTATTTTTTTTATTCTTGTCGAATGAATTTTTTTTAGCATTATTTAAACCGATGAACACGCAGGAGCAATTGCTCAATGTCAAGTACAATACAATGAGCCAAAATAAGCAAAATTAAGACACCTATATCTTTTTAAAACCTTTAAAAAAATAAAATAAGTAAATAGCTATTTTTCTTATTCTTGTCGAATGAATTTTTTTTAGCCACATTTACACCGATGAACACGCAGGAGCAAGTGGCCAATGTTAAGTATAATACAATGAGCCTAAATAAGCAAAATTAAGACACCTATATCTTTTTAAGACCTTTAAAGAAAATAAAATAAGTAAATAGCTATTTTTCTTATTCTTGTCGAATGAATTTTTTATAGCTACATTTACACCGGCGAACACGCAGGAGGAAGTGGCCAATGTTATGTACAATACAATGAGCCTAAATAAGCAAAATTAAGACACCTATATCTTTTTAAGACCTTTAAAAAAATAAAATAAGTAAATAGCTATTTTTCTTATTCTTATCGAATGAATTTTTTTTAGCAACATTTAAACCGATGAACACGCAGGAGCAATTGTTTAATATGAAGTACGATACAATGAGCCAAAATAAGCAAAATTAAGACACCTATATCCTTTTAAAACCTTTAAAAAAATAAAATAAGTAAATAGCTATTTTTCTTATTCTTGTCGAATGAATTTTTTTTAGCTACATTTACAACGATGAACACGCAGAAGCAATGGCTCAATGTTAATTACAATACAATGAGCCAAAATAAGCCAAATTAAGACACCCGTGTCATATCAAGACCTTTAAAAAAAATAAAATAAGTATATAGCTAATTTTCTTATTCTTGTCGAATGAATTTTTTTTAGCTACATTTACACCGATGAACACGCAGGAGCAATTGCTCAATGTTAAGTACAATACAATGAGCCAAAATAAGCAAAATTGAGACACCCTTATCATATCAAGACCTTTAAAAAAAATAATATAAGTAAATAGCTATTTTTTTTATTCTTGTCGAATGAATTTTTTTTAGCAACATTTAAACCGATGAACACGCAGGAGCAATTGCTCAATGTCAAGTACAATACATTGAGCCAAAATAAGCAAAATTAAGACACCTATTTCTTTTAAAAACCTTTAAAAAAATAAAATAAGTAAATAGCTATTTTTCTGATTCCTGTCGAACGAATTTTTTTTAGCTACATTTACACCGATGAACACGCAGGAGCAATTGCTCAATGTTAAGTACAATACAATGAGCCAAAATAAGCCAAATTAAGACACCCGTGTCATATCAAGACCTTTAAAAAAAATAAAATATCTATTTAGCTATTTTTCGTATTCTTGTCGAATGAATTTTTTGTAGCTACATTTACACCGATGAACACGCAGGAGCAAGTGGTCAATGTTAAGTACAATACAATGAGCCTAAATAAGCAAAATTAAGACACCCTAATCATATCAAGACCTTTAAAAAAAATAATATAAGTAATTAGCTATTTTTCTTATTCTTGTCGAATGAATTTTTTTTAGCTACATTTACACCGATAAACACGCAGGAACAATTGCTCAATGTTAAGTAAAATACAATGAGCCAAAATAAGCAAAATTAAGACACCTATATCATTTCAAAACCTTTAAAAAAAATAAAATAAGTAAATAGCTATTTTTCTTATTCTTGTCGAATGAATTTTTTTTAGCTACATTTACACCGATGAACACGCAGGAGCAATTGCTCAATGTTAAGTACAATACAATGAGCCAAAATAAGCAAAATTAAGACACTCATATCATATCAAGACCTTTAAAAAAAAAAATAAGTATATAGCTATTTTTCGTATTCTTGTCGAATGAATTTTTTGTAGCTACATTTACTCCGATGAACACGCTGGAGCAATTGCCTAATGTTAGATACAGTACAGTGAGCCAAAATAAGCAATATTAAGACACCCATATCTTTTCAAGACCTTTAAAAAAAATTAAATAAGTAAATAGCTATTTTTCTTATTCTTGTCGAATGAATTTTTTTTAGCTACATTTACACCGACGAACACGCAGGAACAATTGCTCAATGTTAAGTACAATGCATTGAACCAAAATAAGCAAAATTAAGGCACCTATATCTTTTTAAAACCTTTAAAAAAATAAAATAAGTAAATAGCTATTTTTCTTATTCTTGTCGAATGAACTTTTTTTTAGCAACATTTAAACCGATGAACACGCAGGAGCAATTGTTTAATATCAAGTACGATACAATGAGCCAAAATAAGCAAAATTAAGACACCTATATCTTTTTAAAACCTTTAAAAAAATAAAATAAGTAAATAGCTATTTTTCTTATTCTTGTCGAATGAATTTTTTTTAGCTACATTTACACCGACGAACACGCAGGAGCAATTTCTCAATGTTAATTACAATACAATGAGCCAAAATAAGCCAAATTAAGACACCCGTGTCATATCAACACCTTTAAAAAAAATAAAATAAGTATATAGCTAATTTTCTTATTCTTGTCGAATGAATTTTTTTTAGCTACATTTACACCGATGAACACGCAGGAGCAATTGCTCAATGTTAAGTACAATACAATGAGCCAAAATAAGCAAAATTTAGACACCCTTATCATATCAAGACCTTTAAAAAAAATAATATAATTAAATAGCTATTTTTTTTATTCTTGTCGAATGAATTTTTTTTAGCAACATTTAAACCGATGAACACGCAGGAGCAATTGCTCAATGTCAGGTACAATACAATGAGCCAAAATAAGCAAAATTAAGACACCTATATCTTTTTAAAACCTTTAAAAAAATAAAATAAGTAAATAGCTATTTTTCTTATTCTTGTCGAATGAATTTTTCTAGCTACATTTACACCGATGAACACGCAGGAGCAATTGCTCAATGTTAATTACAATACAATGAGCCACAATAAGCCAAATTAAGACACCCGTTTCATATCAAGACCTTTAAAAAAAATAAAATAAGTATATAGCTATTTTTCGTATTCTTGTCGAATGAATTTTTTGTAGCTACATTTACACCGATGAACACGCAGGAGCAAGTGATCAATGTTAAGTACAATACAGTGAGCCTAAATAAGCAAAATTAAGACACCTATATCTTTTAAGGACCCTTAAAAAAAATAAAATAAGTAAATAGCTATTTTTCGTATTCTTGCCGTATGAATTTTTTTAAGCTACATTTACACCGACGAACACGCAGGAGCAATTGCTCAATATTAAATACAATACATTGAGCCAAAATAAGCAAAATTAAGACGCCTATATCTTTAAAAGACCTTTAAAAAAAAAAAAGAAGTATATAGCTATTTTTCTTATTCTTGTCGAATGAATTTTTTTTAGCTACATTTACACCGATCAACACGCAGGAACAATTGCTCAATGTTAAGTACAATACATTGAGCCAAAATAAGCAAAATTAAGGCACCTATATCTTTTTAAAACCTTTAAAAAAAATAAAATAAGTAAATAGCTATTTTTCTTATTCTTGTCAAATGAATTTTTTTTAGCAACATTTAAACTGATGAACACGCAGGAGCAATTTTTTAATATCAAGTACGATACATTGAGCCAAAATAAGCAAAATTTAGACACCCTTATCATATCAAGACCTTAAAAAAAATAATATAAGTAAATAGCTATTTTTTTTATTCTTGTCGAATGAATTTTTTTTAGCAACATTTAAACCGATGAACACGCAGGAGCAATTGCTCAATGTCAGGTACAATACAATGAGCCAAAATAAGCAAAATTAAGACACCTATATCTTTTTAAAACCTTTAAAAAAATAAAATACGTAAATAGCTATTTTTCTTATTCTTGTCGAATGAATTTTTTTTAGCTACATTTACACCGATGAACACGCTGGAGCAATTGCTCAATGTTAATTACAATACAATGAGCCACAATAAGCCAAATTAAGACACCCGTGTCATATCAAGACCTTTAAAAAAAATAAAATAAGTATATAGCAATTTTTCGTATTCTTGTCGAATGAATTTTTTGTAGCTACATTTACACCGATGAACACGCAGGAGCAAGTGGTCAATGTTAAGTACAATGCATTGAGCCAAAATAAGCAAAATTAAGGCACCTATATCTTTTTAAAGCCTTTAAAAAAATAAAATAAGTAAATAGCTATTTTTCTTATTCTTGTCGAATGAACGTTTTTTAGCAACATTTAAACCGATGAACACGCAGGAGCAATTGTTTAATATCAAGTACAATACAATGAGCCAAAATAAGCAAAATTAAGACACCTATATCTTTTTAAAACCTTTAAAAAAATAAAATAAGTAAATAGCTATTTTTCTTATTCTTGTCGAATGAATTTTTTTTAGCTACATTTACACCAATGAACACGCAGGAGCAATTTCTCAATGTTAGTTACAATACAATGAGCCAAAATAAGCCAAATTAAGACACCCGTGTCATATCAACACCTTTAAAAAAAATAAAATAAGTATATAGCTAATTTTCTTATTCTTGTCGAATGAATTTTTTTTAGCTACATTTACACCGATGAACACGCAGGAGCAATTGCTCAATGTTAAGTACAATACATTGAGCCAAAATAAGCAAAATTTAGACACCCTTATCATATCAAGACCTTTAAAAAAAATAATATAAGTAAATAGCTATTTTTTTTATTCTTGTCGAATGAATTTTTTTTAGCAACATTTAAACCGATGAACACGCAGGAGCAATTGCTCAATGTCAGGTACAATTTAATGAGCCAAAATAAGCAAAATTAAGACACCTATATCTTTTTAAAACCTTTAAAAAAATAAAATAAGTAAATAGCTATTTTTCTTATTCTTGTCGAATGAATTTTTTTAGCTACATTTACACCGATGAACACGCAGGAGCAATTGCTCAATGTTAATTACAATACAATGAGCCACAATAAGCCAAATTAAGACACCCGTTTCATATCAAGACCTTTAAAAAAAATAAAATAAGTATATAGCTATTTTTCGTATTCTTGTCGAATGAATTTTTTGTAGCTACATTTACACCGATTTACACGCAGGAGCAAGTGATCAATGTTAAGTACAATACAGTGAGCCTAAATAAGCAAAATTAAGACACCTATATCTTTTTAGGACCCTTAAAAAAAATAAAATAAGTAAATAGCTATTTTTCGTATTCTTGCCGTATGAATTTTTTTAAGCTACATTTACACCGACGAACACGCAGGAGCAATTGCTCAATATTAAATACAATACATTGAGCCAAAATAAGCAAAATTAAGACACCTATATCTTTAAAAGACCTTTAAAAAAAAAAAGAAGTATATAGCTATTTTTCTTATTCTTGTCGAATGAATTTTTTTTAGCTACATTTACACCGATGAACACGCAGGAACAATTGCTCAATGTTAAGTACAATACATTGAGCCAAAATAAGCAAAATTAAGGCACCTATATCTTTTTAAAACCTTTAAAAAAAATAAAATAAGTAAATAGCTATTTTTCTTATTCTTGTCAAATGAATTTTTTTTAGCAACATTTAAACCGAGGAACACGCAGGAGCAATTTTTTAATATCAAGTACGATACATTGAGCCAAAATAAGCAAAATTTAGACACCCTTATCATATCAAGACCATAAAAAAAATAATATAAGTAAATAGCGTTTTTTTTATTCTTGTCGAATGAATTTTTTTTAGCAACATTTAAACCGATGAACACGCAGGAGCAATTGCTCAATGTCAGGTACCATACAATGAGCCAAAATAAGCAAAATTAAGACACCTATATCTTTTTAAAACCTTTAAAAAAATAAAATAAGTAAATAGCTATTTTTCTTATTCTTGTCGAATGAATTTTTTTAGCTACATTTACACCGATGAACACGCAGGAGCAATTGCTCAATGTTAATTACAATACAATGAGCCACAATAAGCCAAATTAAGACACCCGTTTCATATCAAGACCTTTAAAAAAAATAAAATAAGTATATAGCTATTTTTCGTATTCTTGTCGAATGAATTTTTTGTAGCTACATTTACACCGATTAACACGCAGGAGCAAGTGATCAATGTTACGTACAATACAGTGAGCCTAAATAAGCAAAATTAAGACACCTATATCTTTTTAGGACCTTTAAAAAAAATAAAATAAGTAAATAGCTATTTTTCTTATTCTTGTCGAATGAATTTTTTTTAGCTACATTTACACCGATGAACACGCAGGAGCAATTGCCTAATGTTAAATACAGTACAGTGAGACAAAATAAGCAATATTAAGACACCCATATCTTTTCAAGACCTTTAAAAAAAATAAAATACGTAAATAGCTATTTTTCTTATTCTTGTCGAATGAATTTTTTTTAGCTACATTTACACCGATGAACACGCTGGAGCAATTGCTCAATGTTAATTACAATACAATGAGCCACAATAAGCCAAATTAAGACACCCGTGTCATATCAAGACCTTTAAAAAAAATAAAATAAGTATATAGCAATTTTTCGTATTCTTGTCGAATGAATTTTTTGTAGCTACATTTACACCGATGAACACGCAGGAGCAAGTGGTCAATGTTAAGTACAATACATTGAGCCAAAATAAGCAAAATTAAGGCACCTATATCTTTTTAAAGCCTTTAAAAAAATAAAATAAGTAAATAGCTATTTTTCTTATTCTTGTCGAATGAACTTTTTTTAGCAACATTTAAACCGATGAACACGCAGGAGCAATTGTTTAATATCAAGTACGATACAATGAGCCAAAATAAGCAAAATTAAGACACCTATATCTTTTTAAAACCTTTAAAAAAATAAAATAAGTAAATAGCTATTTTTCTTATTCTTGTCGAATGAATTTTTTTTAGCTAAATTTACACCAATGAACACGCAGGAGCAATTTCTCAATGTTAATTACAATACAATGAGCCAAAATAAGCCAAATTAAGACACCCGTGTCATATCAACCCCTTTAAAAAAAATAAAATAAGTATATAGCTAATTTTCTTATTCTTGTCGAATGAATTTTTTTTAGCTACATTTACACCGATGAACACGCAGGAGCAATTGCCCAATGTTAACTACAATACATTGAGCCAAAATAAGCAAAATTTAGACACCCTTATCATATCAAGACCTTTAAAAAAAATAATATAAGTAAATAGCTATTTTTTTTATTCTTGTCGAATGAATTTTTTTTAGCAACATTTAAACCGATGAACACGCAGGAGCAATTGCTCAATGTCAGGTACAATACAATGAGCCAAAATAAGCAAAATTAAGACACCTATATCTTTTTAAAACCTTTAAAAAAATAAAATAAGTAAATAGCTATTTTTCTTATTCTTGTCGAATGAATTTTTTTAGCTACATTTACACCGATGAACACGCAGGAGCAATTGCTCAATGTTAATTACAATACAATGAGCCACAATAAGCCAAATTAAGACACCCGTTTCATATCAAGACCTTTAAAAAAAATAAAATAAGTATATAGCTATTTTTCGTATTCTTGTCGAATGAATTTTTTGTAGCTACATTTACACCGATTTACACGCAGGAGCAAGTGATCAATGTTAAGTACAATACAGTGAGCCTAAATAAGCAAAATTAAGACACCTATATCTTTTTAGGACCTTTAAAAAAAATAAAATAAGTAAATAGCTATTTTTCTTATTCTTGTCGAATGAATTTTTTTTAGCTACATTTACACCGATGAACACGCAGGAGCAATTGCCTAATGTTAGATACAGTACAGTGAGACAAAATAAGCAATATTAAGACACCCATTTCTTTTCAAGACCTTTAAAAAAAATAAAATAAGTAAATAGCTATTTTTCGTATTCTTGCCGTATGAATTTTTTTAAGCTACATTTACACCGACGAACACGCAGGAGCAATTGCTCAATATTAAATACAATACATTGAGCCAAAATAAGCAAAATTAAGACACCTATATCTTTAAAAGACCTTTAAAAAAAAAAAAGAAGTATATAGCTATTTTTCTTATTCTTGTCGAATGAATTTTTTTTAGCTACATTTACACCGATGAACATGCCGGAACAATTGCTCAATGTTAAGTACAATACATTGAGCCAAAATAAGCAAAATTAAGGCACCTATATCTTTCTAAAACCTTTAAAAAAAATAAAATAAGTAAATAGCTATTTTTCTTATTCTTGTCGAATGAATTTTTTTTAGCAACATTTAAACCGATGAACACGCAAAAACAATTGCTCAGTGTTAAGTACGATACAATGAGCCAAAATAAGCAAAATTAAGACACCTATATCTTTTTAAAACCTTAAAAAAAATAAAATAAGTAAATAGCTATTTTTCTTATTCTTGTCGAATGAATTTTTTTTAGCTACATTTACACCGATGAACACGCAGGAGCAATTGCTCAATGTTAAGTACAATACACTGAGCCAAAATAAGCAAAATTTAGACACCTGTATCTTTTTAAAACCTTTAGAAAAATAAAATTAGTAAATAGCTATTTTTCTTATTCTTGTCGAATGAATTTTTTTTAGCTACATTTACACCGATGAACACGCAGGAGCAATTGCTCAATGTTAATTACAATACAGTGAGCCAAAATAAGCCAAATTAAGACACCCGTGTCATATCAAGACCTTTAAAAAAAATAAAATAAGTATATAGCTAATTTTCTTATTCTTGTCGAATGAATTTTTTTTAGCTACATTTACACCGATGAACACGCAGGAGCAATTGCCCAATGTTAAGTACAATACACTGAGCCAAAATAAGCAAAATTTAGACACCCTTATCATATCAAGACCTTAAAAAAAATAATATAAGTAAATAGCTATTTTTTTTATTCTTGTCGAATGAATTTTTATTAGCAACATTTAAACCGATGAACACGCAGGAGCAATTGCTCAATGTCAGGTACAATACAATGAGCCAAAATAAGCAAAATTAAGACACCTATATCTTTTTAAAACCTTTAAAAAAATAAAATACGTAAATAGCTATTTTTCTTATTCTTGTCGAATGAATTTTTTTTAGCTACATTTACACCGATGAACACGCAGGAGCAAGTGGTCAATGTTAAGTACAATACATTGAGCCAAAATAAGCAAAATTAAGGCACCTATATCTTTTTAAAACCTTTAAAAAAATAAAATAAGTAAATAGCTATTTTTCTTATTCATGTCGAATGAACTTTTTTTAGCAACATTTAAACCGGTGAACACGCAGGAGCAATTGTTTAATATCAAGTACAATACAATGAGCCAAAATAAGCAAAATTAAGACACCTATATCTTTTTAAAACTTTTAAAAAAATAAAATAAGTAAATAGCTATTTTTCTTATTCTTGTCGAATGAATTTTTTTTAGCTACATTTACACCAATGAACACGCAGGAGCAATTTCTCAATGTTAGTTACAATACAATGAGCCAAAATAAGCCAAATTAAGACACCCGTGTCATATCAACACCTTTAAAAAAAATAAAATAAGTATATAGCTAATTTTCTTATTCTTGTCGAATGAATTTTTTTTAGCTACATTTACACCGATGAACACGCAGGAGCAATTGCTCAATGTTAAGTACAATACATTGAGCCAAAATAAGCAAAATTTAGACACCCTTATCATATCAAGACCTTTAAAAAAAATAATATAAGTAAATAGCTATTTTTTTTATTCTTGTCGAATGAATTTTTTTTAGCAACATTTAAACCGATGAACACGCAGGAGCAATTGCTCAATGTCAGGTACAATACAATGAGCCAAAATAAGCAAAATTAAGACACCTATATCTTTTTAAAACCTTTAAAAAAATAAAATAAGTAAATAGCTATTTTTCTTATTCTTGTCGAATGAATTTTTTTAGCTACATTTATAAGCAAAATTAAGACACCTATATCTTTTTAAGACCTTTAAAAAAAAATTAACTAAATTGCTATTTTTCTTATTCTTGTCTTGTGAATTTTTAGTAGCTACATTTACACGGATGAACACGCAGGAGCATTTGCCCAATGTTAGGTACAGTACAATGAGCCAAAATAAGCAAAATTAGGACACCTATATCTTATTAAGACCTTAAAAAAAAGAAAATAACTAAATAGCTATTTTTCCGATTCCTGTCGAATGAATTTTTAGTAGCTACATTTACACGGATGAACACGCAGGAGCATTTGCTCAATGTTAGGTACATTACAATGAGCCAAAATTAGCAAAATTAGGACACCTATATCTTTTAAAGACCTTTAAAAAAATAAAATAAGTAAATAGCTATTTTTCTGATTCCTGTCGAATGAATTTTTTTTTAGCTACATTTACACCGATGAACACGCAGAAGCAACTGCTTAATGTTGAGTACTATACAATGAGCCAAAATAAGCAAAATTAAGACACCCATATCATTTCAAGACCTTTAAAAAAAAAAATAAGTAAATAGCTATTTTTCTTATTCTTGTCGAATGAATTTTTTTTAGCTACAATTACACCGATGAACACGCAGAAGCAATTGGTCAATGTTAAGTACAATACATTGAGCCTAAATAACCGAAATTAAGACACCTATAGCTTTTTAAGACCTTTAAAAAAAGAAAATAACGAAATAGCTATTTTTCTTATTCTTGTCGAATGAATTTTTTGTAGCTAAATTTACACCGACGAACACGCACGAGCAATTGCTCAATGTTAGGTACAATACAGTGAGCCAACATAAGCAAAATTAAGACACCTATATCTTTTTAAGACCTTTAAAAAAAAAATTAACTAAATTGCTATTTTTCTTATTCTTGTCTTGTGAATTTTTAGTAGCTACATTTACACGGATGAACACGCAGGAGCATTTGCCCAATGTTAGGTACAGTACAATGAGCCAAAATAAGCAAAATTAGAACACCTATATCTTTTGAAGACCTTTTAAAAAATAAAATAAGTAAATAGCTATTTTTCTGATTCCTGTCGAATGAATTTTTTTTAGCTACATTTACACCGATCAACACGCAGAAGCAACTGCTCAATGTTAAGTACAATGCAATGAGCCGAAATAAGCCAAATTAAGACACCCATACCATATCAAAACCTTTAAAAAAAATAAAATAAGTATATAGCTATTTTTGGTATTCTTGTCGAATGAATTTTTTTTAGCTACATTTACACCGATGAACACGCACAAGCACTTGCTCAATGTTAAGTACTATACATTGAGCCAAAATAAGCAAAATTAAGACACCCATATCATTTCAAGACCTTTAAAAAAATAAAATAAGTAAATAGCTATTTTTCTGATTCCTGTCGAATGAATTTTTTTTAGCTACATTTACACCGATGAACACGCAGAAGCAACTGCTCAATGTTTAATACAATACAATGAGCCAAAATAAGCAAAATTAAGACACCTATATCTTTTAAAGACCTTTAAAAAAATAAAATAAGTAAATAGCTAATTTTCTGATTCCTGTCGAATGAATTTTTTTTAGCTACATTTACACCTTTGAACACGCAAAAGCAACTGCTCAATGTTAAGAACAATACAATGAGCCAAAATAAGCAAAATTAAGACACCCATATCATTTCAAGACCTTTAAAAAAAAAAAATAAGTAAATAGCTATTTTTCTTATTCTTGTCGAATGAATTTTTTTTAGCTACAATTACACCGATGAACACGCAGGAGCAATTGCTTAATATTATGTACAATACAATGAGCCGAAGTAAGCAAAATATGACACCCATATCGTATCAAAACCTTTAAAAAAAATAAAATAAGTATATAGCTATTTTTGGTATTCTTGTCGAATGAATTTTTTTTAGCTACATTTACACCGATGAACACGCAGAAGCAATTGGTCAATGTTAAGTACAATACATTGAGCCAAAATAAGAAAAATTAAGACACCCATATCATTTCAAGACCTTTAAAAAAAAAATAAGTAAATAGCTATTTTTCTTATTCTTGTCGAATGAATTTTTTTTAGCTACATTTACACGGATGAACACGCAGGAGCATTTGCTCAATGTTAGGTACATTACAATGAGCCAAAATTAGCAAAATTAGGACACCTATATCTTTTAAAGACCTTTAAAAAAATAAAATAAGTAAATAGCTATTTTTCTGATTCCTGTCGAATGAATTTTTTTTTAGCTACATTTACCCCGATGAACACGCAGAAGCAACTGCTCAATGTTGAGTACTATACAATGAGCCAAAATAAGCAAAATTAAGACACCCATATCATTTCAAGACCTTTAAAAAAAAAAATAAGTAAATAGCTATTTTTCTTATTCTTGTCGAATGAATTTTTTTTAGCTACAATTACACCGATGAACACGCAGAAGCAATTGGTCAATGTTAAGTACAATACATTGAGCCTAAATAACCAAAATTACGACACCTATATCTTTTTAAGACCTTTAAAAAAAGAAAATAACGAAATAGCTATTTTTCTTATTCTTGTCGAATGAATTTTTTGTAGCTAAATTTACACCGACGAACACGCACGAGCAATTGCTCAATGTTAGGTACAATACAGTGAGCCAACATAAGCAAAATTAAGACACCTATATCTTTTTAAGACCTTTAAAAAAAAAATTAACTAAATAGCTATTTTTCTTATTCTTGTCGAATGAATTTTTAGTAGCTACATTTACACGGATGAACACGCAGGAGCATTTGCTCAATGTTAGGTACATTACAATGAGCCAAAATTAGCAAAATTAGGACACCTATATCTTTTAAAGACCTTTAAAAAAATAAAATAAGTAAATAGCTATTTTTCTGATTCCTGTCGAATGAATTTTTTTTTAGCTACATTTACACCGATGAACACGCAGAAGCAACTGCTCAATGTTGAGTACTATACAATGAGCCAAAATAAGCAAAATTAAGACACCCATATCATTTCAAGACCTTTAAAAAAAAAAATAAGTAAATAGCTATTTTTCTTATTCTTGTCGAATGAATTTTTTTTAGCTACAATTACACCGATGAACACGCAGAAGCAATTGGTCAATGTTAAGTACAATACATTGAGCCTAAATAACCAAAATTACGACACCTATATCTTTTTAAGACCTTTAAAAAAAGAAAATAACGAAATAGCTATTTTTCTTATTCTTGTCGAATGAATTTTTTGTAGCTAAATTTACACCGACGAACACGCACGAGCAATTGCTCAATGTTAGGTACAATACAGTGAGCCAACATAAGCAAAATTAAGACACCTATATCTTTTTAAGACCTTTAAAAAAAAAAATTAACTAAATTGCTATTTTTCTTATTCATGTCTTGTGAATTTTTAGTAGCTACATTTACACGGATGAACACGCAGGAGCATTTGCCCAATGTTAGGTACAGTACAATGAGCCAAAATAAGCAAAATTAGGACACCTATATCTTTTAAAGACCTTTAAAAAAATAAAATAAGTAAATAGCTATTTTTCTGATTCCTGTCGAATGAATTTTTTTTAGCTACATTTACACCGATGAACACGCAGGAGCAATTGGTCAATGTTAAGTACAATACAATGAGCCGAAATAAGCCAAATTAAGACACCCATACCATATCAAAACCTTTAAAAAAAATAAAATAAGTATATAGCTATTTTTGGTATTCTTGTCGAATGAATTTTTTTTAGCTACATTTACACCGATGAACACGCAGAAGCACTTGCTCAATGTTAAGTACTATACATTGAGCCAAAATAAGCAAAATTAAGACACCCATATCATTTCAAGACCTTTAAAAAAATAAAATAAGTAAATAGCTATTTTTCTGATTCCTGTCGAATGAATTTTTTTTAGCTACATTTACACCGATGAACACGCAGAAGCAACTGCTCAATGTTTAATACAATACAATGAGCCAAAATAAACAAAATTAAGACACCTTTATCTTTTAAAGACCTTTAAAAAAATAAAATAAGTAAATAGCTATTTTTCTGATTCCTGTCGAATGAATTTTTTTTAGCTACATTTACACCTTTGAACACGCAAAAGCAACTGCTCAATGTTAAGAACAATACAATGAGCCAAAATAAGCAAAATTAAGACACCCATATCATTTCAAGACCTTTAAAAAAAAAAATAAGTAAATAGCTATTTTTCTAATTCTTGTCGAATGAATTTTTTTTAGCTACAATTACACCGATGAACACGCAGGAGCAATTGCTTAATGTTATGTACAATACAATGAGCCGAAGTAAGCAAAATATGACACCCATATCATATCAAAACCTTTAAAAAAAATAAAATAAGTATATAGCTATTTTTGGTATTCTTGTCGAATGAATTTTTTTTAGCTACATTTACACCGATGAACACGCAGAAGCAATTGGTCAATGTTAAGTACAATACATTGAGCCAAAATAAGAAAAATTAAGACACCCATATCATTTCAAGACCTTTAAAAAAAAAATAAGTAAATAGCTATTTTTCTTATTCTTGTCGAATGAATTTTTTTTAGCTACAATTACACAGATGAACACGCAGGAGCAATTGCTCAATGTTATGTACAATACAATGAGCCGAAATAAGCAAAATTATGACACCCATATCATATCAAAACCTTTAAAAAAAAGAAAATAATGAAATAGCTATTTTTCTTATTCTTGTCGAATAAATTTTATGTAGCTACATTTGCACCGATGAACACGCTGGAGCAATTGCTAAATGTAAGGTACAATACAGTGAGCCAAAGTAAGCAAAACTAGGACACCCATATCTATTCAAGACCTTTAAAAAAAATAAAATAAGTATGTAGCTATTTTTCTTATTCTTGTCGAATGAATTTTTAGTAGCTACATTTACACGGATGAACACGCAGGAGCATTTACTCAATGTTAGGTACAATACAATGAGCCAACATAAGCAAAATTAAGACACCTATATCTTATTAAGACCTTAAAAAAAAGAAAATAAGTAAATAGCTATTTTTCTGATTCCTGTCGAATGAATTTTTTTTAGCTACATTTACACCGATGAACACGTTGAAGCAACAGCTTAATGTTAAGTACAATACAATGAGCCAAAATAAGCAAAATTAAGACACCCATATCATTTCAAGACCTTTAAAAAAAATAAAATAAGGAAATATCTATTTTTCTTATTCTTGTCGAATGAATTTTTTTTAGCTACATTTACACCTATGAACTCGCAGGAGCAATTGCTCAATCTTAAGCACAATACGGTGAGCCACAATAAGCAAAATAAAGACTCCCATATCATAACAAGACCTTTAAAAAAAATAAAATAAGTAAATAGCTATTTTTCTGATTCTTATCGAATGAATTTTTTTTAGCTACATTTACACCGATGAACATGCAGGAGCAATTGCTCAATGTTAGTGCAATACAATGAGGCAAAATAAGCAAAATTAAGACACCCATATCATTTCAAGACCTTTAAAAAAAATAAAATAAGGAAATATCTATTTTTCTTATTCTTGTCGAATGAATTTTTTTTAGCTACATTTACACCTATGAACTGGCAGGAGCAATTGCTCAATCTTAAGCACAATACGGTGAGCCAAAATAAGCAAAATAAAGACTCCCATATCATAACAAGACCTTTAAAAAAAATAAAATAAGTAAATAGCTATTTTTCTGATTCCTGTCGAATGAATTTTTTGAGCTACATTTACACCGATGAACACGCAGAAGCAACTGCTCAATGTTTAGTACAATACAATGAGCCAAAATAAGCAAAATTAAGACACCTATATCTTTTAAGGACCTTTAAAAAAATAAAATAAGTAAGTAGCTATTTTTCTGATTCCTGTCGAATGAATTTTTTTTAGCTATATTTACACCTTTGAACACGCAAAAGCAACTGCTCAATGTTACGAACAATACAATGAGCACAAATAAGCAAAATTAAGACACCCATATCATTTCAAGACCTTTAAAAAAAAAAAATAAGTAAATAGCTATTTTTCATATTCTTGTCGAATGAATTTTTATTAGCTACAATTACACCGATGAACACGCAGGAGCAATTGCTTAATGTTAAGTACAATACAATGAGCCGAAATAAGCAAAATTATGACACCCATATCATATCAAAACCTTTAAAAAAAATAAAATAAGTATATAGCTATTTTTGGTATTCTTGTCGAATGAATTTTTTTTAGCTACATTTACACCGATGAACACGCAGAAGCAATTGGTCAATGTTAAGTACAATACATTGAGCCAAAATAAGAAAAATTAAGACACCCATATCATTTCAAGACCTTTAAAAAAAAAATAAGTAAATAGCTATTTTTCTTATTCTTGTCGAATGAATTTTTTTTAGCTACAATTACACCGATGAACACGCAGGAGCAATTGCTCAATGTTATGTACAATACAATGAGCCGAAATAAGCAAAATTAAGACACCCATATCATTTCAAGACCTTTAAAAAAAATAAAATAAGGAAATATCTATTTTTCTTATTCTTGTCGAATGAATTTTTTTTAGCTACATTTACACGGATGAACAAGCAGGAGCATTTGCTCAATGTTAGGTACATTACATTGAGCCAAAATTAGCAAAATTAGGACACCTATATCTTTTAAAGACCTTTAAAAAAATAAAATAAGTAAATAGCTATTTTTCTGATTCCTGTCGAATGAATTTTTTTTTAGCTACATTTACACCGATGAACACGCAGAAGCAACTGCTCAATGTTGAGTACTATACAATGAGCCAAAATAAGCAAAATTAAGACACCCATATCATTTCAAGACCTTTAAAAAAAAAAATAAGTAAATAGCTATTTTTCTTATTCTTGTCGAATGAATTTTTTTTAGCTACAATTACACCGATGAACACGCAGAAGCAATTGGTCAATGTTAAGTACAATACATTGAGCCTAAATAACCAAAATTACGACACCTATATCTTTTTAAGACCTTTAAAAAAAGAAAATAACGAAATAGCTATTTTTCTTATTCTTGTCGAATGAATTTTTTGTAGCTAAATTTACACCGACGAACACGCACGAGCAATTGCTCAATGTTAGGTACAATACAGTGAGCCAACATAAGCAAAATTAAGACACCTATATCTTTTTAAGACCTTTAAAAAAAAAAATTAACTAAATTGCTATTTTTCTTATTCATGTCTTGTGAATTTTTAGTAGCTACATTTACACGGATGAACACGCAGGAGCATTTGCCCAATGTTAGGTACAGTACAATGAGCCAAAATAAGCAAAATTAGGACACCTATATCTTTTAAAGACCTTTAAAAAAATAAAATAAGTAAATAGCTATTTTTCTGATTCCTGTCGAATGAATTTTTTTTAGCTACATTTACACCGATGAACACGCAGAAGCAACTGCTCAATGTTAAGTACAATACAATGAGCCGAAATAAGCCAAATTAAGACACCCATACCATATCAAAACCTTTAAAAAAAATAAAATAAGTATATAGCTATTTTTGGTATTCTTGTCGAATGAATTTTTTTTAGCTACATTTACACCGATGAACACGCAGAAGCACTTGCTCAATGTTAAGTACTATACATTGAGCCAAAATAAGCAAAATTAAGACACCCATATCATTTCAAGACCTTTAAAAAAATAAAATAAGTAAATAGCTATTTTTCTGATTCCTGTCGAATGAATTTTTTTTAGCTACATTTACACCGATGAACACGCAGAAGCAACTGCTCAATGTTTAATACAATACAATGAGCCAAAATAAACAAAACTAAGACACCTTTATCTTTTAAAGACCTTTAAAAAAATAAAATAAGTAAATAGCTATTTTTCTGATTCCTGTCGAATGAATTTTTTTTAGCTACATTTACACCTTTGAACACGCAAAAGCAACTGCTCAATGTTAAGAACAATACAATGAGCCAAAATAAGCAAAATTAAGACACCCATACCATTTCAAGACCTTTAAAAAAAAAAAATAAGTAAATAGCTATTTTTCTTATTCTTGTCGAATGAATTTTTTTTAGCTACAATTACACCGATGAACACGCAGGAGCAATTGCTTAATGTTATGTACAATACAATGAGCCGAAGTAAGCAAAATATGACACCCATATCATAACAAAACCTTAAAAAAAAATAAAATAAGTATATAGCTATTTTTGGTATTCTTGTCGAATGAATTTTTTTTAGCTACATTTACACCGATGAACACGCAGAAGCAATTGGTCAATGTTAAGTACAATACGTTGAGCCAAAATAAGAAAAATTAAGACACCCATATCATTTCAAGACCTTTAAAAAAAAATAAGTAAATAGCTATTTTTCTTATTCTTGTCGAATGAATTTTTTTTAGCTACAATTACACAGATGAACACGCAGGAGCAATTGCTCAATGTTATGTACAATACAATGAGCCGAAATAAGCAAAATTATGACACCCATATCATATCAAAACCTTTAAAAAAAATAAAATAAGTATATAGCTATTTTTCTTATTCTTGTCGAATGAATTTTTTTTAGCTCCACTTACACCGATGAACACGCAGGAGCAATTGGTCAATGTTAAGTACAATACAGTGAGCCTAAATAACCAAAATTAAGACACCTATATCTTTTTAAGACCTTTAAAAAAAAGAAAATAATGAAATAGCTATTTTTCTTATTCTTGTCGAATAAATTTTATGTAGCTACATTTGCACCGATGAACACGCTGGAGCAATTGCTGAATGTAAGGTACAATACAGTGAGCCAAATTAAGCAAAACTAGGACACCCATATCTATTCAAGACCTTTAAAAAAAATAAAATAAGTATGTAGCTATTTTTCTTATTCTTGTCGAATGAATTTTTAGTAGCTACATTTACACGGATGAACACGCAGGAGCATTTACTCAATGTTAGGTACAATACAATGAGCCAACATAAGCAAAATTAAGACACCTATATCTTATTAAGACCTTAAAAAAAAGAAAATAAGTAAATAGCTATTTTTCTGATTCCTGTCGAATGAATTTTTTTTAGCTACATTTACACCGATGAACACGCTGAAGCAACAGCTTAATGTTAAGTACAATACAATGAGCCAAAATAAGCAAAATTAAGACACCCATATCATTTCAAGACCTTTAAAAAAAATAAAATAAGGAAATATCTATTTTTCTTATTCTTGTCGAATGAATTTTTTTTAGCTACATTTACACCTATGAACTCGCAGGAGCAATTGCTCAATCTTAAGCACAATACGGTGAGCCAAAATAAGCAAAATAAAGACTCCCATATCATAACAAGACCTTTAAAAAAAATAAAATAAGTAAATAGCTATTTTTCTGATTCTTATCGAATGAATTTTTTTTAGCTACATTTACACCGATGAACATGCAGGAGCAATTGCTCAATGTTAGTGCAATACAATGAGGCAAAATAAGCAAAATTAAGACACCCACATCATTTCAAGACCTTTAAAAAAAATAAAATAAGGAAATATCTATTTTTCTTATTCTTGTCGAATGAATTTTTTTTAGCTACATTTACACCTATGAACTCGCAGGAGCAATTGCTCAATCTTAAGCACAATACGGTGAGCCAAAATAAGCAAAATAAAGACTCCCATATCATAACAAGACCTTTAAAAAAAATAAAATAAGTAAATAGCTATTTTTCTGATTCCTGTCGAATGAATTTTTTGAGCTACATTTACACCGATGAACACGCAGAAGCAACTGCTCAATGTTTAGTACAATACAATGAGCCAAAATAAGCAAAATTAAGACACCTATATCTTTTAAGGACCTTTAAAAAAATAAAATAAGTAAGTAGCTATTTTTCTGATTCCTGTCGAATGAATTTTTTTTAGCTATATTTACACCTTTGAACACGCAAAAGCAACTGCTCAATGTTACGAACAATACAATGAGCACAAATAAGCAAAATTAAGATACCCATATCATTTCAAGACCTTTAAAAAAAAAAATAAGTAAATAGCTATTTTTCTTATTCTTGTCGAATGAATTTTTGTTAGCTACAATTACACCGATGAACACGCAGGAGCAATTGCTTAATGTTAGGTACAATACAATGAGCCAAAATAAGCAAAATTAAGACACCTATATCATTTAAAGACCTTTAAAAAAATAAAATAAGTAAATAGCTATTTTTCTGATTCCTGTCGAATGAATTTTTTTTAGCTACATTTACACCTTTGAACACGCAGAAGCAACTGCTCAATGTTAAGAACAATACAGTGAGCCAAAATAAGCAAAATTAAGACACCCATATCATTTCAAGACCTTTAAAAAAAAAAATAAGTAAATAGCTATTTTTCTTATTCTTGTCGAATGAATTTTTTTTAGCTACAATTACACCGATGAACACGCAGGAGCAATTGCTTAATGTTAAGTACAATACAATGAGCCGAAATAAGCAAAATTATGACACCCATATTATATCAAAACCTTTAAAAAAAATAAAATAAGTATATAGCTATTTTTGGTATTCTTGTCGAATGAATTTTTTTTAGCTACATTTACACCGATGAACACGCAGAAGCAATTGGTCAATGTTAAGTACAATACATTGAGCCAAAATAAGAAAAATTAAGACACCCATATCATTTCAAGACCTTTAAAAAAAAAATAAGTAAATAGCTATTTTTCTTATTCTTGTCGAATGAATTTTTTTTAGCTACAATTACACCGATGAACACGCAGGAGCAATTGCTCAATGTTATGTACAATACAATGAGCCGAAATAAGCAAAATTAAGACACCCATATCATTTCAAGACCTTTAAAAAAAATAAAATAAGGAAATATCTATTTTTCTTATTCTTGTCGAATGAATTTTTTTTAGCTACATTTACACGGATGAACAAGCAGGAGCATTTGCTCAATGTTAGGTACATTACAATGAGCCAAAATTAGCAAAATTAGGACACCTATATCTTTTAAAGACCTTTAAAAAAATAAAATAAGTAAATAGCTATTTTTCTGATTCCTGTCGAATGAATTTTTTTTTAGCTACATTTACACCGATGAACACGCAGAAGCAACTGCTCAATGTTGAGTACTATACAATGAGCCAAAATAAGCAAAATTAAGACACCCATATCATTTCAAGACCTTTAAAAAAAAAATAAGTAAATAGCTATTTTTCTTATTCTTGTCGAATGAATTTTTTTTAGCTACAATTACACCGATGAACACGCAGAAGCAATTGGTCAATGTTAAGTACAATACATTGAGCCTAAATAACCAAAATTACGACACCTATATCTTTTTAAGACCTTTAAAAAAAGAAAATAACGAAATAGCTATTTTTCTTATTCTTGTCGAATGAATTTTTTGTAGCTAAATTTACACCGACGAACACGCACGAGCAATTGCTCAATGTTAGGTACAATACAGTGAGCCAACATAAGCAAAATTAAGACACCTATATCTTTTTAAGACCTTTAAAAAAAAAAATTAACTAAATTGCTATTTTTCTTATTCATGTCTTGTGAATTTTTAGTAGCTACATTTACACGGATGAACACGCAGGAGCATTTGCCCAATGTTAGGTACAGTACAATGAGCCAAAATAAGCAAAATTAGGACACCTATATCTTTTAAAGACCTTTAAAAAAATAAAATAAGTAAATAGCTATTTTTCTGATTCCTGTCGAATGAATTTTTTTTAGCTACATTTACACCGATGAACACGCAGAAGCAACTGCTCAATGTTAAGTACAATACAATGAGCCGAAATAAGCCAAATTAAGACACCCATACCATATCAAAACCTTTAAAAAAAATAAAATAAGTATATAGCTATTTTTGGTATTCTTGTCGAATGAATTTTTTTTAGCTACATTTACACCGATGAACACGCAGAAGCACTTGCTCAATGTTAAGTACTATACATTGAGCCAAAATAAGCAAAATTAAGACACCCATATCATTTCAAGACCTTTAAAAAAATAAAATAAGTAAATAGCTATTTTTCTGATTCCTGTCGAATGAATTTTTTTTAGCTACATTTACACCGATGAACACGCAGAAGCAACTGCTCAATGTTTAATACAATACAATGAGCCAAAATAAACAAAACTAAGACACCTTTATCTTTTAAAGACCTTTAAAAAAATAAAATAAGTAAATAGCTATTTTTCTGATTCCTGTCGAATGAATTTTTTTTAGCTACATTTACACCTTTGAACACGCAAAAGCAACTGCTCAATGTTAAGAACAATACAATGAGCCAAAATAAGCAAAATTAAGACACCCATACCATTTCAAGACCTTTAAAAAAAAAAAATAAGTAAATAGCTATTTTTCTTATTCTTGTCGAATGAATTTTTTTTAGCTACAATTACACCGATGAACACGCAGGAGCAATTGCTTAATGTTATGTACAATACAATGAGCCGAAGTAAGCAAAATATGACACCCATATCATAACAAAACCTTAAAAAAAAATAAAATAAGTATATAGCTATTTTTGGTATTCTTGTCGAATGAATTTTTTTTAGCTACATTTACACCGATGAACACGCAGAAGCAATTGGTCAATGTTAAGTACAATACGTTGAGCCAAAATAAGAAAAATTAAGACACCCATATCATTTCAAGACCTTTAAAAAAAAATAAGTAAATAGCTATTTTTCTTATTCTTGTCGAATGAATTTTTTTTAGCTACAATTACACAGATGAACACGCAGGAGCAATTGCTCAATGTTATGTACAATACAATGAGCCGAAATAAGCAAAATTATGACACCCATATCATATCAAAACCTTTAAAAAAAATAAAATAAGTATATAGCTATTTTTCTTATTCTTGTCGAATGAATTTTTTTTAGCTCCACTTACACCGATGAACACGCAGGAGCAATTGGTCAATGTTAAGTACAATACAGTGAGCCTAAATAACCAAAATTAAGACACCTATATCTTTTTAAGACCTTTAAAAAAAAGAAAATAATGAAATAGCTATTTTTCTTATTCTTGTCGAATAAATTTTATGTAGCTACATTTGCACCGATGAACACGCTGGAGCAATTGCTGAATGTAAGGTACAATACAGTGAGCCAAATTAAGCAAAACTAGGACACCCATATCTATTCAAGACCTTTAAAAAAAATAAAATAAGTATGTAGCTATTTTTCTTATTCTTGTCGAATGAATTTTTAGTAGCTACATTTACACGGATGAACACGCAGGAGCATTTACTCAATGTTAGGTACAATACAATGAGCCAACATAAGCAAAATTAAGACACCTATATCTTATTAAGACCTTAAAAAAAAGAAAATAAGTAAATAGCTATTTTTCTGATTCCTGTCGAATGAATTTTTTTTAGCTACATTTACACCGATGAACACGCTGAAGCAACAGCTTAATGTTAAGTACAATACAATGAGCCAAAATAAGCAAAATTAAGACACCCATATCATTTCAAGACCTTTAAAAAAAATAAAATAAGGAAATATCTATTTTTCTTATTCTTGTCGAATGAATTTTTTTTAGCTACATTTACACCTATGAACTCGCAGGAGCAATTGCTCAATCTTAAGCACAATACGGTGAGCCAAAATAAGCAAAATAAAGACTCCCATATCATAACAAGACCTTTAAAAAAAATAAAATAAGTAAATAGCTATTTTTCTGATTCTTATCGAATGAATTTTTTTTAGCTACATTTACACCGATGAACATGCAGGAGCAATTGCTCAATGTTAGTGCAATACAATGAGGCAAAATAAGCAAAATTAAGACACCCACATCATTTCAAGACCTTTAAAAAAAATAAAATAAGGAAATATCTATTTTTCTTATTCTTGTCGAATGAATTTTTTTTAGCTACATTTACACCTATGAACTCGCAGGAGCAATTGCTCAATCTTAAGCACAATACGGTGAGCCAAAATAAGCAAAATAAAGACTCCCATATCATAACAAGACCTTTAAAAAAAATAAAATAAGTAAATAGCTATTTTTCTGATTCCTGTCGAATGAATTTTTTGAGCTACATTTACACCGATGAACACGCAGAAGCAACTGCTCAATGTTTAGTACAATACAATGAGCCAAAATAAGCAAAATTAAGACACCTATATCTTTTAAGGACCTTTAAAAAAATAAAATAAGTAAGTAGCTATTTTTCTGATTCCTGTCGAATGAATTTTTTTTAGCTATATTTACACCTTTGAACACGCAAAAGCAACTGCTCAATGTTACGAACAATACAATGAGCACAAATAAGCAAAATTAAGATACCCATATCATTTCAAGACCTTTAAAAAAAAAAATAAGTAAATAGCTATTTTTCTTATTCTTGTCGAATGAATTTTTGTTAGCTACAATTACACCGATGAACACGCAGGAGCAATTGCTTAATGTTAGGTACAATACAATGAGCCAAAATAAGCAAAATTAAGACACCTATATCATTTAAAGACCTTTAAAAAAATAAAATAAGTAAATAGCTATTTTTCTGATTCCTGTCGAATGAATTTTTTTTAGCTACATTTACACCTTTGAACACGCAGAAGCAACTGCTCAATGTTAAGAACAATACAGTGAGCCAAAATAAGCAAAATTAAGACACCCATATCATTTCAAGACCTTTAAAAAAAAAAATAAGTAAATAGCTATTTTTCTTATTCTTGTCGAATGAATTTTTTTTAGCTACAATTACACCGATGAACACGCAGGAGCAATTGCTTAATGTTAAGTACAATACAATGAGCCGAAATAAGCAAAATTATGACACCCATATTATATCAAAACCTTTAAAAAAAATAAAATAAGTATATAGCTATTTTTGGTATTCTTGTCGAATGAATTTTTTTTAGCTACATTTACACCGATGAACACGCAGAAGCAATTGGTCAATGTTAAGTACAATACATTGAGCCAAAATAAGAAAAATTAAGACACCCATATCATTTCAAGACCTTTAAAAAAAAAATAAGTAAATAGCTATTTTTCTTATTCTTGTCGAATGAATTTTTTTTAGCTACAATTACACCGATGAACACGCAGGAGCAATTGCTCAATGTTATGTACAATACAATGAGCCGAAATAAGCAAAATTAAGACACCCATATCATTTCAAGACCTTTAAAAAAAATAAAATAAGGAAATATCTATTTTTCTTATTCTTGTCGAATGAATTTTTTTTAGCTACATTTACACCTATGAACTCGCAGGAGCAATTGCTCAATCTTAAACACAATAAGGTGAGCCAAAATAAGCAAAATAAAGACTCCCATGTCATATCAAGACCTTTAAAAAAAATAAAATAAGTAAATAGCTATTTTTCTGATTCCTGTCGAATGAATTTTTTTTAGCTACATTTACACCGATGAACACGCAGAAGCAACTGCTCAATGTTTAGTACAATACAATGAGCCAAAATAAGCAAAATTAAGACCGCTATATCTTTTAAAGACCTTTAAAAAAATAAAATAAGTAAATAGCTATTTTTCTGATTCCTGTCGAATGAATTTTTTTTAGCTACATTTACACCTTTGAACACGCAAAAGCAACTGCTCAATGTTACGAACAATACAATGAGCACAAATAAGCAAAATTAAGACACCCATATCATTTCAAGACCTTTAAAAAAAAAATAAGTAAATAGCTATTTTTCTTATTCTTGTCGAATGAATTTTTCTTAGCTACAATTACACCGATGAACACGCAGGAGCAATTGCTTAATGTTAGGTACAATACAATGAGCCAAAATAAGCAAAATTAAGACACCTATATCTTTTAAAGACCTTTAAAAAAATAAAATAAGTAAATAGCTATTTTTCTGATTCCTGTCGAATGAATTTTTTTAGCTACATTTACACCTTTGAACACGCAGAAGCAACTGCTCAATGTTAAGAACAATGCAATGAGCCAAAATAAGCAAAATTAAGACACCCATATCATTTCAAGACCTTTAAAAAAAAAAATAAGTAAATAGCTATTTTTCTTATTCTTGTCGAATGAATTTTTTTTAGCTACAATTACACCGATGAACACGCAGGAGCAATTGCTCAATGTAAGTGCAATACAATGAGGCAAAATAAGCAAAATTAAGACACCCATATCATTTCAAGACCTTTAAAAAAAATAAAATAAGGAAATATCTATTTTTCTTATTCTTGTCGAATGAATTTTTTTAGCTACATTTACACCTATGAACTCGCAGGAGCAATTGCTCAATCTTAAGCACAATACGGTGAGCCAAAATAAGCAAAATAAAGACTCCCATATCATATCAAGACCTTTAAAAAAAAAAAATAAGTAAATAGCTATTTTTCTTATTCTTGTCGAATGAATTTTTCTTAGCTACAATTACACCGATGAACACGCAGGAGCAATTGCTTAATGTTAGGTACAATACAATGAGCCAAAATAAGCAAAATTAAGACACCTATATCTTTTAAAGACCTTTAAAAAAATAAAATGAGTAAATAGCTATTTTTCTGATTCCTGTCGAATGAATTTTTTTTAGCTACATTTACGAAATAGCTATTTTTCTTATTCTTGTCGAATGAATTTTTTGTAGCTAAATTTACACCGACGAACACGCACGAGCAATTGCTCAATGTTAGGTACAATACAGTGAGCCAACATAAGCAAAATTAAGACACCTATATCTTTTTAAGACCTTTAAAAAAAAAAATTAACTAAATTGCTATTTTTCTTATTCTTGTCTTGTGAATTTTTAGTAGCTACATTTACACGGATGAACACGCAGGAGCATTTGCCAAATGTTAGGTACAGTACAATGAGCCAAAATAAGCAAAATTAGAACACGTATATCTTTTGAAGACCTTTAAAAAAAAAAAATAAGTAAATAGCTATTTTTCTTATTCTTGTCGAATGAATTTTTTTTAGCTACAATTACACCGATGAACACGCAGGAGCAATTGCTTAATGTTATGTACAATACAATGAGCCGAAGTAAGCAAAATATGACACCCATATCATAACAAAACCTTAAAAAAAAATAAAATAAGTATATAGCTATTTTTGGTATTCTTGTCGAATGAATTTTTTTTAGCTACATTTACACCGATGAACACGCAGAAGCAATTGGTCAATGTTAAGTACAATACGTTGAGCCAAAATAAGAAAAATTAAGACACCCATATCATTTCAAGACCTTTAAAAAAAAATAAGTAAATAGCTATTTTTCTTATTCTTGTCGAATGAATTTTTTTTAGCTACAATTACACAGATGAACACGCAGGAGCAATTGCTCAATGTTATGTACAATACAATGAGCCGAAATAAGCAAAATTATGACACCCATATCATATCAAAACCTTTAAAAAAAATAAAATAAGTATATAGCTATTTTTCTTATTCTTGTCGAATGAATTTTTTTTAGCTCCACTTACACCGATGAACACGCAGGAGCAATTGGTCAATGTTAAGTACAATACAGTGAGCCTAAATAACCAAAATTAAGACACCTATATCTTTTTAAGACCTTTAAAAAAAAGAAAATAATGAAATAGCTATTTTTCTTATTCTTGTCGAATAAATTTTATGTAGCTACATTTGCACCGATGAACACGCTGGAGCAATTGCTGAATGTAAGGTACAATACAGTGAGCCAAATTAAGCAAAACTAGGACACCCATATCTATTCAAGACCTTTAAAAAAAATAAAATAAGTATGTAGCTATTTTTCTTATTCTTGTCGAATGAATTTTTAGTAGCTACATTTACACGGATGAACACGCAGGAGCATTTACTCAATGTTAGGTACAATACAATGAGCCAACATAAGCAAAATTAAGACACCTATATCTTATTAAGACCTTAAAAAAAAGAAAATAAGTAAATAGCTATTTTTCTGATTCCTGTCGAATGAATTTTTTTTAGCTACATTTACACCGATGAACACGCTGAAGCAACAGCTTAATGTTAAGTACAATACAATGAGCCAAAATAAGCAAAATTAAGACACCCATATCATTTCAAGACCTTTAAAAAAAATAAAATAAGGAAATATCTATTTTTCTTATTCTTGTCGAATGAATTTTTTTTAGCTACATTTACACCTATGAACTCGCAGGAGCAATTGCTCAATCTTAAGCACAATACGGTGAGCCAAAATAAGCAAAATAAAGACTCCCATATCATAACAAGACCTTTAAAAAAAATAAAATAAGTAAATAGCTATTTTTCTGATTCTTATCGAATGAATTTTTTTTAGCTACATTTACACCGATGAACATGCAGGAGCAATTGCTCAATGTTAGTGCAATACAATGAGGCAAAATAAGCAAAATTAAGACACCCACATCATTTCAAGACCTTTAAAAAAAATAAAATAAGGAAATATCTATTTTTCTTATTCTTGTCGAATGAATTTTTTTTAGCTACATTTACACCTATGAACTCGCAGGAGCAATTGCTCAATCTTAAGCACAATACGGTGAGCCAAAATAAGCAAAATAAAGACTCCCATATCATAACAAGACCTTTAAAAAAAATAAAATAAGTAAATAGCTATTTTTCTGATTCCTGTCGAATGAATTTTTTGAGCTACATTTACACCGATGAACACGCAGAAGCAACTGCTCAATGTTTAGTACAATACAATGAGCCAAAATAAGCAAAATTAAGACACCTATATCTTTTAAGGACCTTTAAAAAAATAAAATAAGTAAGTAGCTATTTTTCTGATTCCTGTCGAATGAATTTTTTTTAGCTATATTTACACCTTTGAACACGCAAAAGCAACTGCTCAATGTTACGAACAATACAATGAGCACAAATAAGCAAAATTAAGATACCCATATCATTTCAAGACCTTTAAAAAAAAAAATAAGTAAATAGCTATTTTTCTTATTCTTGTCGAATGAATTTTTGTTAGCTACAATTACACCGATGAACACGCAGGAGCAATTGCTTAATGTTAGGTACAATACAATGAGCCAAAATAAGCAAAATTAAGACACCTATATCATTTAAAGACCTTTAAAAAAATAAAATAAGTAAATAGCTATTTTTCTGATTCCTGTCGAATGAATTTTTTTTAGCTACATTTACACCTTTGAACACGCAGAAGCAACTGCTCAATGTTAAGAACAATACAGTGAGCCAAAATAAGCAAAATTAAGACACCCATATCATTTCAAGACCTTTAAAAAAAAAAATAAGTAAATAGCTATTTTTCTTATTCTTGTCGAATGAATTTTTTTTAGCTACAATTACACCGATGAACACGCAGGAGCAATTGCTTAATGTTAAGTACAATACAATGAGCCGAAATAAGCAAAATTATGACACCCATATTATATCAAAACCTTTAAAAAAAATAAAATAAGTATATAGCTATTTTTGGTATTCTTGTCGAATGAATTTTTTTTAGCTACATTTACACCGATGAACACGCAGAAGCAATTGGTCAATGTTAAGTACAATACATTGAGCCAAAATAAGAAAAATTAAGACACCCATATCATTTCAAGACCTTTAAAAAAAAAATAAGTAAATAGCTATTTTTCTTATTCTTGTCGAATGAATTTTTTTTAGCTACAATTACACCGATGAACACGCAGGAGCAATTGCTCAATGTTATGTACAATACAATGAGCCGAAATAAGCAAAATTAAGACACCCATATCATTTCAAGACCTTTAAAAAAAATAAAATAAGGAAATATCTATTTTTCTTATTCTTGTCGAATGAATTTTTTTTAGCTACATTTACACCTATGAACTCGCAGGAGCAATTGCTCAATCTTAAACACAATAAGGTGAGCCAAAATAAGCAAAATAAAGACTCCCATGTCATATCAAGACCTTTAAAAAAAATAAAATAAGTAAATAGCTATTTTTCTGATTCCTGTCGAATGAATTTTTTTTAGCTACATTTACACCGATGAACACGCAGAAGCAACTGCTCAATGTTTAGTACAATACAATGAGCCAAAATAAGCAAAATTAAGACCGCTATATCTTTTAAAGACCTTTAAAAAAATAAAATAAGTAAATAGCTATTTTTCTGATTCCTGTCGAATGAATTTTTTTTAGCTACATTTACACCTTTGAACACGCAAAAGCAACTGCTCAATGTTACGAACAATACAATGAGCACAAATAAGCAAAATTAAGACACCCATATCATTTCAAGACCTTTAAAAAAAAAATAAGTAAATAGCTATTTTTCTTATTCTTGTCGAATGAATTTTTCTTAGCTACAATTACACCGATGAACACGCAGGAGCAATTGCTTAATGTTAGGTACAATACAATGAGCCAAAATAAGCAAAATTAAGACACCTATATCTTTTAAAGACCTTTAAAAAAATAAAATAAGTAAATAGCTATTTTTCTGATTCCTGTCGAATGAATTTTTTTAGCTACATTTACACCTTTGAACACGCAGAAGCAACTGCTCAATGTTAAGAACAATGCAATGAGCCAAAATAAGCAAAATTAAGACACCCATATCATTTCAAGACCTTTAAAAAAAAAAATAAGTAAATAGCTATTTTTCTTATTCTTGTCGAATGAATTTTTTTTAGCTACAATTACACCGATGAACACGCAGGAGCAATTGCTCAATGTAAGTGCAATACAATGAGGCAAAATAAGCAAAATTAAGACACCCATATCATTTCAAGACCTTTAAAAAAAATAAAATAAGGAAATATCTATTTTTCTTATTCTTGTCGAATGAATTTTTTTAGCTACATTTACACCTATGAACTCGCAGGAGCAATTGCTCAATCTTAAGCACAATACGGTGAGCCAAAATAAGCAAAATAAAGACTCCCATATCATATCAAGACCTTTAAAAAAAAAAAATAAGTAAATAGCTATTTTTCTTATTCTTGTCGAATGAATTTTTCTTAGCTACAATTACACCGATGAACACGCAGGAGCAATTGCTTAATGTTAGGTACAATACAATGAGCCAAAATAAGCAAAATTAAGACACCTATATCTTTTAAAGACCTTTAAAAAAATAAAATGAGTAAATAGCTATTTTTCTGATTCCTGTCGAATGAATTTTTTTTAGCTACATTTACGAAATAGCTATTTTTCTTATTCTTGTCGAATGAATTTTTTGTAGCTAAATTTACACCGACGAACACGCACGAGCAATTGCTCAATGTTAGGTACAATACAGTGAGCCAACATAAGCAAAATTAAGACACCTATATCTTTTTAAGACCTTTAAAAAAAAAAATTAACTAAATTGCTATTTTTCTTATTCTTGTCTTGTGAATTTTTAGTAGCTACATTTACACGGATGAACACGCAGGAGCATTTGCCAAATGTTAGGTACAGTACAATGAGCCAAAATAAGCAAAATTAGAACACGTATATCTTTTGAAGACCTTTAAAAAAATAAAATAAGTAAATAGCTATTTTTCTGATTCCTGTCGAATGAATTTTTTTTAGCTACATTTACACCGATGAACACGCAGAAGCAACTGCTCAATGTTAAGTACAATGCAATGAGCCGAAATAAGCCAAATTATGACACCCATACCATATCAAAACCTTTAAAAAAAATAAAATAAGTATATAGCTATTTTTGGTATTCTTGTCGAATGAATTTTTTTTAGCTACATTTACACCGATGAACACGCAGAAGCACTTGCTCAATGTTAAGTACTATACATTGAGGCAAAATAAGCAAAATTAAGACACCCATATCATTTCAAGACCTTTAAAAAAATAAAATAAGTAAATAGCTATTTTTCTGATTCCTGTCGAATGAATTTTTTTTAGCTACATTTACACCGATGAACACGCAGAAGCAACTGCTCAATGTTTAATACAATACAATGAGCCAAAATAAGCAAAATTAAGACACCTATATCTTTTAAAGACCTTTAAAAAAATAAAATAAGTAAATAGCTATTTTTCTGATTCCTGTCGAATGAATTTTTTTTAGCTACATTTACACCTTTGAACACGCAAAAGCAACTGCTCAATGTTACGAACAATACAATGAGCACAAATAAGCAAAATTAAGATACCCATATCATTTCAAGACCTTTAAAAAAAAAATAAGTAAATAGCTATTTTTCTTATTCTTGTCGAATGAATTTTTTTTAGCTACAATTACACCGATGAACACGCAGGAGCATTTACTCAATGTTAGGTACAATACAATGAGCCGAAATAAGCAAAATTATGACACCCATATCATATCAAAACCTTTAAAAAAAAAAATAAGTAAATAGCTATTTTTCTTATTCTTGTCGAATGAATTTTTTTTAGCTACAATTACACCGATGAACACGCAGGAGCATTTGCCCAATGTTAGGTACAGTACAATGAGCCAAAATAAGCAAAATTAGAACACCTATATCTTTTAAAGACCTTTAAAAAAATAAAATAAGTAAATAGCTATTTTTCTGATTCCTGTCGAATGAATTTTTTTTTAGCTACATTTACACCGATGAACACGCAGAAGCAACTGCTTAATGTTGAGTACTATACAATGAGCCAAAATAAGCAAAATTAAGACACCCATATCATTTCAAGACCTTTAAAAAAAAAAATAAGTAAATAGCTATTTTTCTTATTCTTGTCGAATGAATTTTTTTTAGCTACAATTACACCGATGAACACGCAGAAGCAATTGGTCAATGTTAAGTACAATACATTGAGCCTAAATAACCGAAATTAAGACACCTATATCTTTTTAAGACCTTTAAAAAAAGAAAATAACGAAATAGCTATTTTTCTTATTCTTGTCGAATGAATTTTTTGTAGCTAAATTTACACCGACGAACACGCACGAGCAATTGCTCAATGTTAGGTACAATACAGTGAGCCAACATAAGCAAAATTAAGACACCTATATCTTTTTAAGACCTTTAAAAAAAAAATTAACTAAATTGCTATTTTTCTTATTCTTGTCTTGTGAATTTTTAGTAGCTACATTTACACGGATGAACACGCAGGAGCATTTGCCCAATGTTAGGTACAGTACAATGAGCCAAAATAAGCAAAATTAGAACACCTATATCTTTTGAAGACCTTTAAAAAAATAAAATAAGTAAATAGCTATTTTTCTGATTCCTGTCGAATGAATTTTTTTTAGCTACATTTACACCGATCAACACGCAGAAGCAACTGCTCAATGTTAAGTACAATGCAATGAGCCGAAATAAGCCAAATTAAGACACCCATACCATATCAAAACCTTTAAAAAAAATAAAATAAGTATATAGCTATTTTTGGTATTCTTGTCGAATGAATTTTTTTTAGCTACATTTACACCGATGAACACGCACAAGCACTTGCTCAATGTTAAGTACTATACATTGAGCCAAAATAAGCAAAATTAAGACACCCATATCATTTCAAGACCTTTAAAAAAATAAAATAAGTAAATAGCTATTTTTCTGATTCCTGTCGAATGAATTTTTTTTAGCTACATTTACACCGATGAACACGCAGAAGCAACTGCTCAATGTTTAATACAATACAATGAGCCAAAATAAGCAAAATTAAGACACCTATATCTTTTAAAGACCTTTAAAAAAATAAAATAAGTAAATAGCTAATTTTCTGATTCCTGTCGAATGAATTTTTTTTAGCTACATTTACACCTTTGAACACGCAAAAGCAACTGCTCAATGTTAAGAACAATACAATGAGCCAAAATAAGCAAAATTAAGACACCCATATCATTTCAAGACCTTTAAAAAAAAAAAATAAGTAAATAGCTATTTTTCTTATTCTTGTCGAATGAATTTTTTTTAGCTACAATTACACCGATGAACACGCAGGAGCAATTGCTTAATATTATGTACAATACAATGAGCCGAAGTAAGCAAAATATGACACCCATATCGTATCAAAACCTTTAAAAAAAATAAAATAAGTATATAGCTATTTTTGGTATTCTTGTCGAATGAATTTTTTTTAGCTACATTTACACCGATGAACACGCAGAAGCAATTGGTCAATGTTAAGTACAATACATTGAGCCAAAATAAGAAAAATTAAGACACCCATATCATTTCAAGACCTTTAAAAAAAAAATAAGTAAATAGCTATTTTTCTTATTCTTGTCGAATGAATTTTTTTTAGCTACATTTACACGGATGAACACGCAGGAGCATTTGCTCAATGTTAGGTACATTACAATGAGCCAAAATTAGCAAAATTAGGACACCTATATCTTTTAAAGACCTTTAAAAAAATAAAATAAGTAAATAGCTATTTTTCTGATTCCTGTCGAATGAATTTTTTTTTAGCTACATTTACCCCGATGAACACGCAGAAGCAACTGCTCAATGTTGAGTACTATACAATGAGCCAAAATAAGCAAAATTAAGACACCCATATCATTTCAAGACCTTTAAAAAAAAAAATAAGTAAATAGCTATTTTTCTTATTCTTGTCGAATGAATTTTTTTTAGCTACAATTACACCGATGAACACGCAGAAGCAATTGGTCAATGTTAAGTACAATACATTGAGCCTAAATAACCAAAATTACGACACCTATATCTTTTTAAGACCTTTAAAAAAAGAAAATAACGAAATAGCTATTTTTCTTATTCTTGTCGAATGAATTTTTTGTAGCTAAATTTACACCGACGAACACGCACGAGCAATTGCTCAATGTTAGGTACAATACAGTGAGCCAACATAAGCAAAATTAAGACACCTATATCTTTTTAAGACCTTTAAAAAAAAAAATTAACTAAATAGCTATTTTTCTTATTCTTGTCGAATGAATTTTTAGTAGCTACATTTACACGGATGAACACGCAGGAGCATTTGCTCAATGTTAGGTACATTACAATGAGCCAAAATTAGCAAAATTAGGACACCTATATCTTTTAAAGACCTTTAAAAAAATAAAATAAGTAAATAGCTATTTTTCTGATTCCTGTCGAATGAATTTTTTTTTAGCTACATTTACACCGATGAACACGCAGAAGCAACTGCTCAATGTTGAGTACTATACAATGAGCCAAAATAAGCAAAATTAAGACACCCATATCATTTCAAGACCTTTAAAAAAAAAAATAAGTAAATAGCTATTTTTCTTATTCTTGTCGAATGAATTTTTTTTAGCTACAATTACACCGATGAACACGCAGAAGCAATTGGTCAATGTTAAGTACAATACATTGAGCCTAAATAACCAAAATTACGACACCTATATCTTTTTAAGACCTTTAAAAAAAGAAAATAACGAAATAGCTATTTTTCTTATTCTTGTCGAATGAATTTTTTGTAGCTAAATTTACACCGACGAACACGCACGAGCAATTGCTCAATGTTAGGTACAATACAGTGAGCCAACATAAGCAAAATTAAGACACCTATATCTTTTTAAGACCTTTAAAAAAAAAAATTAACTAAATAGCTATTTTTCTTATTCTTGTCGAATGAATTTTTAGTAGCTACATTTACACGGATGAACACGCAGGAGCATTTGCTCAATGTTAGGTACATTACAATGAGCCAAAATTAGCAAAATTAGGACACCTATATCTTTTAAAGACCTTTAAAAAAATAAAATAAGTAAATAGCTATTTTTCTGATTCCTGTCGAATGAATTTTTTTTTAGCTACATTTACACCGATGAACACGCAGAAGCAACTGCTCAATGTTGAGTACTATACAATGAGCCAAAATAAGCAAAATTAAGACACCCATATCATTTCAAGACCTTTAAAAAAAAAAATAAGTAAATAGCTATTTTTCTTATTCTTGTCGAATGAATTTTTTTTAGCTACAATTACACCGATGAACACGCAGAAGCAATTGGTCAATGTTAAGTACAATACATTGAGCCTAAATAACCAAAATTACGACACCTATATCTTTTTAAGACCTTTAAAAAAAGAAAATAACGAAATAGCTATTTTTCTTATTCTTGTCGAATGAATTTTTTGTAGCTAAATTTACACCGACGAACACGCACGAGCAATTGCTCAATGTTAGGTACAATACAGTGAGCCAACATAAGCAAAATTAAGACACCTATATCTTTTTAAGACCTTTAAAAAAAAAAATTAACTAAATTGCTATTTTTCTTATTCATGTCTTGTGAATTTTTAGTAGCTACATTTACACGGATGAACACGCAGGAGCATTTGCCCAATGTTAGGTACAGTACAATGAGCCAAAATAAGCAAAATTAGGACACCTATATCTTTTAAAGACCTTTAAAAAAATAAAATAAGTAAATAGCTATTTTTCTGATTCCTGTCGAATGAATTTTTTTTAGCTACATTTACACCGATGAACACGCAGAAGCAACTGCTCAATGTTAAGTACAATACAATGAGCCGAAATAAGCCAAATTAAGACACCCATACCATATCAAAACCTTTAAAAAAAATAAAATAAGTATATAGCTATTTTTGGTATTCTTGTCGAATGAATTTTTTTTAGCTACATTTACACCGATGAACACGCAGAAGCACTTGCTCAATGTTAAGTACTATACATTGAGCCAAAATAAGCAAAATTAAGACACCCATATCATTTCAAGACCTTTAAAAAAATAAAATAAGTAAATAGCTATTTTTCTGATTCCTGTCGAATGAATTTTTTTTAGCTACATTTACACCGATGAACACGCAGAAGCAACTGCTCAATGTTTAATACAATACAATGAGCCAAAATAAACAAAATTAAGACACCTCTATCTTTTAAAGACCTTTAAAAAAATAAAATAAGTAAATAGCTATTTTTCTGATTCCTGTCGAATGAATTTTTTTTAGCTACATTTACACCTTTGAACACGCAAAAGCAACTGCTCAATGTTAAGAACAATACAATGAGCCAAAATAAGCAAAATTAAGACACCCATATCATTTCAAGACCTTTAAAAAAAAAAATAAGTAAATAGCTATTTTTCTAATTCTTGTCGAATGAATTTTTTTTAGCTACAATTACACCGATGAACACGCAGGAGCAATTGCTTAATGTTATGTACAATACAATGAGCCGAAGTAAGCAAAATATGACACCCATATCATATCAAAACCTTTAAAAAAAATAAAATAAGTATATAGCTATTTTTGGTATTCTTGTCGAATGCATTTTTTTTAGCTACATTTACACCGATGAACACGCAGAAGCAATTGGTCAATGTTAAGTACAATACATTGAGCCAAAATAAGAAAAATTAAGACACCCATATCATTTCAAGACCTTTAAAAAAAAAATAAGTAAATAGCTATTTTTCTTATTCTTGTCGAATGAATTTTTTTTAGCTACAATTACACAGATGAACACGCAGGAGCAATTGCTCAATGTTATGTACAATACAATGAGCCGAAATAAGCAAAATTATGACACCCATATCATATCAAAACCTTTAAAAAAAATAAAATAAGTATATAGCTATTTTTCTTATTCTTGTCGAATGAATTTTTTTTAGCTCCACTTACACCGATGAACACGCAGGAGCAATTGGTAAATGTTAAGTACAATACAGTGAGCCTAAATAACCAAAATTAAGACACCTATATCTTTTTAAGACCTTTAAAAAAAAGAAAATAATGAAATAGCTATTTTTCTTATTCTTGTCGAATAAATTTTATGTAGCTACATTTGCACCGATGAACACGCTGGAGCAATTGCTAAATGTAAGGTACAATACAGTGAGCCAAAGTAAGCAAAACTAGGACACCCATATCTATTCAAGACCTTTAAAAAAAATAAAATAAGTATGTAGCTATTTTTCTTATTCTTGTCGAATGAATTTTTAGTAGCTACATTTACACGGATGAACACGCAGGAGCATTTACTCAATGTTAGGTACAATACAGTGAGCCAACATAAGCAAAATTAAGACACCTGTATCTTATTAAGACCTTAAAAAAAAGAAAATAAGTAAATAGCTATTTTTCTGATTCCTGTCGAATGAATTTTTTTTAGCTACATTTACACCGATGAACACGTTGAAGCAACAGCTTAATGTTAAGTACAATACAATGAGCCAAAATAAGCAAAATTAAGACACCCATATCATTTCAAGACCTTTAAAAAAAATAAAATAAGGAAATATCTATTTTTCTTATTCTTGTCGAATGAATTTTTTTTAGCTACATTTACACCTATGAACTCGCAGGAGCAATTGCTCAATCTTAAGCACAATACGGTGAGCCACAATAAGCAAAATAAAGACTCCCATATCATAACAAGACCTTTAAAAAAAATAAAATAAGTAAATAGCTATTTTTCTGATTCTTATCGAATGAATTTTTTTTAGCTACATTTACACCGATGAACATGCAGGAGCAATTGCTCAATGTTAGTGCAATACAATGAGGCAAAATAAGCAAAATTAAGACACCCATATCATTTCAAGACCTTTAAAAAAAATAAAATAAGGAAATATCTATTTTTCTTATTCTTGTCGAATGAATTTTTTTTAGCTACATTTACACCTATGAACTGGCAGGAGCAATTGCTCAATCTTAAGCACAATACGGTGAGCCAAAATAAGCAAAATAAAGACTCCCATATCATAACAAGACCTTTAAAAAAAATAAAATAAGTAAATAGCTATTTTTCTGATTCCTGTCGAATGAATTTTTTGAGCTACATTTACACCGATGAACACGCAGAAGCAACTGCTCAATGTTTAGTACAATACAATGAGCCAAAATAAGCAAAATTAAGACACCTATATCTTTTAAGGACCTTTAAAAAAATAAAATAAGTAAGTAGCTATTTTTCTGATTCCTGTCGAATGAATTTTTTTTAGCTATATTTACACCTTTGAACACGCAAAAGCAACTGCTCAATGTTACGAACAATACAATGAGCACAAATAAGCAAAATTAAGACACCCATATCATTTCAAGACCTTTAAAAAAAAAAAATAAGTAAATAGCTATTTTTCTTATTCTTGTCGAATGAATTTCTTAGCTACAATTACACCGATGAACACGCAGGAGCAATTGCTTAATGTTAGGTACAATACAATGAGCCAAAATAAGCAAAATTAAGACACCTATATCATTTAAAGACCTTTAAAAAAATAAAATAAGTAAATAGCTATTTTTCTGATTCCTGTCGAATGAATTTTTTTTAGCTACATTTACACCTTTGAACACGCAAAAGCAACTGCTCAATGTTAAGAACAATACAGTGAGCCAAAATAAGCAAAATTAAGACACCCATATCATTTCAAGACCTTTAAAAAAAAAAAATAAGTAAATAGCTATTTTTCATATTCTTGTCGAATGAATTTTTATTAGCTACAATTACACCGATGAACACGCAGGAGCAATTGCTTAATGTTAAGTACAATACAATGAGCCGAAATAAGCAAAATTATGACACCCATATCATATCAAAACCTTTAAAAAAAATAAAATAAGTATATAGCTATTTTTGGTATTCTTGTCGAATGAATTTTTTTTAGCTACATTTACACCGATGAACACGCAGAAGCAATTGGTCAATGTTAAGTACAATACATTGAGCCAAAATAAGAAAAATTAAGACACCCATATCATTTCAAGACCTTTAAAAAAAAAATAAGTAAATAGCTATTTTTCTTATTCTTGTCGAATGAATTTTTTTTAGCTACAATTACACCGATGAACACGCAGGAGCAATTGCTCAATGTTATGTACAATACAATGAGCCGAAATAAGCAAAATTAAGACACCCATATCATTTCAAGACCTTTAAAAAAAATAAAATAAGGAAATATCTATTTTTCTTATTCTTGTCGAATGAATTTTTTTTAGCTACATTTACACGGATGAACAAGCAGGAGCATTTGCTCAATGTTAGGTACATTACAATGAGCCAAAATTAGCAAAATTAGGACACCTATATCTTTTAAAGACCTTTAAAAAAATAAAATAAGTAAATAGCTATTTTTCTGATTCCTGTCGAATGAATTTTTTTTTAGCTACATTTACACCGATGAACACGCAGAAGCAACTGCTCAATGTTGAGTACTATACAATGAGCCAAAATAAGCAAAATTAAGACACCCATATCATTTCAAGACCTTTAAAAAAAAAAATAAGTAAATAGCTATTTTTCTTATTCTTGTCGAATGAATTTTTTTTAGCTACAATTACACCGATGAACACGCAGAAGCAATTGGTCAATGTTAAGTACAATACATTGAGCCTAAATAACCAAAATTACGACACCTATATCTTTTTAAGACCTTTAAAAAAAGAAAATAACGAAATAGCTATTTTTCTTATTCTTGTCGAATGAATTTTTTGTAGCTAAATTTACACCGACGAACACGCACGAGCAATTGCTCAATGTTAGGTACAATACAGTGAGCCAACATAAGCAAAATTAAGACACCTATATCTTTTTAAGACCTTTAAAAAAAAAAATTAACTAAATTGCTATTTTTCTTATTCATGTCTTGTGAATTTTTAGTAGCTACATTTACACGGATGAACACGCAGGAGCATTTGCCCAATGTTAGGTACAGTACAATGAGCCAAAATAAGCAAAATTAGGACACCTATATCTTTTAAAGACCTTTAAAAAAATAAAATAAGTAAATAGCTATTTTTCTGATTCCTGTCGAATGAATTTTTTTTAGCTACATTTACACCGATGAACACGCAGAAGCAACTGCTCAATGTTAAGTACAATACAATGAGCCGAAATAAGCCAAATTAAGACACCCATACCATATCAAAACCTTTAAAAAAAATAAAATAAGTATATAGCTATTTTTGGTATTCTTGTCGAATGAATTTTTTTTAGCTACATTTACACCGATGAACACGCAGAAGCACTTGCTCAATGTTAAGTACTATACATTGAGCCAAAATAAGCAAAATTAAGACACCCATATCATTTCAAGACCTTTAAAAAAATAAAATAAGTAAATAGCTATTTTTCTGATTCCTGTCGAATGAATTTTTTTTAGCTACATTTACACCGATGAACACGCAGAAGCAACTGCTCAATGTTTAATACAATACAATGAGCCAAAATAAACAAAACTAAGACACCTTTATCTTTTAAAGACCTTTAAAAAAATAAAATAAGTAAATAGCTATTTTTCTGATTCCTGTCGAATGAATTTTTTTTAGCTACATTTACACCTTTGAACACGCAAAAGCAACTGCTCAATGTTAAGAACAATACAATGAGCCAAAATAAGCAAAATTAAGACACCCATACCATTTCAAGACCTTTAAAAAAAAAAAATAAGTAAATAGCTATTTTTCTTATTCTTGTCGAATGAATTTTTTTTAGCTACAATTACACCGATGAACACGCAGGAGCAATTGCTTAATGTTATGTACAATACAATGAGCCGAAGTAAGCAAAATATGACACCCATATCATATCAAAACCTTTAAAAAAAATAAAATAAGTATATAGCTATTTTTGGTATTCTTGTCGAATGAATTTTTTTTAGCTACATTTACACCGATGAACACGCAGAAGCAATTGGTCAATGTTAAGTACAATACGTTGAGCCAAAATAAGAAAAATTAAGACACCCATATCATTTCAAGACCTTTAAAAAAAAATAAGTAAATAGCTATTTTTCTTATTCTTGTCGAATGAATTTTTTTTAGCTACAATTACACAGATGAACACGCAGGAGCAATTGCTCAATGTTATGTACAATACAATGAGCCGAAATAAGCAAAATTATGACACCCATATCATATCAAAACCTTTAAAAAAAATAAAATAAGTATATAGCTATTTTTCTTATTCTTGTCGAATGAATTTTTTTTAGCTCCACTTACACCGATGAACACGCAGGAGCAATTGGTCAATGTTAAGTACAATACAGTGAGCCTAAATAACCAAAATTAAGACACCTATATCTTTTTAAGACCTTTAAAAAAAAGAAAATAATGAAATAGCTATTTTTCTTATTCTTGTCGAATAAATTTTATGTAGCTACATTTGCACCGATGAACACGCTGGAGCAATTGCTGAATGTAAGGTACAATACAGTGAGCCAAAATAAGCAAAACTAGGACACCCATATCTATTCAAGACCTTTAAAAAAAATAAAATAAGTATGTAGCTATTTTTCTTATTCTTGTCGAATGAATTTTTAGTAGCTACATTTACACGGATGAACACGCAGGAGCATTTACTCAATGTTAGGTACAATACAATGAGCCAACATAAGCAAAATTAAGACACCTATATCTTATTAAGACCTTAAAAAAAAGAAAATAAGTAAATAGCTATTTTTCTGATTCCTGTCGAATGAATTTTTTTTAGCTACATTTACACCGATGAACACGCTGAAGCAACAGCTTAATGTTACGTACAATACAATGAGCCAAAATAAGCAAAATTAAGACACCCATATCATTTCAAGACCTTTAAAAAAAATAAAATAAGGAAATATCTATTTTTCTTATTCTTGTCGAATGAATTTTTTTTAGCTACATTTACACCTATGAACTCGCAGGAGCAATTGCTCAATCTTAAGCACAATACGGTGAGCCAAAATAAGCAAAATAAAGACTCCCATATCATAACAAGACCTTTAAAAAAAATAAAATAAGTAAATAGCTATTTTTCTGATTCTTATCGAATGAATTTTTTTTAGCTACATTTACACCGATGAACATGCAGGAGCAATTGCTCAATGTTAGTGCAATACAATGAGGCAAAATAGGCAAAATTAAGACACCCACATCATTTCAAGACCTTTAAAAAAAATAAAATAAGGAAATATCTATTTTTCTTATTCTTGTCGAATGAATTTTTTTTAGCTACATTTACACCTATGAACTCGCAGGAGCAATTGCTCAATCTTAAGCACAATACGGTGAGCCAAAATAAGCAAAATAAAGACTCCCATATCATAACAAGACCTTTAAAAAAAATAAAATAAGTAAATAGCTATTTTTCTGATTCCTGTCGAATGAATTTTTTGAGCTACATTTACACCGATGAACACGCAGAAGCAACTGCTCAATGTTAAGTACAATACAATGAGCCAAAATAAGCAAAATTAAGACACCTATATCTTTTAAGGACCTTTAAAAAAATAATATAAGTAAGTAGCTATTTTTCTGATTCCTGTCGAATGAATTTTTTTTAGCTATATTTACACCTTTGAACACGCAAAAGCAACTGCTCAATGTTACGAACAATACAATGAGCACAAATAAGCAAAATTAAGATACCCATATCATTTCAAGACCTTTAAAAAAAAAAATAAGTAAATAGCTATTTTTCTTATTCTTGTCGAATGAATTTTTGTTAGCTACAATTACACCGATGAACACGCAGGAGCAATTGCTTAATGTTAGGTACAATACAATGAGCCAAAATAAGCAAAATTAAGACACCTATATCATTTAAAGACCTTTAAAAAAATAAAATAAGTAAATAGCTATTTTTCTGATTCCTGTCGAATGAATTTTTTTTAGCTACATTTACACCTTTGAACACGCAGAAGCAACTGCTCAATGTTAAGAACAATACAGTGAGCCAAAATAAGCAAAATTAAGACACCCATATCATTTCAAGACCTTTAAAAAAAAAAATAAGTAAATAGCTATTTTTCTTATTCTTGTCGAATGAATTTTTTTTAGCTACAATTACACCGATGAACACGCAGGAGCAATTGCTTAATGTTAAGTACAATACAATGAGCCGAAATAAGCAAAATTATGACACCCATATTATATCAAAACCTTTAAAAAAAATAAAATAAGTATATAGCTATTTTTGGTATTCTTGTCGAATGAATTTTTTTTAGCTACATTTACACCGATGAACACGCAGAAGCAATTGGTCAATGTTAAGTACAATACATTGAGCCAAAATAAGAAAAATTAAGACACCCATATCATTTCAAGACCTTTAAAAAAAAAATAAGTAAATAGCTATTTTTCTTATTCTTGTCGAATGAATTTTTTTTAGCTACAATTACACCGATGAACACGCAGGAGCAATTGCTCAATGTTATGTACAATACAATGAGCCGAAATAAGCAAAATTAAGACACCCATATCATTTCAAGACCTTTAAAAAAAATAAAATAAGGAAATATCTATTTTTCTTATTCTTGTCGAATGAATTTTTTTTAGCTACATTTACACCTATGAACTCGCAGGAGCAATTGCTCAATCTTAACCACAATAAGGTGAGCCAAAATAAGCAAAATAAAGACTCCCATGTCATATCAAGACCTTTAAAAAAAATAAAATAAGTAAATAGCTATTTTTCTGATTCCTGTCGAATGAATTTTTTTTAGCTACATTTACACCGATGAACACGCAGAAGCAACTGCTCAATGTTTAGTACAATACAATGAGCCAAAATAAGCAAAATTAAGACCGCTATATCTTTTAAAGACCTTTAAAAAAATAAAATAAGTAAATAGCTATTTTTCTGATTCCTGTCGAATGAATTTTTTTTAGCTACATTTACACCTTTGAACACGCAAAAGCAACTGCTCAATGTTACGAACAATACAATGAGCACAAATAAGCAAAATTAAGACACCCATATCATTTCAAGACCTTTAAAAAAAAAATAAGTAAATAGCTATTTTTCTTATTCTTGTCGAATGAATTTTTCTTAGCTACAATTACACCGATGAACACGCAGGAGCAATTGCTTAATGTTAGGTACAATACAATGAGCCAAAATAAGCAAAATTAAGACACCTATATCTTTTAAAGACCTTTAAAAAAATAAAATAAGTAAATAGCTATTTTTCTGATTCCTGTCGAATGAATTTTTTTAGCTACATTTACACCTTTGAACACGCAGAAGCAACTGCTCAATGTTAAGAACAATGCAATGAGCCAAAATAAGCAAAATTAAGACACCCATATCATTTCAAGACCTTTAAAAAAAAAAATAAGTAAATAGCTATTTTTCTTATTCTTGTCGAATGAATTTTTTTTAGCTACAATTACACCGATGAACACGCAGGAGCAATTGCTCAATGTTAGTGCAATACAATGAGGCAAAATAAGCAAAATTAAGACACCCATATCATTTCAAGACCTTTAAAAAAAATAAAATAAGGAAATATCTATTTTTCTTATTCTTGTCGAATGAATTTTTTTAGCTACATTTACACCTATGAACTCGCAGGAGCAATTGCTCAATCTTAAGCACAATACGGTGAGCCAAAATAAGCAAAATAAAGACTCCCATATCATATCAAGACCTTTAAAAAAAAAAAATAAGTAAATAGCTATTTTTCTTATTCTTGTCGAATGAATTTTTCTTAGCTACAATTACACCGATGAACACGCAGGAGCAATTGCTTAATGTTAGGTACAATACAATGAGCCAAAATAAGCAAAATTAAGACACCTTTATCTTTTAAAGACCTTTAAAAAAATAAAATGAGTAAATAGCTATTTTTCTGATTCCTGTCGAATGAATTTTTTTTAGCTACATTTACGAAATAGCTATTTTTCTTATTCTTGTCGAATGAATTTTTTGTAGCTAAATTTACACCGACGAACACGCACGAGCAATTGCTCAATGTTAGGTACAATACAGTGAGCCAACATAAGCAAAATTAAGACACCTATATCTTTTTAAGACCTTTAAAAAAAAAAATTAACTAAATTGCTATTTTTCTTATTCTTGTCTTGTGAATTTTTAGTAGCTACATTTACACGGATGAACACGCAGGAGCATTTGCCAAATGTTAGGTACAGTACAATGAGCCAAAATAAGCAAAATTAGAACACGTATATCTTTTGAAGACCTTTAAAAAAATAAAATAAGTAAATAGCTATTTTTCTGATTCCTGTCGAATGAATTTTTTTTAGCTACATTTACACCGATGAACACGCAGAAGCAACTGCTCAATGTTAAGTACAATGCAATGAGCCGAAATAAGCCAAATTATGACACCCATACCATATCAAAACCTTTAAAAAAAATAAAATAAGTATATAGCTATTTTTGGTATTCTTGTCGAATGAATTTTTTTTAGCTACATTTACACCGATGAACACGCAGAAACACTTGCTCAATGTTAAGTACTATACATTGAGGCAAAATAAGCAAAATTAAGACACCCATATCATTTCAAGACCTTTAAAAAAATAAAATAAGTAAATAGCTATTTTTCTGATTCCTGTCGAATGAATTTTTTTTAGCTACATTTACACCGATGAACACGCAGAAGCAACTGCTCAATGTTTAATACAATACAATGAGCCAAAATAAGCAAAATTAAGACACCTATATCTTTTAAAGACCTTTAAAAAAATAAAATAAGTAAATAGCTATTTTTCTGATTCCTGTCGAATGAATTTTTTTTAGCTACATTTACACCTTTGAACACGCAAAAGCAACTGCTCAATGTTACGAACAATACAATGAGCACAAATAAGCAAAATTAAGATACCCATATCATTTCAAGACCTTTAAAAAAAAAATAAGTAAATAGCTATTTTTCTTATTCTTGTCGAATGAATTTTTTTTAGCTACAATTACACCGATGAACACGCAGGAGCATTTACTCAATGTTAGGTACAATACAATGAGCCGAAATAAGCAAAATTATGACACCCATATCATATCAAAACCTTTAAAAAAAATAAAATAAGTATATAGCTATTTTTCTTATTCTTGTCGAATGAATTTTTTTTAGCTCCACTTACACCGATGAACACGCAGGAGCAATTGGTCAATGTTAAGTACAATACAGTGAGCCCAAATAACCAAAATTAAGACACCTATATCTTTTTAAGACCTTTAAAAAAAAGAAAATAATGAAATTGCTATTTTTCTTATTCTTGTCGAATAAATTTTATGTAGCTACATTTACACCGATGAACACGCTGGAGCAATTGCTAAATGTAAGGTACAATACAGTGAGCCATAATAAGCAAAACTAGGACACCCATATCAATTCAAGACCTTTAAAAAAAATAAAATAAGTAAATAGCTATTTTTCTTATTCTTGTCGAGTGAATTTTTTTAGCTACATTTACACCGATGAACACGCAGGAGCAATTGCTCGATGTTAAGTACAATTTAATGAGCCAAAACGAGCAAAATTAAGACACCCCTATCATATCAAGACCTTTAAAAAAATGAAATAAGTATGTAGCTATTTTTCTTATTCTTGTCGAATGAATTTTTAGTAGCTACATTTACACGGATGAACACGCAGGAGCATTTACTTAATGTTAGGTACAATACAGTGAGCCAACATAAGCAAAATTAAGACACCTATATCTTTTTAAGACCTTTAAAAAAAAAAATTAACTAAATTGCTATTTTTCTTATTCTTGTCTTGTGAATTTTTAGTAGCTACATTTACACGGATGAACACGCAGGAGCATTTGCCAAATGTTAGGTACAGTACAATGAGCCAAAATAAGCAAAATTAGAACACGTATATCTTTTGAAGACCTTTAAAAAAATAAAATAAGTAAATAGCTATTTTTCTGATTCCTGTCGAATGAATTTTTTTTAGCTACATTTACACCGATGAACACGCAGAAGCAACTGCTCAATGTTAAGTACAATGCAATGAGCCGAAATAAGCCAAATTATGACACCCATACCATATCAAAACCTTTAAAAAAAATAAAATAAGTATATAGCTATTTTTGGTATTCTTGTCGAATGAATTTTTTTTAGCTACATTTACACCGATGAACACGCAGAAGCACTTGCTCAATGTTAAGTACTATACATTGAGGCAAAATAAGCAAAATTAAGACACCCATATCATTTCAAGACCTTTAAAAAAATAAAATAAGTAAATAGCTATTTTTCTGATTCCTGTCGAATGAATTTTTTTTAGCTACATTTACACCGATGAACACGCAGAAGCAACTGCTCAATGTTTAATACAATACAATGAGCCAAAATAAGCAAAATTAAGACACCTATATCTTTTAAAGACCTTTAAAAAAATAAAATAAGTAAATAGCTATTTTTCTGATTCCTGTCGAATGAATTTTTTTTAGCTACATTTACACCTTTGAACACGCAAAAGCAACTGCTCAATGTTACGAACAATACAATGAGCACAAATAAGCAAAATTAAGATACCCATATCATTTCAAGACCTTTAAAAAAAAAATAAGTAAATAGCTATTTTTCTTATTCTTGTCGAATGAATTTTTTTTAGCTACAATTACACCGATGAACACGCAGGAGCATTTACTCAATGTTAGGTACAATACAATGAGCCGAAATAAGCAAAATTATGACACCCATATCATATCAAAACCTTTAAAAAAAATAAAATAAGTATATAGCTATTTTTCTTATTCTTGTCGAATGAATTTTTTTTAGCTCCACTTACACCGATGAACACGCAGGAGCAATTGGTCAATGTTAAGTACAATACAGTGAGCCCAAATAACCAAAATTAAGACACCTATATCTTTTTAAGACCTTTAAAAAAAAGAAAATAATGAAATTGCTATTTTTCTTATTCTTGTCGAATAAATTTTATGTAGCTACATTTACACCGATGAACACGCTGGAGCAATTGCTAAATGTAAGGTACAATACAGTGAGCCATAATAAGCAAAACTAGGACACCCATATCAATTCAAGACCTTTAAAAAAAATAAAATAAGTAAATAGCTATTTTTCTTATTCTTGTCGAGTGAATTTTTTTAGCTACATTTACACCGATGAACACGCAGGAGCAATTGCTCGATGTTAAGTACAATTTAATGAGCCAAAACGAGCAAAATTAAGACACCCATATCATATCAAGACCTTTAAAAAAATGAAATAAGTATGTAGCTATTTTTCTTATTCTTGTCGAATGAATTTTTAGTAGCTACATTTACACGGATGAACACGCAGGAGCATTTACTTAATGTTAGGTACAATACAATGAGCCAACATAAGCAAAATTAAGACACCTATATCTTATTAAGACCTTAAAAAAAAGAAAATAACTAAATAGCTATTTTTCTTATTCTTGTCGAATGAATTTTTAGTAGCTACATTTACACGGATGAACACGCAGGAGCATTTACTTAATGTTAGGTACAATACAATGAGCCAACATAAGCAAAATTAAGACACCTATATCTTATTAAGACCTTAAAAAAAAGAAAATAACTAAATAGCTATTTTTCTTATTCTTGTCGAATGAATTTTTAGTAGCTACATTTACACGGATGAACACGCAGGAGCATTTGCTCAATGTTAGGTACATTACAATGAGCCAAAATTAGCAAAATTAGGACACCTATATCTTTTAAAGACCTTTAAAAAAATAAAATAAGTAAATAGCTATTTTTCTGATTCCTGTCGAATGAATTTTTTTTTAGCTACATTTACACCGATGAACACGCAGAAGCAACTGCTTAATGTTGAGTACTATACAATGAGCCAAAATAAGCAAAATTAAGACACCCATATCATTTCAAGACCTTTAAAAAAAAAATAAGTAAATAGCTATTTTTCTTATTCTTGTCGAATGAATTTTTTTTAGCTACAATTACACCGATGAACACGCAGAAGCAATTGGTCAATGTTAAGTACAATACATTGAGCCTAAATAACCGAAATTAAGACACCTATATCTTTTTAAGACCTTTAAAAAAAGAAAATAACGAAATAGCTATTTTTCTTATTCTTGTCGAATGAATTTTTCTTAGCTACAATTACACCGATGAACACGCAGGAGCAATTGCTTAATGTTAGGTACAATACAATGAGCCAAAATAAGCAAAATTAAGACACCTATATCTTTTAAAGACCTTTAAAAAAATAAAATAAGTAAATAGCTATTTTTCTGATTCCTGTCGAATGAATTTTTTTAGCTACATTTACACCTTTGAACACGCAGAAGCAACTGCTCAATGTTAAGAACAATGCAATGAGGCAAAATAAGCAAAATTAAGACACCCATATCATTTCAAGACCTTTAAAAAAATAAAATGAGTAAATAGCTATTTTTCTGATTCCTGTCGAATGAATTTTTTTTAGCTACATTTACACCGATGAACACGCAGAAGCAACTGCTCAATGTTTAATACAATACAATGAGCCAAAATAAGCAAAATTAAGACACCTATATCTTTTAAAGACCTTTAAAAAAAAAAAATAAGTAAATAGCTATTTTTCTTATTCTTGTCGAATGAATTTTTTTTAGCTACAATTACACCGATGAACACGCAGGAGCAATTGCTTAATGTTATGTACAATACAATGAGCCGAAGTAAGCAAAATATGACACCCATATCATTTCAAGACCTTTAAAAAAAAAATAAGTAAATAGCTATTTTTCTTATTCTTGTCGAATGAATTTTTTTTAGCTACAATTACACCGATGAACACGCAGGAGCATTTACTCAATGTTAGGTACAATACAATGAGCCGAAATAAGCAAAATTATGACACCCATATCATATCAAAACCTTTAAAAAAAATAAAATAAGTATATAGCTATTTTTCTTATTCTTGTCGAATGAATTTTTTTTAGCTCCACTTACACCGATGAACACGCAGGAGCAATTGGTCAATGTTAAGTACAATACAGTGAGCCTAAATAACCAAAATTAAGACACCTATATCTTTTTAAGACCTTTAAAAAAAAGAAAATAATGAAATTGCTATTTTTCTTATTCTTGTCGAATAAATTTTATGTAGCTACATTTACACCGATGAACACGCTGGAGCAATTGCTAAATGTAAGGTACAATACAGTGAGCCATAATAAGCAAAACTAGGACACCCATATCAATTCAAGACCTTTAAAAAAAATAAAATAAGTAAATAGCTGTTTTTCTTATTCTTGTCGAGTGAATTTTTTTAGCTACATTTACACCGATGAACACGCAGGAGCAATTGCTCGATGTTAAGTACAATTTAATGAGCCAAAACGAGCAAAACTAAGACACCCATATCATATCAAGACCTTTAAAAAAATGAAATAAGTATGTAGCTATTTTTCTTATTCTTGTCGAATGAATTTTTAGTAGCTACATTTACACGGATGAACACGCAGGAGCATTTACTTAATGTTAGGTACAATACAATGAGCCAACATAAGCAAAATTAAGACACCTATATCTTATTAAGACCTTAAAAAAAAGAAAATAACTAAATAGCTATTTTTCTTATTCTTGTCGAATGAATTTTTAGTAGCTACATTTACACGGATGAACACGCAGGAGCATTTACTTAATGTTAGGTACAATACAATGAGCCAACATAAGCAAAATTAAGACACCTATATCTTATTAAGACCTTAAAAAAAAGAAAATAACTAAATAGCTATTTTTCTTATTCTTGTCGAATGAATTTTTAGTAGCTACATTTACACGGATGAACACGCAGGAGCATTTGCTCAATGTTAGGTACATTACAATGAGCCAAAATTAGCAAAATTAGGACACCTATATCTTTTAAAGACCTTTAAAAAAATAAAATAAGTAAATAGCTATTTTTCTGATTCCTGTCGAATGAATTTTTTTTTAGCTACATTTACACCGATGAACACGCAGAAGCAACTGCTTAATGTTGAGTACTATACAATGAGCCAAAATAAGCAAAATTAAGACACCCATATCATTTCAAGACCTTTAAAAAAAAAAATAAGTAAATAGCTATTTTTCTTATTCTTGTCGAATGAATTTTTTTTAGCTACAATTACACCGATGAACACGCAGAAGCAATTGGTCAATGTTAAGTACAATACATTGAGCCTAAATAACCGAAATTGAGACACCTATATCTTTTTAAGACCTATAAAAAAAGAAAATAACGAAATAGCTATTTTTCTTATTCCTGTCGAATGAATTTTTTTTAGCTACATTTACACCTTTGAACACGCAAAAGCAACTGCTCAATGTTACGAACAATACAATGAGCACAAATAAGCAAAATTAAGATACCCATATCATTTCAAGACCTTTAAAAAAAAAATAAGTAAATAGCTATTTTTCTTATTCTTGTCGAATGAATTTTTTTTAGCTACAATTACACCGATGAACACGCAGGAGCATTTACTCAATGTTAGGTACAATACAATGAGCCGAAATAAGCAAAATTATGACACCCATATCATATCAAAACCTTTAAAAAAAATAAAATAAGTATATAGCTATTTTTCTTATTCTTGTCGAATGAATTTTTTTTAGCTCCACTTACACCGATGAACACGCAGGAGCAATTGGTCAATGTTAAGTACAATACAGTGAGCCTAAATAACCAAAATTAAGACACCTATATCTTTTTAAGACCTTTAAAAAAAAGAAAATAATGAAATTGCTATTTTTCTTATTCTTGTCGAATAAATTTTATGTAGCTACATTTACACCGATGAACACGCTGGAGCAATTGCTAAATGTAAGGTACAATACAGTGAGCCATAATAAGCAAAACTAGGACACCCATATCAATTCAAGACCTTTAAAAAAAATAAAATAAGTAAATAGCTATTTTTCTTATTCTTGTCGAGTGAATTTTTTTAGCTACATTTACACCGATGAACACGCAGGAGCAATTGCTCGATGTTAAGTACAATTTAATGAGCCAAAACGAGCAAAATTAAGACACCCATATCATATCAAGACCTTTAAAAAAATGAAATAAGTATGTAGCTATTTTTCTTATTCTTGTCGAATGAATTTTTAGTAGCTACATTTACACGGATGAACACGCAGGAGCATTTACTTAATGTTAGGTACAATACAATGAGCCAACATAAGCAAAATTAAGACACCTATATCTTATTAAGACCTTAAAAAAAAGAAAATAACTAAATAGCTATTTTTCTTATTCTTGTCGAATGAATTTTTAGTAGCTACATTTACACGGATGAACACGCAGGAGCATTTACTTAATGTTAGGTACAATACAATGAGCCAACATAAGCAAAATTAAGACACCTATATCTTATTAAGACCTTAAAAAAAAGAAAATAACTAAATAGCTATTTTTCTTATTCTTGTCGAATGAATTTTTAGTAGCTACATTTACACGGATGAACACGCAGGAGCATTTGCTCAATGTTAGGTACATTACAATGAGCCAAAATTAGCAAAATTAGGACACCTATATCTTTTAAAGACCTTTAAAAAAATAAAATAAGTAAATAGCTATTTTTCTGATTCCTGTCGAATGAATTTTTTTTTAGCTACATTTACACCGATGAACACGCAGAAGCAACTGCTTAATGTTGAGTACTATACAATGAGCCAAAATAAGCAAAATTAAGACACCCATATCATTTCAAGACCTTTAAAAAAAAAATAAGTAAATAGCTATTTTTCTTATTCTTGTCGAATGAATTTTTTTTAGCTACAATTACACCGATGAACACGCAGAAGCAATTGGTCAATGTTAAGTACAATACATTGAGCCTAAATAACCGAAATTAAGACACCTATATCTTTTTAAGACCTTTAAAAAAAGAAAATAACGAAATAGCTATTTTTCTTATTCTTGTCGAATGAATTTTTCTTAGCTACAATTACACCGATGAACACGCAGGAGCAATTGCTTAATGTTAGGTACAATACAATGAGCCAAAATAAGCAAAATTAAGACACCTATATCTTTTAAAGACCTTTAAAAAAATAAAATAAGTAAATAGCTATTTTTCTGATTCCTGTCGAATGAATTTTTTTAGCTACATTTACACCTTTGAACACGCAGAAGCAACTGCTCAATGTTAAGAACAATGCAATGAGGCAAAATAAGCAAAATTAAGACACCCATATCATTTCAAGACCTTTAAAAAAATAAAATGAGTAAATAGCTATTTTTCTGATTCCTGTCGAATGAATTTTTTTTAGCTACATTTACACCGATGAACACGCAGAAGCAACTGCTCAATGTTTAATACAATACAATGAGCCAAAATAAGCAAAATTAAGACACCTATATCTTTTAAAGACCTTTAAAAAAAAAAAATAAGTAAATAGCTATTTTTCTTATTCTTGTCGAATGAATTTTTTTTAGCTACAATTACACCGATGAACACGCAGGAGCAATTGCTTAATGTTATGTACAATACAATGAGCCGAAGTAAGCAAAATATGACACCCATATCATTTCAAGACCTTTAAAAAAAAAATAAGTAAATAGCTATTTTTCTTATTCTTGTCGAATGAATTTTTTTTAGCTACAATTACACCGATGAACACGCAGGAGCATTTACTCAATGTTAGGTACAATACAATGAGCCGAAATAAGCAAAATTATGACACCCATATCATATCAAAACCTTTAAAAAAAATAAAATAAGTATATAGCTATTTTTCTTATTCTTGTCGAATGAATTTTTTTTAGCTCCACTTACACCGATGAACACGCAGGAGCAATTGGTCAATGTTAAGTACAATACAGTGAGCCTAAATAACCAAAATTAAGACACCTATATCTTTTTAAGACCTTTAAAAAAAAGAAAATAATGAAATTGCTATTTTTCTTATTCTTGTCGAATAAATTTTATGTAGCTACATTTACACCGATGAACACGCTGGAGCAATTGCTAAATGTAAGGTACAATACAGTGAGCCATAATAAGCAAAACTAGGACACCCATATCAATTCAAGACCTTTAAAAAAAATAAAATAAGTAAATAGCTATTTTTCTTATTCTTGTCGAGTGAATTTTTTTAGCTACATTTACACCGATGAACACGCAGGAGCAATTGCTCGATGTTAAGTACAATTTAATGAGCCAAAACGAGCAAAACTAAGACACCCATATCATATCAAGACCTTTAAAAAAATGAAATAAGTATGTAGCTATTTTTCTTATTCTTGTCGAATGAATTTTTAGTAGCTACATTTACACGGATGAACACGCAGGAGCATTTACTTAATGTTAGGTACAATACAATGAGCCAACATAAGCAAAATTAAGACACCTATATCTTATTAAGACCTTAAAAAAAAGAAAATAACTAAATAGCTATTTTTCTTATTCTTGTCGAATGAATTTTTAGTAGCTACATTTACACGGATGAACACGCAGGAGCATTTACTTAATGTTAGGTACAATACAATGAGCCAACATAAGCAAAATTAAGACACCTATATCTTATTAAGACCTTAAAAAAAATAAAATAACTAAATAGCTATTTTTCTTATTCTTGTCGAATGAATTTTTAGTAGCTACATTTACACGGATGAACACGCAGGAGCATTTGCTCAATGTTAGGTACATTACAATGAGCCAAAATTAGCAAAATTAGGACACCTATATCTTTTAAAGACCTTTAAAAAAATAAAATAAGTAAATAGCTATTTTTCTGATTCCTGTCGAATGAATTTTTTTTTAGCTACATTTACACCGATGAACACGCAGAAGCAACTGCTTAATGTTGAGTACTATACAATGAGCCAAAATAAGCAAAATTAAGACACCCATATCATTTCAAGACCTTTAAAAAAAAAAATAAGTAAATAGCTATTTTTCTTATTCTTGTCGAATGAATTTTTTTTAGCTACAATTACACCGATGAACACGCAGAAGCAATTGGTCAATGTTAAGTACAATACATTGAGCCTAAATAACCGAAATTGAGACACCTATATCTTTTTAAGACCTATAAAAAAAGAAAATAACGAAATAGCTATTTTTCTTATTCTTGTCGAATGAATTTTTTGTAGCTAAATTTACACCGACGAACACGCACGAGCAATTGCTCAATGTTAGGTACAATACAGTGAGCCAACATAAGCAAAATTAAGACACCTATATCTTTTTAAGACCTTTAAAAAAAAAATTAACTAAATTGCTATTTTTCTTATTCTTGTCTTGTGAATTTTTAGTAGCTACATTTACACGGATGAACACGCAGGAGCATTTGCCCAATGTTAGGTACAGTACAATGAGCCAAAATAAGCAAAATTAGGACACCTATATCTTATTAAGACCTTAAAAAAAAGAAAATAACTAAATAGCTATTTTTCTGATTCCTGTCGAATGAATTTTTAGTAGCTACATTTACACGGATGAACACGCAGGAGCATTTGCTCAATGTTAGGTACATTACAATGAGCCAAAATTAGCAAAATTAGGACACCTATATCTTTTAAAGACCTTTAAAAAAATAAAATAAGTAAATAGCTATTTTTCTGATTCCTGTCGAATGAATTTTTTTTTAGCTACATTTACACCGATGAACACGCAGAAGCAACTGCTTAATGTTGAGTACTATACATTGAGCCAAAATAAGCAAAATTAAGACACCCATATCATTTCAAGACCTTTAAAAAAAAAAATAAGTAAATAGCTATTTTTCTTATTCTTGTCGAATGAATTTTTTTTAGCTACAATTACACCGATGAACACGCAGAAGCAATTGGTCAATGTTAAGTACAATACATTGAGCCTAAATAACCGAAATTAAGACACCTATATCTTTTTAAGACCTTTAAAAAAAGAAAATAACGAAATAGCTATTTTTCTTATTCTTGTCGAATGAATTTTTTGTAGCTAAATTTACACCGACGAACACGCACGAGCAATTGCTCAATGTTAGGTACAATACAGTGAGCCAACATAAGCAAAATTAAGACACCTATATCTTTTTAAGACCTTTAAAAAAAAAAATTAACTAAATTGCTATTTTTCTTATTCTTGTCTTGTGAATTTTTAGTAGCTACATTTACACGGATGAACACGCAGGAGCATTTGCCCAATGTTAGGTACAGTACAATGAGCCAAAATAAGCAAAATTAGAACACCTATATCTTTTGAAGACCTTTAAAAAAATAAAATAAGTAAATAGCTATTTTTCTGATTCCTGTCGAATGAATTTTTTTTAGCTACATTTACACCGATGAACACGCAGAAGCAACTGCTCAATGTTAAGTACAATGCAATGAGCCGAAATAAGCCAAATTAAGACACCCATACCATATCAAAACCTTTAAAAAAAATAAAATAAGTATATAGCTATTTTTGGTATTCTTGTCGAATGAATTTTTTTTAGCTACATTTACACCGATGAACACGCAGAAGCACTTGCTCAATGTTAAGTACTATACATTGAGCCAAAATAAGCAAAATTAAGACACCCATATCATTTCAAGACCTTTAAAAAAATAAAATAAGTAAATAGCTATTTTTCTGATTCCTGTCGAATGAATTTTTTTTAGCTACATTTACACCGATGAACACGCAGAAGCAACTGCTCAATGTTTAATACAATACAATGAGCCAAAATAAGCAAAATTAAGACACCTATATCTTTTAAAGACCTTTAAAAAAATAAAATAAGTAAATGGCTATTTTTCTGATTCCTGTCGAATGAATTTTTTTTAGCTACATTTACACCTTTGAACACGCAAAGGCAACTGCTCAATGTTAAGAACAATACAATGAGCCAAAATAAGCAAAATTAAGACACCCATATCATTTCAAGACCTTTAAAAAAAAAAAATAAGTAAATAGCTATTTTTCTTATTCTTGTCGAATGAATTTTTTTTAGCTACAATTACACCGATGAACACGCAGGAGCAATTGCTTAATGTTATGTACAATACAATGAGCCGAAGTAAGCAAAATATGACACCCATATCGTATCAAAACCTTTAAAAAAAATAAAATAAGTATATAGCTATTTTTGGTATTCTTGTCGAATGAATTTTTTTTAGCTACATTTACACCGATGAACACGCAGAAGCAATTGGTCAATGTTAAGTACAATACATTGAGCCAAAATAAGAAAAATTAAGACACCCATATCATTTCAAGACCTTTAAAAAAAAAATAAGTAAATAGCTATTTTTCTTATTCTTGTCGAATGAATTTTTTTTAGCTACAATTACACCGATGAACACGCAGGAGCATTTACTCAATGTTAGGTACAATACAATGAGCCAACATAAGCAAAATTAAGACACCTATATCTTATTAAGACCTTATAAAAAAGAAAATAACTAAATAGCTATTTTTCTTATTCTTGTCGAATGAATTTATAGTAGCTACATTTACACGGATGAACACGCTGGAGCAATTGCTAAATGTAAGGTACAATACAGTGAGCCATAATAAGCAAAACTAGGACACCCATATCAATTCAAGACCTTTAAAAAAAATAAAATAAGTAAATAGCTATTTTTCTTATTCTTGTCGAGTGAATTTTTTTAGCTACATTTACACCGATGAACACGCAGGAGCAATTGCTCGATGTTAAGTACAATTTAATGAGCCAAAACGAGCAAAATTAAGACACCCATATCATATCAAGACCTTTAAAAAAATGAAATAAGTATGTAGCTATTTTTCTTATTCTTGTCGAATGAATTTTTAGTAGCTACATTTACACGGATGAACACGCAGGAGCATTTACTTAATGTTAGGTACAATACAATGAGCCAACATAAGCAAAATTAAGACACCTATATCTTATTAAGACCTTAAAAAAAGAAAATAACTAAATAGCTATTTTTCTTATTCTTGTCGAATGAATTTTTAGTAGCTACATTTACACGGATGAACACGCAGGAGCATTTGCTCAATGTTAGGTACATTACAATGAGCCAAAATTAGCAAAATTAGGACACCTATATCTTTTAAAGACCTTTAAAAAAATAAAATAAGTAAATAGCTATTTTTCTGATTCCTGTCGAATGAATTTTTTTTTAGCTACATTTACACCGATGAACACGCAGAAGCAACTGCTTAATGTTGAGTACTATACAATGAGCCAAAATAAGCAAAATTAAGACACCCATATCATTTCAAGACCTTTAAAAAAAAAAATAAGTAAATAGCTATTTTTCTTATTCTTGTCGAATGAATTTTTTTTAGCTACAATTACACCGATGAACACGCAGAAGCAATTGGTCAATGTTAAGTACAATACATTGAGCCTAAATAACCGAAATTAAGACACCTATATCTTTTTAAGACCTTTAAAAAAAGAAAATAACGAAATAGCTATTTTTCTTATTCTTGTCGAATGAATTTTTTGTAGCTAAATTTACACCGACGAACACGCACGAGCAATTGCTCAATGTTAGGAACAATACAGTGAGCCAACATAAGCAAAATTAAGACACCTATATCTTTTTAAGACCTTTAAAAAAAAAATTAACTAAATTGCTATTTTTCTTATTCTTGTCTTGTGAATTTTTAGTAGCTACATTTACACGGATGAACACGCAGGAGCATTTGCCCAATGTTAGGTACAGTACAATGAGCCAAAATAAGCAAAATTAGGACACCTATATCTTATTAAGACCTTAAAAAAAAGAAAATAACTAAATAGCTATTTTTCTGATTCCTGTCGAATGAATTTTTAGTAGCTACATTTACACGGATGAACACGCAGGAGCATTTGCTCAATGTTAGGTACATTACAATGAGCCAAAATTAGCAAAATTAGGACACCTATATCTTTTAAAGACCTTTAAAAAAATAAAATAAGTAAATAGCTATTTTTCTGATTCCTGTCGAATGAATTTTTTTTTAGCTACATTTACACCGATGAACACGCAGAAGCAACTGCTTAATGTTGGGTACTATACAATGAGCCAAAATAAGCAAAATTAAGACACCCATATCATTTCAAGACCTTTAAAAAAAAAATAAGTAAATAGCTATTTTTCTTATTCTTGTCGAATGAATTTTTTTTAGCTACAATTACACCGATGAACACGCAGAAGCAATTGGTCAATGTTAAGTACAATACATTGAGCCTAAATAACCGAAATTAAGACACCTATATCTTTTTAAGACCTTTAAAAAAAGAAAATAACGAAATAGCTATTTTTCTTATTCTTGTCGAATGAATTTTTTGTAGCTAAATTTACACCGACGAACACGCACGAGCAATTGCTCAATGTTAGGTACAATACAGTGAGCCAACATAAGCAAAATTAAGACACCTATATCTTTTTAAGACCTTTAAAAAAAAAATTAACTAAATTGCTATTTTTCTTATTCTTGTCTTGTGAATTTTTAGTAGCTACATTTACACGGATGAACACGCAGGAGCATTTGCCCAATGTTAGGTACAGTACAATGAGCCAAAATAAGCAAAATTAGAACACCTATATCTTTTGAAGACCTTTAAAAAAATAAAATAAGTAAATAGCAATTTTTCTGATTCCTGTCGAATGAATTTTTTTTAGCTACATTTACACCGATGAACACGCAGAAGCAACTGCTCAATGTTAAGTACAATGCAATGAGCCGAAATAAGCCAAATTAAGACACCCATACCATATCAAAACCTTTAAAAAAAATAAAATAAGTATATAGCTATTTTTGGTATTCTTGTCGAATGAATTTTTTTTAGCTACATTTACACCGATGAACACGCAGAAGCACTTGCTCAATGTTAAGTACTATACATTGAGCCAAAATAAGCAAAATTAAGACACCCATATCATTTCAAGACCTTTAAAAAAATAAAATAAGTAAATAGCTATTTTTCTGATTCCTGTCGAATGAATTTTTTTTAGCTACATTTACACCGATGAACACGCAGAAGCAACTGCTCAATGTTTAATACAATACAATGAGCCAAAATAAGCAAAATTAAGACACCTATATCTTTTAAAGACCTTTAAAAAAATAAAATAAGTAAATAGCTATTTTTCTGATTCCTGTCGAATGAATTTTTTTTAGCTACATTTACACCTTTGAACACGCAAAGGCAACTGCTCAATGTTAAGAACAATACAATGAGCCAAAATAAGCAAAATTAAGACACCCATATCATTTCAAGACCTTTAAAAAAAAAAAATAAGTAAATAGCTATTTTTCTTATTCTTGTCGAATGAATTTTTTTTAGCTACAATTACACCGATGAACACGCAGGAGCAATTGCTTAATGTTATGTACAATACAATGAGCCGAAGTAAGCAAAATATGACACCCATATCGTATCAAAACCTTTAAAAAAAATAAAATAAGTATATAGCTATTTTTGGTATTCTTGTCGAATGAATTTTTTTTAGCTACATTTACACCGATGAACACGCAGAAGCAATTGGTCAATGTTAAGTACAATACATTGAGCCAAAATAAGAAAAATTAAGACACCCATATCATTTCAAGACCTTTAAAAAAAAAATAAGTAAATAGCTATTTTTCTTATTCTTGTCGAATGAATTTTTTTTAGCTACAATTACACCGATGAACACGCAGGAGCATTTACTCAATGTTAGGTACAATACAATGAGCCAACATAAGCAAAATTAAGACACCTATATCTTATTAAGACCTTAAAAAAAAGAAAATAACTAAATAGCTATTTTTCTTATTCTTGTCGAATGAATTTTTAGTAGCTACATTTACACGGATGAACACGCAGGAGCATTTGCTCAATGTTAGGTACATTACAATGAGCAGAAATTAGCAAAATTAGGACACCTATATCTTTTAAAGACCTTTAAAAAAATAAAATAAGTAAATAGCTATTTTTCTGATTCCTGTCGAATGAATTTTTTTTTAGCTACATTTACACCGATGAACACGCAGAAGCAACTGCTCAATGTTGAGTACTATACAATGAGCCAAAATAAGCAAAATTAAGACACCCATGTCATTTCAAGACCTTTAAAAAAAAAAATAAGTAAATAGCTATTTTTCTTATTCTTGTCGAATGAATTTTTTTTAGCTACAATTACACCGATGAACACGCAGAAGCAATTGGTCAATGTTAAGTACAATACATTGAGCCTAAATAACCAAAATTACGACACCTATATCTTTTTAAGACCTTTAAAAAAAGAAAATAACGAAATAGCTATTTTTCTTATTCTTGTCGAATGAATTTTTTGTAGCTAAATTTACACCGACGAACACGCACGAGCAATTGCTCAATGTTAGGTACAATACAGTGAGCCAACATAAGCAAAATTAAGACACCTATATCTTTTTAAGACCTTTAAAAAAAAAAATTAACTAAATTGCTATTTTTCTTATTCATGTCTTGTGAATTTTTAGTAGCTACATTTACACGGATGAACACGCAGGAGCATTTGCCCAATGTTAGGTACAGTACAATGAGCCAAAATAAGCAAAATTAGGACACCTATATCTTTTAAAGACCTTTAAAAAAATAAAATAAGTAAATAGCTATTTTTCTGATTCCTGTCGAATGAATTTTTTTTAGCTACATTTACACCGATGAACACGCAGAAGCAACTGCTCAATGTTAAGTACAATACAATGAGCCGAAATAAGCCAAATTAAGACACCCATATCATTTCAAGACCTTTAAAAAAAAAAATAAGTAAATAGCTATTTTTCTTATTCTTGTCGAATGATTTTTTTTTAGCTACAATTACACCGATGAACACGCAGAAGCAATTGGTCAATGTTAAGTACAATACATTGAGCCTAAATAACCGAAATTAAGACACCTATATCTTTTTAAGACCTTTAAAAAAAGAAAATAACGAAATAGCTATTTTTCTTATTCTTGTCGAATGAATTTTTTGTAGCTAAATTTACACCGACGAACACGCACGAGCAATTGCTCAATGTTAGGAACAATACAGTGAGCCAACATAAGCAAAATTAAGACACCTATATCTTTTTAAGACCTTTAAAAAAAAAATTAACTAAATTGCTATTTTTCTTATTCTTGTCTTGTGAATTTTTAGTAGCTACATTTACACGGATGAACACGCAGGAGCATTTGCCCAATGTTAGGTACAGTACAATGAGCCAAAATAAGCAAAATTAGGACACCTATATCTTATTAAGACCTTAAAAAAAAGAAAATAACTAAATAGCTATTTTTCTGATTCCTGTCGAATGAATTTTTAGTAGCTACATTTACACGGATGAACACGCAGGAGCATTTGCTCAATGTTAGGTACATTACAATGAGCCAAAATTAGCAAAATTAGGACACCTATATCTTTTAAAGACCTTTAAAAAAATAAAATAAGTAAATAGCTATTTTTCTGATTCCTGTCGAATGAATTTTTTTTTAGCTACATTTACACCGATGAACACGCAGAAGCAACTGCTTAATGTTGAGTACTATACAATGAGCCAAAATAAGCAAAATTAAGACACCCATATCATTTCAAGACCTTTAAAAAAAAAATAAGTAAATAGCTATTTTTCTTATTCTTGTCGAATGAATTTTTTTTAGCTACAATTACACCGATGAACACGCAGAAGCAATTGGTCAATGTTAAGTACAATACATTGAGCCTAAATAACCGAAATTAAGACACCTATATCTTTTTAAGACCTTTAAAAAAAGAAAATAACGAAATAGCTATTTTTCTTATTCTTGTCGAATGAATTTTTTGTAGCTAAATTTACACCGACGAACACGCACGAGCAATTGCTCAATGTTAGGTACAATACAGTGAGCCAACATAAGCAAAATTAAGACACCTATATCTTTTTAAGACCTTTAAAAAAAAAATTAACTAAATTGCTATTTTTCTTATTCTTGTCTTGTGAATTTTTAGTAGCTACATTTACACGGATGAACACGCAGGAGCATTTGCCCAATGTTAGGTACAGTACAATGAGCCAAAATAAGCAAAATTAGAACACCTATATCTTTTGAAGACCTTTAAAAAAATAAAATAAGTAAATAGCAATTTTTCTGATTCCTGTCGAATGAATTTTTTTTAGCTACATTTACACCGATGAACACGCAGAAGCAACTGCTCAATGTTAAGTACAATGCAATGAGCCGAAATAAGCCAAATTAAGACACCCATACCATATCAAAACCTTTAAAAAAAATAAAATAAGTATATAGCTATTTTTGGTATTCTTGTCGAATGAATTTTTTTTAGCTACATTTACACCGATGAACACGCAGAAGCACTTGCTCAATGTTAAGTACTATACATTGAGCCAAAATAAGCAAAATTAAGACACCCATATCATTTCAAGACCTTTAAAAAAATAAAATAAGTAAATAGCTATTTTTCTGATTCCTGTCGAATGAATTTTTTTTAGCTACATTTACACCGATGAACACGCAGAGGCAACTGCTCAATGTTTAATACAATACAATGAGCCAAAATAAGCAAAATTAAGACACCTATATCTTTTAAAGACCTTTAAAAAAATAAAATAAGTAAATAGCTATTTTTCTGATTCCTGTCGAATGAATTTTTTTTAGCTACATTTACACCTTTGAACACGCAAAGGCAACTGCTCAATGTTAAGAACAATACAATGAGCCAAAATAAGCAAAATTAAGACACCCATATCATTTCAAGACCTTTAAAAAAAAAAAATAAGTAAATAGCTATTTTTCTTATTCTTGTCGAATGAATTTTTTTTAGCTACAATTACACCGATGAACACGCAGGAGCAATTGCTTAATGTTATGTACAATACAATGAGCCGAAGTAAGCAAAATATGACACCCATATCGTATCAAAACCTTTAAAAAAAATAAAATAAGTATATAGCTATTTTTGGTATTCTTGTCGAATGAATTTTTTTTAGCTACATTTACACCGATGAACACGCAGAAGCAATTGGTCAATGTTAAGTACAATACATTGAGCCAAAATAAGAAAAATTAAGACACCCATATCATTTCAAGACCTTTAAAAAAAAAATAAGTAAATAGCTATTTTTCTTATTCTTGTCGAATGAATTTTTTTTAGCTACAATTACACCGATGAACACGCAGGAGCATTTACTCAATGTTAGGTACAATACAATGAGCCAACATAAGCAAAATTAAGACACCTATATCTTATTAAGACCTTAAAAAAAAGAAAATAACTAAATAGCTATTTTTCTTATTCTTGTCGAATGAATTTTTAGTAGCTACATTTACACGGATGAACACGCAGGAGCATTTGCTCAATGTTAGGTACATTACAATGAGCAGAAATTAGCAAAATTAGGACACCTATATCTTTTAAAGACCTTTAAAAAAATAAAATAAGTAAATAGCTATTTTTCTGATTCCTGTCGAATGAATTTTTTTTTAGCTACATTTACACCGATGAACACTAGGGTGGAGCGAAAAACCTTTATTTTTTATTTTTTTATTTAATAGTTACCAAACGGTGCGATACCTTACCCGAAGACCACACGTCAATTTTTTTATCATTCAAAAAATTTTAAGAGGTGCCCCAGGGTGCCCAAAGTTTTGAAATTTCTTCAAAAATGGGCCTTTCTATGAAGTCGAAAAAAATATTCTGGCGCCATTTTTTTGCATACTTAGGTTGGCACTATGTGCAGAACGAATTGTTCTACCTGTACAAGCAAGCGGTGATCGTCCATATTTGATCATGAAATTAATATTAATTTTAAGGTAAGCCTTATTTTTTATTTTAATTTGCATGCATACGGCATATGGTGCGTTAATAGATATATTTGTGTAATACAGCTTTATATAATATAGTTAGGCATAATATACCTTAATTACATTTTTTATAATTCAATTATGAAATTCGGGCTAATTTTTGTTGCAGGCTGTTTAACCTAAAATGAACTCAAGGACACGTCAGCAAATTAATTGCCCAGTTTTTGGGTTTCCATGTGAATTGAACCCACTGCAGTTGCCAACATATTTTGATGCCATGAAGGGTTATTTGTGGATCAAATATGAACTTAAACCGAAAACGTCATCAAAAGAGCCAACAATTGGGGAAATAGCAGTGAATTTGGCGGAAAAGATAGAAAAGATTTGGAATAACGCATCTCTGCCCACGGTAACACGCACACGAGTTTTGCAGTTGATTCGTACCTATCACAACAATTATCGGAACTTATTAAAGCCGTATAAAACTAGAAAAACCAATAATAATTACTTGAAACGCCTGAATAAATTTACGGACGGTTCACGCAAACTTTTTGATATTTCCTATTGCAAATGTGTGTGTTTTGAAAGTTGTTTGTGCCCTAAAGCTTTAAAAGTCCCTAAACCTGAGTGGACGTTTCTTATTGACCAAAGAACAGCCCGAAACATGATTATTGGCACAGTAGACATGTCATCCGTCAGATTAGAGAGCCGAAAGAGAAAAAGGTCAACAAGGAAGAGATTAGAATATTCTGAAGAAGAGCTGGAGTTTACAGGTTCTCCAATCTCATCTCCACTACCATTTCATTCGACTGACGAAGAAAATAATGCAGATTCGTGGGATAATTTCACAGTAAAAAAGCAACGCTACACAGAAGAAGATAATATTCCTATTCCTAAAACATTGTCATTGCCAAAAGATTTGAGACTTACTATGCCTACGCTCGCAATTACCTGTGACCGTACTGGCGTTTCCGACAGAACTGCCGCTATGTTAGCATCGGCTGTCTTGCAGGACTTTGGAATTATAACGCCAGGCGATCAGAGCCTAGTGGTTGATCGGTCAAAAGTTCGACGAGAAAGAGCCAAGATGCGTAGTGACTTGGCTGATGCCAATGGTTCTAATCATATGATAACTGGCTTGTATTTTGATGGTAGAAAAGATAAAACTCTTGTTAATGAGAAAATTGAAGGGAAATTCCATAGAAAGACTGTTGCCGAGGAACATTATTCTCTTATTGGTGAACCTGGAGGAATTTATATTGGCCATGTTTCTGTAGAATCAAGCAAGGCCGCCAAAGTTGTGTCAAATATTGTTGAATGTCTTCCAGAAAAGACGTGTGGTATGACTTCACTGAAAGCCGTTGGGTGCGATGGTACCGTAATAAATACAGGCTGCAAAAACGGTGTCATTCGTGGATTGGAGCAAACACTCGGGAAATCATTGCAATGGCTCATTTGCATGCTTCATGCAAATGAACTTCCGTTGAGGCACTTGCTGCAGCATCTTGACGGCGTCACTACTGGGCCAGAGTGTTTTTCTGGGCCCATTGGGAAGGCACTGCTATTTTGCGAAACTCTTCCTGTTGTGGCATTTTTGCCTATTGCGACAACAATGCCAATCATTGACAAAAAAGACCTGAGCACGGACCAAGCCTATCTTCATGAAATAATTGAAGCTGTGCGCTCAGGTTCTTGCCCCAGCAGTTTGGCTAACAAAAACCCTGGCAGAATGAACCACTCACGGTGGCTTACGACAGCAAATAGAATTTTGCGCCTCTACATTGCGGCAATATCGCCATGCCCTAACCTATTCATTTTGGCTGAATTCATAATGAGGGTCTATGGACCCATGTGGTTTACAATAAAATGTTAGCCAAAATGCACAGAAGGTGCCAAACATCTGATGGAGACAATCGTTCGAAGTCGCTATTTAAGTGACGATCTAAAAAAAATTGTTGACCCTGTAATACAACGAAATGGATATTTTGGGCACCCCGAAAATATTTTGCTTGCAATGCTGGTCGATGACAGAAAAGCTATACGGGAGTTGGCTTACCGGAGAATTATTAAAGCACGTACTAACCAAAGGAGCAGGAAAAGAATCAGAGAATTTAAACAACCGAAATTCAATTTTGGTTCTACTGACTACATTAATATGGTATATTGGCGAGACACTACAGTTACAGAGCCACCACTTTTGAGCAATTGGACGACGGATAAATTACTTCAATCAGTGAATATGAAGGAGAAAGGATTCAAAAAAATTCTCCAACTTCCATGTCATACGCAGGCTGTGGAACGATGCGTTAAACTAGTTACTGAAGCATCAGAATCGGTAGTTGGAGAGTCAGCAAGAGATGGCTTCATCCGCAGCCGAATTATCTCTCGTCAAAAAATGCCATCCTTTGAAACAAAGAAGGAATACAGTGTCTGAAAAATTTAAGGTTGTTTTTTTACAAAAATAAAAAAAATATGAAAAAACATAGCTAAATTTTTAAAAAAATGACATAATTCAAAACTTTGAGACCCCTGGGGCACCTCAAAAATTTTTTTTTGAGACTCGATATTTTGCGAGCGTGGTTTTAGCAGCATTTGGCACGTTATTTTAACTATTAAATACAATTTAAAAAATAAAAGTTTTTTCCCTATACCTATCGCTCCACCCTAATGAACACGCAGAAGCAACTGCTCAATGTTGAGTACTATACAATGAGCCAAAATAAGCAAAATTAAGACACCCATGTCATTTCAAGACCTTTAAAAAAAAAAATAAGTAAATAGCTATTTTTCTTATTCTTGTCGAATGAATTTTTTTTAGCTACAATTACACCGATGAACACGCAGAAGCAATTGGTCAATGTTAAGTACAATACATTGAGCCTAAATAACCAAAATTACGACACCTATATCTTTTTAAGACCTTTAAAAAAAGAAAATAACGAAATAGCTATTTTTCTTATTCTTGTCGAATGAATTTTTTGTAGCTAAATTTACACCGACGAACACGCACGAGCAATTGCTCAATGTTAGGTACAATACAGTGAGCCAACATAAGCAAAATTAAGACACCTATATCTTTTTAAGACCTTTAAAAAAAAAAATTAACTAAATTGCTATTTTTCTTATTCATGTCTTGTGAATTTTTAGTAGCTACATTTACACGGATGAACACGCAGGAGCATTTGCCCAATGTTAGGTACAGTACAATGAGCCAAAATAAGCAAAATTAGGACACCTATATCTTTTAAAGACCTTTAAAAAAATAAAATAAGTAAATAGCTATTTTTCTGATTCCTGTCGAATGAATTTTTTTTAGCTACATTTACACCGATGAACACGCAGAAGCAACTGCTCAATGTTAAGTACAATACAATGAGCCGAAATAAGCCAAATTAAGACACCCATACCATATCAAAACCTTTAAAAAAAATAAAATAAGTATATAGCTATTTTTGGTATTCTTGTCGAATGAATTTTTTTTAGCTACATTTACACCGATGAACACGCAGAAGCACTTGCTCAATGTTAAGTACAATACAATGAGCCAACATAAGCAAAATTAAGACACCTATATCTTATTAAGACCTTAAAAAAAAGAAAATAACTAAATAGCTATTTTTCTTATTCTTGTCGAATGAATTTTTAGTAGCTACATTTACACGGATGAACACGCAGGAGCATTTGCTCAATGTTAGGTACATTACAATGAGCAGAAATTAGCAAAATTAGGACACCTATATCTTTTAAAGACCTTTAAAAAAATAAAATAAGTAAATAGCTATTTTTCTGATTCCTGTCGAATGAATTTTTTTTTAGCTACATTTACACCGATGAACACGCAGAAGCAACTGCTCAATGTTGAGTACTATACAATGAGCCAAAATAAGCAAAATTAAGACACCCATGTCATTTCAAGACCATTAAAAAAAAAAATAAGTAAATAGCTATTTTTCTTATTCTTGTCGAATGAATTTTTTTTAGCTACAATTACACCGATGAACACGCAGAAGCAATTGGTCAATGTTAAGTACAATACATTGAGCCTAAATAACCAAAATTACGACACCTATATCTTTTTAAGACCTTTAAAAAAAGAAAATAACGAAATAACTATTTTTCTTATTCTTGTCGAATGAATTTTTTGTAGCTAAATTTACACCGACGAACACGCACGAGCAATTGCTCAATGTTAGGTACAATACAGTGAGCCAACATAAGCAAAATTAAGACACCTATATCTTTTTAAGACCTTTAAAAAAAAAAATTAACTAAATTGCTATTTTTCTTATTCATGTCTTGTGAATTTTTAGTAGCTACATTTACACGGATGAACACGCAGGAGCATTTGCCCAATGTTAGGTACAGTACAATGAGCCAAAATAAGCAAAATTAGGACACCTATATCTTTTAAAGACCTTTAAAAAAATAAAATAAGTAAATAGCTATTTTTCTGATTCCTGTCGAATGAATTTTTTTTAGCTACAATTACACCGATGAACACGCAGAAGCAACTGCTCAATGTTAAGTACAATACAATGAGCCGAAATAAGCCAAATTAAGACACCCATACCATATCAAAACCTTTAAAAAAAATAAAATAAGTATATAGCTATTTTTGGTATTCTTGTCGAATGAATTTTTTTTAGCTACATTTACACCGATGAACACGCAGAAGCACTTGCTCAATGTTAAGTACTATACATTGAGCCAAAATAAGCAAAATTAAGACACCCATATCATTTCAAGACCTTTAAAAAAATAAAATAAGTAAATAGCTATTTTTCTGATTCCTGTCGAATGAATTTTTTTTAGCTACATTTACACCGATGAACACGCAGAAGCAACTGCTCAATGTTTAATACAATACAATGAGCCAAAATAAACAAAATTAAGACACCTATATCTTTTAAAGACCTTTAAAAAAATAAAATAAGTAAATAGCTATTTTTCTGATTCCTGTCGAATGAATTTTTTTTAGCTACATTTACACCTTTGAACACGCAAAAGCAACTGCTCAATGTTAAGAACAATACAATGAGCCAAAATAAGCAAAATTAAGACACCCATATCATTTCAAGACCTTTAAAAAAAAAAAATAAGTAAATAGCTTTTTTTCTTATTCTTGTCGAATGAATTTTTTTTAGCTACAATTACACCGATGAACACGCAGGAGCAATTGCTTAATGTTATGTACAATACAATGAGCCGAAGTAAGCAAAATATGACACCCATATCATATCAAAACCTTTAAAAAAAATAAAATAAGTATATAGCTATTTTTGGTATTCTTGTCGAATGAATTTTATTTAGCTACATTTACACCGATGAACACGCAGAAGCAATTGGTCAATGTTAAGTACAATACATTGAGCCAAAATAAGAAAAATTAAGACACCCATATCATTTCAAGACCTTTAAAAAAAAAATAAGTAAATAGCTATTTTTCTTATTCTTGTCGAATGAATTTTTTTTAGCTACAATTACACAGATGAACACGCAGGAGCAATTGCTCAATGTTATGTACAATACAATGAGCCGAAATAAGGAAAATTATGACACCCATATCATATCAAAACCTTTAAAAAAAATAAAATAAGTATATAGCTATTTTTCTTATTCTTGTCGAATGAATTTTTTTTAGCTCCACTTACACCGATGAACACGCAGGAGCAATTGGTCAATGTTAAGTACAATACAGTGAGCCTAAATAACCAAAATTAAGACACCTATATCTTTTTAAGACCTTTAAAAAAAGGAAAATAATGAAATAGCTATTTTTCTTATTCTTGTCGAATAAATTTTATGTAGCTACATTTGCACCGATGAACACGCTGGAGCAATTGCTAAATGTAAGGTACAATACAGTGAGCCAAAATAAGCAAAACTAGGACACCCATATCTATTCAAGACCTTTAAAAAAAATAAAATAAGTATGTAGCTATTTTTCTTATTCTTGTCGAATGAATTTTTAGTAGCTACATTTACACGGATGAACACGCAGGAGCATTTACTCAATGTTAGGTACAATACAGTGAGCCAACATAAGCAAAATTAAGACACCTATATCTTATTAAGATAAAAGAAAATAAGTAAATAGCTATTTTTCTGATTCCTGTCGAATGAATTTTTTTTAGCTACATTTACACCGATGAACACGTTGAAGCAACAGCTTAATGTTAAGTACAATACAATGAGCCAAAATAAGCAAAATTAAGACACCCATATCATTTCAAGACCTTTAAAAAAAATAAAATAAGGAAATATCTATTTTTCTTATTCTTGTCGAATGAATTTTTTTTAGCTACATTTACACCGATGAACATGCAGGAGCAATTGCTCAATGTTAGTGCAATACAATGAGGCAAAATAAGCAAAATTAAGACACCCATATCATTTCAAGACCTTTAAAAAAAATAAAATAAGGAAATATCTATTTTTCTTATTCTTGTCGAATGAATTTTTTTTAGCTACATTTACACCTATGAACTCGCAGGAGCAATTGCTCAATCGTAAGCACAATACGGTGAGCCAAAATAAGCAAAATAAAGACTCCCATATCATAACAAGACCTTTAAAAAAAATAAAATAAGTAAATAGCTATTTTTCTGATTCCTGTCGAATGAATTTTTTGAGCTACATTTACACCGATGAACACGCAGAAGCAACTGCTCAATGTTTAGTACAATACAATGAGCCAAAATAAGCAAAATTAAGACACCTATATCTTTTAAGGACCTTTAAAAAAATAAAATAAGTAAGTAGCTATTTTTCTGATTCCTGTCGAATGAATTTTTTTTAGCTACATTTACACCTTTGAACACGCAAAAGCAACTGCTCAATGTTACGAACAATACAATGAGCACAAATAAGCAAAATTAAGACACCCATATCATTTCAAGACCTTTAAAAAAAAAAATAAGTAAATAGCTATTTTTCTTATTCTTGTCGAATGAATTTTTCTTAGCTACAATTACACCGATGAACACGCAGGAGCAATTGCTTAATGTTAGGTACAATACAATGAGCCAAAATAAGCAAAATTAAGACACCTATATCATTTAAAGACCTTTAAAAAAATAAAATAAGTAAATAGCTATTTTTCTGATTCCTGTCGAATGAATTTTTTTTAGCTACATTTACACCTTTGAACACGCAGAAGCAACTGCTCAATGTTAAGAACAATACAGTGAGCCAAAATAAGCAAAATTAAGACACCCATATCATTTCAAGACCTTTAAAAAAAAAAAATAAGTAAATAGCTATTTTTCTTATTCTTGTCGAATGAATTTTTTTTAGCTACAATTACACCGATGAACACGCAGGAGCAATTGCTTAATGTTAAGTACAATACAATGAGCCGAAATAAGCAAAATTATGACACCCATATCATATCAAAACCTTTAAAAAAAATAAAATAAGTATATAGCTATTTTTGGTATTCTTGTCGAATGAATTTTTTTTAGCTACATTTACACCGATGAACACGCAGAAGCAATTGGTCAATGTTAAGTACAATACATTGAGCCAAAATAAGAAAAATTAAGACACCCATATCATTTCAAGACCTTTAAAAAAAAAATAAGTAAATAGCTATTTTTCTTATTCTTGTCGAATGAATTTTTTTTAGCTACAATTACACCGATGAACACGCAGGAGCAATTGCTCAATGTTATGTACAATACAATGAGCCGAAATAAGCAAAATTAAGACACCCATATCATTTCAAGACCTTTAAAAAAAATAAAATAAGGAAATATCTATTTTTCTTATTCTTGTCGAATGAATTTTTTTTAGCTACATTTACACCTATGAACTCGCAGGAGCAACTGCTCAATCTTAACCACAATAAGGTGAGCCAAAATAAGCAAAATAAAGACTCCCATGTCATATCAAGACCTTTAAAAAAAATAAAATAAGTAAATAGCTATTTTTCTGATTCCTGTCGAATGAATTTTTTTTAGCTACATTTACACCGATGAACACGCAGAAGCAATTGGTCAATGTTTAGTACAATACAATGAGCCAAAATAAGCAAAATTAAGACCGCTATATCTTTTAAAGACCTTTAAAAAAATAAAATAAGTAAATAGCTATTTTTCTGATTCCTGTCGAATGAATTTTTTTTAGCTACATTTACACCGATGAACACGCAGAAGCAACTGCTCAATGTTAAGTACAATGCAATGAGCCGAAATAAGCCAAATTAAGACACCCATACCATATCAAAACCTTTAAAAAAAATAAAATAAGTATATAGCTATTTTTGGTATTCTTGTCGAATGAATTTTTTTTAGCTACATTTACACCGATGAACACGCAGAAGCACTTGCTCAATGTTAAGTACTATACATTGAGCCAAAATAAGCAAAATTAAGACACCCATATCATTTCAAGACCTTTAAAAAAATAAAATAAGTAAATAGCTATTTTTCTGATTCCTGTCGAATGAATTTTTTTTAGCTACATTTACACCGATGAACACGCAGAAGCAACTGCTCAATGTTTAATACAATACAATGAGCCAAAATAAGCAAAATTAAGACACCTATATCTTTTAAAGACCTTTAAAAAAATAAAATAAGTAAATAGCTATTTTTCTGATTCCTGTCGAATGAATTTTTTTTAGCTACATTTACACCTTTGAACACGCAAAGGCAACTGCTCAATGTTAAGAACAATACAATGAGCCAAAATAAGCAAAATTAAGACACCCATATCATTTCAAGACCTTTAAAAAAAAAAAATAAGTAAATAGCTATTTTTCTTATTCTTGTCGAATGAATTTTTTTTAGCTACAATTACACCGATGAACACGCAGGAGCAATTGCTTAATGTTATGTACAATACAATGAGCCGAAGTAAGCAAAATATGACACCCATATCGTATCAAAACCTTTAAAAAAAATAAAATAAGTATATAGCTATTTTTGGTATTCTTGTCGAATGAATTTTTTTTAGCTACATTTACACCGATGAACACGCAGAAGCAATTGGTCAATGTTAAGTACAATACATTGAGCCAAAATAAGAAAAATTAAGACACCCATATCATTTCAAGACCTTTAAAAAAAAAATAAGTAAATAGCTATTTTTCTTATTCTTGTCGAATGAATTTTTTTTAGCTACAATTACACCGATGAACACGCAGGAGCATTTACTCAATGTTAGGTACAATACAATGAGCCAACATAAGCAAAATTAAGACACCTATATCTTATTAAGACCTTAAAAAAAAGAAAATAACTAAATAGCTATTTTTCTTATTCTTGTCGAATGAATTTTTAGTAGCTACATTTACACGGATGAACACGCAGGAGCATTTGCTCAATGTTAGGTACATTACAATGAGCAGAAATAAGCAAAATTAGGACACCTATATCTTTTAAAGACCTTTAAAAAAATAAAATAAGTAAATAGCTATTTTTCTGATTCCTGTCGAATGAATTTTTTTTTAGCTACATTTACACCGATGAACACGCAGAAGCAACTGCTCAATGTTGAGTACTATACAATGAGCCAAAATAAGCAAAATTAAGACACCCATGTCATTTCAAGACCTTTAAAAAAAAAAATAAGTAAATAGCTATTTTTCTTATTCTTGTCGAATGAATTTTTTTTAGCTACAATTACACCGATGAACACGCAGAAGCAATTGGTCAATGTTAAGTACAATACATTGAGCCTAAATAATCAAAATTACGACACCTATATCTTTTTAAGACCTTTAAAAAAAGAAAATAACGAAATAACTATTTTTCTTATTCTTGTCGAATGAATTTTTTGTAGCTAAATTTACACCGACGAACACGCACGAGCAATTGCTCAATGTTAGGTACAATACAGTGAGCCAACATAAGCAAAATTAAGACACCTATATCTTTTTAAGACCTTTAAAAAAAAAAATTAACTAAATTGCTATTTTTCTTATTCATGTCTTGTGAATTTTTAGTAGCTACATTTACACGGATGAACACGCAGGAGCATTTGCCCAATGTTAGGTACAGTACAATGAGCCAAAATAAGCAAAATTAGGACACCTATATCTTTTAAAGACCTTTAAAAAAATAAAATAAGTAAATAGCTATTTTTCTGATTCCTGTCGAATGAATTTTTTTTAGCTACATTTACACCGATGAACACGCAGAAGCAACTGCTCAATGTTAAGTACAATACAATGAGCCGAAATAAGCCAAATTAAGACACCCATACCATATCAAAACCTTTAAAAAAAATAAAATAAGTATATAGCTATTTTTGGTATTCTTGTCGAATGAATTTTTTTTAGCTACATTTACACCGATGAACACGCAGAAGCACTTGCTCAATGTTAAGTACTATACATTGAGCCAAAATAAGCAAAATTAAGACACCCATATCATTTCAAGACCTTTAAAAAAATAAAATAAGTAAATAGCTATTTTTCTGATTCCTGTCGAATGAATTTTTTTTAGCTACATTTACACCGATGAACACGCAGGAGCAATTGCTTAATGTTATGTACAATACAATGAGCCGAAGTAAGCAAAATATGACACCCATATCATAACAAAACCTTTAAAAAAAATAAAATAAGTATATAGCTATTTTTGGTATTCTTGTCGAATGAATTTTATTTAGCTACATTTACACCGATGAACACGCAGAAGCAATTGGTCAATGTTAAGTACAATACATTGAGCCAAAATAAGAAAAATTAAGACACCCATATCATTTCAAGACCTTTAAAAAAAAAATAAGTAAATAGCTATTTTTCTTATTCTTGTCGAATGAATTTTTTTTAGCTACAATTACACAGATGAACACGCAGGAGCAATTGCTCAATGTTATGTACAATACAATGAGCCGAAATAAGGAAAATTATGACACCCATATCATATCAAAACCTTTAAAAAAAATAAAATAAGTATATAGCTATTTTTCTTATTCTTGTCGAATGAATTTTTTTTAGCTCCACTTACACCGATGAACACGCAGGAGCAATTGGTCAATGTTAAGTACAATACAGTGAGCCTAAATAACCAAAATTAAGACACCTATATCTTTTTAAGACCTTTAAAAAAAAGAAAATAATGAAATAGCTATTTTTCTTATTCTTGTCGAATAAATTTTATGTAGCTACATTTGCACCGATGAACACGCTGGAGCAATTGCTAAATGTAAGGTACAATACAGTGAGCCAAAATAAGCAAAACTAGGACACCCATATCTATTCAAGACCTTTAAAAAAAATAAAATAAGTATGTAGCTATTTTTCTTATTCTTGTCGAATGAATTTTTAGTAGCTACATTTACACGGATGAACACGCAGGAGCATTTACTCAATGTTAGGTACAATACAGTGAGCCAACATAAGCAAAATTAAGACACCTATATCTTATTAAGATAAAAGAAAATAAGTAAATAGCTATTTTTCTGATTCCTGTCGAATGAATTTTTTTTAGCTACATTTACACCGATGAACACGTTGAAGCGACAGCTTAATGTTAAGTACAATACAATGAGCCAAAATAAGCAAAATTAAGACACCCATATCATTTCAAGACCTTTAAAAAAAATAAAATAAGGAAATATCTATTTTTCTTATTCTTGTCGAATGAATTTTTTTTAGCTACATTTACACCTATGAACTCGCAGGAGCAATTGCTCAATCTTAAGCACAATACGGTGAGCCCAAATAAGCAAAATAAAGACTCCCATATCATAACAAGACCTTTAAAAAAAATAAAATAAGTAAATAGCTATTTTTCTGATTCTTATCGAATGAATTTTTTTTAGCTACATTTACACCGATGAACATGCAGGAGCAATTGCTCAATGTTAGTGCAATACAATGAGGCAAAATAAGCAAAATTAAGACACCCATATCATTTCAAGACCTTTAAAAAAAATAAAATAAGGAAATATCTATTTTTCTTATTCTTGTCGAATGAATTTTTTTTAGCTACATTTACACCTATGAACTCGCAGGAGCAATTGCTCAATCGTAAGCACAATACGGTGAGCCAAAATAAGCAAAATAAAGACTCCCATATCATAACAAGACCTTTAAAAAAAATAAAATAAGTAAATAGCTATTTTTCTGATTCCTGTCGAATGAATTTTTTGAGCTACATTTACACCGATGAACACGCAGAAGCAACTGCTCAATGTTTAGTACAATACAATGAGCCAAAATAAGCAAAATTAAGACACCTATATCTTATTAAGACCTTAAAAAAAAGAAAATAACTAAATAGCTATTTTTCTTATTCTTGTCGAATGAATTTTTAGTAGCTACATTTACACGGATGAACACGCAGGAGCATTTGCTCAATGTTAGGTACATTGCAATGAGGAGAAATTAGCAAAATTAGGACACCTATATCTTTTAAAGACCTTTAAAAAAATAAAATAAGTAAATAGCTATTTTTCTGATTCCTGTCGAATGAATTTTTTTTTAGCTACATTTACACCGATGAACACGCAGAAGCAACTGCTCAATGTTGAGTACTATACAATGAGCCAAAATAAGCAAAATTAAGACACCCATGTCATTTCAAGACCTTTAAAAAAAAAAATAAGTAAATAGCTATTTTTCTTATTCTTGTCGAATGAATTTTTTTTAGCTACAATTACACCGATGAACACGCAGAAGCAATTGGTCAATGTTAAGTACAATACATTGAGCCTAAATAACCAAAATTACGACACCTATATCTTTTTAAGACCTTTAAAAAAAGAAAATAACGAAATAACTATTTTTCTTATTCTTGTCGAATGAATTTTTTGTAGCTAAATTTACACCGACGAACACGCACGAGCAATTGCTCAATGTTAGGTACAATACAGTGAGCCAACATAAGCAAAATTAAGACACCTATATCTTTTTAAGACCTTTAAAAAAAAAAATTAACTAAATTGCTATTTTTCTTATTCATGTCTTGTGAATTTTTAGTAGCTACATTTACACGGATGAACACGCAGGAGCATTTGCCCAATGTTAGGTACAGTACAATGAGCCAAAATAAGCAAAATTAGGACACCTATATCTTTTAAAGACCTTTAAAAAAATAAAATAAGTAAATAGCTATTTTTCTGATTCCTGTCGAATGAATTTTTTTTAGCTACATTTACACCGATGAACACGCAGAAGCAACTGCTCAATGTTAAGTACAATACAATGAGCCGAAATAAGCCAAATTAAGACACCCATACCATATCAAAACCTTTAAAAAAAATAAAATAAGTATATAGCTATTTTTGGTATTCTTGTCGAATGAATTTTTTTAGCTACATTTACACCGATGAACACGCAGAAGCACTTGCTCAATGTTAAGTACTATACATTGAGCCAAAATAAGCAAAATTAAGACACCCATATCATTTCAAGACCTTTAAAAAAATAAAATAAGTAAATAGCTATTTTTCTGATTCCTGTCGAATGAATTTTTTTTAGCTACATTTACACCGATGAACACGCAGAAGCAACTGCTCAATGTTTAATACAATACAATGAGCCAAAATAAACAAAATTAAGACACCTATATCTTTTAAAGACCTTTAAAAAAATAAAATAAGTAAATAGCTATTTTTCTGATTCCTGTCGAATGAATTTTTTTTAGCTACATTTACACCTTTGAACACGCAAAAGCAACTGCTCAATGTTAAGAACAATACATTGAGCCAAAATAAGCAAAATTAAGACACCCATATCATTTCAAGACCTTTAAAAAAAAAAAATAAGTAAATAGCTTTTTTTCTTATTCTTGTCGAATGAATTTTTTTTAGCTACAATTACACCGATGAACACGCAGGAGCAATTGCTTAATGTTATGTACAATACAATGAGCCGAAGTAAGCAAAATATGACACCCATATCATATCAAAACCTTTAAAAAAAATAAAATAAGTATATAGCTATTTTTGGTATTCTTGTCGAATGAATTTTATTTAGCTACATTTACACCGATGAACACGCAGAAGCAATTGGTCAATGTTAAGTACAATACATTGAGCCAAAATAAGAAAAATTAAGACACCCATATCATTTCAAGACCTTTAAAAAAAATAAAATAAGGAAATATCTATTTTTCTTATTCTTGTCGAATGAATTTTTTTTAGCTACATTTACACCTATGAACTCGCAGGAGCAATTGCTCAATCTTAAGCACAATACGGTGAGCCCAAATAAGCAAAATAAAGACTCCCATATCATAACAAGACCTTTAAAAAAAATAAAATAAGTAAATAGCTATTTTTCTGATTCTTATCGAATGAATTTTTTTTAGCTACATTTACACCGATGAACATGCAGGAGCAATTGCTCAATGTTAGTGCAATACAATGAGGCAAAATAAGCAAAATTAAGACACCCATATCATTTCAAGACCTTTAAAAAAAATAAAATAAGGAAATATCTATTTTTCTTATTCTTGTCGAATGAATTTTTTTTAGCTACATTTACACCTATGAACTCGCAGGAGCAATTGCTCAATCGTAAGCACAATACGGTGAGCCAAAATAAGCAAAATAAAGACTCCCATATCATAACAAGACCTTTAAAAAAAATAAAATAAGTAAATAGCTATTTTTCTGATTCCTGTCGAATGAATTTTTTGAGCTACATTTACACCGATGAACACGCAGAAGCAACTGCTCAATGTTTAGTACAATACAATGAGCCAAAATAAGCAAAATTAAGACACCTATATCTTATTAAGACCTTAAAAAAAAGAAAATAACTAAATAGCTATTTTTCTTATTCTTGTCGAATGAATTTTTAGTAGCTACATTTACACGGATGAACACGCAGGAGCATTTGCTCAATGTTAGGTACATTGCAATGAGGAGAAATTAGCAAAATTAGGACACCTATATCTTTTAAAGACCTTTAAAAAAATAAAATAAGTAAATAGCTATTTTTCTGATTCCTGTCGAATGAATTTTTTTTTAGCTACATTTACACCGATGAACACGCAGAAGCAACTGCTCAATGTTGAGTACTATACAATGAGCCAAAATAAGCAAAATTAAGACACCCATGTCATTTCAAGACCTTTAAAAAAAAAAATAAGTAAATAGCTATTTTTCTTATTCTTGTCGAATGAATTTTTTTTAGCTACAATTACACCGATGAACACGCAGAAGCAATTGGTCAATGTTAAGTACAATACATTGAGCCTAAATAACCAAAATTACGACACCTATATCTTTTTAAGACCTTTAAAAAAAGAAAATAACGAAATAACTATTTTTCTTATTCTTGTCGAATGAATTTTTTGTAGCTAAATTTACACCGACGAACACGCACGAGCAATTGCTCAATGTTAGGTACAATACAGTGAGCCAACATAAGCAAAATTAAGACACCTATATCTTTTTAAGACCTTTAAAAAAAAAAATTAACTAAATTGCTATTTTTCTTATTCATGTCTTGTGAATTTTTAGTAGCTACATTTACACGGATGAACACGCAGGAGCATTTGCCCAATGTTAGGTACAGTACAATGAGCCAAAATAAGCAAAATTAGGACACCTATATCTTTTAAAGACCTTTAAAAAAATAAAATAAGTAAATAGCTATTTTTCTGATTCCTGTCGAATGAATTTTTTTTAGCTACATTTACACCGATGAACACGCAGAAGCAACTGCTCAATGTTAAGTACAATACAATGAGCCGAAATAAGCCAAATTAAGACACCCATACCATATCAAAACCTTTAAAAAAAATAAAATAAGTATATAGCTATTTTTGGTATTCTTGTCGAATGAATTTTTTTAGCTACATTTACACCGATGAACACGCAGAAGCACTTGCTCAATGTTAAGTACTATACATTGAGCCAAAATAAGCAAAATTAAGACACCCATATCATTTCAAGACCTTTAAAAAAATAAAATAAGTAAATAGCTATTTTTCTGATTCCTGTCGAATGAATTTTTTTTAGCTACATTTACACCGATGAACACGCAGAAGCAACTGCTCAATGTTTAATACAATACAATGAGCCAAAATAAACAAAATTAAGACACCTATATCTTTTAAAGACCTTTAAAAAAATAAAATAAGTAAATAGCTATTTTTCTGATTCCTGTCGAATGAATTTTTTTTAGCTACATTTACACCTTTGAACACGCAAAAGCAACTGCTCAATGTTAAGAACAATACATTGAGCCAAAATAAGCAAAATTAAGACACCCATATCATTTCAAGACCTTTAAAAAAAAAAAATAAGTAAATAGCTTTTTTTCTTATTCTTGTCGAATGAATTTTTTTTAGCTACAATTACACCGATGAACACGCAGGAGCAATTGCTTAATGTTATGTACAATACAATGAGCCGAAGTAAGCAAAATATGACACCCATATCATATCAAAACCTTTAAAAAAAATAAAATAAGTATATAGCTATTTTTGGTATTCTTGTCGAATGAATTTTATTTAGCTACATTTACACCGATGAACACGCAGAAGCAATTGGTCAATGTTAAGTACAATACATTGAGCCAAAATAAGAAAAATTAAGACACCCATATCATTTCAAGACCTTTAAAAAAAAAATAAGTAAATAGCTATTTTTCTTATTCTTGTCGAATGAATTTTTAGTAGCTACATTTACACGGATGAACACGCAGGAGCATTAACTCAATGTTAGGTACAATACAGTGAGCCAACATAAGCAAAATTAAGACACCTATATCTTATTAAGATAAAAGAAAATAAGTAAATAGCTATTTTTCTGATTCCTGTCGAATGAATTTTTTTTAGCTACATTTACACCGATGAACACGTTGAAGCAACAGCTTAATGTTAAGTACAATACAATGAGCCAAAATAAGCAAAATTAAGACACCCATATCATTTCAAGACCTTTAAAAAAAATAAAATAAGGAAATATCTATTTTTCTTATTCTTGTCGAATGAATTTTTTTTAGCTACATTTACACCTATGAACTCGCAGGAGCAATTGCTCAATCTTAAGCACAATACGGTGAGCCCAAATAAGCAAAATAAAGACTCCCATATCATAACAAGACCTTTAAAAAAAATAAAATAAGTAAATAGCTATTTTTCTGATTCTTATCGAATGAATTTTTTTTAGCTACATTTACACCGATGAACATGCAGGAGCAATTGCTCAATGTTAGTGCAATACAATGAGGCAAAATAAGCAAAATTAAGACACCCATATCATTTCAAGACCTTTAAAAAAAATAAAATAAGGAAATATCTATTTTTCTTATTCTTGTCGAATGAATTTTTTTTAGCTACATTTACACCTATGAACTCGCAGGAGCAATTGCTCAATCGTAAGCACAATACGGTGAGCCAAAATAAGCAAAATAAAGACTCCCATATCATAACAAGACCTTTAAAAAAAATAAAATAAGTAAATAGCTATTTTTCTGATTCCTGTCGAATGAATTTTTTGAGCTACATTTACACCGATGAACACGCAGAAGCAACTGCTCAATGTTTAGTACAATACAATGAGCCAAAATAAGCAAAATTAAGACACCTATATCTTATTAAGACCTTAAAAAAAAGAAAATAACTAAATAGCTATTTTTCTTATTCTTGTCGAATGAATTTTTAGTAGCTACATTTACACGGATGAACACGCAGGAGCATTTGCTCAATGTTAGGTACATTACAATGAGCAGAAATTAGCAAAATTAGGACACCTATATCTTTTAAAGACCTTTAAAAAAATAAAATAAGTAAATAGCTATTTTTCTGATTCCTGTCGAATGAATTTTTTTTTAGCTACATTTACACCGATGAACACGCAGAAGCAACTGCTCAATGTTGAGTACTATACAATGAGCCAAAATAAGCAAAATTAAGACACCCATGTCATTTCAAGACCTTTAAAAAAAAAAATAAGTAAATAGCTATTTTTCTTATTCTTGTCGAATGAATTTTTTTTAGCTACAATTACACCGATGAACACGCAGAAGCAATTGTTCAATGTTAAGTACAATACATTGAGCCTAAATAACCAAAATTACGACACCTATATCTTTTTAAGACCTTTAAAAAAAGAAAATAACGAAATAACTATTTTTCTTATTCTTGTCGAATGAATTTTTTGTAGCTAAATTTACACCGACGAACACGCACGAGCAATTGCTCAATGTTAGGTACAATACAGTGAGCCAACATAAGCAAAATTAAGACACCTATATCTTTTTAAGACCTTTAAAAAAAAAAATTAACTAAATTGCTATTTTTCTTATTCATGTCTTGTGAATTTTTAGTAGCTACATTTACACGGATGAACACGCAGGAGCATTTGCCCAATGTTAGGTACAGTACAATGAGCCAAAATAAGCAAAATTAGGACACCTATATCTTTTAAAGACCTTTAAAAAAATAAAATAAGTAAATAGCTATTTTTCTGATTCCTGTCGAATGAATTTTTTTTAGCTACATTTACACCGATGAACACGCAGAAGCAACTGCTCAATGTTAAGTACAATACAATGAGCCGAAATAAGCCAAATTAAGACACCCATACCATATCAAAACCTTTAAAAAAAATAAAATAAGTATATAGCTATTTTTGGTATTCTTGTCGAATGAATTTTTTTTAGCTACATTTACACCGATGAACACGCAGAAGCACTTGCTCAATGTTAAGTACTATACATTGAGCCAAAATAAGCAAAATTAAGACACCCATATCATTTCAAGACCTTTAAAAAAATAAAATAAGTAAATAGCTATTTTTCTGATTCCTGTCGAATGAATTTTTTTTAGCTACATTTACACCGATGAACACGCAGAAGCAACTGCTCAATGTTTAATACAATACAATGAGCCAAAATAAACAAAATTAAGACACCTATATCTTTTAAAGACCTTTAAAAAAATAAAATAAGTAAATAGCTATTTTTCTGATTCCTGTCGAATGAATTTTTTTTAGCTACATTTACACCTTTGAACACGCAAAAGCAACTGCTCAATGTTAAGAACAATACATTGAGCCAAAATAAGCAAAATTAAGACACCCATATCATATCAAAACCTTTAAAAAAAATAAAATAAGTATATAGCTATTTTTGGTATTCTTGTCGAATGAATTTTATTTAGCTACATTTACACCGATGAACACGCAGAAGCAATTGGTCAATGTTAAGTACAATACATTGAGCCAAAATAAGAAAAATTAAGACACCCATATCATTTCAAGACCTTTAAAAAAAAAATAAGTAAATAGCTATTTTTCTTATTCTTGTCGAATGAATTTTTTTTAGCTACAATTACACAGATGAACACGCAGGAGCAATTGCTCAATATTATGTACAATACAGTGAGCCGAAATAAGGAAAATTATGACACCCATATCATATCAAAACCTTTAAAAAAAATAAAATAAGTATATAGCTATTTTTCTTATTCTTGTCGAATGAATTTTTTTTAGCTCCACTTACACCGATGAACACGCAGGAGCAATTGGTCAATGTTAAGTACAATACAGTGAGCCTAAATAACCAAAATTAAGACACCTATATCTTTTTAAGACCTTTAAAAAAAAGAAAATAATGAAATAGCTATTTTTCTTATTCTTGTCGAATAAATTTTATGTAGCTACATTTGCACCGATGAACACGCTGGAGCAATTGCTAAATGTAAGGTACAATACAGTGAGCCAAAATAAGCAAAACTAGGACACCCATATCTATTCAAGACCTTTAAAAAAAATAAAATAAGTATGTAGCTATTTTTCTTATTCTTGTCGAATGAATTTTTAGTAGCTACATTTACACGGATGAACACGCAGGAGCATTTATTCAATGTTAGGTACAATACAGTGAGCCAACATAAGCAAAATTAAGACACCTATATCTTATTAAGATAAAAGAAAATAAGTAAATAGCTATTTTTCTGATTCCTGTCGAATGAATTTTTTTTAGCTACATTTACACCGATGAACACGTTGAAGCAACAGCTTAATGTTAAGTACAATACAATGAGCCAAAATAAGCAAAATTAAGACACCCATATCATTTCAAGACCTTTAAAAAAAATAAAATAAGGAAATATCTATTTTTCTTATTCTTGTCGAATGAATTTTTTTTAGCTACATTTACACCTATGAACTCGCAGGAGCAATTGCTCAATCTTAAGCACAATACGGTGAGCCCAAATAAGCAAAATAAAGACTCCCATATCATAACAAGACCTTTAAAAAAAATAAAATAAGTAAATAGCTATTTTTCTGATTCTTATCGAATGAATTTTTTTTAGCTACATTTACACCGATGAACATGCAGGAGCAATTGCTCAATGTTAGTGCAATACAATGAGGCAAAATAAGCAAAATTAAGACACCCATATCATTTCAAGACCTTTAAAAAAAATTAAATAAGGAAATATCTATTTTTCTTATTCTTGTCGAATGAATTTTTTTTAGCTACATTTACACCTATGAACTCGCAGGAGCAATTGCTCAATCGTAAGCACAATACGGTGAGCCAAAATAAGCAAAATAAAGACTCCCATATCATAACAAGACCTTTAAAAAAAATAAAATAAGTAAATAGCTATTTTTCTGATTCCTGTCGAATGAATTTTTTGAGCTACATTTACACCGATGAACACGCAGAAGCAACTGCTCAATGTTTAGTACAATACAATGAGCCAAAATAAGCAAAATTAAGACACCTATATCTTTTAAGGACCTTTAAAAAAATAAAATAAGTAAGTAGCTATTTTTCTGATTCCTGTCGAATGAATTTTTTTTAGCTACATTTACACCTTTGAACACGCAAAAGCAACTGCTCAATGTTACGAACAATACAATGAGCCAAAATAAGCAAAATTAAGACACCCATATCATTTCAAGACCTTTAAAAAAAAAAAATAAGTAAATAGCTATTTTTCTTATTCTTGTCGAATGAATTTTTTTTAGCTACAATTACACCGATGAACACGCAGGAGCAATTGCTTAATGTTATGTACAATACAATGAGCCGAAGTAAGCAAAATATGACACCCATATCGTATCAAAACCTTTAAAAAAAATAAAATAAGTATATAGCTATTTTTGGTATTCTTGTCGAATGAATTTTTTTTAGCTACATTTACACCGATGAACACGCAGAAGCAATTGGTCAATGTTAAGTACAATACATTGAGCCAAAATAAGAAAAATTAAGACACCCATATCATTTCAAGACCTTTAAAAAAAAAATAAGTAAATAGCTATTTTTCTTATTCTTGTCGAATGAATTTTTTTTAGCTACAATTACACCGATGAACACGCAGGAGCATTTACTCAATGTTAGGTACAATACAATGAGCCAACATAAGCAAAATTAAGACACCTATATCTTATTAAGACCTTAAAAAAAAGAAAATAACTAAATAGCTATTTTTCTTATTCTTGTCGAATGAATTTTTAGTAGCTACATTTACACGGATGAACACGCAGGAGCATTTGCTCAATGTTAGGTACATTACAATGAGCAGAAATTAGCAAAATTAGGACACCTATATCTTTTAAAGACCTTTAAAAAAATAAAATAAGTAAATAGCTATTTTTCTGATTCCTGTCGAATGAATTTTTTTTTAGCTACATTTACACCGATGAACACGCAGAAGCAACTGCTCAATGTTGAGTACTATACAATGAGCCAAAATAAGCAAAATTAAGACACCCATGTCATTTCAAGACCTTTAAAAAAAAAAATAAGTAAATAGCTATTTTTCTTATTCTTGTCGAATGAATTTTTTTTAGCTACAATTACACCGATGAACACGCAGAAGCAATTGGTCAATGTTAAGTACAATACATTGAGCCTAAATAACCAAAATTACGACACCTATATCTTTTTAAGACCTTTAAAAAAAGAAAATAACGAAATAGCTATTTTTCTTATTCTTGTCGAATGAATTTTTTGTAGCTAAATTTACACCGACGAACACGCACGAGCAATTGCTCAATGTTAGGTACAATACAGTGAGCCAACATAAGCAAAATTAAGACACCTATATCTTTTTAAGACCTTTAAAAAAAAAAATTAACTAAATTGCTATTTTTCTTATTCATGTCTTGTGAATTTTTAGTAGCTACATTTACACGGATGAACACGCAGGAGCATTTGCCCAATGTTAGGTACAGTACAATGAGCCAAAATAAGCAAAATTAGGACACCTATATCTTTTAAAGACCTTTAAAAAAATAAAATAAGTAAATAGCTATTTTTCTGATTCCTGTCGAATGAATTTTTTTTAGCTACATTTACACCGATGAACACGCAGAAGCAACTGCTCAATGTTAAGTACAATACAATGAGCCGAAATAAGCCAAATTAAGACACCCATACCATATCAAAACCTTTAAAAAAAATAAAATAAGTATATAGCTATTTTTGGTATTCTTGTCGAATGAATTTTTTTTAGCTACATTTACACCGATGAACACGCAGAAGCACTTGGTCAATGTTAAGTACAATACAATGAGCCAACATAAGCAAAATTAAGACACCTATATCTTATTAAGACCTTAAAAAAAAGAAAATAACTAAATAGCTATTTTTCTTATTCTTGTCGAATGAATTTTTAGTAGCTACATTTACACGGATGAACACGCAGGAGCATTTGCTCAATGTTAGGTACATTACAATGAGCAGAAATTAGCAAAATTAGGACACCTATATCTTTTAAAGACCTTTAAAAAAATAAAATAAGTAAATAGCTATTTTTCTGATTCCTGTCGAATGAATTTTTTTTTAGCTACATTTACACCGATGAACACGCAGAAGCAACTGCTCAATGTTGAGTACTATACAATGAGCCAAAATAAGCAAAATTAAGACACCCATGTCATTTCAAGACCATTAAAAAAAAAAATAAGTAAATAGCTATTTTTCTTATTCTTGTCGAATGAATTTTTTTTAGCTACAATTACACCGATGAACACGCAGAAGCAATTGGTCAATGTTAAGTACAATACATTGAGCCTAAATAACCAAAATTACGACACCTATATCTTTTTAAGACCTTTAAAAAAAGAAAATAACGAAATAACTATTTTTCTTATTCTTGTCGAATGAATTTTTTGTAGCTAAATTTACACCGACGAACACGCACGAGCAATTGCTCAATGTTAGGTACAATACAGTGAGCCAACATAAGCAAAATTAAGACACCTATATCTTTTTAAGACCTTTAAAAAAAAAAATTAACTAAATTGCTATTTTTCTTATTCATGTCTTGTGAATTTTTAGTAGCTACATTTACACGGATGAACACGCAGGAGCATTTGCCCAATGTTAGGTACAGTACAATGAGCCAAAATAAGCAAAATTAGGACACCTATATCTTTTAAAGACCTTTAAAAAAATAAAATAAGTAAATAGCTATTTTTCTGATTCCTGTCGAATGAATTTTTTTTAGCTACATTTACACCGATGAACACGCAGAAGCAACTGCTCAATGTTAAGTACAATACAATGAGCCGAAATAAGCCAAATTAAGACACCCATACCATATCAAAACCTTTAAAAAAAATAAAATAAGTATATAGCTATTTTTGGTATTCTTGTCGAATGAATTTTTTTTAGCTACATTTACACCGATGAACACGCAGAAGCACTTGCTCAATGTTAAGTACTATACATTGAGCCAAAATAAGCAAAATTAAGACACCCATATCATTTCAAGACCTTTAAAAAAATAAAATAAGTAAATAGCTATTTTTCTGATTCCTGTCGAATGAATTTTTTTTTTAGCTACATTTACACCGATGAACACGCAGAAGCAACTGCTCAATGTTTAGTACAATACAATGAGCCAAAATAAACAAAATTAAGACACCTATATCTTTTAATGACCTTTAAAAAAATAAAATAAGTAAATAGCTATTTTTCTGATTCCTGTCGAATGAATTTTTTTTAGCTACATTTACACCTTTGAACACGCAAAAGCAACTGCTCAATGTTAAGAACAATACAATGAGCCAAAATAAGCAAAATTAAGACACCCATATCATTTCAAGACCTTTAAAAAAAAAAAATAAGTAAATAGCTTTTTTTCTTATTCTTGTCGAATGAATTTTTTTTAGCTACAATTACACCGATGAACACGCAGGAGCAATTGCTTAATGTTATGTACAATACAATGAGCCGAAGTAAGCAAAATATGACACCCATATCATATCAAAACCTTTAAAAAAAATAAAATAAGTATATAGCTATTTTTGGTATTCTTGTCGAATGAATTTTATTTAGCTACATTTACACCGATGAACACGCAGAAGCAATTGGTCAATGTTAAGTACAATACATTGAGCCAAAATAAGAAAAATTAAGACACCCATATCATTTCAAGACCTTTAAAAAAAAAATAAGTAAATAGCTATATTTCTTATTCTTGTCGAATGAATTTTTTTTAGCTACAATTACACAGATGAACACGCAGGAGCAATTGCTCAATGTTATGTACAATACAATGAGCCGAAATAAGGAAAATTATGACACCCATATCATATCAAAACCTTTAAAAAAAATAAAATAAGTATATAGCTATTTTTCTTATTCTTGTCGAATGAATTTTTTTTAGCTCCACTTACACCGATGAACACGCAGGAGCAATTGGTCAATGTTAAGTACAATACAGTGAGCCTAAATAACCAAAATTAAGACACCTATATCTTTTTAAGACCTTTAAAAAAAAGAAAATAATGAAATAGCTATTTTTCTTATTCTTGTCGAATAAATTTTATGTAGCTACATTTGCACCGATGAACACGCTGGAGCAATTGCTAAATGTAAGGTACAATACAGTGAGCCAAAATAAGCAAAACTAGGACACCCATATCTATTCAAGACCTTTAAAAAAAATAAAATAAGTATGTAGCTATTTTTCTTATTCTTGTCGAATGAATTTTTAGTAGCTACATTTACACGGATGAACACGCAGGAGCATTTACTCAATGTTAGGTACAATACAGTGAGCCAACATAAGCAAAATTAAGACACCTATATCTTATTAAGATAAAAGAAAATAAGTAAATAGCTATTTTTCTGATTCCTGTCGAATGAATTTTTTTTAGCTACATTTACACCGATGAACACGTTGAAGCAACAGCTTAATGTTAAGTACAATACAATGAGCCAAAATAAGCAAAATTAAGACACCCATATCATTTCAAGACCTTTAAAAAAAATAAAATAAGGAAATATCTATTTTTCTTATTCTTGTCGAATGAATTTTTTTTAGCTACATTTACACCTATGAACTCGCAGGAGCAATTGCTCAATCTTAAGCACAATACGGTGAGCCAAAATAAGCAAAATAAAGACTCCCATATCATAACAAGACCTTTAAAAAAAATAAAATAAGTAAATAGCTATTTTTCTGATTCTTATCGAATGAATTTTTTTTAGCTACATTTACACCGATGAACATGCAGGAGCAATTGCTCAATGTTAGTGCAATACAATGAGGCAAAATAAGCAAAATTAAGACACCCATATCATTTCAAGACCTTTAAAAAAAATAAAATAAGGAAATATCTATTTTTCTTATTCTTGTCGAATGAATTTTTTTTAGCTACATTTACACCTATGAACTCGCAGGAGCAATTGCTCAATCGTAAGCACAATACGGTGAGCCAAAATAAGCAAAATAAAGACTCCCATATCATAACAAGACCTTTAAAAAAAATAAAATAAGTAAATAGCTATTTTTCTGATTCCTGTCGAATGAATTTTTTGAGCTACATTTACACCGATGAACACGCAGAAGCAACTGCTCAATGTTTAGTACAATACAATGAGCCAAAATAAGCAAAATTAAGACACCTATATCTTTTAAGGACCTTTAAAAAAATAAAATAAGTAAGTAGCTATTTTTCTGATTCCTGTCGAATGAATTTTTTTTAGCTACATTTACACCTTTGAACACGCAAAAGCAACTGCTCAATGTTACGAACAATACAATGAGCACAAATAAGCAAAATTAAGACACCCATGTCATTTCAAGACCTTTAAAAAAAAAAATAAGTAAATAGCTATTTTTCTTATTCTTGTCGAATGAATTTTTCTTAGCTACAATTACACCGATGAACACGCAGGAGCAATTGCTTAATGTTAGGTACAATACAATGAGCCAAAATAAGCAAAATTAAGACACCTATATCATTTAAAGACCTTTAAAAAAATAAAATAAGTAAATAGCTATTTTTCTGATTCCTGTCGAATGAATTTTTTTTAGCTACATTTACACCTTTGAACACGCAGAAGCAACTGCTCAATGTTAAGAACAATACAGTGAGCCAAAATAAGCAAAATTAAGACACCCATATCATTTCAAGACCTTTAAAAAAAAAAAATAAGTAAATAGCTATTTTTCTTATTCTTGTCGAATGAATTTTTTTTAGCTACAATTACACCGATGAACACGCAGGAGCAATTGCTTAATGTTAAGTACAATACAATGAGCCGAAATAAGCAAAATTATGACACCCATATCATATCAAAACCTTTAAAAAAAATAAAATAAGTATATAGCTATTTTTGGTATTCTTGTCGAATGAATTTTTTTTAGCTACATTTACACCGATGAACACGCAGAAGCAATTGGTCAATGTTAAGTACAATACATTGAGCCAAAATAAGAAAAATTAAGACACCCATATCATTTCAAGACCTTTAAAAAAAAAATAAGTAAATAGCTATTTTTCTTATTCTTGTCGAATGAATTTTTTTTAGCTACAATTACACCGATGAACACGCAGGAGCAATTGCTCAATGTTATGTACAATACAATGAGCCGAAATAAGCAAAATTAAGACACCCATATCATTTCAAGACCTTTAAAAAAAATAAAATAAGTAAATAGCTATTTTTCTGATTCCTGTCGAATGAATTTTTTTTAGCTACATTTACACCGATGAACACGCAGAAGCAACTGCTCAATGTTTAGTACAATACAATGAGCCAAAATAAGCAAAATTAAGACCGCTATATCTTTTAAAGACCTTTAAATAAATAAAATAAGTAAATAGCTATTTTTCTGATTCCTGTCGAATGAATTTTTTTTAGCTACATTTACACCGATGAACACGCAGAAGCAACTGCTCAATGTTAAGTACAATGCAATGAGCCGAAATAAGCCAAATTAAGACACCCATACCATATCAAAACCTTTAAAAAAAATAAAATAAGTATATAGCTATTTTTGGTATTCTTGTCGAATGAATTTTTTTTAGCTACATTTACACCGATGAACACGCAGAAGCACTTGCTCAATGTTAAGTACTATACATTGAGCCAAAATAAGCAAAATTAAGACACCCATATCATTTCAAGACCTTTAAAAAAATAAAATAAGTAAATAGCCATTTTTCTGATTCCTGTCGAATGAATTTTTTTTAGCTACATTTACACCGATGAACACGCAGAAGCAACTGCTCAATGTTTAATACAATACAATGAGCCAAAATAAGCAAAATTAAGACACCTATATCTTTTAAGGACCTTTAAAAAAATAAAATAAGTAAGTAGCTATTTTTCTGATTCCTGTCGAATGAATTTTTTTTAGCTACATTTACACCTTTGAACACGCAAAAGCAACTGCTCAATGTTACGAACAATACAATGAGCCAAAATAAGCAAAATTAAGACACCCATATCATTTCAAGACCTTTAAAAAAAAAAAATAAGTAAATAGCTATTTTTCTTATTCTTGTCGAATGAATTTTTTTTAGCTACAATTACACCGATGAACACGCAGGAGCAATTGCTTAATGTTATGTGCAATACAATGAGCCGAAGTAAGCAAAATATGACACCCATATCGTATCAAAACCTTTAAAAAAAATAAAATAAGTATATAGCTATTTTTGGTATTCTTGTCGAATGAATTTTTTTTAGCTACATTTACACCGATGAACACGCAGAAGCAATTGGTCAATGTTAAGTACAATACATTGAGCCAAAATAAGAAAAATTAAGACACCCATATCATTTCAAGACCTTTAAAAAAAAAATAAGTAAATAGCTATTTTTCTTATTCTTGTCGAATGAATTTTTTTTAGCTACAATTACACCGATGAACACGCAGGAGCATTTACTCAATGTTAGGTACAATACAATGAGCCAACATAAGCAAAATTAAGACACCTATATCTTATTAAGACCTTAAAAAAAAGAAAATAACTAAATAGCTATTTTTCTTATTCTTGTCGAATGAATTTTTAGTAGCTACATTTACACGGATGAACACGCAGGAGCATTTGCTCAATGTTAGGTACATTACAATGAGCAGAAATTAGCAAAATTAGGACACCTATATCTTTTAAAGACCTTTAAAAAAATAAAATAAGTAAATAGCTATTTTTCTGATTCCTGTCGAATGAATTTTTTTTTAGCTACATTTACACCGATGAACACGCAGAAGCAACTGCTCAATGTTGGGTACTATACAATGAGCCAAAATAAGCAAAATTAAGACACCCATGTCATTTCAAGACCTTTAAAAAAAAAAATAAGTAAATAGCTATTTTTCTTATTCTTGTCGAATGAATTTTTTTTAGCTACAATTACACCGATGAACACGCAGAAGCAATTGGTCAATGTTAAGTACAATACATTGAGCCTAAATAACCAAAATTACGACACCTATATCTTTTTAAGACCTTTAAAAAAAGAAAATAACGAAATAGCTATTTTTCTTATTCTTGTCGAATGAATTTTTTGTAGCTAAATTTACACCGACGAACACGCACGAGCAATTGCTCAATGTTAGGTACAATACAGTGAGCCAACATAAGCAAAATTAAGACACCTATATCTTTTTAAGACCTTTAAAAAAAAAAATTAACTAAATTGCTATTTTTCTTATTCATGTCTTGTGAATTTTTAGTAGCTACATTTACACGGATGAACACGCAGGAGCATTTGCCCAATGTTAGGTACAGTACAATGAGCCAAAATAAGCAAAATTAGGACACCTATATCTTTTAAAGACCTTTAAAAAAATAAAATAAGTAAATAGCTATTTTTCAGATTCCTGTCGAATGAATTTTTTTTAGCTACATTTACACCGATGAACACGCAGAAGCAACTGCTCAATGTTAAGTACAATACAATGAGCCGAAATAAGCCAAATTAAGACACCCATACCATATCAAAACCTTTAAAAAAAATAAAATAAGTATATAGCTATTTTTGGTATTCTTGTCGAATGAATTTTTTTTAGCTACATTTACACCGATGAACACGCAGAAGCACTTGCTCAATGTTAAGTACAATACAATGAGCCGAAATAAGCAAAATTATGACACCCATATCATATCAAAACCTTTAAAAAAAATAAAATAAGTATATAGCTATTTTTGGTATTCTTGTCGAATGAATTTTTTTTAGCTACATTTACACCGATGAACACGCAGAAGCAATTGGTCAATGTTAAGTACAATACATTGAGCCAAAATAAGAAAAATTAAGACACCCATATCATTTCAAGACCTTTAAAAAAAAAATAAGTAAATAGCTATTTTTCTTATTCTTGTCGAATGAATTTTTTTTAGCTACAATTACACCGATGAACACGCAGGAGCAATTGCTCAATGTTATGTACAATACAATGAGCCGAAATAAGCAAAATTAAGACACCCATATCATTTCAAGACCTTTAAAAAAAATAAAATAAGTAAATAGCTATTTTTCTGATTCCTGTCGAATGAATTTTTTTTAGCTACATTTACACCGATGAACACGCAGAAGCAACTGCTCAATGTTTAGTACAATACAATGAGCCAAAATAAGCAAAATTAAGACCGCTATATCTTTTAAAGACCTTTAAATAAATAAAATAAGTAAATAGCTATTTTTCTGATTCCTGTCGAATGAATTTTTTTTAGCTACATTTACACCGATGAACACGCAGAAGCAACTGCTCAATGTTAAGTACAATGCAATGAGCCGAAATAAGCCAAATTAAGACACCCATACCATATCAAAACCTTTAAAAAAAATAAAATAAGTATATAGCTATTTTTGGTATTCTTGTCGAATGAATTTTTTTTAGCTACATTTACACCGATGAACACGCAGAAGCACTTGCTCAATGTTAAGTACTATACATTGAGCCAAAATAAGCAAAATTAAGACACCCATATCATTTCAAGACCTTTAAAAAAATAAAATAAGTAAATAGCTATTTTTCTGATTCCTGTCGAATGAATTTTTTTTAGCTACATTTACACCGATGAACACGCAGAAGCAACTGCTCAATGTTTAATACAATACAATGAGCCAAAATAAGCAAAATTAAGACACCTATATCTTTTAAGGACCTTTAAAAAAATAAAATAAGTAAGTAGCTATTTTTCTGATTCCTGTCGAATGAATTTTTTTTAGCTACATTTACACCTTTGAACACGCAAAAGCAACTGCTCAATGTTACGAACAATACAATGAGCCAAAATAAGCAAAATTAAGACACCCATATCATTTCAAGACCTTTAAAAAAAAAAAATAAGTAAATAGCTATTTTTCTTATTCTTGTCGAATGAATTTTTTTTAGCTACAATTACACCGATGAACACGCAGGAGCAATTGCTTAATGTTATGTGCAATACAATGAGCCGAAGTAAGCAAAATATGACACCCATATCGTATCAAAACCTTTAAAAAAAATAAAATAAGTATATAGCTATTTTTGGTATTCTTGTCGAATGAATTTTTTTTAGCTACATTTACACCGATGAACACGCAGAAGCAATTGGTCAATGTTAAGTACAATACATTGAGCCAAAATAAGAAAAATTAAGACACCCATATCATTTCAAGACCTTTAAAAAAAAAATAAGTAAATAGCTATTTTTCTTATTCTTGTCGAATGAATTTTTTTTAGCTACAATTACACCGATGAACACGCAGGAGCATTTACTCAATGTTAGGTACAATACAATGAGCCAACATAAGCAAAATTAAGACACCTATATCTTATTAAGACCTTAAAAAAAAGAAAATAACTAAATAGCTATTTTTCTTATTCTTGTCGAATGAATTTTTAGTAGCTACATTTACACGGATGAACACGCAGGAGCATTTGCTCAATGTTAGGTACATTACAATGAGCAGAAATTAGCAAAATTAGGACACCTATATCTTTTAAAGACCTTTAAAAAAATAAAATAAGTAAATAGCTATTTTTCTGATTCCTGTCGAATGAATTTTTTTTTAGCTACATTTACACCGATGAACACGCAGAAGCAACTGCTCAATGTTGAGTACTATACAATGAGCCAAAATAAGCAAAATTAAGACACCCATGTCATTTCAAGACCTTTAAAAAAAAAAATAAGTAAATAGCTATTTTTCTTATTCTTGTCGAATGAATTTTTTTTAGCTACAATTACACCGATGAACACGCAGAAGCAATTGGTCAATGTTAAGTACAATACATTGAGCCTAAATAACCAAAATTACGACACCTATATCTTTTTAAGACCTTTAAAAAAAGAAAATAACGAAATAGCTATTTTTCTTATTCTTGTCGAATGAATTTTTTGTAGCTAAATTTACACCGACGAACACGCACGAGCAATTGCTCAATGTTAGGTACAATACAGTGAGCCAACATAAGCAAAATTAAGACACCTATATCTTTTTAAGACCTTTAAAAAAAAAAATTAACTAAATTGCTATTTTTCTTATTCATGTCTTGTGAATTTTTAGTAGCTACATTTACACGGATGAACACGCAGGAGCATTTGCCCAATGTTAGGTACAGTACAATGAGCCAAAATAAGCAAAATTAGGACACCTATATCTTTTAAAGACCTTTAAAAAAATAAAATAAGTAAATAGCTATTTTTCAGATTCCTGTCGAATGAATTTTTTTTAGCTACATTTACACCGATGAACACGCAGAAGCAACTGCTCAATGTTAAGTACAATACAATGAGCCGAAATAAGCCAAATTAAGACACCCATACCATATCAAAACCTTTAAAAAAAATAAAATAAGTATATAGCTATTTTTGGTATTCTTGTCGAATGAATTTTTTTTAGCTACATTTACACCGATGAACACGCAGAAGCACTTGCTCAATGTTAAGTACAATACAATGAGCCAACATAAGCAAAATTAAGACACCTATATCTTATTAAGACCTTAAAAAAAAGAAAATAACTAAATAGCTATTTTTCTTATTCTTGTCGAATGAATTTTTAGTAGCTACATTTACACGGATGAACACGCAGGAGCATTTGCTCAATGTTAGGTACATTACAATGAGCAGAAATTAGCAAAATTAGGACACCTATATCTTTTAAAGACCTTTAAAAAAATAAAATAAGTAAATAGCTATTTTTCTGATTCCTGTCGAATGAATTTTTTTTTAGCTACATTTACACCGATGAACACGCAGAAGCAACTGCTCAATGTTGAGTACTATACAATGAGCCAAAATAAGCAAAATTAAGACACCCATGTCATTTCAAGACCATTAAAAAAAAAATAAGTAAATAGCTATTTTTCTTATTCTTGTCGAATGAATTTTTTTTAGCTACAATTACACCGATGAACACGCAGAAGCAATTGGTCAATGTTAAGTACAATACATTGAGCCTAAATAACCAAAATTACGACACCTATATCTTTTTAAGACCTTTAAAAAAAGAAAATAACGAAATAACTATTTTTCTTATTCTTGTCGAATGAATTTTTTGTAGCTAAATTTACACCGACGAACACGCACGAGCAATTGCTCAATGTTAGGTACAATACAGTGAGCCAACATAAGCAAAATTAAGACACCTATATCTTTTTAAGACCTTTAAAAAAAAAAATTAACTAAATTGCTATTTTTCTTATTCATGTCTTGTGAATTTTTAGTAGCTACATTTACACGGATGAACACGCAGGAGCATTTGCCCAATGTTAGGTACAGTACAATGAGCCAAAATAAGCAAAATTAGGACACCTATATCTTTTAAAGACCTTTAAAAAAATAAAATAAGTAAATAGCTATTTTTCTGATTCCTGTCGAATGAATTTTTTTTAGCTACATTTACACCGATGAACACGCAGAAGCAACTGCTCAATGTTAAGTACAATACAATGAGCCGAAATAAGCCAAATTAAGACACCCATACCATATCAAAACCTTTAAAAAAAATAAAATAAGTATATAGCTATTTTTGGTATTCTTGTCGAATGAATTTTTTTTAGCTACATTTACACCGATGAACACGCAGAAGCACTTGCTCAATGTTAAGTACTATACATTGAGCCAAAATAAGCAAAATTAAGACACCCATATCATTTCAAGACCTTTAAAAAAATAAAATAAGTAAATAGCTATTTTTCTGATTCCTGTCGAATGAATTTTTTTTTTAGCTACATTTACACCGATGAACACGCAGAAGCAACTGCTCAATGTTTAATACAATACAATGAGCCAAAATAAACAAAATTAAGACACCTATATCTTTTAAAGACCTTTAAAAAAATAAAATAAGTAAATAGCTATTTTTCTGATTCCTGTCGAATGAATTTTTTTTAGCTACATTTTACCCTTTGAACACGCAAAAGCAACTGCTCAATGTTAAGAACAATACAATGAGCCAAAATAAGCAAAATTAAGACACCCATATCATTTCAAGACCTTTAAAAAAAAAAAATAAGTAAATAGCTTTTTTTCTTATTCTTGTCGAATGAATTTTTTTTAGCTACAATTACACCGATGAACACGCAAAAGCAATTGCTTAATGTTATGTACAATACAATGAGCCGAAGTAAGCAAAATATGACACCCATATCATATCAAAACCTTTAAAAAAAATAAAATAATTATATAGCTATTTTTGGTATTCTTGTCGAATGAATTTTATTTAGCTACATTTACACCGATGAACACGCAGAAGCAATTGGTCAATGTTAAGTACAATACATTGAGCCAAAATAAGAAAAATTAAGACACCCATATCATTTCAAGACCTTTAAAAAAAAAATAAGTAAATAGCTATTTTTCTTATTCTTGTCGAATGAATTTTTTTTAGCTACAATTACACAGATGAACACGCAGGAGCAATTGCTCAATGTTATGTACAATACAATGAGCCGAAATAAGGAAAATTATGACACCCATATCATATCAAAACCTTTAAAAAAAATAAAATAAGTATATAGCTATTTTTCTTATTCTTGTCGAATGAATTTTTTTTAGCTCCACTTACACCGATGAACACGCAGGAGCAATTGGTCAATGTTAAGTACAATACAGTGAGCCTAAATAACCAAAATTAAGACACCTATATCTTTTTAAGACCTTTAAAAAAAAGAAAATAATGAAATAGCTATTTTTCTTATTCTTGTCGAATAAATTTTATGTAGCTACATTTGCACCGATGAACACGCTGGAGCAATTGCTAAATGTAAGGTACAATACAGTGAGCCAAAATAAGCAAAACTAGGACACCCATATCTATTCAAGACCTTTAAAAAAAATAAAATAAGTATGTAGCTATTTTTCTTATTCTTGTCGAATGAATTTTTAGTAGCTACATTTACACGGATGAACACGCAGGAGCATTTACTCAATGTTAGGTACAATACAGTGAGCCAACATAAGCAAAATTAAGACACCTATATCTTATTAAGATAAAAGAAAATAAGTAAATAGCTATTTTTCTGATTCCTGTCGAATGAATTTTTTTTAGCTACATTTACACCGATGAACACGTTGAAGCAACAGCTTAATGTTAAGTACAATACAATGAGCCAAAATAAGCAAAATTAAGACACCCATATCATTTCAAGACCTTTAAAAAAAATAAAATAAGGAAATATCTATTTTTCTTATTCTTGTCGAATGAATTTTTTTTAGCTACATTTACACCTATGAACTCGCAGGAGCAATTGCTCAATCTTAAGCACAATACGGTGAGCCAAAATAAGCAAAATAAAGACTCCCATATCATAACAAGACCTTTAAAAAAAATAAAATAAGTAAATAGCTATTTTTCTGATTCTTATCGAATGAATTTTTTTTAGCTACATTTACACCGATGAACATGCAGGAGCAATTGCTCAATGTTAGTGCAATACAATGAGGCAAAATAAGCAAAATTAAGACACCCATATCATTTCAAGACCTTTAAAAAAAATAAAATAAGGAAATATCTATTTTTCTTATTCATGTCGAATGAATTTTTTTTAGCTACATTTACACCTATGAACTCGCAGGAGCAATTGCTCAATCGTAAGCACAATACGGTGAGCCAAAATAAGCAAAATAAAGACTCCCATATCATAACAAGACCTTTAAAAAAAATAAAATAAGTAAATAGCTATTTTTCTGATTCCTGTCGAATGAATTTTTTGAGCTACATTTACACCGATGAACACGCAGAAGCAACTGCTCAATGTTTAGTACAATACAATGAGCCAAAATAAGCAAAATTAAGACACCTATATCTTTTAAGGACCTTTAAAAAAATAAAATAAGTAAGTAGCTATTTTTCTGATTCCTGTCGAATGAATTTTTTTTAGCTACATTTACACCTTTGAACACGCAAAAGCAACTGCTCAATGTTACGAACAATACAATGAGCACAAATAAGCAAAATTAAGACACCCATGTCATTTCAAGACCTTTAAAAAAAAAAATAAGTAAATAGCTATTTTTCTTATTCTTGTCGAATGAATTTTTCTTAGCTACAATTACACCGATGAACACGCAGGAGCAATTGCTTAATGTTAGGTACAATACAATGAGCCAAAATAAGCAAAATTAAGACACCTATATCATTTAAAGACCTTTAAAAAAATAAAATAAGTAAATAGCTATTTTTCTGATTCCTGTCGAATGAATTTTTTTTAGCTACATTTACACCTTTGAACACGCAGAAGCAACTGCTCAATGTTAAGAACAATACAGTGAGCCAAAATAAGCAAAATTAAGACACCCATATCATTTCAAGACCTTTAAAAAAAAAAAATAAGTAAATAGCTATTTTTCTTATTCTTGTCGAATGAATTTTTTTTAGCTACAATTACACCGATGAACACGCAGGAGCAATTGCTTAATGTTAAGTACAATACAATGAGCCGAAATAAGCAAAATTATGACACCCATATCATATCAAAACCTTTAAAAAAAATAAAATAAGTATATAGCTATTTTTGGTATTCTTGTCGAATGAATTTTTTTTAGCTACATTTACACCGATGAACACGCAGAAGCAATTGGTCAATGTTAAGTACAATACATTGAGCCAAAATAAGAAAAATTAAGACACCCATATCATTTCAAGACCTTTAAAAAAAAAATAAGTAAATAGCTATTTTTCTTATTCTTGTCGAATGAATTTTTTTTAGCTACAATTACACCGATGAACACGCAGGAGCAATTGCTCAATGTTATGTACAATACAATGAGCCGAAATAAGCAAAATTAAGACACCCATATCATTTCAAGACCTTTAAAAAAAATAAAATAAGGAAATATCTATTTTTCTTATTCTTGTCGAATGAATTTTTTTTAGCTACATTTACACCTATGAACTCGCAGGAGCAACTGCTCAATCTTAACCACAATAAGGTGAGCCAAAATAAGCAAAATAAAGACTCCCATGTCATATCAAGACCTTTAAAAAAAATAAAATAAGTAAATAGCTATTTTTCTGATTCCTGTCGAATGAATTTTTTTTAGCTACATTTACACCGATGAACACGCAGAAGCAACTGCTCAATGTTTAGTACAATACAATGAGCCAAAATAAGCAAAATTAAGACCGCTATATCTTTTAAAGACCTTTAAAAAAATAAAATAAGTAAATAGCTATTTTTCTGATTCCTGTCGAATGAATTTTTTTTAGCTACATTTACACCGATGAACACGCAGAAGCAACTGCTCAATGTTAAGTACAATGCAATGACCCGAAATAAGCCAAATTAAGACACCCATACCATATCAAAACCTTTAAAAAAAATAAAATAAGTATATAGCTATTTTTGGTATTCTTGTCGAATGAATTTTTTTTAGCTACATTTACACCGATGAACACGCAGAAGCACTTGCTCAATGTTAAGTACTATACATTGAGCCAAAATAAGCAAAATTAAGACACCCATATCATTTCAAGACCTTTAAAAAAATAAAATAAGTAAATAGCTATTTTTCTGATTCCTGTCGAATGAATTTTTTTTAGCTACATTTACACCGATGAACACGCAGAAGCAACTGCTCAATGTTTAATACAATACAATGAGCCAAAATAAGCAAAATTAAGACACCTATATCTTTTAAAGACCTTTAAAAAAATAAAATAAGTAAATAGCTATTTTTCTGATTCCTGTCGAATGAATTTTTTTTAGCTACATTTACACCTTTGAACACGCAAAGGCAACTGCTCAATGTTAAGAACAATACAATGAGCCAAAATAAGCAAAATTAAGACACCCATATCATTTCAAGACCTTTAAAAAAAAAAAAAAAGTAAATAGCTATTTTTCTTATTCTTGTCGAATGAATTTTTTTTAGCTACAATTACACCGATGAACACGCAGGAGCAATTGCTTAATGTTATGTACAATACAATGAGCCGAAGTAAGCAAAATATGACACCCATATCGTATCAAAACCTTTAAAAAAAATAAAATAAGTATATAGCTATTTTTGGTATTCTTGTCGAATGAATTTTTTTTAGCTACATTTACACCGATGAACACGCAGAAGCAATTGGTCAATGTTAAGTACAATACATTGAGCCAAAATAAGAAAAATTAAGACACCCATATCATTTCAAGACCTTTAAAAAAAAAATAAGTAAATAGCTATTTTTCTTATTCTTGTCGAATGAATTTTTTTTAGCTACAATTACACCGATGAACACGCAGGAGCATTTACTCAATGTTAGGTAGAATACAATGAGCCAACATAAGCAAAATTAAGACACCTATATCTTATTAAGACCTTAAAAAAAAGAAAATAACTAAATAGCTATTTTTCTTATTCTTGTCGAATGAATTTTTAGTAGCTACATTTACACGGATGAACACGCAGGAGCATTTGCTCAATGTTAGGTAGAATACAATGAGCCAACATAAGCAAAATTAAGACACCTATATCTTATTAAGACCTTAAAAAAAATAAAATAAGTAAATAGCTATTTTTCTGATTCCTGTCGAATGAATTTTTTGAGCTACATTTACACCGATGAACACGCAGAAGCAACTGCTCAATGTTTAGTACAATACAATGAGCCAAAATAAGCAAAATTAAGACACCTATATCTTTTAAGGACCTTTAAAAAAATAAAATAAGTAAGTAGCTATTTTTCTGATTCCTGTCGAATGAATTTTTTTTAGCTACATTTACACCTTTGAACACGCAAAAGCAACTGCTCAATGTTACGAACAATACAATGAGCACAAATAAGCAAAATTAAGACACCCATGTCATTTCAAGACCTTTAAAAAAAAAAATAAGTAAATAGCTATTTTTCTTATTCTTGTCGAATGAATTTTTCTTAGCTACAATTACACCGATGAACACGCAGGAGCAATTGCTTAATGTTAGGTACAATACAATGAGCCAAAATAAGCAAAATTAAGACACCTATATCATTTAAAGACCTTTAAAAAAATAAAATAAGTAAATAGCTATTTTTCTGATTCCTGTCGAATGAATTTTTTTTAGCTACATTTACACCTTTGAACACGCAGAAGCAACTGCTCAATGTTAAGAACAATACAGTGAGCCAAAATAAGCAAAATTAAGACACCCATATCATTTCAAGACCTTTAAAAAAAAAAAATAAGTAAATAGCTATTTTTCTTATTCTTGTCGAATGAATTTTTTTTAGCTACAATTACACCGATGAACACGCAGGAGCAATTGCTTAATGTTAAGTACAATACAATGAGCCGAAATAAGCAAAATTATGACACCCATATCATATCAAAACCTTTAAAAAAAATAAAATAAGTATATAGCTATTTTTGGTATTCTTGTCGAATGAATTTTTTTTAGCTACATTTACACCGATGAACACGCAGAAGCAATTGGTCAATGTTAAGTACAATACATTGAGCCAAAATAAGAAAAATTAAGACACCCATATCATTTCAAGACCTTTAAAAAAAAAATAAGTAAATAGCTATTTTTCTTATTCTTGTCGAATGAATTTTTTTTAGCTACAATTACACCGATGAACACGCAGGAGCAATTGCTCAATGTTATGTACAATACAATGAGCCGAAATAAGCAAAATTAAGACACCCATATCATTTCAAGACCTTTAAAAAAAATAAAATAAGGAAATATCTATTTTTCTTATTCTTGTCGAATGAATTTTTTTTAGCTACATTTACACCTATGAACTCGCAGGAGCAACTGCTCAATCTTAACCACAATAAGGTGAGCCAAAATAAGCAAAATAAAGACTCCCATGTCATATCAAGACCTTTAAAAAAAATAAAATAAGTAAATAGCTATTTTTCTGATTCCTGTCGAATGAATTTTTTTTAGCTACATTTACACCGATGAACACGCAGAAGCAACTGCTCAATGTTTAGTACAATACAATGAGCCAAAATAAGCAAAATTAAGACCGCTATATCTTTTAAAGACCTTTAAAAAAATAAAATAAGTAAATAGCTATTTTTCTGATTCCTGTCGAATGAATTTTTTTTAGCTACATTTACACCGATGAACACGCAGAAGCAACTGCTCAATGTTAAGTACAATGCAATGAGCCGAAATAAGCCAAATTAAGACACCCATACCATATCAAAACCTTTAAAAAAAATAAAATAAGTATATAGCTATTTTTGGTATTCTTGTCGAATGAATTTTTTTTAGCTACATTTACACCGATGAACACGCAGAAGCACTTGCTCAATGTTAAGTACTATACATTGAGCCAAAATAAGCAAAATTAAGACACCCATATCATTTCAAGACCTTTAAAAAAATAAAATAAGTAAATAGCTATTTTTCTGATTCCTGTCGAATGAATTTTTTTTAGCTACATTTACACCGATGAACACGCAGAAGCAACTGCTCAATGTTTAATACAATACAATGAGCCAAAATAAGCAAAATTAAGACACCTATATCTTTTAAAGACCTTTAAAAAAATAAAATAAGTAAATAGCTATTTTTCTGATTCCTGTCGAATGAATTTTTTTTAGCTACATTTACACCTTTGAACACGCAAAGGCAACTGCTCAATGTTAAGAACAATACAATGAGCCAAAATAAGCAAAATTAAGACACCCATATCATTTCAAGACCTTTAAAAAAAAAAAATAAGTAAATAGCTATTTTTCTTATTCTTGTCGAATGAATTTTTTTTAGCTACAATTACACCGATGAACACGCAGGAGCAATTGCTTAATGTTATGTACAATACAATGAGCCGAAGTAAGCAAAATATGACACCCATATCGTATCAAAACCTTTAAAAAAAATAAAATAAGTATATAGCTATTTTTGGTATTCTTGTCGAATGAATTTTTTTTAGCTACATTTACACCGATGAACACGCAGAAGCAATTGGTCAATGTTAAGTACAATACATTGAGCCAAAATAAGAAAAATTAAGACACCCATATCATTTCAAGACCTTTAAAAAAAAAATAAGTAAATAGCTATTTTTCTTATTCTTGTCGAATGAATTTTTTTTAGCTACAATTACACCGATGAACACGCAGGAGCATTTACTCAATGTTAGGTAGAATACAATGAGCCAACATAAGCAAAATTAAGACACCTATATCTTATTAAGACCTTAAAAAAAAGAAAATAACTAAATAGCTATTTTTCTTATTCTTGTCGAATGAATTTTTAGTAGCTACATTTACACGGATGAACACGCAGGAGCATTTGCTCAATGTTAGGTACATTACAATGAGCAGAAATTAGCAAAATTAGGACACCTATATCTTTTAAAGACCTTTAAAAAAATAAAATAAGTAAATAGCTATTTTTCTGATTCCTGTCGAATGAATTTTTTTTTAGCTACATTTACACCGATGAACACGCAGAAGCAACTGCTCAATGTTGAGTACTATACAATGAGCCAAAATAAGCAAAATTAAGACACCCATGTCATTTCAAGACCTTTAAAAAAAAAAATAAGTAAATAGCTATTTTTCTTATTCTTGTCGAATGAATTTTTTTTAGCTACAATTACACCGATGAACACGCAGAAGCAATTGGTCAATGTTAAGTACAATACATTGAGCCTAAATAACCAAAATTACGACACCTATATCTTTTTAAGACCTTTAAAAAAAGAAAATAACGAAATAACTATTTTTCTTATTCTTGTCGAATGAATTTTTTGTAGCTAAATTTACACCGACGAACACGCACGAGCAATTGCTCAATGTTAGGTACAATACAGAGAGCCAACATAAGCAAAATTAAGACACCTATATCTTTTTAAGACCTTTAAAAAAAAAAATTAACTAAATTGCTATTTTTCTTATTCATGTCTTGTGAATTTTTAGTAGCTACATTTACACGGATGAACACGCAGGAGCATTTGCCCAATGTTAGGTACAGTACAATGAGCCAAAATAAGCAAAATTAGGACACCTATATCTTTTAAAGACCTTTAAAAAAATAAAATAAGTAAATAGCTATTTTTCTGATTCCTGTCGAATGAATTTTTTTTAGCTACATTTACACCGATGAACACGCAGAAGCAACTGCTCAATGTTAAGTACAATACAATGAGCCGAAATAAGCCAAATTAAGACACCCATACCATATCAAAACCTTTAAAAAAAATAAAATAAGTATATAGCTATTTTTGGTATTCTTGTCGAATGAATTTTTTTTAGCTACATTTACACCGATGAACACGCAGAAGCACTTGCTCAATGTTAAGTACTATACATTGAGCCAAAATAAGCAAAATTAAGACACCCATATCATTTCAAGACCTTTAAAAAAATAAAATAAGTAAATAGCTATTTTTCTGATTCCTGTCGAATGAATTTTTTTTAGCTACATTTACACCGATGAACACGCAGAAGCAACTGCTCAATGTTTAATACAATACAATGAGCCAAAATAAACAAAATTAAGACACCTATATCTTTTAAAGACCTTTAAAAAAATAAAATAAGTAAATAGCTATTTTTCTGATTCCTGTCGAATGAATTTTTTTTAGCTACATTTACACCTTTGAACACGCAAAAGCAACTGCTCAATGTTAAGAACAATACAATGAGCCAAAATAAGCAAAATTAAGACACCCATATCATTTCAAGACCTTTAAAAAAAAAAAATAAGTAAATAGCTTTTTTTCTTATTCTTGTCGAATGAATTTTTTTTAGCTACAATTACACCGATGAACACGCAGGAGCAATTGCTTAATGTTATGTACAATACAATGAGCCGAAGTAAGCAAAATATGACACCCATATCATATCAAAACCTTTAAAAAAAATAAAATAAGTATATAGCTATTTTTGGTATTCTTGTCGAATGAATTTTATTTAGCTACATTTACACCGATGAACACGCAGAAGCAATTGGTCAATGTTAAGTACAATACATTGAGCCAAAATAAGAAAAATTAAGACACCCATATCATTTCAAGACCTTTAAAAAAAAAATAAGTAAATAGCTATTTTTCTTATTCTTGTCGAATGAATTTTTTTTAGCTACAATTACACAGATGAACACGCAGGAGCAATTGCTCAATGTTATGTACAATACAATGAGCCGAAATAAGGAAAATTATGACACCCATATCATATCAAAACCTTTAAAAAAAATAAAATAAGTATATAGCTATTTTTCTTATTCTTGTCGAATGAATTTTTTTTAGCTCCACTTACACCGATGAACACGCAGGAGCAATTGGTCAATGTTAAGTACAATACAGTGAGCCTAAATAACCAAAATTAAGACACCTATATCTTTTTAAGACCTTTAAAAAAAAGAAAATAATGAAATAGCTATTTTTCTTATTCTTGTCGAATAAATTTTATGTAGCTACATTTGCACCGATGAACACGCTGGAGCAATTGCTAAATGTAAGGTACAATACAGTGAGCCAAAATAAGCAAAACTAGGACACCCATATCTATTCAAGACCTTTAAAAAAAATAAAATAAGTATGTAGCTATTTTTCTTATTCTTGTCGAATGAATTTTTAGTAGCTACATTTACACGGATGAACACGCAGGAGCATTTACTCAATGTTAGGTACAATACAGTGAGCCAACATAAGGAAAATTAAGACACCTATATCTTATTAAGATAAAAGAAAATAAGTAAATAGCTATTTTTCTGATTCCTGTCGAATGAATTTTTTTTAGCTACATTTACACCGATGAACACGTTGAAGCAACAGCTTAATGTTAAGTACAATACAATGAGCCAAAATAAGCAAAATTAAGACACCCATATCATTTCAAGACCTTTAAAAAAAATAAAATAAGGAAATATCTATTTTTCTTATTCTTGTCGAATGAATTTTTTTTAGCTACATTTACACCTATGAACTCGCAGGAGCAATTGCTCAATCTTAAGCACAATACGGTGAGCCCAAATAAGCAAAATAAAGACTCCCATATCATAACAAGACCTTTAAAAAAAATAAAATAAGTAAATAGCTATTTTTCTGATTCTTATCGAATGAATTTTTTTTAGCTACATTTACACCGATGAACATGCAGGAGCAATTGCTCAATGTTAGTGCAATACAATGAGGCAAAATAAGCAAAATTAAGACACCCATATCATTTCAAGACCTTTAAAAAAAATAAAATAAGGAAATATCTATTTTTCTTATTCTTGTCGAATGAATTTTTTTTAGCTACATTTACACCTATGAACTCGCAGGAGCAATTGCTCAATCGTAAGCACAATACGGTGAGCCAAAATAAGCAAAATAAAGACTCCCATATCATAACAAGACCTTTAAAAAAAATAAAATAAGTAAATAGCTATTTTTCTGATTCCTGTCGAATGAATTTTTTGAGCTACATTTACACCGATGAACACGCAGAAGCAACTGCTCAATGTTTAGTACAATACAATGAGCCAAAATAAGCAAAATTAAGACACCTATATCTTTTAAGGACCTTTAAAAAAATAAAATAAGTAAGTAGCTATTTTTCTGATTCCTGTCGAATGAATTTTTTTTAGCTACATTTACACCTTTGAACACGCAAAAGCAACTGCTCAATGTTACGAACAATACAATGAGCACAAATAAGCAAAATTAAGACACCCATATCATTTCAAGACCTTTAAAAAAAAAAATAAGTAAATAGCTATTTTTCTTATTCTTGTCGAATGAATTTTTCTTAGCTACAATTACACCGATGAACACGCAGGAGCAATTGCTTAATGTTAGGTACAATACAATGAGCCAAAATAAGCAAAATTAAGACACCTATATCATTTAAAGACCTTTAAAAAAATAAAATAAGTAAATAGCTATTTTTCTGATTCCTGTCGAATGAATTTTTTTTAGCTACATTTACACCTTTGAACACGCAGAAGCAACTGCTCAATGTTAAGAACAATACAGTGAGCCAAAATAAGCAAAATTAAGACACCCATATCATTTCAAGACCTTTAAAAAAAAAAAATAAGTAAATAGCTATTTTTCTTATTCTTGTCGAATGAATTTTTTTTAGCTACAATTACACCGATGAACACGCAGGAGCAATTGCTTAATGTTAAGTACAATACAATGAGCCGAAATAAGCAAAATTATGACACCCATATCATATCAAAACCTTTAAAAAAAATAAAATAAGTATATAGCTATTTTTGGTATTCTTGTCGAATGAATTTTTTTTAGCTACATTTACACCGATGAACACGCAGAAGCAATTGGTCAATGTTAAGTACAATACATTGAGCCAAAATAAGAAAAATTAAGACACCCATATCATTTCAAGACCTTTAAAAAAAAAATAAGTAAATAGCTATTTTTCTTATTCTTGTCGAATGAATTTTTTTTAGCTACAATTACACCGATGAACACGCAGGAGCAATTGCTCAATGTTATGTACAATACAATGAGCCGAAATAAGCAAAATTAAGACACCCATATCATTTCAAGACCTTTAAAAAAAATAAAATAAGGAAATATCTATTTTTCTTATTCTTGTCGAATGAATTTTTTTTAGCTACATTTACACCTATGAACTCGCAGGAGCAACTGCTCAATCTTAACCACAATAAGCTGAGCCAAAATAAGCAAAATAAAGACTCCCATGTCATATCAAGACCTTTAAAAAAAATAAAATAAGTAAATAGCTATTTTTCTGATTCCTGTCGAATGAATTTTTTTTAGCTACATTTACACCGATGAACACGCAGAAGCAACTGCTCAATGTTTAGTACAATACAATGAGCCAAAATAAGCAAAATTAAGACCGCTATATCTTTTAAATACCTTTAAAAAAATAAAATAAGTAAATAGCTATTTTTCTGATTCCTGTCGAATGAATTTTTTTTTAGCTACATTTACACCGATGAACACGCAGAAGCAACTGCTCAATGTTGAGTACTATACAATGAGCCAAAATAAGCAAAATTAAGACACCCATGTCATTTCAAGACCTTTAAAAAAAAAAATAAGTAAATAGCTATTTTTCTTATTCTTGTCGAATGAATTTTTTTTAGCTACAATTACACCGATGAACACGCAGAAGCAATTGGTCAATGTTAAGTACAATACATTGAGCCTAAATAACCAAAATTACGACACCTATATCTTTTTAAGACCTTTAAAAAAAGAAAATAACGAAATAGCTATTTTTCTTATTCTTGTCGAATGAATTTTTTGTAGCTAAATTTACACCGACGAACACGCACGAGCAATTGCTCAATGTTAGGTACAATACAGTGAGCCAACATAAGCAAAATTAAGACACCTATATCTTTTTAAGACCTTTAAAAAAAAAAATTAACTAAATTGCTATTTTTCTTATTCATGTCTTGTGAATTTTTAGTAGCTACATTTACACGGATGAACACGCAGGAGCATTTGCCCAATGTTAGGTACAGTACAATGAGCCAAAATAAGCAAAATTAGGACACCTATATCTTTTAAAGACCTTTAAAAAAATAAAATAAGTAAATAGCTATTTTTCTGATTCCTGTCGAATGAATTTTTTTTAGCTACATTTACACCGGTGAACACGCAGAAGCAACTGCTCAATGTTAAGTACAATACAATGAGCCGAAATAAGCCAAATTAAGACACCCATACCATATCAAAACCTTTAAAAAAAATAAAATAAGTATATAGCTATTTTTGGTATTCTTGTCGAATGAATTTTTTTTAGCTACATTTACACCGATGAACACGCAGAAGCACTTGCTCAATGTTAAGTACTATACATTGAGCCAAAATAAGCAAAATTAAGACACCCATATCATTTCAAGACCTTTAAAAAAATAAAATAAGTAAATAGCTATTTTTCTGATTCCTGTCGAATGAATTTTTTTTAGCTACATTTACACCGATGAACACGCAGAAGCAACTGCTCAATGTTTAATACAATACAATGAGCCAAAATAAACAAAATTAAGACACCTATATCTTTTAAAGACCTTTAAAAAAATAAAATAAGTAAATAGCTATTTTTCTGATTCCTGTCGAATGAATTTTTTTTAGCTACATTTACACCTTTGAACACGCAAAAGCAACTGCTCAATGTTAAGAACAATACAATGAGCCAAAATAAGCAAAATTAAGACACCCATATCATTTCAAGACCTTTAAAAAAAAAAATAAGTAAATAGCTTTTTTTCTTATTCTTGTCGAATGAATTTTTTTTAGCTACAATTACACCGATGAACACGCAGGAGCAATTGCTTAATGTTATGTACAATACAATGAGCCGAAGTAAGCAAAATATGACACCCATATCATATCAAAACCTTTAAAAAAAATAAAATAAGTATATAGCTATTTTTGGTATTCTTGTCGAATGAATTTTTTTTAGCTACATTTACACCGATGAACACGCAGAAGCAATTGGTCAATGTTAAGTACAATACATTGAGCCAAAATAAGAAAAATTAAGACACCCATATCATTTCAAGACCTTTAAAAAAAAAATAAGTAAATAGCTATTTTTCTTATTCTTGTCGAATGAATTTTTTTTAGCTACAATTACACAGATGAACACGCAGGAGCAATTGCTCAATGTTATGTACAATACAATGAGCCGAAATAAGGAAAATTATGACACCCATATCATATCAAAACCTTTAAAAAAAATAAAATAAGTATATAGCTATTTTTCTTATTCTTGTCGAATGAATTTTTTTTAGCTCCACTTACACCGATGAACACGCAGGAGCAATTGGTCAATGTTAAGTACAATACAGTGAGCCTAAATAACCAAAATTAAGACACCTATATCTTTTTAAGACCTTTAAAAAAAAGAAAATAATGAAATAGCTATTTTTCTTATTCTTGTCGAATAAATTTTATGTAGCTACATTTGCACCGATGAACACGCTGGAGCAATTGCTAAATGTAAGGTACAATACAGTGAGCCAAAATAAGCAAAACTAGGACACCCATATCTATTCAAGACCTTTAAAAAAAATAAAATAAGTATGTAGCTATTTTTCTTATTCTTGTCGAATGAATTTTTAGTAGCTACATTTACACGGATGAACACGCAGGAGCATTTACTCAATGTTAGGTACAATACATTGAGCCAACATAAGCAAAATTAAGACACCTATATCTTATTAAGATAAAAGAAAATAAGTAAATAGCTATTTTTCTGATTCCTGTCGAATGAATTTTTTTTAGCTACATTTACACCGATGAACACGTTGAAGCAACAGCTTAATGTTAAGTACAATACAATGAGCCAAAATAAGCAAAATTAAGACACCCATATCATTTCAAGACCTTTAAAAAAAATAAAATAAGGAAATATCTATTTTTCTTATTCTTGTCGAATGAATTTTTTTTAGCTACATTTACACCTATGAACTCGCAGGAGCAATTGCTCAATCTTAAGCACAATACGGTGAGCCAAAATAAGCAAAATAAAGACTCCCATATCATAACAAGACCTTTAAAAAAAATAAAATAAGTAAATAGCTATTTTTCTGATTCTTATCGAATGAATTTTTTTTAGCTACATTTACACCGATGAACATGCAGGAGCAATTGCTCAATGTTAGTGCAATACAATGAGGCAAAATAAGCAAAATTAAGACACCCATATCATTTCAAGACCTTTAAAAAAAATAAAATAAGGAAATATCTATTTTTCTTATTCTTGTCGAATGAATTTTTTTTAGCTACATTTACACCTATGAACTCGCAGGAGCAATTGCTCAATCGTAAGCACAATACGGTGAGCCAAAATAAGCAAAATAAAGACTCCCATATCATAACAAGACCTTTAAAAAAAATAAAATAAGTAAATAGCTATTTTTCTGATTCCTGTCGAATGAATTTTTTGAGCTACATTTACACCGATGAACACGCAGAAGCAACTGCTCAATGTTTAGTACAATACAATGAGCCAAAATAAGCAAAATTAAGACACCTATATCTTTTAAGGACCTTTAAAAAAATAAAATAAGTAAGTAGCTATTTTTCTGATTCCTGTCGAATGAATTTTTTTTAGCTACATTTACACCTTTGAACACGCAAAAGCAACTGCTCAATGTTACGAACAATACAATGAGCACAAATAAGCAAAATTAAGACACCCATATCATTTCAAGACCTTTAAAAAAAAAATAAGTAAATAGCTATTTTTCTTATTCTTGTCGAATGAATTTTTCTTAGCTACAATTACACCGATGAACACGCAGGAGCAATTGCTTAATGTTAGGTACAATACAATGAGCCAAAATAAGCAAAATTAAGACACCTATATCATTTAAAGACCTTTAAAAAAATAAAATAAGTAAATAGCTATTTTTCTGATTCCTGTCGAATGAATTTTTTTTAGCTACATTTACACCTTTGAACACGCAGAAGCAACTGCTCAATGTTAAGAACAATACAGTGAGCCAAAATAAGCAAAATTAAGACACCCATATCATTTCAAGACCTTTAAAAAAAAAAAAAAAGTAAATAGCTATTTTTCTTATTCTTGTCGAATGAATTTTTTTTAGCTACAATTACACCGATGAACACGCAGGAGCAATTGCTTAATGTTAAGTACAATACAATGAGCCGAAATAAGCAAAATTATGACACCCATATCATATCAAAACCTTTAAAAAAAATAAAATAAGTATATAGCTATTTTTGGTATTCTTGTCGAATGAATTTTTTTTAGCTACATTTACACCGATGAACACGCAGAAGCAATTGGTCAATGTTAAGTACAATACATTGAGCCAAAATAAGAAAAATTAAGACACCCATATCATTTCAAGACCTTTAAAAAAAAAATAAGTAAATAGCTATTTTTCTTATTCTTGTCGAATGAATTTTTTTTAGCTACAATTACACCGATGAACACGCAGGAGCAATTGCTCAATGTTATGTACAATACAATGAGCCGAAATAAGCAAAATTAAGACACCCATATCATTTCAAGACCTTTAAAAAAAATAAAATAAGGAAATATCTATTTTTCTTATTCTTGTCGAATGAATTTTTTTTAGCTACATTTACACCTATGAACTCGCAGGAGCAACTGCTCAATCTTAACCACAATAAGGTGAGCCAAAATAAGCAAAATAAAAACTCCCATGTCATATCAAGACCTTTAAAAAAAATAAAATAAGTAAATAGCTATTTTTCTGATTCCTGTCGAATGAATTTTTTTTAGCTACATTTACACCGATGAACACGCAGAAGCAACTGCTCAATGTTTAGTACAATACAATGAGCCAAAATAAGCAAAATTAAGACCGCTATATCTTTTAAAGACCTTTAAAAAAATAAAATAAGTAAATAGCTATTTTTCTGATTCCTGTGGAATGAATTTTTTTTAGCTACATTTACACCTTTGAACACGCAAAAGCAACTGCTCAATGTTACGAACAATACAATGAGCACAAATAAGCAAAATTAAGACACCCATATCATTTCAAGACCTTTAAAAAAAAAATAAGTAAATAGCTATTTTTCTTATTCTTGTCGAATGAATTTTTCTTAGCTACAATTACACCGATGAACACGCAGGAGCAATTGCTTAATGTTAGGTACAATACATTGAGCCAAAATAAGCAAAATTAAGACACCTATATCTTTTAAAGACCTTTAAAAAAATAAAATAAGTGAATAGCTATTTTTCTGATTCCTGTCGAATGAATTTTTTTAGCTACATTTACACCTTTGAACACGCAGAAGCAACTGCTCAATGTTAAGAACAATGCAATGAGCCAAAATAAGCAAAATTAAGACACCCATATCATTTCAAGACCTTTAAAAAAAAAAAATAAGTAAATAGCTATTTTTCTTATTCTTGTCGAATGAATTTTTTTTAGCTACAATTACACCGATGAACACGCAGGAGCAATTGCTTAATGTTAAGTACAATACAATGAGCCGAAGTAAGCAAAATTATGACACCCATATCATATCAAAACCTTTAAAAAAAATAAAATAAGTATATAGCTATTTTTGGTATTCTTGTCGAATGAATTTTTTTTAGCTACATTTACACCGATGAACACGCAGAAGCAATTGGTCAATGTTAAGTACAATACATTGAGCCAAAATAAGAAAAATTAAGACACCCATATCATTTCAAGACCTTTAAAAAAAAAATAAGTAAATAGCTATTTTTGTTATTCTTGTCGAATGAATTTTTTTTAGCTACAATTACACCGATGAACACGCGGGAGCAATTGCTCAATGTTAAGTACAATACATTGAGCCTAAATAACCAAAATTAAGACACCTATATCTTTTTAAGACCTTTAAAAAAAGAAAATAATGAAATAGCTATTTTTCTGATTCCTGTCGAATGAATTTTTTTTAGCTACATTTACACCTTTGAACACGCAAAAGCAACTGCTCAATGTTACGAACAATACAATGAGCACAAATAAGCAAAATTAAGACACCCATATCATTTCAAGACCTTTAAAAAAAAAATAAGTAAATAGCTATTTTTCTTATTCTTGTCGAATGAATTTTTTTTAGCTACAATTACACCGATGAACACGCAGGAGCAATTGCTTAATGTTAAGTACAATACAATGAGCCGAAATAAGCAAAATTATGACACCCATATCATATCAAAACCTTTAAAAAAAATAAAATAAGTATATAGCTATTTTTGGTATTCTTGTCGAATGAATTTTTTTTAGCTACATTTACACCGATGAACACGCAGAAGCAATTGGTCAATGTTAAGTACAATACATTGAGCCAAAATAAGAAAAATTAAGACACCCATATCATTTCAAGACCTTTAAAAAAAAAATAAGTAAATAGCTATTTTTCTTATTCTTGTCGAATGAATTTTTTTTAGCTACAATTACACCGATGAACACGCAGGAGCAATTGCACAATGTTATGTACAATACAATGAGCCGAAATAAGCAAAATTAAGACACCCATATCATTTCAAGACCTTTAAAAAAAATAAAATAAGGAAATATCTATTTTTCTTATTCTTGTCGAATGAATTTTTTTTAGCTACATTTACACCTATGAACTCGCAGGAGCAACTGCTCAATCTTAACCACAATAAGGTGAGCCAAAATAAGCAAAATAAAAACTCCCATGTCATATCAAGACCTTTAAAAAAAAAAAAATAAGTAAATAGCTATTTTTCTGATTCCTGTCGAATGAATTTTTTTTAGCTACATTTACACCGATGAACACGCAGAAGCAACTGCTCAATGTTTAGTACAATACAATAAGCCAAAATAAGCAAAATTAAGACCGCTATATCTTTTAAAGACCTTTAAAAAAATAAAATAAGTAAATAGCTATTTTTCTGATTCCTGTGGAATGAATTTTTTTTAGCTACATTTACACCTTTGAACACGCAAAAGCAACTGCTCAATGTTACGAACAATACAATGAGCACAAATAAGCAAAATTAAGACACCCATATCATTTCAAGACCTTTAAAAAAAAAATAAGTAAATAGCTATTTTTCTTATTCTTGTCGAATGAATTTTTCTTAGCTACAATTACACCGATGAACACGCAGGAGCAATTGCTTAATGTTAGGTACAATACATTGAGCCAAAATAAGCAAAATTAAGACACCTATATCTTTTAAAGACCTTTAAAAAAATAAAATAAGTGAATAGCTATTTTTCTGATTCCTGTCGAATGAATTTTTTTAGCTACATTTACACCTTTGAACACGCAAAAGCAACTGCTCAATGTTACGAACAATACAATGAGCACAAATAAGCAAAATTAAGACACCCATATCATATCAAAACCTTTAAAAAAAATAAAATAAGTAAATAGCTATTTTTCTTATTCTTGTCGAATGAATTTTTTTTAGCTACAATTACACCGATGAACACGCAGGAGCAATTGCTTAATGTTAAGTACAATACAATGAGCCGAAGTAAGCAAAATTATGACACCCATATCATATCAAAACCTTTAAAAAAAATAAAATAAGTATATAGCTATTTTTGGTATTCTTGTCGAATGAATTTTTTTTAGCTACATTTACACCGATGAACACGCAGAAGCAATTGGTCAATGTTAAGTACAATACATTGAGCCAAAATAAGAAAAATTAAGACACCCATATCATTTCAAGACCTTTAAAAAAAAAATAAGTAAATAGCTATTTTTGTTATTCTTGTCGAATGAATTTTTTTTAGCTACAATTACACCGATGAACACGCGGGAGCAATTGCTCAATGTTATGTACAATACAATGAGCCGAAATAAGCAAAATTATGACACCCATATCATATCAAAACCTTTAAAAAAAATAAAATAAGTATATAGCTATTTTTCTTATTCTTGTCGAATGAATTTTTTTTAGCTCCACTTACACCGATGAACACGCAGGAGCAATTGGTCAATGTTAAGTACAATACATTGAGCCTAAATAACCAAAATTAAGACACCTATATCTTTTTAAGACCTTTAAAAAAAGAAAATAATGAAATAGCTATTTTTCTTATTCTTGTCGAATAAATTTTATGTAGCTACATTTACACCGATGAACACGCTGGAGCAATTGCTAAATGTAAGGTACAATACAGTGAGCCATAATAAGCAAAACTAGGACACCCATATCAATTCAAGACCTTTAAAAAAAATAAAATAAGTAAATAGCTATTTTTCTTATTCTTGTCGAGTGAATTTTTTTAGCTACATTTACACCGATGAACACGCAGGAGCAATTGCTCGATGTTAAGTACAATTTAATGAGCCAAAACGAGCAAAATTAAGACACCCATATCATATCAAGACCTTTAAAAAAATGAAATAAGTATGTAGCTATTTTTCTTATTCTTGTCGAATGAATTTTTAGTAGCTACATTTACACGGATGAACACGCAGGAGCATTTACTCAATGTTAGGTACAATACAATGAGCCAACATAAGCAAAATTAAGACACCTATATCTTATTACGACCTTAAAAAAAGAAAATAACTAAATAGCTATTTTTCTTATTCTTGTCGAATGAATTTTTAGTAGCTACATTTACACGGATGAACACGCAGGAGCATTTGCTCAATGTTAGGTACATTACAATGAGCCAAAATTAGCAAAATTAGGACACCTATATCTTTTAAAGACCTTTAAAAAAATAAAATAAGTAAATAGCTATTTTTCTGATTCCTGTCGAATGAATTTTTTTTAGCTACATTTACACCGATGAACACGTTGAAGCAACAGCTTAATGTTAAGTACAATACAGTGAGCCAAAATAAGCAAAATTAAGACACCCATATCATTTCAAGACCTTTAAAAAAAACAATAAGTAAATAGCTATTTTTCTTATTCTTATCGAATGAATTTTTTTTAGCTACATTTACACCGATGAACATGCAGGAGCAATTGCTCAATGTTAGTGCAATACAATGAGGCAAAATAAGCAAAATTAAGACACCCATATCATTTCAAGACCTTAAAAAAAAAAAAAATAAGGAAATATCTATTTTTCTTATTCTTGTCGAATGAATTTTTTTTAGCTACATTTACACCTATGAACTCGCAGGAGCAATTGCTCAATCTTAAGCACAATACGGTGAGCCAAAATAAGCAAAATAAAGACTCCCATATCATATCAAGACCATTAAAAAAAATAAAATAAGTAAATAGCTATTTTTCTGATTCCTGTCGAATGAATTTTTTTTAGCTACATTTACACCGATGAACACGCAGAAGCAACTGCTCAATGTTAAGTACAATACAATGAGCCAAAATAAGCAAAATTAAGACACCTATATCTTTTAAAGACCTTTAAAAAAATAAAATAAGTAAATAGCTATTTTTCTGATTCCTGTCGAATGAATTTTTTTTAGCTACATTTACACCTTTGAACACGCAAAAGCAACTGCTCAATGTTACGAACAATACAATGAGCCAAAATAAGCAAAATTAAGACACCCATATCATTTCAAGACCTTTAAAAAAAATAAAATAAGTATATAGCTATTTTTCTTATTCTTGTCGAATGAATTTTTTTTAGCTCCACTTACACCGATGAACACGCAGGAGCAATTGATCAATGTTAAGTACAATACAGTGAGCCTAAATAACCAAAATTAAGACACCTATATCTTTTTAAGACCTTTAAAAAAAAGAAAATAATGAAATAGCTATTTTTCTTATTCTTGTCGAATAAATTTTATGTAGCTACATTTACACCGATGAACACGCTGGAGCAATTGCTAAATGTAAGGTACAATACAGTGAGCCATAATAAGCAAAACTAGGACACCCATATCAATTCAAGACCTTTAAAAAAAATAAAATAACTAAATAGCTATTTTTCTTATTCTTGTCGAATGAATTTTTCTTAGCTACAATTACACCGATGAACACGCAGGAGCAATTGCTTAATGTTAGGTACAATACAATGAGCCAAAATAAGCAAAATTAAGACACCTATATCATTTAAAGACCTTTAAAAAAATAAAATAAGTAAATAGCTATTTTTCTGATTCCTGTCGAATGAATTTTTTTTAGCTACATTTACACCTTTGAACACGCAGAAGCAACTGCTCAATGTTAAGAACAATACAGTGAGCCAAAATAAGCAAAATTAAGACACCCATATCATTTCAAGACCTTTAAAAAAAAAAAATAAGTAAATAGCTATTTTTCTTATTCTTGTCGAATGAATTTTTTTTAGCTACAATTACACCGATGAACACGCAGGAGCAATTGGTTAATGTTAAGTACAATACAATGAGCCGAAATAAGCAAAATTATGACACCCATATCATATCAAAACCTTTAAAAAAAATAAAATAAGTATATAGCTATTTTTGGTATTCTTGTCGAATGAATTTTTTTTAGCTACATTTACACCGATGAACACGCAGAAGCAATTGGTCAATGTTAAGTACAATACATTGAGCCAAAATAAGAAAAATTAAGACACCCATATCATTTCAAGACCTTTAAAAAAAAAATAAGTAAATAGCTATTTTTCTTATTCTTGTCGAATGAATTTTTTTTAGCTACAATTACACCGATGAACACGCAGGAGCAATTGCTCAATGTTATGTACAATACAATGAGCCGAAATAAGCAAAATTAAGACACCCATATCATTTCAAGACCTTTAAAAAAAATAAAATAAGGAAATATCTATTTTTCTTATTCTTGTCGAATGAATTTTTTTTAGCTACATTTACACCTATGAACTCGCAGGATCAACTGCTCAATCTTAACCACAATAAGGTGAGCCAAAATAAGCAAAATAAAGACTCCCATGTCATATCAAGACCTTTAAAAAAATAAAATAAGTAAATAGCTATTTTTCTGATTCCTGTCGAATGAATTTTTTTTAGCTACATTTACACCGATGAACACGCAGAAGCAACTGCTCAATGTTTAGTACAATACAATGAGCCAAAATAAGCAAAATTAAGACCGCTATATCTTTTAAAGACCTTTAAAAAAATAAAATAAGTAAATAGCTATTTTTCTGATTCCTGTGGAATGAATTTTTTTTAGCTACATTTACACCTTTGAACACGCAAAAGCAACTGCTCAATGTTACGAACAATACAATGAGCACAAATAAGCAAAATTAAGACACCCATATCATTTCAAGACCTTTAAAAAAAAAAATAAGTAAATAGCTATTTTTCTTATTCTTGTCGAATGAATTTTTCTTAGCTACAATTACACCGATGAACACGCAGGAGCAATTGCTTAATGTTAGGTACAATACATTGAGCCAAAATAAGCAAAATTAGGACACCTATATCTTTTAAAGACCTTTAAAAAAATAAAATAAGTAAATAGCTATTTTTCTGATTCCTGTCGAATGAATTTTTTTAGCTACATTTACACCTTTGAACACGCAGAAGCAACTGCTCAATGTTAAGAACAATGCAATGAGCCAAAATAAGCAAAATTAAGACACCCATATCATTTCAAGACCTTTAAAAAAAAAAAATAAGTAAATATCTATTTTTCTTATTCTTGTCGAATGAATTTTTTTTAGCTACATTTACACCTATGAACTCGCAGGAGCAATTGCTCAATCTTAAGCACAATACGGTGAGCCAAAATAAGCAAAATAAAGACTCCCATATCATATCAAGACCATTAAAAAAAATAAAATAAGTAAATAGCTATTTTTCTGATTCCTGTCGAATGAATTTTTTTTAGCTACATTTACACCGATGAACACGCAGAAGCAACTGCTCAATGTTAAGTACAATACAATGAGCCAAAATAAGCAAAATTAAGACACCTATATCTTTTAAAGACCTTTAAAAAAATAAAATAAGTAAATAGCTATTTTTCTGATTCCTGTCGAATGAATTTTTTTTAGCTACATTTACACCTTTGAACACGCAAAAGCAACTGCTCAATGTTACGAACAATACCATGAGCCAAAATAAGCAAAATTAAGACACCCATATCATTTCAAGACCTTTAAAAAAAATAAAATAAGTATATAGCTATTTTTCTTTTTCTTGCCGAATGAATTTTTTTTAGCTCCACTTACACCGATGAACACGCAGGAGCAATTGATCAATGTTAAGTACAAAACAGTGAGCCTAAATAACCAAAATTAAGACACCTATATCTTTTTAAGACCTTTAAAAAAAAGAAAATAATGAAATAGCTATTTTTCTTATTCTTGTCGAATAAATTTTATGTAGCTACATTTACACCGATGAACACGCTGGAGCAATTGCTAAATGTAAGGTACAATACAGTGAGCCATAATAAGCAAAACTAGGACACCCATATCAATTCAAGACCTTTAAAAAAAATAAAATAACTAAATAGCTATTTTTCTTATTCTTGTCGAATGAATTTTTTTTAGCTACAATTACACCGATGAACACGCAGGAGCAATTGCTTAATGTTATGTACAATACAATGAGCCGAAATAAGCAAAATTATGACACCCATATCATATCAAAACCTTTAAAAAAAATAAAATAAGTATATAGCTATTTTTGGTATTCTTGTCGAATGAATTTTTTTTAGCTACATTTACACCGATGAACACGCAGAAGCAATTGGTCAATGTTTAGTACAATACATTGAGCCAAAATAAGAAAAATTAAGACACCCATATCATTTCAAGACCTTTAAAAAAAAAATAAGTAAATAGCTATTTTTCTTATTCTTGTCGAATGAATTTTTTTTAGCTACAATTACACCGATGAACACGCAGGAGCAATTGCTCAATGTTATGTACAATACAATGAGCCGAAATAAGCAAAATTAAGACACCCATATCATTTCAAGACCTTTAAAAAAAAAAAAATAAGGAAATATCTATTTTTCTTATTCTTGTCGAATGAATTTTTTTTAGCTACATTTACACCTATGAACTCGCAGGAGCAACTGCTCAATCTTAACCACAATAAGGTGAGCCAAAATAAGCAAAATAAAGACTCCCATGTCATATCAAGACCTTTAAAAAAAATAAAATAAGTAAATAGCTATTTTTCTGATTCCTGTCGAATGAATTTTTTTTAGCTACATTTACACCGATGAACACGCAGAAGCAACTGCTCAATGTTTAGTACAATACAATGAGCCAAAATAAGCAAAATTGAGACCGCTATATCTTTTAAAGACCTTTAAAAAAATAAAATAAGTAAATAGCTATTTTTCTGATTCCTGTGGAATGAATTTTTTTTAGCTACATTTACACCTTTGAACACGCAAAAGCAACTGCTCAATGTTACGAACAATACAATGAGCACAAATAAGCAAAATTAAGACACCCATATCATTTCAAGACCTTTAAAAAAAAAAATAAGTAAATAGCTATTTTTCTTATTCTTGTCGAATGAATTTTTCTTAGCTACAATTACACCGATGAACACGCAGGAGCAATTGCTTAATGTTAGGTACAATACATTGAGCCAAAATAAGCAAAATTAAGACACCTATATCTTTTAAAGACCTTTAAAAAAATAAAATAAGTAAATAGCTATTTTTCTGATTCCTGTCGAATGAATTTTTTTAGCTACATTTACACCTTTGAACACGCAGAAGCAACTGCTCAATGTTAAGAACAATGCAATGAGCCAAAATAAGCAAAATTAAGACACCCATATCATTTCAAGACCTTTAAAAAAAAAAAATAAGTAAATAGCTATTTTTCTTATTCTTGTCGAATGAATTTTTTTTAGCTACAATTACACCGATGAACACGCAGGAGCAATTGCTTAATGTTAAGTACAATACAATGAGCCGAAGTAAGCAAAATTATGACACCCATATCATATCAAAACCTTTAAAAAAAATAAAATAAGTATATAGCTATTTTTGGTATTCTTGTCGAATGAATTTTTTTTAGCTACATTTACACCGATGAACACGCAGAAGCAATTGGTCAATGTTAAGTACAATACATTGAGCCAAAATAAGAAAAATTAAGACACCCATATCATTTCAAGACCTTTAAAAAAAAAATAAGTAAATAGCTATTTTTGTTATTCTTGTCGAATGAATTTTTTTTAGCTACAATTACACCGATGAACACGCGGGAGCAATTGCTCAATGTTATGTACAATACAGTGAGCCGAAATAAGCAAAATTATGACACCCATATCATATCAAAACCTTTAAAAAAAATAAAATAAGTATATAGCTATTTTTCTTATTCTTGTCGAATGAATTTTTTTTAGCTCCACTTACACCGATGAACACGCAGGAGCAATTGGTCAATGTTAAGTACAATACATTGAGCCTAAATAACCAAAATTAAGACACCTATATCTTTTTAAGACCTTTAAAAAAAGAAAATAATGAAATAGCTATTTTTCTTATTCTTGTCGAATAAATTTTATGTAGCTACATTTACACCGATGAACACGCTGGAGCAATTGCTAAATGTAAGGTACAATACAGTGAGCCATAATAAGCAAAACTAGGACACCCATATCAATTCAAGACCTTTAAAAAAAATAAAATAAGTAAATAGCTATTTTTCTTATTCTTGTCGAGTGAATTTTTTTAGCTACATTTACACCGATGAACACGCAGGAGCAATTGCTCGATGTTAAGTACAATTTAATGAGCCAAAACGAGCAAAATTAAGACACCCATATCATATCAAGACCTTTAAAAAAATGAAATAAGTATGTAGCTATTTTTCTTATTCTTGTCGAATGAATTTTTAGTAGCTACATTTACACGGATGAACACGCAGGAGCATTTACTCAATGTTAGGTACAATACAATGAGCCAACATAAGCAAAATTAAGACACCTATATCTTATTAAGACCTTAAAAAAAGAAAATAACTAAATAGCTATTTTTCTTATTCTTGTCGAATGAATTTTTAGTAGCTACATTTACACGGATGAACACGCAGGAGCATTTGCTCAATGTTAGGTACATTACAATGAGCCAAAATTAGCAAAATTAGGACACCTATATCTTTTAAAGACCTTTAAAAAAATAAAATAAGTAAATAGCTATTTTTCTGATTCCTGTCGAATGAATTTTTTTTAGCTACATTTACACCGATGAACACGTTGAAGCAACAGCTTAATGTTAAGTACAATACAGTGAGCCAAAATAAGCAAAATTAAGACACCCATATCATTTCAAGACCTTTAAAAAAAACAATAAGTAAATAGCTATTTTTCTTATTCTTATCGAATGAATTTTTTTTAGCTACATTTACGCCGATGAACATGCAGGAGCAATTGCTCAATGTTAGTGCAATACAATGAGGCAATATAAGCAAAATTAAGACACCCATATCATTTCAAGACCTTTAAAAAAAATAAAATAAGGACATATCTATTTTTCTTATTCTTGTCGAATGAATTTTTTTTAGCTACATTTACACCTATGAACTCGCAGGAGCAATTGCTCAATCTTAAGCACAATACGGTGAGCCAAAATAAGCAAAATAAAGACTCCCATATCATATCAAGACCATTAAAAAAAATAAAATAAGTAAATAGCTATTTTTCTGATTCCTGTCGAATGAATTTTTTTTAGCTACATTTACACCGATGAACACGCAGAAGCAACTGCTCAATGTTAAGTACAATACAATGAGCCAAAATAAGCAAAATTAAGACACCTATATCTTTTAAAGACCTTTAAAAAAATAAAATAAGTAAATAGCTATTTTTCTGATTCCTGTCGAATGAATTTTTTTTAGCTACATTTACACCTTTGAACACGCAAAAGCAACTGCTCAATGTTACGAACAATACAATGAGCCAAAATAAGCAAAATTAAGACACCCATATCATTTCAAGACCTTTAAAAAAAATAAAATAAGTATATAGCTATTTTTCTTATTCTTGTCGAATGAATTTTTTTTAGCTCCACTTACACCGATGAACACGCAGGAGCAATTGATCAATGTTAAGTACAATACAGTGAGCCTAAATAACCAAAATTAAGACACCTATATCTTTTTAAGACCTTTAAAAAAAAGAAAATAATGAAATAGCTATTTTTCTTATTCTTGTCGAATAAATTTTATGTAGCTACATTTACACCGATGAACACGCTGGAGCAATTGCTAAATGTAAGGTACAATACAGTGAGCCATAATAAGCAAAACTAGGACACCCATATCAATTCAAGACCTTTAAAAAAAATAAAATAACTAAATAGCTATTTTTCTTATTCTTGTCGAGTGAATTTTTTTAGCTACATTTACACCGATGAACACGCAGGAGCAATTGCTCGATGTTAAGTACAATTTAATGAGCCAAAACGAGCAAAATTAAGACACCCATATCATATCAAGACCTTTAAAAAAATGAAATAAGTATGTAGCTATTTTTCTTATTCTTGTCGAATGAATTTTTAGTAGCTACATTTACACGGATGAACACGCAGGAGCATTTTCTCAATGTTAGGTACAATACAATGAGCCAACATAAGCAAAATTAAGACACCTATACCTTATTAAGACCTTAAAAAAAAGAAAATAACTAAATAGCTATTTTTCTTATTCTTGTCGAATGAATTTTTAGTAGCTACATTTACACGGATGAACACGCAGGAGCATTTGTTCAATGTTAGGTACATTACAATGAGCCAAAATTAGCAAAATTAGGACACCTATATCTTTTAAAGACCTTTAAAAAAATAAAATAAGTAAATAGCTATTTTTCTGATTCCTGTCGAATGAATTTTTTTTAGCTACATTTACACCGATGAACACGCAAAAGCAACTGCTCAATGTTTAATACAATACAATGAGCCAAAATAAGCAAAATTAAGACACCTATATCTTTTAAAGACCTTTAAAAAAATAAAATAAGTAAATAGCTATTTTTCTGATTCTTGTCGAATGAATTTTTTTTAGCTACAATTACACCGATGAACACGCAGGAGCAATTGCTTAATGTTAGGTACAATACAGTGAGCCGAAATAAGCAAAATTATGACACCCATATCATATTAAAACCTTTAAAAAAAATAAAATAAGTATATAGCTATTTTTCGTATTCTTGGCGAATGAATTTTTTTCAGCTACATTTACACGTATGAACATGCAGGAGCAATAGTTAAATGTTAAGTACAATACAGTGAGCCAAAATAAGCAAATGTAAGACACCCGTGTTATATCAAGACCTTTAAAAAAATAAAATAAGTGTATGAATATTTTTCTTATTCTTGTCGAATGAATTTTTTTTAGCTCAATCTACACCGATGAACACGCAGAAGCAATTATCAATGTTAAGAACAATACATTGAGCCTAAATAACCAAAACTAAGACACCTGTGTCTTTTTAAGACCTTTAAAAAAAAGAAAATAATGAAATAGCTATTTTTCTTATTCTTGTCGAATAAATTTTTTGTAGCTACATTTACACCGATGAACACGCACGAGCAATTGCTCAATGTTAGGTACAATACATTGAGCCAACATAAGCAAAATTAGGACACCTATGTCTTTTTAAGACCTTTAAAAAAATAAAATAAGTAAATAGCTATTTTTCGGATTCCTGTCGAATGAATTTTTTTTAGCTCCATTTACACCGATGAACACGCAGGAGCAATTGGTCAATGTTAAGTACAATACAGTGAGCCTAAATAACCAAAATTAAGACACCTATATCTTTTTAAGACCCTTAAAAAAAGATAATAACGAAATAGCTATTTTTCTTATTCTTGTCGAATGAATTTTTTGTAGCTAAATTTACACCGACGAACACGCAGGAGCAATTGCTCAATGTTAGGTGCAATACAGTGAGCCAACATAAGCAAAATTAAGACACCTTTATCTTTTTAAGACCTTTAAAAAAAAAATAACTAAATTGCTATTTTTCTTATTCTTGCCTTGTGAATTTTTAGTAGCTACATTTACACGGATGAACACGCAGGAGCATTTGCCCAATGTTGGGTACAATACAGTGAGCCAAAATAAGCAAAATTAGGACACCTATATCTTTTAAAGCCCTTTAAAAAAATAAAATAACTAAATTGCTATTTTTCTTATTCATGTCTTGTGAATTTTTAGTAGCTACATTTACACGGATGAACACGCAGGAGCATTTGCCCAATGTTAGGTACAGTACAATGAGCCAAAATAAGCAAAATTAGGACACCTATATCTTTTAAAGACCTTTAAAAAATAAAATAAGTAAATAGCTATTTTTCTGATTCCTGTCGAATGAATTTTTTTTAGCTACATTTACACCGATGAACACGCAGAAGCAACTGCTCAATGTTAAGTACAATACAATGAGCCGAAATAAGCCAAATTAAGACACCCATACCATATCAAAACCTTTAAAAAAAATTAAACAAGTATATAGCTATTTTTGGTATTCTTGTCGAATGAATTTTTTTTAGCTACATTTACACCGATGAACACGCAGAAGCACTTGCTCAATGTTAAGTACTATACATTGAGCCAAAATAAGCAAAATTAAGACACCCATATCATTTCAAGACCTTTAAAAAAATAAAATAAGTAAATAGCTATTTTTCTGATTCCTGTCGAATGAATTTTTTTTAGCTACATTTACACCGATGAACACGCAGAAGCAACTGCTCAATGTTTAATACAATACAATGAGCCAAAATAAGCAAAATTAAGACACCTATATCTTTTAAAGACCTTTAAAAAAATAAAATAAGTAAATAGCTATTTTTCTGATTCCTGTCGAATGAATTTTTTTTAGCTACATTTACACCTTTGAACACGCAAAAGCAACTGCTCAATGTTAAGAACAATACAATGAGCCAAAATAAGCAAAATTAAGACACCCATATCATTTCAAGACCTTTAAAAAAAAAAAATAAGTAAATAGCTATTTTTCTTATTCTTGTCGAATGAATTTTTTTTAGCTACAATTACACCGATGAACACGCAGGAGCAATTGCTTAATGTTATGTACAATACAATGAGCCGAAGTAAGCAAAATATGACACCCATATCATATCAAAACCTTTAAAAAAAATAAAATAAGTATATAGCTATTTTTGGTATTCTTGTCGAATGAATTTTTTTTAGCTACATTTACACCTTTGAACACGCAAAAGCAACTGCTCAATGTTAAGAGCAATACAATGAGCCAAAATATGCAAAATTAAGACACCCATATCATTTCAAGACCTTTAAAAAAAAAAAATAAGTAAATAGCTATTTTTCTGATTCCTGTCGAATGAATTTTTTTTAGCTACAATTACACAGATGAACACGCAGGAGCAATTGCTCAATGTTATGTACAATACAATGAGCCGAAATAAGCAAAATTATGACACCCATATCACATCAAAACCTTTAAAAAAAAAAAATAAGTATATAGCTATTTTTCTTATTCTTGTCGAATGAATTTTTTTTAGCTCCACTTACACCGATGAACACGCAGGAGCAATTGGTCAATGTTACGTACAATACAGTGAGCCTAAATAACCAAAATTAAGACACCTATATCTTTTTAAGACCTTTAAAAAAAAAGAAAATAATGAAATAGCTATTTTTCTTATTCTTGTCGAATAAATTTTATGTAGCTACATTTGCACCGATGAACACGCTGGAGCAATTGCTAAATGTAAGGTACAATACAGTGAGCCAAAATAAGCAAAACTAGGACACCCATATCTATCCAAGACCTTTAAAAAAAATAAAATAAGTAAATAGCTATTTTTCTTATTCTTGTCGAGTGAATTTTTTTAGCTACATTTACACCGATGAACACGCAGGAGCAATTGCTCGATGTTAAGTACAATTTAATGAGCCAAAACGAGCAAAATTAAGACACCCATATCATATCAAGACCTTTAAAAAAATGAAATAAGTATGTAGCTATTTTTCTTATTCTTGTCGAATGAATTTTTAGTAGCTACATTTACACGGATGAACACGCAGGAGCATTTACTCAATGTTAGGTACAATACAGTGAGCCAACATAAGCAAAATTAAGACACCTATATCTTATTAAGACCTTAAAAAAAAGAAAATAAGTAAATAGCTATTTTTCTGATTCCTGTCGAATGAATTTTTTTTAGCTACATTTACACCGATGAACACGTTGAAGCAACAGCTTAATGTTAAGTGCAATACAATCAGGCAAAATAAGCAAAATTAAGACACCCATATCATTTCAAGACCTTTAAAAAAAATAAAATAAGGAAATATCTATTTTTCTGATTCTTGTCGAATGAATTTTTTTTAGCTACATTTACACCGATGAACACGCAAAAGCAACTGCTCAATGTTTAATACAATACAATGAGCCAAAATAAGCAAAATTAAGACACCTATATCTTTTAAAGACCTTTAAAAAAATAAAATAAGTAAATAGCTATTTTTCTGATTCTTGTCGAATGAATTTTTTTTAGCTACAATTACACCGATGAACACGCAGGAGCAATTGCTTAATGTTAGGTACAATACAGTGAGCCGAAATAAGCAAAATTATGACACCCATATCATATTAAAACCTTTAAAAAAAATAAAATAAGTATATAGCTATTTTTCGTATTCTTGGCGAATGAATTTTTTTCAGCTACATTTACACGTATGAACATGCAGGAGCAATAGTTAAATGTTAAGTACAATACAGTGAGCCAAAATAAGCAAATGTAAGACACCCGTGTTATATCAAGACCTTTAAAAAAATAAAATAAGTGTATGAATATTTTTCTTATTCTTGTCGAATGAATTTTTTTTAGCTCAATCTACACCGATGAACACGCAGAAGCAATTATCAATGTTAAGAACAATACATTGAGCCTAAATAACCAAAACTAAGACACCTGTATCTTTTTAAGACCTTTAAAAAAAAGAAAATAATGAAATAGCTATTTTTCTTATTCTTGTCGAATAAATTTTTTGTAGCTACATTTACACCGATGAACACGCACGAGCAATTGCTCAATGTTAGGTACAATACATTGAGCCAACATAAGCAAAATTAGGACACCTATGTCTTTTTAAGACCTTTAAAAAAATAAAATAAGTAAATAGCTATTTTTCGGATTCCTGTCGAATGAATTTTTTTTAGCTCCATTTACACCGATGAACACGCAGGAGCAATTGGTCAATGTTAAGTACAATACAGTGAGCCTAAATAACCAAAATTAAGACACCTATATCTTTTTAAGACCCTTAAAAAAAGATAATAACGAAATAGCTATTTTTCTTATTCTTGTCGAATGAATTTTTTGTAGCTAAATTTACACCGACGAACACGCAGGAGCAATTGCTCAATGTTAGGTGCAATACAGTGAGCCAACATAAGCAAAATTAAGACACCTTTATCTTTTTAAGACCTTTAAAAAAAAAAATAACTAAATTGCTATTTTTCTTATTCTTGCCTTGTGAATTTTTAGTAGCTACATTTACACGGATGAACACGCAGGAGCATTTGCCCAATGTTGGGTACAATACAGTGAGCCAAAATAAGCAAAATTAGGACACCTATATCTTTTAAAGACCTTTAAAAAAATAAAATAACTAAATTGCTATTTTTCTTATTCATGTCTTGTGAATTTTTAGTAGCTACATTTACACGGATGAACACGCAGGAGCATTTGCCCAATGTTAGGTACAGTACAATGAGCCAAAATAAGCAAAATTAGGACACCTATATCTTTTAAAGACCTTTAAAAAAATAAAATAAGTAAATAGCTATTTTTCTGATTCCTGTCGAATGAATTTTTTTTAGCTACATTTACACCGATGAACACGCAGAAGCAACTGCTCAATGTTAAGTACAATACAATGAGCCGAAATAAGCCAAATTAAGACACCCATACCATATCAAAACCTTTAAAAAAAATAAAATAAGTATATAGCTATTTTTGGTATTCTTGTCGAATGAATTTTTTTTAGCTACATTTACACCGATGAACACGCAGAAGCACTTGCTCAACGTTAAGTACTATACATTGAGCCAAAATAAGCAAAATTAAGACACCCATATCATTTCAAGACCTTTAAAAAAATAAAATAAGTAAATAGCTATTTTTCTGATTCCTGTCGAATGAATTTTTTTTAGCTACATTTACACCGATGAACACGCAGAAGCAACTGCTCAATGTTAAATACAATACAATGAGCCAAAATAAGCAAATCTAAGACACCTATATCTTTTAAAGACCTTTAAAAAAATAAAATAAGTAAATAGCTATTTTTCTGATTCCTGTCGAATGAATTTTTTTTAGCTACATTTACACCTTTGAACACGCAAAAGCAACTGCTCAATGTTAAGAACAATACAATGAGCCAAAATAAGCAAAATTAAGACACCCATATCATTTCAAGACCTTTAAAAAAAAAAAATAAGTAAATAGCTATTTTTCTTATTCTTGTCGAATGAATTTTTTTTAGCTACAATTACACCGATGAACACGCAGGAGCAATAGCTTAATGTTATGTACAATACAATGAGCCGAAGTAAGCAAAACATGACACCCATATCATATCAAAACCTTTAAAAAAAATAAAATAAGTATATAGCTATTTTTGGTATTCTTGTCGAATGAATTTTTTTTAGCTACATTTACACCTTTGAACACGCAAGAGCAACTGTTTAATGTTAAGAACAATACAATGAGCCAAAATAAGCAAAATTAAGACACCCATATCATTTCAAGACCTTTAAAAAAAAAAAAAAAGTAAATAGCTATTTTTCAGATTCCTGTCGAATGAATTTTTTTTAGCTACAATTACACAGATGAACACGCAGGAGCAATTGCTCAATGTTATGTACAATACAATGAGCCGAAATAAGCAAAATTATGACACCCATATCACATCAAAACCTTTAAAAAAAAAAAAATAAGTATATAGCTATTTTTCTTATTCTTGTCGAATGAATTTTTTTTAGCTCCACTTACACCGATGAACACGCAGGAGCAATTGGTCAATGTTAAGTACAATACAGTGAGCCTAAATAACCAAAATTAAGACACCTATATCTTTTTAAGACCTTTAAAAAAAAGAAAATAATGAAATAGCTATTTTTCTTATTCTTGTCGAATAAATTTTATGTAGCTACATTTGCACCGATGAACACGCTGGAGCAATTGCTAAATGTAAGGTACAATACAGTGAGCCAAAATAAGCAAAACTAGGACACCCATATCTATCCAAGACCTTTAAAAAAAATAAAATAAGTAAATAGCTATTTTTCTTATTCTTGTCGAGTGAATTTTTTTAGCTACATTTACACCGATGAACACGCAGGAGCAATTGCTCGATGTTAAGTACAATTTAATGAGCCAAAACGAGCAAAATTAAGACACCCATATCATATCAAGACCTTTAAAAAAATGAAATAAGTATGTAGCTATTTTTCTTATTCTTGTCGAATGAATTTTTAGTAGCTACATTTACACGGATGAACACGCAGGAGCATTTACTCAATGTTAGCAATTGCTTAATGTTATGTACAATACAATGAGCCGAAGTAAGCAAAATATGACACCCATATCATATCAAAACCTTTAAATAAAATAAAATAAGTATATAGCTATTTTTGGTATTCTTGTCGAATGAATTTTTTTTAGCTACATTTACACCTTTGAACACGCAAAAGCAACTGCTCAATGTTAAGAACAATACAATGAGCCAAAATAAGCAAAATTAAGACACCCATATCATTTCAAGACCTTTAAAAAAAAAAAATAAGTAAATAGCTATTTTTCTGATTCCTGTCGAATGAAATTTTTTTAGCTACAATTACACAGATGAACACGCAGGAGCAATTTCTCAATGTTATGTACAATACAATGAGCCGAAATAAGCAAAATTATGACACCCATATCACATCAAAACCTTTAAAAAAAAAAAAATAAGTATATAGCTATTTTTCTTATTCTTGTCGAATGAATTTTTTTTAGCTCCACGTACACCGATGAACACGCAGGAGCAATTGGTCAATGTTAAGTGCAATACAATGAGGCAAAATAAGCAAAATTAAGACACCCATATCATTTCAAGACCTTTAAAAAAAATAAAATAAGGAAATATCTATTTTTCTTATTCTTGTCGAATGAATTTTTTTTAGCTACATTTACACCTATGAACTCGCAGAAGCAACTGCTCAATGTTTAGTACAATACAATGAGCCAAAATAAGCAAAATTAAGACACCTATATCTTTTAAAGACCTTTAAAAAAATAAAATAAGTAAGTAGCTATTTTTCTGATTCCTGTCGAATGAATTTTTTTTAGCTACATTTACACCTTTGAACACGCAAAAGCAACTGCTCAATGTTACGAACAATACAATGAGCCAAAATAAGCAAAATTAAGACACCTATATCTTTTAAAGACCTTTAAAAAAATAAAATAAATAAATAGCTATTTTTCTGATTCCTGTCGAATGAATTTTTTGAGCTACATTTACACCGATGAACACGCAGAAGCAACTGCTCAATGTTTAGTACAATACAATGAGCCAAAATAAGCAAAATTAAGACACCTATATCTTTTAAAGACCTTTAAAAAAATAAAATAAGTAAGTAGCTATTTTTCTGATTCCTGTCGAATGAATTTTTTTTAGCTACATTTACACCGATGAACACGCAGAAGCAACTGCTCAATGTTAAATACAATACAATGAGCCAAAATAAGCAAATCTAAGACACCTATATCTTTTAAAGACCTTTAAAAAAATAAAATAAGTAAATAGCTATTTTTCTGATTCCTGTCGAATGAATTTTTTTTAGCTACATTTACACCTTTGAACACGCAAAAGCAACTGCTCAATGTTAAGAACAATACAATGAGCCAAAATAAGCAAAATTAAGACACCCATATCATTTCAAGACCTTTAAAAAAAAAAATAAGTAAATAGCTATTTTTCTTATTCTTGTCGAATGAATTTTTTTTAGCTACAATTACACCGATGAACACGCAGGAGCAATAGCTTAATGTTATGTACAATACAATGAGCCGAAGTAAGCAAAACATGACACCCATATCATATCAAAACCTTTAAAAAAAATAAAATAAGTATATAGCTATTTTTGGTATTGTTGTCGAATGAATTTTTTTTAGCTACATTTACACCTTTGAACACGCAAGAGCAACTGTTTAATGTTAAGAACAATACAATGAGCCAAAATAAGCAAAATTAAGACACCCATATCATTTCAAGACCTTTAAAAAAAAAAAATAAGTAAATAGCTATTTTTCTGATTCCTGTCGAATGAATTTTTTTTAGCTACAATTACACAGATGAACACGCAGGAGCAATTGCTCAATATTATGTACAATACAATGAGCCGAAATAAGCAAAATTATGACACCCATATCACATCAAAACCTTTAAAAAAAAAAAAATAAGTATATAGCTATTTTTCTTATTCTTGTCGAATGAATTTTTTTTAGCTCCACTTACACCGATGAACACGCAGGAGCAATTGGTCAATGTTAAGTACAATACAGTGAGCCTAAATAACCAAAATTAAGACACCTATATCTTTTTAAGACCTTTAAAAAAAAGAAAATAATGAAATAGCTATTTTTCTTATTCTTGTCGAATAAATTTTATGTAGCTACATTTGCACCGATGAACACGCTGGAGCAATTGCTAAATGTAAGGTACAATACAGTGAGCCAAAATAAGCAAAACTAGGACACCCATATCTATCCAAGACCTTTAAAAAAAATAAAATAAGTAAATAGCTATTTTTCTTATTCTTGTCGAGTGAATTTTTTTAGCTACATTTACACCGATGAACACGCAGGAGCAATTGCTCGATGTTAAGTACAATTTAATGAGCCAAAACGAGCAAAATTAAGACACCCATATCATATCAAGACCTTTAAAAAAATGAAATAAGTATGTAGCTATTTTTCTTATTCTTGTCGAATGAATTTTTAGTAGCTACATTTACACGGATGAACACGCAGGAGCATTTACTCAATGTTAGCAATTGCTTAATGTTATGTACAATACAATGAGCCGAAGTAAGCAAAATATGACACCCATATCATATCAAAACCTTTAAATAAAATAAAATAAGTATATAGCTATTTTTGGTATTCTTGTCGAATGAATTTTTTTTAGCTACATTTACACCTTTGAACACGCAAAAGCAACTGCTCAATGTTAAGAACAATACAATGAGCCAAAATAAGCAAAATTAAGACACCCATATCATTTCAAGACCTTTAAAAAAAAAAAATAAGTAAATAGCTATTTTTCTGATTCCTGTCGAATGAAATTTTTTTAGCTACAATTACACAGATGAACACGCAGGAGCAATTTCTCAATGTTATGTACAATACAATGAGCCGAAATAAGCAAAATTATGACACCCATATCACATCAAAACCTTTAAAAAAAAAAAAATAAGTATATAGCTATTTTTCTTATTCTTGTCGAATGAATTTTTTTTAGCTCCACGTACACCGATGAACACGCAGGAGCAATTGGTCAATGTTAAGTGCAATACAATGAGGCAAAATAAGCAAAATTAAGACACCCATATCATTTCAAGACCTTTAAAAAAAATAAAATAAGGAAATATCTATTTTTCTTATTCTTGTCGAATGAATTTTTTTTAGCTACATTTACACCTATGAACTCGCAGGAGCAATTGCTCAATCTTAAGCACAATACGGTGAGCCAAAATAAGCAAAATAAAGACTCCCATATCATAACAAGACCTTTAAAAAAAATAAAATAAGTAAATAGCTATTTTTCTGATTCCTGTCGAATGAATTTTTTGAGCTACATTTACACCGATGAACACGCAGAAGCAACTGCTCAATGTTTAGTACAATACAATGAGCCAAAATAAGCAAAATTAAGACACCTATATCTTTTAAAGACCTTTAAAAAAATAAAATAAGTAAGTAGCTATTTTTCTGATTCCTGTCGAATGAATTTTTTTTAGCTACATTTACACCTTTGAACACGCAAAAGCAACTGCTCAATGTTACGAACAATACAATGAGCCAAAATAAGCAAAATTAAGACACCTATATCTTTTAAAGACCTTTAAAAAAATAAAATAAATAAATAGCTATTTTTCTGATTCCTGTCGAATGAATTTTTTGAGCTACATTTACACCGATGAACACGCAGAAGCAACTGCTCAATGTTTAGTACAATACAATGAGCCAAAATAAGCAAAATTAAGACACCTATATCTTTTAAAGACCTTTAAAAAAATAAAATAAGTAAGTAGCTATTTTTCTGATTCCTGTCGAATGAATTTTTTGAGCTACATTTACACCGATGAACACGCAGAAGCAACTGCTCAATGTTTAGTACAATACAATGAGCCAAAATAAGCAAAATTAAGACACCTATATCTTTTAAAGACCTTTAAAAAAATAAAATAAGTAAATAGCTATTTTGCTGATTCCTGTCGAATGAATTTTTTTTAGCTACATTTACACCGATGAACTCGCAGGAGCAATTGCTCGATCTTAAGCACAATACGGTGAGCCAAAATAAGCAAAATAAAGACTCCCATATCATATCAAGACCTTTAAAAAAAATAAAATAAGTAAATAGCTATTTTTCTTATTCTTGTCGAATGAATTTTTTTTAGCTACATTTACACCTATGAACTCGCAGGAGCAATTGCTCGATCTTAAGCACAATACGGTGAGCCGAAATAAGCAAAATAAAGACTCCCATATCATATCAAGACCTTTAAAAAAAATAAAATAAGTAAATAGCTATTTTTCTGATTCCTGTCGAATGAATTTTTTTTAGCTACATTTACACCGATGAACACGCAAAAGCAACTGCTCAATGTTTAATACAATACAATGAGCCAAAATAAGCAAAATTAAGACACCTATATCTTTTAAAGACCTTTAAAAAAATAAAATAAGTAAATAGCTATTTTTCTGATTCTTGTCGAATGAATTTTTTTTAGCTACAATTACACCGATGAACACGAAGGAGCAATTGTTTAATGTTAGGTACAATACAGTGAGCCGAAATAAGCAAAATTAAGACACCCGTGTTATATCAAGACCTTTAAAAAAATAAAATAAGTGTATAGCTATTTTTCTTATTCTTGTCGAATGAATTTTTTTTAGCTCCATTTACACCGATGAACACGCAGGAGCAATTGGTCAATATTAAGTACAATACAGTGAGCCTTAATAACCAAAATTAAGACACCTATATCTTTTAAAGACCTTTAAAAAAAAGAAAATAATGAAATAGCTATTTTTCTTATTCTTGTCGAAAAATTTTTTGTAGCTACATTTACACCGATAAACACGCAGGAGCAATTGCAATTAGGACACCTATGTCTTTTTAAGACCTTTAAAAAAATAAAATAAGTAAATAGCTATTTTTCTCATTCCTGTCGAATGAATTTTTTTTAGCTACAATTTACACCGATGAACACGCAGAAGCAACTGCTCAATGTTTAGTACAATACAATGAGCCGAAATAAGCCAAATTAAGACACCCATACTATATCAAAACCTTTAAAAAAAATAAAATAAGTATATAGCTATTTTTGGTATTCTTGTCGAATGAATTTTTTTTAGCTACATTTACACCGATGAACACGCAAAAGCACTTGCTCGTTGTTGAGTACTATACATTGAGCCAAAATAAGCAAAATTAAGACACCCATATCATTTCAAGACCTTTAAAAAAATAAAATAAGTAAATAGCTATTTTTCTGATTCCTGTCGAATGAATTTTTTTTTGATACATTTACACCGATGAACACGCGGAAGCAACTGCTCAATGTTAAGAACAATACAGTGAGCCTAAATAACCAAAATTAAGACACCTTTATCTTTTTAAGACCTTAAAAAAAAAGAAAATAACGAAATAGCTATTTTTCTTATTCTTGTCGAATGAATTTTTTATAGCTAAATTTACACCGATGAACACCCAGGAGCAATTGCTCAATGTTAGATACAATACAGTGAGCCAACATAAGCAAAATTAAGACACCTATATCTTTTTAAGACCTTTAAAAAAAAAAATAACTAAATTGCTATTTTTCTTATTCTTCTCTTGTGAATTTTTAGTAGCTACATTTACACGGATGAACACGCAGGAGCATTTGCCCAATGTTAGGTACAATACAATGAGCCAAAATAAGCAAAACTAGGACAGCTATATCTTTTAAAGAACTTTAAAAAAATAAAATAAGTGAATAGCTATTTTTCTGATTCCTGTCGAATGAATTTTTTTTTTAGCTACATTTACACCGATGAACACGCAGAAGCAACTGCTTAATGTTAAGTACAATACAATGAGCCAAAATAAGCAAAACTAAGACACCCATATCATTTCAAGACCTTTAAAAAAAAAAAATAAGTAAATAGCTATTTTTCTTATTCTTGTCGAATGAATTTTTTTTAGCTACATTTACACCGATGAACACGCAGAAGCACTTGCTCAATGTTAAGAACAATACAGTGAGCCAAAACAAGCAAAATTAAGACACCTATATCTATTTAAGACCTTTAAAAAAAAAATAAGTAAATAGCTATTTTTCTTATTCTTATCGAATGATTTGTTTTTAGCTACATTTACACCGATGAACATGCAGGAGCAATTGCTCAATGTTAGTGCAATACAGTGAGGCAAAATAAGCAAAATTAAGACACCCATATCATTTCAAGACCTTTAAAAAAAAATAAAATAAGGAAATATCTATTTTTCTTATTCTTGTCGAATGAATTTTTTTTAGCTACATTTACACCTGTGAACTCGCAGGAGCAATTGTCCGATCTTAAGCACAATACGGTGAGCCAAAATAAGCAAAATAAAGACTCCCATATCATATCAAGACCTTTAAAAAAAATAAAATAAGTAAATAGCTATTTTATGATTCCTGTCGAATGAATTTTTTTTAGCTACATTTACACCGATGAACACGCAGAAGCAACTAGTCAATGTTCAATACATTACAATGAGCCAAAATAAGCAAAATTAAGACACCTATATCTTTTAAAGACCTTAAAAAAATAAAATAAGTAAATAGCTATTTTTCTGATTCCTGTCGAATGAATTTTTTTTAGCTACATTTACACCTTTGAACACGCAGAAGCAACTGCTCAATGTTAAGAACAATACAATCAGCCAAAACAAGCAAAATTAAGACACCCATATCATTTCAAGACCTTTAAAAAAAAAAAAATAAGTAAATAGCTATTTTTCTTATTCTTGTCGAATGAATTTTTTTTAGCTACAATTACACCGATGAACACGCAGGAGCAATTGCTTAATGTTGAGTACAATACAATGAGCCGAAATAAGCAAAATTATGACACCCATATCATATCAAAACCTTTAAAAAAAATAAAATAAGTATATAGCTATTTTTGGTATTCTTGTCGAATGAATTTTTTTTAGCTACATTTACACCGATGAACACGCAGAAGCAATTGGTCAATGTTAAGTACAATACATTGAGCCAAAAAAAGAAAAATTAAGACACCCATATCATTTCAAGACCTTTAAAAAAAAAATAAGTAAATAGCTATTTTTCTTATTCTTGTCGAATGAATTTTTTTTAGCTACAATTACACCGATGAACACGCAGGAGCAATTGCTCAATGTTATGTACAATACAATGAGCCGAAATAAGCAAAATTATGACACCCATATCATATCAAAACCTTTAAAAAAAATAAAATAAGTATATAGCTATTTTTCTTATTCTTGTCGAATGAATTTTTTTTAGCTCCACTTACACCGATGAACACGCAGGAGCAATTGGTCAATGTTAAGTACAATACAGTGAGCCTAAATAACCAAAATTAAGACACCTATATCTTTTTAAGACCTTTAAAAAAAAGAAAATAATGAAATAGCTATTTTTCTTATTCTTGTCGAGTGAATTTTTTTAGCTACATTTACACCGATGAACACGCAGGAGCAATTGCTCGATGTTAAGTACAATTTAGTGAGCCAAAACGAGCAAAATTAAGACACCCATATCATATCAAGACCTTTAAAAAAATGAAATAAGTATGTAGCTATTTTTCTTATTCTTGTCGAATGAATTTTTAGTAGCTACATTTACACGGATGAACACGCAGGAGCATTTACTCAATGTTAGGTACAATACAATGAGCCAACATAAGCAAAATTAAGACACCTATATCTTATTAAGACCTTAAAAAAAAGAAAATAACTAAATAGCTATTTTTCTTATTCTTGTCGAATGAATTTTTAGTAGCTACATTTACACGGATGAACACGCAGGAGCATTTGCTCAAAGTTAGGTACATTACAATGAGCCAAAATTAGCAAAATTAGGACACCTATATCTTTTAAAGACCTTTAAAAAAATAAAATAAGTAAATAGCTATTTTTCTGATTCCTGTCGAATGAATTTTTTTTAGCTACATTTACACCGATGAACACGTTGAAGCAACAACTTAATGTTAAGTACAATACATTGAGCCAAAATAAGCCAAATTAAGACACCCATATCATTTCAAGACCTTTAAAAAAAAAAATAAGTAAATAGCTATTTTTCTTATTCTTATCGAATGAATTTTTTTTAGCTACATTTACACCGATGAACATGCAGGAGCAATTGCTCAATGTTAGTGCAATACAATGAGGCAAAATAAGCAAAATTAAGACACCCATATCATTTCAAGACCTTTAAAAAAAATAAAATAAGGAAATATCTATTTTTCTTATTCTTGTCGAATGAATTTTTTTTAGCTACATTTACACCTATGAACTCGCAGGAGCAATTGCTCAATCTTAAGCACAATACGGTGAAACAAAATAAGCAAAATAAAGACTCCCATATCATATCAAGACCTTTAAAAAAAATAAAATAAGTAATTAGCTATTTTTCTGATTCCTGTCGAATGAATTTTTTTTAGCTACATTTACACCGATGAACACGCTGAAGCAACTGCTCAATGTTAAGTACAATACAATGAGCCAAAATAAGCAAAATTAAGACACCTATATCTTTTAAAGACCTTTAAAAAAAAAATAAGTAAATAGCTATTTTTCTTATTCTTGTCGAATGAATTTTTTTAGCTACAATTACACCGATGAACACGCAGGAGCAATTGCTTAATGTTAAGGACAATACAATGAGCCGAAATAAGCAAAATTATGACACCCATATCATATCAAAACCTTTAAAAAAAATAAAATAAGTATATAGCTATTTTTGGTATTCGTGTCGAATGAATTTTTTTTAGCTACATTTACACCGATGAACACGCAGAAGCAATTGGTCAATGTTAAGTACAATACATTGAGCCAAAATAAGAAAAATTAAGACACCCATATCATTTCAAGACCTTTAAAAAAAAAATAAGTAAATAGCTATTTTTCTTATTCTTGTCGAATGATTTTTTTAGCTACATTTACACCGATGAACACGCAGGAGCAATTGCTCGATGTTAAGTACAATTTAATGAGCCAAAACGAGCAAAATTAAGACACCCATATCATATCAAGACCTTTAAAAAAATGAAATAAGTATGTAGCTATTTTTCTTATTCTTGTCGAATGAATTTTTAGTAGCTACATTTACACGGATGAACACGCAGGAGCATTTACTCAATGTTAGGTACAATACAATGAGCCAACATAAGCAAAATTAAGACACCTATATCTTATTAAGACCTTAAAAAAAAGAAAATAACTAAATAGCTATTTTTCTTATTCTTGTCGAATGAATTTTTAGTAGCTACATTTACACGGATGAACACGCAGGAGCATTTGCTCAAAGTTAGGTACATTACAATGAGCCAAAATTAGCAAAATTAGGACACCTATATCTTTTAAAGACCTTTAAAAAAATAAAATAAGTAAATAGCTATTTTTCTGATTCCTGTCGAATGAATTTTTTTTAGCTACATTTACACCGATGAACACGTTGGAGCAACAACTTAATGTTAAGTACAATACATTGAGCCAAAATAAGCCAAATTAAGACACCCATATCATTTCAAGACCTTTAAAAAAAAAATAAGTAAATAGCTATTTTTCTTATTCTTATCGAATGAATTTTTTTTAGCTACATTTACACCGATGAACATGCAGGAGCAATTGCTCAATGTTAGTGCAATACAATGAGGCAAAATAAGCAAAATTAAGACACCCATATCATTTCAAGACCTTTAAAAAAAATAAAATAAGTAAATAGCTATTTTATGATTCCTGTCGAATGAATTTTTTTTAGCTACATTTACACCGATGAACACGCAGAAGCAACTAGTCAATGTTCAATACATTACAATGAGCCAAAATAAGCAAAATTAAGACACCTATATCTTTTAAAGACCTTTAAAAAAATAAAATAAGTAAATAGCTATTTTTCTGATTCCTGTCGAATGAATTTTTTTTAGCTACATTTACACCTTTGAACACGCAGAAGCAACTGCTCAATGTTAAGAACAATACAATCAGCCAAAACAAGCAAAATTAAGACACCCATATCATTTCAAGACCTTTAAAAAAAAAAAATAAGTAAATAGCTATTTTTCTTATTCTTGTCGAATGAATTTTTTTTAGCTACAATTACACCGATGAACACGCAGGAGCAATTGCTTAATGTTAAGTACAATACAATGAGCCGAAATAAGCAAAATTATGACACCCATATCATATCAAAACCTTTAAAAAAAATAAAATAAGTATATAGCTATTTTTGGTATTCTTGTCGAATGAATTTTTTTTAGCTACATTTACACCGATGAACACGCAGAAGCAATTGGTCAATGTTAAGTACAATACATTGAGCCAAAAAAAGAAAAATTAAGACACCCATATCATTTCAAGACCTTTAAAAAAAAAATAAGTAAATAGCTATTTTTCTTATTCTTGTCGAATGAATTTTTTTTAGCTACAATTACACCGATGAACACGCAGGAGCAATTGCTCAATGTTATGTACAATACAATGAGCCGAAATAAGCAAAATTATGACACCCATATCATATCAAAACCTTTAAAAAAAATAAAATAAGTATATAGCTATTTTTCTTATTCTTGTCGAATGAATTTTTTTTAGCTCCACTTACACCGATGAACACGCAGGAGCAATTGGTCAATGTTAAGTACAATACAGTGAGCCTAAATAACCAAAATTAAGACACCTATATCTTTTTAAGACCTTTAAAAAAAAGAAAATAATGAAATAGCTATTTTTCTTATTCTTGTCGAGTGAATTTTTTTAGCTACATTTACACCGATGAACACGCAGGAGCAATTGCTCGATGTTAAGTACAATTTAATGAGCCAAAACGAGCAAAATTAAGACACCCATATCATATCAAGACCTTTAAAAAAATGAAATAAGTATGTAGCTATTTTTCTTATTCTTGTCGAATGAATTTTTAGTAGCTACATTTACACGGATGAACACGCAGGAGCATTTACTCAATGTTAGGTACAATACAATGAGCCAACATAAGCAAAATTAAGACACCTATATCTTATTAAGACCTTAAAAAAAAGAAAATAACTAAATAGCTATTTTTCTTATTCTTGTCGAATGAATTTTTAGTAGCTACATTTACACGGATGAACACGCAGGAGCATTTGCTCAAAGTTAGGTACATTACAATGAGCCAAAATTAGCAAAATTAGGACACCTATATCTTTTAAAGACCTTTAAAAAAATAAAATAAGTAAATAGCTATTTTTCTGATTCCTGTCGAATGAATTTTTTTTAGCTACATTTACACCGATGAACACGTTGAAGCAACAACTTAATGTTAAGTACAATACATTGAGCCAAAATAAGCCAAATTAAGACACCCATATCATTTCAAGACCTTTAAAAAAAAAAATAAGTAAATAGCTATTTTTCTTATTCTTATCGAATGAATTTTTTTTAGCTACATTTACACCGATGAACATGCAGGAGCAATTGCTCAATGTTAGTGCAATACAATGAGGCAAAATAAGCAAAATTAAGACACCCATATCATTTCAAGACCTTTAAAAAAAATAAAATAAGGAAATATCTATTTTTCTTATTCTTGTCGAATGAATTTTTTTTAGCTACATTTACACCTATGAACTCGCAGGAGCAATTGCTCAATCTTAAGCACAATACGTTGAAACAAAATAAGCAAAATAAAGACTCCCATATCATATCAAGACCTTTAAAAAAAATAAAATAAGTAATTAGCTATTTTTCTGATTCCTGTCGAATGAATTTTTTTTAGCTACATTTACACCGATGAACACGCTGAAGCAACTGCTCAATGTTAAGTACAATACAATGAGCCAAAATAAGCAAAATTAAGACACCTATATCTTTTAAAGACCTTTAAAAAAAAAATAAGTAAATAGCTATTTTTCTTATTCTTGTCGAATGAATTTTTTTAGCTACAATTACACCGATGAACACGCAGGAGCAATTGCTTAATGTTAAGGACAATACAATGAGCCGAAATAAGCAAAATTATGACACCCATATCATATCAAAACCTTTAAAAAAAATAAAATAAGTATATAGCTATTTTTGGTATTCGTGTCGAATGAATTTTTTTTAGCTACATTTACACCGATGAACACGCAGAAGCAATTGGTCAATGTTAAGTACAATACATTGAGCCAAAATAAGAAAAATTAAGACACCCATATCATTTCAAGACCTTTAAAAAAAAAATAAGTAAATAGCTATTTTTCTTATTCTTGTCGAATGATTTTTTTAGCTACATTTACACCGATGAACACGCAGGAGCAATTGCTCGATGTTAAGTACAATTTAATGAGCCAAAACGAGCAAAATTAAGACACCCATATCATATCAAGACCTTTAAAAAAATGAAATAAGTATGTAGCTATTTTTCTTATTCTTGTCGAATGAATTTTTAGTAGCTACATTTACACGGATGAACACGCAGGAGCATTTACTCAATGTTAGGTACAATACAATGAGCCAACATAAGCAAAATTAAGACACCTATATCTTATTAAGACCTTAAAAAAAAGAAAATAACTAAATAGCTATTTTTCTTATTCTTGTCGAATGAATTTTTAGTAGCTACATTTACACGGATGAACACGCAGGAGCATTTGCTCAAAGTTAGGTACATTACAATGAGCCAAAATTAGCAAAATTAGGACACCTATATCTTTTAAAGACCTTTAGAAAAATAAAATAAGTAAATAGCTATTTTTCTGATTCCTGTCGAATGAATTTTTTTTAGCTACATTTACACCGATGAACACGTTGGAGCAACAACTTAATGTTAAGTACAATACATTGAGCCAAAATAAGCCAAATTAAGACACCCATATCATTTCAAGACCTTTAAAAAAAAAAATAAGTAAATAGCTATTTTTCTTATTCTTATCGAATGAATTTTTTTTAGCTACATTTACACCGATGAACATGCAGGAGCAATTGCTCAATGTTAGTGCAATACAATGAGGCAAAATAAGCAAAATTAAGACACCCATATCATTTCAAGACCTTTAAAAAAAATAAAATAAGGAAATATCTATTTTTCTTATTCTTGTCGAATGAATTTTTTTTAGCTACATTTACACCTATGAACTCGCAGGAGCAATTGCTCAATTGCTCAACCAAAATAAGAAAAATTAAGACACCCATATCATTTCAAGACCTTTAAAAAAAAAAATAAGTAAATAGCTATTTTTCTTATTCTTGTCGAATGAATTTTTTTTAGCTACAATTACACCGATGAACAGGCAGGAGCAATTGCCCAATGTTATGTACAATACAATGAGCCGAAATAAGCAAAATTATGACACCCATATCATATCAAAACCTTTAAAAAAAATAAAATAAGTATATAGATATTTTTCTTATTCTTGTCGAATGAATTTTTTTAGCTCCACTAACACCGATGAACACGCAGGAAATTAAGACACCTATATCTTATTAAGACCTTAAAAAAAAGAAAATAACTAAATAGCTATTTTTCTTATTCTTGTCGAATGAATTTTTCGTAGCTACATTTACACCTATGAACTCGCAGGAGCAATTGCTCAATCTTAAGCACAATACGGTGAAACAAAATAAGCAAAATAAAGACTCCCATATCATATCAAGACCTTTAAAAAAAATAAAATAAGTAATTAGCTATTTTTCTGATTCCTGTCGAATGAATTTTTTTTAGCTACATTTACACCGATGAACACGCTGAAGCAACTGCTCAATGTTAAGTACAATACAATGAGCCAAAATAAGCAAAATTAAGACACCTATATCTTTTAAAGACCTTTAAAAAAAAAATAAGTAAATAGCTATTTTTCTTATTCTTGTCGAATGAATTTTTAGTAGCTACATTTACACGGATGAACACGCAGGAGCATTTGCTCAAAGTTAGGTACATTACAATGAGCCAAAATTAGCAAAATTAGGACACCTATATCTTTTAAAGACCTTTAAAAAAATAAAATAAGTAAATAGCTATTTTTCTGATTCCTGTCGAATGAATTTTTTTTAGCTACATTTACACCGATGAACACGTTGGAACAACAACTTAATGTTAAGTACAATACATTGAGCCAAAATAAGCCAAATTAAGACACCCATATCATTTCAAGACCTTTAAAAAAAAAAATAAGTAAATAGCTATTTTTCTTATTCTTATCGAATGAATTTTTTTTAGCTACATTTACACCGATGAACATGCAGGAGCAATTGCTCAATGTTAGTGCAATACAATGAGGCAAAATAAGCAAAATTAAGACACCCATATCATTTCAAGACCTTTAAAAAAAATAAAATAAGGAAATATCTATTTTTCTTATTCTTGTCGAATGAATTTTTTTTAGCTACATTTACACCTATGAACTCGCAGGAGCAATTGCTCAATCTTAAGCACAATACGGTGAAACAAAATAAGCAAAATAAAGACTCCCATATCATATCAAGACCTTTAAAAAAAATAAAATAAGTAATTAGCTATTTTTCTGATTCCTGTCGAATGAATTTTTTTTAGCTACATTTACACCGATGAACACGCTGAAGCAACTGCTCAATGTTAAGTACAATACAATGAGCCAAAATAAGCAAAATTAAGACACCTATATCTTTTAAAGACCTTTAAAAAAAAAATAAGTAAATAGCTATTTTTCTTATTCTTGTCGAATGAATTTTTTTAGCTACAATTACACCGATGAACACGCAGGAGCAATTGCTTAATGTTAAGGACAATACAATGAGCCGAAATAAGCAAAATTATGACACCCATATCATATCAAAACCTTTAAAAAAAATAAAATAAGTATATAGCTATTTTTGGTATTCTTGTCGAATGAATTTTTTTTAGCTACATTTACACCGATGAACACGCAGAAGCAATTGGTCAATGTTAAGTACAATACATTGAGCCAAAATAAGAAAAATTAAGACACCCATATCATTTCAAGACCTTTAAAAAAAAAAATAAGTAAATAGCTATTTTTCTTATTCTTGTCGAATGAATTTTTTTTAGCTACAATTACACCGATGAACAGGCAGGAGCAATTGCCCAATGTTATGTACAATACAATGAGCCGAAATAAGCAAAATTATGACACCCATATCATATCAAAACCTTTAAAAAAAATAAAATAAGTATATAGCTATTTTTCTTATTCTTGTCGAATGAATTTTTTTAGCTCCACTAACACCGATGAACACGCAGGAGCAATTGGTCAATGTTAAGTACAATACAGTGAGCCTAAATAACCAAAATTAAGACACCTATATCTTTTTAAGACCTTTAAAAAAAAGAAAATAATGAAATAGCTATTTTTCTTATTCTTGTCGAATAAATTTTATGTAGCTACATTTACACCGATGAACACGCTGGAGCAATTGCTAAATGTAAGGTACAATACAGTGAGCCAAAATAAGCAAAACTAGGACACCCATATCTATTCAAGACCTTTAAAAAAAATAAAATAAGTAAATAGCTATTTTTCTTATTCTTGTCGAGTGAATTTTTTTAGCTACATTTACACCGATGAACACGCAGGAGCAATTGCTCGATGTTAAGTACAATTTAATGAGCCAAAACGAGCAAAATTAAGACACCCATATCATATCAAGACCTTTAAAAAAATGAAATAAGTATGTAGCTATTTTTCTTATTCTTGTCGAATGAATTTTTAGTAGCTACATTTACACGGATGAACACGCAGGAGCATTTACTCAATGTTAGGTACAATACAATGAGCCAACATAAGCAAAATTAAGACACCTATATCTTATTAAGACCTTAAAAAAAAGAAAATAACTAAATAGCTATTTTTCTTATTCTTGTCGAATGAATTTTTCGTAGCTACATTTACACGGATGAACACGCAGGAGCATTTGCTCAAAGTTAGGTACATTACAATGAGCCAAAATTAGCAAAATTAGGACACCTATATCTTTTAAAGACCTTTAAAAAAATAAAATAAGTAAATAGCTATTTTTCTGATTCTTGTCGAATGAATTTTTTTTAGCTACATTTACACCGATGAACACGTTGAAGCAACAACTTAATGTTAAGTACAATACATTGAGCCAAAATAAGCCAAACTAAGACACCCATATCATTTCAAGACCTTTAAAAAAAAAAATAAGTAAATAGCTATTTTTCTTATTCTTATCGAATGAATTTTTTTTAGCTACATTTACACCGATGAACATGCAGGAGCAATTGCTCAATGTTAGTGCAATACAATGAGGCAAAATAAGCAAAATTAAGACACCCATATCATTTCAAGACCTTTAAAAAAAAAATAAGTAAATAGCTATTTTTCTTATTCTTGTCGAATGAATTTTTTTAGCTACAATTACACCGATGAACACGCAGGAGCAATTGCTTAATGTTAAGGACAATACAATGAGCCGAAATAAGCAAAATTATGACACCCATATCATATCAAAACCTTTAAAAAAAATAAAATAAGTATATAGCTATTTTTGGTATTCGTGTCGAATGAATTTTTTTTAGCTACATTTACACCGATGAACACGCAGAAGCAATTGGTCAATGTTAAGTACAATACATTGAGCCAAAATAAGAAAAATTAAGACACCCATATCATTTCAAGACCTTTAAAAAAAAAATAAGTAAATAGCTATTTTTCTTATTCTTGTCGAATGATTTTTTTAGCTACATTTACACCGATGAACACGCAGGAGCAATTGCTCGATGTTAAGTACAATTTAATGAGCCAAAACGAGCAAAATTAAGACACCCATATCATATCAAGACCTTTAAAAAAATGAAATAAGTATGTAGCTATTTTTCTTATTCTTGTCGAATGAATTTTTAGTAGCTACATTTACACGGATGAACACGCAGGAGCATTTACTCAATGTTAGGTACAATACAATGAGCCAACATAAGCAAAATTAAGACACCTATATCTTATTAAGACCTTAAAAAAAAGAAAATAACTAAATAGCTATTTTTCTTATTCTTGTCGAATGAATTTTTAGTAGCTACATTTACACGGATGAACACGCAGGAGCATTTGCTCAAAGTTAGGTACATTACAATGAGCCAAAATTAGCAAAATTAGGACACCTATATCTTTTAAAGACCTTTAAAAAAATAAAATAAGTAAATAGCTATTTTTCTGATTCCTGTCGAATGAATTTTTTTTAGCTACATTTACACCGATGAACACGTTGGAGCAACAACTTAATGTTAAGTACAATACATTGAGCCAAAATAAGCCAAATTAAGACACCCATATCATTTCAAGACCTTTAAAAAAAAAATAAGTAAATAGCTATTTTTCTTATTCTTATCGAATGAATTTTTTTTAGCTACATTTACACCGATGAACATGCAGGAGCAATTGCTCAATGTTAGTGCAATACAATGAGGCAAAATAAGCAAAATTAAGACACCCATATCATTTCAAGACCTTTAAAAAAAATAAAATAAGTAAATAGCTATTTTATGATTCCTGTCGAATGAATTTTTTTTAGCTACATTTACACCGATGAACACGCAGAAGCAACTAGTCAATGTTCAATACATTACAATGAGCCAAAATAAGCAAAATTAAGACACCTATATCTTTTAAAGACCTTTAAAAAAATAAAATAAGTAAATAGCTATTTTTCTGATTCCTGTCGAATGAATTTTTTTTAGCTACATTTACACCTTTGAACACGCAGAAGCAACTGCTCAATGTTAAGAACAATACAATCAGCCAAAACAAGCAAAATTAAGACACCCATATCATTTCAAGACCTTTAAAAAAAAAAAATAAGTAAATAGCTATTTTTCTTATTCTTGTCGAATGAATTTTTTTTAGCTACAATTACACCGATGAACACGCAGGAGCAATTGCTTAATGTTAAGTACAATACAATGAGCCGAAATAAGCAAAATTATGACACCCATATCATATCAAAACCTTTAAAAAAAATAAAATAAGTATATAGCTATTTTTGGTATTCTTGTCGAATGAATTTTTTTTAGCTACATTTACACCGATGAACACGCAGAAGCAATTGGTCAATGTTAAGTACAATACATTGAGCCAAAAAAAGAAAAATTAAGACACCCATATCATTTCAAGACCTTTAAAAAAAAAATAAGTAAATAGCTATTTTTCTTATTCTTGTCGAATGAATTTTTTTTAGCTACAATTACACCGATGAACACGCAGGAGCAATTGCTCAATGTTATGTACAATACAATGAGCCGAAATAAGCAAAATTATGACACCCATATCATATCAAAACCTTTAAAAAAAATAAAATAAGTATATAGCTATTTTTCTTATTCTTGTCGAATGAATTTTTTTTAGCTCCACTTACACCGATGAACACGCAGGAGCAATTGGTCAATGTTAAGTACAATACAGTGAGCCTAAATAACCAAAATTAAGACACCTATATCTTTTTAAGACCTTTAAAAAAAAGAAAATAATGAAATAGCTATTTTTCTTATTCTTGTCGAGTGAATTTTTTTAGCTACATTTACACCGATGAACACGCAGGAGCAATTGCTCGATGTTAAGTACAATTTAATGAGCCAAAACGAGCAAAATTAAGACACCCATATCATATCAAGACCTTTAAAAAAATGAAATAAGTATGTAGCTATTTTTCTTATTCTTGTCGAATGAATTTTTAGTAGCTACATTTACACGGATGAACACGCAGGAGCATTTACTCAATGTTAGGTACAATACAATGAGCCAACATAAGCAAAATTAAGACACCTATATCTTATTAAGACCTTAAAAAAAAGAAAATAACTAAATAGCTATTTTTCTTATTCTTGTCGAATGAATTTTTAGTAGCTACATTTACACGGATGAACACGCAGGAGCATTTGCTCAAAGTTAGGTACATTACAATGAGCCAAAATTAGCAAAATTAGGACACCTATATCTTTTAAAGACCTTTAAAAAAATAAAATAAGTAAATAGCTATTTTTCTGATTCCTGTCGAATGAATTTTTTTTAGCTACATTTACACCGATGAACACGTTGAAGCAACAACTTAATGTTAAGTACAATACATTGAGCCAAAATAAGCCAAATTAAGACACCCATATCATTTCAAGACCTTTAAAAAAAAAAATAAGTAAATAGCTATTTTTCTTATTCTTATCGAATGAATTTTTTTTAGCTACATTTACACCGATGAACATGCAGGAGCAATTGCTCAATGTTAGTGCAATACAATGAGGCAAAATAAGCAAAATTAAGACACCCATATCATTTCAAGACCTTTAAAAAAAATAAAATAAGGAAATATCTATTTTTCTTATTCTTGTCGAATGAATTTTTTTTAGCTACATTTACACCTATGAACTCGCAGGAGCAATTGCTCAATCTTAAGCACAATACGGTGAAACAAAATAAGCAAAATAAAGACTCCCATATCATATCAAGACCTTTAAAAAAAATAAAATAAGTAATTAGCTATTTTTCTGATTCCTGTCGAATGAATTTTTTTTAGCTACATTTACACCGATGAACACGCTGAAGCAACTGCTCAATGTTAAGTACAATACAATGAGCCAAAATAAGCAAAATTAAGACACCTATATCTTTTAAAGACCTTTAAAAAAAAAATAAGTAAATAGCTATTTTTCTTATTCTTGTCGAATGAATTTTTTTAGCTACAATTACACCGATGAACACGCAGGAGCAATTGCTTAATGTTAAGGACAATACAATGAGCCGAAATAAGCAAAATTATGACACCCATATCATATCAAAACCTTTAAAAAAAATAAAATAAGTATATAGCTATTTTTGGTATTCGTGTCGAATGAATTTTTTTTAGCTACATTTACACCGATGAACACGCAGAAGCAATTGGTCAATGTTAAGTACAATACATTGAGCCAAAATAAGAAAAATTAAGACACCCATATCATTTCAAGACCTTTAAAAAAAAAATAAGTAAATAGCTATTTTTCTTATTCTTGTCGAATGATTTTTTTAGCTACATTTACACCGATGAACACGCAGGAGCAATTGCTCGATGTTAAGTACAATTTAATGAGCCAAAACGAGCAAAATTAAGACACCCATATCATATCAAGACCTTTAAAAAAATGAAATAAGTATGTAGCTATTTTTCTTATTCTTGTCGAATGAATTTTTAGTAGCTACATTTACACGGATGAACACGCAGGAGCATTTACTCAATGTTAGGTACAATACAATGAGCCAACATAAGCAAAATTAAGACACCTATATCTTATTAAGACCTTAAAAAAAAGAAAATAACTAAATAGCTATTTTTCTTATTCTTGTCGAATGAATTTTTAGTAGCTACATTTACACGGATGAACACGCAGGAGCATTTGCTCAAAGTTAGGTACATTACAATGAGCCAAAATTAGCAAAATTAGGACACCTATATCTTTTAAAGACCTTTAAAAAAATAAAATAAGTAAATAGCTATTTTTCTGATTCCTGTCGAATGAATTTTTTTTAGCTACATTTACACCGATGAACACGTTGGAGCAACAACTTAATGTTAAGTACAATACATTGAGCCAAAATAAGCCAAATTAAGACACCCATATCATTTCAAGACCTTTAAAAAAAAAAATAAGTAAATAGCTATTTTTCTTATTCTTATCGAATGAATTTTTTTTAGCTACATTTACACCGATGAACATGCAGGAGCAATTGCTCAATGTTAGTGCAATACAATGAGGCAAAATAAGCAAAATTAAGACACCCATATCATTTCAAGACCTTTAAAAAAAATAAAATAAGGAAATATCTATTTTTCTTATTCTTGTCGAATGAATTTTTTTTAGCTACATTTACACCTATGAACTCGCAGGAGCAATTGCTCAATTGCTCAACCAAAATAAGAAAAATTAAGACACCCATATCATTTCAAGACCTTTAAAAAAAAAAATAAGTAAATAGCTATTTTTCTTATTCTTGTCGAATGAATTTTTTTTAGCTACAATTACACCGATGAACAGGCAGGAGCAATTGCCCAATGTTATGTACAATACAATGAGCCGAAATAAGCAAAATTATGACACCCATATCATATCAAAACCTTTAAAAAAAATAAAATAAGTATATAGATATTTTTCTTATTCTTGTCGAATGAATTTTTTTAGCTCCACTAACACCGATGAACACGCAGGAAATTAAGACACCTATATCTTATTAAGACCTTAAAAAAAAGAAAATAACTAAATAGCTATTTTTCTTATTCTTGTCGAATGAATTTTTCGTAGCTACATTTACACCTATGAACTCGCAGGAGCAATTGCTCAATCTTAAGCACAATACGGTGAAACAAAATAAGCAAAATAAAGACTCCCATATCATATCAAGACCTTTAAAAAAAATAAAATAAGTAATTAGCTATTTTTCTGATTCCTGTCGAATGAATTTTTTTTAGCTACATTTACACCGATGAACACGCTGAAGCAACTGCTCAATGTTAAGTACAATACAATGAGCCAAAATAAGCAAAATTAAGACACCTATATCTTTTAAAGACCTTTAAAAAAAAAATAAGTAAATAGCTATTTTTCTTATTCTTGTCGAATGAATTTTTAGTAGCTACATTTACACGGATGAACACGCAGGAGCATTTGCTCAAAGTTAGGTACATTACAATGAGCCAAAATTAGCAAAATTAGGACACCTATATCTTTTAAAGACCTTTAAAAAAATAAAATAAGTAAATAGCTATTTTTCTGATTCCTGTCGAATGAATTTTTTTTAGCTACATTTACACCGATGAACACGTTGGAACAACAACTTAATGTTAAGTACAATACATTGAGCCAAAATAAGCCAAATTAAGACACCCATATCATTTCAAGACCTTTAAAAAAAAAAATAAGTAAATAGCTATTTTTCTTATTCTTATCGAATGAATTTTTTTTAGCTACATTTACACCGATGAACATGCAGGAGCAATTGCTCAATGTTAGTGCAATACAATGAGGCAAAATAAGCAAAATTAAGACACCCATATCATTTCAAGACCTTTAAAAAAAATAAAATAAGGAAATATCTATTTTTCTTATTCTTGTCGAATGAATTTTTTTTAGCTACATTTACACCTATGAACTCGCAGGAGCAATTGCTCAATCTTAAGCACAATACGGTGAAACAAAATAAGCAAAATAAAGACTCCCATATCATATCAAGACCTTTAAAAAAAATAAAATAAGTAATTAGCTATTTTTCTGATTCCTGTCGAATGAATTTTTTTTAGCTACATTTACACCGATGAACACGCTGAAGCAACTGCTCAATGTTAAGTACAATACAATGAGCCAAAATAAGCAAAATTAAGACACCTATATCTTTTAAAGACCTTTAAAAAAAAAATAAGTAAATAGCTATTTTTCTTATTCTTGTCGAATGAATTTTTTTAGCTACAATTACACCGATGAACACGCAGGAGCAATTGCTTAATGTTAAGGACAATACAATGAGCCGAAATAAGCAAAATTATGACACCCATATCATATCAAAACCTTTAAAAAAAATAAAATAAGTATATAGCTATTTTTGGTATTCTTGTCGAATGAATTTTTTTTAGCTACATTTACACCGATGAACACGCAGAAGCAATTGGTCAATGTTAAGTACAATACATTGAGCCAAAATAAGAAAAATTAAGACACCCATATCATTTCAAGACCTTTAAAAAAAAAAATAAGTAAATAGCTATTTTTCTTATTCTTGTCGAATGAATTTTTTTTAGCTACAATTACACCGATGAACAGGCAGGAGCAATTGCCCAATGTTATGTACAATACAATGAGCCGAAATAAGCAAAATTATGACACCCATATCATATCAAAACCTTTAAAAAAAATAAAATAAGTATATAGCTATTTTTCTTATTCTTGTCGAATGAATTTTTTTAGCTCCACTAACACCGATGAACACGCAGGAGCAATTGGTCAATGTTAAGTACAATACAGTGAGCCTAAATCACCAAAATTAAGACACCTATATCTTTTTAAGACCTTTAAAAAAAAGAAAATAATGAAATAGCTATTTTTCTTATTCTTGTCGAATAAATTTTATGTAGCTACATTTACACCGATGAACACGCTGGAGCAATTGCTAAATGTAAGGTACAATACAGTGAGCCAAAATAAGCAAAACTAGGACACCCATATCTATTCAAGACCTTTAAAAAAAATAAAATAAGTAAATAGCTATTTTTCTTATTCTTGTCGAGTGAATTTTTTTAGCTACATTTACACCGATGAACACGCAGGAGCAATTGCTCGATGTTAAGTACAATTTAATGAGCCAAAACGAGCAAAATTAAGACACCCATATCATATCAAGACCTTTAAAAAAATGAAATAAGTATGTAGCTATTTTTCTTATTCTTGTCGAATGAATTTTTAGTAGCTACATTTACACGGATGAACACGCAGGAGCATTTACTCAATGTTAGGTACAATACAATGAGCCAACATAAGCAAAATTAAGACACCTATATCTTATTAAGACCTTAAAAAAAAGAAAATAACTAAATAGCTATTTTTCTTATTCTTGTCGAATGAATTTTTCGTAGCTACATTTACACGGATGAACACGCAGGAGCATTTGCTCAAAGTTAGGTACATTACAATGAGCCAAAATTAGCAAAATTAGGACACCTATATCTTTTAAAGACCTTTAAAAAAATAAAATAAGTAAATAGCTATTTTTCTGATTCTTGTCGAATGAATTTTTTTTAGCTACATTTACACCGATGAACACGTTGAAGCAACAACTTAATGTTAAGTACAATACATTGAGCCAAAATAAGCCAAACTAAGACACCCATATCATTTCAAGACCTTTAAAAAAAAAAATAAGTAAATAGCTATTTTTCTTATTCTTATCGAATGAATTTTTTTTAGCTACATTTACACCGATGAACATGCAGGAGCAATTGCTCAATGTTAGTGCAATACAATGAGGCAAAATAAGCAAAATTAAGACACCCATATCATTTCAAGACCTTTAAAAAAAATAAAATAAGGAAATATCTATTTTTCTTATTCTTGTCGAATGAATTTTTTTTAGCTACATTTACACCTATGAACTCGCAGGAGCATTGCTCAATCTTAAGCACAATACGGTGAAACAAAATAAGCAAAATAAAGACTCCCATATCATATCAAGACCTTTAAAAAAAATAAAATAAGTAATTAGCTATTTTTCTGATTCCTGTCGAATGAATTTTTTTTAGCTACATTTACACCGATGAACACGCTGAAGCAACTGCTCAATGTTAAGTACAATACAATGAGCCAAAATAAGCAAAATTAAGACACCTATATCTTTTAAAGACCTTTAAAAAAAAAATAAGTAAATAGCTATTTTTCTTATTCTTGTCGAATGAATTTTTTTAGCTACAATTACACCGATGAACACGCAGGAGCAATTGCTTAATGTTAAGGACAATACAATGAGCCGAAATAAGCAAAATTATGACACCCATATCATATCAAAACCTTTAAAAAAAATAAAATAAGTATATAGCTATTTTTGGTATTCTTGTCGAATGAATTTTTTTTAGCTACATTTACACCGATGAACACGCAGAAGCAATTGGTCAATGTTAAGTACAATACATTGAGCCAAAATAAGAAAAATTAAGACACCCATATCATTTCAAGACCTTTAAAAAAAAAATAAGTAAATAGCTATTTTTCTTATTCTTGTCGAATAAATTTTATGTAGCTACATTTACACCGATGAACACGTTGGAGCAATTGCTAAATGTAAGGTACAATACAGTGAGCCATAATAAGCAAAACTAGGACACCCATATCAATTCAAGACCTTTAAAAAAAATAAAATAAGTAAATAGCTATTTTTCTTATTCTTGTCGAGTGAATTTTTTTAGCTACATTTACACCGATGAACACGCAGGAGCAATTGCTCGATGTTAAGTACAATTTAATGAGCCAAAACGAGCAAAATTAAGACACCCATATCATATCAAGACCTTTAAAAAAATGAAATAAGTATGTAGCTATTTTTCTTATTCTTGTCGAATGAATTTTTAGTAGCTACATTTACACGGATGAACACGCAGGAGCATTTACTCAATGTTAGGTACAATACAATGAGCCAACATAAGCAAAATTAAGACACCTATATCTTATTAAGACCTTAAAAAAAAGAAAATAACTAAATAGCTATTTTTCTTATTCTTGTCGAATGAATTTTTAGTAGCTACATTTACACGGATGAACACGCAGGAGCATTTGCTCAATGTTAGGTACATTACAATGAGCCAAAATTAGCAAAATTAGGACACCTTTATCTTTTAAAGACCTTTAAAAAAATAAAATAAGTAAATAGCTATTTTTCTGATTCCTGTCGAATGAATTTTTTTTAGCTACATTTACACCGATGAACACGTTGAAGCAACAGCTTAATGTTAAGTACAATACAGTGAGCCAAAATAAGCAAAATTAAGACACCCATATCATTTCAAGACCTTTAAAAAAAACAATAAGTAAATAGCTATTTTTCTTATTCTTATCGAATGAATTTTTTTTAGCTACATTTACACCGATGAACATGCAGCAGCAATTGCTCAATGTTAGTGCAATACAATGAGGCAAAATAAGCAAAATTAAGACACCCATATCATTTCAAGACCTTTAAAAAAAATAAAATAAGGAAATATCTATTTTTCTTATTCTTGTCGAATGAATTTTTTTTAGCTACATTTACACCTATGAACTCGCAGGAGCAATTGCTCAATCTTAAGCACAATACGGTGAGCCAAAATAAGCAAAATAAAGACTCCCATATCATATCAAGACCATTAAAAAAAATAAAATAAGTAAATAGCTATTTTTCTGATTCCTGTCGAATGAATTTTTTTTAGCTACATTTACACCGATGAACACGCAGAAGCAACTGCTCAATGTTAAGTACAATACAATGAGCCAAAATAAGCAAAATTAAGACACCTATATCTTTTAAAGACCTTTAAAAAAATAAAATAAGTAAATAGCTATTTTTCTGATTCCTGTCGAATGAATTTTTTTTAGCTACATTTACACCTTTGAACACGCAAAAGCAACTGCTCAATGTTACGAACAATACAATGAGCCAAAATAAGCAAAATTAAGACACCCATATCATTTCAAGACCTTTAAAAAAAATAAAATAAGTATATAGCTATTTTTCTTATTCTTGTCGAATGAATTTTTTTTAGCTCCACTTACACCGATGAACACGCAGGAGCAATTGATCAATGTTAAGTACAATACAGTGAGCCTATATAACCAAAATTAAGACACCTATATCTTTTTAAGACCTTTAAAAAAAAGAAAATAACTAAATAGCTATTTTTCTTATTCTTGTCGAATGAATTTTTAGTAGCTACATTTACACGGATGAACACGCAGGAGCATTTGCTCAAAGTTAGGTACATTACAATGAGCCAAAATTAGCAAAATTAGGACACCTATATCTTTTAAAGACCTTTAAAAAAATAAAATAAGTAAATAGCTATTTTTCTGATTCCTGTCGAATGAATTTTTTTTAGCTACATTTACACCGATGAACACGTTGAAGCAACAACTTAATGTTAAGTACAATACATTGAGCCAAAATAAGCCAAACTAAGACACCCATATCATTTCAAGACCTTTAAAAAAAAAAATAAGTAAATAGCTATTTTTCTTATTCTTATCGAATGAATTTTTTTTAGCTACATTTACACCGATGAACATGCAGGAGCAATTGCTCAATGTTAGTGCAATACAATGAGGCAAAATAAGCAAAATTAAGACACCCATATCATTTCAAGACCTTTAAAAAAAATAAAATAAGGAAATATCTATTTTTCTTATTCTTGTCGAATGAATTTTTTTTAGCTACATTTACACCTATGAACTCGCAGTAGCAATTGCTCAATCTTAAGCACAATACGGTGAAACAAAATAAGCAAAATAAAGACTCCCATATCATATCAAGACCTTTAAAAAAAATAAAATAAGTAATTAGCTATTTTTCTGATTCCTGTCGAATGAATTTTTTTTAGCTACATTTACACCGATGAACACGCTGAAGCAACTGCTCAATGTTAAGTACAATACAATGAGCCAAAATAAGCAAAATTAAGACACCTATATCTTTTAAAGACCTTTAAAAAAAAAATAAGTAAATAGCTATTTTTCTTATTCTTGTCGAATGAATTTTTTTAGCTACAATTACACCGATGAACACGCAGGAGCAATTGCTTAATGTTAAGGACAATACAATGAGCCGAAATAAGCAAAATTATGACACCCATATCATATCAAAACCTTTAAAAAAAATAAAATAAGTATATAGCTATTTTTGGTATTCTTGTCGAATGAATTTTTTTTAGCTACATTTACACCGATGAACACGCAGAAGCAATTGGTCAATGTTAAGTACAATACATTGAGCCAAAATAAGAAAAATTAAGACACCCATATCATTTCAAGACCTTTAAAAAAAAAATAAGTAAATAGCTATTTTTCTTATTCTTGTCGAATGAATTTTTTTAGCTACATTTACACCGATGAACACGCAGGAGCAATTGCTCGATGTTAAGTACAATTTAATGAGCCAAAACGAGCAAAATTAAGACACCCATATCATATCAAGACCTTTAAAAAAATGAAATAAGTATGTAGCTATTTTTCTTATTCTTGTCGAATGAATTTTTAGTAGCTACATTTACACGGATGAACACGCAGGAGCATTTACTCAATGTTAGGTACTATACAATGAGCCAACATAAGCAAAATTAAGACACCTATATCTTATTAAGACCTTAAAAAAAAGAAAATAACTAAATAGCTATTTTTCTTATTCTTGTCGAATGAATTTTTAGTAGCTACATTTACACGGATGAACACGCAGGAGCATTTGCTCAAAGTTAGGTACATTACAATGAGCCAAAATTACCAAAATTAGGACACCTATATCTTTTAAAGACCTTTAAAAAAATAAAATAAGTAAATAGCTATTTTTCTGATTCCTGTCGAATGAATTTTTTTTAGCTACATTTACACCGATGAACACGTTGGAGCAACAACTTAATGTTAAGTACAATACATTGAGCCAAAATAAGCCAAATTAAGACACCCATATCATTTCAAGACCTTTAAAAAAAAAATAAGTAAATAGCTATTTTTCTTATTCTTATCGAATGAATTTTTTTTAGCTACATTTACACCGATGAACATGCAGGAGCAATTGCTCAATGTTAGTGCAATACAATGAGGCAAAATAAGCAAAATTAAGACACCCATATCATTTCAAGACCTTTAAAAAAAATAAAATAAGGAAATATCTATTTTTCTTATTCTTGTCGAATGAATTTTTTTTAGCTACATTTACACCTATGAACTCGCAGGAGCAATTGCTCAATCTTAAGCACAATACGGTGAAACAAAATAAGCAAAATAAAGACTCCCATATCATATCAAAACCTTTAAAAAAAATAAAATAAGTATATAGCTATTTTTCTTATTCTTGTCGAATGAATTTTTTTAGCTCCACTAACACCGATGAACACGCAGGAGCAATTGGCCAATGTTAAGTACAATACAGTGAGCCTAAATAACCAAAATTAAGACACCTATATCTTTTTAAGACCTTTAAAAAAAAGAAAATAATGAAATAGCTATTTTTCTTATTCTTGTCGAATAAATTTTATGTAGCTACATTTACACCGATGAACACGCTGGAGCAATTGCTAAATGTAAGGTACAATACAGTGAGCCAAAATAAGCAAAACTAGGACACCCATATCTATTCAAGACCTTTAAAAAAAATAAAATAAGTAAATAGCTATTTTTCTTATTCTTGTCGAGTGAATTTTTTTAGCTACATTTACACCGATGAACACGCAGGAGCAATTGCTCGATGTTAAGTACAATTTAATGAGCCAAAACGAGCAAAATTAAGACACCCATATCATATCAAGACCTTTAAAAAAATGAAATAAGTATGTAGCTATTTTTCTTATTCTTGTCGAATGAATTTTTAGTAGCTACATTTACACGGATGAACACGCAGGAGCATTTACTCAATGTTAGGTACAATACAATGAGCCAACATAAGCAAAATTAAGACACCTATATCTTATTAAGACCTTAAAAAAAAGAAAATAACTAAATAGCTATTTTTCTTATTCTTGTCGAATGAATTTTTAGTAGCTACATTTACACGGATGAACACGCAGGAGCATTTGCTCAAAGTTAGGTACATTACAATGAGCCAAAATTAGCAAAATTAGGACACCTATATCTTTTAAAGACCTTTAAAAAAATAAAATAAGTAAATAGCTATTTTTCTGATTCTTGTCGAATGAATTTTTTTTAGCTACATTTACACCGATGAACACGTTGAAGCAACAACTTAATGTTAAGTACAATACATTGAGCCAAAATAAGCCAAACTAAGACACCCATATCATTTCAAGACCTTTAAAAAAAAAAATAAGTAAATAGCTATTTTTCTTATTCTTATCGAATGAATTTTTTTTAGCTACATTTACACCGATGAACATGCAGGAGCAATTGCTCAATGTTAGTGTAATACAATGAGGCAAAATAAGCAAAATTAAGACACCCATATCATTTCAAGACCTTTAAAAAAAATAAAATAAGGAAATATCTATTTTTCTTATTCTTGTCGAATGAATTTTTTTTAGCTACATTTACACCTATGAACTCGCAGGAGCAATTGCTCAATCTTAAGCACAATACGGTGAAACAAAATAAGCAAAATAAAGACTCCCATATCATATCAAGACCTTTAAAAAAAATAAAATAAGTAATTAGCTATTTTTCTGATTCCTGTCGAATGAATTTTTTTTAGCTACATTTACACCGATGAACACGCTGAAGCAACTGCTCAATGTTAAGTACAATACAATGAGCCAAAATAAGCAAAATTAAGACACCTATATCTTTTAAAGACCTTTAAAAAAAAAATAAGTAAATAGCTATTTTTCTTATTCTTGTCGAATGAATTTTTTTAGCTACAATTACACCGATGAACACGCAGGAGCAATTGCTTAATGTTAAGGACAATACAATGAGCCGAAATAAGCAAAATTATGACACCCATATCATATCAAAACCTTTAAAAAAAATAAAATAAGTATATAGCTATTTTTGGTATTCTTGTCGAATGAATTTTTTTTAGCTACATTTACACCGATGAACACGCAGAAGCAATTGGTCAATGTTAAGTACAATACATTGAGCCAAAATAAGAAAAATTAAGACACCCATATCATTTCAAGACCTTTAAAAAAAAAATAAGTAAATAGCTATTTTTCTTATTCTTGTCGAATAAATTTTATGTAGCTACATTTACACCGATGAACACGTTGGAGCAATTGCTAAATGTAAGGTACAATACAGTGAGCCATAATAAGCAAAACTAGGACACCCATATCAATTCAAGACCTTTAAAAAAAATAAAATAAGTAAATAGCTATTTTTCTTATTCTTGTCGAGTTAATTTTTTTAGCTACATTTACACCGATGAACACGCAGGAGCAATTGCTCGATGTTAAGTACAATTTAATGAGCCAAAACGAGCAAAATTAAGACACCCATATCATATCAAGACCTTTAAAAAAATGAAATAAGTATGTAGCTATTTTTCTTATTCTTGTCGAATGAATTTTTAGTAGCTACATTTACACGGATGAACACGCAGGAGCATTTACTCAATGTTAGGTACAATACAATGAGCCAACATAAGCAAAATTAAGACACCTATATCTTATTAAGACCTTAAAAAAAAGAAAATAACTAAATAGCTATTTTTCTTATTCTTGTCGAATGAATTTTTAGTAGCTACATTTACACGGATGAACACGCAGGAGCATTTGCTCAATGTTAGGTACATTACAATGAGCCAAAATTAGCAAAATTAGGACACCTTTATCTTTTAAAGACCTTTAAAAAAATAAAATAAGTAAATAGCTATTTTTCTGATTCCTGTCGAATGAATTTTTTTTAGCTACATTTACACCGATGAACACGTTGAAGCAACAGCTTAATGTTAAGTACAATACAGTGAGCCAAAATAAGCAAAATTAAGACACCCATATCATTTCAAGACCTTTAAAAAAACAATAAGTAAATAGCTATTTTTCTTATTCTTATCGAATGAATTTTTTTTAGCTACATTTACACCGATGAACATGCAGGAGCAATTGCTCAATGTTAGTGCAATACAATGAGGCAAAATAAGCAAAATTAAGACACCCATATCATTTCAAGACCTTTAAAAAAAATAAAATAAGGAAATATCTATTTTTCTTATTCTTGTCGAATGAATTTTTTTTAGCTACATTTACACCTATGAACTCGCAGGAGCAATTGCTCAATCTTAAGCACAATACGGTGAGCCAAAATAAGCAAAATAAAGACTCCCATATCATATCAAGACCATTAAAAAAAATAAAATAAGTAAATAGCTATTTTTCTGATTCCTGTCGAATGAATTTTTTTTAGCTACATTTACACCGATGAACACGCAGAAGCAACTGCTCAATGTTAAGTACAATACAATGAGCCAAAATAAGCAAAATTAAGACACCTATATCTTTTAAAGACCTTTAAAAAAATAAAATAAGTAAATAGCTATTTTTCTGATTCCTGTCGAATGAATTTTTTTTAGCTACATTTACACCTTTGAACACGCAAAAGCAACTGCTCAATGTTACGAACAATACAATGAGCCAAAATAAGCAAAATTAAGACACCCATATCATTTCAAGACCTTTAAAAAAAATAAAATAAGTATATAGCTATTTTTCTTATTCTTGTCGAATGAATTTTTTTTAGCTCCACTTACACCGATGAACACGCAGGAGCAATTGATCAATGTTAAGTACAATACAGTGAGCCTATATAACCAAAATTAAGACACCTATATCTTTTTAAGACCTTTAAAAAAAAGAAAATAACTAAATAGCTATTTTTTTTTTCTTGTCGAATGAATTTTTAGTAGCTACATTTACACGGATGAACACGCAGGAGCATTTGTTCAATGTTAGGTACAATACAATGAGCCAAAATTAGCAAAATTAGGACACCTATATCTTTTAAAGACCTTTAAAAAAATAAAATAAGTAAATAGCTATTTTTCTGATTCCTGTCGAATGAATTTTTTTTAGCTACATCTACACCGATGAACTCGCAGGAGCAATTGCTCGATCTTAAGCACAATACGGTGAGCCGAAATAAGCAAAATAAAGACTCCCATATCATATCAAGACCTTTAAAAAAAATAAAATAAGTATATAGCTATTTTTCTGATTCCTGTCGAATGAATTTTTTTTAGCTCAATTTACACCGATGAACACGCAGGAGCAATTGGTCAATGTTAAGAACAATACATTGAGCCTAAATAACCAAAACTAAGACACCTGTATCTTTTTAAGACCTTTAAAAAAAAGAAAATAATGAAATAGCTATTTTTCTTATTCTTGTCGAATAAATTTTTTGTAGCTACATTTACACCGATGAACACGCAGGAGCAATTGCTCAATGTTAGGTACAATACATTGAGCCAACATAAGCAAAATTAGGACACCTATGTCTTTTTATGACCTTTAAAAAAATAAAATAAGTAAATAGCTATTTTTCGGATTCCTGTCGAATGAATTTTTTTTAGCTCCATTTACACCGATGAACACGCAGGAGCAATTGGTCAATGTTAAGTACAATACAGTGAGCCTAAATAACCAAAATTAAGACACCTATATCTTTTTAAGACCCTTAAAAAAAGATAATAACGAAATAGCTATTTTTCTTATTCTTGTCGAATGAATTTTTTGTAGCTAAATTTACACCGACGAACACGCAGGAGCAATTGCTCAATGTTAGGTGCAATACAGTGAGCCAACATAAGCAAAATTAAGACACCTTTATCTTTTTCAGACCTTTAAAAAAAAAAATAACTAAATTGCTATTTTTCTTATTCTTGCCTTGTGAATTTTTAGTAGCTACATTTACACGGATGAACACGCAGGAGCATTTGCCCAATGTTGGGTACAATACAGTGAGCCAAAATAAGCAAAATTAGGACACCTATATCTTTTAAAGACCTTTAAAAAAATAAAATAACTAAATTGCTATTTTTCTTATTCATGTCGTGTGAATTTTTAGTAGCTACATTTACACGGATGAACACGCAGGAGCATTTGCCCAATGTTAGGTACAGTACAATGAGCCAAAATAAGCAAAATTAGGACACCTATATCTTTTAAAGACCTTTAAAAAAATAAAATAAGTAAATAGCTATTTTTCTGATTCCTGTCGAATGAATTTTTTTTAGCTACATTTACACCGATGAACACGCAGAAGCAACTGCTCAATGTTAGGTACAGTACAGTGAGCCAAAATAAGCAAAATTAGGACACCTATATCTTTTAAAGACCTTTAAAAAAATAAAATAAGTAAATAGCTATTTTTCTTATTCTTGTCGAATGAATTTTTTTAGCTACAATTACACCGATGAACACGCAGGAGCAATTGCTTAATGTTAAGGACAATACAATGAGCCGAAATAAGCAAAATTATGACACCCATATCATATCAAAACCTTTAAAAAAAATAAAATAAGTATATAGCTATTTTTGGTATTCTTGTCGAATGAATTTTTTTTAGCTACATTTACACCGATGAACACGCAGAAGCAATTGGTCAATGTTAAGTACAATACATTGAGCCAAAATAAGAAAAATTAAGACACCCATATCATTTCAAGACCTTTAAAAAAAAAATAAGTAAATAGCTATTTTTCTTATTCTAGTCGAATAAATTTTATGTAGCTACATTTACACCGATGAACACGTTGGAGCAATTGCTAAATGTAAGGTACAATACAGTGAGCCATAATAAGCAAAACTAGGACACCCATATCAATTCAAGACCTTTAAAAAAAATAAAATAAGTAAATAGCTATTTTTCTTATTCTTGTCGAGTTAATTTTTTTAGCTACATTTACACCGATGAACACGCAGGAGCAATTGCTCGATGTTAAGTACAATTTAATGAGCCAAAACGAGCAAAATTAAGACACCCATATCATATCAAGACCTTTAAAAAAATGAAATAAGTATGTAGCTATTTTTCTTATTCTTGTCGAATGAATTTTTAGTAGCTACATTTACACGGATGAACACGCAGGAGCATTTACTCAATGTTAGGTACAATACAATGAGCCAACATAAGCAAAATTAAGACACCTATATCTTATTAAGACCTTAAAAAAAAGAAAATAACTAAATAGCTATTTTTCTTATTCTTGTCGAATGAATTTTTAGTAGCTACATTTACACGGATGAACACGCAGGAGCATTTGCTCAATGTTAGGTACATTACAATGAGCCAAAATTAGCAAAATTAGGACACCTTTATCTTTTAAAGACCTTTAAAAAAATAAAATAAGTAAATAGCTATTTTTCTGATTCCTGTCGAATGAATTTTTTTTAGCTACATTTACACCGATGAACACGTTGAAGCAACAGCTTAATGTTAAGTACAATACAGTGAGCCAAAATAAGCAAAATTAAGACACCCATATCATTTCAAGACCTTTAAAAAAAACAATAAGTAAATAGCTATTTTTCTTATTCTTATCGAATGAATTTTTTTTAGCTACATTTACACCGATGAACATGCAGGAGCAATTGCTCAATGTTAGTGCAATACAATGAGGCAAAATAAGCAAAATTAAGACACCCATATCATTTCAAGACCTTTAAAAAAAATAAAATAAGGAAATATCTATTTTTCTTATTCTTTTCGAATGAATTTTTTTTAGCTACATTTACACCTATGAACTCGCAGGAGCAATTGCTCAATCTTAAGCACAATACGGTGAGCCAAAATAAGCAAAATAAAGACTCCCATATCATATCAAGACCATTAAAAAAAATAAAATAAGTAAATAGCTATTTTTCTGATTCCTGTCGAATGAATTTTTTTTAGCTACATTTACACCGATGAACACGCAGAAGCAACTGCTCAATGTTAAGTACAATACAATGAGCCAAAATAAGCAAAATTAAGACACCTATATCTTTTAAAGACCTTTAAAAAAATAAAATAAGTAAATAGCTATTTTTCTGATTCCTGTCGAATGAATTTTTTTTAGCTACATTTACACCTTTGAACACGCAAAAGCAACTGCTCAATGTTACGAACAATACAATGAGCCAAAATAAGCAAAATTAAGACACCCATATCATTTCAAGACCTTTAAAAAAAATAAAATAAGTATATAGCTATTTTTCTTATTCTTGTCGAATGAATTTTTTTTAGCTCCAATTACACCGATGAACACGCAGGAGCAATTGATCAATGTTAAGTACAATACAGTGAGCCTATATAACCAAAATTAAGACACCTATATCTTTTTAAGACCTTTAAAAAAAAGAAAATAACTAAATAGCTATTTTTTTTTCTTGTCGAATGAATTTTTAGTAGCTACATTTACACGGATGAACACGCAGGAGCATTTGTTCAATGTTAGGTACAATACAATGAGCCAAAATTAGCAAAATTAGGACACCTATATCTTTTAAAGACCTTTAAAAAAATAAAATAAGTAAATAGCTATTTTTCTGATTCCTGTCGAATGAATTTTTTTTAGCTACATCTACACCGATGAACTCGCAGGAGCAATTGCTCGATCTTAAGCACAATACGGTGAGCCGAAATAAGCAAAATAAAGACTCCCATATCATATCAAGACCTTTAAAAAAAATAAAATAAGTAAATAGCTATTTTTCTGATTCCTGTCGAATGAATTTTTTTTAGCTCAATTTACACCGATGAACACGCAGGAGCAATTGGTCAATGTTAAGAACAATACATTGAGCCTAAATAACCAAAACTAAGACACCTGTATCTTTTTAAGACCTTTAAAAAAAAGAAAATAATGAAATAGCTATTTTTCTTATTCTTGTCGAATAAATTTTTTGTAGCTACATTTACACCGATGAACACGCAGGAGCAATTGCTCAATGTTAGGTACAATACATTGAGCCAACATAAGCAAAATTAGGACACCTATGTCTTTTTAAGACCTTTAAAAAAATAAAATAAGTAAATAGCTATTTTTCGGATTCCTGTCGAATGAATTTTTTTTAGCTCCATTTACACCGATGAACACGCAGGAGCAATTGGTCAATGTTAAGTACAATACAGTGAGCCTAAATAACCAAAATTAAGACACCTATATCTTTTTAAGACCCTTAAAAAAAGATAATAACGAAATAGCTATTTTTCTTATTCTTGTCGAATGAATTTTTTGTAGCTAAATTTACACCGACGAACACGCAGGAGCAATTGCTCAATGTTAGGTGCAATACAGTGAGCCAACATAAGCAAAATTAAGACACCTTTATCTTTTTCAGACCTTTAAAAAAAAAAATAACTAAATTGCTATTTTTCTTATTCTTGCCTTGTGAATTTTTAGTAGCTACATTTACACGGATGAACACGCAGGAGCATTTGCCCAATGTTGGGTACAATACAGTGAGCCAAAATAAGCAAAATTAGGACACCTATATCTTTTAAAGACCTTTAAAAAAATAAAATAACTAAATTGCTATTTTTCTTATTCATGTCTTGTGAATTTTTAGTAGCTACATTTACACGGATGAACACGCAGGAGCATTTGCCCAATGTTAGGTACAGTACAATGAGCCAAAATAAGCAAAATTAGGACACCTATATCTTTTAAAGACCTTTAAAAAAATAAAATAAGTAAATAGCTATTTTTCTGATTCCTGTCGAATGAATTTTTTTTAGCTACATTTACACCGATGAACACGCAGAAGCAACTGCTCAATGTTAAGTACAATACAATGAGCCGAAATAAGCCAAATTAAGACACCCATACCATATCAAAACCTTTAAAAAAAATAAAATAAGTATATAGCTATTTTTGGTATTCTTGTCGAATGAATTTTTTTTAGCTACATTTACACCGATGAACACGCAGAAGCACTTGCTCAATGTTAAGTACTATACATTGAGCCAAAATAAGCAAAATTAAGACACCCATATCATTTCAAGACCTTTAAAAAAATAAAATATGTATATAGCTATTTTTCGTATTCTTGTCGAATGAATTTTTTGTAGCTACATTTACACCGGTGAACACGCTGGAGCAATTGCCTAATGTTAGATACAGTACAGTGAGCCAAAATAAGCAAAATTAGGACACCTATATCTTTTAAAGACCTTTAAAAAAAATAAAATAAGTAATTAGCTATTTTTCGTATTCTTGCCGTATGAATTTTTTTAAGCTATATTTACACCGATGAACACGCAGGAGCAATTGCTCAATGTTAAGTACAATACATTGAGCCAAAATAAGCAAAATAAAGACACCTATATCTTTTTAAAACCTTTAAAAAAAAATAAGTAAATAGCTATTTTTCTTATTCTTAACGAATGAATTTTTTTTAGCCACATTTACGCCGATGAACACGCAGGAACAATTGCTCAGTGTTAAGAACAATACAATGAGCCAAAATAAGCAAAATTAAGACACCTATATCTTTTTAAAAACTTTAAAAAAAATAAAATAAGCAAATAGCTATTTTTCTTATTCTTGTCGAATGAATTTTTTTTAGCTACATTTACACCGATGAACACGCAGGAGCAATTGCTCAATGTTAAGTACAATACAATGAGCCAAAATAAGCAAAATTAAGACACTCATATCATATCAAGACCTTTAAAAAAAAAAATAAGTATATAGCTATTTTTCGTATTCTTGTCGAATGAATTTTTTGTAGCTACATTTACACCGATGAACACGCTGGAGCAATTGCCTAATGTTAGATACAATACAATGAGCCAAAATAAGCAAAATTAAGACACCTATATCTTTTTAAAACCTTTAAAAAAAATAAAATAAGTAATTAGCTATTTTTCGTATTCTTGCCGTATGAATTTTTTTAGCTACATTTACACCGATGAACACGCAGGAGCAATTGCTCAATGTTAAGTACAATACTTGGAGCCAAAATAAGCAAAATAAAGACACCTATATCTTTTTAAAACCTTTAAAAAAAAAAAATAAGTAAATAGCTATTTTTCTTATTCTTGTCGAATGAATTTTTTTTAGCTACATTTACACCTATGAACTCGCAGGAGCAATTGCTCAATCTTAAGCACAATACAGTGAGCCATAATAAGCAAAACTAGGACACCCATATCAATTCAAGACCTTTAAAAAAAATAAAATAAGTAAATAGCTATTTTTCTTATTCTTGTCGAGTTAATTTTTTTAGCTACATTTACACCGATGAACACGCAGGAGCAATTGCTCGATGTTAAGTACAATTTAATGAGCCAAAACGAGCAAAATTAAGACACCCATATCATATCAAGACCTTTAAAAAAATGAAATAAGTATGTAGCTATTTTTCTTATTCTTGTCGAATGAATTTTTAGTAGCTACATTTACACGGATGAACACGCAGGAGCATTTACTCAATGTTAGGTACAATACAATGAGCCAACATAAGCAAAATTAAGACACCTATATCTTATTAAGACCTTAAAAAAAAGAAAATAACTAAATAGCTATTTTTCTTATTCTTGTCGAATGAATTTTTAGTAGCTACATTTACACGGATGAACACGCAGGAGCATTTGCTCAATGTTAGGTACATTACAATGAGCCAAAATTAGCAAAATTAGGACACCTTTATCTTTTAAAGACCTTTAAAAAAATAAAATAAGTAAATAGCTATTTTTCTGATTCCTGTCGAATGAATTTTTTTTAGCTACATTTACACCGATGAACACGTTGAAGCAACAGCTTAATGTTAAGTACAATACAGTGAGCCAAAATAAGCAAAATTAAGACACCCATATCATTTCAAGACCTTTAAAAAAAACAATAAGTAAATAGCTATTTTTCTTATTCTTATCGAATGAATTTTTTTTAGCTACATTTACACCGATGAACATGCAGGAGCAATTGCTCAATGTTAGTGCAATACAATGAGGCAAAATAAGCAAAATTAAGACACCCATATCATTTCAAGACCTTTAAAAAAAATAAAATAAGGAAATATCTATTTTTCTTATTCTTTTCGAATGAATTTTTTTTAGCTACATTTACACCTATGAACTCGCAGGAGCAATTGCTCAATCTTAAGCACAATACGGTGAGCCAAAATAAGCAAAATAAAGACTCCCATATCATATCAAGACCATTAAAAAAAATAAAATAAGTAAATAGCTATTTTTCTGATTCCTGTCGAATGAATTTTTTTTAGCTACATTTACACCGATGAACACGCAGAAGCAACTGCTCAATGTTAAGTACAATACAATGAGCCAAAATAAGCAAAATTAAGACACCTATATCTTTTAAAGACCTTTAAAAAAATAAAATAAGTAAATAGCTATTTTTCTGATTCCTGTCGAATGAATTTTTTTTAGCTACATTTACACCTTTGAACACGCAAAAGCAACTGCTCAATGTTACGAACAATACAATGAGCCAAAATAAGCAAAATTAAGACACCCATATCATTTCAAGACCTTTAAAAAAAATAAAATAAGTATATAGCTATTTTTCTTATTCTTGTCGAATGAATTTTTTTTAGCTCCAATTACACCGATGAACACGCAGGAGCAATTGATCAATGTTAAGTACAATACAGTGAGCCTATATAACCAAAATTAAGACACCTATATCTTTTTAAGACCTTTAAAAAAAAGAAAATAACTAAATAGCTATTTTTTTTTCTTGTCGAATGAATTTTTAGTAGCTACATTTACACGGATGAACACGCAGGAGCATTTGTTCAATGTTAGGTACAATACAATGAGCCAAAATTAGCAAAATTAGGACACCTATATCTTTTAAAGACCTTTAAAAAAATAAAATAAGTAAATAGCTATTTTTCTGATTCCTGTCGAATGAATTTTTTTTAGCTACATCTACACCGATGAACTCGCAGGAGCAATTGCTCGATCTTAAGCACAATACGGTGAGCCGAAATAAGCAAAATAAAGACTCCCATATCATATCAAGACCTTTAAAAAAAATAAAATAAGTAAATAGCTATTTTTCTGATTCCTGTCGAATGAATTTTTTTTAGCTCAATTTACACCGATGAACACGCAGGAGCAATTGGTCAATGTTAAGAACAATACATTGAGCCTAAATAACCAAAACTAAGACACCTGTATCTTTTTAAGACCTTTAAAAAAAAGAAAATAATGAAATAGCTATTTTTCTTATTCTTGTCGAATAAATTTTTTGTAGCTACATTTACACCGATGAACACGCAGGAGCAATTGCTCAATGTTAGGTACAATACATTGAGCCAACATAAGCAAAATTAGGACACCTATGTCTTTTTAAGACCTTTAAAAAAATAAAATAAGTAAATAGCTATTTTTCGGATTCCTGTCGAATGAATTTTTTTTAGCTCCATTTACACCGATGAACACGCAGGAGCAATTGGTCAATGTTAAGTACAATACAGTGAGCCTAAATAACCAAAATTAAGACACCTATATCTTTTTAAGACCCTTAAAAAAAGATAATAACGAAATAGCTATTTTTCTTATTCTTGTCGAATGAATTTTTTGTAGCTAAATTTACACCGACGAACACGCAGGAGCAATTGCTCAATGTTAGGTGCAATACAGTGAGCCAACATAAGCAAAATTAAGACACCTTTATCTTTTTCAGACCTTTAAAAAAAAAAATAACTAAATTGCTATTTTTCTTATTCTTGCCTTGTGAATTTTTAGTAGCTACATTTACACGGATGAACACGCAGGAGCATTTGCCCAATGTTGGGTACAATACAGTGAGCCAAAATAAGCAAAATTAGGACACCTATATCTTTTAAAGACCTTTAAAAAAATAAAATAACTAAATTGCTATTTTTCTTATTCATGTCTTGTGAATTTTTAGTAGCTACATTTACACGGATGAACACGCAGGAGCATTTGCCCAATGTTAGGTACAGTACAATGAGCCAAAATAAGCAAAATTAGGACACCTATATCTTTTAAAGACCTTTAAAAAAATAAAATAAGTAAATAGCTATTTTTCTGATTCCTGTCGAATGAATTTTTTTTAGCTACATTTACACCGATGAACACGCAGAAGCAACTGCTCAATGTTAAGTACAATACAATGAGCCGAAATAAGCCAAATTAAGACACCCATACCATATCAAAACCTTTAAAAAAAATAAAATAAGTATATAGCTATTTTTGGTATTCTTGTCGAATGAATTTTTTTTAGCTACATTTACACCGATGAACACGCAGAAGCACTTGCTCAATGTTAAGTACTATACATTGAGCCAAAATAAGCAAAATTAAGACACCCATATCATTTCAAGACCTTTAAAAAAATAAAATATGTATATAGCTATTTTTCGTATTCTTGTCGAATGAATTTTTTGTAGCTACATTTACACCGGTGAACACGCTGGAGCAATTGCCTAATGTTAGATACAGTACAGTGAGCCAAAATAAGCAAAATTAGGACACCTATATCTTTTAAAGACCTTTAAAAAAAATAAAATAAGTAATTAGCTATTTTTCGTATTCTTGCCGTATGAATTTTTTTAAGCTATATTTACACCGATGAACACGCAGGAGCAATTGCTCAATGTTAAGTACAATACATTGAGCCAAAATAAGCAAAATAAAGACACCTATATCTTTTTAAAACCTTTAAAAAAAAATAAGTAAATAGCTATTTTTCTTATTCTTAACGAATGAATTTTTTTTAGCCACATTTACGCCGATGAACACGCAGGAACAATTGCTCAGTGTTAAGAACAATACAATGAGCCAAAATAAGCAAAATTAAGACACCTATATCTTTTTAAAAACTTTAAAAAAAATAAAATAAGCAAATAGCTATTTTTCTTATTCTTGTCGAATGAATTTTTTTTAGCTACATTTACACCGATGAACACGCAGGAGCAATTGCTCAATGTTAAGTACAATACAATGAGCCAAAATAAGCAAAATTAAGACACTCATATCATATCAAGACCTTTAAAAAAAAAAATAAGTATATAGCTATTTTTCGTATTCTTGTCGAATGAATTTTTTGTAGCTACATTTACACCGATGAACACGCTGGAGCAATTGCCTAATGTTAGATACAATACAATGAGCCAAAATAAGCAAAATTAAGACACCTATATCTTTTTAAAACCTTTAAAAAAAATAAAATAAGTAATTAGCTATTTTTCGTATTCTTGCCGTATGAATTTTTTTAGCTACATTTACACCGATGAACACGCAGGAGCAATTGCTCAATGTTAAGTACAATACTTGGAGCCAAAATAAGCAAAATAAAGACACCTATATCTTTTTAAAACCTTTAAAAAAAAAAATAAGTAAATAGCTATTTTTCTTATTCTTGTCGAATGAATTTTTTTTAGCCACATTTACACCGATGAACACGCAGGAACAATTGCTCAATGTTAAGTACAATACAATGAGCCAAAATTAGCAAAATTAAGACACCTATATCTTTTTAAAACCTTTAAAAAAAATAAAATAAGTAAATAGCTATTTTTCTTATTCTTGTCGAATGAATTTTTTTCAGCTACATTTACACCGATGAACACGCAGGAGCAATTGCTCAATGTTAAGTACAATACAGTGAGCCAAAATAAGCAAAATTAAGACACTCATATCATATCAAGACCTTTAAAAAAAAAAATAAGTATATAGCTATTTTTCGTATTCTTGTCGAATGAATTTTTTGTAGCTACATTTACACCGATGAACACGCTGGAGCAATTGCCTAATGTTAGATACAGTACAGTGAGCCAAAATAAGCAAAATTAAGACACCTATATCTTTTTAAAACCTTTAAAAAAAATAAAATAAGTAATTAGCTATTTTTCGTATTCTTGCCGTATGAATTTTTTTAAGCTTCATTTACACCGATGAACACGAAGGAGCAATAGCTCAATGTTAAGTACAATACATTGAGCCAAAATAAGCAAAATAAAGACACCTATATCTTTTTAAAACCTTTAAAAAAAAAATAAGTAAATAGCTATTTTTCTTATTCTTGTCGAATGAATTTTTTTTAGCCACATTTACGCCGATGAACACGCAGGAACAATTGCTCAGTGTTAAGTACAATACAATGAGCCAAAATAAGCAAAATTAAGACACCTATATCTTTTTAAAACCTTTAAAAAAAAATAAAATAAGCAAATAGCTATTTTTCTTATTCTTGTCGAATGAATTTTTTTTAGCTACATTTACACCGATGAACACGCAGGAGCAATTGCTCAATGTTAAGTACAATACAGTGAGCCAAAATAAGCAAAATTAAGACACTCATATCATATCAAGACCTTTAAAAAAAAAAATAAGTATATAGCTATTTTTCGTATTCTTGTCGAATGAATTTTTTGTAGCTACATTTACACCGATGAACACGCTGGAGCAATTGCCTAATGTTAGATACAGTACAGTGAGTCAAAATAAGCAAAATTAAGACACCTATATCTTTTAAAAACCTTTAAAAAAAATAAAATAAGTAAATAGCTATTTTTCTTATTCTTGTCGAATGAATTTTTTTTAGCTACATTTACACCGATGAACACGCAGGAGCAATTGCTCAATGTTAAGTACAATACAATGAGCCAAAATAAGCAAAATTAAGACACCAATATCTTTTTAAAACCTATAAAAAAAATAAAATAAGTAAATAGCTATTTTTCTTATTCTTGTCGAATGAATTTTTTTTAGCTACATTTACACCGATGAACACGCAGGAGCAATTGCTCAATGTTAAGTACAATACAATGAGCCAAAATAAGCAAAATTAAGACACTCATATCATATCAAGACCTTTAAAAAAAAAAATAAGTATATAGCTATTTTTCGTATTCTTGTCGAATGAATTTTTTGTAGCTACATTTACACCGATGAACACGCTGGAGCAATTGCCTAATGTTAGATACAATACAATGAGCCAAAATAAGCAAAATTAAGACACCTATATCTTTTTAAAACCTTTAAAAAAAATAAAATAAGTAATTAGCTATTTTTCGTATTCTTGCCGTATGAATTTTTTTAGCTACATTTACACCGATGAACACGCAGGAGCAATTGCTCAATGTTAAGTACAATACTTGGAGCCAAAATAAGCAAAATAAAGACACCTATATCTTTTTAAAACCTTTAAAAAAAAAAATAAGTAAATAGCTATTTTTCTTATTCTTGTCGAATGAATTTTTTTTAGCCACATTTACACCGATGAACACGCAGGAACAATTGCTCAATGTTAAGTACAATACAATGAGCCAAAATTAGCAAAATTAAGACACCTATATCTTTTTAAAACCTTTAAAAAAAATAAAATAAGTAAATAGCTATTTTTCTTATTCTTGTCGAATGAATTTTTTTCAGCTACATTTACACCGATGAACACGCAGGAGCAATTGCTCAATGTTAAGTACAATACAGTGAGCCAAAATAAGCAAAATTAAGACACTCATATCATATCAAGACCTTTAAAAAAAAAAATAAGTATATAGCTATTTTTCGTATTCTTGTCGAATGAATTTTTTGTAGCTACATTTACACCGATGAACACGCTGGAGCAATTGCCTAATGTTAGATACAGTACAGTGAGCCAAAATAAGCAAAATTAAGACACCTATATCTTTTTAAAACCTTTAAAAAAAATAAAATAAGTAATTAGCTATTTTTCGTATTCTTGCCGTATGAATTTTTTTAAGCTTCATTTACACCGATGAACACGAAGGAGCAATAGCTCAATGTTAAGTACAATACATTGAGCCAAAATAAGCAAAATAAAGACACCTATATCTTTTTAAAACCTTTAAAAAAAAAATAAGTAAATAGCTATTTTTCTTATTCTTGTCGAATGAATTTTTTTTAGCCACATTTACGCCGATGAACACGCAGGAACAATTGCTCAGTGTTAAGTACAATACAATGAGCCAAAATAAGCAAAATTAAGACACCTATATCTTTTTAAAACCTTTAAAAAAAAATAAAATAAGCAAATAGCTATTTTTCTTATTCTTGTCGAATGAATTTTTTTTAGCTACATTTACACCGATGAACACGCAGGAGCAATTGCTCAATGTTAAGTACAATACAGTGAGCCAAAATAAGCAAAATTAAGACACTCATATCATATCAAGACCTTTAAAAAAAAAAATAAGTATATAGCTATTTTTCGTATTCTTGTCGAATGAATTTTTTGTAGCTACATTTACACCGATGAACACGCTGGAGCAATTGCCTAATGTTAGATACAGTACAGTGAGTCAAAATAAGCAAAATTAAGACACCTATATCTTTTAAAAACCTTTAAAAAAAATAAAATAAGTAAATAGCTATTTTTCTTATTCTTGTCGAATGAATTTTTTTTAGCTACATTTACACCGATGAACACGCAGGAGCAATTGCTCAATGTTAAGTACAATACAATGAGCCAAAATAAGCAAAATTAAGACACCAATATCTTTTTAAAACCTATAAAAAAAATAAAATAAGTAAATAGCTATTTTTCTTATTCTTGTCGAATGAATTTTTTTTAGCTACATTTACACCGATGAACACGCAGGAGCAATTGCTCAATGTTAAGTACAATACAATGAGCCAAAATAAGCAAAATTAAGACACTCATATCATATCAAGACCTTTAAAAAAAAAAAAAAAGTATATAGCTATTTTTCGAATTCTTGTCGAATGAATTTTTTGTAGCTACATTTACACCGATGAACACGCTGGAGCAATTGCCTAATGTTAGATACAATACAATGAGCCAAAATAAGCAAAATTAAGACACCTATATCTTTTTAAAACCTTTAAAAAAAATAAAATAAGTAATTAGCTATTTTTCGTATTCTTGCCGTATGAATTTTTTTAAGCTACATTTACACCGACGAACACGCAGGAGCAATTGCTCAATGTTAAGTACAATACATGGAGCCAAAATAAGCAAAATAAAGACACCTATATCTTTTTAAAACCTTTAAAAAAAAAAAATAAGTAAATAGCTATTTTTCTTATTCTTGTCGAATGAATTTTTTTTAGCCACATTTACACCGATGAACACGCAGGAACAATTGCTCAATGTTAAGTACAATACAATGAGCCAAAATTAGCAAAATTAAGACACCTATATCTTTTTAAAACCTTTAAAAAAAATAAAATAAGTAAATAGCTATTTCTCTTATTCTTGTCGAATGAATTTTTTTCAGCTACATTTACACCGATGAACACGCAGGAGCAATTGCTCAATGTTAAGTACAATACAATGAGCGAAAATAAGCAAAATTAAGACACTCATATCATATCAAGACCTTTAAAAAAAAAAATAAGTATATAGCTATTTTTCGTATTCTTGTCGAATGAATTTTTTGTAGCTACATTTACACCGATGAACACGCTGGAGCAATTGCCTAATGTTAGATACAGTACAGTGAGCCAAAATAAGCAAAATTAAGACACCTATATCTTTTTAAAACCTTTAAAAAAAAATAAAATAAGTAATTAGCTATTTTTCGTATTCTTGCCGTTTGAATTTTTTTAAGCTTCATTTACACCGATGAACACGAAGGAGCAATTGCTCCATGTTAAGTACAATACATTGAGCCAAAATAAGCAAAATTAAGACACTCATATCATATCAAGACCTTTAAAAAAAAAAATAAGTATATAGCTATTTTTCGTATTCTTGTCGAATGAATTTTTTGTAGCTACATTTACACCGATGAACACGCTGGAGCAATTGCCTAATGTTAGATACAGTACAGTGAGCCAAAATAAGCAAAATTAAGACACCTATATCTTTTTAAAACCTTTAAAAAAAAATAAAATAAGTAATTAGCTATTTTTCGTATTCTTGCCGTATGAATTTTTTTAAGCTTCATTTACACCGATGAACACGAAGGAGCAATTGCTCAATGTTTAGTACAATTGTACAAATGTTAGATACAGTACAGTGAGCCAAAATAAGCAAAATTAAGACACCTATATCTTTTTAAAACCTTTAAAAAAAAATAAAATAAGTAATTAGCTATTTCTCGTATTCTTGCCGTATGAATTTTTTTAAGCTTCATTTACACCGATGAACACGAAGGAGCAATTGCTCAATGTTAAGTACAATACATTGAGCCAAAATAAGCAAAATAAAGGCACCTATATCTTTTTAAAACCTTTAAAAAAAATAAAATAAGTAAATAGCTATTTTTCTTATTCTTGTCGAATGAATTTTTTTTAGCCACATTTACACCGATGAACACGCAAGAACAATTGCTCAATGTTAAGTACAATACAATGAGCCAAAATAAGCAAAATTAAGACACCAATATCTTTTTAAAACCTTTAAAAAAAATAAAATAAGTAAATAGCTATTTTTCTTATTCTTGTCGAATGAATTTTTTTTAGCTACATTTACACCGATGAACACGCAGGAGCAATTGGTCAATGTTAAGTACGATACATTGAGCCAAAATAAGCAAAATTAAGACACTCATATCATATCAAGACCTTTAAAAAAAAAAATAAGTATATAGCTATTTTTCGTATTCTTGTCGAATGAATTTTTTGTAGCTACATTTACACCGATGAACACGCTGGAGCAATTGCATAATGTTAGATACAATACAATGAGCCGAAATAAGGAAAATTATGACACCCATATCATATCAAAACCTTTAAAAAAAATATTTTTATTATTTATTATGTTAGGTACAATACAGTGAGCCGAAATAAGCAAAATTAAGACACCCGTGTTATATCAAGACCTTTAAAAAAATAAAATAAGTGTATAGCTATTTTTCTTATTCTTGTCGAATGAATTTTTTTTAGCTCCATTTACACCGATGAACACGCAGGAGCAATTGGTCAATGTTAAGTACAATACAGTGAGCCTAAATAACCAAAATTAAGACACCTATATCTTTTAAAGACCTTTAAAAAAAAGAAAATAATGAAATAGCTATTTTTCTTATTCTTGTCGAAAATTTTTTTGTAGCTACATTTACACCGATAAACACGCAGGAGCAATTGCTCAATGTTAGGTACAATACATTGAGCCAACATAAGCAAAATTAGGACACCTATGTCTTTTTAAGACCTTTAAAAAAATAAAATAAGTAAATAGCTATTTTTCTCATTCCTGTCGAATGAATTTTTTTTAGCGACAATTTACACCGATGAACACGCAGAAGCAACTGCTCAATGTTTAGTACAATACAATGAGCCGAAATAAGCCAAATTAAGACACCCATACTATATCAAAACCTTTAAAAAAAATAAAATAAGTATATAGCTATTTTTGGTATTCTTGTCGAATGAATTTTTTTTAGCTACATTTACACCGATGAACACGCAAAAGCACTTGCTCGTTGTTGAGTACTATACATTGAGCCAAAATAAGCAAAATTAAGACACCCATATCATTTCAAGGCCTTTAAAATAAAGAAAATATGTAAAGAGCTATTTTTCGTATTCTTGTCGAATGAATTTTTTTCAGCCACATTTACATCGATGAACACGCAGAAGCTATTGTTAAATGTTAAGTACAATACAATGAGCCGAAATAAGTAAAATTTAGACACCCATACCATTTCAATACCTTTAAAAAAAAAAAAAAAAGTAAATAGCTATTTTGCGCATTCATGTCAAATGATTTTTTTTGCAGCTATATTTACATTGATGAACAATCAGGAGCTATTGCTCAATGTTAAGTACAATACATTGAGCGAAAATAAGCAAAATTTAGACAGCCATATTATTTCAAGACCTTTAAATTAAATAAAATAAGTAAATAGCTATTTTTCGTATTCTTGTCGAATGAATTTTTTTGCAACTACATTTACACCGATGAACACGCAGGAGCTATTGTTTAATGTTAAGTACAATACATTGAGCCAAAATAAGCAAAATTTAGACACCCATATCATTTCAAGACCTTTAAAAAAAATAAAATAAGTATATAGCTATTTTTCGTATTCTTGTCAAATGAATTTTTTTCAGCCACATTTACGCCGATGAACACGCAGGAGCAATTGCTCAATGTTTAGTACAATACATTGAGCCAAAATAAGCAAAATTAAGACACCCATATCATTTCAAGACCTTTAAAAAAAATAAAATAAGTATATAGCTATTTTTCGTATTCTTGTCAAATTAATTTTTTTCAGCCACATTTACGCCGATGAACACGCAGGAGCAATTGCTCAATGTTTAGTACAATACATTGAGCCAAAATAAGCAAAATTAAGACACCCATATCATTTCAAGACCTTTAAAAAAAATAAAATAAGTAAATAGCTATTTTTCGTATTCTTGCCGAATGAATTTTTTTAAGCTACATTTACGCCGATGAACACGCAGGAGCAATTGCTCAATGTTAAGTACAATACATTGAGCCAAAATAAGCAAAATTATGACACCCATATCATTTCAAGACCTTTAAAATGAAGAAAATATGTAAAGAGCTATTTTTCGTATTCTTGTCGAATGAATTTTTTTCAGCTACATTTACACCGATGAACACGCAGGAGCAATTGCTCAATGTTAAGAACAATACATTGAGCCAAAATAAGCAAAATTTAGACACCCATATCATTTCAAGACCTTTAAATAAAATAAGTAAATAGCTATTTTTCGTATTCTTGTCGAATGAATTTTTTTGCAACTACATTTACACCGATGAACACGCAGGAGCTATTGTTTAATGTTAAGTACAATACAACGAGCCAAAATAAGAAATTTAGACACCCATATCATTTCAAGACCTTTAAAAAAAAAAAAAAAGTATATAGCTATTTTTCGTATTCTTGTCGAATGAATTTTTTTCAGCCACATTTACATCGATGAACACGCAGAAGCTATTGTTAAATGTTAAGTATAATGCAATGAGCCAAAATAAGTAAAATTTAGACACCCATATCATTTCAATACCTTTAAAAAAAATAAAATAAGTAAATAGCTATTTTGCGCATTCTTGTCAAATGATTTTTTTCAGCTACATTTACGCCGATGAACACGCAGGAGCAATTGCTCAAGGTTAAGTACAATACAATGAGCCAAAATAAGCAAAATTTAGACACCCATATCATTTCAAGACCTTTAAATAAAATAAAATAAGTAAATAGCTATTTTTCGTATTCTTGTCGAATGAATTTTTTTGCAACTACATTTACACCGATGAACACGCAGGAGCTATTTTTTAATGTTAAGTACAATACAACGAGCCAAAATAAGCAAAATTTATACACCCATATCATTTCAAGACCTTTAAAAAAAATAAAATAAGTATATAGCTATTTTTCGTATTCTTGTCAAATTAATTTTTTCAGCCACATTTACGCCGATGAACACGCAGGAGCAATTGCTCAATGTTTAGTACAATACATTGAGCCTAAATAAGCAAAATTAAGACACCCATATCATTTCAAGACCTTTAAAAAAAATAAAATAAGTAAATAGCTATTTTTCGTATTCTTGCCGAATGAATTTTTTTAAGCTACATTTACGCCGATGAACACGCAGGAGCAATTGCTCAATGTTAAGTACAATACATTGAGCCAAAATAAGCAAAATTAAGACACCCATATCATTTCAAGACCTTTAAAATGAAGAAAATATGTAAAGAGCTATTTTTCGTATTCTTGTCGAATGAATTTTTTTCAGCTACATTTACACCGATGAACACGCAGGAGCTATTGTTTAATGTTAAGTACAATACAACGAGCCAAAATAAGCAAAATTTAGACACCCATATCATTTCAAGACCTTTAAAAAAAATAAAATAAGTATATAGCTATTTTTCGTATTCTTGTCAAATGAATTTTTTTCAGCCACATTTACGCCGATGAACACGCAGGAGCAATTGCTCAATGTTTAGTACAATACATTGAGCCAAAATAAGCAAAATTAAGACACCCATATCATTTCAAGACCTTTAAAAAAAATAAAATAAGTATATAGCTATTTTTCGTATTCTTGTCAAATTAATTTTTTTCAGCCACATTTACGCCGATGAACACGCAGGAGCAATTGCTCAATGTTTAGTACAATACATTGAGCCAAAATAAGCAAAATTAAGACACCCATATCATTTCAAGACCTTTAAAAAAAATAAAATAAGTAAATAGCTATTTTTCGTATTCTTGCCGAATGAATTTTTTTAAGCTACATTTACGCCGATGAACACGCAGGAGCAATTGCTCAATGTTATGTACAATACATTGAGCCAAAATAAGCAAAATTATGACACCCATATCATTTCAAGACCTTTAAAATGAAGAAAATATGTAAAGAGCTATTTTTCGTATTCTTGTCGAATGAATTTTTTTCAGCTACATTTACACCGATGAACACGCAGGAGCAATTGCTCAATGTTAAGAACAATACATTGAGCCAAAATAAGCAAAATTTAGACACCCATATCATTTCAAGACCTTTAAATAAAATAAGTAAATAGCTATTTTTCGTATTCTTGTCGAATGAATTTTTTTGCAACTACATTTACACCGATGAACACGCAGGAGCTATTGTTTAATGTTAAGTACAATACAACGAGCCAAAATAAGAAATTTAGACACCCATATCATTTCAAGACCTTTAAAAAAAAAAAAATAAGTATATAGCTATTTTTCGTATTCTTGTCAAATTAATTTTTTCAGCCACATTTACGCCGATGAACACGCAGGAGCAATTGCTCAATGTTTAGTACAATACATTGAGCCAAAATAAGCAAAATTAAGACACCCATATCATTTCAAGACCTTTAAAAAAAATAAAATAAGTAAATAGCTATTTTTCGTATTCTTGCCGAATGAATTTTTTTAAGCTACATTTACGCCGATGAACACGCAGGAGCAATTGCTCAATGTTAAGTACAATACATTGAGCCAAAATAAGCAAAATTAAGACACCCATATCATTTCAAGACCTTTAAAATGAAGAAAATATGTAAAGAGCTATTTTTCGTATTCTTGTCGAATGAATTTTTTTCAGCTACATTTACACCGATGAACACGCAGGAGCTATTGTTTAATGTTAAGTACAATACAACGAGCCAAAATAAGCAAAATTTAGACACCCATATCATTTCAAGACCTTTAAAAAAAAAAAAAAAAGTATATAGCTATTTTTCGTATTCTTGTCAAATTAATTTTTTCAGCCACATTTACGCCGATGAACACGCAGGAGCAATTGCTCAATGTTTAGTACAATACATTGAGCCAAAATAAGCAAAATTAAGACACCCATATCATTTCAAGACCTTTAAAAAAAATAAAATAAGTAAATAGCTATTTTTCGTATTCTTGCCGAATGAATTTTTTTAAGCTACATTTACGCCGATGAACACTCAGGAGCAATTGCTCAATGTTAAGTACAATACATTGAGCCAAAATAAGCAAAATTTAGACACCCATATCATTTCAAGACCTTTAAAATGAAGAAAATATGTAAAGAGCTATTTTTCGTATTCTTGTCGAATGAATTTTTTTCAGCTACATTTACACCGATGAACACGCAGGAGCAATTGCTCAATGTTAAGAACAATACAATGAGCCAAAATAAGCAAAATTTAGACACCCATATCATTTCAAGACCTTTAAATTGGTTCTTCCAAACTCAATGTAAACTTAGAATTATTAATTTTGGCACTGATGCTGCAATTGGTATTCAGGTCGATGCACCGGCCCAAACCTTATGTGACCAAAGGGTCTAAAGTCTGAGGTCTGATTTCCTTAGGTTGATCCCGAGAGTATAAGTTTTGATTTTTTATATTCGTAACCTATCCTGTTGTAGGCCGTACCGTATGCGTCAAATACTTTTTGGGCATTTTATATAGGACCTGCTGCATTCTAGTTCTGGGAGGGGGGTCATTTAGCCTTGATTAGCTTGCTTAGTGGTTATGGACCGATTTAGAAAGTACAGAATTACATGTCTATTTCTCAAAATAAGTTGTAGGTAGCTATACTCCAATCATGGTAACCGCTTTCTATAGCCTGTTTTCAATCCAGTTCTGGGGGGTGGGTAATTTTTTTTTTTTTTTTTTTTTTTTTTTTAAATTGGGGTACAGGTGTTACCTGTGTGCACTTAAGCCTATTGGGCCCATTGTGCCCCCTACAACAAAGAATCTACATATCTACATCAGTTCCTCGAGGCCTATTTCCCTCAGGAGAGCCAGGACCTTGAGGGGATTTAGAAGTGGTAGGTCTTTTACATGTAATTGCAAGTTTCCCAAGCATGCTGCTCTTCTACGTGCGATTGCATCGCAGTGAAGGAGGATATGCTCGGGGTCCTCCGCTCCTTCGTTACAGAATCTGCATGCTCTAGACTCTCTGACACCTATGTTGGTCAGATGTCCATTCAAGTTGCAATGCCCAGAGAGGAATCCTGTGATCACACGCAGATGTCTCCTGTTCATATTAATGCATACTTGGGCTCTTTTGCGCTGGTGGCTTCCCAGGAGCATTTTGGCTTGCCGAAGGCCCGGCAATGAGGTCCAGTATTCAGCCACTTTCAGGTTCTCCCTGCCTTTAACAAATCTGCGGGCGAGGGTTTCCCCAACACCGCAAAAAGGTTCGGGTCCCGTAAAAGGGGAGGTAGCTCCCCTTTTTGCAAGCTGGTCAGCAACCTCATTGCCTTCAATGCCTGTGTGCCCAGGCACCCATATCAAGGTAACCTTATTCGCACCGGACAGTATGTCCAGTTTCAATCTACATTCCCACACTAGTTGTGAGGTGATTTTGTATGCTGTTATTGCTTTAAGGGCTGCTTGGCTATCTGACATGATAACAATTTCTCTCGATCTATATTCCCTGTCGAGATTCATTTGCATACATCTGTCAAGGGCACATAACTCAGCCTGGTAGACTGTAGTTGTCTCCCCAAGAGACTCCAGATATTTCACCCCAGGACCAAAGACGCCAAGACCTGTTCTTGGTCTTGTACGTCCCAGCCTAGAGCCATCAGTGAACCACTTAATTGTGTGACTATTGAGAATTCCTGCTGATTCGCAGTATTCTTTCTTTGTCCCTAATATAGTTTCGAATTCCCTCTTAAAACAGTATTTTGGGTGAATTCTATCGCTTGGCATATCCAGGCAGTGGTCAGACGTAGTCAGAGAGGCTGAGTCTCTCTTAATTGCCCTTCCACTCCTTTTTACCCCGCTCCTAATAATCCGTAGCCTTGCCATTTCGGCTGACGTTTCCACTGCAATATGGAGGGGTGGGAAGTCCAGCACAATCTCCATTGCTGCAGTGGGACAGGATTTCATAGCCCCTGTAATGCATACACAGGCCAGTCTTTGTACTTTAGTGAGGGTGTCTCTTATACTTTGTACTGCAGTCCTGTGGGCCCAAGTCACACTTCCATACGTAATAATGGGCCTTACAATCAATAAATACACCGTACCGTATGCGTCAAATACTTTTTGGGCATTTTATATAGGACCTGCTGCATTCTAGTTCTGGGAGGGGGGTCATTTAGCCTTGATTAGCTTGCTTAGTGGTTATGGACCGATTTAGAAAGTACAGAATTACATGTCTATTTCTCAAAATAAGTTGTAGGTAGCTATACTCCAATCATGGTAACCGCTTTCTATAGCCTGTTTTCAATCCAGTTCTGGGGGGTGGGTAATAGTATCCTAGCCTGGTCAGTGGTTAAGGGTCAATTTAGGGAGAACTTGGCCCATATCCCATGAAGTTACAAGTGGCAGGCAGTTATTATTGTTTTTTTTCCACATTTAAACTTAAAATGGAACGCTTTGTTAATAGGTACCTACCTAACGTAATCTGTACCAATACTGCCCCAAAACACTGTAGAAGTGCATACTAGGCTGACTTGTTATTTTTAAATAGCCTAACTTGATAAATTGAGTTGAATTAGGACCTGTGCGACTTTAGGGAAACGATATTTCTGAACTTTGGTCTTGAACGACTGCAGTACGGTACATAGGTAGCCTACCTACCATATTAGATTGCTATGTATCAACAGTATAGAAATAGGCTGGCAGTTTTGCCCTGGGGTTACATACGGTATGGCTAGGGTTTGAAGTGTCTACTGACCTTTGGAAGAACGTCAAGAAATGGATAACGTAAGCCTAGTGTGTGCGCATATTACAAAAATATTGCGTTGCGTCCAAGGTAAGTGCCTAATGTAATGAATTGTAATAATATGCCTGGAGCGGTCCCTATGGCAGGCTTATGGCACCCACAATACGACCACTATTGAGGAGCCATTTAAAATTTCTGTTTAGGAAGAACGATGGCGATACGTAATAGTGCCTCTCTTATCCAAATTTTAAATTTGCCGCTCTTTTTAAAATAAATTGTCAAAAATTACAGAAAAAGGCATTACTTTTCTATATTAATTCTACTGCCACGACAAATATTGACAATCAAAAGTTCAGAAACAGCAGCTCGTTCTAGGGATCCAAATTTTTACAAATGTATCGATACCGGTATTGGTACTGGTATTGTATTGAAAGAAAAGTATCGATACCATGAGGTATTGGTATCGAATGGAATGCCAGCTCGCGGGGGTGCGTCCATGGACCCAGGGTATCAAGGGGCCTTTGAAAAATTCTGGTAACTTCTTTAAATAAATAAATAAATATTCTAAAATAACCAATAACTATAATGTTAGACGCATATGACTAAAAATAAATTCAATATAATAAAATTGGGGAATTGCAAATTACAATTTCTAAACAATCAGGCCCGCAAAATTAACCTAGACCAACCTCTATACTTAGCTTACGAAAGAACACTCACACAGCAGGTTGGTGACTATTTTAAAAATTAAAAAAAATTGCGGGAAAAAGTTTAGTTGTGTGGTATGGATTATTTGATTCAATACCAGCAAATAGGTATCGATACCTGTAAGTATTGAATGAAAAGTATCGGGTATCAATACCAGTGGTATCGAAAGGAAAGTATCGATACTAGTATTATATCAGTAGTATCGTTGGATCCCTAGCTCGTTCCACCGACCGGCTAGGGCTATTTACAAAAACGGTGACGTGGTAGCAGACATTCAAGGCTTAGGTGTCGTCTCCACCGACCTCTCATTGCCGAATGCAAATGACATTGACGGAAATTAGAATTTTTCTTATAGAAATCTATTAAAATGTTTGTACCTAACATAGCCCATGACGCCATTTTTTCATTTTAGTTTGTGATTTTACTGTATGATCAATTTTAACTATGGCATAGAGGAAAATAAACATTTCCGTCAATTCTGCAATGCGAGGTCGGTGGAAACCCGCCTAAGTCTTGAATGTCTGCTACCACGTCACCGTTTTTGTAAATAGCCCTAGCCTGTCGGTGGAATGGGCACCTAAATTTGGAGAGAAAAAAAACACAATTTTTGATTAAATTGGCAAATTGCCACACAGTACCTGTGCGTCTGCACCGCGGCGCTGATGTCAAAACGGTCACGTGACCGTCTCTAGATTAGAGGTGTGCCGTTCCTGTTTTTTTCTGGAGCTTGCGTTACCAGTTCCGGTGATTCAAGAATAACGGTTTCGAATACGCGTTCTTTTAGGAACCAGTTCCTGGCTTAGGCTTAATCCCAATACTGGTGACTAGTAATCGTACTTGGTCATAATCTGTAGGAACCAGTTTGCCAATGGTTAGCTTATGTAAAAAATAATATCATTACCACTAATTTTCCATGGAGTAAGAACTTGTTAAATAACTGACCGGCAATCTGGATATCCCCATTTTGCATTGCGTTCCTCAAGAACCTAATATTTAGTATCCGGGAGCCGTTGCAACCAGTTCCTAGTTCAAGAACCGTTCTTAGGAACGGCTCCAGTAAGAACGACCCACCTCTACTCTGGATGGCCACATAGCTGACCTGTTGCATGGAGGTTTGAGATCAGCAGAGCAGCCGCAGGGCTCAGGCAGTCAGGCTCGACGCCTCGACCTATAATGGTCTATGTTGGTAGCATCCGGTACGGAGTTTTGGGCATTTTGCCTTGGTGATGCAATTGTGTGCCTTTTTTTGATAGGATGGTAGAATTGAAGTCTACCAGCATTAAAAAATGCTACCAACTAGTGCAGTTTTTGTCACAGTATACGGTTTAGCTGTGGTTTGGAAGTGAAGTGGTTGAAGCGTTGCAAATTAACTCTAATAACGGCCATTGCCCAATCGATCGAGTGGCTAATGAAGTTGATGAAATGTTAAATGTTGTAATTTCTGGAAGTCCTAAAGGTATGCTTATTAAACCTTGTAGATCCTTAACTTAGCTAGCAACTTACTACCACTGTTTTATTGACTGCAGCATTATACTAAACAGTGAGCATAGCACAGCATCTTTGACTTGGTTCACGGGAAAGGACAAGATGAGATAACTGAATAGTCAATACGGTAGGCTACTGATGAAGTGGGAAAAACCTAACCAAGCCCTAGGGTGACGAAAAATGCATAGGGCTAATGCAAATATAGGCTACGCCTGTGTATACGATCATAATTATGTTAAATTTTTTCATTAGAAAATCAATCTTCCAAAACTTAATTAATTTTTTTTTACCGCCGGTGTCAAACTTTTCAATAGCTACCTAGCATCTTTTATCGAATCGATCTAATTCGGTGCCTAAAACCACACCATTATTTTGATATTTCCAGCTTTTTTTGTTCTATATATTGCTGATGTATACGAACTATCCTGGCTGGAACCATTTTTCAGCATTACCTACTTAAAAAAAGTCGTGCCTTTTTCTGCTCACTGCTGCTATAGCTAGGACCTACTAACTTAAGTGTACAGAAAGAAAGGAAATTGTCTTCATTTTCCATATGGGCGATTTTTTTTACAGCTGTGTTCCTATGAATGAATGAATGAATGAATTTAATATAATAAATTTACATCTACATCTACCCACACTATAAGTGCAACCCAAAGGGCCGACTTGTTACGTGGGTGAACAATTGTCTTTATACACAGGATGTGTCGTCACATTTACATATACAATTATTTAATATTTATTAGAAAGTTAAAATACTAAACAATCTAGGCCTAACTCTGTAGGAAAAATTTGAATATTGAGCAGTTTACAACTCAGGATTGGTTTTTTGCCCATGTTTTGGCGATTGATTTGAATTGAGGCAAGTGACACTGGTCTCTATAATGTCCGTTGGTAAGGTATTAAACAAGGCTATTGCTTTAAATATATGTGAATGGTCGAAAATATGTCTGTATGCGCGTACCATATATAAATTATTCACAGATCTTGCTCTTGTACCAACGGAATGAATGTCGCTAATATTAGGAATGCTGTTGACTATGGTAGGTGCATACATAAACAAATGAAACTTATAGAGCTCTTCAAGTGTAGGTACACCAAACTCCGCATATATCCTCTGAGTGGGATACCTTCTGCAGCGGTTTAACGCTATTTTGACAACACTATTAATAGTACGCTTTAAACGATCCTGGGAAGAAGAGTAAGCTCCACCCCACGCAATAAGGGCATAAGTAACTATAGACTGTACAATGCCAAAATAGGTTTGTCGTAGTAAGTTTATTGGCAAAATTTGTTTTAATTCGTGGAATTTGTAAAAAGTTTTGCGAACTCGTGTTGTGTTATTTTTTATTTCCTCTTACATCTTGCGGCTCAAGACAAGATGATCCTAGTCAACTAATTCACAGCGCAGCAAGCCGGCTCTAACTGAAGGATTTTCCGCACAATGCTCCCACGTAGAAATCCGAACTGGGCTTCACACTCTCGTTATTCCAGCAGCCAACAGTCTAAGAAAACATGTACATACGCTGCCGTAGGTAGATCCTCTTCGCGATCCTATATGTACGGGTTTGTAGTACCTATCCCTACCTGTACTACTAAGGAAAGCATGAAAATCGCCATGTCCTTTATGAAACTGTTAAGTAAAGAAACCAAGCTGTCCATCCTTAGTAGTTTCTGTTTATCTTAATTATTAGGTTCCAAGTCCAACATCCAGCATTTAGGCTGCCGTTCCATGAGCTCTTGTACTAGTAATACGATAGGCGGGAGTTTTGCCAGAACGGAAGCTGCGTCAGTCGAAACCGTTCGGTAGCTTCTGTACCGATTCAACTTTGTAGTCAGACGTCATAGTTCTGCGTGTCCTCCGGAGATTATACTATTCAGTCCTACCACTTTCAAGGCCTACAATTACGGGGAGGGACATCCCTTAACTGAGAGCGGTGAGAAATGCTAATGCTTCCCTAAATAAATTGCTGAAACTATCTCTTAGAGAAAGCTTTCTACACTGCCACTGACGCGCTAGCTGAATGAAGAACTACCTGATTCAGACGATATTTTGACGATTTTACTTTATACTTTCATGTTGATTAGGCCTACCGTTTTGTATAATTAAACAGATTTTGGGCTAACTCAATGTAAGGGGGTTTCACTCCAAAAAAAGTGTTTGTTATATACGACTAGTATATATAGCAATATAATTCTGCATAATGCGTGCATACATTATAACAACATTTGACAATACAGTAATATAATTCGAACCCCTGTAGGTCCTGTAGTCCGAACCTCAACTAATCCGAACGTGAAGTAAATAAAAATAAATATTGTGCTGTACATACTCGTAATTTAGTGTACTGTCGAGCAAGAGTGTCCGAAAGAAACATTCTTCCTATACGGTTTTTGTAACACATGATAAACCATTTTATTGTTACATAAAAACAACTTTTAGTGGGTAATACACGTATGTGTACATTACATGTGAAAGCACAATGTTTTCTATAATCCGAACACCCCCGGTCACAGTTAATTCGAGATTAATAAGAGGTTCTACTGTACTACGATTTTTCTTCAGTAGGTACCGTACAAAATTTACATAAATAACTATGCCTCTAGATACGGCTTCACAATAATCAACTGAAATTCAACAATTGGCTCCAATCTGTGTTGGAAAAGGGCGTAAATATGTACGTATATCACAATTACAATGTAACGAATTCGCGTGAAACACTATTAAATTTATTGTTACATAAAACCAACTTTTAGTGGGTAATACACGTGTGTATGTGTACTTTACATGTGAAAGCACAATGTTTTCTATAATCCGAACGATTTGATAATCCGCGGACACCCCCGGTCACAGTTAATTCGGATTAAAGAAGTTCTACTGTAATACGATTTTTTTTTCAGTCGGTACCGTACAAAATTTACATAAATAGCTACTTTATGTCTCTAGATACGGCTTCAAATAATCAACTCAAATTCAACAGTTGCCTCCAATCTGTGTTGGAAAAAGTGGTACCTAAATAGGTACATATCACAATTACAATATAACAAATTCGCATGAAACACTATTAAATTTACAAAATGCTAAACAGTAAAAGGGGGGCCCCGGCCGCAGGACGCACATGGTTGACGAGGAGGACTGGTAATGGGGGCAGGATGTGGCAAACGCTGCAGCCAGAAGACGTACGGACAGACGGACTTTTTAATTTACATGGGGAAAAGCAAATAATGAAAAAAATAATAATAATAATAAAGAAAAAAAAAATAACAACAGAAAAAAGTATCCAGTAAGTTGAAAAGGGGGAAAAACAGCGTATCTGAATGGATCATTACTGCCACTGTACCTAGGCTCCATTTTAAGTAAAAAACACGGTTATATAGTAGTAGGTTTTAAGAATTTGAAGATTGCTTAACGCTTAATTACTTTAATTTAATTGTTAAATATTTTTATGTTGTAAATCGCTATATTGGAAAATGTAAAAGGCTTCGTTGTTGGATCCGTTTATTCTGTTGGCATATATCATTATTTATTTATTTAATATTATTATTAGTTAATGCATAGTTATTGCAATTTTAATCTGTGAGTTGGTATAACGCATGTATATAATATTTTTTTATAATTTTGTTTATTTGGAATGAAGAGCCCCAGCCAACGCTCTTCATGGTGGCACCCATCCTATAATTATACGGTAGATCTCCAATTGGTGCCTCCCATATATATTCGCAATGTTTTTGTTTGGTTTTGTTTTGAATGTTACAAATTAATTATAAAACTGGAGCTTAAATGCCTGGTGATGAGTGTGTTTGACGTGGGTTTTATGGAGTCTAGATACCCGATACGTTATGACTAGTTTAATAGGTGCACGCAGGATCTTATTTTCTCAATCAAACCGCCCAGCGGTCTTAAAGCATAGCCCGTTGTTTGTGCAACTTTGTGTACATCACATCCTACAGCACAGGCACTGTAGTTTTTTGGAATGAAGAGCCCCAGTCAACGCTCTTCATGGTGGCACCCATCCAATTATTGTACGGCAGCTCTCCAATTGGTGCCTCCCATATATATTCGCAATGTTTTTGTTTGGTTTTGTTTTGAATGTTACAAATTAATTATAAAGCTGGAGCTTAAATGCCTGGCCATGAGTGTGTTTGACGTGGGTTCTAGGGAGTCCAGATACCCGATACGTGGTGAGTAGTTTAATTGGTGCACGCAGGATCTTATATTCTCAATCAAACCGCCCAGGGGTCTTAAAGCATAGCCCGTTGTTTGTGCAACTTTGTGTATCACATCCTACAGCACAGACACTGTAGTTTCAGGCCATCGCAGTCGATTAACGTTTTTCGTTTTAAATAATGGTCACATATTATGCTGCAAATTTGTTCCATTCGCAGCAGCATAAATAGGCTTACGGTAGTGTATGTTTTAATATGCCGGTATTATCTAGTTCAAATTTTAACTTTGCTGCTTCTAATACGACTACTTGAGACCTCCCAATGCTTTTCTATGTTGTTTTTGTTTAAAATGAGTTATCATGTGTGTGACCTTGAGATTTGTTTCAAAATGGCCATTGCCAAAGTTGCTCGTTATTATTTGTCAGCCATTTGCTTTCATGCAGACATAATGAGGTGCACTTACAACATCAACAGCCATTCAGCCGGCAATGAACCTTTGTTGCTGCTGAAAATTGTGCAAATAAGAGAATGGCTTCTTTGCTTTTTAGAGGTCTCAATCTGAACCGGTTCTATTAAAAATAGCTGTTTCTGCTGCGTGATCGATGAGAGAACATTTTTACTTTCACTTATATTTGAAGTATAGTGAAAGTATTGCTTTAGCCAAGGCCAACCCATTAGTATCCAAGTTACTATACCTAGTCTAGCCATACCGTATGTTCTGTTACAAATGTTAGTAAACTCCACTGCATTCCAAAAAGTGTTAATTTGATTTTTTTTGACGATACTGATGTTTAACATTGCCTTTGTTATTATTCTCTGAAAATCCAAATAAATGCGGGAACTGCAGAGGACAGGGCAGCGGTAATAGCCCCCTATAGGGTGTGGCCCCACCAAAACTGCGATCTTCTAGCTTATGCTGCCCGTAGTTGGTTCGCGTAAATAATGTATATATAATGGATGAGAATTGAGGACAAACCAAAATGTGCCGACCTCGCTCATCTCGCCCCCCCCCCTCACAATTATAAAAGCTATGGAAAAACGTATTTGACGAAAGCCAATGAGGAAATGTTCACTGTTGAAGCATCTTTGAATAAACAAATTGACATGGTCTACGCAAAATCATATCGTGTAGCAAACCCAAAAAAAAAAAAATGTCCGAAGGTTCTGCGTGGCCACCATCCTTCTTCAGTGATGGTCTGGTGGCAAGGGATGTCTGAGCTCCATTTCAACGAAAAAGGGGTGAAGACGGGTTCTTGAGCGTCATGTGAAAGCTCTGACCCAGACCATGTTTCATCGTCAACAGTGGGTTTTCCAGCAAGATTGCCCCTGGCCACAAAGCCAAAACACCACACAAGAGGGCTACAGCTCAATGTCCTTCAGTTATCAATTATCAAGGCAGACCAATAGCCCTCTAGTAGCCCCCCCCCCTCCCCGCGCAGACCTTAACCCATTGGATTATTAAATATGCTCCGTTTTAGAGGCCATGGCCTGCTCTCAGCGACACAGTAATTTATTTCGATGCTCTCAAGAAGTACCCTCAAGAAACAGCGGGGGGGGGGGGGGCATTTCGAATAGACTTTATTTAATTTTATTGCTGAAGAGTTAAACAGTGAATTATATCATTCTGATAATTGCCATTGGCATATTTTTCCTTCAACAAAAAAAATACATAATTTTATAGTGTATAATAAAACATAGGCCTACAGCTAGACTAGGTAGGTATTGGAGTGAACTTTTTTAGTTTAAAACAAAATTTTAAAACAAATATCCGAATTCATAAGTATAATTCAAGTAGAACAGGCTACATCTACATTATTTCAATTCATAAAAATATTGAGCTAGTAGAGCATTGAGCATTGGTTTTAGGGGGGAAAAAATGCATAATTTCAATCATTTCCTTGCGCCACTAGCTCTTGCTCATTGTCCGGAAGCAAATCGAATTTGTTGCGAGTATGAACGAAAGTATGTGCAAGAACACATGGGTTAGTATGAAGGTGGTCTGAAAAATTTTCGGCAGCAGCATAAAGATGGCAGCTGTCGACTGTCGACTGAGGGAGTAGAATTGCTACTGGCGCTCCCCAAAATTTCATCAATTTCGGAAGCGACAAGTTCTTATTTTACAAGCGTTTGAGTAAGTCGATATATGCGTGTTATTTTATTAGCATGTGATAAATCTCAATCTCTCAACAGCTGAAAAAATTAATGGCACCAACTGAGGAACAAAGCTGGCAATCGAGATCATGATGTGATCAGCAAGTTCTCCAATAGCGATTTAACAAGCATTTTCCGACACAATTTTCATCATTATTTTCTCATCTGTTTCACATTGGAATTTCGACTTTGGCATCTTTAACTCGTTCTTCTCGGTCGCCGCAGAGGACCACCCAATTTCTCGATAAATGTAAAAACCTTTTAAAACTGTAAAACCGGTAAAAGTGGCATAAACATTAAAATGAGAAGAGGCTACTAAAATAATTTTGGACACTAAAGGGTTTTCATATAAAGAGCAGCTTGATTGTAGCCTATTCAGTTCTCCTGCCTTTATGAAGGCCGCTTTATTTTTGAATGTCGGGGCCTTAAAGCAGTAAGGTTGGTGGGAAACTTAACTGGGAAATCCTTACTGACCCCATATCATGCCTTGCACAGTTCATGTTATGTCTGTCGTTGCACATACTCTATGTCTAACCAGCAGTGCATGCTGCCTGAGGATGCGCCAGCTATAAAAACTACGCTCTTCATTCTCAATGTGCTGAATCTTAGGTCCCTTACAAGCTACTGTACTATTAATGATAGGATTCAGCTCAGTAACGACTTAATTCAACGGCGGCCTTCGTGCGATACAGCCCCCGATCTACACCAGTTGCAGATCAACTTCCTATGGTGCCGAGTAGAATTCATAGAACGTGCTTTTAGAAGAGGAATCTTCGCACCCTGAACTCCGGCAGCTTAAAAACTCTTCAAACGTTAAGTCGATCCTTGAGATCTGTGATGAATATATGAGACAACTACATGAAGGCATTCACATGGTTATCGGACAATTCATCTTCGATCTCAAGCAACGACTTAATCGCTTGTGTTCAAATTCAGTACGTAATGCGGTGAGCTACTGTAATTTCATATTAGAATTCGCCTAAACACCAGTGACCTGGCCAGTGCCTATACATAGCCATTGGGCAGCACAGCGGCGATAGGAACTGACAATTAGGTGTAAGAGTTGTATAGCGGACCAATAACGGTAGCGGAGTCCAAGGAAAGCAAGCTTTGGTGTTCAGAACACATCCAGAGGGCACCCCACACGGAGGAGCTAAGTAGGCGCTCTGGATTAAAAAGGTCCTGTGGGCGCTGTTGTTGGGAAAAACCCATGCTTCAATAGCAGTACAGTATGACCTGAGGCAGCTGGGAAACGTCTCTACTTCTCACTTCACTCCACTTCACTTCACTTCACTTCACTTCACTAAGGGCCCAACCACATCACAATGTCGAAAAATCTTGTCCTCTTCTTTCTTCCTGTCTTCATAAAATCATAATTTCACTTCACCAAAGACCTATTGTAAGCCTAAGCACTTCACGATGTTTTCAATTTCACAGTCACTTAACCTAGCCCTAGACTCTCCGACACCCAGCTGCCTCAGAACGTTTAAGTGAAGTGAAGTGCGCCCACTTTGACTTCCACATCCAGTAGTCCTAGCATGACTATACAACATTAATTTAGCACCTTTGTCACAAGAGCTATCAAAAGATGCATATAAAACAGGTGGTTACGTATTTGGGAGGATTGCTGTTAACGCAGAACAGGAGAAGTAACAAGGAGGTAAAAAGCAGGATGGATGACTTAGCATTTAATAGAAGATAAAGATCCTAGGCTCAAGACGTCGTGACGGACCGGGTGGAGAATAAGAAATGGGTCCGGGGTGACCCCCTCACAAAGGGAAGAGGAAGAAAAATAAATAAATAAAGATGCTAAAATCAGGAAACATAACTCTTGCAACTCGGATGGTACATTGCTTGGTGGTAGAGAGAACCGTTGGCGATGCGGTGCTAAGGTAAAATGATGAATATCACGGGAGCTGGGCTCACCAATGATGAAGTGATTTAGCGTAAAGGACGTAGGCTAGAGAGAAGGAAAGAGGGAAAAAAGCTCAAAAAATGCCTGGATTGCCATGGGAAGATAGATGGGACATACGCCCTCTCACACTATACAGTGATGTTTATAACGCTATGGAGGGATTGACGAAAAGGAGGGACGAAAAGAATGGCAGAAGGCTGAACACGTTGTTGCATACCTGAAGAAGAATTATCCAAGTTACTAAATGAATATGGTAGGTCATGCCAGGGCTGCAGACCTTAATAGCTCCTCTGTCTGGCGTTCTCTAGGTGAACCGTCCATCCAAAATGCATGCATTCATTGTGCTCAGCCACGATCCTTAGTTCGCTATACAACTCTACACTAGACTGGCTTATTCTAATAATCCACTCCAAATACCCAGTCGTATGCCAAACTGAAGTTAAACTAGCCTTTGAAGGACTTATAGGCTAGCTGTCGTTCATTTTGCAAAGCAATCTTCTGAAAAACACATTAGATGATCTCCCCAGCCCCTTAAGAAGATGACCTTACCTAGCATACAACGCAGAGTGTACGCAGCAGCAACCGAGAAACCAAGTAGCTACTGACGCTATCGAGCCTTATAACCAATAGACTGTAGCTCTGGGCGCCTAAGATATAGCAAACTGAGAATGGCAGCGTTGCTTTTAAAGCTGCTACATCCTTAACGGCGGCATGTAATGCAGGTTAGACACATAATATGTGCATGCAACACACATAGCATGCTCTGTGCAAGGCGTGTTGTAGGATCAGCAGGTATTCCCATGCCAAGATTCCTACCAATCTGGATGCTTCGGCCCCCCCCCCCCCCCCAAAAGCGCCACCTTCATAAAAGCTTCAGGAGAAAAGAGACAATCAAGCTGCGAAAAAGGACAGGGCTAAAATCAAATTCATCCTCCGATCAAGCAGCAGTGACTATCATCATATTTTAAATGTTGGGTAGGCTGAAAATATTAAAAACTGTTAAAATAGACATATTTTCAAAAGTTAAAACTGTTGTTTCTGGCTAACTACAGTAGCTGTGCTGCGCAAAGAATAAATATTAAAAACATAAATTAAAATTTTTTAATAGGTAAAAAAACAGTTGGGTTTGCTGAAAAAAGGCAATTTTTAAAAATTAAAACTGTTGCACAGGCCCCAATTTCTTTCGGTAGGCCTTTAGGGCATAAGATTAAAAACGTTATATTATATGCGTTATACCAACTCATTGCCAACTACTAGTTTGAATGCGATTTGTTTTAATTGAATTACAGTGGGTACTCCGTATACCCATCAATGATGGAAGGGTGACAGTGGCAATATTGATCCATTCAGAGGCATTAGAAAAATAAAGATAAAAAATTACATACCCAGCCGTTGAGGTGGGCGCCTACTTCGGACTGGGGGGAGAACCGAAACTGGCAGGCCTTGCACGACGACGTACACGTCCTGCCACCATTCCCAACCGTCGTGGTCAACTAGCAACTCCAGCTCAGTGCGGCGGATCCGGGGGAAGGGCACGGGGGACGACGCGGGGGATGAATGTGGGGAAGGGCTCCTGTTGACCAGGGCTGGATCTGGCTGTTGCTGTTGTTGCTGCTGCTGTTGTTGTTGCTGTTGTTGTTGTTGTTGTTGTTGCTCCTCCTCCTCCACCTCCTCAATCTGCTGCTGCTCATCCTCCTCCTCCTCCTCCTCCTCCTCCATCTGCACACTAAAACAGGGAAAATAGCAGAATTATTACAGGCGCACAATATAATTATAAAGGCTTTCACTGCCGTAGTCAGATGATTAAGTAACAGAAGCCGGGTGTGAACATACAAACCGCGGTCGAAATATTCAGAGACACCACGTAGACTTCTCGATATGATTGTATCTTGGAGGCTTCGTAGCAACGTTGAGAAGTTAAACAATAAAAAATATCAACTGGATCCGGTCGTCGGTCTCGTGAACAAAGCTAATCACGGCTAGTCATCGCAACAAAAGAATTATTGTCATAAAAATTTAAATTTTCACCTTGATGATTTTCCTTTATTACAACTTTATGTTTCTTCGCTCGAATGAATATTTGGATGTGTAAGTTCAATGTAGGGGAGTTGGGACATTCGCTCACGCCAAAAATGTGGGGCAACCGGTATCGTCGTCAACAAATTGCTGTTCATAGCAGACGTGCAGGGGAAATTAAAAAAAAAAAAAAAAAAATAGTCCTGCATAGAACTCTAGGTGAACTGTAAGTTACATAGAATATTTTTCAGTACTTACACAGGCCTCAACGCCTGTATGCCAGACCCTGAGGGCACACCTGCGGGTAAGGCAGGGGGCAGCCGCCGGGCATACGCTGTCCCAGGGGACATGGGTCGCGGTGGGGCCTCTGGTGCCACTAGGGCCTCTGGTGCCTCCTCGGGCTCTTCCCTGATGGGAGACAATCTCGGCCTGAAATAAAGAAAACGAATAAGTGACAACAATGTCAGATTCAGTACATCATGCCGAATTTCTTCAAATCAAATTAGTCACTTAACAAGCAGACGTTTCGAAGAGAAGACATTTTGTGTAGTAATGGCAAAAGGCTACGATACTTCCAAACGTTTGGTCTACGCATCTTCGGTGGCATGGCTCTGCGTTGACTTGGAAGGTTGCAGGTGTCTCGGAGACTCATTTTTAAGTTGCTGTCAGAAAGTAAAATGTTCTTCAGGCAAAACAAATAAAGATTTATTCCTTTTAATATAACAACCACCTCCCTTCAGCAACCACCCTGCACTCAATCCTATTCCTCGGATAATAAACACTGAAGCCAGTGCAGGAAAGACGAGGGCGAAGCTAATAAAAAGGCCAATTCTACGCAGTCTACCCAGGTCCATCAGTGTTGCGTCGTTCAGGACCACGGCCATGACTAATTCGCTGTACACACCTTAACCGCATTGGAGTCCTGCGACCTATGTGGACACCGCCAAATGGACGCATAACATCTCACGTCGTGCCCGGCGATCGACCACACACCAACAAATGAAGGCGAGTTGTAAAAAATCGCACGTCGCTACTGGTCAGCGCGTCACCAAATTTGATCGGTTGGCTGCTAACATTTTCCTATGCGAAAGAGGTCAATTAAAAAAGTCTGTGACACTTACAATGCCGCTATGGCCGGCCATTTCCGGGCGGTTTCCACCCCATGAAGGGGCCGCATCGTTGGCCCCATCATCTCCATGAGCCACAGAAGAAATATTGGATGGGAATCATCAGATCTAGAAAAAAATTGAACAAGTGAATTAAAACTACTGTATATTCCCCTTTTGTCTAGCACCTAAATCTAAAAAAAATGTGCTTTGACAGTTGAATTGTGTGAGGGAGTCGTAAATTAGTAACTTTCTGCATATGCACAATATATGTACATATTTATTTTGAACAAGTGGATCAGACGAATCAGACCGTGTTCGCTCGTCCTCTCGCCTAGCACACGGTGAGCTTTAATGAAATGTATATCCTCCATGATTATCCTTATAGGTATCTACAATATAAAGGGTTCAATTGCCACTTACACAATTTTTAGAACCGTAAAATCTATTTAGAGCCCTACTTGTGACCATATGACTGAAGTGAATGGATTTTATTTTATTTTTCTGTTCATTAACGTAAATAAATTACTTCATTGCTTCTGTGAAATGTTAAGTTAAGTAAACTTACGGTGAGGCCGGGGGCGTGCTGACGGATGCCAGGGGCAAACTGAACGAATAAAAATGTAAAATTCATTAAAATTACTTGATTTTCTTGTCTTTCATACATACATTATAATTATGTGTATTTAAAAAAAAACACTCAATGAATTGTAAGTTCACTAGACCCATGCACCGTCAGGGTCGAAGCTTCCATTTTGCTTTTGTTGGGTTCTAAGCACTGGCATAATAACTTAACAATCTCTAATGCTCATCTAACCCTTCAAATAGTTTCAAAAGTCAGTTTAAAAAGCAATAATGACACTTGTTTGTTTCCATGTTCTTTCAAATTATCAAAGTGGCGGCTTTGTTGACGCTTATTGTTCCAAGTATTTAAATCCCGCCAAAACTCAAAACCACTTTTTTGGTTCCTGTCACCTCAAAACGTGTGAATCCACTGAAATCTCGAAATTGAAAATTTTACTCCATCACAAAACATTCCTTGTGCTACGTATAAATAGGAAAGCAAAAATCATTTTTCTGATGAATATTCTTATCTGCGTGCTTTCTAACTTCAAATACTAAATTTACCTGGGACATTGATGTTTGACCACCATGCATTTGACAGTGTTAATGTTTGCTTTCCTATTTATAGGTAAGTAGGCCTATAAAGAAAGCTTTTTCGAAATGTTCTATTCCGAGATTTCAACGGATTTGAAGGTTTAGGGGTCCCATCCAGGAACCCCAAAAAGTGGTTTTTACAAAACGTCAGTCGGTCTGTTTGTTCGTCGATTTTTGGGCAAATTACACGGTGGATTTGAATAAAATTTGACCTGTAGGTTCACAAAATTAGTACCTCGCGAATATATTTTTTTATTTTTTAAAACTCAATTTTACATAGATACATTTTAGTTATTAGTATAATTTAATACTGAATTTTGAGACTTTTTACCTTCAAGAACCTAAAAAATATGACTAAAAAAATTATTTCTCAAAACCGGCTCAAAACTTTCTTTCCAACTTCACGTATGTTATAAGGGTTAAATAGAGTAAAAAAACGCAACAAGTTTCATTCCCAATCAAAGTTTTGGTGTTATAGCCTATTTTGCTGTACTTACCGTTCACCATCAGGGCTATCGCCCTCATCATGTGGTGAGCTGGGCGCCGGTGGCGAGGTGGGCGCCGGTGGCGAGGTGGGCGCCGGTGGCGAGGTGGGTGCCGGTGGCGAGGTGGGCGCCGGTGGCGAGGTGGGCGCCGGTGCCGAGGTGGGCGCCGGTGGCGAGGTGGGCGCCGGTGGCGAGGTGGGCGCCGGTGCCGAGGTGGGCGCCGGTGGCGATGTGGTCGCTGGTGGGCTCGCGGGCTGCGGGGGTACCGTGCCCGGGCAAAAACTTAAAAAAAATCCATATCTTAGTTATTATTAGTTTTAGAGGGATAGGAAAACATATGACTGAAAGCCTTCAATTTTATCTACGATAGTGGTAATCAACACTTTGGGCGACAAATCGAAGATTTCAAGATGGCAACCAGTCAAAGTGATAATGATGTGACACATGCACATATAAGCTCATTCGTCTACAAAGGGCTGTAAAGGGAGGAACCAGACTGCGCTGAATTAATTCAACAGTTAGAAGCGGGATTGGTGCTTTTAAGAAATCTCCCTCGGCCTTTACACCTGCTCGGCCAGAGCCAAAAGGTATTTAAAAAAAAGATTGACAGTTCATACCCTGCCAGTATAACAGTGTTGTAGGCTATTATAGTCATCTTCCCGTTGTAGACCTTGCAATCGTTCTATCGATCAATTCTCTGCATTGGGGTAGGGAATGTCGAGGCAACCAAACATGAGGCTAAGACAATTATTTACCATGGGACTACTCATATTATCCATCTTGGTACCTATACTTTTTGATAAATAGGCCTAGGAAAGAATGTACTCATATCGTACCGGTTGTTTTTTCATTTTATTTCAGAATGTTCTAATTTAATTTGAAAAACATTATATACAGTATATGGGTAGATAGAGGCATTAAAAAAAAATAGATATTTCTGTTAAATTATACAATACAGGTAATCAACTAGTAATTGACAAGAAAGTACTTAAAATAAAATCGTCAAAATATCGTTAAAATCAGGTAGTTCTGTCATTGTCATTGTGCTAGTGCCTCTGTGATAGTGTAGAAAGCTTTCTCCACTTGATGGTTTCTAAGCAATTTAGGGAAGTTAGAAGCATTTCTCGCCGCTCTCAGTTCAATCGGGATTTTTCTAAGGTAGGCGAAATCTTGTAGTATAGCATCCAGTCGCTCACACTTGGCTGTGCGTGGTGCTGGTCTTGCAAGGTCTCCCCGTTGCCTCGTGCTGTAGGTGTGGTACTAAACTATTTAAAATGGCGATTGAAGAGAATACCGGGAGAAAAATGAACATTTAGTTGTGCTACCCTTTTTAAGAGTTACAAAATATGGGTATACCTGTACACTGCCCCCAAGACATACTAAAAAATCAGAGTTAGGCTACACCAGGTTTTGCAAATTTAATGTCGACTTTGACTGGCCCATACCGTACATTAATAAAGTACATTTTTATTTACTTGCATAGCAACTTGAATATTATAAAATTTGGTAGAATTTGCCGTCTTCTCTTGCAACTACGAGGCTCCCTGGCTTTCTTTCAAAAGTAGAAACAGTCACATATCAAAATATCTCTGCGAACTGTAAGCATTATAGCCTACTTCACTGCACCTACCTTTTGGCAGCAGGGCCATCGCCACTATCCGTCGTCATAGGCCGCTTCTTTGCCGTGGCCTTCGCTGTGGCGGGCGCCATGCCTGAGGGCTTACTCGAAGCCGTCGTGGGCCTTTGTCCCTTTGGCCTTTGCCGCCTCACAGGTGGAGGAGGGGCTACTCCCCTGGAGTAGGGGGTTGGACGCCTAAAACACAATGTACCTACATTTCAGCAATTTTTTTTTTAAATGAACATGAAAAGTTAACCATAACAGGGAACTAGATCATTCACTCGTATCATATTTAAACGTCTGTAACAACGGGGTTCCATTAAAATCAACATTTAAATTTCATAATTTTTACATTCCAATTCCAGTTTTGCGCAAAGTTCAATTTCTCTTAAATTATCGATCGTTGCGCGATAAATAAAATGTCATCAACTACAAGATAATGCAATATATTCCTTAGCGCTTTCATATGGTACATTATGCTGTCGTCACTAACTCCGAGTTATGGGGGTTAAAATGCTGAAATATTTTTATCGCGCAATGTATATATGTATGTAGAAGCTAAAAGCTAATCCACTGGAAGTTATGTTTCCGTCGTAAAATTGCCTTTGTTTAAGAACTCGCAGTACGCAGTAGCAGAAAGAGAGAAATAAAACCTAGCCTATAGCTACTATTCATGGCCAAAAAAGGTAATATAAACAGAAGGACATATGACACAAATGAGGAATAGCTGAATGAAAGCTGTCATTTTGTGTGGCTACTGTAGAAATAAATGTATTTCTGTTCAATTATACAAACAAGGAAGTATAAATTTCTGTTAGCTTAAAGTTAGTACCTACGGGCAACGAACGCTAAAAAACGGTGTAGAGGGAATTGTTTGCAACACAATTTTTGACTTCGTAACTTTGTTTAGTTAGGAGGTGAACATATCAACAGTCCTCACCCGGAGCCCTTGAGCCGGGGGCCGCCTTTTTGCCAAATGCACGAACATGGTCATAGCAACAGATGTACGTTTGTATTATGATGACCATCCAGTACTCACTATCGGTTTGTATGTATAACGGCGTATATGTTGTCCAATACGTATTAAACCTCTTAACAATAGGATTGGCTTAACTTTAGATCAAACAGTAAAGTAATATAAATAAATTATTGAAGGGAATTTAATGCTCTACTGAATATAACTTCTTGCTCATTTATAATCTGTGTTCCGATGGTATAGGGCGGAAATATCGTCAGGGCTCGTATAGTTTAGATTAGTTTAGATGTAAGCGAAAAACAAAAACAAAAATCATTCAAAGCCCGCTCCCCCCCCCCCCTCTCCCTTCGACTCAAGGGTTACGGGTGAGGACTTTTGATATGTTCACCCCCTAACTAATCTAAATAAAGTAACGAAGTCAATAATTGTGTTCCAAACAATTTCTTCTATACCTTTTTATTGCCTGTAATAAGTATATAATCGTCAAAATATCTTCAAAATTAGGGTGTTCTGTGATTGCCATTGTGCTAGCGCCACAGTGACAGCGTAGAAAGCTTTCTTTTGGAGATGGTAATTTAGGGAAGTTATAGTTCTCAGTTACCTTGAGAGTTTTCTAAGGCAGGTGAACCCTTGTATTACATGTTCCAGTCGCTCACACACTTGGCTGTGCGTGGTGCTGGCCTTAAAAGCCCCCCCCCCCCCTTTGTCTCCTATTGTAGGTGTGGGTGTCCCCATTTTGTTTAAATTTCCCCCATACCTCAGGGCTTAAGATATGTGAAATGAAATTATTTAACATGTATGTACTTGGGGCTGTCATGTTACACATATATATAGGCTATATATATATCTTTACATTACTTCCTTAATTGAGTCATGCTCTATCAGCTAACGCCCGAATTTTAGGAGTAAAAAATGGGAGGACCTTACGGCAACCAGTTGCAGAAGAACAATAAAATTATTTCTTTAAACTCCAGTCCAGGCTTTCCATAAGCAACCAATATACCAACAGTCATTCAGTAGGCTACGTATGATATATTATATTATTATGTATGCCACATTCAAAAACAGGCGCGAAAAACACAGCGTATGGGAACACAGTTCATCCTGCTGCTGAGGCTTACAAGTTTGATGGCCTCAATAGCTGTGTACTACAGAATACCATAACATATGCCGTGTACATTATCCAAAAAACTTGTCAAAATGTGCTAACCGGTCTGATGAGAGTTGGAAAGTTTGTAAAATGGTTGTTGGGTGGCTACACTACGGGGACCAATGATACCCGAATTATTTTAGCAATAGAAAAAACTGAGTCCAGTTATTATGTGTTGACGTTTTAAATGGCAGTTGGGTCTGTGGTTATAGGCAAACTGCTATCGGGGGCAACGGGTTACCCACAGACCGTCGAACGTATAGTTTGCCATTGCTTCTATTTAAACGGTAATAAGCTGCTATACATACAGATGCAGGCCTATACATACGATATTTTAACTGCAATACTGAGAAATGGAGGGGTATGCTGAAAAAGCAGTAGCTTTGGACTTTGGAGGTAGCTTTTTGGAAATCGGTATTGGTAGGGAAGGTTTGGTAGATGGAGTAATCAGGGCATTCTTTAATTAAGTGAGGAATTGTAATGGTACCTGATTATTGTGAAGAGTTGCAAATAATATCACAAGGGGTTATCGGATGAGGAAAATATTACTAGTGTAAAAATCTAATTTCACTGTAATTATTATTCATTTTCTTCGCCGGTGCGGCGGTCCTCGGACGTTTTAACGACGTATTCCATCCAACTAATCTTATAAAACGTAGGCTACTATGTCTTCTCCATTGACTATTGCGTCTCGTTGTTTTATATATGCCACTCTCTGTTTTCATACAGGAGTCAATTTTTTTTGTTGAATTTTAATTCATGACCCCTACTATCCAGCCAATCAAAAATCAAAAAATCAAAAATGCAAGTTGTTGTCGCTGATAAGCGATGAAGGCTACCTAATTTACACTCTATTCCATGTGATGGTAATCAGAACAGGGTTAAAAGCGTTTGTATAATTATTTGTCCACAGTAGAAGCATCAACTGGCAGTTTCTCCCTGTGTTTACATACTGAAAAGTGTTCTATTATGACAGTAAAAGTGACTATAAAAAGTCTAAGTTTACTATACTTACATTGAACTTCTTTTGGTCGGGGCTGCATTCATTATACAAGTACGGGTTAACAACTTTCTCATTATAATTTTTTTAAACCTACCTTGTCCTGCCCAGATTGGCGCTTCCACTTAACAATGAAGAAGCCGCCTCCTGTAGGCGTTGGGCTTCGGTCTTGCGAGCCATCACGACTGTAAAAAAAAGAGAAAAACTACTATTTTAATTCTCACCTCCAGGTCATACTTTTCTGGGGGTGGCACTTCGGTGCTATACCACCCCTTAACAATTCATTAGTAAACCCACCCCGATAATCCACTTGCATTACTTACAAGACAGCCGTCTGAAGCATTATCCTTGGACTGTTACAAATACATGATTTTTATTTATTTCCAGACGGCTCACTTGCTAATCAGGGTCCTCGAGTCGTTGGACTAGCTGGCCCAGTAATGCACCGCCAATGCTGATGCTCAGGTAGATGCCACCTGCCCACACTTCATTTGTTAAGACCATAGTACCATATTATAAGCCTGCCATACCTCCCGGTTTACCCGGGAGGCTCCTGGTTTTCAGCCCAATCTCCCGGCTTCTGGGTGAATGTTTTCGGGAGGCCGTAATCTCTCGGTTTAGGAAAATCTCCCAGTTTTTCTAAGACATGAAATTGAGTGGTGTAATTTTACGATTAAGTATACATTTTAATCGAATTATGTGCAATTGTATTCATCGCCTGTAAATGCTAATCTCCGCAAAACCCCTCTATTTCAGGCCTATTGTTCACAATTTTTCAAACGGGGGAGACCCCCTGGCCCCCTTGTTTCCAACTACCTACTTAATTAGTTAATTCATTACATGTAAAACCAGAAGGTTACTGCTATCAAAATGAGCAAAACCCCACTACATCAAGCCAATTTTTCAAAAAAAATTTAACCGGGGGAGACCCTCGGGCAATTTTCGCCTTTATAATCTAAATGTTACTGCTATCAGTATACGTAAAGCCCCATTATTTTAAGCCAAGTTTTACAAATTTTTCTACCGGGTGAGACCCCCCTGGCCCCCTTGTTTGCCACTACTAACTTAGTATATTTATCGGCTGTAAAATCTGAACATTACTGCTAACTAAATGCGTAAAACCACATTAATTTAAGCCAATTTTACAAAAAAAAATTCTACCGGGGGGGACCCCCGGGCCCCCTCTTGTTTCCAACTACCTACTTCATTCATCGCATGTGTAAGATCTGAACGTTACTGCTATCAAAATGCGTATAACCACATTATTTTAAGCCTACTTTTCAACACAATTCTACCGGGGGAGACCCCCGGGCCCCCCTTGTGAGCGGTAGTAGTATTTTCCGCCTGTCAAACTCCGCTATTTAGATCTGAACGTTACTACTATCGATGTACCTAAAACCTCATTAATTTAAGCCAATTTTTCAAAAAAACATCTACCGGGGGAGACCCCCGGGCCCCCCTCGTGTGCAATTGTGTTCACATACAGGGGTACGTCCTTGAGAACGGGTTTCCCCGTGGAGGCCCTCTATATTTTTGATGCTAACTTATTGCACTTGCCCTAGATGTCGAAAAAAATGGGTATAGTGTATACTGTATAAGCCAAACTAGAACCTCCCGGTTTTTTGAAAAATAAATCTGGCAGGCTTACCATATTAGGATTCAGGTAAGAAACCTAAGCTTACTACAAAATCATTAGAAAGCTTAAATTACTCGAATAAATTGAAACAAGACACCATTCGTATAACTAGGCCCGGTGTACAAAAACTATTTATACACCTTACGGTCTTTGGAGCAAACGGTTTGGCGCAAAACCGAGTCTACTTTAAAATATTTTTCTCGCTGAGCTCACGTCCGATTTAGCGGGTGTATCGGAGCTAACAAAAAAGTTGCACCTGTAAAGGGGGAAAGGTGATTTGTGGTAGCATTAGATGGATCCTACCTTGTTGAAGGCTAGCGGCTTGTTTTTTTTATCAGGGTACGGTGGAAATTAGTAGTAGTAGTAGGCAGTGAAATTTGCAATGACAATTTTGAAAATCAGAAAGGAGACATCAATCTTCGGTGAACATCTATCGAGTGTTTGTCACTCTAAAGGTCTGGTTAAGATGGTAGAAATAATTATAAAAGTGACAAATAAAAATCTGTGACTGGAGGGCCTTATTCTCTTGTGCCTCAAGTAGGGTTGCCAACTTACTCTCCTTCAGAGTATTGCACTCTTTTTCATGCATGTGAACTCTACAAACTGAAGGTCATTTAGAGTAGGTACGCAAAAATACTCTTTTTCTGAAAGAAGAAGCAAAATATTTTTTTATAAATTTAATTAGAAATGAGCTATTTATTTATAAATTTAGATTTGCAGTGTGAAGAGGCTTTTAGTAGCTTTCAAAAGAATAAGAATTCTGCGAAAACCTAAAAAAAAATATTGATTTCATTAGTAATTCGAACCCCCTGATTTACAATTAAATGTTGTGTATAAAAGTGTATTTTCGGCGTGATTTTGACTCATTTAACAGTAAGTACTCTTTTTTAAATACTGTACTCTTTTTTAAATACTGTACTCATTATTTTCCTTCTCCCAAGTCAGATGTACTTTATTTCGAGAAAAAAAAGTTGGCAACCCTAGCCTCAAGCGACATGCAACGACACTAAAGCGGCCTCTACACGGTCAATAATAATGACATTACCAGTAATGGGCTGTAACGTCATTACTATACAGTAATGATGGAGCTGTGATCAGAAAATCCGAATCCCTATCATTATGTCAAGACAGGCCCGTACCCAGGATTTAATTGGGGGGGGGGGGGGCAAAAACACATTTTTTTTATAAATGATAGGTTCATCCGTAGTGATTTAAGTAGTTTTAGCTAAAACACTTACATTATTTATTATTTTTTATCAAATTTAGGGGGGGCCATGGCACCCTTCGCCCCCCCCCCTTCCTTGGGTACGGGCCTGTGTCAAGACATGTAGCGTAGTGGTGCGGACTCTGACTTTCACCCGAAAGGTTGTTGGTTCGAGTCCCACACTATATAGCTGATTTGTCTGGCCATTATTCGGAATGCATGTAAAGCAGGCGGTCCCGGGGCTTCCTAGTTGAGTGTATATAGCCCTAACTCCGCTAGGTTGGCTTAGTAATAAAAACAACAAAAAGACCTTATTTATTTATTATTTTTCGTTATTCCAGCTTTGTCCACGTTTCACAATCATTATTATTACTGTCATCTTGATAAGGTAATGTCATTACTACTATTAAGCACTCATATTATGTATTTCATACAGTGTACATGTGGCTCATGCGAATAGCTTCTCTCCGGAAGCAGTCCCAGCAGCAGCCTATTCTCTTAAATTCTCGGTGATTACAAGTCAATAGCCGCACACAGGCTCAAATCAGCACAGTTAATGTCCCCAAGGTTATGCACCTGACTGATCCCTTTCTAGCTCGCTTCAATAATTACTGTATCACTGAAATCAGGGACGCCGACTTGGGGGGGGGGGGGGGCACGGTCCATCTTGCCCCCGCAGACTAATTTCTGGGGGGGGGGGCAGCGCCCCCCAGAAGCAAGAACCCTTAGTGCAGTTTATTTATTTGTCTCCCTTAATATTTCAAACATTAAGATAAAAATAAATCACATAATTTGGCATTTGCACCGCACCAACTTTAAGAAACTTTTTCGCGCCAATTTTGTTCGTATAGCCAACTTTCGAATGATTTTTGATATGAAGGCTTTAGTAAATAATTTTATAGAAAGAGCGAGTGTACGTCGGTCAATGCTTTCTGCATTATACTCATTTTAAGTAACCATTTACCAATGCATTTTCCTAATACTTTCCAGAGTACCGAATTTTGCCCCCCCCCCCAGAATTTTGAAAATTCGGCGTCCCTGAGTGGAATTATAATACAGTAATAGTGTATACTATATACTGTATGTCTGTCATAGCTTATCACAGAAAGGATACTACACCTTTTAAAAAAAACGTTAGCACCACAATGGCTCAGTCGTTATATTCCCTACATATTTTATTATATATTACGAAGCAGCTCGTTTGATCAAACATGTTGTTGTTGTTGTTGTTCCTAACGCCTGCTTTCAGCATTTCTGCTTTAAGCAACCCTGTCAGCCTGGCGGGGGGAGTGAGTCTGTTTGTTAACTTGAGGCACCCTAAGGGCAGACTCTATCACCTCGGGGAAAGGGGAGTTGACTAACAGGGTGGACCTCCTGATTATAGTGGATTCCGAACCACTTGGGGAACATGGTAAAGTCACACGATTAGATCGGAGGTGACCAGGACTCGACTTATACTGCCTAAGCGCGTTATCATGTCCCACCAGGTTCCCCTGCCAACGCTGTGCACACTACCAAGTTGCCGCAGTTTGAAACATGCTCTGCTCTGATGGAATTAACATGGTAAGGCCGTTGGCGTTTGATCAAACATGAGTTCTTATAAATTAATACCATGATCAAAATAAAATAGAGCTTCCATATTAATTTTACACACGATTTTTTAATTCCCATTTAAACAAAAAAAATGTTAATAATACTAGTACTTCTAGGGTTGCCAGATTTACAAAAAATGAAAACCGGATAGGGAGTCAATGGGCCATTCAATTTAATTTTTTCTAGAAAAAAAAAAAACTGATTTTCTCTAGTCTTCAATTTTGTGCATTTTGAGAAACTTTCTATTATAGTAATTAGGCCTAGTATAAGATTTATAAAAGTATTTCGTTCAATCCTCCAGAAAACAAAAATTTGCACACTCGAGCGAAAGAAACGGACAAAGCATTGTCCCGGTCAAATACTGTCCGGTGAAAAACCGGACACCTGGCAACCCTAAATACTTCTATACTATAAGCCATGTGCTAATGTGCGTACATTCCCAAGTTCTCAATTTAATAAAGTAATTTTGGAACCCCTAATTGCCTAATAACTTTATTATCTGGTCTGCCTCCTGTTAGGTTCTTGTACTAAAATAAGAACAAAAAGTTCAATAATACTGCAATTTATTATTGCTTTCCAATTTATAGGTAGTATAAGGAAAGCTTTGTGATGGTCGAAATTTTCAATTCCGAGATTTCAACGGATTTACACGTTTTGAGGTCCCAGGAACACAAAAAAGTGGTTTTTACGAAATGTCTGTCTGTCTGTCGCTCTGTCTGTCGCTCTGTCTGTCTGTTCGTCAATTTCCGGGCAAACTACTCGGTGGATTTGTATGCAATTTGGCGTGTTAGTTCACAAAAATCATACCTCGAGAAATTTTTTTTTATTTTGGGCTTACTCGGTTTGGGGGAGTTTATTTTCAAAAAACTCATAAACAACGTATAAAAAAATTATTTCTCGAAAACGGCTCCAACGATTTCTTTTAAATTTACATATACTGTAGTCGTTATTAATGTTGACACAAATGCGGGGGGTCACTTGCCCCTGGATAGTTTGCTTCTGGGGATAAAAAAATAAAAATAACTAAATGTTAATGAAAAATGACTAAAAAATAATTTTTCTGTGAAACCTTTCCATCGATGATTTCTACCTTCAGGCATGTTTTAGGTGTTACATTGAGTAACGAACCCGGACGGATTGCTTTCCCAAAAAACTATTTGGTTTTGTGCAAAAAAAATGTTTTTGAAAAAATGATTGAAAATTCACGGTCAAATGCATTGCGTGCCCTGCCATTATTGCTGTGTGGTAATTTATTGGTCTGACCTATCTAGAATTTACCTCACCTCCAGTGACGTCAGGTGGGCAACCCCCCCCCCCCCCCCGATATATCGGAAATTTAACAACAGGAAAATTATTTACCATGATATTACTCATTTTCTCTAGCTACTACTTGATAAATTGGAAAGTATGTTCGAGCAAACTCGGACCGGTTCTTTTCATTGTTTCTGAAGTTATGGCTAATATGTAATATTTTTTTTTCCCCAGCCGGTACCCCCAGCACTGGGAGCACATAATATAACCTACTTGTGTACAGGGTGGTCCAGACCATCCGTCCACCTACTTTTTCTCGAAAACTAATGACGTCAGAGGTCTGAATTTTGTTTTATCATTACAAAGTGGGAGCTGATGCATTTCTGGAAATTAGTTTGGCATTTTTTGGGGACCTCAAAGGGGGGTTTTTGGGGGGTCCACATGCTGTTTTGCAAATTTTGCAAATTATGAATTAACACTAAGCTTTCAAATGATGTGCAATTTGACATACCGTTATATCTGATTATTCCGAGAAACAGCATATGGACCCCAAAAAAACCCCCTTTCAGGTCCCCAAAAAATTCCAAACTAATTTCCAGAAATGCATCAACCCTAACTTTGTAATGATAAAAAAAAATCAGACCTCTGAAGTCATTCGTTTTCGAGAAAATGTAGGTGGACGGATGGTCTGGACCACCCTGTATATAGGATAGGGTAATACAATGTAATATATTCATGTACCGGAATACTAATAATAATAATAATAATAATAATGGTAAATATATGTAAAGTAAATTAAAACTAAAAGATAAAAATTATTAATTTGAACCCACTTTCGTAAAAGTTGCTCAGAAGCCAGATGGCTGAAATATTGGGGTTTTGCGCATTTTGAGAGCAATAAGGTTTATATATTACAAAGAATCAACATAATTATGGACACTGGGGGCCCGAGGGTCTCCCCCGGGAGAAAGTTTTTAAAAAATAGGACTGAAATGGTGAGGTTTTACGCATTTTGATAGCAATAAGGCTTATACTGTATATTACAAAGAATCAATATAATTGGGTACAAGGGGAGCTTGGGGGTCTCACCCGGGAGAATTTTTTTGAAAAATAGGGCTGAAATAGAGAGGTTTTGCGCATTTCGAGTGCAGTAACACTTAGATTTTAGAGGCAAAGAATATAATTGCTGGCCAAAGGGGGGGGGGGGCAATTACCCTCAGTGCCGGTCGCTGTGTCCGCCTCTGCCTTCTTGTACTTACCACGCCTTGGTAACTATTTAGTTTGAAACATAATTTTCAGTTGTCTGTAGCCTATTAACCAGCGTTGAAATCTAAATTTATTCTGAAGGGTTGGAACGACACGAGCCGACGACGAATCTCATCAATGGATAGCCAAGACACTTCAAAGTTTATATAGCCTACATAATTATTATGTGTGTGTTATTTTATCTGTAGTATAAGGCACCGGGCACGACAGTTTTGTGGTATTGTATCTCAAATCGTTCTATTGTATATTATTATTATTATTATTATTATATTTTGTAGGTATATTCACATTTCAAATTTAATAGTTAAGACCTCCCTCCTCATAACAAATTTACACAATAATTTCTCTCAATTTACCATGCATTGTACAATTTGTAATATGTAAGAATTAGGTATTAAAATATAGGTGTTCTTGTGTTTATTTGTGTGCACATTATGTGCTGTGTCTTCAACGCGATTTGCCTTCTTTCAGCAACGCTGTCAGCCTGGCGGGGGAGTGACTCTGTTTATTAACTTGAGGCACCGCGTAAGGGGAGACGGGGAGTTGAGTGACAGGGTGGACCTCCTGATAATAGTGGATTCCGAAACACTTGGGGATCATAGTAGTCACACGAGGACTCGACACGCACTTAAACCCTATCCCTGCCAACGCTGATTACTGATTAAACAGACTGATCAAACTATTCGACTCGTATCTGTACATGGTTAAGTCATGCCTTCGCCTGCTTCATTGCGTTAATGGTGAGCTTGTCTCAGCTTGCCCATTATCGCTTATAGACGGTGTAGTTTGAAATCGAGAACGTATAGCAGTTTGCCAATGGCCAAAAATTCTTGCAGAAACAATACAAATCATGTCCGAAATCCAGGGACCTATGGCCTATGGGCCACTATAAGTAGGCCTGGGTCCATATAAAGTTCTTTAAAAAAAATCCTAACCTATGATCAAACTATTCAACCTATAGTTATAGACTAAGTGCCCACGAGGGCCAGACGTTCGTTATTTTATAAAAGCCCAAAGTTTTTCTGTGCTTGACATAGATGTAAGAATGACCAGGGACTTTAAAGTTTGGGTTGTGGTTACTTGGGCAGGTAACGGGTATTAAAGGTGTAAAAAAAATAGTATCTAAACTTTGTTAAAATATAAAGCTCAATTTTTTTTATATTTTCTTAGGGATAACTTTGGAAATCTCGTCATCAATTGTCAGATACTTATGACAGTTGCTACTCCCTTCCAGACACTCGCTACTAAACTTAAATTAATTATAGGTATATATACTTTTGTTAAAGTAAAAAAGCAAAATTTGATATATGTTACTTGGGGGCCTAAGGGCTATTAAGAAATGTTAACTCAACAGCCGCACAGTTTAAATGGTTTTTACATCTTACTAGACACATTGAAAGTTCGCTTTAAGTGCGAACGCGAGGTAGCAATACAATGAAGCGGGTGCGAGTGATATGAGAGGGCGGTTGTATTATTCGATTGCGCTCGCACTTATAACTATCTATCAATGTGTCCAGCAAGATGTAAGAACCATTTAAACTGTCCGGCTACTGAGTTAACATTTCTTCATTGGTCCCCAAGTAACATATATAAAATTTAGCTTATATACTATAACAAAAGTAAAATTACCTATAATTAATTAAAGTTTAGGTCAGACCAACACATTAACACACAGCAATACTGGCAGGGCACGCAATCCGTTTGAGCGTGAATTTTCTATCATTTTTTCATAAAAACATTTTTTTGTACAAAACCAAATACTTTTCTGGGAAAGCAACCTGTCCGATTTCGTTACTCAATTTAACACCTAAATCATGTCTGAAGTTAGAAATCATCGATGGAAAGGTTTCGCAGAAAAATTATTTTTTCGTCATTTTTTATTAAAATTTAGTTATTTTTATTTTTTTTACACCCAGAAGCAAACTATCAAGGGGCAAGCGACCCCCCGCATTTTATCAACATTAATAACAACTAAAATGTATGTGAATTTAAAAGAAATAGTTGGAGCCGTTTTTGGGAAATAATTTTTTTAGACGTTTTTTTGGAGTTTTTTGATAATGAAACCCCCCCAAATTGAGTTAGCCCCAAATAAAAAAATGATCCCGAGGTATGATTTTTGTGAACCTACATGCCGAATTTCATCAAAATCGACCGAGTAGTTTGCCCGGAAATCGACGCACAGACAGACAAAGTGACAGACATTTGGCCAGCTCAGTGCTGCATAAGCGACACGAATATAGGGCCAGAGGCAGATGGAGAACCGTACAAGATTATCAACTGATCCAGATAGAGAAGTAGTAATGTATATGTAGTGTTTATAATATTTTTAATAAGTAATTCTATTTATCTGCGTGTCCCGGTGCATTGATTATTGCTTTCCAATTTATACGTAGTAGGCTATAAGGAAAGCTTTGTGACGGTCGAAATTTTCGATTCCGAGATATCAACGGATTTACACGTTTTAAGGTCCCAGGAACCCAAAAAAGTGGTTTTTACGAAATGTCTGTCTGCCTGTCTGTCTGTTCGTCGATTTCCGGGCAAACTACTCGGTCGATTTTGATGAAATTCGGCATATAGTTTTACAAAAGTCATACCTCGGGATCGTTTTTTTTATTTGGGGCTAACTCAATTTGGGGGGTTTCTATTTTCAAAAAACTTCAAAAAACGTCTAAAGAAATTATTTCCCAAAAACGGCTCCAACGATTTCTTTTAAATTCACATATATTGTAAATGTTGTTAATGTTGATAAAATACGGGGAGTCGCTTGCCCCTTGATAGTTAAAGTTTGCTTCTGGGGGTAAAAAAATAAAAATGACTAAATTTTAATGAAAAATGACTCAAAAACCACCAATGACGAGTGACGTCAGGTGGACACCCCCCCCCCCCCCCGAGATATCGGAAATTTAACCATAGGAAAATTATTTACCATGAAATTACTCATTTTCTCTATCTACTAATTTTGATAAATTGGAAAGCATGTTCGAGTAAACTCGGACCGGTTCTTTGGTAAGTGTTTCGTCTTATATTATTGCAGGGTGGCCAGATATACTTTTCTCAAGAGTATTTATACTACTTTTGTGTTCCCAATTCGACATACATTTTCTTTTTGCGCTCTTGATGAGAATATATTATTAAATCAGATCCTACTCTTTTACAGAATTTTGCAAGCATGCTAGACTGCAGTGGTTCCCAAAATGTGGTCCACAGGCATACATCAGGTGGTCCACGGACCACGGACCAAAGTATGAAATAAGAAAATGAAACAGCTGAGTTATTGGAAATTTGAAGTAACTTAACTTAACTTACAGTAAGTCTTGGTAGCCTACTGAATTATAAAATCCAACCGATACAGGTCCTAAACATTTAATCAAATATAAGCATGTAATTGTAGGCACAAATCATCCTAGAATTTGACAATTTTCCTGTCGCCGCTATATGGCGGTCGGTGGGCAGTGGTCCACGGACAAAAAGTTTGGGAACCCCTGTGCTAGAGGAAGTGCATTCTTCAGCTTAATACAAGTAACTTGGATCGCAGAAAAGTACACTAGGTAGAATGTAATACTAGTTTCGTTATTCATGTCGCTATTGCTTCACTCAACGTTTGTTAACGCAATTAAAAGAACTGGTCCGAGTTTACTCGAACATGCTTTGCAATTTATCAATTATTAGGTAGAGGAAATGATTAATTTCATGGTAAATAAATTTCCTATGGTTAAATTTTGGATTTTTTGTGGGGGCGGGGGGGTTGTTCACCTGACGTCACTGGAGGTGAGATAAATTCTAGATAGGTCAGACAAACACATTACCATACAGTAATAATGGCAGGGCACGCAATTCATTTGAGCGTGAATTTTCAATAATTTTTTGCACAAAGCCAAATAGTTTTTTTGGGAAAGCAACCTGTTCGGTTTCGTTACTCAATTTACCACCTAAAACATATGCTTGAAGACAGAAATCATCAAATCATCGACAGAAAGGTTTCGCAGAAAAATTGTTTTTATAGTCATTTTTCATTAAAATTTAGTTATTTTTATTTTTTTTTACCCCCAAAAGCAAACTATCAAGGGGCAAGCGACCCCCCGCATTTTGTCAACATTAATAAAGACTACAGTATATGTGAATTTAAAAGAAATCGTTGGAGCCGTTTTTGAGAAATAATTTTTTTCGACGTTTTTTTTAGTTTTTTGATAAGAAACTCCCCCAAACCGAGTAAACCCAAAATTAAAAAAAAAATTGTCTCGAGGTATAATTTTTGTGAACCAACACGCCAAATTGCATACAAATCCACCGAGTAGTTTGCCCGGAAATTGACGAATAGACAGACAGAGCGACAGACAGACATTTCGTAAAAACCACTTTTTTGGGTTCCTGGGACCTCAAAACGTGTAAATCCGTTGAAATCTCGGAACTGAAAATTTTGACAATCACAAAGCTTATTTCCTTATACTACGTATAAATTGGAAAGTTATAATCGTGATATCCTACGATTTTTAGTGAATAAATAGGCCTACTATACTCCATCACATCAATCTGTGATTTAAAGAAGAGAGTGTGACAACCACCTTCCCCCCTCCCCCTCGCATGGCTCTTACGTACCGTATGGATGTATAGCCTATATAGGTTTTTTTGGTTTTGAAAATCTGGCCAGCCTGATTATTCTATTTAATTTAAATTTAATTTAATCTTAATTATTATTTTTTTACTTAGGCTTAGTTACATATACAATATAAATATTCGACTAAGAAGGCTAATACCAGCCTCAACAAATGGGGCGCAACAGGTGGGCCATTATAAAAAGTCTACCGTAAATTATGTAATACTAGCTACAAATAAAGGCATAGAATATTCACTTACTTCCTCAAAAGCACAAACGAAGCTTGAAGACACACTGCGAAGTAACCCGCAAACTTCCTCAAAAGCACAAACGAAGCTTGAAGACACACTGCGAAGTAACCCGCAAAAATCACAAAGTCAAAAAAGTCAAAAATCACCAAGTCAGATATAATAATCGCAGCAAAAACACAGTGAAATAACAAAGACCGATATATGTAATCGAATAAGAATGCGAACGCACACTGTACTGCCTAACCAGCCGTGGAAGGGCTAGCTACAAAAAAGGCAGAGAATATTCACTTACTTTCTCAAAAGCACAAACAAAGCTTGAAGACACACTGTGAAGTAACCCGCAAAAATCACAAAGTCAAAAAAGTCAATAATCACCAAGTCAGATATAATAATCGTAGCAAAAGCACAGTGAAATAACAAAGACCGATATATGTAATCGAATAAGAATGCGAACGCACACTGTACTGCCTCAACCAGCCGTGGAAGGGCAATGAACTTAGGTGGTCTCAGGGGTAAGTTTCTATCGATTTTTTCTGACCATCGATTCATCGATTTACAATTCAAGTAGTTGGGCCATTATAAAAAGTCACCCGTAAAATAAAGTTATACTAACTATATTGGTGTATAAATTTTTAAAAAAGCTACTTCTTAAAGAGGGCAAAAAACTGGCAACAAAATATTAAATCAAGAAAAGACAATTGTAGATGTCTATGCTCGATCCTTGGAGAACTTGAAAACAAACACAATACGGCATCATTCAATAGTTCATATAACTTTATTTAAAATATATGCTAAGTCTTAATTAATATGCTAACGTTTTCTAATTAACTTACTCTCGTAGTCAAGCCTTGATGTTCGAGAAAGTTACTCTTACTCTACTAAGCAAGCACTTACCGTACGTATACTATTTTTATTTTGTTTTTTCCTACAACCGTATGCTTGGCCGTGCCCAGGGGGGTAGTCCGTGGGGTCCAGACCCCCCCCCCCTCGAAATAAATTTTTGTGTATTAACCTGTATGGTTAGAAGAATTTATCCATTAATTCATTAATAAATTACGGTAAAAAACATTAGACCCCCCCCCCCCCCGGAAAGCAAAACCTGGGCACGGCCTTGACAGTATGACTCAAATATTAGTCAGGACATGATACGTAGTGATACGGGCTCTACGTTTCACCCGTAAGGTTGTTGGTTCGAGTCCAACACATGCTGCATTTTCTGGCCATCCTTCGGAGAGCATGTAAAGCAGGCGGTCCCGGGCTTTCCTAGTTGAGTGTAGAGCCCTAACTCCACTGGGTTGGCTTAGTACCGTACTGGAACAAGACGTCATTATTTATTAAATATTAAGGTCCAAGGGTGGCAAGGGTGGATTTTGCCTACAATTTAGGGGGGGGGGGGTCAGCGGGCAGGTTCAATGGATTGTAATATTAAAAAACATTATTATCTTTAATTCCCATTGTTATCTAGTGTAAGTTCATTTTGGGGGGGGGGGGTCCGGACCCTCTGACCCCCCTAAAATCCGCCCTTCGGGAGGGCCGGACTAACCGAGTCACGAGTTGCAATGAGATTGCGAGCAACTGAGATAAGCGGGCTAGGTAGGCTACCTACTTAGCTTCCCTCACTCATCCAATTACTGTGGTTAAAGGATAAATGTCTAGTGAAGCTACCCCTAATAAAATAACTTTTAAAAAAAATCCGCATACAAACAATTCAATCCGAATAACCTCTTCAGTCGCCTCTGTAGGTAATAGCTGTGTCGAGTTACGACAGGTCACCGATTGCATCATGTGTAGAGACAAGTACGAACAAGCTACCACTAGCCTATATACCATTGAATTGATTATGTATCGTTTATTTAGCTTAAGAGAAACCCATTTCGGAAAGAATTAAAGGTCGGCGAGGTCTATTTATTTACTTACATTTTATATGATCGAATGTTTGCATTGGCAGGTATGACACTTATTGCTCGTGACAAATTTTATGGAAGGAACATGTCAGAGGCATGTACATAGAACAATCCTTGCTTACACATTATTGCAGTATTATATGGAGTATATAACACTGACTTTTAAATTAACTTTTGGTTGAAGAGGCAACCTCCACGTTATAACTGAAATTAGAGGATAAATAAAAGCTGGACTTGGCGGGATTCGAACCCACGATCTACGCCTAACCGGGGCGGGCTTGTGATCGAGCGGTTAAGACGCTTGTGATCGAGCGGTTAAGACGACGCCCCGGTTAGGCGTAGATCGTGGGTTCGAATCCCGCGAAGTCCAGTTTTTATTTTTCCTCTAATTTCAATCCTTGCTTAATAAATTATCTTGCACATGGACCGTTTGCCTTCCACTATAAATGCATTTTCACCCAACATGGTAGCTTAACTAGACTGATACCAAATGCCTGAGCATAGGATGTAGCTGAATTCGCATAGTCATTACCTACTTAAAGTTATAAAAAACCAGCCCAGTCAATATGGACATTTCAAATAACAAAAATTCCGTCAGAGTCAATTTTTGGAACAGACCTTGGGTTTACCATTATAAATAAAATGTCAAAAGTCCCCATCGATCCCATGTGTGCTAAAAAAAGTTGTTCGGGGTCGAAGGTAACAATTTCAGTTTTTCTTTTAGTTCTTCTCGAAAACGGTAAGTGTTATCAAAAACTTGTTGTACTAAAGTTGTAGATCTTAAAATTCTCAACCAAAAAAGGTGTCAATTTTTATTTCTTCTGAAGGTGCATTTCTGAGATATCGCGTTTGTAAGAGTCACATTCCACATAGTATGGACATACAACCGCTTTTTTTTCTTTTTTTTTATTAATAAAGATTGTTCGCTTACAAAGAATTCAATGAATGTATCCGAATAACCTCTTCAGTCGCCTCTGTAGATAATACCTGTGTTGAGTTACGACAGGTCACCGATCGCATGATGTGTAGAGACTCGCACAAGTACGAACAAGCTACCATTATGCCATAAGTCCTTAAAAACAATACAAATTTAGGTACTTAAGCACGCCTGTTCGCGTCTCTTTCGAGTATTGTATAAACTTAGAATGGGCGTGCAGCCGTCTGGCCCGACGTCAGACAGCCTATAGTATAGAGGAAACCGAGGTGTCTACTGTCTATTAAACATTAAAATTATTAAAAGTATACGATAACAATTATGACTACAAATAATGACTATAACTAATTATGGGGGATCATACCGCTTACAAAACAATTTTTCCGCTTCTCTTGTTGGTCATTCGGATCGCTCGCTCTTTTATATTGTACATTTTTTAGAAATTTCATTGGATATTTTTTTTTTTGTCTGTCTTACATAGTAGTTTTTATTTTTCCTCTTCAAATCCGATTCTATCTATTCTGTCAAGCTATTTCGTTTCGGGGGGGGGGGGGGGGGGGGGAGGCTACGGCCTTGGGTGGCGTTACCTGTCGAAAATCTTCTATATTCATCAACAACAAAAATACAATGTTCAGGAAAAGTACAGATAGATAAGTCCTTCACGGGCCTTAGCGTCAAAGCCGGATTAAGTAAGTGTGTTGGATACTGGCAAAAAAAAAAAAACTGAATCCCTCCTATAAAGTATATAAGCTGTGATAATACACAATTGATTTTGTCAAGCAGTCTGTCTTGAATAAAATGTATAAAATTCAATAGGGTGAGTCCTATTTCTTGATTGCATCGTCTACTTCTTCCTTTGAAATTTTAATATTTTGCAGGTAAAAAATAATTCATACAAGTTTTTGAAGAAGAAAAAATGAATTGTGCATTATCAAAGTTTATTTATTTCATGTGGTCTTCAAAGTGTGAGTTTGCCAGTATAGAAACCGTGGAACGAGGACGAGAGATGTCATGCTGTTTTTCAAAAATTTGTTAAGTTTCCTCTTTATGAAATTGTTGGATCGAATTTCTTGAAATCCTATTGATTTTTTTTTTAGCTTCATGTGAGAGTGCCGTGGTACATGACGTGTCAGATTAGCAAGCAGCAACGAAAGCTCCTATATGCAGACCGAGATTGGCCAAGTACCTAGGCCTATTTGCACCGGTTTTACAGAATAGACAATAGCCTGCCGAAATAATCCATGCTGGAGACACCTTCAGCTTCGACAATGACACCATATTATCACGTCTCAACACTGAGGTAAGTTTAGAAGAATAGCCTAGTAGTAGGCTACATTACTAGGATGCTGCTCTGTAACCACTTACCGCGCTTGATGGTATCTAGGCTATATATCCAGAACGCCTAAAAGGAAACAAACCTCCTTAAGGTATTATCAGTTGACTTGGTATTAAATCCATATTTATTCATTTATACTGTATAGGTCGAAGGGTCGCAATACCATGCGTTAATGAGAGTTAGCCTATTTTGTAGTTTTATAGTCTAATGCAGAGGATCTCAAACTTTTTCGTCGCGGACCACTAAATGATTTGAAATTGCATCGCGACCCACTAAATTCTACATTGCAATGTTTATTTATATTTCCTTCCTAAAAAATAGCTTTGCAGGCGTACGCAGGAATAGGAGTAAGGGGGGGGGGGGCAAGCTAGGGGGTGGATCCAGCGACCAATAAATATGATACCTCGCCTTACTACCACCCCCCTCTCCCCCGAGGCAAATTTTTCGAAGGATAGGCAAAATGCTTTATTTATTTACTTTATTCTGCTGCCACCTACGTACAAAGAAACACCTAGGCCAATGCATTCCCCCATTGGTCTAGCGATCTACTCTATTTAATATTGAATTGGTTCTCGTCAATCTTTAAAAAAATATATATGGCTTAAATTGAAAAAAAAAACTTGTCATTCAATTCAATTCTATCTAGTGTATAACTGGCAGACGAGACCACACCGCGACCCACACTTTCAGAACCCCTGGTCTAATGTATATCTGCGGAATACACTATGCATTAAAATCAATGTAGGCTGTAGGCGTGATAATATATACATTTTTTCAGGAATGGGCCGTAGTTCATCAATTTTCAAAAGCGGGCAAAGGGTACATCCATTGAAGAGTCTGTTGAAGAACCACAAATTCTTGTTTTTTGTGATTGGGACGAACGATAGCCTGCATTGCTGCCGAAAGTGATGGGATTGCCTGGTAAGTGGGAAACTTATGTAATTATCCCTGGCCTAGGACTATGGAAATATTGTTTTGTGAACGGCATGTTGAGAATCAGAAGCTTACACAGTGGCGGATTAACCACAAGGCCGACCAAGCACGTGCTTGAGGTATACTCTTGTAATGATTTTAAAAAACGTGTAAGCTTATTTAAAGAAAATATCAGCAAAATATTATAAGCCTGTGTTCGCACCGAAGCTAAATCAGCCAATAAATAGACGTTTGATGTGCCTATGCTATCATATAAACGAGTAACAACATAAAATCTAAAGAATACACTAAATACAATTGAATTCTAAAAAAATTACACTATAAATAGGATCACACATTTCGAGCTATATGGCTAGTTATAATCTAGCTAATCCCCTGCAATCCGGTTTAAAGAAAAACCACAGCACTACATCAGCATTAATTCAAGTGGTTGATAATTTAAGTTGTGCCTACGACGGAGGTGACGTATCCTGCATTATTCTTTTAGATTACTCCAGCGCGTTCTCATGTGTAAAACATGACATCTTCCTTGCCAAATTAAAATCTTTAAACTTCGCTGATAAGTCAACTTCTTGGTTTCGCTCTTAGAAAATAGAGAACAAGCAACGAGAATAGGCGACCAAACGTCTGAGTTCTGTAACCTCCCTAACGGATTAATGCAGGGTACGATTTTGAGCCCTTGGTGTTTCTCCACTTATTGTCACAGTCATTGAACAAATGTTCTTATCATGTATATGCTGACGACTTTCAATTATATACTAGTTTCATGTCTAGTAATTGCGAACAGGCCATAGCTGATATTAATGCTGATTTAGAGAACGTCTTAAAATGGTACATAAAACATGGTCTCAAGTTGAACCCGACTAAGAGTCAGGCAATGCTGATAGGCAGCCACAATACCTTCGTAAAATTACAAAATACCTTAAGGTCAACCATTATCTTAAACGGTGAAGTAATACCCTTTAAACAAGAAGGTGTGAAAAATCTAGGAGTGTATTTAGACCCACAACTCAACTGGTCAGTCCATGTAAACAAAACCTGTAGCAAAATTTATAAATGTTTATATCCCTTGAACAGAATTAGAAATTTTTTACCAATTAACATAAAGAAAAACATTGTTTCCTCGCTTATTACCCCACTATTTGATTATTGTATTGTATTATCATCCAGTCGCACGGATTATCTGTCACGCCGTTTGCACAGGGCAATGAACAGTTGCATCCGATTTATTTTTAACTCTAAGCGTCGCGATCATATTAGCCCACAGTACAAAATACTAAATTTCCTAACCGCCGACCAAAGAACATGCACTGATGCTAATGTATAAAGTAACCCACTCAAACGCACCTTCCTACATTATTCAAAAATATACAAAATTACAGTCACAACGCAATGGCACAACATATGAAATACCACTACTACATAAGACCACAAGACATGGGCAATCTACGGTATTATACTCGATTCGCCACTGGAACCGCCTACCATTGGAGATCAGGGCAGCTAGTTCACTCAGTAGCTGTAAGAAAATAATTAAACTGTATATCTTAGATAACGCATAGACTCTCTCCGGTCCTGTAATGGTGATGACAATGGATTCCTCCCCCCCCCCCTATACCTTTTATCTTTCTTTTTTCACTACTCCTCTATTTAATTTTAATTAATGTAGACCTATCATAGTCTACAATGTTTTTTTTTTAGTTTTTAAGGTTAGCATGAAAACAAGACTTTATAGTCTTATTGTTCGCCTTTTGTTTGCAATAAAGTCGTTTTTTCATTTCATTTTTCATCACAGTCACCACACCCACCCCCGAAAAAAATCCTGGCTGCGGGCTTGCTACACAATGGGACTTTAGGCTAAATGTCCGCTAAATTTCTTTTGCTTGTGCAGTATACCCATGCGTGTGAAAAAATCCTCAGGTAATTGCTATAATATAAAATAATATAAATATATAAAAGCTACGGTAGCTGAACGAGCTTATGCCGTGCGTCCAGTATAGCGGTATGGCGTCGACTTTCGGATGAGAAGTTTAGCCAGATCCATATCATACAGCACATATATTCAAATGTATATATATTCCTCTTTATACCTATATAGCCCTTCAGGAGCGTAATTATTTGAAGTCCCTTTAACCTTTACGATACACCCCTGTAGTGAGTTATTTATTTATTTATCCTGAGCTATCGTAAAAAGCCACAATAAAGCTATTCGAGTTATTAGTAAAGTAATAAGAGCGTTTCACTTAACATTGTGCCTTGCTTCATTGCAGAGTCGAAGACTGAGGAACTTGCATATAATTGCACATATTTGAAAGAAAATACCATAAAAGTATTTTTCATAACACCCATCTCTGGTCACGGTGCTGGGTAACCCTTGGGCGGCTGGACAGGATCACCAAACATCTAGAAATCATATGTAAGCATAAATTGTTTTGTAAGTTTTGAATTACAGCTGCCCGATCATGGCGATTTTGTATTATTATAATATACCTGGGTTGATATATAATACCATGTCACGTGATGGTATTAATTCAATGGTTTAAAATATAAATTAACAGTAGGCCTACAGTAAATTTCAGATAATTCAAATTGTGCGCCTATTCATACAATTCTATAAACCGGTCACAACTTTGCGGGATGATCCTAGAAGAAATGGGAGTACCCCAAAAGGTAGTGAAAATGGTGCAGGTATGCATGAGGGTCGCGGGCTGGACTAAAGGCGGAGGGAAGCCTGTCGGATCCCTTTGATGTCATATCGGGAGTGAAACAAGGGGACGGGCTCTCGCCGTGTCTCTCTAATCTGGTGTTGGAGAAAGTGGTAAGGAGAGCTACTGAAATGCCAGGTGGGGTTGAGATAGGCGGTCAGATAAGAATCCTCGCTTACGCTGAAGACCTGAACATTATGGCTCATGACGAGGAACAGGTGGTGGCCTTGGTGAAGACAATAGAGGAGGATGCTAGATTAGTTGGACTAAAGATTAACATAGGCAAAACAAAACACCTTATAGTCCAAAGAAGAACCAGTGTCTACCAGGCGAAGGTAGACCGCTTCGAGTCGGTTCAGCAATTTAGATACCTCGGCTCGGTGATGACAAGTGACAACTGCATGGGGGAGGTATCAAGGCTGCGAATGTGGCTTTCTTTCAAGTCCGACCGCTATTTAGATCTCGACTCCTGTCTAGAACTACAGAGGTTCGCCTGTACAAGACCCTAATTCGGCCTGTTCTAATGTATGGAGGTGAGGCCTAAACACTTTTCATTAAGGACGCCCAAAGATTAAGAGTCTTCAGGAAAAAAATGCTTCGCATTATCTTCGGCGGTAGATGGGAGAACGGTGTCTGGAGGATTAGACACAATGCCGAAATACATGCCCTATTTGACTCTCCGAACATAATATCAGAACTAAAAGGGCGTCGAATCCAATGGCTGGGTCATGTACACCGTATGCAAGCGGAGAGGTCGCGCCAAAGCTAGCTTTCGAAGGTACTTTCAACCTCCCTAGGCGTCCCGGTAGGCCAAGACTAAGATGGGGAGACCAAGTACTCGGAGATATATGCACCCCACCGGCACCCGAGATTGGAAGCGAGCGGCGGAAGATCGTCCGAGGTGGCGTGGTGTAGTGGCAGCGGCCAAAAGTCCCCCCGGGCTGGACGCGCCAACCTAAGTCAAGTAAGTCATTTAAACAATTGAATGATCTTCAGCTATATTTTTGGTGAGTTTCTTAATTTTTTCTCCCTACAAGTTTTAAATTTAAATTTGAAATATATTAAGAACTATAAATAATTTGTCTAAAATCTAAGGGAGACAAAATTAAGAAACTCATCAAAAATATAGTCAAAGGCCAATTGTTTCAATTGACCCAATTTGAATTTTATGCGCTTTGCACTCTCGCGGCAATTAGGCCTAGGCCTACTAACATCAAAAATTAAAAAAATCTGAAATTTACTGTTTATTTATTTTAAGCAATTGAATTAATACCATCACGTGACATACTATTATATTAACCCCGGTATTATAATAATACGAATACGCCATGATCGGTCTGCAGCAAATAAAATTCTTGTATATGTAGTTTTTTTATGATGCGAACTTACCTGAGAAGGTGTATTAACCATTAATCAAACCTATTAAGTCTCCAGCTATGGCGACCATGATGGGGATTATTTTTAATTTTAATAATAATAATAATTTTTATAATTATATATGTAAATAACACAATTTCAAAATCGAAACTGCTATTCAAAATGGTTTTATTTACATTTTTAACACCAAGAATAAATTAATACTAAATGGCTTGATGGTCGAAATGGCTTCCTCCCATGTCGAGTCTCGAATTCCCGGTGGACAATATTTTCATTTACATCGAATCTCCAACCTTGATCTCCCATTTCATGGCCCAGTTCTCTACCGACTGAACTGGACTAGTAGTAGTATGAACTTGTAGTCGGGACCCAGGCCACAATTTAGGCCCTCTGGACTGGACTAACTTCTTGTTGCGGGCGCAGCCGTTCAGTTTCACGAGACTGATTGTCTGACGGGTCCTTTGAATGCGCTCATTACTAAACTCTTCAAATCTTCCGATTTCAGGATGGTTTGTTAGCTCCAATAGCATTATTCATTTATTTCTATTAACGGCATCTTTTGCGTTTCCAGGTGAAAGCTACCGATGATGATGACGACGACATCAATGCCGAAATCGAGTATTCCCTTCTCGACGCCCCGTCTTCGTCTATCCAACTTTTCGGCATCCACAAGCAAAGCGGCGGGCTCTACGTCGTTGGAGACCTAACTCCACATGAAGGAGAGGTGTTCCAGTTTTTCGTCCGGGCATCGGACAAGGGATTGCCCAGCAGGCATACGCATTTACCCGTGGAGGTGTACGTTATGGCGGCTGATGATGCGGCGCCTATGTTTGAAAGGAGGGACGACAAGTTCTTTCTGCCCGAAAGTGCTCCTCCTGGTACGTAGCCTGATCTGAAGATAGTGTTAGTGTTGTTCATATATCAAATGTTTTGAACTACTACCAACGTAATATCTAAAATTCTATGCATTATGGGGTTTTGTAAGTGTACGAATAAATTAAGGCGGGTAAGGTGAGCATCCGTAGCATAAAAAGGGGCAAAACGTTGTGACTGAGATTCAGCTTAAGGTTCTCGTCATAATAAAGAAAAGTGCAGAAGCTTACTGCGCCGGTTCTGTTGGCAAGTCTGCCTGCTGGATCTTCATTTGCCGCCATTAGTTTTGTTGTTGAAAGTAAAACGATACAACCATTTGCAACTGATGGCCCTATCCAAAATGGTCAGGAATACACCTTAAAACCAAAATCTTTGCTTTTCAACTGCAACTCTTTTGCATTTGCCATGGCGATAGATATCTCGTTTAAAACTAAACAATATTTTCTACTTCAGTTACATTCCTTCGATTGGTTTTCTGCCAAGTTTCGAACAATTTTTACAGATCCTGGGCAGCAAGGCCGTAGCCAAGGGGGGCTTCATGGGGGTTCAACCCCCCCCCCCCCGAAATTAAATGGCTTGATACTAGATCGAATCGGATTTTGAGAGGAAAAGTAAAAACCACTATGTAACACCCAATGAAATTTCTAACCCCCCCCCCAAAAAAAAAAAAAATCCTGGCTACGGCCTTGCTGGGCAGTTCTCTTGAAATTTCCATGCGTTCTGTTGCGGTCAACCTTTGCTCTCAATGTTGCCTTTAATTATGATGCTGAAAAGTAAATTTTGTTGCTGGTACAATAATTAGTGTGTATATTAATGTACGTTCGCATGGGTTGGCATTCGAACTTATACTAATGGACCTATTTGTTTGGTATATTCTTACTAGCAGAGTTTAATAGATAAGGCGGAGATTAGGCTACCAAATATTTTTTTAAAATAATGGCTAAAATAGTTCTTTGATTCACGGCCGCAAGGATAGAAAATTTTGTTTACGAAAAATGTATAAAAGAAATAATTTCTTTCGTAGTAGATTTGCATTTTCGCACCTGCAGCCTGATCATGGCGATTATAATACCGGCATTTATTTAATCCCCTGGTATTAAAAATGTAAACAAAAAAAAATTTTGAATAGCACTTTATTATCTTGTTTACATTTTTAATACCAGGAAAATAAATACCGGTATTATAATCGCCATGATCAGGCTGCAGAATTATTATTAATCTAGAGAAATATGATAAAGTGCATTAAACAGATGTTATAGAACAGTCGTAAATCGGGCCACAGAATACTATAATATATAATCGGGCCGGTACATAGTCTGCCTTTTTAGAAAGCTTATATTTTTTCGAGTTTTTCATAAAACAATAGTTTTATCTTTGCTGCAGTGAAACGAGAAATTAATTAGTTTAGTCAAAAATGCCCAAGCCTGGTTTGTTTACAAAATATTTGGAAATCTCTGTCTTAATAATAACTTCTGCTACTTCAAGAACAGTAGTGTATTTTAGTGGCTTACTGGCCACAGACTTTTCTAACCACAGTTTTAAACAGTTCTAACCACCATTAAAAACCTCTCTTTCCAGGTTCTATAATCACGAAAATGAAGATGGTGAGCAATGCATCAGTGACATTCCGGATAGTGTCTGGTGACCTCGAAAATCCACAGTTCACCATTGACGAGGCCGGCGAAGTGACGCTGGCACGGCCTTTGGACCGCGAGGAGACGGATAGTCACGTGATCGCGATAATGGCTGAAACGGGCGGAAGTCCGCCGCTCTCAGCGATGGCGGAAGTTGGGCTGAGTGCCCTTGATGAGAATGACCACGCGCCGCAGTTTCAGTCGACGCCTTATAGAATTGTCATTGCTGAGAATTTGGAAGAGGGGTCTCAGATCGTCCGAGGTGAGCATTCAAGCATCCAAACCGTATTTGCGCTCCCACTGTACTGAATGATCTAAAATCAGTAACTTGACGTGTTCCGTCGCATGGGCTTATACTTGTGCGACTCTTTACTTGCCATGTGATCGGAGACGTGACTCGTAACTCAACCCAGGCATTAGCCCATCAGGCACCCACAGATTGCGACTGAAGTGGTAAATTTCATTCAGGGTATCCGAGTGTGCAAAAATCATCCAGTTTCTCTATGACTCGTAGCGTCAAACGTATTTTGCTTCGAACTGTCTAATGAACATTTTTTGTTTTATGATTACTTACTGCTTACTTCTTGGTAGTGACTTCAGGCACCGTTTTGCCTGCACTCATAGTTTCTCCGTCAGATGATTTATCTGATTTTCACCGTCTATTTTCTACTGCGAGAATTCGGAACACTTCATTAAGGCGCTTATTCCACCGACGTCAATTTTCAATGTGCATGTGGATGACGTGGTAGCAGACATCATTAATTAGACTCTGCCATATTTTAAGGAGACTATAATGTAGATACTTAACTTATCTATTATAAATTAAGTTATAATATGACAGAGTCTAATTAATAAAATAAATAAATAAATAAATATAAATAAATACATATTTTTTATTTAAAAAAAACACATAACAAAAACAATTAGGGGTAGCATTTTTGGGACATTTCAATTAATTTCAATGGGGAAAATTGCTTTGAGATACGAACAAATTGACATACGAGCAAGGTTACATATATATATATATGTAACCTTGCTCATAGACTAATTAAAATATTATATATATATATAATATTTTAATTCGTCTATTATATATATAACATTTTAATTAGTCTATTATCGTTTCAGGAGATCACTGCGAGCTGATAGTCAATGAATGTGCCCGTAACCCCTGTACCGGAAACCGGATTTGTGTTGAAGTAACATAATTAAAGTAATTGAAGTAAGGTCCGTAATAATAAATCACGTAACTTCGATTATTGTACTGTATTGTTAACTCTTTGAAGGTTCTCTCTCTAATCCCCCGTACCATGCAAGGTACCTCTACATATCACCTCCTCTCTCCTACTTTCAGTTCATACACACTCTTAACGGTAAATACAGTAACGCTTACACAACAATACTCAATGCTATACCATACTATACCACATCTCCCCTTTTTTTTTTTTTTTTTTTTTTTCATACAATAAAACCCAAAAATTCATAGTAAAGTTAACTATAAACAGCTAAATCCCAATAAAACGTTAAACCCCAAATTACAATCATGTTAATAAGAATTGTAAATATCAAATAGTATATGTAACAATACGATAATGTTAAATTTTAATTCTATTCTTATGTACTACAATATTTTTCTTGTTTATTTCTAATGTTACATTATTTTTTAAATTATCAACTTCCAACACTAAATAAGGACCATCAAAAATATTGTCTAATTTACTTCCTCCTTCTTTTTTCAAAAACACTAAATCACCCGGAAAAAATTTCCGAAACTCTCGAGTGGAATTTACTTTCGCGCAACGAGTGATTTTCGTGCCTAACAAAGTTTTTCGAGCATGCTCTTGTGCAATTTGCAACTTGTATCTAAGGTTTTGGACGTAAGAGTCTATATTGTATACCGGATCGATCTCTCCTTCGTATTGTAACACAGAAGGTGTTGTAGGTAAATGCCCAAAGACTAACTCATAGGGACTGTACCCCAAACTACTATGTACAGTACTATTATAAGAAAAAGTAAAAAATCTAGCTAACACATCCCATTCATACCCCGAACATGGCAAGTAACTTCTCAAGAAGGCACCCAACGGCTTGTGGGAGTTTTCTAATGCTCCAAGGCTTTCATGGTGATACGCTGTACTATTTAGTTTATCTATTTGTAACAGTTTGCACACTGCTGACAAAACGCTATTACAAAATTCTGTGCCCATATCTGAGGCTAATTTCCTACAAATGCCGTAACGTAGAAAAATTTCCTCAACCAACACCTTTGCGATTGTGTCTGCCTTTTTATCGGGGATGGGAAAAGCTTCGGAGTATTTTGAAAGTTCACATTGTACAGTAAATAAATAACGGTTGCCGAGGGACGTCTCCTGCATTGGGCCGTATAGGTCCAGAAATATTTTTTCAAAACTCTTCGAAGCAGTAGTAGTAACTACTAGAGGGGATTTAGGGAGAGGGGAGTATTTACATTTTTTGCAAATGTCACAGGCCGTAACAAAGGCCTTAATATCCTTGTATAAAGTTGGCCAACTATACTTTAACTTCATTGTATTATACATTCGACTTATTCCGATATGACCTCCCATAGGTAGGCAATGAGCTTCCCATAACAAAATTTTTTGATGCTCCGCGCTCTCTATTCGTTTTACTCCATTGGCAATAATATTAATCCTCAGTTTAATTGCCTTATTTCTTCCCTTTGTCAATACTTGTGAATTCACTGCAGTTACGATTTTACCTATTATCTCCTTGGCCAGGGTTATTTTTTCATTTATCAATCGTAATTCATTTTTTAGTATAACTGCACAATTTATATCATGTTTAACACAAACATTTCGTAAGCCTATATGCTAACGTGCTCAATGTCATCATTACATAGCTTAGAATTTTTCTCTTTCGGTAATCTTATTCCTATTACCTTATCTTTAGGGCAAAAATAGACACAATAGTCATTTGAACGTGGACCTTGTAGCTCAGTATGTGCAGTTTGACACCTACATGGCAACGTTTTCTCACCGGTGAAAAAGCGAAGCTCAGGTAAATCTGCAGGTTGACGCAAAAGTTCTGAAACGTCAGGCTGATCAGGCCTAGGTAACAAAACAGGCTTACCCACAGTGGTGGCATGGCCATCTGTAGCTAACTTGGACTGTTGGCGCGTAATAGCACCAACCCACGAATTTTTTAAGCTCTCAGAGGAAATTGACCCCATAGTATCATGCTTAATACGGCTAAGTGCATCTGCCGCTGCATTTTTTGAACCTTTAACATATTCAACAGTAAAATCGTATTCTTGTAACGCAAGACGGTATTTAGTCAATCGACTAGAATCCGTAGGAAACGAAAATAAATATTTCAAGGGCTGATGATCACATCTAACTATAAAACGATTTCCAGCCAGGTATGGTCGGAAAAATTTTGTGGCCCATACTATACATAACAATTCTCCATGTATGGCGGGGTACCGAGACTCCGCAGGTTTCAACCCTCTGCTAGCATAAGCAACTGGGTGACCATTATTATTCATTAAAATGGCGCCTAACGAAACGCCACTAAAATCAGTCTGTAAAATAAATGGCTTTGTAAAATCTGGAAACTCCAAAACTGGCTCAGAGGTAAGAGCGAGTTTTAGTTGTTCATATGAACCCTGACACTGTGCATTCCATACAAACGCCACATTCTTCTTTAACAAGTCATTTAAGCCTTAAGGGTTTAACAATTTTCGCAAAATTATGTACAAACCGTCTGTAATAATTACAAAACGACACAAAGCGTAATACTTCATCAGCATTTTTCGGTTTAGGGTAGTTCAAAACCACTTGTATTTTGGCCAAAGATGGTCTGAGTCCATCTTTACTTATCTCATGGCCCAAAAACTCAAGTTTATCCTTTTGAAATGTGCATTTCTTAGGATTAAGGGACAATCGTACCTTACGTAATCGCTCAAATAGTTTTTCCAAAACAGCATTATGAGCCTCTTCATCCTCCCCAAAACATATTATATCATCTAGATAATAATACACCCCTTCCATCCCTGCTATTGCTAGTGACATAAGTCGAGAAAAGATGGAGGGTGAGGTTTTCAACCCCTGAGGAAGGCGAGTCAACTCCCAGTGGCCTTCATCAGTACTAAAAGCAGTAATATGCCGGCTTTTCTCACGTAACTCACATTGAGAGTAGCCATTTTTTAAATCTAGGCAAGAGAAGATTCGGGCTTTCCCTAGCCTATCCAAAATATCAACAATGTTGGGGAGGGGAAACCTATCGTCCGCTAAGGACTCATTTACTTTACGGAAATCAATAATATTTCGAAAAGAGCCATCCTTCTTCTTAAGTAACAAAAATGGTGAATTATAAGGGCTTATGCTTGGTTGAGCAATATTTTGGTCAACCATCTCTTGAATCTGTCTTTTCACTTCACTTTTTTGACAGTGTGGAGTGCGGTATGGCCTACAGAAAATAGGCGCAGCTCCTTCTTTTATGTACAGCTTAGGTTTACAAAGATTAGTGGTGGTCAATATGTCTCCCTCTAAATGGAATATATCGGCGTATTTATGACACAACTGTGTTATTCTTTTCCTAGAATCGCCTGATAAGTGGCCTAATTGTAGTTCTGAATCAAGCCTGTTTATGCGACTTGTATGAGTCAGCTGCCGTGCTGTTTGTGCCCTCATGTGACCTGATTTTGTCAACGTCGAGTTGATTGATTGAACTTCTAGCTGCGAGGCACGAAACGTTTGTTTGGCATTTGTTGTATTTGCCACATAACAGTACATGAAACCATTTTTGGGCTTTGTTATACAACCAAACGTGAAAACTCCAGGTTTCACTTCCCCAGTAGGCACGTAAATGCAATCTTTACAAGGTAGAGGATAACGCACATTGCAGAGCTTAGCACAATTCGGCTCTACCGTGTGTGTTTCGGCAATAACACCGTTCACTAACGGTACCCAAACCTCACGGTTTCGCAATTTCAGCGTTAGCCTGTTATCACAAAATGAAATGCTAGTACGATATTTTCTTAAAAAATCAGTACCTACTATACCATCAACACCTATTTTACAATGGGAGGGTAAAACATAAAATTTATGCAAAATGGGGGGGGGGGGGCAATACTTATTTATATACAGGGAAAAAACGACAGAGCCTAGAACCTTAATAACACCTCCAATACCTTTTATTATAAACGTCTCTTCAGTATTAATTCGATATGACTGTGGTAGCCTATCTTCTGACCAAGTCGAAATGCTTGCTCCAGTATCAGTATCATGGGGAGGTAATTAGTATACTGTTCATCCCATACATTTATAAAGACAGGAGATGTTAAGGCATCTGCGTCCGATAAATATATGTGTTTTACCCGATCTAATAGTTTTTTGGAGTTTCTGTGTCTTCTTCCAAAGAAGAGTCTCGAAACTTTGTCTGTTGCTTAGAAACAGCGTCTGGCTGTACAACATACTGATGGCCGAGATTTCCCCTCGGGGGATAAGAGCCATTTCCACGAAACCCACGATTTCCACGGTAACCGCCTCGACCTCGAGATTGGTGGCCTCGTGGCTGTTGTGACACTTTGTCGGAATAGCCGTGGTCATTACCCTTATAACTTTTCCTCTCACCACGATATTCAACTTGATCTGTATATCCAGACCTATTCCCGCGATGGTTATTCTGGCCGAAATAATCTCGGGGAGAAAATGCGCCAAAATTAGAATTACCACGACCCCTGAATTTACCACGGGGGTGGTACGAAAAGACTTGGGCACTAGGTGCACCACTAGCCATGGCAGATGTGGAAATCGCCAATGCATCTTCCAACGTTGTAGGCCTAGCAGCCTCAACCACTAATTTTAATTCTGAGTGGACACCCCTGCGAAAAGAGACTAATGCCTGGTCCTTGTAATTTTGTAAAATAGCTGCTTTCGCTCCAGCCTCCGTAATATTACGGTTTTTTATGGCAATTGTCGCTAATTTTGAGGCCATTAGATCAAGTTCCTCACAAAAGCAACTGAGAGTACGTTTCCCTTGCGTAAGGGTAGCCAATCTTCCCGTCAAACTCTCAAAGGTTTCGGTTAGCCCGCACCGCGCAGTTAATGCCGTTCTTAAATCGTCAAAAGTGCTGATAGAGGAAATTTCTCCTAATCGAGTTTTTACTTTGCCTTGTACCTTATTAAGGGCTAAAAAACGAACCAAAGCAGTCTTGCCCGCAGCGTCCAAACAGTCATGATAAGATTCAGCAATGTCCAGGAAATCCCTGAGAGCAGTAGAGTCCCCGTCCGCTGTGAGGCATGGCAATTTGAGTGCCGTCTCGAATTTGAAAGTTGCCATGGTCGACGCTGAACTGGTGGCTGTGGTCACAGGAGGGTTTTGTGTATTTGGTATTTCAGGCTTCCCAAATTGATCTAAAAGGAGTAAAAGTTCCGTACGATTAGTTTTAAACTCTTCAATAAGCTCCAGACACTTACCCTCTTCAGAAACAGAAAAACCTTCTGCCGACAAGTCATTTAAAATGGCAGTAAGCCTATTTACTTCCAATCGCTTAGCGCGAATCGTTTCCCGCTCATACGGTCGGTTGACACACTTTTTAGCATTGCTCAAGAGTTTTTTTCAATTCTTCTACGCACTGTTGAGCAGTCTCCACACAACCCATAGAACCCAATTAATTAACCTACTATATAGTAGTGTATGGTGCATACAGTAACATGGTGCATGAAGTAACATAATTAAACAACATAAAACCCTTTTGAAACATAAATTATACAATCATTAAAAAAAACTTATCTTATCTTAGACGATGTTAGAGATGATACGGTTGGGACGAGTGGATACCGCTACTTGCTTCTCGATGAATCTCTTCGCCTGCTTTTTCGTCAAATGAACGCACGTACAACAACAGATGAGGAGTACCGCTATTATGACCCCACCCGCCATGGAGAGCCCAAAATGTTCAAATTGCGTAATGGGTACAGTCGCCGTATTTTGTCCGTTTTGGGCCAGGATCACTTCTTCTTGTTTGTTGTTGGTGGTGCCCATTTTGTAAATGATTGGTAATTGATTGTTATAATTATTTACAGACCCGAGATGTCACGGTCGCCATGAAGTAACATAATTAAAGTAATTGAAGTAAGGTCCGTAATAATAAATCACGTAACTTCGATTATTGTACTGTATTGTTAACTCTTTGAAGGTTCTCTCTCTAATCCCCCGTACCATGCAAGGTACCTCTACATATCACCTCCTCTCTCCTACTTTCAGTTCATACACACTCTTAACGGTAAATACAGTAACGCTTACACAACAATACTCAATGCTATACCATACTATACCACAGTGTGCCCGACCAGTCTGAGCAGGGCTACACATGCCAGTGTGAGATGGTCACGTGGGATCTACGTGCGACGTGGCTGTGAACACGTGTTCTGGAGAAGGCTGCTACGGCAGTAGAAACCCTATTTCCTTCATGGGTAACAGCTGTGCTGAATATCAGGTAGGCAAAAGTCATATCATATTATCACGCCTAGCTAGGATTACTAAAATTTAGGATACAAATTACAATATTGTAATTTTGTTGAATGCAATAGCCCTCTTACGTTGAATAGAATGTGTTCTATTTTGGGAACTTCATATAGTGCACATTCTTGGCTAGCAAATTGAAGAATTCACTGTAAAGATGATTGTAAACGTCGTTCCATTGTAAACCATTGTCGAAGATGTTTTGTCGCCATGATTTTCCTTATTTCAGAAAACTGGAATACCTATTATTTACCACTGCGGTTAAATTAATTGTTCATGGTCAGTTTTACGCTGAATATGCCTCATTCTTGTTTTGCTCTGCAGGTGGAGAAAGGACTGAGGAAGACTGTTTTTGAGGAGGGGTTAAGTCTGTCACTATGGATTCGTACTGTCCAGCAAACTGGAAATCTCATGTATGCTGCTGGGAAGATAGACTACAGTATTTTAGAGGTAAAAATATCCTTCCGCAACTTGCCCAGAGACAAAAAAGAAGGGACAGTTTACTACAAATAGGCACTTATACTGTTTACTTTTTACTTATTCCGCACCTTATCCCCTACGGGAGGTCGTGGTACGATGGCATTGGCGCTTCCACAGCACTCCATCTAGGGCGTCTTGGTATGAGAAAATGAGTTGATCCAGCTGCAGTTGCCGGGTGCGATACTTGAGCTTCCTCCATTCTGGTTATTCAACACTTCCTCTGGTACCAGTCCCACTCTTCTTACATGTCCCCAATTTGGTTTCTGTGTCTCATTATTGGTCGTACTCTTCTTCACCCTCGAACAAAAAGTCAATATTTTTTCATGTTCCCTCTATGCTTCTTCCTCCAGTCATTTCCTCATATCCAATCTCTTTCCGAACCATTGGTTCTTCCACCCCGAACGAATTTCTAATCCTGCCTCTTGTCTTGACGGGCTGCTCCGGTGAACTTAATCTCAGCCACTATTTCACTGTTTTGTCTGTTATTCGTGCCGACTGTCTCCCAACTGTACTTCGTGATTGGTATAATTAGTAGAATAACAGCTGTTAATGTGTCGTCAATGTCAATTCTTGCAGATCGTGAATGGGGTCGTCCAATACAGATTTGACCTCGGCATGGGAGAGGGGCTTGTGCTCGTGGGCAGTGTCTTGGTTTCGGACGGGCAGTGGCACGAGATTCTGCTGGAGCGAGAAGGCAACACCGCGCGGGTCGTCGTCGACCGTAAGCACGTCGTCCACGGGTCGTCTCCAGGCATCAACGAGGTCCTCAACGTGCAGACGGCCGTTTTCTATTTTGGTGCTGAGGTAGGTCTGCCGTCTATTCTCTATCCTAAAATTAGTCTTGGAAATTGTTGGTGTGTTTCCAATATCTTATTCTCTAGATAAGGAGATCACCCATATCAGCTGCTTTCTTTAAGAGGAAATGTATGTAGAAAATGAGCACCCCAAAATTTGTTGTTTTTATTGACTTTTTATTTTTTTATTTAATTAACAAAGCAAATCAATAAAGGCTTGGCTCATGGAAGTTGTAGAAGACTACTTCATGCATCATATATATTAGGAAATATTACATTTTTGGTGCCTTAGTTCTTTCATAAATACCAGACAGGACTAACATTTCGCGTATTCTGGGATTTTTAGAAGAACTACCAAACCAAATTTTTAATAACTTGCTGAGTTAATTAAATTAAAAAATGAAAAGTAGCCTATTCAATTTTGAGGTGCCAATTTTCTACGTAGCATATCCTCTTAATGAACAAAGAGTAAAAATAATAGGCTACAATAATAATTTGAGTCGTTTTTGAAAAATAATTGTAGTAGAATTTTAATTTAGTTTTAGGCTGGTAAAACGCCCAAAATTGAGTTGGCCCTAAACAGAAAAGAAAAAATAAATAGATGATTTTCATCGAGTTTAGCCACAGTTTGCGTCACCAAAAGGCAAAAAGGATAACAATACAGATTTCAAGACCCTCCCATAAGAATGAGCACTTCAAAAATTGACTATTGCCTAGAAGTGCACAAAAAATACAGGTTCATCACTAAATTATTATTATTATTATTATTTTTAAATTACACCATAGCATAAGGCTTCCGCCATCAGCTTTCTTACAGCCCAACACAACACATAATCTGGTGAACCTCTGCTACTGACGAGAGCCTGGCACGTCTTAAGGTGTTTTCCATAGAATGGTAACAATCTTGGCTATATTATCTTTTTCTTTCCTTCCAGGTACATCAGCATCCGACTATTATCGGATTCTACGACCTGCGATGAGGGTTCATAGGGTGCATGGACGATGTGAGTATGGCGCAAGTCAGTGTTCCGCTCCACAAGTCAGGCTCCAGCACGGTCGTATCTATGAAGAGGCTAAATTCAACTAAGTTCAACTGCAATCCGGCCACGGTATGTACCTTTCTATTGCTCATATTGACATTCAACCTAGCTTTATAGGCCTTTAACGTCACCGAAGCCATTGCTGGCAATGTTTTCAATGGAAAAAGAGCATGTCGAGCTTACGCATACCATGGGATATAGTCCCGCTACCCACGGACGATCGCGACCCGACAGACTCCCTGGGGAAAACAATCTAATTTTGAACTCACTTCCAAAGATTTATAGGTATCTGACGTATCGCCGGGGTTCCAATCGATACCGGATCTTAGCTATCGCTAGTGTAGTTTACTGCCATTCTGCTCTTGAGGTTTTTATATATAGTCATAGCCCGCCCATATGACCACATTAACTGTCAAATGCATATATGTATTTAAATTATGTGAGTGAGACCAACACATTTTTTTCCCAGGTACTTATATCACAGGGAGCTTGCGGAACACAACCGTGCCAGAACGGAGGCACCTGCAGACAACTACCAGATGACGGCTACGAATGTTCCTGCCACGAACGTTTCACCGGGCACCACTGCGAGGTCGACACGAACCCTTGCGAGTCGTCGCCCTGTCTTCACGGAGGGATCTGCAAGCCAGAGCCTGAAGGCGAGGGCTACACCTGCGTCTGCCCGCGGGGACTCTGAGTCTCGCTGCGAGTTCGGCCGGTTCTGCAACCCGAACCCGTGCCGCAATGGCGGCCAGTGTGAGGAGGGCGACAACGGGCCCATCTGCAAGTGCAACGGCTACGCCGGTCAGTTGTGCGAGATCGATTTCGACGAGTGCCTTAGCGGACCCTGTTTACACGGTGCCACTTGCGTCAATGTCATTGGCGGGTACACGTGCCACTGTCGCGGGGCGTACAGTGGGCCCCTCTGTGCTACGCCTCTGTATTCCGCCCCTATTTCTTCTTCCATTTATAATTTAACTCTCGAGGAACTGGTCGGAATCGTCGGCGTTCTCGTGGTCATTCTTGTGTTGGTGTTATGTTTTGTTATATTTCGTAAAGTGCGTACCAGCCGGTCGAGACACTCTGGTAACGATATAAATAATGAGACGCGTAAAGACATTGTTTTGAATTCAACGTGTAAGCCCCATGATGTGGATTTCAAGCGGGGCTCCAAGTTGAGCAACTTAGAAGTTAGTCAGGTATTTACTTTTACTTTATTACCCATAAAACTTACTTAATTTACTGAACACTTTGAAGACGTTATAGCTCCTGGCTGCTGACTGCTGCAATCTTGGTTGGCTATAGAAGGCTGGCTACTCGTCAACACTCTATTTTGTATTTATTTTATATTTCCTCGTCTTCGTAAAATAATTTGTAGGTTCTCCTTGGCGCTACGTTTTGTGTCACTCAGTTATTTGCAATATGGGAGTCCCTTAAAGAGAAAGGGGTGACTTACTTGACTAAGGTAGGCGCATCCAGCCCGGGGGGACTTTTGGCCGCTGCCACTACACCACGCCATCTCGGACGATCTTCCGCCGCTAGCGTCCAGTCTCGGGTGCCGGTGGCGTGCACATCATCTAGTACTTGGTCCATCCATCTGAGCCTTGGCCTACCGGGCAGCCTAGGGTGGTTGAAGGGGTCTTCCAAAACCAGCTTCGGCGTCCTCGTCGCCTGCATTCGGTGCACATGACCTTGCCATTGGATTCGACGCCCTTTCAGGGGTATATTGCAGTATGTCAATGCCAATTTTTTTAAGGCAAATTAATAATAGATTGGGTGATTTTCAGGGCCGCCGACGATTATTTGACACTGAGGGCAAGGCTCATTGTATAGCAGTGACCATAAGAAAATGGTCTTTTAGTAAATGTAGGTCATGTAAAATAGTGCATGGTGTGTCGATTTCTCTAACATTTTTCTGTAGCCTAAATTTTAGCCTAAAATATCTAAATTTTTGGTTTCCGCGTGTCACCTATTTACCGAAGTTGCTCTTAATCCTTTTTTACCTAGGCTAACAAGAAGTTGTTTAACGTTTTGTATAGGTATAGGTATTGTTTTTCATTTACAATAATTTCCTTTCTGCAGGTTTTGTGCGCATACGTAATAGGTAAGGCGGCTATTCCACTTTTCAATATTCCGTCATTTGTGCATCAATAATTGAAGAGATTTTTGTTTTAAGGAGACTATTATAAGTTAATTTATAATATGGTAGAGACTTATTATTGATGCATAACTGACGGAATATTGACAGGTGAAATAGCCGTTACTTAATTTAAAACTCATACAGACTCGTTATTTATTTAAACCATCTCTCAATTTTATTGAAACGAACCGTTTATTTGAAAAATAATTGACAAGTCTAACATCTAGCGTATAAAAACAGATTTGTAGTAATATGACGTATTTGCAATGAAGTAACTATTTAATGGTACGGTAATATATTATCCTTCGGAACAACTTAATTGAGGGGCTTGCATACAAAAGGACATGTAGAGTAGTGGTATAGACTCCGACTTTCACCCGAAAGGTTGTTGGTTCGAGTCCCACACTTGCTGCATTTTCTGGTAATGCTTCGGAGGGCACGTAAAGCAGGTGGTCCCGGGTCTTTCTAGTTGGCTTAGTAATAGAACAAAAAAGTAAAAAGTCTATAATTAAAGGCGATTTGCCACTTGAAACTGTAAATGTAGGGGAGACTTAGAACTGAATCTAAATTATATAAAATAATAAAATACATTAAGGGATGTAATATTTTATTTAATATTCTTTTATAATATAGGAATCGAATTAGACTTTTTATTAAATGTGTTTTAGCAATCGACGATTCCAGTGATTCGAACAAAAATTTTTTTTGTGACAAATCGCTTTTTAAATTCATGCTCCTCAATGTTCAACCACGCTTTGTCTCAATCATTACAGTCTGAGGAAAATGTCGCCAAATTTCAAACTTGTAAGCTTCAGGCTAGCTGGTTGCGGACATCAACAGCGTATGCAATGAAGCGGCAAAAGACGTTGGTACCTAGTCTCATAAGTCCAAGAGTCAAAGCCCAAGGTCAATTTCGCAGATTTCACTGCGCCTGTATAACGACCGTATGGATTTCAGTCATTATTTGTATTGTTTCCGTGTGCATTTTTGCCCATTGGAAAACTGGTATACCGTGCGTTTTCGTTAGCTTACGGTTAGGCGCCATCTATTTGATTTTATTATCCTTGGTTAACATTTACTGGTTGTTTTTGTAGAGGGAAGTCCCAGGGCCGCAGCGCCCCGCCTCCTACACGGCGTCCTCCGAGCCCCATCCACCCATCCCCCTCAACAACTTGGACTCGCTGCGGAGCTATGGCTCAGCGGGCGACGAGTTGGAGGCAGAGCTCCCAGCGGATTATCTGCGCAACCTCAACAGGTCTTGCCAACCCCCCGCCGACGTCGACGCTGGCAAACCCTCCTGGTCGGCGATACCGTTAGCTAGTTTTTCTGAAAACAGTATCAAGAATGGTAAGTAGACTATACTGCTGACTTCTTACGTTAGCCTACGCCCGTTTTTGGCCGGTCGGCTCTCGTGTCGACAGAGTCATCTTTGTTGCTTTGCGGATAGAGCAGTAGACTGTGGTCTTCCCCAGTGACCAGGGGGTGTTAGAAATTTTATAATTAATAATCTTTTAAAGTGTGCAAAAGTTACGCCAGCGTTTTGTTTTGCAATATTAGTAGCGTATGGTTTGTGAAATGAAAGCCCTGACTTGTCGAAAGAAAAGGGAGAATGTTGATAATTGTAGAAACAAAGGAATTTTTATGAATAGAGGGGCGTTTTGATGAGAATCTGGGAATACTGAACACAGATTAACCTTATGAAAGGGGACATTGAGCTGTCAGTATCACACCGCTCAACATAGTGAATAGGTTTACTGTGTGAATTTGAGCATGTCTTTGCCTTGAGGCTGTATGTACAGTATAGTATGTACGATCTTGGAGTCGGGACCCAGGCCTCAATTTGGGTCGATAGGTCCCCCAGTCGCACTAGTCGAGTTCTATTGCTTCTGCGAATCTCGCTATGGCAGCAGATTGGCTTACTGGAGCCCAACCGTCATTAGCAACAGTGCACCCTGCATGCTCAAGTCTGGGGCGCTAGATCACATGATACTCAGCGAGAATGTGCCATCCACTTTCGGTCTCTATCGCACAATATCGGCACAGATTGTTGTCCACTTGCACACCAATCTGGGTGAGGTGAGGGCTTACGTTCCAGTGATCAGTGAGCAGGGATATCACCTGACTCACGCGTGTTCTATATCCAATTCCCCTTTTGGTGTCCGGATGTTTAATAAGGCCTTGAGGTGACCTACTCAAGTTCTAAATGGGCGTCTACACCAGTGTCAGTAGCATAACTTCAGTTATCGATCTATATACATAACTTGTTTCTAATCTAATTAATTCGTCTGTACATTTTTGTTGTTTTAGGTAACAATTTTGTTAGAACGCTATGTTTCAGTATTTCAGTGAATGTTCGTTTTGATATCCACTAGCAACTAGCATAAACAGGCTGTCTAACAGAAATCCTTCTTGAAATCCCTCTCCACAGCCCTGACAGGTTTCACAAGCCTTTTACCATCTGCCGTACTCTGGAACCCACCCCAGCTGAGATTAGGGAAGCTACAATAGAACCGTTGCTTCCTTCAGGTCGAGTTTAAGAGCTCACCTTTTGTAAAAATGTGCCTCTTAGTCATCTTGCCCCCCTGAAAAATATTGAAATTACGCCCCTGGTAGTTTACAGTCTAGGCCTACGATGCTTAGGCCCTACGCTTGTTTGGTCTTTGACATAATTTTCAATTTGACTGCGTATTTCTCGAGTATTGTTTTACGTTTCTACTGTAAGTGATGTCTTATTTGAACTCTGTTGGCAACACAATAAATCTTATTTATTTATTATTTATATAATTTTAATGAATATTATTTTTACAGATCTGAAACTGGTGAACTCAGGGTGATCAGGAACCGGTAAAGTATCCAGTGGACGGGCCAACGTGAATTCCTCTGAAGAGGACCAGCGTAAGTTTTAACAACACTTGTTTAAAACCGTTGAAAAGCTGTGATAAGCCTTTCCTCCCATTGATGTACAATGTACTAGTACCGTGCCTAGTGATAACAGCAGGCTGGTACGGACAGATGTGTATTTTTACGGGCCGTAACGTCCCCAGAAGCCAAGCGAAACGTCTCCTCATGAGATGTGGCCGTCAACGAATTTTTTGTCTGCTAACATCATTTATGTAGTAATACCCAATTCTACCATTTTTTTAACATTAGGCCTACTTTTGAATTGAATTTATATTTTTGTCTCTCGAATTTGTAATCACTAATTTGTAATTCAATTAGGTTAAATTGTCGAGAACCGTACTTTATCGATGCACGAGTACCTTGTGGTTAATTGTGGTTAAATGTTTCTTCAACATTTACACCCCCCCCCCCACTACTTACACTGCAGAGCGAATAACCCCTTTCCACAAATTAATAGGTGAACATCCCCAACTTCCTAACGCAATTTCCCAACAGGGACCCGCGTTTAAATATTTAAAAAAAAAAAAAAAAAAATTGTGTAAAATGAATATACAATTGTCTATTACTGTGTCACTATCACTCTGTTTAAATAAAATAAAATAAGTAAACAGCTATTTTTCGTATTCTTGCAGCTATATTTACATCGATGAACACTCAAGTGTTATTAATAGGTTTAGGCCCGATCCGACCACTGATACTTATAATTTAAGTGACGCTTATTTTATTATTTGTTATTATTGAATCGGTAGTAGTAGTTATAGCCTATGTGAACCGATTCAATGATTAAAAGCAAGATAAGCGTCACTTAAATGATAAGTACCATCGTCAGATCGGGCCGCTTAGTGAGATAAACCAAACTTAAATTTGTATTTTTATATTAGAATTATTAAAAATATCCAACCTTCATAAATTGAAATTAGAGATGCTTATTATATTTTAGTGTGTGCATATGGGATTTAAATTCAATTTTGGCATATACTCACTGATTACAGTACTGTACATGTATATGTTAATTTTAACCATTCTTCATTGATGACCTATGTTGGGGAATATTTTCCCCATTCCGTCTCTAGTGTGTATTTGTGTATATTTATCAATGAAAATTAAAAGAATTTAATGAAATCAACGTATTCTTTTCATGCAGGCTACTAGGTACGTACAACATGCTGTTGTATACACCAAACTTATGACGAGTATCATAAACTAATGTAGAGCATAATATAAAAAAATCTGAACTTGGCGGGATTCGAACCCACGATTATGTTGTCGGGGCATTGTCTTAATTACAATAATGGAAAAAGCCATTGCCTTAAGTTAGCTCACAGACCTGTTGGGTTAGGTGGTAGTATAGCTGGTGCTAACCTACCTACTAGGGGTATTCTCTGCCTTTCGATTTCCCTTTGGCGGCAATTCCAGCGGCGAATTTAATCACAAATGAAGTAAATTCGCCGGTGGAATTGCCGCCTAAGGGAAAGTATGAATATAACTCCAGTTTTTCTACGGTAGAAAAATATTTGCCATGGAAACGTATACCTACCTCTAAGTTTCTGACTTTACACGACCTAACCTAACCTACTTCCAAAGTTTCTTTGCCTTCACTTAACTTTCGAACATCTGCTGTAGTCCACCTCTTGCCATATGTTTGCTTTTTTTTATTAATTTCTGTCGCAGAGCTCATTTTTTTAAAATTAAATAAAAATAAAACCAAAATTCAAATGCAAAACAACAACAAAAATGGCCGTTTGGCGTTTTCGATTTCCCAAGCTCAGTTTACCCAACCAAGTAGGGCTAGTTGTGGAAAGTGGGGGAATGTTTTGAAATAAATTTCCTTATGGCATTATTTTTCTACCGTAGAAAAACTGGAGTTCTATTCCTATACTTTCCCTTGGGGAAATCGAAAAGCAGTGAATACCCCTTATATCTAACAAATGAGAATCATGTCGGCGAGCATGGTATTATATGTAGAGGTTTTAGTAAATTCTGTACTTGACCGGGCTTGCGTTCTAGCTATTAAAACGATGCCTTGGTAAGGCATAGAATGTATGCTCAAATCCCACCAAGTTCAGATTTTACATATCTATACTTATACTACTTTCGGTTATATTGAGGGGGTCGCTTCTTCAACTTAAGTTAACTTAATGTCAGTATTATACACTACATCATGCTACAATATTTTGACGAGTACATTACCAATATTACCAATATTATTTCAGGCGAGTTCAATCTTGACTCGCTTCGAGATCGGACGTGTTTTTACGCATGAGTACTGGGGTTTTCTGTGCTGTGCTGTGTTTGCGCTGTTGGATTACTTTGGATTACTACAGGATTCATACTTGGAATAATTCTCTCTTTTGCCAGGAAGTGGTATACGTGTCGGTGAGCTTCCTTTCCTTTTCAGGTCTCTGACTGTGGCTGGAACATGCACGGTGCTGCAAACGTTCCAGCCAGGACAGGTGCCTACAAAAGACCTCGGCAAGTCTCTCCACTGATAGAACCGTCATGTTTCACCTTTTCAGCAGGCATGTTCCTGGCCTTCCAGCATGCTGAAGAGGGGAAAACATTGCAGGCCGTCTCCCCTTTCCTCATTGAAAGCACCCTTTCCCAGGCGTTGCAAAAGTTGGGTCAACTTCCCCCTGACAGTGTCAAGAGACACAAAAGTGGAATTTTTGTAGTGAAAACTCAATCCCAGGAGCAGACAGATGCTCTTTTGGCCTTGACATCCTTGAAGGGGAATACTATCCCAATAACTGTCACACCGCACGGATTCCTAAATAGTGTTAAAGGTATAATACGGTGTTGGGATCTTGTGTCCTTAAGTGACGAGGAAATTCTGCAAGCACTTAAGACACAAGAGGTAACGCACGTTCAATGTCTCACCAATAAAACCAAAACTCAATCTGGCCAACGGCCACCTACCTACGCACTGACCTTTTCTCGCCAGTTCCCTCCAGACCATATTAAAATATGCTACCAACGTTACCCAGTAACCCCCTACTACCCTAAACCATTGCGTTGCTTCCACTGCAATAAATATGGACACCGCACTCCATGCCCGAATCCCAGGCGCTGTCCACACTGCGCCCAAGAACATCCCCTCGAAAATGAAAAATGTACAAGACCCCAAAAATGCTCCGCGTGTCAAAGTACTGCCCATAATGTAATGTCTTCCGAATGTCCAGTATATAAATCCGAGTGTCGAGCTGTGCGCATGTCACAACAGCAGAACATAAGTGTACCTGTAGCTCGTCGAACGGTTAAAAAATCTTACGCCAATGCTACCGCAAACAGTCAACAGTGGTCAACAAATTCAAGCCAGTCACCCCCTAGACCTTCCCCCACGGTTAAACCCCCTCCCCCAAGCACTGTTCGTTCCTCCCCTGCCTTGCAGGCCCCGTCGACATGCCAGGAATGTAAACAATTACTTCCTAAAGTGGAATCTCTCACTGAGCAGGTAACCAAACTAACCAATTTAGTTACTACGCTGTTGGCACACATCGCACCCTCTTTGATTGCTAACTCAGGCATCCAGGTCCACTCTCAGGTTCAGCCGGTGGCTGTATCTACTGATGCCCATGCCTCACCACCTCATATTTCCTCCCCCCACCCGGGCGCACCTCCTCCCGAAAGGGTTCATCCAATTCCACCTACATTTAATTTTGGCCAGACCAAACTACAATTTTCTGCACAGTCTCAACTTATCGAAGGATGTGGCCGTACCAAGGCTCATCGGCAATCGAAAGTCAACCATACTGATACTCGTGAGATTCCTCCTTTACATGTACAGGCAGGTCACGAGGAAACTTCTAACAACCAGTTACACACCTCGATGGATGTCAGTGGTAACCAATCTCCCGTTTCGCCCACAAACTCATCTTCAGATGAACCAATTTAATGAATGTTTTACAATGGAACCCCAACGGAGTGGCTCACAAATTAGCAGAAATTGAATACTTAATTAATAAATTCCAACCGATTGCAATGCTATTTCAGGAAACGCATTTTTCAGAGACAAATATTTTTGTGACAATGACGTCACTCCTGGGCGGCGGAAGGGGGGTGCAGCAATTTATATTCAGCAACAATTGTCAGCTACAAGAATTCCTCTAACATCTCCATTTCAGGCAGTGGCTATACGTACACTATTAGACAAACCTATAACCCTCTGTTCAATCTATATTAGACCTGGCCTCACTATCTCCAGATCAGACATGCAGAGCCTAATCCAGCAGTTAGGTCACCCCTTTTGCTTGGCGGGCGATTTCAATGCTCATTCACCCCTTTGGTCCAAAAACACCTCTTCCTCGGATTTGCTGGGAAAAGATATTGAGGCCATAGTACAGGCTTTTTCGCTCCAGCTTTTAAATGACGGGACACCCACACATTTTTCTACCAGGCGTACCTGGTGTGCTATAGATCTTACTATAACTTCCCAATCAATTAGCAGCGACTTCTCATGGGAAGTATACCCTGACCTCTGCAGTAGTGACCACAACCCAATTTTAATTAAATATATAACGCGAACGCCCGTCTCCAATTATACTTTTTCGCCAACATGGAAAATTGAGGCTGCTGATTGGGTTGCATATCAGAGAGCCCTGGGCTCTCCCCCTCCATCCCTCCAACCCGATGCTCCCTTCTTGGATATAGATTCTACAGCCACTCGATTCCAACAGAAAATTATTTCGGCTGCCTCATCAACTATTCCCCAGACAAACCCCCAACGGGGCAAAAGACCTACTGTCCCATGGTGGACACGGAAATGTGCTTTAGCAGTCAAACTAAGACGCCAACTATATAACCGTTTCAATCGTATCCCATCCACTGCGAACCTATTAGAGTATAAGAAACAGGAGGCAATTACCAAAAAAACCCTAAAAAATAGTAAATTAGAATACTGGCGAAATTTTGTTTCTACCCTTACAGCATCCACCCCTCCTTCAACCGTTTGGAAACGTATTCGGAGTATACGGGGCCGAAACTCCTCTCTTTTGTCACCCCTAATTGTGGATGGGACGACATACACCAACCCGGCAGACATTGTCAACCAGTTAGCATTGCATTTTTCAGAATCGTCCAGTGAAGACATTCTACCTTTAACTAGTCTAAAAATTAAAGAGCGTTTAGATAAAGAGCCGGTCTCTTTTTCTGGGGGTGAAAATGAAAGTTACAATGTTCCTTTCACTATGGCCGAACTTACTCAAGCTCTGGAGTCAGTTAAACAAAAAACCAGTGCACCTGGCCCTGATACTATACCGTATGCCTTTCTGATTCACCTTCCCGACTCTCATTTATCCTACCTGCTTTCTCTTTATAATTATATATGGAAAACGAGTGAAATCCCTTCGACTTGGAAGCATAGCCTAATTTTTCCAGTGCCCAAACCCGGCTCAGACCCTTCTTCTACATCTTCCTATAGGCCTATATCCTTAACAAACACCCTAGTGAAACTAATGGAACGGATGGTTAATGCACGTTTCAGATGGGTTTTAAACGAAAGAAAGCTGTTATCCCCATTCCAATGTGGATCCCGGAAAGGCCACTCAACTACAGACCACCTACTTCGCGTTAGTAACTACATACAGGAAGGTTTTGTACAAAGAGAACACATAATAGGCATTTTCTTTGATATAGCAAAGGCCTATGACCGTACATGGACAGTCTCTGTACTACATCAATTCCTAAGATGGGGCTTACGCGGGCAATTGCCATCATTCATCCGAAAATTTTTGCATAATCGAACTTTTGCAGTGAAATGTGGCTCTACCATCTCTTTAACACACACTTTAGGCTTAGGCACGCCTCAAGGATGTGTCTTGAGCTGCAATATTTTTAATTGTGCCCTAAACACGGTCACTGAGCTTATACCACCAGAAGTTTTAGCCTCTTTTTACATTGATGATATGTGTCTTTTGTACAGGGCAAAGTGTCTTAGGAATATTGAACATGTGCTCAGACCTATATTAATTTCTCTGGAGCAATGGTCCCAAGGCTCTGGGTTCACCTTCAATCCACTTAAAACCAAAATAGTCCATTTTTGCAGAAAGCATTGCCATGATGACCCAGTACTTTCTTTCCACAATTTACAAATACCAGTTGTGACCTCGCATCGGTTTCTCGGTCTTGTCCTGGATAAAAAGTTAACCTGGAAGGAGCACATCATACAGTTAAGAGCTAAATGTACAAACACTCTTAACTTACTCAAGGTTGTCAGCGGTAATGACTGGGGTGCGGACCGTAAAACACTGCTTCAACTGTATCGAGCCTTGATTCGGTCTCGTCTAGATTACGGCAGCATAGTGTATGGAGCAGCTACACAAACTCTTCTACAAAGTCTAGACACCGTCCACTATGAGGCCCTTCGAATCTGCACCGGTGCTTTTAAGTCCAGCCCCACAATGAGTTTATGTGTGGACGCATATGAACCACCCCTGCAACTACGGCGAGAGCACTTAATGCTAAAATTTTCTAGCAGGCTGAAGCATTGCCAAACTCATATTACCTACTCAGCGATTTTCTCAGATAAATTTCACAATTTATTTCGAGTCCGCCCACGCTCATCAAAGCCATTGCATTACCGCTACTCAACTTTAAATTTTTAACTCCGACTTTACGACCTGAATGTTAGTCCGATTCACGGCTCGCCTATACCGCCTTGGTTTTACAATCCACCCGTCCCTTCCTTTGGTCTCCAAATATTAAGTAAAGCCAACACTCCAACCCTCATATACCGTAAGCTATTCCGTAATTTAACATTGCAGTTCCCACGACCGAGTTGGTCCCACTTTTACACAGACGGCAGACACTGGTGTGGGTGCTGCCTTTATCCATGATACAGTGCCGTACTTATTCCCGCTTTTGCCTATATGCTCTATATTTACTGCTGAACTATTCGCCATCCTTCAGTGCCTAAATTTCATCCACCTACACTCCATACCGAACGTAGTCATTTTTTCTGACAGCCAGAGCGCACTTCAAGCAATAGGAACTACCTACAGCAAGGAATGCCCCTTAGTCCAAGAAATCCACCAACTACTGAATATCATGGCCCCCTACCAAAAAATCCATTTCCACTGGGTCCCGTCTCATGCTGGTATACCAGGAAATGAGGAAGCCGACAAAGCGGCAAAGACAGCTGCCACACTAGTGTCTGCCCCATGGCCCACCCTGGTACTAAGTGACGTAAACAATTACCTACGCAAATCTATCTTGAAAAAATGGCAACAGAAAATCTGGAATGGGCCAGCCTACGTGCAAAACAAATTGCGAGCAGTTAAGCCCATCATAACAGAATGGGACACGTCCTATCGAATCAGCCGCAAGGAGGAAATTGTATTGGCCCGAATTAGAATAGGGCATACAAACCTCACTCACAAACATCTGATGAGGAATGAGGCGCCCCCCCTATGCACAAGGTGCGGAGTGGCCCTCACAATAGCTCACCTTCTTCTCGATTGCCCAACCTACTCGGTCCAACGAGCCTCCGTCCTACGAGCACCCTCCTCCCTCTCCGATGCTCTAGGAAACACAATAACAGCCACAAATAATATCATTCAATTCCTAAGAGCCACCGGTCTCTTCTTCAACATTTAACCACCCCCCCCCCCCTCCCCACTACTTACACAAAAGAACGGATAACTCTCTACCACTAAATAATTGGTAAACATTCCCAATTTCCTAGCGCAAATTCCCAACAGGGACCCGCGCTTTAAAAAAAAAAAAAAAAAAAAAAAAAAAAAAAAAAAACGAGATTTAGGAGTTCTGTTGCAAATTTATGCTGAATATTGCGCCTTTTTGCAGTTGCTTCCCTCTCATGGAGATGAGTTTCTCCCGAAGTAAATCACTTCTAGGGGAAAAGGCAATGAAAATCCATATGACGAGCAGAATTACATCGCGCGTGGTTACAAGCATATGCCACTCGTGAAGAACCTATAAGCAAATAAACATATAACAGTTAAAAAGGAATAAATAGATAGTGCTAAACTTATTATTAACTTATAATTATTATTAAAAGTTTGTTTATGAAATGTTTTATGGTCAGAAAAAGTTCAGTTGGTAGAGAACTAAACTGTGGTATTGTTTACCTAAGGGTTAGTCGGACTTAAATTGCAGCTGCTGTGTTAACAGTCATTAAAGGCGGGGGCCTCACAGTCATCGAACAATTAGGGCGGTGCTCATTGTTAGTGGAAGGGAGTGACGTTACGGGAGTGGGTGCTACTCCCATCATCAGAAATGAATGCAGCGTTTGACGACCTGCATGAAGCAAACAACGAAGCTGTCCAAGTTGTGGTTGCATCGAAAATCATCGTGTATCAATGAATCCATTTTCTAAACATTGTAAATTTTTTTGGAGGAATACATTTTACTATACCCTACTTTACTTCTCAACTTTGGACAACTCATTATATGCGTGTCTCCCTGGACAGGCGAAGTACATACAGTATGTAGAGATTTCAAAATACTTATGTAAGCCAAATCTAAACAGAGAATGTTGTTGTTGTCAACGCCTGCTTTCAGCATTTCTGCTTTAAGCAACCCTGTCAGCCTGGCGGGGGGAGTGAGTCTGTTTGTTAACTGGAGGCACCCTAAAGGGCAGACCCTTTCAGCTCGGGGGAAAGGTGAGTTGGCTGACAGGGTGGACTCCTGATTATAGTGTATTCCGAACCACTTGGGGAACATGGTAAAGTCACACGATTAAATCGGAGGTGACTAGGACTCGACACGCACTTAGACTGACTATAAGTAAGTAGCTATAGATAACAGAACATAAATTAACACATACGAGCGTTGCATTGCGGTTCTGTGAAATTGAAAATTCGTCTTCAATATTCTTTTAGGTAGCCTGCAATAGCCTAATCGAAACTTTTTAAATAAAAGCAAAAGTTCATTTATAAATAAATAAATAAATAAATGATGACTTTTTGTTCTATTACGAAGCCAACCTAGCGGAGTTAGGGCTGTAAAGCCCTCTCTTACACTCATCTAGGAAGGTCCGGGACCGCCTGCTTTACATGCCCTCAGAAGCATGGCCAGAAAATGTAGGAAGTGTAAGACTCGAGCCAAGAACCTTTCGGGTGAAAGTCTGAAGTCCGTACCACTAGTCTACATGTCCTATAAAACATCAATATTGGCCGAGCATTTTTATGGGTAGCTTTCGTGTATAGGAATCTGAAGAGAAATCCTATGTTGATTTGATGGTCGACATTTTCAGTGGCACTGAGTACACTGAATATGTCGACCGCAGATGTTGACGGAACGTTTGGAAGTTCACTTTCATATCGACCACGGCCCATCAGCCCGGATTCTACTGGTTCTTCATACGACTCCGGCCGTGCCTTTGCAATTACAGAAATTTATATTAATTTGAAAATGTGAAAAACTCCAAAATTGTGAAAAATTTCAGCCCCTCTGATTTTGCCCCTTTCATATCGTACTCGTTTTGAAGGTATAATTTAATTGACAATCTTTTTGAAAATTATATTTTTTGCCGTGAGGTGAATAATTACCCCACTAAAAACTGAATGTACCCTCGTTTTGGGGGACATTTACTCCCATAAAAAAATTAGCGTAAATGGGATTTTAAGGTTGTTTTGACTAGTCATTCAGCACGTACCGATGAGGATCTAAAATGCAAAGTTTTCGTTTGTGTCCAATGTTTCCTAACTCAAACCCCAAGGCCTAAGCTTACTGTTCTGTAGGCCTTGCCTATCAAGTAGCAGTCAGCTACAAAATAATTACAATAGCAGACCAATCGTAATTTACAAGTTGCAACTTGCAACAAGTCAAGAAGCAACTCCATCGCTAGACAGACGTCATCGGCAAGGGGTGGTCAACATTTTAAACTTAGTCCAGGGATTTGGAACCCCAGAATATACTGTACCTATACAGTAGTATATATTGTATTATGTATTTCAATTTCCTGAGTTTTGTTCACTTCCTGTGCCATTGGAATTTAACACGTAACAAATTTTGTACTTTCACCTCTTTTTATGGCACGTCCACTATAGCCTACAGGCTTAAGGTTACAGTATTCTTCAGAATATAAATGTAGCCGTATGCATAAATAACACCTGTAGCCTTAAATATATTCAATGCCGTAAGCCTGTACTGTAGTCTCATGTGTCATAAAAAAATTTAAGAGTTGAAAATCGGGCGTGAGAGTGGAAACAATTGCCGTAATGAAACGTCTACCTTTTGTAGGTCACCGCATCTTGGATTTTGACCTTATGGTCCAGATTTCTAAGTGACAACATCAAATTGAATGAGTTAGAAGACAATGGGTATAAGTGACACTTTCTTACTTTATGAGATAAGTGCACCATATGGCAATTTCCGAAAGCTAATCTATGAGCAGCTAAACGGTGTATCTCTATCATACATAGTTGTTGCGCTATAAGGGGGTTGAAAATAATGTCGGATGCAGACTACCAAACTTCAACTGCGTTTTTCTCGAATTATGGTTAGAATTTCGGAAAATGTTACCAAAACTGCGCGTTGAATTTAAAAATTGGAGAATCTTGGTATAATAGCTGCAGGTTATGGGATGTAAAAGAAATAGCTGGTAGCTTGAGTGACTGTTGGCAGTCTCTCAGCACGACTGCAGTAGTCGCCAATATAGTCAGTCGGGGTCGGCCAGTGCTAATTAGTGAGCCAATTAGCCTAACTATCTTATCGAACTTCTGCAGACAATTCTTTGTATATTATATAGCCTAGCCAAATTTGGCGACATAAATTATCCTCAAAACGCTCAAAAATTGATTTTTGTTGTTGTTGAGGAAAACTCCAAAGGTTTTTATTAATTATCTCGTAGGTAATCCACATTAACTTGCTGATTTGAAAGGAAATATCATCATAATTTTGTCTCAAAAACCAAAGCCTTGTTTTGGAAAGCACCATGCTTTTTGTTGTTGAACTCTATTTAGCACCTATTGTAAAACACTACGGAACACTACACTAAACACCTCCTACCTGAACTTAAATAGCATCAATTGAATGGTTCTTCAGTAAAAGATTTGAACCTTTTACTTGTCTTATTTTATACGCCCTGAACCAAACTATCAAGGGGGATGTGACCTAGTGGGGTTTCTTAAAAAAATAACAAAATTCGGTATTACAACATACAGTATGTTAATTTTAAAGAAATCATCGGAGCCATTTCCGAGAAAACATTTTTTATTAGTTATTTCGTTTTTTGTGTGTGTATAAAACCCCCAAAATGAATTTATATTAAAAAATGAAAAAAATAGCCCTGGACAACCTACAGTACATGCAGAATTTTATGAAAATTCTATCGGAAAGAATTTAGACTACGACATCAGTTGAATTGTGTATAGCCTACACCAAGCACGTAGCCAGGATTTTATTTCGGGAGGGGCTAACTACCAGGGGGTTGCGGGGGGGGGGGGGGGTATGGAATACCCCCAGTAAAACGGCGGGTCAAGACTTCCGTAATCTGCGGAAGTATCTTGCACTATCGAATCAACTGCAGGCCTTTGTACACTGGATCGAACGAGAACAAATATAAATAAACCAAAAAAATCATTGTTTTTCCCTTTTTCTTACATTTCGAGAGGGGCTTCAGCCCCCAAAGCCCCCTCCCTGGCTACGTGCCTGGCCTACACATTGAAATTGTTGCTGTGATTTTGGCCACCCCGTGGTTGGAATGGTGCTCGCAGCCCGCAGGTGGCTGGCTCAAGTTGGAACTTGCACCCCTTTGTTCTCGATCATTATTCATTGTGGTTCGCGCCAGTCCTCGAGATAGTTAGCGTTGGCCCCCGTTCGGCTCACCGCACTTCCACACCATTCCACTATGCCACCCAAGCCGCTAGTTTGCCTGTCGAGATTCAGCAATGTAAGTATACATTTTTATACATACTGTATGTAGACCTTAGCAAAAGGCAACTGCATTCAAAGTATGATCGTTGTTTCTGCAGGGTTTATAAATGCTAATGCTGTATGTAAACATCACTTTGATTGTTCCGAAGCTCGGGAACATATCGTTTTTGGCAGGCTTTGCTTCAGACAAATTTTGAATAGCCGAATTTAATATTTTATTAATTTTTGTTATTTCAGAACGACGCCCGGAGAAGAGGCTGAGCGCATATGGATGCCATTGTAGCCATATACAGTAGGAAAAGCTTGCGGTCAACTAATTTAATCAGATCAGGCAGAGTACCAACCAGAGCAATGCGAGTTTTGACGATGTTTCTCAATATAGCCAGCATCTTGGATTTTTGTACAAACGAGGTTCATTCAGAGTGCTGTCAGAACAACCTGGGGGCGAACAAGGTAGGCTAAATATTTCTTGTTGAGAAATGCAGTAGTTTATGAACAGAATTAATATAATATGCCTTCGATGGCATAGTGGTAGCTTGTTCATACTTGTGCAAGTCTCTACACATCATGCGATCGGTGACCTGTCGTAACTCAACAAAGGTATTACCTACAAAGGTGACTGAAGAGGTCATTCGGATACATTCATAATTGTTTGTATGCGAATAATATTTTTAAAAAAATTACAGGCGCAGTTTATTTTTTATTTCAATTTTTTTTTTTGTATTGGACAACGCACTCATACGAGAGCCCTTGAAACTGCAAATCACTTGACATACTAATTATTATGAGCCTGCGCCTCAAGTTTGGTTAATTACTCTTGGAAAAAAATGGGGACGTTTCAGAAAATTCATCTCAAATCTTAAGGCGCTGACCAACGCTATTAGACGGTAGGCTATGTCACATGAATTAATATTTCAAAGACTTTAATTTGATGTGCAACGGGTCCTATTTTTACGAAATTGGAAAATGATTGACACGTGACACGTGACACACCATGAAAGTCAGGTTCCGGTTCACAAAAAGAATATTTAAAAAAAAAATCTTAATTTACGACAGATCCAGTTAAAAAATCCAATGAAAGGCACAACCTTAACGAAGACGTGTATGCTGATTGTAGGCAGGCGCGGATCTACGGGGGTGGGGGGGCCGGCATGGGGGCTATAGACCCCCCCCCCCTCCATTAGGTTCCTCAAAATGCGTAAAACCCCACTATTTCAGTTCTATTTTTCTCGCGGGGGGACGCCCGGGCCCCCCTTGTGCTCGATTGTATTAATTACCTATAATATAGATTGCTCTAAAAATGCGTAAAACCCCAACATTTCAGCCCTATTTTTAAAAAAAAACATTAGTATTTAATCTTAGCCTCCTCCTTGGTCTCATTCTAGATCCGCGCCTGTGTAGGTACTTCGCCTTAAAGGTCAAATTCATCGCCATCCAATGATCCAATCGAAAACTTTCTAAGCGTTGGTGGAGTGGCCTGCTATAAAAATGTCGAAGAATGTCAAGACATGTAGCGTTGTGGTACGGACTCTGACTTTCACCCGAAAGGTTGTTGGTTCGAGTCCCACACTGGCTACATTTTCTGGCCATGCTTCGGAGGGCATGTAAAGCAGGCGGTCCCGGGCTTTCCTAGTGGAGTGTAAGAGAGGGCTTTACAGCCCTAACTCCGCTGGGTTGGCTTAGTAATAGAAACAATAAAAAGTCCTTTTTTTTCATTTCAATACTAATTGCTATCGGTTTATTTTCTTAAAGAAATGTGAAATTTGATTTTTACACCTTAGGTAGATGCAGTAATTCTCCTTCATAATTATTTGTATGCGTTTGGATGTTAAACAATCTTTGTTATTTTATTCAGTAAGGGGATCGCCAATGTCAAAGCCTACCCCACCCGTAGTGGTATTCGAACGTCAATAGCTAAAGCATTACCGCCCGCTGTGGAGAGACTAACAAGACTGGCCTGCAGTGAGAAGATCATCGCCGTTCACAATGACGAAACCAAGACCAGTGGCCACCAGTCGAAAAGGTCTTCAAGGCATGACTGCCTACCAAACGGTAAGTTGCAAGTAACCTTTATACTGTACTTACAGTGCAAAGAACAGGTCCGAGTTTACTCGAACATGCTTTCCAATTTATCAATTACTAGAAAATGAGTAATTTCATGATAAATAATTTTCCTATGGTTCAATTTCGGATATCTGGGGGGGGGGGGGGGTGTCCACCTGACGTCACTGGAGGTGAGGTAACCTCAATATATTTAAAAACCTTTAAAACTCCATTCTACCTAGTGTACGCTGCAACCATTTGGGAAGGGGGGGGGGGGTCAGACCCTCTGGACCCCCTCTGGCAACGACCTAGGATATCACCTATCCCAAAGCACTGAATTAATGGATGGCATTGCATAACTTATTCTAGATTGGTCAGATCAACGCATTACCACACAGTAATAATGGCAGGGCACGCAATGCATTTGAGAGTGAATTTTCTATCATTAAAAAAAAAAAAACTTTTTGGAAAGCAACCTGTCCGGTTGCGTTACTCAATTTAACACCTAAAACATGCCTCAAGGTAGAAATCATCGATAGAAAAGTTTCGCAGTTATTATTTAGTAATTTATCATTAAAATTAAGTTATTTTTATTTTTTTACCCCCAGAAGCAAACTATCAAGAGGCAAGCAACCCCCACATTTCATTAACATTACTAACGACTAAAATGTATACAGGATCCTGGGACCTCAAAACATGTAAATCCGTTGAAATCTCGGAATCGAACATTTTGGCCGTGACGAAGCTTTCCTTGTACTACGTATAAATTAGAAAGCAATTAGTATATTGACCATGTAGCCTATAATTTGGCTAATTACCTATTTAGCCACTTAACCTGAAAAGAGGTTACGTTACAGTACACCTTCTGTCCTCCTATGGGCCCACACCGTGGCCTGGGACTGTGTCCAACCATACTACTACTACTACAGTACACCTTTATGGTATTAACACCAATGAATATAATTTAAAACAAATGATTTTGAAAAGCTTCTTATCTAAAATGATTCCATGTTTCTTTTGTTGAAATAGTTTCGGTTTGGTAGCCCTTACAGCAGCCTTAGACGTATTGTAACCCAGCCTCTTTTTTGTCACTTTTTCAGTTTGTGGCCCTCCGGTTACTCCTTTCCATAGCTCAGGAAGTAGTGTCAGCCCATGGATCATTTTCGCCGTGCTATAATCCGAGTGTCATTCGTTCCCATAGCGTCGGCTAGCCACTTAATAACCGTTTTACAAACTAGCCAACCCCTGGCCCTATCAGACCTGCAAGTGTTTAGCATTATTATTGTTACAGGTTGTCGGCAGTCTCCATCAGTGCTTAGATTGTTCTCTTGGAGGCAAGTCGGAGATTCTAGCAAGAAACACTAGTCCACTGATGGCTCCAACATGTCCGACAAAATGTTTTCATGTTCAGACATCATTGCGTTGTCATCCCCAGGACCCACTTCAATGTATCCGACGAGACTGCTGGCGTCACCAGGCTAGGCTGATTTAGAAGTTGCCCAAATCAATTCCTTGGCAGCCACACCTGGAGTAACAGGCGCAAACCCAACCGGAGGCCAGGCGGAGAAATGGTAAGTCCCACACTCCTCCTTTGTTCAAGAGTGTGTTCGAATACAGTGCATGCTCTAACGATCTTTTAGGTTATAGTATAAAGCAGGTTAACTGTGGCAACTATAAATTGTTTCAATGAGCTAAAGCATAAACAACAAGTTAAAATTGGTATATTTCCAAAAATAAAAATGTCAGCAGGCAGTAGCCTACTTTACTTATTCACCAGCAGACAGCAGACTTCAAGATTCAATATTGTACCACTGCTGCTTAATGCTGCAGCTACTGTTCTAATATATTTCATTTAAAAACCAAAGCGTATTTTTTAGTCAGATTAGGCTCCCATGAATATTCCATGAAAGCAGAATCACCCAATCACCACAATGCGAAGAGCATCAGAGAACTATTTACTGTAGATGTATTCAATTTTTGAAAGTTTTACAAAGTAGCTCATTGGGCGATTCCACTTTCATGGAATATACCTATATAAATGGGAACTTGATCCGAGCCAACAGTGCAACAGAGGACAATAATTTATATACCTATGGTGGTTTCCACTGATACAAAAGTAGGCTCCAATACGTCACAATATTGGAGGCAGTCTTATGAAATCAGCCTACAATAGATGTGTGGTTGCGTTTTCTAAAGTACATTTTTTGTTGTTTCAGCATTGTATACGCCATCACCAAAGAGGATGAGAGGCATCAGCGGAGGCCGTCCTCATCGAATAGGCCTACTTTATGAGCAGCTGCGCAATGGTCCGGACAGGCAGTGACAACGTTTGTGGTGGCCCTGCCGCCTGGGCGAGTGGAAGGTTCCTGACGAAAAAAAGCCTGGCTGCTGGCAATGCCAAGGACTCACTCAAATATGAAGTCATGAAGCTGCCCAATACGTTTCCTCTAAAACGTAAGTTCGATTATTTTTTTCTGCTCAGAAATATCAGTCAAGCTTAAATTTAAGAAGTTATCCTGAGGCTTTATTAAAAAATATCTATGCTCAATATTTCCTGTGAAATTTTACTTTTTGAGAAATTTTGTTAAACTGATCCGAGACATGGTGTAGTTAGGAGTCCCATTAGAAGAGATTAGAAATTCGACCCTTCCATATCGGAGTTTTGGAGAGAGTTCTTACTTAATAATAAATTGTCTGATCAATATCAGTCGTAAAGCCATATAGAGAACATTGGTAGAAGGGAAGCCTTTGCGTTGCTATATATGGCTTTTTTAGTGCCAGGAGATGGGTTGAATTTTCAAGTTAGTTCAAAATAATAACATTAATAACAATTACAGTCGCTTAAAGGGTTATTGAGGGACAAAAAAGAGGAGAAAAGCCTTTCAGTGCCATTACATGCGATGAACAGTTACCCACAGCCACAGTTAGGCACAAGTAATAGGAGAGAAACCTTACCAGTGCAATTAGATGTGTTGAATAGTCGGCTGCAGAGAGATTTAGGGTAAATTAATAGGAGAGACACCTTTTCAGTACCAAGATCTGTAGAATAGCAAATTCAACGTTTCTTCTAGATGTTTTAACTTGAGACGGATTGTTGATTCTACGATCAATATCATCTGCTATATAGGGGGTGGGGGTCCAATGATCTCATAAGGACTCTCTTGCATGGTTAAACTATCTTTTTCATTTCTACGACTGGGAGAAAATTGGCCTTTTTTGCGGGGAAATAAATGGCTGGAGATTCTAATATTTTTTTTTTTTTAGTTTCTACATAGTTGATGGAGCAGCTGTCTTCACCTCCCGCGTCGCGTCTCCTCATAGTGCAGCGGGAAAAGTTGTCATCGCCTCCCGGGACTTCCCACCAGCACCAGCAGAAGATGGAACACGAGTCGGACACCGCCACCGCCCCCTCCAAACCATTTCTCTGCTTTACCACACTTCGCAGACGGCGGCGCACGTTGGCCTACATGAATTGCTGTTATACCTTATTGTAGTCTATGGCACTGATCTTTGTTCCCTCCGTGTATACCGGGCCTAAGAGCGTGGTGGCAGGACATTATACAACCATCTTCCGGCACGTAGGCCATGACGGCTACGTCAAAGGTATTTAATTATTATTGTTTATTTTCTATATTTTAGTGTTTCCGGCACGCATCATTTCTACCATTGTTACCGCACTTATTCAAGCACTATCAGCCCAATTGAATTTTATGAGTAGCGCAAGGTCTCTATCTAGCATCGAAAAAGCCCAATCTCTGCATTAAAAAAGGAACACAGCCTCAAACGAAACGACCTAAGCTGATACGATGAACTGTTCAGGGATGGCTTATCACTGGGAGAGCACATAATTATTTTACCAGAGCTATTGGGCCGAAATGGGGTCCGCGAATTATTCTTAATGGGAACCACAGACCTAGAAAACCAATCAGATCATTCAAATCATGGGGTTTAGCCGACCTTTCCCTATGGGTTCCTGTTTGAAAAAGGTCCATAAGTTACCTGTACTTATGATTACATTTTTTAAGTTTTTAATTATTTTTTCCCACGCAAGCCAGAAATAATAGGGTATATTAACCCAATTGCACCAGTTAACTCCACAATAACTTAGCCTGTGAAATTGTAGCCCGTAATTAAGAGAAATTTTCAACCCATATTTGATTCCGTCATTTGCATACATAATTTGGTGGTGGAATTCTGGAATTACATAATTGAAAGAAATGCGATTGAATGTAGTCAGAAGTTTTTTTTCGGTGGTCCATGATCCAGCAAGGCCGGCGCGTTGTTGTTGTTTCTAACGCCTGCTTTCAGCATTTCTGCTTTAAGCAACCCTGTCAGCCTGGCGGGGGGAGTGAGTCTGTTTGTTAACTTGAGGCACCCTAAGGGCAGACTCTTTCACCTCGGGGAAAGGGGAGTTGACTAACAGGGTGGATCTCCTGATTATAGTGGATTCCGAACCACTTGGGGAACATGGTAAAGTCACACGATTAAATCGGAGGTGACCAGGACTCGACTTTTATACTGCCTAAGCGAGTTACCATGTCCCACCAGGTTCCCCTGCCAACGCTGTGCACACTACCAAGTTGCCGCAGTTTGAAACAAGCTCTGCTCTAATGGAATCAACATGGTAAGGCCGTTGGCTAAAAACTACAATCAGCAGAAGGAACAAATACGTACAGTTCAAAAAAAAGTGACATAAAATACAATGTTTTGCTGCCTCATTATACGATCAAAGAAGCTAAACGACATACCCTTAAATGTACACCCTGTCTTATACACACGATTATTAGAACTGTGCCAACTCCTCTCGTATATGAAAATAGATAATGCACGTACTGTTCGCCCAGAAAAGTTTGCAAATGCACATGAAAATATCCCTTAATGCTTTACCAAGTCGGGGACAAGTCCCGCCTCTCCATGTAAATTCCCTATGCTGCATTTTCAAATCAGATAGAACTACTTTGCATGTGTTTGTATACACAAAACTTGCGGGGGTTCCATTCCAAATTTAATGCATTAAGGTCACAAGTGGACATTGCTTATTTTTTTAGCTAAAATTGTCGATCTGTTGCACTTTTTACGAATTCACGACTCCAATGTCAAAATTAAAATTAAAATTTTCTGAATGTTAGTTAATTGTCTTCAACTACTGTAGCAACGTTAGTGGAACGGTTTTAGGAGCATTATAGAACAAAATCAAAGCAATATTTATTGTTATAAATATTATTAGTGATGCGTTTCTTGAATTTGAGAAATTTATAAAATTTTCATCTTACCATACTGTGTTATAAAATGGATCAACTTGAAAGTAGAAAGTTAACTTAAGAGCGTTCAGGCCACAGAATAGAGTTTCTGTAAATCACACCAATAAGGGTCTCGTCAAGGTATACAATGCGATTTCCTTCAGACCTGGCGTTTCGGATTCCTTGTAAATACCTATAACGCCAAGAAAGCGTGCGTGGCGACTCGACCAAGACGTTGTATTTTGTCAAACATCTTAAATCTGCACAGCATTTAAATTGTGACTTCTTTGTTTCTGCTGCACTTCTGCGTGTATTTATAATAGTCTCCTCAACTGACTGGTTGTGTTTTTTATTTTACCTGAAATGAAGACGCCTAGTGATAAATACGCGGAGGCTCTCCTTGGGCATTTGGTAACGACCATTAAGCTGAAATATTTCTTGTCGCAGGGTGTCCAAGCTTAACAGTCAGCAATCATCCTAGGATGAATGTACATAATTATGGGGTTCCTTATCATACTTTCATCACATTCGTCGAGATTATTGTAGTATTATTGACGTCTTCTTTCCTTTATATTTTTGTTGATTTTATACCTCAACGGACTCCTGGACTCTGTATATATATATATCTTATATATAACTTTCAACTTCCTTAAATAGTTCGCAAAGGTTTAAGATCATCATTCATGCCTCCTAGTGAATTTGCTTGCCTTACCAAACGGTTCATGCGGAAATGTTGCTTCAGTTGCTTCCTCTTACTAGGCCTGCTTCCTTTGGTAAGACTTAACACTCTTTTCTGTGGTCTGAATGCCCTTAACTTCGATATTAACTGTCTACTTTCAAGTTGATCCATTTTATAACGCAGTATGGTAAGATGAAAATTTTAAAAACATTTCTCAAATTCAAGAAACGCATCACTAATAATATTTATAACAATAAATATTGCTTTGATTTTGTTCTATGATGCTCCTAAAACCGTTCCACAAACGTTGCTACAGTAATTGAAGACAATTAACTAACATTCAGAAAATTTTAATTTTGATTTTGACATTGGAGTCGTGAATTCGTAAAAAGTGCAACAGATCGACAATTTTAGCTAAAAAAATAAGCAATGTCCACTTGTGACCTTAATGCATTAAATTTGGAATGGAACCCCCGCAAGTTTTGTGTATACAAACACATGCAAAGTAGTTCTATCTGATTTGAAAATGCAGCATAGGGAATTTACATGGAGAGGCGGGACTTGTCCCCGACTTGGTAAAGCATTAAGGAATATTTTCATGTGCATTTGCAAACTTTTCTGGGCGAACAGTATATAGGTACTCTATATAAAAAATTGATAGAAGTCTAAAACTACAAAATTTAATTTAAAACGAAGGGAAAAAATAAGAAATAACATTTAGAAGCAAAATAATAAATAAAAAATAAATAGGAAAGTAATAAAATATAGGAAAGTAAAACCACTAACCCCGACGTCTTGATTGATAGTTAAATAAATAATCTTCATCATTAGTCTTTTAGATATTCCAAAAAAATCTAAAGTGAATGCTTTGGCCTATACAAAGATTTTTTTATTCATTTTAAATATTAAAACTTATCAATTTTATAACAAATTGGATTGTAGGATATGAGTGGCCATAAGACAACACCTCATTGGTTATCAAAATGCTGCTTCTTACTTTGCCCAATCAGTTTCAACTTCATGAAAATGCTTTGAAGGTGTTGAGATCCAACTAAGTATTCAAACTTAGAGAGCATTTTATTGATGCCTGTACTCTCACAACAAAGATTAAAAACAAAGACAAAAATTAAGTACTCATCAGGTGTGCAGTAAAATGTGAACCACCCCGCATGGGCCCTTAAAGCCAACCATTCGATCGAAATTAGATGGATACATTAGCTTCAAACAGCACGCGTTGGCACGCAGTGGCGAATCCAACACCTCGCATGGGCTTGTTGAACATGAAGTGACCGGTTAATTAAGGGTTAATTGAAGCAAAATTGAGGAATACGTGGGGAGTGCGAAAAATTGTATTTACCATGAGCTAATAATATTCAAGCGCCGGCCGTAGTCAAGTCTAGTCTAGTCTGGAACACTAAATCGAATTTTTGGTAGAAGGGCCTTAAGCACCTAGCTTAGTAGGAAGCTTGGAATGGGAAAGTTGATGGGACCCTATCAGATTGTCTTACACATTCTATGTTGTTTTGCGTCAATGCATATTTTACGTCTCTTCAGCATTACTTAGGCTACAGCAGATTTGAAGGCTGCGCTCCTGTTCTCAATTTGCTGGATCTTTTGCGGCCAGAGCTACTGTCTATTTTTGGTAAGGTTCGATAGCTTCAGTACCGATTTAGTTCATCGGTTGCTGTTGCGTACAATTTGCGATGTATGCCAGGCAAGGTCATCTTCTTAATGGGCTGGGGCTTCTACTAATTTGTTTTCCAAAAGATTGCTTCGCAAAAAGAGTAACGGTCAGCCTCTAAGTTCTTCAAAGGCTAGTTTAACTTCAGTTTGGAATGCGACGAGGTGTTTGGAGTGGACTAATGCGATAAGACAGTGTATAGTGTATGAGTTGTATAGCGGACAAACTATTGCTGCTGAGTACATGAAATACGGTATACTCGTATATTCATGGAGAATTAAACCCCCGACAGAAGAACGACGATGGTCTGCTTTACTTAGTACCTTGGTTAAGTTTTACCCTTGTAAATTGGTACTCAACAACTTAATCCTGGTATCTTGTTATACGTTATCCCTCCCTTTCATCAATCCCTCTCTATGATTACCGTACATCTGCCCCTCCAGCCCGGCATTGTACGTATGTGCAATCCATCTGGCTATCACTGCCCATAATATTCTTTCTTAACACTTCATCTCGAGCGCCTCTATTTGACTGTTCATGCCTTCACTTATAGCCCAAGTTTCACAGCCAACATAAGGCCTACAGCATCACAACAACCGCATTTCTGGTTTGCAGTATCTTCAATATCTTCATGTTAAATGCCAATTGAACCAGGAATATTCTATTTTATCCCCTTCTTACTTCTCCCATCCTATATTATCAGTACCCCATGGTTATATTGAGGCATGTTATTGTGTTAAAATTTTCAACAACGGTGCTAAATCAATATTGTAAGCCACGCTAGGTCTACTGGATGGGAGCCAACGTGGTCGCATTATATGTCCGAAACTTCGACAGTATAAGATGGATGCCTTCGGGCAGCAGGGTGTCTTGGGAGTGTAGGGTCTGGTGAAGTGTCTGTGAAGTGGGAAGAGAGAAGAGGATATGAAGAAAATTGTGAAGTGCTTAGGCTTAAATTAGGTATTTTGTGAAGTGAAGTGAGGTGAACGTGATTTGTAGGGTTGAGACACCTAGCTGCTGCCTGACGTCGGTCCGTGTACTGTCATTGCATCATATGTCTTTCTAAACATCTACGCCCACAGAAAGTTCTCAATCCAGGGCTCTACCCCGCTCTTCTGTCGGGTATGCACTCCACTTCTGAGCACTGATGTCTATATATCTTGTCTTGGACTTAGCTACTATTGGTGGCCCGCTATGCAACTCAACACCTAATTGTCAGTCCTTAAATCCACCGTTGTGCTGGCCAATGACCATGGCACTGGTCAGTCCACTAGTGTTTAGGGAAATTCCAATATGAAACTTCAGTCACTCACTCCATTCCAAACTGAACTTGAACAGTGGTCGTTGCTTGGGATCTGAGGCAAATATTGTGCGATAACCATGTGAATGCATGCATATGATTGTCTTCTATTCGTCGCTGATAACAAGAACTTAACGTTTGAGTAGCTTTTACGTTGCCAGAGCTCAGGTTGTGAAGATTCCTCTTCTGGAAAACACATTATAGTAAACTGTACCATGCGCCTTAGGAAATTGATATACAACTATGGTGTACATCGAGCCTTGTATCGCACGAATGCCGCCGATGTATTAATTCGTTACTGAGCTGAATCTTATCATCAATAATACAGTAGCTCGTAAGGGACATTAGATTGAGTACGTTGTGAATGAAGAGCGTAGCTTTTAGATCTGTTGCGCCCTGAGGTTGCTGGTTAGAGTGACCAGTGGCGCAGCCAAGGGGGGGGGGTCAGTTGGGGCTGGACCCCCCCAAAATTTTTTTTTTTTTTAGCAAAACACCACATTTATCAGATATTTATTTAAAAAAAAATCCCCGGGGAGACCCCGGTCCCCCTGTTTACAGTTTTGTTAATACAGTTATTGTCTGCAAAATCAAATTTTTTTTGCCGATTTTAAAAAACGTTCCCCGGGGTAGCCCCTTGTTAGCTGTAATATTCTTCTCATGTGAAATATAAACATAACAGCTTTCAAAGTGCGCAAATTCCATTACTTTGGGCCTATTCCTTTTAAAAATAATTCCCCCGAGGGAGACCCCCGGCCCGCTCTTTCTTGCAGTAGGCCTACTATTATTCGGCTGTAAAACCTAAACGTTATTTGAATACGTTACAAGACATCTAAATGTGTAAAACTCCACAATTTCAGGTCTACTTTTTTTCAAACCCCTTCCCCGGGGGAGACCCCCGGACCCGCCTTCGGCCTCCCGACCCTCGGGTGCCTGGGCAAGGAAAATTAAGATCATGTCCCTAATTAGATGATATTGATAAAAACTGGACACCCCCCCCCCAAAAAAAAAAAATTTCTGACTACGCCGCTGGGTTAGACGTAGAATATGCTTATGACACGGACTACTTGGATCGTGTGAGACATGATGTGGGGTTGGTTAGGATTTCCCTGTTAAGTTTCCTACCAGTCAGAGTGCTTTATGCTTTAAGGTCCAAATAGCTTATAGCCCACTTGAGGCACCCAATGCGTAGGGTGACCAAAAATTCACAACAAATTATCAGTATAAGAATGGGGTAGGTATCTGCAGGTTGGGGGGAGTTTTTTTTTAAATGGTTTTTAAGAGACTACCAGAGGGGTAAAAGCCTATTAGGTGAAAAAATCAAATATCTGTCTCATGGTATTTAAGTATCAATTTTTTTTTTCTTAGAATTACAGCTGTCAATATATCAGGCCACCATTCAAGAAATTTCTGACGATTTAGATGTATGATAACATGGGCCATTTTTTTCTAATTCAATAGAGGCTATTTGATAGTTAATATAAAATATGCAAGATTATCTTATGTAGGCTAACAATAATAACACACCTATATATTATTGCTGAAAAACTTGTAAATATTGAAAATAAATAAATAAATTTTGAATTTTGGTGTTTTTGACTGTGGAGCCAAAACCACGGCAGACATGGGCAACAAGAAAATGACGCCAGACTTCGCATACGTATTATATTAATGCTACAGCTACGGCGGCTGTCACGGATGGCGTCGCATACTAGTCACGTTAACCATCAAACTTAAATTGATTTTAACGTGCATAAAATAAAATAAAAATAAAAAGGTAATAGGTTTTCAAAAATTGTCAAGTAGCCTGTATTTTTGTACAATAAACGTGGTGTGTTAGTCCCGAAGACAAGATGTTCCAGAACTGTGGCCAATTATTGGTGTAAGTGAAGGCCACATATCATAGGCTATATATTGTAATGTAGAGGGGCATTTTTGCTAGTTTGAAGGATATTTTTGACGGCTCTACCTACAATATTTCCCTAGAAAATCGGCTTAAAAAAAAAACTGCTAATTTAAATGAGGGTCACCAAATCACTTAACTTGAAGTGATGGGTTAAAATCACCCGGGAGAAATGTTCTTTTCGCGTCATTTTTTAATATATTTATAGTTAATATGACTTTTTCTTGCTACGTAGACCTTTATCGGTTGGCAGCAGTCATGTAAAAAGCATGAAAAACCTGGAACAACCCCCCCCCCCTCCCGTGAGATTTCGGGGGTCCGGGGGTGGACTAGGCTGCCACTTTTTTTGTAATTTGCTAAAAATGAATCAAAATTTTTAATTAATTCCAGGCATATGAATCAGTTTGGTGTCCTATGCCAAAAATCAGTTGGCCCACGATTGGTCACTCTACTCTTGTCTGTCGCCAGTGAAACCTTAAAATAGTAATAAGGAGTATTCACTATGTCATTCAGCATGTTATATATGCTCAAAATTTTAAATTCGGACATGTAAACATCGCGAAGATAGGCATAAGTCTTAAGTTTTGCTAAAATTTAAAATCAACAAATTATTTCTCATAAAATTTAAATATGAGTAAATAATAAATATAAATAAAATGTATAACATAATAAAAAATCATTCAAAAAAACCGGTCCGAGTTTACTCGAACATGCTTTCAAATTTATCAAATTTAGTAGATAGAGAAAATGAGTAATTTCATGGTAAATACTTTTCCTATGGTTAAATTTCCGATTTCTCTGGGGGGGGGGGGGGGTTGTCCACCTGAAGTCACTGGAGATGAGGTAAATTCTAGATAGTTCAGACCAACACATTACCACACAGCAATACTGGCAGGGCACGCAATATGCATTTGAGCGTGAATTTTCTATCATTTTTTCAAAAAAACATTTTTTTTTTACAAAACCAAATACTTTTCTGGGAGAGCAACCTGTCCGGTTTCGTTACACAATTTAACGCCTAAAACATGCCTGAAGGTAGAAATCATCGATTGAAAAGTTTCGCAGAAAAATTATTTTTTAGTTATTTTTCATTAAAATTTAGTTATGTTTATTTTTTTTTACCCCCAGAAGCAACCTATCAAGAGGCAAGCGAACCCCACGCATTTCGGTAATATTAATAACGACTACAATATGTGTGAATTTAAAAGAAATCGTTGGAGCCGTTTTTGAGAAATAATTTTTTTAGACGTTTTTTTGAGAATAAAACCCCCCCAAATTAAGTTAGCCCCAAATAAAAAAAATCGCTCCGACGTATGATTTTTGTAAACCTACATGCCGAATTTCATCAAGATCGACCGAGTAGTTTGCCCGGAAATCGACGAACAGACAGACAGCCAGAACGACAGACAGACAGACATTTCGTAAAAACCACTTTTTTGGGTTCCTGGGACCTGAAAACGTGTAAATCCGTTGAAATCTTGGAATCGAAAATTTCAACCGTCACAAAGCTTTCCTTATACTACGTATAAATTGGAAAGCAATTAACCTCTCACACTCTAAATATCTGCTCATAAACAATAAAAAACTATAATGACATTTAAATGGCCGCGGCCGCTCTACACAAATGTATGTTTAAATTTACATTAACGATGGATTATGCGAACCCCGAGTTCCATTTTAAAATGTACGTTCGAGAGTGGGATTCTCGAATTAACATATTTAACACAGCTCAGCATGCAAAATACCGCATAGTGAATACCCCTATTATAATGATTTTTTTTCTTTTTAATGATAAATCGAGTAGAAACAATTTAAAGAATGCATCATATTTACCTCTTCAGTCCCTAATTAACTTAATAGCAATTGCGTTGAGTAACGACATGTCTCCGGTCGCATATGGCGTGTAGTGAGACTCGCACGAGTACAAGCGGTAAATTTAGGGGGGGGGGGGTCACTAGTTTTTTATACGTTTAAAAGGTAATTTTTTGTTGTTGTTGAAAAGTTGAGTTATATCCATTTTTTTTTACTAGGTATCTTATGAATTTTTCTATGAATTTACTAATTTACCCCCCTGTGGATCTGCCACCGCACCGAAGCCGGCTAATTAATTATTAATGGGTTAGAATTTCTCTTATTTAATTCAATGTATTTACCTTTAGTATATCCCTTTCAACTGCACTCAATAGTGCGTGTTCGCATTCGAACACCTGAAAATTGCTCCACTACTTTGTGGGAGGTGCACTAGGTGAGTTAGGAAATAACTACTTAATGCGGTCGCCCACACTCTAGCAATCGATGTGCAACATGGCCAATTCTACTCTACAATTTGTCCTCTGAAGTATCCTAGATCTCTCTGTGTGTGCCACAAATCCGGTCGAAGTTCGCCAGAGAATAATTAAATAAAAATGCCGCTATTGCGAACTTATGCCTGCTGTAAGTTATGGGACACACAGGGAGTTTACGAGACTGTTTGTCGCATATTTGAATCCGCATGCTCACGATCGAGCAGGAATACACTACGAGCCCATCACTAAACTCACAAAAGTCATTGCTGAACGGGGGAAAAAATTAATAATTAATCAGGTACAGGTTTTTCCAATTTTTTCGTGCCCGTCAGGAATGGCTCTGAAAAGTGCCAATTGGGTGGGTTTGATTCCATTTGCACAGAAATCTCAGTGATGTTTCCCGGGGTACGCCCAATCGTTTTCTTGTCTACGTGTATGAAAGCGATCTTCGGGAGGCTCCTTTCCTGTCAAATTTTCATCGTTATCAAAATCAAAATTTCAGGGAGGGCCATTTGTACAATCAATGTTAACTCAATTTAATGACTCTGGAATACAATACATTAAACTAATTAAGGGTTTAACCTGTAATGTCCAATACTTCAAGGATGGGGATGAGGATCGAAAAGTAAAAATTTGAATGAAATTTTCTCCAATGCTAATATGGCTGCAAGAAGTTACTGATGCTTTTGTCCCTCTTTGTATGATGATCAGCTGGGCCAGTGGTTGGTAAACTTTTTAGCCAAAGAGCCAAATATGAAAATTTCAACAATTAATATAAAACAAAAATGAAACCCAAATCTGCTTGTTTAGTAAAATTTTATCTCGCCCTCTTCTCGATTGCTCAACCTACTCGGTCCAACGAACCTCCGTCCTACGAGCTATCTCCTCCCTCTCCGAAGCGCTAGGAAACAAAACAACAGCCACAGATCACACATATCATACTGTTCCTAAGAGCATCCGGCCTCTTCTTCAACATTTAACCTTCCCCCCCCCCCCCACTACTTACACAGCAGAGCAGATACCCCTATAATCGGTAAACATCCCCAATTTCCTAGCGCAAGTTCCCAATAGGGACCCGCGCCACATGCGGCTTTGAAGCATTGGCCATGCAATGTACAGATTATAATAAATAAATAATTAATAAATAAGGACTTTTTTGTTCTGTTACTAGTATAGAAAATAGGCTGCCATGCCTTAACGACTAGGTCCTCAATGCCTTAACTGATAGCAGAGATTGGGCAGGACTGGGCTTAGAGAACTTCAAATGTTATTGGAATTTAATAAATAAAAATTGCCACTCATTTTTTGGGAGGAATCAATATAAAGCGTAGGCACTCAGGATGGATAGTTTGGGGCTTTTACTTGAGAATTTAAGTCTGCAATGTGACCATATAACAGGATCTGATAGCATACGGTACCTATTGCGTGAAGCATTATTTATTAAGCAGCAAGCATGCGTGAAGCATTATTATTATTAAGTGAAGTTGATGTTAATAAATGGTACAGTAGTAATAATGATGCTAATCGGAAACATTGTTTCGTTTTTGTCAATTGTAACTTCTTGTATGTCACCTTATTTACATTATATTTTGCCGTCCTGCCACTATTCTTCCACGTCCATTCGTATTCATCAACTATTGTATAAGCGTCCCCGCTCGTCGTCTACGAAGTTTGGTGCTCTCTTTGAACCAGGCTCACCTTGAAATGAGTGGAGGACATTATGAACTTTTGTTTAAATGTCTACCTTACCATCTGTGAAGTTTTACTGTATTTAAGTGCAAAATATTTCTTGGTGTCTTTTTGTCTGCTGTTGCTTGATTGGTACGGTACAAATTGTTAAAAAAAATGAATATTTAAATATCTAGTAACAGCTGTAGATATAGTGCATTGTTGTTGTTAATTGTTTATAAAAACTGAATATGATAAATGTTGTTCACCCCAGGGGCGCCAAGCAAGCGGAGGCGGGGGGGGGGGGGGCTTGTACTACAACCCTGATTCAAAAAGGTTGGACCACCCTTATTCACGATGCATTTCAGTTTCTATCTCTGTCAATTCGAATAATATATCATTTATTTTAATATAGAAAGTAGCCTAACTATTCCTCAATCAAATGAGAAAAATTCTCCTTATTAGGTTTAAAACCTATCTGACAAGATAGCTTTGCTCAAACATATGCTGAAATCATCAATTCAAAAAACCTGGACCACTACGTTTTCAATATTTTGTTATAGTGTCTTTTGCATTAATAACTGCCTTAATGCAACGGGGCATGGAAGATACAAGAGCGACACAATCATCTGCAGTGAACGAATCCCAAATTTCTTATAAAATGGTCCTCAGTTCGTCCTTTGTCCGTACAAGAGGGGTTCTCAACTTCTTCTTCATTTTTCCCCAAATATTTTCGATTGGGGAAAGACCAGGGGCTGCTTGAAGGCCATAGGAGAGGTTTAATATCATTATTTTGAAACCATGCCTTAGCGATTCGGCCGGTATGGCAAGTTGCACGGTCTGGCTGAAATATAAAATTCCCATTCGACACCATCTTTGTAAGGGAAGGCTTCAAACTGTCCTCCAAAATGTTAATGTACGTCTACCCATTAACAGTACCCTCAACAAAATAAAAAATACACCTGTTCCTGATGCACTCATACACCCAAACTTCACGGTTTTCTTGATACAGTGGGGCTTGATTTTCTCGTCAGATATTCGCACTACGCGCTTAGGTCCAGCAGAATCCAAAGTTAGTTGAAATCAGGCCTCATCGCTACAAATGATCTTTTTCCAGCCCTGTTCAGTCCAATTCACCCTCTCTCTTGCCCAAGCAAATCTCCTCTTTATCTGTACAGGTGTCAATAGGGGGTTCGCCGTGGCAGTGTAAAAACCATAGCGGGCAGAATGGATTCGTCTAACTGTAGTACTCTCAGAACCTGGGCTATTGGACAATGTTGATTAGTTCCAAGCTTCCTTGAGCTCTAGAGCAGTTATGCGTTTGGCTTTAATGATTTTTACGAATTCCCTGTCCTGGCAACTAGACGTCTTGCGTGGCCGCCTCGTCGCTTTCCCCCGGATCAGTGGTCTTGGCGTTTGCACAGCGTACCAAAAATATTGTGGACGGTAGGCTTTGATAATTGGAGGATTCTCTTTATCTCTGTCTCACTTTTTCTTGTTTGATGATGGAAAATTATCAGTTTCTGAACGCTCTTCGCTACAGCAGGTCCTCTTACCATTCCTCAATGATAAAATGCAGATGGGGAAAAATAACGTGTCTGATGTTTTGAAAATATGTCTGCACACTGCATGTAAGCAATGTGCATTTTTTTTTTCAAGCTTGCCTGGATGTTCACGGAAAGAATAACGCTAAGTGGTCCAAGATTTTTGATTCGGTTAATTATGCACCTTCTCTCGAAAGTGTCGAGGAATCGATGAAAAACTAACGGATCTAAATTGAATTGATCAAATGTCATTAAGGGAGTATCTGGCTAATTTCCAGAGTAAACTCAGCGACTTACAATTTGTATTAACAGAGATAAAAATTGAAATGCATTGTGAATTGAGGTGGTCCAACCTTTTTGAATCAGGGTAGTATTTTGCCCCATAAGGAAAATATGCGCTTTTTACTATCAATGGCTTTTTAATCCTGACTTCTTACCAATAATTATAATACCTAGGTATTTTGTAAATAAGCAATCTTAATAGTATTGAATATTTTTTTTTTTAAACAGAAAATTGATTCTGATCAAAACTATCAAAACATTTGGATGGGGTTAATATCTGCTCAGTGTCGTTTTGCCTGGTCTGATGCCTGCGGTAGCTAATTTCGGCTAGCTTTGCGCTACTCGAATTTTCAAAACCCGGCGCCCCTGGTTCTTCATACTGCATGAAATTGTGAGCCTACATTTTCGCTTGCCTTGATAATTGTAATAAATACTCAATGCAATAATTTAATACACGAGAAGATGGTGTTAACTATCATTATTGAAATATATAATCCACTTAAAATTAATATTGCCTTCATCCACTCGTGAATTACATTGTTGATCCTATGTGACATTACTAGGCTATACCATATCCCAAGGTGAAGTCATTGTTCATTAGAAATGAAAATGTATAAGCCCAAGTCGAAATTTTGTTTACACATTGTATTTTTTTAGTTGTTATTGTAATTCGCATTTAGCGTTTTAACTACATTTGCCATGGATATGCGTTTGGTCAATGGTTTAAACTGAATTTAGCCTAATTGAAGACACAAGTTATATAAAGGTGTTAACTTGCATATCGTCGTTTTGAGATAAACACATCTACAGCTTTTGCTGACACCGACTACATTCCCAATGTGACATTCTGTGACATTGAATGTCTCCCGATTTCTTTTTAAACTGATAACATTCCACCATGTTCCTTTACATTTTAATTTCTGTATGCAAATACTTAAAACAAGCAATGATCTCGTTGCACGAGCTAACAATATTCACGCGCCGGCGCTGTGTCAGGAACACTATTATATCGAATTTTCGGCAGAAGGACCTCAGACACCTAGTTTAGTAGGAAACTTGAAATGGGTAATGTCTTACATCAGGGGTTCCCAAACTGTGGTGCATGGACCATCGGTGGTCCACAAACATACAGTATATCAGGTCGTCCATGGAACAAAGTAAGAAATAAGAAAATAAAACAGCTGAGTTATTAAAAATTAGAAGTAAAATACAGTAAGTTTGACACTGAAATATAAAATCTAACCGATGTCAGTCCCAAATATTTAATCAAATATTAGAACGTAGGCTAAATTTAGGCACAAACTAATTGATCTTGGTCCTAGAATTTGACGATTTTTCTGGCACAGCCATGGTGGTCCACAAAATGTCATAAAATAATCTAATGAGCCACTGACAAAAAAGTTTGGGAACCCCTGTCTTACACAGTCTAGATGTTCTTTTGCGTCGATGCATATTTCACGTCTCTTCAACATTCCTTAGGCTACAGCAGACTTGAAGACTGCGCTAATGTTCACGATTTACTGAATCTCTTGCGCCCAGAGCTACTGTCTATTATTAGTAAGGTTCGATAGCTTCAGTACCGATTTGGTTCATTGGTTGCTGTTGCGTACAGTTCGTGATGTATGCCAGGCAAGGTCATCTTCTTAATGGGCTGGGGCTTCTACTCTTTTGTTTTCCAAAAGATTGCTTCGCAAAATGAGTATCGGTCAGCCTCTAAGTTCTTCAAAGGCTAGTTTAACTTCGGTTTCGAATGCGACGAGGTGTTTGGAGTGGATTATTGCGATAAGACAGTATAGTGTATGAGTTGTATAGCGTAGTAACCATTGCTGCTGAGTACAAGAAATATACTCGTATTCAAAGAGAACGCACGACAAAAGAAGGACGATGGACTGCTGTCCTACCATGACCTACCATGTTTATTTAGTATCTTGTTAAAGTTTTACTCTTGTAAGTTGGTACTCCACGTCTTGGTCCTGGTATCTTGTTCTATCCCTCCCTTTTCATCAATCCCCCTCTATGATTACCGTACATCCGCCCCTCTAGCTCGGCATTTTATATTTTTATGTGCAATCCATCCGGCTATCACTGCTGACTGCCCATAAGATTCTTTCTTAGCACTTCATCTCAAGCCTCTATTTGACAGTAAGTTCTTCCTTTCACTTATACAGTCCAAGTTTCACATCCAATATTAAGCCTATAGATCACACTTTGTAAGTAGAAGGAGGTATTCCGTATTTCTAGATTGCAGCAGCTTTTTATTAAACGCCACGTCCTGCCTTCTCAATCCCATCATAGTTATTCTGTTCTGCTATGTTCAAATTTTCAACAACGCTGCTAAATTAACATTGTAAGCCACGCTAGGGCTACTGGATGGGAGCCCAAAACGGTCGCATTTTATAAGATCCAAAACTTTGACAGTAGAAATATGGATGCCTTTGGGCAGCTGGGTGTCTTTTGAGGGTCGGTGAAGTGTCTGTGAAGTGGAAAGAAAGAAGAGGAGATGAAGAAAATACATTGTGTAGTGCTTAGGCTTGAATTAGGTATTTGGTGAAGTGAAGTGAATGTGATTTGTAGGGTTGAGACACCTAGCTGCCTGACTTCGGTCCATGCACTGTCATTGCATCATATGCCTTTCTAAACAGCGACACCCACTGAAAGTTCTCAATCCAGAGCTCATCCCCGCTCATCTGTCGGGTAGGCATTCCTGATGTGTTCTGAGCACTTAAGGCTATTCTTGTCTTGGACTCAGCTACTATCGGTCGCCCGCCATGCAACTCAACACCTAATTGTTAGTCCTTAAATCCACCGTTGTGCTGCCCAATGACCATGGCACTGGTCAGTCCACTGGTGTTTAGGGAAATTCCAATATGAAACTTCAGTCCCTCACTCCATTCCAAACTCAATTTGAACAGTAGTCGTTGCTTGGGATCTGAGGCAAATATTGTGCGATAACCATGTGAATGCATGCATATGATTGTCTTCTATTCGTCGCTGATAACAAGAACTTAACGTTTGAGTAGCTTTTACGTTGCCAGAGCTCAGGTTGTGAAGATTCCTCTTCTGGAAAACACATTATAGGAAACTATATCATGCGCCTTAGGGAATTGATCTGCAACTGGTGTACTGACGTACAGAGGGGGCTGTACCGCACGAATGCCGCCGATGTATTAAGTCGTTACAGAGCTGAATCTAATCATCAATAGTAGAGTAGCCCGTAAGGGACATTAGATTGAGCACGTTGAGAATGAAGAGCTTAACTTTTAAAACTGTTGAACCCTGAGGGTGCTGATTAGACGTAGAATATGCGTATGACACGGACAACTTGGATCGTGTTAGACATGATGTGGGATCGGTTAGAATTTCCCTCTTATATATCGTAAGTTTCCTACCAATCAGAGTGCTTTGAGGTCCAGATAGCTTATAGCCCACTTGAGGCAGCCAAAGGCGGGGACACTTGCGTAGGGTGACCAAAAATTCACAAAGAATAATCAGTATTAGGATGGGGTATATCTGCAGTTTGGGGAGGGGGGGGGGGGGTGTACTTCCCTGAAGTTTTTTTAAATTGTTGTATCATCAATAGTACAGTAGCTCGTAAGTTTTACCAAGTACGGTTTATACTAGATGCAAAATATATGTGTGGAAGAACCAATGAACAGAGTGCACTATGTAAGCTGCCTACGAGGTCATGGTCCTGCAGCATTTGATGAGCATGAGATAGGCAAACATTTACTTTTTTTTCAAATACGTACAACGAAAAATTTTTTAGAGGCCTATTACCTCTGTTGCATCTTGCCGAATCTGTCCTCTTGTCTATTTGTTAAGAAAATGCCTCAGTCTGTATACCCTCCAGTATCAGGGTTGCCAAAGTGCCTTCTTTTCTTCCAGAGTTTAAATGAAATTTGAAACATTGAAAAATTGAAACTAGTTGTGGGTAAGACGAGTAATCGCCCCCATGTATAGGCTAAATGCTACCCACATGAGGGTTCAAACTCATTTATTATCACTATCATTATTTAATCAGCTCCGTAAGCCAGGGTGTGATATGTGAGCCTCCTCCACTCCCTCCTGTCCCGACACTTCAGATCATTTAACACAACCTCTGGTACCAGTCCCACTCTTCTGAGATGCCCTCAATCTGGTTTTATTGCTTGGCCTTCCACTTCTTCGTGTTTTCTCTATTTCTTCATCCAGCAATTTTCCTCCCGCACCTTCACCTAAAGTGCTCCAACCATTGCAGTCTCTTGCTCGCCATCCTCTCCACCAATGGCTCTTCAAAACTCATTATGAGCCTCGATGCATTAATTCATGCGCTGATGATGGAAAAGGTGAATCCAGGTCAATACACCCACCGTCCGTCCGTCCGTTTGGCGTCACTAGTGTATGTCACCAAAGGGTTTAAAGTCTGAGGCATTTCCTTGTTGTTTGAACCCGAGAGTACGTTTTGACTTTTTAAATTATTTACCTATCCTGTTGTGGGCCGTACCGTATGCTTAAATAATTTTCAAAGCTTTATATATGACCAGCTGCATACTTGTTAAGGGGGGGGGGGCTTAGAAAGTACAGAATTTTGCCCAGTTAGAAGTTATAGTTAGTAGTTATAGCCTAATCTTATATGTAACCGCTTTCTTATAACCTGTTTCAATCCAGGTCTGAGGATTATTAGCGTTCAATAGCTCGGTTAGTGGTTAAGGGCCAATTCAGGACGAATTTTGGACTAGGCCCATATCCCAAAACAAAACGTTACAAGTGGTAGGTAGGCCTATTTTTTTTTTTTTAGTTTGAACCTAAAATGGAATTTTTTGTCAATAGGTGCCTAACGGAGTCTCCACTAAACGTATATTGTCGTACAACTTTACAAGTGCACACTAGGCTAAGCTGTTACTCTATTTTGAATCTGTTTTTCATTTCCATTTGATGGAGACCTCATAGTTGGTGATATGATTATGATGCATGAATAACCCCACAGAATAAAATTATAGATGAAATTCATGATGCTTAGTTCTCAGATCTCAATCCAATAATATAGAAATAATAATTTTGTAAAATACTGTAAAAGTCAAGTTAGCCTAGTGTGAACTTGTACTGTATATGCGAAATCCACAAGTTTGACTGCCCCACGTATATATAGGGGAGGTAGGCTATGTAGTGCTTCAGTGAGTTGAATTTTTGTTTATTAGATGCTGAGCGGAATCCCTGAAACTTGTCTATGAGTACTATGTTGGTATGTATCAACAGTAGAAATAGGCTGGCAGTTTGGTCCTGGGTTCACATACGGTACGGCTATAGGTTTAGAAAGTGACTATTGTGATTTGTGTCCGAGAGCGTCAACAAACGGTAACTTCGTTTATGCCCATTTCACAAATGCGTTGCGTCCAGGTAAGTTCTGACAGTGCAATAAAATGTCTGAAGCCAACCCTATTGCTATTAGCTTTTGTTGGATTTTTTTTTTTTTATTAAAATCTGACTTAGGATTGCAAAAGTTCGATTGGCTGCTGGTCGAGCCACCATCTTGGATTTCTACTTGAAAGGGGTCCAAACAGCGTTGTAATTGGAGGTAGGAATAGCCGCCATCTTGGATTTCTACTTGAAAGGGATCCCACCAGCGTTGAAAATTGGAGGCAGGAATAGCCGCCATCTTGGATTTCTTCCGAAAGGGATCCATTCTCAGCAGACAGCTCCTTAATGTCCGGTACACATGGCCGATTCTGCCGGTTGGGACTTGCAGACGTTTAAAATTGTAGCAATAGGGCTAGCAGAAGACGTCTAGTCGGTTTCTTGACTATATTTTCGCCAGGCGGCATGAATTAAGCAAACAAAATTTTCCAAAGTGCGTTCAGGAATTAACTTTTCCTTGCAACAGCCTATCATCCCCCATGATCAATTTCTCAGGCGGGGTTTCCACATACGTCAATTGTCAATGAGAAATATGGTTTTGACGTGGTAGCAGAATTTATAGTATGTCTTTAATGTCTGCTAAACCTTCAATTTCACATGTCTCATTGACGATTGGAAACCCCGCCTCAGCGCCTCACACTGCGTGAAATGTTCCCGTGTACCAGTCAAATAGAGATTGTATAGGAACTAGAAAGTGCTTGCGGCCAGAGGCGTAAAGTTTTAGAATGATGGCGGGGGCAAAACTAAGTAGACCTATGCCGTCATCAGGCAAGATAAGGAAAAATTGAAAATATAAGAGCAAAATAGCAGGGTTTTACGCATTTTAATAGTAGTAAATTATAGCTGTAGATTTTACAAAACTAAAAAGGGAATGAGTGCCTACATTCATATTGCTGCAAAGGGGACCATGAAGTATGAACCACGTCTTACAATGCTCGAGGCTGGGGGGGGGGGGGGTTGCGAAGCCTCTCCCCCCCCAACTTTACGCCCCTGCTTGTGGCTAACTAGATGTTGCGTTGGTTATGACGTCACTTGTCGAGCATGCATATTGATTTTAATATCTGGGCGCAGGTGTGCCAACACAAATAATGGGTTTTAATTTGGATAAATGTTTAGTCCGCATTGTGGATTCCCATACGAAAGAAGTTCCATTGTAAGACAAGGAAAGAAATGCATCCTATATGAGAGACGGTAAATATTAGTACATCATAGGGTATTACGAATGCGTACCTATCAAAACAAGAAATTATGCAGAGCGATGTGAAGACGTACACAGCAAAGTGGACCTTGAGTGAGAGAAAGTGGTAAAAATGTACGAATTGTTCGACGTCATACTGAGTAGATGCAAGGACAGCAGCGACCGACAGGATGTGGCAACACGCGACGCCGTGGCTGAACGTCATCAAGCGCGACCACAGATCGTGGAACTGCAAGGCTATGTCTGCAAGGCATCTATAAGAAAAGTCAGTAGAGAGATAAAAAGCCATAATATAGGTACTGTAGGTAGGTACCTAACCGTGCCCCCTATATATTACTATAGTTCATCAACCGCAGGTGTCGAAATAAACACATTCGTTATCTTCAATTCCTTGTGGGACAGTATGTGTATAGCAGCGTTTCTCAACCGGTGTGCCGCAAAGGGTCTGTAGGTGTACCGCAAAAAAGACGAACCTTTTGTGACATAAGACACGACCGTTAGCTGTCACTCGGTAAAATGCGGTTGCTCACATAGGTACTCTGTTGTGCCGCTTCCACTACCACTACCATCCCCTAACAAGGAGTTTTTCATTTGTTTAACCTAGTTAACATACCATACATGGCACCATTTCTATATGGATGGCTCCAAAACCAAGTACGGCGCAGGGGCCGGTGTGTCATACAATTCAGATCTACTGCTCATACCTTTATTGCCGCAAGCGTCCGTCTATACAGCTGAACATCAAATAATATTGCATATTATAAGACATTCCATAGACAGAGCACTTATCATCTCCGACAGCTTAGCCGCACTCACAGCTATTCAGCAATTATATCCTAAAAATCCCCTAATACATCTAATTATTAATTTAATCGCATGCCTACCACCGACCCAATGCGTTGAGTTTCTCTGCATGGGCCCCATCCCACATAGGGATAGAGGGTAATGACAGGGCCGACAACGCAGCCACTTCTGCAACTAGTCTTATTCATTCTCCCCCCTTCCCTTACTTTCCGCCGTCAGACTTTAAAAATACAACACACAACCTCTTAACAGAATGCTGGCAGATAGAGTGGAGTCCCGCGTGGGAAAATAAACTAAGAACAATACATCATAGTGAGATTCTCCAAAGTGACTTCGTGGAACTTCATCATACTTATAATTGTAGAAAGAATGAGACGCAACTGATCCACAATAAAATATATTAAACGTGACCGGTTTCGGTAAAATACCATCATCAGACATAAACAAATAAATGAAACACGCCTTTATATACATACCAAGGAGGGGTGGGGGATACAATATTAATTGGTAGGAGGTGGGCGGGGTTGGGAACATAACATTAGGAGTGGGGAGCAATTTTGGAAAATTATCTCGTTGGTTAGATTTTCGTTATTGTGTAAAGCTTTATTTATTTCTATACTCTCTAACCTATCGAGAATTTTTCCCTTGTTAGAACAGTGCATCAGCTGGAAGTTGTCAAAATCGCAAGTATGGCCATTGTCGTGCAAGTGATTGGCGAACACCGAATTGCAATCGTTTTTACCGATTGCCCTTCGGTGCTCGTTCAACCTATCTCTGAAGTTGCGTCCACATTGACCAATGTAGCTAGCGTCACAATCCTTACAGCTGAGTTTATACACACCCGACATCCTAAACTTGTCAACTTTGTCCTTACAATTCATGAGCAGTTTACTTAGATTAGGAGGGCAAGTGTATGAAACCCTACTGTTAGTGATGCACTGTTCTAACAATCTACCTATCTTAATACTAATATCTCCTATGTAGGGAATCTTCAAGTAGCGGTGTTCCTCCTTCGTCATATTTTGGCCCGCGTATACTTGTCGAGCGATGTACTTCAATCCATGTTTCCTGATAATCCTCGTCGCGAATTCCTGGGTATAACCGTTGTTAGTGGCGATCTCTAGAATAGTGTTCCTTTCCTGCCTGAAGTGTTCTGCTGACATGGGGACGTTATGAAGCCTGTGAGACATCGCATGGAACGCTGCTGCCTTATGAGCCGGGGGATGGTGTGACGTCGCTGGAATCACCGTGTCCGTATGTGTAGGTTTCCTGAAAATGTTAAAAAGGAGGGCAGTATCTGATCTAGTAATTGTGAGGTCTAGGAAGTTCAGGGAGTTGTTAACTTCAATTTCCATGGTGAATTTAATACTAGGGTGAAGATCATTGAGAATACTGGCAAAACTGTCTAGTTGACGACGAGAACCCCTAAAAATGGCAAAGATATCGTCGACGTACCGTTTCCAAAGTTTGACATGTCCTAACAAAGGTGTGGGGGTTTGAAATAATTTGGTTTCAATATGATTCATAAAAATTTCCGCTAGAAGACCGAAACCGGTCACGTTTAATATATTTTATTGTGGATCAGTTGCGTCTCATTCTTTCTACAATTATAAGAACAATACAGCCAAGGGTGGGGGGCTGTTCGAACACAAGATGAGTAGAAGAGACCAAGTGAAGGTGATTCGTTTGAGAATAGGCCATGCTACGTTAACCAAATTGCTCAATGTTAACTACAATACAATGAGCCAAAATAAGCAAAATTTTGACACCCATATTATATCAAGACCTTTAAATAAAATAAAATAAGTAAATAGCTATTTTTCGTATTCTTGTCGAATGAATTATTTGGCAGCTACATTTACACCGATGAACACGCAGGAGCTATAGCTCAATGTTGACTACGAAACAATGAGCCAAAATAAGCAAAATTTAGACAGCCATATTATTTCAAGACCTTTAAATAAAATAAAATAAGTAAATAAATATTTTTCGTATTCTTGTCGAATGAATTTTTTTGCAGCTATATTTACATTGATGAAAAATCAGGAGCTATTGCTCAATGTTAAGTACAATACATGAGCCAAAATAACAAAATTTAGACAGCCATATTATTTCAAGACCTTTAAATAAAATAAAATAAGTAAATAGCTATTTTTCGTATTCTTGTCGAATGAATTTTTTTTTAGCTACATTTACACCGATGAACACGCAGGAGCTATTGCTCAATGTTAAGTACAATACAATGAGCCAAAATAAGCAAAATTAAGACACTCATATCATATCAAGACCTTTTAAAAAAAAAATAAGTATATAGCTATTTTTCGTATTCTTGTCGAATGAATTTTTTTAAGCTACATTTACACCGATGAACACGCAGGAGCAATTGCTCAATGTTAAGTACAATACATTGAGCCAAAATAAGCAAAATAAAGACACCTATATCTTTTTAAAACCTTTAAAAAAAAAAAATAATAAGTAAATAGCTATTTTTCTTATTCTTGTCGAATGAATTTTTTTTAGCCACATTTACACCGATGAACACGCAGGAACAATTGCTCAATGTTAAGTACAATACATTGAGCCAAAATAAGCAAAATAAAGACACCTATATCTTTTTAAAACCTTTAAAAAAAAAAAAAAATAAGTAAATAGCTATTTTTCTTATTCTTGTCGAATGAATTTTATTTAGCTACATTTACACCGATGAACAATCAGGAGCAATTGCTCAATGTTAAGTTCAATACAATGAGCCAAAATAAATAAAATTAAGACACCGTTATCATAGCAAGACCTCTAAAAAAAATAAAATAAGTATATAGCTATTTTTCGTATTCTTGTCGAATGAATTTTTTGTAGCTACATTTTCACCAATGTACACGCAGGAGCAAGTGGTCAATGTTAAGTACAATACAATGAGCCTAAATAAGCAAAATTAGGACACCTATATCTTATAAGACCTTTAAAAAAATAAAATAAGTAAATCGCTATTTTTCTTATTCTTGTCGAATGAATTTTTTTTAGCTACATTTACACCGATGAACACGCAGGAACAATTGCTCAATGTTAAGTACAATACAATGAGCCAAAATAAGCAAAATTAAGACACCTTTATCTTTTTAAAACCTTTAAAAAAATAAAATAAGTAAATAGCTATTTTTCATATTCTTGTCGAATGAATTTTTTTTAGCCACATTTACACCGATGAACACGCAGGAACAATTGCTCAATGTTAAGTACAATACAATGAGCCAAAATAAGCAAAATTAAGACACCTATATCTTTTTAAAACCTTTAAAAAAAATAAAATAAGTAAATAGCTATTTTTCTTATTCTTGTCGAATGAATTTTTTTTAGCTACATTTACACCGATGAACACGCAGGAACAATTGCTTAATGTTAAATACAATACAATGAGCCAAAATAAGCAAAATTAAGACACCTATATCTTTTTAAAACCTTTAAAAAAAATAAAATAAGTAAATAGCTATTTTTCGTATTCTTGTCGAATGAATTTTTTGTAGCTACATTTACACCGATGAACACGCTGGAGCAATTGCCTAATGTTAGATACAGTACAATGAGCCAAAATAAGCAAAATTTAGACACCTATATCTTTTTAAAACCTTTAAAAAAAATAAAATAAGTAATTAGCTATTTTTCGTATTCTTGCCGTATGAATTTTTTTAAGCTTCATTTACACCGATGAACACGCAAGAGCAATTGCTGAATGTTAAGTACAATACATTGAGCCAAAATAAGCAAAATAAAGACTCCTATATCTTTTTAAAACCTTTAAAAAAAATAAAATAAGTAAATAGCTATTTTTCTTATTCTTGTCGAATGAATTTTTTTTAGCCACATTTACACCGATGAACACGCAGGAGCAATTGCTCAATGTTAAGTGCAATACAGTGAGCCAAAATAAGCAAAATTAAGACACCTATATCTTTTTAAAACCTTTAAAAAAAATAAAATAAGTAATTAGCTATTTTTCGTATTCTTGCCGTATGAATTTTTTTAAGCTACATTTACACCGATGAACACGCAGGAGCAATTGCTCAATGTTATGTACAATACATTGAGCCAAAATAAGCAAAATTAAGACACCTATATCTTTTTAAAACCTTTAAAAAAAATAAAATAAGTAAATAGCTATTTTTCGTATTCTTGTCGAATGAATTTTTTGTAGCTACATTTACACCGATGAACACGCTGGAGCAATTGCCTAATGTTAGATACAGTACAATGAGCCAAAATAAGCAAAATTTAGACACCTCTATCTTTTTAAAACCTTTAAAAAAAATAAAATAAGTAATTAGCTATTTTTCGTATTCTTTCCGTATGAATTTTTTTAAGCTACATTTACACCGATGAACACGCAGGAGCAATTGCTCAATGTTAAGTATTGAGCCAAAATAAGCAAAATAAAGACACCTATATCTTTTTAAAACCTTTAAAAAAAATAAAATAAGTAAATAGTTATTTTTCTTATTCTTGTCGAACGAATTTTTTTTAGCTACATTTACACCGATGAACACGCAGGAGCAATTGCTCAATGTTAAGTACAATACAATGAGCCAAAATAAGCAAAATAAAGACACTCATATCATATCAAGACCTTTAAAAAAAAAATAAGTATATAGCTATTTTTCGTATTCTTGTCGAATGAATTTTTTGTAGCTACATTTACACCGATGAACACGCTGGAGCGATTGCCTAATGTTAGATACAGTACAATGAGCCAAAATAACCAAAATTAAGACACCTATATCTTTTAAAAACCTTTAAAAAAAATTAAAAAAAGTAATTAGCTATTTTTCGTATTCTTGCCGTATGAATTTTTTTAAGCTTCATTTACACCGATGAACACGCAAGAGCAATTGCTGAATGTTAAGTACAATACATTGAGCCAAAATAAGCAAAATAAAGACACCTATATCTTTTTAAAACCTTTAAAAAAAATAAAATAAGTAAATAGCTATTTTTCTTATTCTTGTCGAATGAATTTTTTTTAGCCACATTTACACCGATGAACACGCAAGAACAATTGCTCAATGTTAAGTACAATACAATGAGCCAAAATAAGCAAAATTAAGACACCTATATCTTTTTAAAACCTTTAAAAAAAATAAAATAAGTAAATAGCTATTTTTCTTATTCTTGTCGAATGAATTTTTTTTAGCTACATTTACACCGATGAACACGCAGGAGCAATTGCTCAATGTTAAGTGCAATACAGTGAGCCAAAATAAGCAAAATTAAGACACTCATATCATATCAAGACCTTTAAAAAAAAAAATAAGTATATAGCTATTTTTCGTATTCTTGTCGAATGAATTTTTTGTAGCTACATTTACACCGATGAACACGCTGGAGCAATTGCATAATGTTAGATACAATACAATGAGCCAAAAAAAGCAAAATTAAGACACCTTTATCTTTTTAATACCTTTAAAAAAAATAAAATAAGTAATTAGCTATTTTTCGTATTCTTGCCGTATGAATTTTTTTAAGCTATATTTACACCGATGAACACGCAGGAGCAATTGCTCAATGTTATGTACAATACATTGAGCCAAAATAAGCAAAATAAAGACACCTATATCTTTTTAAAACCTTTAAAAAAAAAATAAGTAAATAGCTATTTTTCTTATTCTTGTCGAATGAATTTTTTTTAGCCACATTTACGCCGATGAACACGCAGGAACAATTGCTCAGTGTTAAGTACAATACAATGAGCCAAAATAAGCAAAATTAAGACACTCATATCATATCAAGACCTTTAAAAAAAAAATAAGTATATAGCTATTTTTCGTATTCTTGTCGAATGAATTTTTTTTAGCTACATTTACACCGACGAACACGCAGGAGCAATTGCTCAATGTTAAGTACAATACAATGAGCCAAAATAAGCAAAATAAAGACACTCATATCATATCAAGACCTTTAAAAAAAAAAAAAGTATATAGCTATTTTTCGTATTCTTGTCGAATGAATTTTTTGTAGCTACATTTACACCGATGAACACGCTGGAGCAATTGCCTAATGTTAGATACAGTACAATGAGCCAAAATAACCAAAATTAAGACACCTATATCTTTTAAAAACCTTTAAAAAAAATTAAAAAAAGTAATTAGCTATTTTTCGTATTCTTGCCGTATGAATTTTTTTAAGCTTCATTTACACCGATGAACACGCAAGAGCAATTGCTGAATGTTAAGTACAATACATTGAGCCAAAATAAGCAAAATAAAGACACCTATATCTTTTTAAAACCTTTAAAAAAAATAAAATAAGTAAATAGCTATTTTTCTTATTCTTGTCGAATGAATTTTTTTTAGCCACATTTACACCGATGAACACGCAAGAACAATTGCTCAATGTTAAGTACAATACAATGAGCCAAAATAAGCAAAATTAAGACACCTATATCTTTTTAAAACCTTTAAAAAAAATAAAATAAGTAAATAGCTATTTTTCTTATTCTTGTCGAATGAATTTTTTTTAGCTATATTTACACCGATGAACACGCAGGAGCAATTGCTCAATGTTAAGTGCAATACAGTGAGCCAAAATAAGCAAAATTAAGACACTCATATCATATCAAGACCTTTAAAAAAAAAAATAAGTATATAGCTATTTTTCGTATTCTTGTCGAATGAATTTTTTGTAGCTACATTTACACCGATGAACACGCTGGAGCAATTGCATAATGTTAGATACAATACAATGAGCCAAAAAAAGCAAAATTAAGACACCTTTATCTTTTTAATACCTTTAAAAAAAATAAAATAAGTAATTAGCTATTTTTCGTATTCTTGCCGTATGAATTTTTTTAAGCTATATTTACACCGATGAACACGCAGGAGCAATTGCTCAATGTTATGTACAATACATTGAGCCAAAATAAGCAAAATAAAGACACCTATATCTTTTTAAAACCTTTAAAAAAAAAATAAGTAAATAGCTATTTTTCTTATTCTTGTCGAATGAATTTTTTTTAGCCACATTTACGCCGATGAACACGCAGGAACAATTGCTCAGTGTTAAGTACAATACAATGAGCCAAAATAAGCAAAATTAAGACACCTATATCTTTTTAAAACCTTTAAAAAAAATAAAATATGCAAATAGCTATTTTTCTTATTCTTGTCGAATGAATTTTTTTTAGCTACATTTACACCGATGAACACGCAGGAGCAATTGCTCAATGTTAAGTACAATACAATGAGCCAAAATAAGCAAAATTAAGACACTCATATCATATCAAGACCTTTAAAAAAAAAAATAAGTATATAGCTATTTTTCGTATTCTTGTCGAATGAATTTTTTGTAGCTACATTTACACCGATGAACACGCTGGAGCAATTGCCTAATGTTAGATACAGTACAATGAGCCAAAATAAGCAAAATTTAGACACCTATATCTTTTTAAAACCTTTAAAAAAAATAAAATAAGTAAATAGCTATTTTTCGTATTCTTGTCGAATGAATTTTTTGTAGCTACATTTACACCGATGAACACGCTGAAGCAATTGCTTAATGTTAGATACAGTACAATGAGCCAAAATAAGCAAAATTTAGACACCTATATCTTTTTAAAACCTTTAAAAAAAATAAAATAAGTAATTAGCTATTTTTCGTATTCTTGCCGTATGAATTTTTTTAAGCTACATTTACACCGATGAACACGCAGGAGCAATTGCTCAATGTTAAGTACAATACATTGAGCCAAAATAAGCAAAATAAAGACACCTATATCTTTTAAATCCCTTTAAAAAAAAAAATAAATAAATAGCTATTTTTCTTATTCTTGTCGAATGAATTTTTTTTTAGCCACATTTACACCGATGAACACGCAGGAACAATTGCTCAATGTTAAGTACAATACAATGAGCCAAAATAAGCAAAATTAAGACACCTATATCTTTTTAAAACCTTTAAAAAAAAAAAAATAAGTAAATAGCTATTTTTCTTATTCTTGTCGAATGAATTTTTTTTAGCTACATTTACACCGATGAACACGCAGGAGCAATTGCTCAATGTTAAGTACAATACAATGAGCCAAAATAAGCAAAATTAAGACACTCATATCATATCAAGACCTTTAAAAAAAAAATAAGTATATAGCTATTTTTCGTATTCTTGTCGAATGAATTTTTTGTAGCTACATTTACACCGATGAACACGCTGGAGCAATTGCTTAATGTTAAATACAATACAATGAGCCAAAATAAGCAAAATTAAGACACCTATATCTTTTTAAAACCTTTAAAAAAAATAAAATAAGTAAATAGCTATTTTTCGTATTCTTGTCGAATGAATTTTTTGTAGCTACATTTACACCGATGAACCCGCTGGAGCAATTGCCTAATGTTAGATACAGTACAATGAGCCAAAATAAGCAAAATTTAGACACCTATATCTTTCTAAAACCTTTAAAAAAAATAAAATAAGTAATTAGCTATTTTTCGTATTCTTGCCGTATGAATTTTTTTAAGCTACATTTACACCGATGAACACGCAGGAGCAATTGCTCAATGTTAAGTACAATACATTGAGCCAAAATAAGCAAAATAAAGACACCTATATCTTTTTAAAACCTTTAAAAAAAATAAAATAAGTAAATAGCTATTTTTTTTATTCTTGCCGAATGAATTTTTTTTAGCTACATTTACACCGATGAACACGCAGGAGCAATTGCTCAATGTTAAATACAATACAATGAGCCAAAATAAGCAAAATTAAGACACTCATATCATATCAAGACCTTTTAAAAAAAAAAATAAGTATATAGCTATTTTTCGTATTCTTGTCGAATGAATTTTTTTAAGCTACATTTACACCGATGAACACGCAGGAGCAATTGCTCAATGTTAAGTACAATACATTGAGCCAAAATAAGCAAAATAAAGACACCTATATCTTTTTAAAACCTTTAAAAAAAAAAAAAAATAAGTAAATAGCTATTTTTCTTATTCTTGTCGAATGAATTTTTTTTAGCCACATTTACACCGATGAACACGCAGGAACAATTGCTCAATGTTAAGTACAATACATTGAGCCAAAATAAGCAAAATAAAGACACCTATATCCTTTTAAAACCTTTAAAAAAAATAAAATAAGTAAATAGCTATTTTTCTTATTCTTGTCGAATGAATTTTATTTAGCTACATTTACACCGATGAACAATCAGGAGCAATTGCTCAATGTTAAGTTCAATACAATGAGCCAAAATAAATAAAATTAAGACACCGTTATCATAGCAAGACCTTTAAAAAAAATAAAATAAGTATATAGCTATTTTTCGTATTCTTGTCGAATGAATTTTTTGTAGCTACATTTTCACCAATGTACACGCAGGAGCAAGTGGTCAATGTTAAGTACAATACAATGAGCCTAAATAAGCAAAATTAAGACACCTATATCTTATAAGACCTTTAAAAAAATAAAATAAGTAAATAGCTATTTTTCTTATTCTTGTCGAATGAATTTTTTTTAGCTACATTTACACCGATGAACACGCAGGAACAATTGCTCAATGTTAAGTACAATACAATGAGCCAAAATAAGCAAAATTAAGACACCTTTATCTTTTTAAAACCTTTAAAAAAATAAAATAAGTAAATAGCTATTTTTCATATTCTTGTCGAATGAATTTTTTTTAGCCACATTTACACCGATGAACACGCAGGAGCAATTGCTCAATGTTAAGTACAATACAATGAGCCAAAATAAGCAAAATTAAGACACCTATATCTTTTTAAAACCTTTAAAAAAAATAAAATAAGTAAATAGCTATTTTTCTTATTCTTGTCGAATGAATTTTTTTTAGCTACATTTACACCGATGAACACGCAGGAACAATTGCTTAATGTTAAATACAATACAATGAGCCCAAATAAGCAAAATTAAGACACCTATATCTTTTTAAAACCTTTAAAAAAAATAAAATAAGTAAATAGCTATTTTTCGTATTCTTGTCGAATGAATTTTTTGTAGCTACATTTACACCGATGAACACGCTGGAGCAATTGCCTAATGTTAGATACAGTACAATGAGCCAAAATAAGCAAAATTTAGACACCTGTATCTTTTTAAAACCTTTAAAAAAAATAAAATAAGTAATTAGCTATTTTTCGTATTCTTGCCGTATGAATTTTTTTAAGCTACATTTACACCGATGAACACGCAGGAGCAATTGCTCAATGTTAAGTACAATACATTGAGCCAAAATAAGCAAAATAAAGACACCTATATCTTTTTAAAACCTTTAAAAAAAATAAAATAAGTAAATAGCTATTTTTCTTATTCTTGTCGAATGAATTTTATGTAGCTACATTTACACCGATGAACAATCAGGAGCAATTGCTCAATGTTAAGTTCAATACAATGAGCCAAAATAAATAAAATTAAGACACCGTTATCATAGCAAGACCTTTAAAAAAAATAAAATAAGTATATAGCTATTTTTCGTATTCTTGTCGAATGAATTTTTTGTAGCTACATTTTCACCAATGTACACGCAGGAGCAAGTGGTCAATGTTAAGTACAATACAATGAGCCTAAATAAGCAAAATTAAGACACCTATATCTTATAAGACCTTTAAAAAAATAAAATAAGTAAATAGCTATTTTTCTTATTCTTGTCGAATGAATTTTTTTTAGCTACATTTACACCGATGAACACGCAGGAACAATTGCTTAATGTTAAATACAATACAATGAGCCAAAATAAGCAAAATTAAGACACCTATATCTTTTTAAAACCTTTAAAAAAAATAAAATAAGTAAATAGCTATTTTTCGTATTCTTGTCGAATGAATTTTTTGTAGCTACATTTACACCGATGAACACGCTGGAGCAATTGCCTAATGTTAGATACAGTACAATGAGCCAAAATAAGCAAAATTTAGACACCTATATCTTTTTAAAACCTTTAAAAAAAATAAAATAAGTAATTAGCTATTTTTCGTATTCTTGCCGTATGAATTTTTTTAAGCTACATTTACACCGATGAACACGCAGGAGCAATTGCTCAATGTTAAGTACAATACATTGAGCCAAAATAAGCAAAATAAAGACACCTATATCTTTTTAAAACCTTTAAAAAAAATAAAATAAGTAAATAGCTATTTTTCGTATTCTTGTCGAATGAATTTTTTGTAGCTACATTTACACCGATGAACACGCTGGAGCAATTGCCTAATGTTAGATACAGTACTATGAGCCAAAATAAGCAAAATTTAGACACCTATATCTTTTTAAAACCTTTAAAAAAAATAAAATAAGTAATTAGCTATTTTTCGTATTCTTTCCGTATGAATTTTTTTAAGCTACATTTACACCGATGAACACGCAGGAGCAATTGCTCAATGTTAAGTACAATAGATTGAGCCAAAATAAGCAAAATAAAGACACCTATATCTTTTTAAAACCTTTAAAAAAAATAAAATAAGTAAATAGCTATTTTTCTTATTCTTGTCGAACGAATTTTTTTTAGCTACATTTACACCGATGAACACGCAGGAGCAATTGCTCAATGTTAAGTACAATACAATGAGCCAAAATAAGCAAAATAAAGACACTCATATCATATCAAGACCTTTAAAAAAAAAATAAGTATATAGCTATTTTTCGTATTCTTGTCGAATGAATTTTTTGTAGCTACATTTACACCGATGAACACGCTGGAGCAATTGCTTAATGTTAAATACAATACAATGAGCCAAAATAAGCAAAATTAAGACACCTATATCTTTTTAAAACCTTTAAAAAAAATAAAATAAGTAAATAGCTATTTTTCGTATTCTTGTCGAATGAATTTTTTGTAGCTACATTTACACCGATGAACCCGCTGGAGCAATTGCCTAATGTTAGATACAGTACAATGAGCCAAAATAAGCAAAATTTAGACACCTATATCTTTCTAAAACCTTTAAAAAAAATAAAATAAGTAATTAGCTATTTTTCGTATTCTTGCCGTATGAATTTTTTTAAGCTACATTTACACCGATGAACACGCAGGAGCAATTGCTCAATGTTAAGTACAATACATTGAGCCAAAATAAGCAAAATAAAGACACCTATATCTTTTTAAAACCTTTAAAAAAAATAAAATAAGTAAATAGCTATTTTTTTTATTCTTGCCGAATGAATTTTTTTTAGCTACATTTACACCGATGAACACGCAGGAGCAATTGCTCAATGTTAAATACAATACAATGAGCCAAAATAAGCAAAATTAAGACACTCATATCATATCAAGACCTTTTAAAAAAAAAAATAAGTATATAGCTATTTTTCGTATTCTTGTCGAATGAATTTTTTTAAGCTACATTTACACCGATGAACACGCAGGAGCAATTGCTCAATGTTAAGTACAATACATTGAGCCAAAATAAGCAAAATAAAGACACCTATATCTTTTTAAAACCTTTAAAAAAAAAAAAAAATAAGTAAATAGCTATTTTTCTTATTCTTGTCGAATGAATTTTTTTTAGCCACATTTACACCGATGAACACGCAGGAACAATTGCTCAATGTTAAGTACAATACATTGAGCCAAAATAAGCAAAATAAAGACACCTATATCCTTTTAAAACCTTTAAAAAAAATAAAATAAGTAAATAGCTATTTTTCTTATTCTTGTCGAATGAATTTTATTTAGCTACATTTACACCGATGAACAATCAGGAGCAATTGCTCAATGTTAAGTTCAATACAATGAGCCAAAATAAATAAAATTAAGACACCGTTATCATAGCAAGACCTTTAAAAAAAATAAAATAAGTATATAGCTATTTTTCGTATTCTTGTCGAATGAATTTTTTGTAGCTACATTTTCACCAATGTACACGCAGGAGCAAGTGGTCAATGTTAAGTACAATACAATGAGCCTAAATAAGCAAAATTAAGACACCTATATCTTATAAGACCTTTAAAAAAATAAAATAAGTAAATAGCTATTTTTCTTATTCTTGTCGAATGAATTTTTTTTAGCTACATTTACACCGATGAACACGCAGGAACAATTGCTCAATGTTAAGTACAATACAATGAGCCAAAATAAGCAAAATTAAGACACCTTTATCTTTTTAAAACCTTTAAAAAAATAAAATAAGTAAATAGCTATTTTTCATATTCTTGTCGAATGAATTTTTTTTAGCCACATTTACACCGATGAACACGCAGGAGCAATTGCTCAATGTTAAGTACAATACAATGAGCCAAAATAAGCAAAATTAAGACACCTATATCTTTTTAAAACCTTTAAAAAAAATAAAATAAGTAAATAGCTATTTTTCTTATTCTTGTCGAATGAATTTTTTTTAGCTACATTTACACCGATGAACACGCAGGAACAATTGCTTAATGTTAAATACAATACAATGAGCCCAAATAAGCAAAATTAAGACACCTATATCTTTTTAAAACCTTTAAAAAAAATAAAATAAGTAAATAGCTATTTTTCGTATTCTTGTCGAATGAATTTTTTGTAGCTACATTTACACCGATGAACACGCTGGAGCAATTGCCTAATGTTAGATACAGTACAATGAGCCAAAATAAGCAAAATTTAGACACCTGTATCTTTTTAAAACCTTTAAAAAAAATAAAATAAGTAATTAGCTATTTTTCGTATTCTTGCCGTATGAATTTTTTTAAGCTACATTTACACCGATGAACACGCAGGAGCAATTGCTCAATGTTAAGTACAATACATTGAGCCAAAATAAGCAAAATAAAGACACCTATATCTTTTTAAAACCTTTAAAAAAAATAAAATAAGTAAATAGCTATTTTTCTTATTCTTGTCGAATGAATTTTATGTAGCTACATTTACACCGATGAACAATCAGGAGCAATTGCTCAATGTTAAGTTCAATACAATGAGCCAAAATAAATAAAATTAAGACACCGTTATCATAGCAAGACCTTTAAAAAAAATAAAATAAGTATATAGCTATTTTTCGTATTCTTGTCGAATGAATTTTTTGTAGCTACATTTTCACCAATGTACACGCAGGAGCAAGTGGTCAATGTTAAGTACAATACAATGAGCCTAAATAAGCAAAATTAAGACACCTATATCTTATAAGACCTTTAAAAAAATAAAATAAGTAAATAGCTATTTTTCTTATTCTTGTCGAATGAATTTTTTTTAGCTACATTTACACCGATGAACACGCAGGAACAATTGCTTAATGTTAAATACAATACAATGAGCCAAAATAAGCAAAATTAAGACACCTATATCTTTTTAAAACCTTTAAAAAAAATAAAATAAGTAAATAGCTATTTTTCGTATTCTTGTCGAATGAATTTTTTGTAGCTACATTTACACCGATGAACACGCTGGAGCAATTGCCTAATGTTAGATACAGTACAATGAGCCAAAATAAGCAAAATTTAGACACCTATATCTTTTTAAAACCTTTAAAAAAAATAAAATAAGTAATTAGCTATTTTTCGTATTCTTGCCGTATGAATTTTTTTAAGCTACATTTACACCGATGAACACGCAGGAGCAATTGCTCAATGTTAAGTACAATACATTGAGCCAAAATAAGCAAAATAAAGACACCTATATCTTTTTAAAACCTTTAAAAAAAATAAAATAAGTAAATAGCTATTTTTCGTATTCTTGTCGAATGAATTTTTTGTAGCTACATTTACACCGATGAACACGCTGGAGCAATTGCCTAATGTTAGATACAGTACTATGAGCCAAAATAAGCAAAATTTAGACACCTATATCTTTTTAAAACCTTTAAAAAAAATAAAATAAGTAATTAGCTATTTTTCGTATTCTTTCCGTATGAATTTTTTTAAGCTACATTTACACCGATGAACACGCAGGAGCAATTGCTCAATGTTAAGTACAATAGATTGAGCCAAAATAAGCAAAATAAAGACACCTATATCTTTTTAAAACCTTTAAAAAAAATAAAATAAGTAAATAGCTATTTTTCTTATTCTTGTCGAACGAATTTTTTTTAGCTACATTTACACCGATGAACACGCAGGAGCAATTGCTCAATGTTAAGTACAATACAATGAGCCAAAATAAAGACACTCATATCATATCAAGACCTTTAAAAAAAAAATAAGTATATAGCTATTTTTCGTATTCTTGTCGAATGAATTTTTTGTAGCTACATTTACACCGATGAACACGCTGGAGCAATTGCCTAATGTTAGATACAGTACAATGAGCCAAAATAACCAAAATTAAGACACCTATATCTTTTAAAAACCTTTAAAAAAAATAAAAAAAGTAATTAGCTATTTTTCGTATTCTTGCCGTATGAATTTTTTTAAGCTTCATTTACACCGATGAACACGCAAGAGCAATTGCTGAATGTTAAGTACAATACATTGAGCCAAAATAAGCAAAATAAAGACACCTATATCTTTTTAAAACCTTTAAAAAAAATAAAATAAGTAAATAGCTATTTTTCTTATTCTTGTCGAATGAATTTTTTTTAGCCACATTTACACCGATGAACACGCAAGAACAATTGCTCAATGTTAAGTACAATACAATGAGCCAAAATAAGCAAAATTAAGACACCTATATCTTTTTAAAACCTTTAAAAAAAATAAAATAAGTAAATAGCTATTTTTCTTATTCTTGTCGAATGAATTTTTTTTAGCTACATTTACACCGATGAACACGCAGGAGCAATTGCTCAATGTTAAATACAATACAATGAGCCAAAATAAGCAAAATTAAGACACCTATATCTTTTTAAAACCTTTAAAAAAAATAAAATAAGTAAATAGCTATTTTTCGTATTCTTGTCGAATGAATTTTTTGTAGCTACATTTACACCGATGAACACGCTGGAGCAATTGCCTAATGTTAGATACAGTACAATGAGCCAAAATAAGCAAAATTTAGACACCTATATCTTTTTAAAACCTTTAAAAAAAATAAAATAAGTAATTAGCTATTTTTCGTATTCTTGCCGTATGAATTTTTTTAAGCTACATTTACACCGATGAACACGCAGGAGCAATTGCTCAATGTTAAGTACAATACATTGAGCCAAAATAAGCAAAATAAAGACACCTATATCTTTTTAAAACCTTTAAAAAAAATAAAATAAGTAAATAGCTATTTTTCTTATTCTTGTCGAATGAATTTTATGTAGCTACATTTACACCGATGAACAATCAGGAGCAATTGCTCAATGTTAAGTTCAATACAATGAGCCAAAATAAATAAAATTAAGACACCGTTATCATAGCAAGACCTTTAAAAAAAATAAAATAAGTAAATAGCTATTTTTCTTATTCTTGTCGAATGAATTTTTTTAGCCACATTTACACCGATGAACACGCAAGAACAATTGCTCAATGTTAAGTACAATACAATGAGCCAAAATAAGCAAAATTAAGACACCTATATCTTTTTAAAACCTTTAAAAAAAATAAAATAAGTAAATAGCTATTTTTCTTATTCTTGTCGAATGAATTTTTTTTAGCTACATTTACACCGATGAACACGCAGGAGCAATTGCTCAATGTTAAATACAATACAATGAGCCAAAATAAGCAAAATTAAGACACCTATATCTTTTTAAAACCTTTAAAAAAAATAAAATAAGTAAATAGCTATTTTTCGTATTCTTGTCGAATGAATTTTTTGTAGCTACATTTACACCGATGAACACGCTGGAGCAATTGCCTAATGTTAGATACAGTACAATGAGCCAAAATAAGCAAAATTTAGACACCTATATCTTTTTAAAACCTTTAAAAAAAATAAAATAAGTAATTAGCTATTTTTCGTATTCTTGCCGTATGAATTTTTTTAAGCTACATTTACACCGATGAACACGCAGGAGCAATTGCTCAATGTTAAGTACAATACATTGAGCCAAAATAAGCAAAATAAAGACACCTATATCTTTTTAAAACCTTTAAAAAAAATAAAATAAGTAAATAGCTATTTTTCTTATTCTTGTCGAATGAATTTTATGTAGCTACATTTACACCGATGAACAATCAGGAGCAATTGCTCAATGTTAAGTTCAATACAATGAGCCAAAATAAATAAAATTAAGACACCGTTATCATAGCAAGACCTTTAAAAAAAATAAAATAAGTATATAGCTATTTTTCGTATTCTTGTCGAATGAATTTTTTGTAGCTACATTTTCACCAATGTACACGCAGGAGCAAGTGGTCAATGTTAAGTACAATACAATGAGCCTAAATAAGCAAAATTAAGACACCTATATCTTATAAGACCTTTAAAAAAATAAAATAAGTAAATAGCTATTTTTCTTATTCTTGTCGAATGAATTTTTTGTAGCTACATTTACACCGATGAACACGCTGGAGCAATTGCCTAATGTTAGATACAGTACAATGAGCCAAAATAAGCAAAATTTAGACACCTATATCTTTTTAAAACCTTTAAAAAAAATAAAATAAGTAATTAGCTATTTTTCGTATTCTTGCCGTATGAATTTTTTTAAGCTACATTTACACCGATGAACACGCAGGAGCAATTGCTCAATGTTAAGTACAATACATTGAGCCAAAATAAGCAAAATAAAGACACCTATATCTTTTTAAAACCTTTAAAAAAAATAAAATAAGTAAATAGCTATTTTTCGTATTCTTGTCGAATGAATTTTTTGTAGCTACATTTACACCGATGAACACGCTGGAGCAATTGCCTAATGTTAGATACAGTACTATGAGCCAAAATAAGCAAAATTTAGACACCTATATCTTTTTAAAACCTTTAAAAAAAATAAAATAAGTAATTAGCTATTTTTCGTATTCTTTCCGTATGAATTTTTTTAAGCTACATTTACACCGATGAACACGCAGGAGCAATTGCTCAATGTTAAGTACAATAGATTGAGCCAAAATAAGCAAAATAAAGACACCTATATCTTTTTAAAACCTTTAAAAAAAATAAAATAAGTAAATAGCTATTTTTCTTATTCTTGTCGAACGAATTTTTTTTAGCTACATTTACACCGATGAACACGCAGGAGCAATTGCTCAATGTTAAGTACAATACAATGAGCCAAAATAAGCAAAATAAAGACACTCATATCATATCAAGACCTTTAAAAAAAAAATAAGTATATAGCTATTTTTCGTATTCTTGTCGAATGAATTTTTTGTAGCTACATTTACACCGATGAACACGCTGGAGCAATTGCCTAATGTTAGATACAGTACAATGAGCCAAAATAACCAAAATTAAGACACCTATATCTTTTAAAAACCTTTAAAAAAAATAAAAAAAGTAATTAGCTATTTTTCGTATTCTTGCCGTATGAATTTTTTTAAGCTTCATTTACACCGATGAACACGCAAGAGCAATTGCTGAATGTTAAGTACAATACATTGAGCCAAAATAAGCAAAATAAAGACACCTATATCTTTTTAAAACCTTTAAAAAAAATAAAATAAGTAAATAGCTATTTTTCTTATTCTTGTCGAATGAATTTTTTTTAGCCACATTTACACCGATGAACACGCAAGAACAATTGCTCAATGTTAAGTACAATACAATGAGCCAAAATAAGCAAAATTAAGACACCTATATCTTTTTAAAACCTTTAAAAAAAATAAAATAAGTAAATAGCTATTTTTCTTATTCTTGTCGAATGAATTTTTTTTAGCTACATTTACACCGATGAACACGCAGGAGCAATTGCTCAATGTTAAATACAATACAATGAGCCAAAATAAGCAAAATTAAGACACCTATATCTTTTTAAAACCTTTAAAAAAAATAAAATAAGTAAATAGCTATTTTTCGTATTCTTGTCGAATGAATTTTTTGTAGCTACATTTACACCGATGAACACGCTGGAGCAATTGCCTAATGTTAGATACAGTACAATGAGCCAAAATAAGCAAAATTTAGACACCTATATCTTTTTAAAACCTTTAAAAAAAATAAAATAAGTAATTAGCTATTTTTCGTATTCTTGCCGTATGAATTTTTTTAAGCTACATTTACACCGATGAACACGCAGGAGCAATTGCTCAATGTTAAGTACAATACATTGAGCCAAAATAAGCAAAATAAAGACACCTATATCTTTTTAAAACCTTTAAAAAAAATAAAATAAGTAAATAGCTATTTTTCTTATTCTTGTCGAATGAATTTTATGTAGCTACATTTACACCGATGAACAATCAGGAGCAATTGCTCAATGTTAAGTTCAATACAATGAGCCAAAATAAATAAAATTAAGACACCGTTATCATAGCAAGACCTTTAAAAAAAATAAAATAAGTATATAGCTATTTTTCGTATTCTTGTCGAATGAATTTTTTGTAGCTACATTTTCACCAATGTACACGCAGGAGCAAGTGGTCAATGTTAAGTACAATACAATGAGCCTAAATAAGCAAAATTAAGACACCTATATCTTATAAGACCTTTAAAAAAATAAAATAAGTAAATAGCTATTTTTCTTATTCTTGTCGAATGAATTTTTTTTAGCTACATTTACACCGATGAACACGCAGGAACAATTGCTTAATGTTAAATACAATACAATGAGCCAAAATAAGCAAAATTAAGACACCTATATCTTTTTAAAACCTTTAAAAAAAATAAAATAAGTAAATAGCTATTTTTCGTATTCTTGTCGAATGAATTTTTTGTAGCTACATTTACACCGATGAACACGCTGGAGCAATTGCCTAATGTTAGATACAGTACAATGAGCCAAAATAAGCAAAATTTAGACACCTATATCTTTTTAAAACCTTTAAAAAAAATAAAATAAGTAATTAGCTATTTTTCGTATTCTTGCCGTATGAATTTTTTTAAGCTACATTTACACCGATGAACACGCAGGAGCAATTGCTCAATGTTAAGTACAATACATTGAGCCAAAATAAGCAAAATAAAGACACCTATATCTTTTTAAAACCTTTAAAAAAAATAAAATAAGTAAATAGCTATTTTTCGTATTCTTGTCGAATGAATTTTTTGTAGCTACATTTACACCGATGAACACGCTGGAGCAATTGCCTAATGTTAGATACAGTACTATGAGCCAAAATAAGCAAAATTTAGACACCTATATCTTTTTAAAACCTTTAAAAAAAATAAAATAAGTAATTAGCTATTTTTCGTATTCTTTCCGTATGAATTTTTTTAAGCTACATTTACACCGATGAACACGCAGGAGCAATTGCTCAATGTTAAGTACAATAGATTGAGCCAAAATAAGCAAAATAAAGACACCTATATCTTTTTAAAACCTTTAAAAAAAATAAAATAAGTAAATAGCTATTTTTCTTATTCTTGTCGAACGAATTTTTTTTAGCTACATTTACACCGATGAACACGCAGGAGCAATTGCTCAATGTTAAGTACAATACAATGAGCCAAAATAAGCAAAATAAAGACACTCATATCATATCAAGACCTTTAAAAAAAAAATAAGTATATAGCTATTTTTCGTATTCTTGTCGAAAGAATTTTTTGTAGCTACATTTACACCGATGAACACGCTGGAGCAATTGCCTAATGTTAGATACAGTACAATGAGCCAAAATAACCAAAATTAAGACACCTATATCTTTTAAAAACCTTTAAAAAAAATAAAAAAAGTAATTAGCTATTTTTCGTATTCTTGCCGTATGAATTTTTTTAAGCTTCATTTACACCGATGAACACGCAAGAGCAATTGCTGAATGTTAAGTACAATACATTGAGCCAAAATAAGCAAAATAAAGACACCTATATCTTTTTAAAACCTTTAAAAAAAATAAAATAAGTAAATAGCTATTTTTCTTATTCTTGTCGAATGAATTTTTTTTAGCCACATTTACACCGATGAACACGCAAGAACAATTGCTCAATGTTAAGTACAATACAATGAGCCAAAATAAGCAAAATTAAGACACCTATATCTTTTTAAAACCTTTAAAAAAAATAAAATAAGTAAATAGCTATTTTTCTTATTCTTGTCGAATGAATTTTTTTTAGCTACATTTACACCGATGAACACGCAGGAGCAATTGCTCAATGTTAAGTGCAATACAGTGAGCCAAAATAAGCAAAATTAAGACACTCATATCATATCAAGACCTTTAAAAAAAAAAATAAGTATATAGCTATTTTTCGTATTCTTGTCGAATGAATTTTTTGTAGCTACATTTACACCGATGAACACGCTGGAGCAATTGCATAATGTTAGATACAATACAATGAGCCAAAATAAGCAAAATAAAGACACCTATATCTTTTTAATACCTTTAAAAAAAATAAAATAAGTAATTAGCTATTTTTCGTATTCTTGCCGTATGAATTTTTTTAAGCTATATTTACACCGATGAACACGCAGGAGCAATTGCTCAATGTTATGTACAATACATTGAGCCAAAATAAGCAAAATAAAGACACCTATATCTTTTTAAAACCTTTAAAAAAAAAATAAGTAAATAGCTATTTTTCTTATTCTTGTCGAATGAATTTTTTTTAGCCACATTTACGCCGATGAACACGCAGGAACAATTGCTCAGTGTTAAGTACAATACAATGAGCCAAAATAAGCAAAATTAAGACACCTATATCTTTTTAAAACCTTTAAAAAAAATAAAATAAGCAAATAGCTATTTTTCTTATTCTTGTCGAATGAATTTTTTTTAGCTACATTTACACCGTTGAACACGCAGGAGCAATTGCTCAATGTTAAGTACAATACAATGAGCCAAAATAAGCAAAATTAAGACACTCATATCATATCAAGACCTTTAAAAAAAAAAATAAGTATATAGCTATTTTTCGTATTCTTGTCGAATGAATTTTTTGTAGCTACATTTACACCGATGAACACGCTGGAGCAATTGCCTAATGTTAGATACAGTACAGTGAGCTAAAATAAGCAAAATTAAGACACCTATATCTTTTTAAAACCTTTAAAAAAAATAAAATAAGTAAATAGCTATTTTTCTTATTCTTGTCGAATGAATTTTATGTAGCTACATTTACACCGATGAACACGCTGGAGCAATTGCCAAATGTTAGATACAATACAATGAGCCAAAATAAGCAAAATTAAGACACCTATATCTTTTTAAAACCTTTAAAAAAAAAAAATAAGTAAATAGCTATTTTTCTTATTCTTGTCGAATGAATTTTTTTTAGCCACATTTACACCGATGAACACGCAGTAACAATTGCTCAATGTTAAGTACAATACAATGAGCCAAAATTAGCAAAATTAAGACACCTATATCTTTTTAAAACCTTTAAAAAAAATAAAATAAGTAAATAGCTATTTTTCTTATTCTTGTCGAATGAATTTTTTGTAGCTACATTTACGCCGATGAACACGCAGGAACAATTGCTCAGTGTTAAGTACAATACAATGAGCCAAAATAAGCAAAATTAAGACACCTATATCTTTTTAAAACCTTTAAAAAAAATAAAATAAGCAAATAGCTATTTTTCTTATTCTTGTCGAATGAATTTTTTTTAGCTACATTTACACCGATGAACACGTAGGAGCAATTGCTCAATGTTAAGTACAATACAATGAGCCAAAATAAGCAAAATTAAGACACTCATATCATATCAAGACCTTTAAAAAAAAAAATAAGTATATAGCTATTTTTCGTATTCTTGTCGAATGAATTTTTTGTAGCTACATTTACACCGATGAACACGCTGGAGCAATTGCCTAATGTTAGATACAGTACAGTGAGCTAAAATAAGCAAAATTAAGACACCTATATCTTTTTAAAACCTTTAAAAAAAATAAAATAAGTAAATAGCTATTTTTCTTATTCTTGTCGAATGAATTTTATGTAGCTACATTTACACCGATGAACACGCAGGAGCAATTGCTCAATGTTAAGTACAATACAATGAGCCAAAATAAGCAAAATTAAGACACCAATATCTTTTTAAAACCTTTAAAAAAAATAAAATAAGTAAATAGCTATTTTTCTTATTCTTGTCGAATGAATTTTTTTTAGCTACATTTACACCGATGAACACGCAGGAGCAATTGCTCAATGTTAAGTACAATACAATGAGCCAAAATAAGCAAAATTAAGACACTCATATCATATCAAGACCTTTAAAAAAAAAAATAAGTATATAGCTATTTTTCGAATTCTTGTCGAATGAATTTTTTGTAGCTACATTTACACCGATGAACACGCTGGAGCAATTGCCTAATGTTAGATACAATACAATGAGCCAAAATAAGCAAAATTAAGACACCTATATCTTTTTAAAACCTTTAAAAAAAATAAAATAAGTAATTAGCTATTTTTCGTATTCTTGCCGTATGAATTTTTTTAAGCTACATTTACACCGATGAACACGCAGGAGCAATTGCTCAATGTTAAGTACAATACATGGAGGCAAAATAAGCAAAATAAAGACACCTATATCTTTTTAAAACCTTTAAAAAAAAAAATAAGTAAATAGCTATTTTTCTTATTCTTGTCGAATGAATTTTTTTTAGCCACATTTACACCGATGAACACGCAGGAGCAATTGCTCAATGTTAAGTACAATACAATGAGCCAAAATAAGCAAAATTAAGACACTCATATCATATCAAGACCTTTAAAAAAAAAAAAAAGTATATAGCTATTTTTCGTATTCTTGTCGAATGAATTTTTTGTAGCTACATTTACACCGATGAACACGCTGGAGCAATTGCCTAATGTTAGATACAGTACAATGAGCCAAAATAAGCAAAATTAAGACACCTTTATCTTTTTAAAACCTTTAAAAAAAATAAAATAAGTAATTAGCTATTTTTCGTATTCTTGCCGTATGAATTTTTTTAAGCTTCATTTACACCGATGAACACGCAGGAGCAATTGCTCAATGTTAAGTACAATACATTGAGCCAAAATAAGCAAAATAAAGACACCTATATCTTTTTAAAACCTTTAAAGAAAATAAAATAAGTAAATAGCTATTTTTCTTATTCTTGTCGAATGAATTTTTTTTAGCCACATTTACACCGATGAACACGCAGGAACAATTGCTCAATGTTAAGTACAATACAGTGAGCCAAAATAAGCAAAATAAAGACACCTATATCTTTTTAAAACCTTTAAAAAAAATAAAATAAGTAAATAGCTATTTTTCTTATTCTTGTCGAATGAATTTTATTTAGCTACATTTACACCGATGAACAATCAGGAGCAATTGCTCAATGTTAAGTTCAATACAATGAGCCAAAATAAGCAAAATTAAGACACCGTATCATATCAAGACCTTTAAAAAAAATAAAAAAAGGAAATAGCTATTTTTTTTATTCTTGTCGAATGAATTTTTTTAGCAACATTTAAACCGATGAACACGCAGGAGCAATTGCTCAATGTCAAGTACAATACATCGAGCCAAAATAAGCAAAATTAAGACACCTATATCTTTTTAAAACCTTTAAAAAAATAAAATAAATAAATAGCTATTTTTCCTATTCTTGTCGAATGAATTTTTTGTAGCTACATTTACACCGATGAACACGCTGGAGCAATTGCCTAATGTTAGATACAATACAATGAGCCAAAATAAGCAAAATTAAGACACCTATATCTTTTTAAAACCTTTAAAAAAAATAAAATAAGTAATTAGCTATTTTTCGTATTCTTGCCGTATGAATTTTTTTAAGCTACATTTACACCGATGAACACGCAGGAGCAATTGCTCAATGTTAAGTACAATACATGGAGCCAAAATAAGCAAAATTAAGACACCTATATCTTTTTAAAACCTTTAAAAAAATAAAATACGTAAATAGCTATTTTTCTTATTCTTGTCGAATGAATTTTTTTTAGCTACATTTACACCGATGAACACGCTGGAGCAATTGCTCAATGTTAATTACAATACAGTGAGCCACAATAAGCCAAATTAAGACACCCGTGTCATATCAAGACCTTTAAAAAAAATAAAATAAGTATATAGCAATTTTTCGTATTCTTGTCGAATGAATTTTTTGTAGCTACATTTACATCGATGTACAAGCAGGAGCAAGTGGTCAATGTTAAGTACTATACAATGAGCCTAAATAAGCAAAATTAAGACACCTATATCTTTTAAAGACCTTTAAAAAAAATAAAATAAGTAAATAGTTATTTTTCTTATTCTTGTCGAATGAATTTTTTTTAGCTACATTTACACCGATGAACACGCAGGAACAATTGTTCAATGTTAAGTACAATACAATGAGCCAAAATAAGCAAAATTAAGTCACCTACATCTTTTTAAAACCTTTAAAAAAAATAAAATAAGTATATAGCTATTTTTCATATTCTTGTCGAATGAATTTTTTGTAGCTACATTTACACCGATGAACACGCAGGAGCAAGTGGCCAATGTTAGGTACAATACAATGAGCCAAAATAAGCAAAATTAAGACACCTATATCTTTATAAGACCTTTAAAAAAAATAAAATAAGTAAATAGCTATTTTTCTTATTCTTGTCGAATGAATTTTGTTTAGCTACATTTACACCGATGAACACGCAGGAACAATTTCTCCATGTTAAGTACAATACATTGAGCCAAAATAAGCAAAATTAAGACACCTTTATCTTTTTGAAACCTTTAAAAAAAATAAAATAAGTAAATAGCTATTTTTCTTATTCTTGTCGAATGAATTTTTTTTAGCCACATTTACACCGATGAACACGCAGGAACAATTGCTCAATGTTAAGTACAATACATTGAGCCAAAATAAGCAAAATAAAGACACCTATATCTTTTTAAAACCTTTAAAAAAAATAAAATAAGTAAATAGCTATTTTTCTTATTCTTGTCGAATGAATTTTTTTTAGCAACATTTAAACCGATGAACACGCAGGAACAATTGGTCAATGTTAAGTACGATACATTGAGCCAAAATATGCAAAATTAAGACACCTATATCTTTTTAAAACCTTTAAAAAAATAAAATAAGTAAATAGCTATTTTTCTTATTCTTGTCGAATGAATTTTTTTTAGCTACATTTACACCGACGAACACGCAGGAGCAAGTGGTCAATGTTAAGTACAATACAGTGAGCCTTAATAAGCAAAATTAAGACACCTATATCTTTTTAAGACCTTTAAAAAAAAAAAAATAAGTAAATAGCTATTTTTCTTATTCTTGTCGAATGAATTTTTTTTAGCTACATTTACACCGATGAACACGCAGGAACATTTGCTCAATGTTAAGTACAATACAATGAGCCAAAATAAGCAAAACTAAGACACCTATATCTTTTTAAAACCTTTAAAAAAATAAAATAAGTAAATAGCTATTTTTCATATTCTTGTCGAATGAATTTTTTTTAGCTACATTTACACCGATGAACACGCAGGAGCAAGTGGTCAATGTTAAGTACAATACAGTGAGCCTAAATAAGCAAAATTAAGACACTCATATCATATCAAGACCTTTAAAAAAAAAAAATAAGTATATAGCTATTTTTCGTATTCTTGTCGAATGAATTTTTTGTAGCTACATTTACACCGATGAACACGCTGGAGCAATTGCTTAATGTTTTTTCAAGCTACATTTACACCGATGAACACGCAGGAGCAATTTCTCAATGTTAAGTACAATACAATGAGCCAAAATAAGCAAAATAAAGACACCTATATTTTTTTAAAACCTTTAAAAAAAATAAAATGAATGAATGAATTTTTTTTAGCTACATTTACACCGATGAACACGCAGGAACAATTGCTCAATGTTAAGTACAATACAATGAGCCGAAATAAGCCAAATTAAGACACCCGTGTCATATCAAGACCTTTAAAAAAATAAAATAAGTATATAGCTATTTTTCGTATTCTTGTCGAATGAATTTTTTGTAGCTACATTTACACCGATGTACAAGCAGGAGCAAGTGGTCAATGTTAAGTACAATACAATGAGCCTAAATAAGCAAAATTAAGACACCTATATCTTTTAAAGACCTTTAAAAAAAATAAAATAAGTAAATAGCTATTTTTCGTATTCTTGCCGTTTGAATTTTTTCAAGCCACATTTACACCGATGAACACGGAGGAACAATTGCTCAATGTTAAGTACAATACAATGAGCCAAAATAAACAAAATAAAGGCACCTATATCTTTTTAAAACCTTTAAAAAAAATAAAATAAGTAAATAGCTATTTTTCTTATTCTTGTCGAATGAATTTTTTTTAGCCACATTTACACCGATGAACACGCAAGAACAATTGCTCAATGTTAAGTACAATACAATGAGCCAAAATAAGCAAAATTAAGACACCTATATCTTTTTAAAACCTTTAAAAAAAATAAAATAAGTAAATAGCTATTTTTCTTATTCTTGTCGAATGAATTTTTTTTAGCTACATTTACACCGATGAACACGCAGGAGCAATTGCTCAATGTTAAGTACAATACAATGAGCCAAAATAAGCAAAATTAAGACACTCATATCATATCAAGACCTTTAAAAAAAAAAAAAAGTATATAGCTATTTTTCGTATTCTTGTCGAATGAATTTTTTGTAGCTACATTTACACCGATGAACACGCTGGAGCAATTGCCTAATGTTAGATACAGTACAATAAGCCAAAATGAGCAAAATTAAGACACCTATATCTTTTTAAAACCTTTAAAAAAAATAAAATAAGTAATTAGCTATTTTTCTTATTCTAGTCGAATGAATTTTATTTAGCTACATTTACACTGATGAACAATCAGGAGCAATTGCTCAATGTTAAGTTCAATACATTGAGCCAAAATAAGCAAAATTAAGACACCCTTATCATATCAAGACCTTAAAAAAAATAATATAAGTAAATAGCTATTTTTTTTATTCTTGTCGAATGAATTTTTTTTAGCAACATTTAAACCGATGAACACGCAGGAGCAATTGTTCAATGTCAGGTACAATACAATGAGCCAAAATAAGCAAAATTAAGACACCTATATCTTTTTAAAACCTTTAAAAAAATAAAATACGTAAATAGCTATTTTTCTTATTCTTGTCGAATGAATTTTTTTTAGCTACATTTACACCGATGAACACGCTGGAGCAATTGCTCAATGTTAATTACAATACAGTGAGCCACAATAAGCCAAATTAAGACACCCGTGTCATATCAAGACCTTTAAAAAAAATAAAATAAGTATATAGCAATTTTTCGTATTCTTGTCGAATGAATTTTTTGTAGCTACATTTACATCGATGTACAAGCAGGAGCAAGTGGTCAATGTTAAGTACAATACAATGAGCCTAAATAAGCAAAATTAAGACACCTATATCTTTTAAAGACCTTTAAAAAAAATAAAATAAGTAAATAGTTATTTTTCTTATTCTTGTCGAATGAATTTTTTTTAGCTACATTTACACCGATGAACACGCAGGAACAATTGTTCAATGTTAAGTACAATACAATGTGCCAAAATAAGCAAAATTAAGTCACCTATATCTTTTTAAAACCTTTAAAAAAAATAAAATAAGTATATAGCTATTTTTCATATTCTTGTCGAATGAATTTTTTGTAGCTACATTTACACCGATGAACACGCAGGAGCAAGTGGCCAATGTTAGGTACAATACAATGAGCCAAAATAAGCAAAATTAAGACACCTATATCTTTATAAGACCTTTAAAAAAAATAAAATAAGTAAATAGCTATTTTTCTTATTCTTGTCGAATGAATTTTGTTTAGCTACATTTACACCGATGAACACGCAGGAACAATTTCTCCATGTTAAGTACAATACATTGAGCCAAAATAAGCAAAATTAAGACACCTTTATCTTTTTGAAACCTTTAAAAAAATAAAATAAGTAAATAGCTATTTTTCTTATTCTTGTCGAATGAATTTTTTTTAGCCACATTTACACCGATGAACACGCAGGAACAATTGCTCAATGTTAAGTACAATACAGTGAGCCTTAATAAGCAAAATTAAGACACCTATATCTTTTTAAGACCTTTAAAAAAAAAATAATAAGTAAATAGCTATTTTTCTTATTCTTGTCGAATGAATTTTTTTTAGCTACATTTACACCGATGAACACGCAGGAACATTTGCTCAATGTTAAGTACAATACAATGAGCCAAAATAAGCAAAACTAAGACACCTATATCTTTTTAAAACCTTTAAAAAAATAAAATAAGTAAATAGCTATTTTTCATATTCTTGTCGAATGAATTTTTTTTAGCTACATTTACACCGATGAACACGCAGGAGCAAGTGGTCAATGTTAAGTACAATACAGTGAGCCTAAATAAGCAAAATTAAGACACTCATATCATATCAAGACCTTTAAAAAAAAAAAATAAGTATATAGCTATTTTTCGTATTCTTGTCGAATGAATTTTTTGTAGCTACATTTACACCGATGAACACGCTGGAGCAACTGCCTAATGTTAGATACAGTACAATGAGCCAAAATAAGCAAAATTAAGACACCTATATCTTTTTAAAACCTTTAAAAAAAATAAAATAAGTAATTAGCTATTTTTCGTATTCTTGAAGTTTGAATTTTTTCAAGCTACATTTACACCGATGAACACGCAGGAGCAATTTCTCAATGTTAAGTACAATACAATGAGCCAAAATAAGCAAAATAAAGACACCTATATTTTTTTAAAACCTTTAAAAAAAATAAAATGAATGAATGAATTTTTTTTAGCTACATTTACACCGATGAACACGCAGGAACAATTGCTCAATGTTAAGTACAATACAATGAGCCGAAATAAGCCAAATTAAGACACCCGTGTCATATCAAGACCTTTAAAAAAATAAAATAAGTAAATAGCTATTTTTCTTATTCTTGTCGAATGAATTTTTTTTAGCTACATTTACACCGATGAACACGCAGGAGCAAGTGGTCAATGTTAAGTACAATACAATGAGCCAAAATAAACAAAATAAAGGCACCTATATCTTTTTAAAACCTTTAAAAAAAATAAAATAAGTAAATAGCTATTTTTCTTATTCTTGTCGAATGAATTTTTTTTAGCAACATTTACACCGATGAACAATCAGGAGCAATTGCTCAATGTTAAGTTCAATACATTGAGCCAAAATAAGCAAAATTAAGACACCCTTATCATATCAAGACCTTAAAAAAAATAATATAAGTAAATAGCTATTTTTTTTATTCTTGTCGAATGAATTTTTTTTAGCAACATTTAAACCGATGAACACGCAGGAGCAATTGTTCAATGTCAGGTACAATACAATGAGCCAAAATAAGCAAAATTAAGACACCTATATCTTTTTAAAACCTTTAAAAAAATAAAATACGTAAATAGCTATTTTTCTTATTCTTGTCGAATGAATTTTTTTTAGCTACATTTACACCGATGAACACGCTGGAGCAATTGCTCAATGTTAATTACAATACAGTGAGCCACAATAAGCCAAATTAAGACACCCGTGTCATATCAAGACCTTTAAAAAAAATAAAATAAGTATATAGCAATTTTTCGTATTCTTGTCGAATGAATTTTTTGTAGCTACATTTACATCGATGTACAAGCAGGAGCAAGTGGTCAATGTTAAGTACAATACAATGAGCCTAAATAAGCAAAATTAAGACACCTATATCTTTTAAAGACCTTTAAAAAAAATAAAATAAGTAAATAGTTATTTTTCTTATTCTTGTCGAATGAATTTTTTTTAGCTACATTTACACCGATGAACACGCAGGAACAATTGTTCAATGTTAAGTACAATACAATGAGCCAAAATAAGCAAAATTAAGTCACCTATATCTTTTTAAAACCTTTAAAAAAAATAAAATAAGTATATAGCTATTTTTCATATTCTTGTCGAATGAATTTTTTGTAGCTACATTTACACCGATGAACACGCAGGAGCAAGTGGCCAATGTTTGGTACAATACAATGAGCCAAAATAAGCAAAATTAAGACACCTATATCTTTATAAGACCTTTAAAAAAAATAAAATAAGTAAATAGCTATTTTTCTTATTCTTGTCGAATGAATTTTGTTTAGCTACATTTACACCGATGAACACGCAGGAACAATTTCTCCATGTTAAGTACAATACATTGAGCCAAAATAAGCAAAATTAAGACACCTTTATCTTTTTGAAACCTTTAAAAAAAATAAAATAAGTAAATAGCTATTTTTCTTATTCTTGTCGAATGAATTTTTTTTAGCCACATTTACACCGATGAACACGCAGGAACAATTGCTCAATGTTAAGTACAATACATTGAGCCAAAATAAGCAAAATAAAGACACCTATATCTTTTTAAAACCTTTAAAAAAATAAAATAAGTAAATAGCTATTTTTCTTATTCTTGTCGAATGAATTTTTTTTAGCAACATTTAAACCGATGAACACGCAGGAACAATTGTTCAATGTTAAGTACGATACATTGAGCCAAAATAAGCAAAATCAAGACACCTATATCTTTTTAAAACCTTTAAAAAAATAAAATAAGTAAATAGCTATTTTTCTTATTCTTGTCGAATGAATTTTTTTTAGCTACATTTACACCGATGAACACGCAGGAACATTTGCTCAATGTTAAGTTCAATACAATGAGCCAAAATAAGCAAAACTAAGACACCTATATCTTTTTAAAACCTTTAAAAAAATAAAATAAGTAAATAGCTATTTTTCATATTCTTGTCGAATGAATTTTTTTTAGCTACATTTACACCGATGAACACGCAGGAGCAAGTGGTCAATGTTAAGTACAATACAGTGAGCCTAAATAAGCAAAATTAAGACACTCATATCATATCAAGACCTTTAAAAAAAAAAAATAAATATATAGCTATTTTTCGTATTCTTGTCGAATGAATTTTTTGTAGCTACATTTACACCGATGAACACGCTGGAGCAATTGCCTAATGTTAGATACAGTACAATGAGCCAAAATAAGCAAAATTAAGACACCTATATCTTTTTAAAACCTTTAAAAAAAATAAAATAAGTAATTAGCTATTTTTCGTATTCTTGAAGTTTGAATTTTTTCAAGCTACATTTACACCGATGAACACGCAGGAGCAATTTCTCAATGTTAAGTACAATACAATGAGCCAAAATAAGCAAAATAAAGACACCTATATTTTTTTAAAACCTTTAAAAAAAATAAAATGAATGAATGAATTTTTTTTAGCTACATTTACACCGATGAACACGCAGGAACAATTGCTCAATGTTAAGTACAATACAATGAGCCAAAATAAGCAAAATTAAGTCACCTATATCTTTTTAAAACCTTTAAAAAAAATAAAATAAGTATATAGCTATTTTTCATATTCTTGTCGAATGAATTTTTTGTAGCTACATTTACACCGATGAACACGCAGGAGCAAGTGGCCAATGTTTGGTACAATACAATGAGCCAAAATAAGCAAAATTAAGTCACCTATATCTTTATAAGACCTTTAAAAAAAATAAAATAAGTAAATAGCTATTTTTCTTATTCTTGTCGAATGAATTTTGTTTAGCTACATTACACCGATGAACACGCAGGAACAATTTCTCCATGTTAAGTACAATACATTGAGCCAAAATAAGCAAAATTAAGACACCTTTATCTTTTTGAAACCTTTAAAAAAAATAAAATAAGTAAATAGCTATTTTTCTTATTCTTGTCGAATGAATTTTTTTTAGCTACATTTACACCGATGAACACGCAGGAACAATTGTTCAATGTTAAGTACAATACAATGAGCCAAAATAAGCAAAATTAAGTCACCTATATCTTTTTAAAACCTTTAAAAAAAATAAAATAAGTATATAGCTATTTTTCATATTCTTGTCGAATGAATTTTTTGTAGCTACATTTACACCGATGAACACGCAGGAGCAAGTGGCCAATGTTTGGTACAATACAATGAGCCAAAATAAGCAAAATTAAGACACCTATATCTTTATAAGACCTTTAAAAAAAATAAAATAAGTAAATAGCTATTTTTCTTATTCTTGTCGAATGAATTTTGTTTAGCTACATTTACACCGATGAACACGCAGGAACAATTTCTCCATGTTAAGTACAATACATTGAGCCAAAGTAAGCAAAATTAAGACACCTTTATCTTTTTGAAACCTTTAAAAAAAATAAAATAAGTAAATAGCTATTTTTCTTATTCTTGTCGAATGAATTTTTTTTAGCCACATTTACACCGATGAACACGCAGGAACAATTGCTCAATGTTAAGTACAATACATTGAGCCAAAATAAGCAAAATAAAGACACCTATATCTTTTTAAAACCTTTAAAAAAAATTAAATAAGTAAATAGCTATTTTTCTTATTCTTGTCGAATGAATTTTTTTTAGCAACATTTAAACCGATGAACACGCAGGAACAATTGTTCAATGTTAAGTACGATACATTGAGCCAAAATAAGCAAAATCAAGACACCTATATCTTTTTAAAACCTTTAAAAAAATAAAATAAGTAAATAGCTATTTTTCTTATTCTTGTCGAATGAATTTTTTTTAGCTACATTTACACCGATGAACACGCAGGAACATTTGCTCAATGTTAAGTTCAATACAATGAGCCAAAATAAGCAAAACTAAGACACCTATATCTTTTTAAAACCTTTAAAAAAATAAAATAAGTAAATAGCTATTTTTCATATTCTTGTCGAATGAATTTTTTTTAGCTACATTTACACCGATGAACACGCAGGAGCAAGTGGTCAATGTTAAGTACAATACAGTGAGCCTAAATAAGCAAAATTAAGACACTCATATCATATCAAGACCTTTAAAAAAAAAAAATAAGTATATAGCTATTTTTCGTATTCTTGTCGAATGAATTTTTTGTAGCTACATTTACACCGATGAACACGCTGGAGCAATTGCCTAATGTTAGATACAGTACAATGAGCCAAAATAAGCAAAATTAAGACACCTATATCTTTTTAAAACCTTTAAAAAAAATAAAATAAGTAATTAGCTATTTTTCGTATTCTTGAAGTTTGAATTTTTTCAAGCTACATTTACACCGATGAACACGCAGGAGCAATTTCTCAATGTTAAGTACAATACAATGAGCCAAAATAAGCAAAATAAAGACACCTATATTTTTTTAAAACCTTTAAAAAAAATAAAATGAATGAATGAATTTTTTTTAGCTACATTTACACCGATGAACACGCAGGAACAATTGCTCAATGTTAAGTACAATACAATGAGCCGAAATAAGCCAAATTAAGACACCCGTGTCATATCAAGACCTTTAAAAAAATAAAATAAGTATATAGCTATTTTTCGTATTCTTGTCGAATGAATTTTTTGTAGCTACATTTACACCGATGTACAAGCAGGAGCAAGTGGTCAATGTTAAGTACAATACAATGAGCCTAAATAAGCAAAATTAAGACACCTATATCTTTTAAAGACCTTTAAAAAAAAAAAATAAGTAAATAGCTATTTTTCGTATTCTTGCCGTTTGAGTTTTTTCAAGCCACATTTACACCGATGAACACGCAGGAACAATTGCTCAACGTTAAGTACAATACAATGAGCCAAAATAAACAAAATAAAGGCACCTATATCTTTTTAAAACCTTTAAAAAAAATAAAATAAGTAAATAGCTATTTTTCTTATTCTTGTCGAATGAATTTTTTTTAGCCACATTTACACCGATGAACACGCAAGAACAATTGCTCAATGTTAAGTACAATACAATGAGCCAAAATAAGCAAAATTAAGACACCTATATCTTTTTAAAACCTTTAAAGAAAATAAAATAAGTAAATAGCTATTTTTCTTATTCTTGTCGAATGAATTTTTTTTAGCCACATTTACACCGATGAACACGCAGGAACAATTGCTCAATGTTAAGTACGATACATTGAGCCAAAATAAGCAAAATAAAGACACCTATATCTATTTAAAACCTTTAAAAAAAATAAAATAAGTAAATAGCTATTTTTCTTATTCTAGTCGAATGAATTTTATTTAGCTACATTTACACCGATGAACAATCAGGAGCAATTGCTCAATGTTAAGTTCAATACATTGAGCCAAAATAAGCAAAATTAAGACACCGTATCATATCAAGACCTTTAAAAAAAATAAAATAAGGAAATAGCTATTTTTTTTATTCTTGTCGAATGAATTTTTTTAGCAACATTTAAACCGATGAACACGCAGGAGCAATTGCTCAATGTCAAGTACAATACAACGAGCCAAAATAAGCAAAATTAAGACACCTATATCTTTTTAAAACCTTTAAAAAAATAAAATAAATAAATAGCTATTTTTCCTATTCTTGTCGAATGAATTTTTTTTAGCTTCATTTACACCGATGAACACGCAGGAGCAATTGTTTAATGTTAAGTACAATACAATGAGCCAAAATAAGCCAAATTAAGACACCCGTGTCATATCAAGACCTTAAAAAAAAATAAAATAAGTATATAGCTATTTTTCTTATTCTTGTCGAATGAATTTTTTGTAGCTACATTTACACCGATGAACACGCAGGAGCAAGTGGCCAATGTTAAGTACAATACAATGAGCCTAAATAAGCAAAATTAAGACACCTATATCTTTATAAGACCTTTAAAAAAAATAAAATAAGTAAATAGCTATTTTTCTTATTCTTGTCGAATGAATTTTTTTTAGCCACATTTACACCGATGAACACGCATGAACAATTGCTCAATGTTAAGTTCAATACAATGAGCCAAAATAAGCAAAATTAAGACACCGTTATCATATCAAGACCTATAAAAAAAAATAAAATAAGTAAATAGCTATTTTTTTTATTCTTGTCGAATGAATTTTTTTTAGCTACATTTACACCGATGAACACGCAGGAGCAATTGCTCAATGTTAAGTACAATACAATGAGCCAAAATAAGCAAAATTAAGACACCTATATCTTTTAAAAACCTTTAAAAAAATAAAATAAGTAAATAGCTATTTTTCCTATTCTTGTCGAATGAATTTTTTTTAGCTACATTTACACCGATGAACACGCAGGAGCAATTGCTCAATGTTAAGTACAATACAATGAGCCAAAATAAGCCAAATTAAGACACCCGTGTCATATCAAGACCTTTAAAAAAAAAAAATAAGTATATAGCTATTTTTCGTATTCTTGTCGAATGAATTTTTTGTAGCTACATTCACACCGATGTACAAGCAGGAGCAAGTGGTCAATGTTAAGTACAATACAATGAGCCTAAATAAGCAAAATGAAGACACCTATATCTTTTAAAGACCTTTAAAAAAAATAAAATAAGTAAATAGCTATTTTTCTTATTCTTGTCGAATGAATTTTTTTTAGCTACATTTACACCGATGAACACGCAGGAACAATTGCTCAATGTTAAGTACAATACAATGAGCCAAAATAAGCAAAATTAAGTCACCTATATCTTTTTAAAACCTTTAAAAAAAATAAAATAAGTATATAGCTATTTTTCTTATTCTTGTCGAATGAATTTTTTTTAGCTACATTTACACCGATGAACACGCAGGAGCAATTGTTCAATGTTAGTACAATACAATGAGCCAAAATAAGCAAAATTAAGACACCCTTATCATATCAAGACCTTTAAAAAAAATAAAATAAGTAAATAGCTATTTTTTTTATTCTTGTCGAATGAATTTTTTGTAGCTACATTTACACCGATGAACACGCAGGAGCAATAGGTCAATGTTAAGTACAATACAGTGAGCCTTAATAAGCAAAATTAAGACACCTATATCTTTTTAAGACCTTTAAAAAAAAAAAATAAGTAAATAGCTATTTTTCATGTTCTTGTCGAATGAATTTTTTTTAGCTACATTTACACCGATGAACACGCAGGGGCAAGTGGTCAATGTTAAGTACAATACAGTGAGCCTAAATAAGCAAAATTAAGACACTCATATCATATCAGGACCTTTAAAAAAAAAAAATAAGTATATAGCTATTTTTCGTATTCTTGTCGAATGAATTTTTTGTAGCTACATTTACACCGATGAACATGCTGGAGCAATTGCCTAATGTTAGATACAGTACAATGAGCCAAAATGAGCAAAATTAAGACACCTATATCTTTTTAAAACCTTTAAAAAAAATAAAATAAGTAATTAGCTATTTTTCGTATTCTTGCCGTTTGAATTTTTTCAAGCTACATTTACACCGATGAACACGCAGGAGCAATTTCTCAATGTTAAGTACAATACAATGAGCCAAAATAAGCAAAATAAAGACACCTATATTTTTTTAAAACCTTTAAAAAAAATAAAATAAGTAAATAGCTATTTTTCTTATTCTTGTCGAATGAATTTTTTTTAGCTACATTTACACCGATGAACACGCAGGAGCAATTGTTCAATGTTAGTACAATACAATGAGCCAAAATAAGCAAAATTAAGACACCCTTATCATATCAAGACCTTTAAAAAAAATAAAATAAGTAAATAGCTATTTTTTTTATTCTTGTCGAATGAATTTTTTGTAGCTACATTTACACCGATGAACACGCAGGAGCAATAGGTCAATGTTAAGTACAATACAGTGAGCCTTAATAAGCAAAATTAAGACACCTATATCTTTTTAAGACCTTTAAAAAAAAAAAATAAGTAAATAGCTATTTTTCATGTTCTTGTCGAATGAATTTTTTGTAGCTACATTTACACCGATGAACACGCTGGAGCAACTGCCTAATGTTAGATACAGTACAATGAGCCAAAATAAGCAAAATTAAGACACCTATATCTTTTTAAAACCTTTAAAAAAAATAAAATAAGTAATTAGCTATTTTTCGTATTCTTGAAGTTTGAATTTTTTCAAGCTACATTTACACCGATGAACACGCAGGAGCAATTTCTCAATGTTAAGTACAATACAATGAGCCAAAATAAGCAAAATAAAGACACCTATATTTTTTTAAAACCTTTAAAAAAAATAAAATGAATGAATGAATTTTTTTTAGCTACATTTACACCGATGAACACGCAGGAACAATTGCTCAATGTTAAGTACAATACAATGAGCCGAAATAAGCCAAATTAAGACACCCGTGTCATATCAAGACCTTTAAAAAAATAAAATAAGTAAATAGCTATTTTTCTTATTCTTGTCGAATGAATTTTTTTTAGCTACATTTACACCGATGAACACGCAGGAGCAAGTGGTCAATGTTAAGTACAATACAATGAGCCAAAATAAACAAAATAAAGGCACCTATATCTTTTTAAAACCTTTAAAAAAAATAAAATAAGTAAATAGCTATTTTTCTTATTCTTGTCGAATGAATTTTTTTTAGCAACATTTACACCGATGAACAATCAGGAGCAATTGCTCAATGTTAAGTTCAATACATTGAGCCAAAATAAGCAAAATTAAGACACCCTTATCATATCAAGACCTTAAAAAAAATAATATAAGTAAATAGCTATTTTTTTTATTCTTGTCGAATGAATTTTTTTTAGCAACATTTAAACCGATGAACACGCAGGAGCAATTGTTCAATGTCAGGTACAATACAATGAGCCAAAATAAGCAAAATTAAGACACCTATATCTTTTTAAAACCTTTAAAAAAATAAAATACGTAAATAGCTATTTTTCTTATTCTTGTCGAATGAATTTTTTTTAGCTACATTTACACCGATGAACACGCTGGAGCAATTGCTCAATGTTAATTACAATACAGTGAGCCACAATAAGCCAAATTAAGACACCCGTGTCATATCAAGACCTTTAAAAAAAATAAAATAAGTATATAGCAATTTTTCGTATTCTTGTCGAATGAATTTTTTGTAGCTACATTTACATCGATGTACAAGCAGGAGCAAGTGGTCAATGTTAAGTACAATACAATGAGCCTAAATAAGCAAAATTAAGACACCTATATCTTTTAAAGACCTTTAAAAAAAATAAAATAAGTAAATAGTTATTTTTCTTATTCTTGTCGAATGAATTTTTTTTAGCTACATTTACACCGATGAACACGCAGGAACAATTGTTCAATGTTAAGTACAATACAATGAGCCAAAATAAGCAAAATTAAGTCACCTATATCTTTTTAAAACCTTTAAAAAAAATAAAATAAGTATATAGCTATTTTTCATATTCTTGTCGAATGAATTTTTTGTAGCTACATTTACACCGATGAACACGCAGGAGCAAGTGGCCAATGTTTGGTACAATACAATGAGCCAAAATAAGCAAAATTAAGACACCTATATCTTTATAAGACCTTTAAAAAAAATAAAATAAGTAAATAGCTATTTTTCTTATTCTTGTCGAATGAATTTTGTTTAGCTACATTTACACCGATGAACACGCAGGAACAATTTCTCCATGTTAAGTACAATACATTGAGCCAAAATAAGCAAAATTAAGACACCTTTATCTTTTTGAAACCTTTAAAAAAAATAAAATAAGTAAATAGCTATTTTTCTTATTCTTGTCGAATGAATTTTTTTTAGCCACATTTACACCGATGAACACGCAGGAACAATTGCTCAATGTTAAATACAATACATTGAGCCAAAATAAGCAAAATAAAGACACCTATATCTTTTTAAAACCTTTAAAAAAATAAAATAAGTAAATAGCTATTTTTCTTATTCTTGTCGAATGAATTTTTTTTAGCAACATTTAAACCGATGAACACGCAGGAACAATTGTTCAATGTTAAGTACGATACATTGAGCCAAAATAAGCAAAATCAAGACACCTATATCTTTTTAAAACCTTTAAAAAAATAAAATAAGTAAATAGCTATTTTTCTTATTCTTGTCGAATGAATTTTTTTTAGCTACATTTACACCGATGAACACGCAGGAACATTTGCTCAATGTTAAGTTCAATACAATGAGCCAAAATAAGCAAAACTAAGACACCTATATCTTTTTAAAACCTTTAAAAAAATAAAATAAGTAAATAGCTATTTTTCATATTCTTGTCGAATGAATTTTTTTTAGCTACATTTACACCGATGAACACGCAGGAGCAAGTGGTCAATGTTAAGTACAATACAGTGAGCCTAAATAAGCAAAATTAAGACACTCATATCATATCAAGACCTTTAAAAAAAAAAAATAAGTATATAGCTATTTTTCGTATTCTTGTCGAATGAATTTTTTGTAGCTACATTTACACCGATGAACACGCTGGAGCAATTGCCTAATGTTAGATACAGTACAATGAGCCAAAATAAGCAAAATTAAGACACCTATATCTTTTTAAAACCTTTAAAAAAAATAAAATAAGTAATTAGCTATTTTTCGTATTCTTGAAGTTTGAATTTTTTCAAGCTACATTTACACCGATGAACACGCAGGAGCAATTTCTCAATGTTAAGTACAATACAATGAGCCAAAATAAGCAAAATAAAGACACCTATATTTTTTTAAAACCTTTAAAAAAAATAAAATGAATGAATGAATTTTTTTTAGCTACATTTACACCGATGAACACGCAGGAACAATTGCTCAATGTTAAGTACAATACAATGAGCCAAAATAAGCAAAATTAAGTCACCTATATCTTTTTAAAACCTTTAAAAAAAATAAAATAAGTATATAGCTATTTTTCATATTCTTGTCGAATGAATTTTTTGTAGCTACATTTACACCGATGAACACGCAGGAGCAAGTGGCCAATGTTTGGTACAATACAATGAGCCAAAATAAGCAAAATTAAGTCACCTATATCTTTATAAGACCTTTAAAAAAAATAAAATAAGTAAATAGCTATTTTTCTTATTCTTGTCGAATGAATTTTGTTTAGCTACATTTACACCGATGAACACGCAGGAACAATTTCTCCATGTTAAGTACAATACATTGAGCCAAAATAAGCAAAATTAAGACACCTTTATCTTTTTGAAACCTTTAAAAAAAATAAAATAAGTAAATAGCTATTTTTCTTATTCTTGTCGAATGAATTTTTTTTAGCTACATTTACACCGATGAACACGCAGGAACAATTGTTCAATGTTAAGTACAATACAATGAGCCAAAATAAGCAAAATTAAGTCACCTATATCTTTTTAAAACCTTTAAAAAAAATAAAATAAGTATATAGCTATTTTTCATATTCTTGTCGAATGAATTTTTTGTAGCTACATTTACACCGATGAACACGCAGGAGCAAGTGGCCAATGTTTGGTACAATACAATGAGCCAAAATAAGCAAAATTAAGACACCTATATCTTTATAAGACCTTTAAAAAAAATAAAATAAGTAAATAGCTATTTTTCTTATTCTTGTCGAATGAATTTTGTTTAGCTACATTTACACCGATGAACACGCAGGAACAATTTCTCCATGTTAAGTACAATACATTGAGCCAAAATAAGCAAAATTAAGACACCTTTATCTTTTTGAAACCTTTAAAAAAAATAAAATAAGTAAATAGCTATTTTTCTTATTCTTGTCGAATGAATTTTTTTTAGCCACATTTACACCGATGAACACGCAGGAACAATTGCTCAATGTTAAGTACAATACATTGAGCCAAAATAAGCAAAATAAAGACACCTATATCTTTTTAAAACCTTTAAAAAAAATTAAATAAGTAAATAGCTATTTTTCTTATTCTTGTCGAATGAATTTTTTTTAGCAACATTTAAACCGATGAACACGCAGGAACAATTGTTCAATGTTAAGTACGATACATTGAGCCAAAATAAGCAAAATCAAGACACCTATATCTTTTTAAAACCTTTAAAAAAATAAAATAAGTAAATAGCTATTTTTCTTATTCTTGTCGAATGAATTTTTTTTAGCTACATTTACACCGATGAACACGCAGGAACATTTGCTCAATGTTAAGTTCAATACAATGAGCCAAAATAAGCAAAACTAAGACACCTATATCTTTTTAAAACCTTTAAAAAAATAAAATAAGTAAATAGCTATTTTTCATATTCTTGTCGAATGAATTTTTTTTAGCTACATTTACACCGATGAACACGCAGGAGCAAGTGGTCAATGTTAAGTACAATACAGTGAGCCTAAATAAGCAAAATTAAGACACTCATATCATATCAAGACCTTTAAAAAAAAAAATAAGTATATAGCTATTTTTCGTATTCTTGTCGAATGAATTTTTTGTAGCTACATTTACACCGATGAACACGCTGGAGCAATTGCCTAATGTTAGATACAGTACAATGAGCCAAAATAAGCAAAATTAAGACACCTATATCTTTTTAAAACCTTTAAAAAAAATAAAATAAGTAATTAGCTATTTTTCGTATTCTTGAAGTTTGAATTTTTTCAAGCTACATTTACACCGATGAACACGCAGGAGCAATTTCTCAATGTTAAGTACAATACAATGAGCCAAAATAAGCAAAATAAAGACACCTATATTTTTTTAAAACCTTTAAAAAAAATAAAATGAATGAATGAATTTTTTTTAGCTACATTTACACCGATGAACACGCAGGAACAATTGCTCAATGTTAAGTACAATACAATGAGCCGAAATAAGCCAAATTAAGACACCCGTGTCATATCAAGACCTTTAAAAAAATAAAATAAGTATATAGCTATTTTTCGTATTCTTGTCGAATGAATTTTTTGTAGCTACATTTACACCGATGTACAAGCAGGAGCAAGTGGTCAATGTTAAGTACAATACAATGAGCCTAAATAAGCAAAATTAAGACACCTATATCTTTTAAAGACCTTTAAAAAAAAAAAATAAGTAAATAGCTATTTTTCGTATTCTTGCCGTTTGAGTTTTTTCAAGCCACATTTACACCGATGAACACGCAGGAACAATTGCTCAACGTTAAGTACAATACAATGAGCCAAAATAAACAAAATAAAGGCACCTATATCTTTTTAAAACCTTTAAAAAAAATAAAATAAGTAAATAGCTATTTTTCTTATTCTTGTCGAATGAATTTTTTTTAGCCACATTTACACCGATGAACACGCAAGAACAATTGCTCAATGTTAAGTACAATACAATGAGCCAAAATAAGCAAAATTAAGACACCTATATCTTTTTAAAACCTTTAAAGAAAATAAAATAAGTAAATAGCTATTTTTCTTATTCTTGTCGAATGAATTTTTTTTAGCCACATTTACACCGATGAACACGCAGGAACAATTGCTCAATGTTAAGTACGATACATTGAGCCAAAATAAGCAAAATAAAGACACCTATATCTTTTTAAAACCTTTAAAAAAAATAAAATAAGTAAATAGCTATTTTTCTTATTCTAGTCGAATGAATTTTATTTAGCTACATTTACACCGATGAACAATCAGGAGCAATTGCTCAATGTTAAGTTCAATACATTGAGCCAAAATAAGCAAAATTAAGACACCGTATCATATCAAGACCTTTAAAAAAAATAAAATAAGGAAATAGCTATTTTTTTTATTCTTGTCGAATGAATTTTTTTAGCAACATTTAAACCGATGAACACGCAGGAGCAATTGCTCAATGTCAAGTACAATACAACGAGCCAAAATAAGCAAAATTAAGACACCTATATCTTTTTAAAACCTTTAAAAAAATAAAATAAATAAATAGCTATTTTTCCTATTCTTGTCGAATGAATTTTTTTTAGCTTCATTTACACCGATGAACACGCAGGAGCAATTGTTTAATGTTAAGTACAATACAATGAGCCAAAATAAGCCAAATTAAGACACCCGTGTCATATCAAGACCTTAAAAAAAAAAAAAATAAGTATATAGCTATTTTTCTTATTCTTGTCGAATGAATTTTTTGTAGCTACATTTACACCGATGAACACGCAGGAGCAAGTGGCCAATGTTAAGTACAATACAATGAGCCTAAATAAGCAAAATTAAGACACCTATATCTTTATAAGACCTTTAAAAAAAATAAAATAAGTAAATAGCTATTTTTCTTATTCTTGTCGAATGAATTTTTTTTAGCCACATTTACACCGATGAACACGCATGAACAATTGCTCAATGTTAAGTTCAATACAATGAGCCAAAATAAGCAAAATTAAGACACCGTTATCATATCAAGACCTATAAAAAAAAATAAAATAAGTAAATAGCTATTTTTTTTATTCTTGTCGAATGAATTTTTTTTAGCTACATTTACACCGATGAACACGCAGGAGCAATTGCTCAATGTTAAGTACAATACAATGAGCCAAAATAAGCAAAATTAAGACACCTATATCTTTTAAAAACCTTTAAAAAAATAAAATAAGTAAATAGCTATTTTTCCTATTCTTGTCGAATGAATTTTTTTTAGCTACATTTACACCGATGAACACGCAGGAGCAATTGCTCAATGTTAAGTACAATACAATGAGCCAAAATAAGCCAAATTAAGACACCCGTGTCATATCAAGACCTTTAAAAAAAAAAAATAAGTATATAGCTATTTTTCGTATTCTTGTCGAATGAATTTTTTGTAGCTACATTCACACCGATGTACAAGCAGGAGCAAGTGGTCAATGTTAAGTACAATACAATGAGCCTAAATAAGCAAAATGAAGACACCTATATCTTTTAAAGACCTTTAAAAAAAATAAAATAAGTAAATAGCTATTTTTCTTATTCTTGTCGAATGAATTTTTTTTAGCTACATTTACACCGATGAACACGCAGGAACAATTGCTCAATGTTAAGTACAATACAATGAGCCAAAATAAGCAAAATTAAGTCACCTATATCTTTTTAAAACCTTTAAAAAAAATAAAATAAGTATATAGCTATTTTTCTTATTCTTGTCGAATGAATTTTTTTTAGCTACATTTACACCGATGAACACGCAGGAGCAATTGTTCAATGTTAGTACAATACAATGAGCCAAAATAAGCAAAATTAAGACACCCTTATCATATCAAGACCTTTAAAAAAAATAAAATAAGTAAATAGCTATTTTTTTTATTCTTGTCGAATGAATTTTTTGTAGCTACATTTACACCGATGAACACGCAGGAGCAATAGGTCAATGTTAAGTACAATACAGTGAGCCTTAATAAGCAAAATTAAGACACCTATATCTTTTTAAGACCTTTAAAAAAAAAAAATAAGTAAATAGCTATTTTTCATGTTCTTGTCGAATGAATTTTTTTTAGCTACATTTACACCGATGAACACGCAGGGGCAAGTGGTCAATGTTAAGTACAATACAGTGAGCCTAAATAAGCAAAATTAAGACACTCATATCATATCAGGACCTTTAAAAAAAAAAAATAAGTATATAGCTATTTTTCGTATTCTTGTCGAATGAATTTTTTGTAGCTACATTTACACCGATGAACATGCTGGAGCAATTGCCTAATGTTAGATACAGTACAATGAGCCAAAATGAGCAAAATTAAGACACCTATATCTTTTTAAAACCTTTAAAAAAAATAAAATAAGTAATTAGCTATTTTTCGTATTCTTGCCGTTTGAATTTTTTCAAGCTACATTTACACCGATGAACACGCAGGAGCAATTTCTCAATGTTAAGTACAATACAATGAGCCAAAATAAGCAAAATAAAGACACCTATATTTTTTTAAAACCTTTAAAAAAAATAAAATAAGTAAATAGCTATTTTTCTTATTCTTGTCGAATGAATTTTTTTTAGCTACATTTACACCGATGAACACGCAGGAACAATTGGTCAATGTTAAGTACAATACAATGAGCTAAAATAAGCAAAATAAAGACACCTATATTTTTTAAAACCTTTAAAAAAAATAAAATAAGTATATAGCTATTTTTCTTATTCTTGTCGAATGAATTTTTTTTAGCTACATTTACACCGATGAACACGCAGGAGCAATTGTTCAATGTTAGTACAATACAATGAGCCAAAATAAGCAAAATTAAGACACCCTTATCATATCAAGACCTTTAAAAAAAATAAAATAAGTAAATAGCTATTTTTTTTATTCTTGTCGAATGAATTTTTTGTAGCTACATTTACACCGATGAACACGCAGGAGCAATAGGTCAATGTTAAGTACAATACAGTGAGCCTTAATAAGCAAAATTAAGACACCTATATCTTTTTAAGACCTTTAAAAAAAAAAAATAAGTAAATAGCTATTTTTCATGTTCTTGTCGAATGAATTTTTTTTAGCTACATTTACACCGATGAACACGCAGGGGCAAGTGGTCAATGTTAAGTACAATACAGTGAGCCTAAATAAGCAAAATTAAGACACTCATATCATATCAGGACCTTTAAAAAAAAAAAATAAGTATATAGCTATTTTTCGTATTCTTGTCGAATGAATTTTTTGTAGCTACATTTACACCGATGAACATGCTGGAGCAATTGCCTAATGTTAGATACAGTACAATGAGCCAAAATGAGCAAAATTAAGACACCTATATCTTTTTAAAACCTTTAAAAAAAATAAAATAAGTAATTAGCTATTTTTCGTATTCTTGCCGTTTGAATTTTTTCAAGCTACATTTACACCGATGAACACGCAGGAGCAATTTCTCAATGTTAAGTACAATACAATGAGCCAAAATAAGCAAAATAAAGACACCTATATTTTTTTAAAACCTTTAAAAAAAATAAAATAAGTAAATAGCTATTTTTCTTATTCTTGTCGAATGAATTTTTTTTAGCTACATTTACACCGATGAACACGCAGGAACAATTGCTCAATGTTAAGTACAATACAATGAGCCGAAATAAGCCAAATTAAGACACCCGTGTCATATCAAGACCTTTAAAAAAATAAAATAAGTAAATAGCTATTTTTCTTATTCTTGTCGAATGAATTTTTTTTAGCTACATTTACACCGATGAACACGCAGGAGCAAGTGGTCAATGTTAAGTACAATACAATGAGCCAAAATAAACAAAATAAAGGCACCTATATCTTTTTAAAACCTTTAAAAAAAATAAAATAAGTAAATAGCTATTTTTCTTATTCTTGTCGAATGAATTTTTTTTAGCAACATTTACACCGATGAACAATCAGGAGCAATTGCTCAATGTTAAGTTCAATACATTGAGCCAAAATAAGCAAAATTAAGACACCCTTATCATATCAAGACCTTTAAAAAAATAATATAAGTAAATAGCTATTTTTTTTATTCTTGTCGAATGAATTTTTTTTAGCAACATTTAAACCGATGAACACGCAGGAGCAATTGTTCAATGTCAGGTACAATACAATGAGCCAAAATAAGCAAAATTAAGACACCTATATCTTTTTAAAACCTTTAAAAAAATAAAATACGTAAATAGCTATTTTTCTTATTCTTGTCGAATGAATTTTTTTTAGCTACATTTACACCGATGAACACGCTGGAGCAATTGCTCAATGTTAATTACAATACAGTGAGCCACAATAAGCCAAATTAAGACACCCGTGTCATATCAAGACCTTTAAAAAAAATAAAATAAGTATATAGCAATTTTTCGCATTCTTGTCGAATGAATTTTTTGTAGCTACATTTACATCGATGTACAAGCAGGAGCAAGTGGTCAATGTTAAGTACAATACAATGAGCCTAAATAAGCAAAATTAAGACACCTATATCTTTTAAAGACCATTAAAAAAAATAAAATAAGTAAAAAGTTATTTTTCTTATTCTTGTCGAATGAATTTTTTTTAGCTACATTTACACCGATGAACACGCAGGAACAATTGTTCAATGTTAAGTACAATACAATGAGCCAAAATAAGCAAAATTAAGTCACCTATATCTTTTTAAAACCTTTAAAAAAAATAAAATAAGTATATAGCTATTTTTCATATTCTTGTCGAATGAATTTTTTGTAGCTACATTTACACCGATGAACACGCAGGAGCAAGTGGCCAATGTTTGGTACAATACAATGAGCCAAAATAAGCAAAATTAAGACACCTATATCTTTATAAGACCTTTAAAAAAAATAAAATAAGTAAATAGCTATTTTTCTTATTCTTGTCGAATGAATTTTGTTTAGCTACATTTACACCGATGAACACGCAGGAACAATTTCTCCATGTTAAGTACAATACATTGAGCCAAAATAAGCAAAATTAAGACACCTTTATCTTTTTGAAACCTTTAAAAAAAATAAAATAAGTAAATAGCTATTTTTCTTATTCTTGTCGAATGAATTTTTTTTAGCCACATTTACACCGATGAACACGCAGGAACAATTGCTCAATGTTAAGTACAATACATTGAGCCAAAATAAGCAAAATAAAGACACCTATATCTTTTTAAAACCTTTAAAAAAAATAAAATAAGTAAATAGCTATTTTTCTTATTCTTGTCGAATGAATTTTTTTTAGCAACATTTAAACCGATGAACACGCAGGAACAATTGTTCAATGTTAAGTACGATACATTGAGCCAAAATAAGCAAAATCAAGACACCTATATCTTTTTAAAACATTTAAAAAAATAAAATAAGTAAATAGCTATTTTTCTTATTCTTGTCGAATGAATTTTTTTTAGCTACATTTACACCGATGAACACGCAGGAGCAAGTGGTCAATGTTAAGTACAATACATTGAGCCTTAATAAGCAAAATTAAGACACCTATATCTTTTTAAGACCTTTAAAAAAAAAAAAATAAGTAAATAGCTATTTTTCTTATTCTTGTCGAATGAATTTTTTTTAGCTACATTTACACCGATGAACACGCAGGAACAATTGTTCAATGTTAAGTACAATACAATGAGCCAAAATAAGCAAAATTAAGTCACCTATATCTTTTTAAAACCTTTAAAAAAAATAAAATAAGTATATAGCTATTTTTCATATTCTTGTCGAATGAATTTTTTGTAGCTACATTTACACCGATGAACACGCAGGAGCAAGTGGCCAATGTTTGGTACAATACAATGAGCCAAAATAAGCAAAACTAAGACACCTATATCTTTATAAGACCTTTAAAAAAAATAAAATAAGTAAATAGCTATTTTTCTTATTCTTGTCGAATGAATTTTGTTTAGCTACATTTACACCGATGAACACGCAGGAACAATTTCTCCATGTTAAGTACAATACATTGAGCCAAAATAAGCAAAATTAAGACACCTTTATCTTTTTGAAACCTTTAAAAAAAATAAAATAAGTAAATAGCTATTTTTCTTATTCTTGTCGAATGAATTTTTTTTAGCCACATTTACACCGATGAACACGCAGGAACAATTGCTCAATGTTAAGTACAATACATTGAGCCAAAATAAGCAAAATAAAGACACCTATATCTTTTTAAAACCTTTAAAAAAAATTAAATAAGTAAATAGCTATTTTTCTTATTCTTGTCGAATGAATTTTTTTTAGCAACATTTAAACCGATGAACACGCAGGAACAATTGTTCAATGTTAAGTACGATACATTGAGCCAAAATAAGCAAAATCAAGACACCTATATCTTTTTAAAACCTTTAAAAAAATAAAATAAGTAAATAGCTATTTTTCTTATTCTTGTCGAATGAATTTTTTTTAGCTACATTTACACCGATGAACACGCAGGAACATTTGCTCAATGTTAAGTTCAATACAATGAGCCAAAATAAGCAAAACTAAGACACCTATATCTTTTTAAAACCTTTAAAAAAATAAAATAAGTAAATAGCTATTTTTCATATTCTTGTCGAATGAATTTTTTTTAGCTACATTTACACCGATGAACACGCAGGAGCAAGTGGTCAATGTTAAGTACAATACAGTGAGCCTAAATAAGCAAAATTAAGACACTCATATCATATCAAGACCTTTAAAAAAAAAAAATAAGTATATAGCTATTTTTCGTATTCTTGTCGAATGAATTTTTTGTAGCTACATTTACACCGATGAACACGCTGGAGCAATTGCCTAATGTTAGATACAGTACAATGAGCCAAAATAAGCAAAATTAAGACACCTATATCTTTTTAAAACCTTTAAAAAAAATAAAATAAGTAATTAGCTATTTTTCGTATTCTTGAAGTTTGAATTTTTTCAAGCTACATTTACACCGATGAACACGCAGGAGCAATTTCTCAATGTTAAGTACAATACAATGAGCCAAAATAAGCAAAATAAAGACACCTATATTTTTTTAAAACCTTTAAAAAAAATAAAATGAATGAATGAATTTTTTTTAGCTACATTTACACCGATGAACACGCAGGAACAATTGCTCAATGTTAAGTACAATACAATGAGCCGAAATAAGCCAAATTAAGACACCCGTGTCATATCAAGACCTTTAAAAAAATAAAATAAGTATATAGCTATTTTTCGTATTCTTGTCGAATGAATTTTTTGTAGCTACATTTACACCGATGTACAAGCAGGAGCAAGTGGTCAATGTTAAGTACAATACAATGAGCCTAAATAAGCAAAATTAAGACACCTATATCTTTTAAAGACCTTTAAAAAAAAAAAATAAGTAAATAGCTATTTTTCGTATTCTTGCCGTTTGAGTTTTTTCAAGCCACATTTACACCGATGAACACGCAGGAACAATTGCTCAACGTTAAGTACAATACAATGAGCCAAAATAAACAAAATAAAGGCACCTATATCTTTTTAAAACCTTTAAAAAAAATAAAATAAGTAAATAGCTATTTTTCTTATTCTTGTCGAATGAATTTTTTTTAGCCACATTTACACCGATGAACACGCAAGAACAATTGCTCAATGTTAAGTACAATACAATGAGCCAAAATAAGCAAAATTAAGACACCTATATCTTTTTAAAACCTTTAAAGAAAATAAAATAAGTAAATAGCTATTTTTCTTATTCTTGTCGAATGAATTTTTTTTAGCCACATTTACACCGATGAACACGCAGGAACAATTGCTCAATGTTAAGTACGATACATTGAGCCAAAATAAGCAAAATAAAGACACCTATATCTTTTTAAAACCTTTAAAAAAAATAAAATAAGTAAATAGCTATTTTTCTTATTCTAGTCGAATGAATTTTATTTAGCTACATTTACACCGATGAACAATCAGGAGCAATTGCTCAATGTTAAGTTCAATACATTGAGCCAAAATAAGCAAAATTAAGACACCGTATCATATCAAGACCTTTAAAAAAAATAAAATAAGGAAATAGCTATTTTTTTTATTCTTGTCGAATGAATTTTTTTAGCAACATTTAAACCGATGAACACGCAGGAGCAATTGCTCAATGTCAAGTACAATACAACGAGCCAAAATAAGCAAAATTAAGACACCTATATCTTTTTAAAACCTTTAAAAAAATAAAATAAATAAATAGCTATTTTTCCTATTCTTGTCGAATGAATTTTTTTTAGCTTCATTTACACCGATGAACACGCAGGAGCAATTGTTTAATGTTAAGTACAATACAATGAGCCAAAATAAGCCAAATTAAGACACCCGTGTCATATCAAGACCTTAAAAAAAAATAAAATAAGTATATAGCTATTTTTCTTATTCTTGTCGAATGAATTTTTTGTAGCTACATTTACACCGATGAACACGCAGGAGCAAGTGGCCAATGTTAAGTACAATACAATGAGCCTAAATAAGCAAAATTAAGACACCTATATCTTTATAAGACCTTTAAAAAAAATAAAATAAGTAAATAGCTATTTTTCTTATTCTTGTCGAATGAATTTTTTTTAGCCACATTTACACCGATGAACACGCATGAACAATTGCTCAATGTTAAGTTCAATACAATGAGCCAAAATAAGCAAAATTAAGACACCGTTATCATATCAAGACCTATAAAAAAAAATAAAATAAGTAAATAGCTATTTTTTTTATTCTTGTCGAATGAATTTTTTTTAGCTACATTTACACCGATGAACACGCAGGAGCAATTGCTCAATGTTAAGTACAATACAATGAGCCAAAATAAGCAAAATTAAGACACCTATATCTTTTAAAAACCTTTAAAAAAATAAAATAAGTAAATAGCTATTTTTCCTATTCTTGTCGAATGAATTTTTTTTAGCTACATTTACACCGATGAACACGCAGGAGCAATTGCTCAATGTTAAGTACAATACAATGAGCCAAAATAAGCCAAATTAAGACACCCGTGTCATATCAAGACCTTTAAAAAAAAAAAATAAGTATATAGCTATTTTTCGTATTCTTGTCGAATGAATTTTTTGTAGCTACATTCACACCGATGTACAAGCAGGAGCAAGTGGTCAATGTTAAGTACAATACAATGAGCCTAAATAAGCAAAATGAAGACACCTATATCTTTTAAAGACCTTTAAAAAAAATAAAATAAGTAAATAGCTATTTTTCTTATTCTTGTCGAATGAATTTTTTTTAGCTACATTTACACCGATGAACACGCAGGAACAATTGCTCAATGTTAAGTACAATACAATGAGCCAAAATAAGCAAAATTAAGTCACCTATATCTTTTTAAAACCTTTAAAAAAAATAAAATAAGTATATAGCTATTTTTCTTATTCTTGTCGAATGAATTTTTTTTAGCTACATTTACACCGATGAACACGCAGGAGCAATTGTTCAATGTTAGTACAATACAATGAGCCAAAATAAGCAAAATTAAGACACCCTTATCATATCAAGACCTTTAAAAAAAATAAAATAAGTAAATAGCTATTTTTTTTATTCTTGTCGAATGAATTTTTTGTAGCTACATTTACACCGATGAACACGCAGGAGCAATAGGTCAATGTTAAGTACAATACAGTGAGCCTTAATAAGCAAAATTAAGACACCTATATCTTTTTAAGACCTTTAAAAAAAAAAATAAGTAAATAGCTATTTTTCATGTTCTTGTCGAATGAATTTTTTTTAGCTACATTTACACCGATGAACACGCAGGGGCAAGTGGTCAATGTTAAGTACAATACAGTGAGCCTAAATAAGCAAAATTAAGACACTCATATCATATCAGGACCTTTAAAAAAAAAAAATAAGTATATAGCTATTTTTCGTATTCTTGTCGAATGAATTTTTTGTAGCTACATTTACACCGATGAACATGCTGGAGCAATTGCCTAATGTTAGATACAGTACAATGAGCCAAAATGAGCAAAATTAAGACACCTATATCTTTTTAAAACCTTTAAAAAAAATAAAATAAGTAATTAGCTATTTTTCGTATTCTTGCCGTTTGAATTTTTTCAAGCTACATTTACACCGATGAACACGCAGGAGCAATTTCTCAATGTTAAGTACAATACAATGAGCCAAAATAAGCAAAATAAAGACACCTATATTTTTTTAAAACCTTTAAAAAAAATAAAATAAGTAAATAGCTATTTTTCTTATTCTTGTCGAATGAATTTTTTTTAGCTACATTTACACCGATGAACACGCAGGAACAATTGGTCAATGTTAAGTACAATACAATGAGCTAAAATAAGCAAAATAAAGACACCTATATTTTTTAAAACCTTTAAAAAAAATAAAATAAGTATATAGCTATTTTTCTTATTCTTGTCGAATGAATTTTTTTTAGCTACATTTACACCGATGAACACGCAGGAGCAATTGTTCAATGTTAGTACAATACAATGAGCCAAAATAAGCAAAATTAAGACACCCTTATCATATCAAGACCTTTAAAAAAAATAAAATAAGTAAATAGCTATTTTTTTTATTCTTGTCGAATGAATTTTTTGTAGCTACATTTACACCGATGAACACGCAGGAGCAATAGGTCAATGTTAAGTACAATACAGTGAGCCTTAATAAGCAAAATTAAGACACCTATATCTTTTTAAGACCTTTAAAAAAAAAAAATAAGTAAATAGCTATTTTTCATGTTCTTGTCGAATGAATTTTTTTTAGCTACATTTACACCGATGAACACGCAGGGGCAAGTGGTCAATGTTAAGTACAATACAGTGAGCCTAAATAAGCAAAATTAAGACACTCATATCATATCAGGACCTTTAAAAAAAAAAAATAAGTATATAGCTATTTTTCGTATTCTTGTCGAATGAATTTTTTGTAGCTACATTTACACCGATGAACATGCTGGAGCAATTGCCTAATGTTAGATACAGTACAATGAGCCAAAATGAGCAAAATTAAGACACCTATATCTTTTTAAAACCTTTAAAAAAAATAAAATAAGTAATTAGCTATTTTTCGTATTCTTGCCGTTTGAATTTTTTCAAGCTACATTTACACCGATGAACACGCAGGAGCAATTTCTCAATGTTAAGTACAATACAATGAGCCAAAATAAGCAAAATAAAGACACCTATATTTTTTTAAAACCTTTAAAAAAAATAAAATAAGTAAATAGCTATTTTTCTTATTCTTGTCGAATGAATTTTTTTTAGCTACATTTACACCGATGAACACGCAGGAACAATTGCTCAATGTTAAGTACAATACAATGAGCCGAAATAAGCCAAATTAAGACACCCGTGTCATATCAAGACCTTTAAAAAAATAAAATAAGTAAATAGCTATTTTTCTTATTCTTGTCGAATGAATTTTTTTTAGCTACATTTACACCGATGAACACGCAGGAGCAAGTGGTCAATGTTAAGTACAATACAATGAGCCAAAATAAACAAAATAAAGGCACCTATATCTTTTTAAAACCTTTAAAAAAAATAAAATAAGTAAATAGCTATTTTTCTTATTCTTGTCGAATGAATTTTTTTTAGCAACATTTACACCGATGAACAATCAGGAGCAATTGCTCAATGTTAAGTTCAATACATTGAGCCAAAATAAGCAAAATTAAGACACCCTTATCATATCAAGACCTTAAAAAAAATAATATAAGTAAATAGCTATTTTTTTTATTCTTGTCGAATGAATTTTTTTTAGCAACATTTAAACCGATGAACACGCAGGAGCAATTGTTCAATGTCAGGTACAATACAATGAGCCAAAATAAGCAAAATTAAGACACCTATATCTTTTTAAAACCTTTAAAAAAAATAAAATACGTAAATAGCTATTTTTCTTATTCTTGTCGAATGAATTTTTTTTAGCTACATTTACACCGATGAACACGCTGGAGCAATTGCTCAATGTTAATTACAATACAGTGAGCCACAATAAGCCAAATTAAGACACCCGTGTCATATCAAGACCTTTAAAAAAAATAAAATAAGTATATAGCAATTTTTCGTATTCTTGTCGAATGAATTTTTTGTAGCTACATTTACATCGATGTACAAGCAGGAGCAAGTGGTCAATGTTAAGTACAATACAATGAGCCTAAATAAGCAAAATTAAGACACCTATATCTTTTAAAGACCATTAAAAAAAATAAAATAAGTAAAAAGTTATTTTTCTTATTCTTGTCGAATGAATTTTTTTTAGCTACATTTACACCGATGAACACGCAGGAACAATTGTTCAATGTTAAGTACAATACAATGAGCCAAAATAAGCAAAATTAAGTCACCTATATCTTTTTAAAACCTTTAAAAAAAATAAAATAAGTATATAGCTATTTTTCATATTCTTGTCGAATGAATTTTTTGTAGCTACATTTACACCGATGAACACGCAGGAGCAAGTGGCCAATGTTTGGTACAATACAATGAGCCAAAATAAGCAAAATTAAGACACCTATATCTTTATAAGACCTTTAAAAAAAATAAAATAAGTAAATAGCTATTTTTCTTATTCTTGTCGAATGAATTTTGTTTAGCTACATTTACACCGATGAACACGCAGGAACAATTTCTCCATGTTAAGTACAATACATTGAGCCAAAATAAGCAAAATTAAGACACCTTTATCTTTTTGAAACCTTTAAAAAAAATAAAATAAGTAAATAGCTATTTTTCTTATTCTTGTCGAATGAATTTTTTTTAGCCACATTTACACCGATGAACACGCAGGAACAATTGCTCAATGTTAAGTACAATACATTGAGCCAAAATAAGCAAAATAAAGACACCTATATCTTTTTAAAACCTTTAAAAAAAATAAAATAAGTAAATAGCTATTTTTCTTATTCTTGTCGAATGAATTTTTTTTAGCAACATTTAAACCGATGAACACGCAGGAACAATTGTTCAATGTTAAGTACGATACATTGAGCCAAAATAAGCAAAATCAAGACACCTATATCTTTTTAAAACATTTAAAAAAATAAAATAAGTAAATAGCTATTTTTCTTATTCTTGTCGAATGAATTTTTTTTAGCTACATTTACACCGATGAACACGCAGGAGCAAGTGGTCAATGTTAAGTACAATACATTGAGCCTTAATAAGCAAAATTAAGACACCTATATCTTTTTAAGACCTTTAAAAAAAAAAAAATAAGTAAATAGCTATTTTTCTTATTCTTGTCGAATGAATTTTTTTTAGCTACATTTACACCGATGAACACGCAGGAACATTTGCTCAATGTTAAGTACAATACAATGAGCCAAAATAAGCAAAACTAAGACACCTATATCTTTTTAAAACCTTTAAAAAAATAAAATAAGTAAATAGCTATTTTTCATATTCTTGTCGAATGAATTTTTTTTAGCTACATTTACACCGATGAACACGCAGGAGCAAGTGGTCAATGTTAAGTACAATACAGTGAGCCTAAATAAGCAAAATTAAGACACTCATATCATATCAAGACCTTTAAAAAAAAAAAATAAGTATATAGCTATTTTTCGTATTCTTGTCGAATGAATTTTTTGTAGCTACATTTACACCGATGAACACGCTGGAGCAATTGCCTAATGTTAGATACAGTACAATGAGCCAAAATAAGCAAAATTAAGACACCTATATCTTTTTAAAACCTTTAAAAAAAATAAAATAAGTAATTAGCTATTTTTCGTATTCTTGAAGTTTGAATTTTTTCAAGCTACATTTACACCGATGAACACGCAGGAGCAATTTCTCAATGTTAAGTACAATACAATGAGCCAAAATAAGCAAAATAAAGACACCTATATTTTTTTAAAACCTTTAAAAAAAATAAAATGAATGAATGAATTTTTTTTAGCTACATTTACACCGATGAACACGCAGGAACAATTGCTCAATGTTAAGTACAATACAATGAGCCAAAATAAACAAAATAAAGGCACCTATATCTTTTTAAAACCTTTAAAAAAAATAAAATAAGTAAATAGCTATTTTTCTTATTCTTGTCGAATGAATTTTTTTTAGCCACATTTACACCGATGAACACGCAAGAACAATTGCTCAATGTTAACTACAATACAATGAGCCAAAATAAGCAAAATTAAGACACCTATATCTTTTTAAAACCTTTAAAAAAAATAAAATAAGTAAATAGCTATTTTTCTTATTCTTGTCGAATGAATTTTTTTTAGCTACATTTACACCGATGAACACGCAGGAGCAAGTGGTCAATGTTAAGTACAATACAGTGAGCCTAAATAAGCAAAATTAAGACACTCATATCATATCAAGACCTTTAAAAAAAAAAAATAAGTATATAGCTATTTTTCGTATTCTTGTCGAATGAATTTTTTGTAGCTACATTTACACCGATGAACACGCTGGAGCAATTGCCTAATGTTAGATACAGTACAATGAGCCAAAATAAGCAAAATTAAGACACCTATATCTTTTTAAAACCTTTAAAAAAAATAAAATAAGTAATTAGCTATTTTTCGTATTCTTGAAGTTTGAATTTTTTCAAGCTACATTTACACCGATGAACACGCAGGAGCAATTTCTCAATGTTAAGTACAATACAATGAGCCAAAATAAGCAAAATAAAGACACCTATATTTTTTTAAAACCTTTAAAAAAAATAAAATGAATGAATGAATTTTTTTTAGCTACATTTACACCGATGAACACGCAGGAACAATTGCTCGATGTTAAGTACAATACAATGAGCCGAAATAAGCCAAATTAAGACACCCGTGTCATATCAAGACCTTTAAAAAAATAAAATAAGTATATAGCTATTTTTCGTATTCTTGTCGAATGAATTTTTTGTAGCTACAATTACACCGATGTACAAGCAGGAGCAAGTGGTCAATGTTAAGTACAATACAATGAGCCTAAATAAGCAAAATTAAGACACCTATATCTTTTAAAGACCTTTAAAAAAAAAAAAATAAGTAAATAGCTATTTTTCGTATTCTTGCCGTTTGAGTTTTTTCAAGCCACATTTACACCGATGAACACGCAGGAACAATTGCTCAATGTTAAGTACAATACAATGAGCCAAAATAAACAAAATAAAGGCACCTATATCTTTTTAAAACCTTTAAAAAAAATAAAATAAGTAAATAGCTATTTTTCTTATTCTTGTCGAATGAATTTTTTTTAGCCACATTTACACCGATGAACACGCAAGAACAATTGCTCAATGTTAAGTACAATACAATGAGCCAAAATAAGCAAAATTAAGACACCTATATCTTTTTAAAACCTTTAAAAAAAATAAAATAAGTAAATAGCTATTTTTCTTATTCTTGTCGAATGAATTTTTTTTAGCTACATTTACACCGATGAACACGCAGGAGCAATTGCTCAATGTTAAGTACAATACAATGAGCCAAAATAAGCAAAATAAAGACACCTATATCTTTTTAAAACCTTTAAAGAAAATAAAATAAGTAAATAGCTATTTTTCTTATTCTTGTCGAATGAATTTTTTTTAGCCACATTTACACCGATGAACACGCAGGAACAATTGCTCAATGTTAAGTACGATACATTGAGCCAAAATAAGCAAAATAAAGACACCTATATCTTTTTAAAACCTTTAAAAAAAATAAAATAAGTAAATAGCTATTTTTCTTATTCTAGTCGAATGAATTTTATTTAGCTACATTTACACCGATGAACAATCAGGAGCAATTGCTCAATGTTAAGTTCAATACATTGAGCCAAAATAAGCAAAATTAAGACACCGTATCATATCAAGACCTTTAAAAGAAATAAAATAAGGAAATAGCTATTTTTTTTATTCTTGTCGAATGAATTTTTTTAGCAACATTTAAACCGATGAACACGCAGGAGCAATTGCTCAATGTCAAGTACAATACAACGAGCCAAAATAAGCAAAATTAAGACACCTATATCTTTTTAAAACCTTTAAAAAAATAAAATAAATAAATAGCTATTTTTCCTATTCTTGTCGAATGAATTTTTTTTAGCTTCATTTACACCGATGAACACGCAGGAGCAATTGTTTAATGTTAAGTACAATACAATGAGCCAAAATAAGCCAAATTAAGACACCCGTGTCATATCAAGACCTTAAAAAAAAATAAAATAAGTATATAGCTATTTTTCTTATTCTTGTCGAATGAATTTTTTGTAGCTACATTTACACCGATGAACACGCAGGAGCAAGTGGCCAATGTTAAGTACAATACGTACAATACAATGAGCCTAAATAAGCAAAATTAAGACACCTATATCTTTATAAGACCTTTAAAAAAAATAAAATAAGTAAATAGCTATTTTTCTTATTCTTGTCGAATGAATTTTTTTTAGCCACATTTACACCGATGAACACGCATGAACAATTGCTCAATGTTAAGTTCAATACAATGAGCCAAAATAAGCAAAATTAAGACACCGTTATCATATCAAGACCTATAAAAAAAAATAAAATAAGTAAATAGCTATTTTTTTTATTCTTGTCGAATGAATTTTTTTTAGCTACATTTACACCGATGAACACGCAGGAGCAATTGCTCAATGTTAAGTACAATACAATGAGCCAAAATAAGCAAAATTAAGACACCTATATCTTTTAAAAACCTTTAAAAAAATAAAATAAGTAAATAGCTATTTTTCCTATTCTTGTCGAATGAATTTTTTTTAGCTACATTTACACCGATGAACACGCAGGAGCAATTGCTCAATGTTAAGTACAATACAATGAGCCAAAATAAGCCAAATTAAGACACCCGTGTCATATCAAGACCTTTAAAAAAAAAAAATAAGTATATAGCTATTTTTCGTATTCTTGTCGAATGAATTTTTTGTAGCTACATTCACACCGATGTACAAGCAGGAGCAAGTGGTCAATGTTAAGTACAATACAATGAGCCTAAATAAGCAAAATGAAGACACCTATATCTTTTAAAGACCTTTAAAAAAAATAAAATAAGTAAATAGCTATTTTTCTTATTCTTGTCGAATGAATTTTTTTTAGCTACATTTACACCGATGAACACGCAGGAACAATTGCTCAATGTTAAGTACAATACAATGAGCCAAAATAAGCAAAATTAAGTCACCTATATCTTTTTAAAACCTTTAAAAAAAATAAAATAAGTATATAGCTATTTTTCTTATTCTTGTCGAATGAATTTTTTTTAGCTACATTTACACCGATGAACACGCAGGAGCAATTGTTCAATGTTAGTACAATACAATGAGCCAAAATAAGCAAAATTAAGACACCCTTATCATATCAAGACCTTTAAAAAAAATAAAATAAGTAAATAGCTATTTTTTATTCTTGTCGAATGAATTTTTTGTAGCTACATTTACACCGATGAACACGCAGGAGCAATAGGTCAATGTTAAGTACAATACAGTGAGCCTTAATAAGCAAAATTAAGACACCTATATCTTTTTAAGACCTTTAAAAAAAAAAAATAAGTAAATAGCTATTTTTCATGTTCTTGTCGAATGAATTTTTTTTAGCTACATTTACACCGATGAACACGCAGGGGCAAGTGGTCAATGTTAAGTACAATACAGTGAGCCTAAATAAGCAAAATTAAGACACTCATATCATATCAGGACCTTTAAAAAAAAAATAAGTATATAGCTATTTTTCGTATTCTTGTCGAATGAATTTTTTGTAGCTACATTTACACCGATGAACATGCTGGAGCAATTGCCTAATGTTAGATACAGTACAATGAGCCAAAATGAGCAAAATTAAGACACCTATATCTTTTTAAAACCTTTAAAAAAAATAAAATAAGTAATTAGCTATTTTTCGTATTCTTGCCGTTTGAATTTTTTCAAGCTACATTTACACCGATGAACACGCAGGAGCAATTTCTCAATGTTAAGTACAATACAATGAGCCAAAATAAGCAAAATAAAGACACCTATATTTTTTTAAAACCTTTAAAAAAAATAAAATAAGTAAATAGCTATTTTTCTTATTCTTGTCGAATGAATTTTTTTTAGCTACATTTACACCGATGAACACGCAGGAACAATTGGTCAATGTTAAGTACAATACAATGAGCTAAAATAAGCAAAATAAAGACACCTATATTTTTTTAAAACCTTTAAAAAAAATAAAATAAGTAAATAGCGATTTTTCTTATTCTTGTCGAATGAATTTTTTTTAGCTACATTTAAACCGATGAACACGCAGGAGCAATTTTTTAATATCAAGTACGATACAATGAGCCAAAATAAGCAAAATTAAGACACCTATATCTTTTTAAAACCTTTAAAAAAATAAACTAAGTAAATAGCTATTTTTCTTATTCTTGTCGAATGAATTTTTTTTTGCTACATTTACACCGATGAACACGCAGGAGCAATTGCTCAATGTTAATTACAATACAATGAGCCAAAATAAGCCAAATTAAGACACCCGTGTCATATCAAGACCTTTAAAAAAAATAAAATAAGTATATAGCTAATTTTCTTATTCTTGTCGAATGAATTTTTTTTAGCTACATTTACACCGATGAACACGCAGGAGCAAGTGGTCAATGTTAAGTACAATACAGTGAGCCTTAATAAGCAAAATTAAGACACCTATATCTTTTTAAGACCTTTAAAAAAAAAAAATAAGTAAATAGCTATTTTTCTTATTCTTGCCGAATGAATTTTTTTTAGCTACATTTACACCGATGAACACGCAGGAACATTTGCTCAATGTTAAGTACAATACAATGAGCCAAAATAAGCAAAACTAAGACACCTATATCTTTTTAAAACCTTTAAAAAAATAAAATAAGTAAATAGCTATTTTTCATATTCTTGTCGAATGAATTTTTTTTAGCTACATTTACACCGATGAACACGCAGGAGCAAGTGGTCAATGTTAAGTACAATACAGTGAGCCTAAATAAGCAAAATTAAGACACTCATATCATATCAAGACCTTTAAAAAAAAAAAAATAAGTATATAGCTATTTTTCGTATTCTTGTCGAATGAATTTTTTGTAGCTACATTTACACCGATGAACACGCTGGAGCAATTGCCTAATGTTAGATACAGTACAATGAGCCAAAATAAGCAAAATTAAGACACCTATATCTTTTTAAAACCTTTAAAAAAAATAAAATAAGTAATTAGCTATTTTTCGTATTCTTGAAGTTTGAATTTTTTCAAGCTACATTTACACCGATGAACACGCAGGAGCAATTTCTCAATGTTAAGTACAATACAATGAGCCAAAATAAGCAAAATAAAGACACCTATATTTTTTTAAAACCTTTAAAAAAAATAAAATGAATGAATGAATTTTGTTTAGCTACATTTACACCGATGAACACGCAGGAACAATTGCCCAATGTTAAGTACAATACAATGAGCCGAAATAAGCCAAATTAAGACACCCGTGTCATATCAAGACCTTTAAAAAAATAAAATAAGTATATAGCTATTTTTCGTATTCTTGTCGAATGAATTTTTTGTAGCTACATTTACACCGATGTACAAGCAGGAGCAAGTGGTCAATGTTAAGTACAATACAATGAGCCTAAATAAGCAAAATTAAGACACCTATATCTTTTAAAGACCTTTAAAAAAAATAAAATAAGTAAATAGCTATTTTTCGTATTCTTGCCGTTTGAATTTTTTCAAGCCACATTTACACCGATGAACACGCAGGAACAATTGCTCAATGTTAAGTGCAATACAATGAGCCAAAATAAACAAAATAAAGGCACCTATATCTTTTTAAAACCTTTAAAAAAAATAAAATAAGTAAATAGCTATTTTTCTTATTCTTGTCGAATGAATTTTTTGTAGCTACATTTACACCGATGAACAATCAGGAGCAATTGCTCAATGTTAAGTTCAATACATTGAGCCAAAATAAGCAAAATTAAGACACCCTTATCATATCAAGACCTTAAAAAAAAAAATATAAGTAAATAGCTATTTTTTTTATTCTTGTCGAATGAATTTTTTTTAGCAACATTTAAACCGATGAACACTAAGGAGCAATTGTTCAATGTCAGGTACAATACAATGAGCCAAAATAAGCAAAATTAAGACACCTACATCTTTTTAAAACCTTTAAAAAAATAAAATACGTAAATAGCTATTTTTCTTATTCTTGTCGAATGAATTTTTTTTAGCTACATTTACACCGATGAACACGCTGGAGCAATTGCTCAATGTTAATTACAATACAGTGAGCCACAATAAGCCAAATTAAGACACCCGTGTCATATCAAGACCTTTAAAAAAAATAAAATAAGTATATAGCAATTTTTCGTATTCTTGTCGAATGAATTTTTTGTAGCTACATTTACATCGATGTACAAGCAGGAGCAAGTGGTCAATGTTAAGTACAATACAATGAGCCTAAATAAGCAAAATTAAGACACCTATATCTTTTAAAGACCTTTAAAAAAATAAAATAAGTAAATAGTTATTTTTCTTATTCTTGTCGAATGAATTTTTTTTAGCTACATTTACACCGATGAACACGCAGGAACAATTGTTCAATGTTAAGTACAATACAATGAGCCAAAAAAAGCAAAATTAAGTCACCTATATCTTTTTAAAACCTTTAAAAAAAATAAAATAAGTATATAGCTATTTTTCATATTCTTGTCGAATGAATTTTTTGTAGCTACATTTACACCGATGAACACGCAGGAGCAAGTGGCCAATGTTAGGTACAATACAATGAGCCAAAATAAGCAAAATTAAGACACCTATATCTTTATAAGACCTTTAAAAAAAATAAAATAAGTAAATAGCTATTTTTCTTATTCTTGTCGAATGAATTTTGTTTAGCTACATTTACACCGATGAACACGCAGGAACAATTTCTCCATGTTAAGTACAATACATTGAGCCAAAATAAGCAAAATTAAGACACCTTTATCTTTTTGAAACCTTTAAAAAAAATAAAATAAGTAAATAGCTATTTTTCTTATTCTTGTCGAATGAATTTTTTTTAGCCACATTTACACCGATGAACACGCAGGAACAATTGCTCAATGTTAGGTACAATACATTGAGCCAAAATAAGCAAAATAAAGACACCTATATCTTTTAAAAACCTTTAAAAAAAATAAAATAAGTAAATAGCTATTTTTCTTATTCTTGTCGAATGAATTTTTTTTAGCAACATTTAAACCGATGAACACGCAGGAACAATTGCTCAATGTTAAGTACGATACATTGAGCCAAAATAAGCAAAATCAAGACACCTATATCTTTTTAAAACCTTTAAAAAAATAAAATAAGTAAATAGCTATTTTTCTTATTCTTGTCGAATGAATTTTTTTTAGCTACATTTACACCGATGAACACGCAGGAGCAAGTGGTCAATGTTAAGTACAATACAGTGAGCCTTAATAAGCAAAATTAAGACACCTATATCTTTTTAAGACCTTTAAAAAAAAAAAATAAGTATATAGCTATTTTTCGTATTCTTGTCGAATGAATTTTTTGTAGCTACATTTACACCGATGAACACGCTGGAGCAATTGCCTAATGTTAGATACAGTACAATGAGCCAAAATAAGCAAAATTAAGACACCTATATCTTTTTAAAACCTTTAAAAAAAATAAAATAAGTAATTAGCTATTTTTCGTATTCTTGAAGTTTGAATTTTTTCAAGCTACATTTACACCGATGAACACGCAGGAGCAATTTCTCAATGTTAAGTACAATACAATGAGCCAAAATAAGCAAAATAAAGACACCTATATTTTTTTAAAACCTTTAAAAAAAATAAAATGAATGAATGAATTTTTTTTAGCTACATTTACACCGATGAACACGCAGGAACAATTGCTCAATGTTAAGTACAATACAATGAGCCGAAATAAGCCAAATTAAGACACCCGTGTCATATCAAGACCTTTAAAAAAATAAAATAAGTATATAGCTATTTTTCGTATTCTTGTCGAATGAATTTTTTGTAGCTACATTTACACCGATGTACAAGCAGGAGCAAGTGGTCAATGTTAAGTACAATACAATGAGCCTAAATAAGCAAAATTAAGACACGTATATCTTTTAAAGACCTTTAAAAAAAATAAAATAAGTAAATAGCTATTTTTCGTATTCTTGCCGTTTGAATTTTTTCAAGCCACATTTACACCGATGAACACGCAGGAACAATTGCTCAATGTTAAGTACAATACAATGAGCCAAAATAAACAAAATAAAGGCACCTATATCTTTTTAAAACCTTTAAAAAAAATAAAATAAGTAAATAGCTATTTTTCTTATTCTTGTCGAATGAATTTTTTTTAGCCACATTTACACCGATGAACACGCAAGAACAATTGCTCAATGTTAAGTACAATACAATGAGCCAAAATAAGCAAAATTAAGACACCTATATCTTTTTAAAACCTTTAAAAAAAATAAAATAAGTAAATAGCTATTTTTCTTATTCTTGTCGAATGAATTTTTTTTAGCTACATTTACACCGATGAACACGCAGGGGCAATTGCTCAATGTCAGGTACAATGCAATGAGCCAAAATAAGCAAAATTAAGACACTCATATCATATCAAGACCTTTAAAAAAAAAAAAAAGTATATAGCTATTTTTCGTATTCTTGTCGAATGAATTTTTTGTAGCTACATTTACACCGATGAACACGCTGGAGCAATTGCCTAATGTTAGATACAGTACAATGAGCCAAAATGAGCAAAATTAAGACACCTATATCTTTTTAAAACCTTTAAAAAAAATAAAATAAGTAATTAGCTATTTTTCGTATTCTTGCCGTATGAATTTTTTTAAGCTTCATTTACACCGATGAACACGCAGGAGCAATTGCTCAATGTTAAGTACAATACATTGAGCCAAAATAAGCAAAATAAAGACACCTATATCTTTTTAAAACCTTTAAAGAAAATAAAATAAGTAAATAGCTATTTTTCTTATTCTTGTCGAATGAATTTTTTTTAGCCACATTTACACCGATGAACACGCAGGAACAATTGCTCAATGTTAAGTACGATACATTGAGCCAAAATAAGCAAAATAAAGACACCTATATCTTTTTAAAACCTTTAAAAAAAATAAAATAAGTAAATAGCTATTTTTCTTATTCTAGTCGAATGAATTTTATTTAGCTACATTTACACCGATGAACAATCAGGAGCAATTGCTCAATGTTAAGTTCAATACATTGAGCCAAAATAAGCAAAATTAAGACACCGTATCATATCAAGACCTTTAAAAAAAATAAAATAAGGAAATAGCTATTTTTTTTATTCTTGTCGAATGAATTTTTTTAGCAACATTTAAACCGATGAACACGCAGGAGCAATAGCTCAATGTCAAGTACAATACAACGAGCCAAAATAAGCAAAATTAAGACACCTATATCTTTTTAAAACCTTTAAAAAAATAAAATAAATAAATAGCTATTTTTCCTATTCTTGTCGAATGAATTTTTTTTAGCTTCATTTACACCGATGAACACGCAGGAGCAATTGTTTAATGTTAAGTACAATACAATGAGCCAAAATAAGCCAAATTAAGACACCCGTGTCATATCAAGACCTTAAAAAAAATAAAATAAGTATATAGCTATTTTTCGTATTCTTGCCGTTTGAATTTTTTCAAGCCACATTTACACCGATGAACACGCAGGAACAATTGCTCAATGTTAAGTGCAATACAATGAGCCAAAATAAACAAAATAAAGGCACCTATATCTTTTTAAAACCTTTAAAAAAAATAAAATAAGTAAATAGCTATTTTTCTTATTCTTGTCGAATGAATTTTTTGTAGCTACATTTACACCGATGAACAATCAGGAGCAATTGCTCAATGTTAAGTTCAATACATTGAGCCAAAATAAGCAAAATTAAGACACCCTTATCATATCAAGACCTTAAAAAAAAAAATATAAGTAAATAGCTATTTTTTTTATTCTTGTCGAATGAATTTTTTTTAGCAACATTTAAACCGATGAACACTAAGGAGCAATTGTTCAATGTCAGGTACAATACAATGAGCCAAAATAAGCAAAATTAAGACACCTACATCTTTTTAAAACCTTTAAAAAAATAAAATACGTAAATAGCTATTTTTCTTATTCTTGTCGAATGAATTTTTTTTAGCTACATTTACACCGATGAACACGCTGGAGCAATTGCTCAATGTTAATTACAATACAGTGAGCCACAATAAGCCAAATTAAGACACCCGTGTCATATCAAGACCTTTAAAAAAAATAAAATAAGTATATAGCAATTTTTCGTATTCTTGTCGAATGAATTTTTTGTAGCTACATTTACATCGATGTACAAGCAGGAGCAAGTGGTCAATGTTAAGTACAATACAATGAGCCTAAATAAGCAAAATTAAGACACCTATATCTTTTAAAGACCTTTAAAAAAAATAAAATAAGTAAATAGTTATTTTTCTTATTCTTGTCGAATGAATTTTTTTTAGCTACATTTACACCGATGAACACGCAGGAACAATTGTTCAATGTTAAGTACAATACAATGAGCCAAAAAAAGCAAAATTAAGTCACCTATATCTTTTTAAAACCTTTAAAAAAAATAAAATAAGTATATAGCTATTTTTCATATTCTTGTCGAATGAATTTTTTGTAGCTACATTTACACCGATGAACACGCAGGAGCAAGTGGCCAATGTTAGGTACAATACAATGAGCCAAAATAAGCAAAATTAAGACACCTATATCTTTATAAGACCTTTAAAAAAAATAAAATAAGTAAATAGCTATTTTTCTTATTCTTGTCGAATGAATTTTGTTTAGCTACATTTACACCGATGAACACGCAGGAACAATTTCTCCATGTTAAGTACAATACATTGAGCCAAAATAAGCAAAATTAAGACACCTTTATCTTTTTGAAACCTTTAAAAAAAATAAAATAAGTAAATAGCTATTTTTCTTATTCTTGTCGAATGAATTTTTTTTAGCCACATTTACACCGATGAACACGCAGGAACAATTGCTCAATGTTAAGTACAATACATTGAGCCAAAATAAGCAAAATAAAGACACCTATATCTTTTAAAAACCTTTAAAAAAAATAAAATAAGTAAATAGCTATTTTTCTTATTCTTGTCGAATGAATTTTTTTTAGCAACATTTAAACCGATGAACACGCAGGAACAATTGCTCAATGTTAAGTACGATACATTGAGCCAAAATAAGCAAAATCAAGACACCTATATCTTTTTAAAACCTTTAAAAAAATAAAATAAGTAAATAGCTATTTTTCTTATTCTTGTCGAATGAATTTTTTTTAGCTACATTTACACCGATGAACACGCAGGAGCAAGTGGTCAATGTTAAGTACAATACAGTGAGCCTTAATAAGCAAAATTAAGACACCTATATCTTTTTAAGACCTTTAAAAAAAAAAAATAAGTATATAGCTATTTTTCGTATTCTTGTCGAATGAATTTTTTGTAGCTACATTTACACCGATGAACACGCTGGAGCAATTGCCTAATGTTAGGTACAGTACAATGAGCCAAAATAAGCAAAATTAAGACACCTATATCTTTTTAAAACCTTTAAAAAAAATAAAATAAGTAATTAGCTATTTTTCGTATTCTTGAAGTTTGAATTTTTTCAAGCTACATTTACACCGATGAACACGCAGGAGCAATTTCTCAATGTTAAGTACAATACAATGAGCCAAAATAAGCAAAATAAAGACACCTATATTTTTTTAAAACCTTTAAAAAAAATAAAATGAATGAATGAATTTTTTTTAGCTACATTTACACCGATGAACACGCAGGAACAATTGCTCAATGTTAAGTACAATACAATGAGCCGAAATAAGCCAAATTAAGACACCCGTGTCATATCAAGACCTTTAAAAAAATAAAATAAGTATATAGCTATTTTTCGTATTCTTGTCGAATGAATTTTTTGTAGCTACATTTACACCGATGTACAAGCAGGAGCAAGTGGTCAATGTTAAGTACAATACAATGAGCCTAAATAAGCAAAATTAAGACACCTATATCTTTTAAAGACCTTTAAAAAAAATAAAATAAGTAAATAGCTATTTTTCGTATTCTTGCCGTTTGAATTTTTTCAAGCCACATTTACACCGATGAACACGCAGGAACAATTGCTCAATGTTAAGTACAATACAATGAGCCAAAATAAACAAAATAAAGGCACCTATATCTTTTTAAAACCTTTAAAAAAAATAAAATAAGTAAATAGCTATTTTTCTTATTCTTGTCGAATGAATTTTTTTTAGCCACATTTACACCGATGAACACGCAAGAACAATTGCTCAATGTTAAGTACAATACAATGAGCCAAAATAAGCAAAATTAAGACACCTATATCTTTTTAAAACCTTTAAAAAAAATAAAATAAGTAAATAGCTATTTTTCTTATTCTTGTCGAATGAATTTTTTTTAGCTACATTTACACCGATGAACACGCAGGAGCAATTGCTCAATGTCAAGTACAATGCAATGAGCCAAAATAAGCAAAATTAAGACACTCATATCATATCAAGACCTTTAAAAAAATAAAATAAGTAAATAGCTATTTTTCTTATTCTTGTCGAATGAATTTTTTTTAGCTACATTTACACCGATGAACACGCAGGAACAATTGCTCAATGTTAAGTACGATACATTGAGCCAAAATAAGCAAAATAAAGACACCTATATCTTTTTAAAACCTTTAAAAAAAATAAAATAAGTAAATAGCTATTTTTCTTATTCTAGTCGAATGAATTTTATTTAGCTACATTTACACCGATGAACAATCAGGAGCAATTGCTCAATGTTAAGTTCAATACATTGAGCCAAAATAAGCAAAATTAAGACACCGTATCATATCAAGACCTTTAAAAAAAATAAAATAAGGAAATAGCTATTTTTTTTATTCTTGTCGAATGAATTTTTTTAGCAACATTTAAACCGATGAACACGCAGGAGCAATAGCTCAATGTCAAGTACAATACAACGAGCCAAAATAAGCAAAATTAAGACACCTATATCTTTTTAAAACCTTTAAAAAAATAAAATAAATAAATAGCTATTTTTCCTATTCTTGTCGAATGAATTTTTTTTAGCTTCATTTACACCGATGAACACGCAGGAGCAATTGTTTAATGTTAAGTACAATACAATGAGCCAAAATAAGCCAAATTAAGACACCCGTGTCATATCAAGACCTTAAAAAAAATAAAATAAGTATATAGCTATTTTTCTTATTCTTGTCGAATGAATTTTTTGTAGCTACATTTACACCGATGAACACGCAGGAGCAAGTGGTCAATGTTAAGTACAATACAATGAGCCTAAATAAGCAAAATTAAGACACCTATATCTTTATAAGACCTTTAAAAAAAATAAAATAAGTAAATAGCTATTTTTCTTATTCTTGTCGAATGAATTTTTTTTAGCTACATTTACACCGATGAACACGCAGGAGCAATTGCTCAATGTTAAGTACAATACAATGAGCCAAAATAAGCAAAATTAAGACACCTATATCTTTTAAAAACCTTTAAAAAAATAAAATAAGTAAATAGCTATTTTTCCTATTCTTGTCGAATGAATTTTTTTTAGCTACATTTACACCGATGAACACGCAGGAGCAATTGCTCAATGTTAAGTACAATACAATGAGCCAAAATAAGCCAAATTAAGACACCCGTGTCATATCAAGACCTTTAAAAAAAAAAAAATAAGTATATAGCTATTTTTCGTATTCTTGTCGAATGAATTTTTTGTAGCTACATTTACACCGATGTACAAGCAGGAGCAAGTGGTCAATGTTAAGTACAATACAATGAGCCTAAATAAGCAAAATGAAGACACCTATATCTTTTAAAGACCTTTAAAAAAAATAAAATAAGTAAATAGCTATTTTTCTTATTCTTGTCGAATGAATTTTTTTTAGCTACATTTACACCGATGAACACGCAGGAACAATTGCTCAATGTTAAGTACAATACAATGAGCCAAAATAAGCAAAATTAAGTCACCTATATCTTTTTAAAACCTTTAAAAAAAATAAAATAAGTATATAGCTATTTTTCTTATTCTTGTCGAATGAATTTTTTTTAGCTACATTTACACCGATGAACACGCAGGAGCAATTGTTCAATGTTAGTACAATACAATGAGCCAAAATAAGCAAAATTAAGACACCCTTATCATATCAAGACCTTTAAAAAAAATAAAATAAGTAAATAGCTATTTTTTTTATTCTTGTCGAATGAATTTTTTGTAGCTACATTTACACCGATGAACACGCAGGAGCAATAGGTCAATGTTAAGTACAATACAGTGAGCCTTAATAAGCAAAATTAAGACCCCTATATCTTTTTAAGACCTTTAAAAAAAAAAAATAAGTAAATAGCTATTTTTCATGTTCTTGTCGAATGAATTTTTTTTAGCTACATTTACACCGATGAACACGCAGGGGCAAGTGGTCAATGTTAAGTACAATACAGTGAGCCTAAATAAGCAAAATTAAGACACTCATATCATATCAGGACCTTTAAAAAAAAAAAAATAAGTATATAGCTATTTTTCGTATTCTTGTCGAATGAATTTTTTGTAGCTACATTTACACCGATGAACAGGCTGGAGCAATTGCCTAATGTTAGATACAGTACAATGAGCCAAAATGAGCAAAATTAAGACACCTATATCTTTTTAAAACCTTTAAAAAAAATAAAATAAGTAATTAGCTATTTTTCGTATTCTTGCCGTTTGAATTTTTTCAAGCTACATTTACACCGATGAACACGCAGGAACAATTGGTCAATGTTAAGTACAATACAATGAGCTAAAATAAGCAAAATAAAGACACCTATATTTTTTTAAAACCTTTAAAAAAAATAAAATAAGTAAATAGCTATTTTTCTTATTCTTGTCGAATGAATTTTTTTTAGCTACATTTAAACCGATGAACACGCAGGAGCAATTTCTTAATATCAAGTACGATACAATGAGCCAAAATAAGCAAAATTAAGACACCTATATCTTTTTAAAACCTTTAAAAAAATAAAATAAGTAAATAGCTATTTTTCTTATTCTTGTCGAATGAATTTTTTTTTGCTACATTTACACCGATGAACACGCAGGAGCAATTGCTCAATGTTAATTACAATACAATGAGCCAAAATAAGCCAAATTAAGACACCCGTGTCATATCAAGACCTTTAAAAAAAATAAAATAAGTATATAGCTAATTTTCTTATTCTTGTCGAATGAATTTTTTTTAGCTACATTTACACCGATGAACACGCAGGAGCAATTGCACAATGTTAAGTACAATACAATGAGCCGAAATAAGCAAAATTTAGACACCCTTATCATATCATGACCTTAAAAAAAAAAATATAAGTAAATAGCTATTTTTTTTATTCTTGTCGAATGAATTTTTTTTAGCAACATTTAAACCGATGAACACGCAGGAGCAATTGCTCAATGTCAGGTACAATACAATGAGCCAAAATAAGCAAAATTAAGACACCTATATCTTTTTAAAACCTTTAAAAAAATAAAATACGTAAATAGCTATTTTTCTTATTCTTGTCGAATGAATTTTTTTTAGCTACATTTACACCGATGAACACGCTGGAGCAATTGCTCAATGTTAATTACAATACAGTGAGCCACAATAAGCCAAATTAAGACACCCGTGTCATATCAAGACCTTTAAAAAAAATAAAATAAGTATATAGCAATTTTTCGTATTCTTGTCGAATGAATTTTTTGTAGCTACATTTACACCGATGTACAAGCAGGAGCAAGTGGTCAATGTTAAGTACAATACAATGAGCCTAAATAAGCAAAATTAAGACACCTATATCTTTTAAAGACCTTTAAAAAAAATAAAATAAGTAAATAGCTATTTTTCTTATTCTTGTCGAATGAATTTTTTTTAGCTACATTTACACAGATGAACACGCAGGAACAATTGCTCAATGTTAAGTACAATACAATGAGCCAAAATAAGCAAAATTAAGTCACCTATATCTTTTTAAAACCTTTAAAAAAATAAAATAAGTATATAGCTATTTTTCATATTCTTGTCGAATGAATTTTTTGTAGCTACATTTACACAGATGAACACGCAGGAGCAAGTGGCCAATGTTAGGTACAATACAATGAGCCTAAATAAGCAAAATTAAGACACCTATATCTTTATAAGACCTTTAAAAAAAATAAAATAAGTAAATAGCTATTTTTCTTATTCTTGTCGAATGAATTTTGTTTAGCTACATTTACACCGATGAACACGCAGGAACAATTTCTCCATGTTAAGTACAATACATTGAGCCAAAATAAGCAAAATTAAGACACCTTTATCATATCAAGACCTTTAAAAAAAATAAAATAAGTAAATAGCTATTTTTCTTATTCTTGTCGAATGAATTTTTTTTAGCAACATTTAAACCGATGAACACGCAGGAGCAATTGCTCAATGTCAGGTACAATACAATGAGCCAAAATAAGCAAAATTAAGACACCTTTATCTTTTTAAAACCTTTAAAAAAAATAAAATAAGTAAATAGCTATTTTTCTTATTCTTGTCGAATGAATTTTTTTTAGCAACATTTAAACCGATGAACACGCAGGAACAATTGCTCAAAGATAAGTACGATACAATGAGCCAAAATAAGCAAAATTAAGACACCTATATCTTTTTAAAACCTTTAAAAAAATAAAATAAGTAAATAGCTATTTTTCTTATTCTTGTCGAATGAATTTTTTTTAGCTACATTTACACCGATGAACACGCAGGAGCAAGTGGTCAATGTTAAGTACAATACAGTGAGCCTTAATAAGCAAAATTAAGACACCTATATCTTTTTAAGACCTTTAAAAAAAAAAAAAAAGTAAATAGCTATTTTTCTTATTCTTGTCGAATGAATTTTTTTTAGCTACATTTACACCGATGAACACGCAGGAGCAATTCCTCAATGTTAAGTACAATACAATGAGCCAAAATAAGCAAAACTAAGACACCTATATCTTTTAAAAACCTTTAAAAAAAATAAAATAAGTAAATAGCTATTTTTCATATTCTTGTCGAATGAATTTTTTTTAGCTACATTTACACCGATGAACACGCAGGAGCAATTGCCTAATGTTAGATACAGTACAGTGAGCCAAAATAAGCAAAATTAAGACACCTATATCTTTTAAAAACCTTTAAAAAAAATAAAATAAGTAAATAGCTATTTTTCATATTCTTGTCGAATGAATTTTTTTTAGCTACATTTACACCGATGAACACGCAGGAGCAATTGCCTAATGTTAGATACAGTACAGTGAGCCTAAATAAGCAAAATTAAGACACTCATATCATATCAAGACCTTTAAAAAAAAAAATAAGTATATAGCTATTTTTCGTATTCTTGTCGAATGAATTTTTTGTAGCTACATTTACACCGATGAACACGCTGGAGCAATTGCCTAATGTTAGATACAGTACAGTGAGCCAAAATAAGCAAAATTAAGACACCTATATCTTTTTAAAACCTTTAAAAAAAATAAAATAAGTAATTAGCTATTTTTCGTATTCTTGCCGTTTGAATTTTTTCAAGCTACATTTACACCGATGAACACGCAGGAGCAATTTCTCAATGTTAAGTACAATACAATGAGCCAAAATAAGCAAAATAAAGACACCTATATTTTTTTAAAACCTTTAAAAAAAATAAAATAAGTAAATAGCTATTTTTTTTATTCTTGTCGAATGAATTTTTTTTAGCATTATTTAAACCGATGAGCACGCAGGAGCAATTTCTCAATGTCAAGTACAATACAATGAGCCAAAATAAGCAAAATTAAGACACCTATATCTTTTTAAAACCTTTAAAAAAATAAAATAAGTAAATAGCTATTTTTCTTATTCTTGTCGAATGAATTTTTTTTAGCCACATTTACACCGATGAACACGCAGGAGCAATTGCGCAATGTTAAATACAATACAATGAATCTATATAAGCCAAATTAAGACACCCGTGTCATATCAAGACCTTTAAAAAAAATTAAATAAGTATATAGCTATTTTTCGTATTCTTGTCGAATGAATTTTTTGTAACTACATTTACACCGATGAACACGCAGGAGCAAGTGGCCAATGTTAAGTATAATACAATGAGCCTAAATAAGCAAAATTAAGACACTCATATCATATCAAGACCTTTAAAAAAAAAAATAAGTATATAGCTATTTTTCGTATTCTTGTCGAATGAATTTTTTGTAGCTACATTTACACCGATGAACACGCTGGAGCAATTGCCTAATGTTAGATACAGTACAGTGAGCCAAAATAAGCAAAATTAAGACACCTATATCTTTTTAAAACCTTTAAAAAAAATAAAATAAGTAATTAGCTATTTTTCGTATTCTTGCCGTTTGAATTTTTTCAAGCTACATTTACACCGATGAACACGCAGGAGCAATTTCTCAATGTTAAGTACAATACAATGAGCCAAAATAAGCAAAATAAAGACACCTATATTTTTTTAAAACCTTTAAAAAAAATAAAATAAGTAAATAGCTATTTTTTTTATTCTTGTCGAATGAATTTTTTTTAGCATTATTTAAACCGATGAGCACGCAGGAGCAATTTCTCAATGTCAAGTACAATACAATGAGCCAAAATAAGCAAAATTAAGACACCTATATCTTTTTAAAACCTTTAAAAAAATAAAATAAGTAAATAGCTATTTTTCTTATTCTTGTCGAATGAATTTTTTTTAGCCACATTTACACCGATGAACACGCAGGAGCAATTGCGCAATGTTAAATACAATACAATGAATCTATATAAGCCAAATTAAGACACCCGTGTCATATCAAGACCTTTAAAAAAAATTAAATAAGTATATAGCTATTTTTCGTATTCTTGTCGAATGAATTTTTTGTAGCTACATTTACACCGATGAACACGCAGGAGCAAGTGGCCAATGTTAAGTATAATACAATGAGCCTAAATAAGCAAAATTAAGACACCTATATCTTTTTAAGACCTTTAAAGAAAATAAAATAAGTAAATAGCTATTTTTCTTATTCTTGTCGAATGAATTTTTTATAGCTACATTTACACCGATGAACACGCAGGAGCAAGTGGCCAATGTTAGGTACAATACAATGAGCCAACATAAGCAAAATTAAGACACCTATATCTTATTAAGACCTTAAAAAAAAGAAAATAACTAAATAGCTATTTTTCTTATTCTTGTCGAATGAATTTTTAGTAGCTACATTTACACGGATGAACACGCAGGAGCATTTGCTCAATGTTAGGTACATTACAATGAGCCAAAATTAGCAAAATTAGGACACCTATATCTTTTAAAGACCTTTAAAAAAATAAAATAAGTAAATAGCTATTTTTCTTATTCTTGTCGAATGAATTTTTTTTAGCAACATTTAAACCGATGAACACGCAGGAACAATTGCTCAAAGATAAGTACGATACAATGAGCCAAAATAAGCAAAATTAAGACACCTATATCTTTTTAAAACCTTTAAAAAAATAAAATAAGTAAATAGCTATTTTTCTTATTCTTGTCGAATGAATTTTTTTTAGCTACATTTACACCGATGAACACGCAGGAGCAAGTGGTCAATGTTAAGTTCAATACAGTGAGCCTTAATAAGCAAAATTAAGATACCTACATCTTTTTAAGACCTTTAAAAAAAAAAAAAAAGTAAATAGCTATTTTTCTTATTCTTGTCGAATGAATTTTTTTTAGCTACATTTACACCGATGAACACGCAGGAACAACTGCTCAATGTTAAGTACAATACAATGAGCCAAAATAAGCAAAACTAAGACACCTATATCTTTTTAAAACCTTTAAAAAAAATAAAATAAGTAAATAGCTATTTTTCATATTCTTGTCGAATGAATTTTTTTTAGCTACATTTACACCGATGAACACGCAGGAGCAAGTGGTCAATGTTAAGTACAATACAGTGAGCCTAAATAAGCAAAATTAAGACACTCATATCATATCAAGACCTTTAAAAAAAAAAATAAGTATATAGCTATTTTTCGTATTCTTGTCGAATGAATTTTTTGTAGCTACATTTACACCGATGAACACGCTGGAGCAATTGCCTAATGTTAGATACAGTACAGTGAGCCAAAATAAGCAAAATTAAGACACCTATATCTTTTTAAAACCTTTAAAAAAAATAAAATAAGTAATTAGCTATTTTTCGTATTCTTGCCGTTTGAATTTTTTCAAGCTACATTTACACCGATGAACACGCAGGAGCAATTTCTCAATGTTAAGTACAATACAATGAGCCAAAATAAGCAAAATAAAGACACCTATATTTTTTTAAAACCTTTAAAAAAAATAAAATAAGTAAATAGCTATTTTTTTTATTCTTGTCGAATGAATTTTTTTTAGCATTATTTAAACCGATGAACACGCAGGAGCAATTTCTCAATGTCAAGTACAATACAATGAGCCAAAATAAGCAAAATTAAGACACCTATATCTTTTTAAAACCTTTAAAAAAATAAAATAAGTAAATAGCTATTTTTCTTATTCTTGTCGAATGAATTTTTTTTAGCCACATTTACACCGATGAACACGCAGGAGCAATTGCGCAATGTTAAATACAATACAATGAATCTATATAAGCCAAATTAAGACACCCGTGTCATATCAAGACCTTTAAAAAAAATTAAATAAGTATATAGCTATTTTTCGTATTCTTGTCGAATGAATTTTTTGTAGCTACATTTACACCGATGAACACGCAGGAGCAAGTGGCCAATGTTAAGTATAATACAATGAGCCTAAATAAGCAAAATTAAGACACCTATATCTTTTTAAGACCTTTAAAGAAAATAAAATAAGTAAATAGCTATTTTTCTTATTCTTGTCGAATGAATTTTTTATAGCTACATTTACACCGATGAACACGCAGGAGCAAGTGGCCAATGTTAGGTACAATACAATGAGCCAACATAAGCAAAATTAAGACACCTATATCTTATTAAGACCTTAAAAAAAAGAAAATAACTAAATAGCTATTTTTCTTATTCTTGTCGAATGAATTTTTAGTAGCTACATTTACACGGATGAACACGCAGGAGCATTTGCTCAATGTTAGGTACATTACAATGAGCCAAAATTAGCAAAATTAGGACACCTATATCTTTTAAAGACCTTTAAAAAAATAAAATAAGTAAATAGCTATTTTTCTGATTCCTGTCGAATGAATTTTTTTAGCTACATTTACACCGATGAACACGTTGAAGCAACAGCTTAATGTTAAGTACAATGAATTGAGCCAAAATAAGCCAAATTAAGACACCCATATCATTTCAAGACCTTTAAAAAAAAAAAAATAAGTAAATAGCTATTTTTCTTATTGTTATCGAATGAATTTTTTTTAGCTACATTTACACCGATGAACATGCACGAGCAATTGCTCAATGTTAGTGCACTACAATGAGGCAAAATATGCAAAATTAAGACACCCATATCATTTCAAGACCTTTAAAAAAAATAAAATAAGGAAATATCTATTTTTCTTATTCTTGTCGAATGAATTTTTTTTAGCTACATTTACACCTGTGAACTCGCAGGAGCAATTGCTCAATCTTAAGCACAATACGGTGAGCCAAAATAAGCAAAATAAAGACTCCCATATCATATCAAGACCTTTAAAAAAAATAAAATAAGTAAATAGCTATTTTTCTGATTCCTGTCGAATGAATTTTTTTTAGCTACATTTACACCGATGAACACGCAGGAGCAAGTGGTCAATGTTAAGTACAATACAGTGAGCCTTAATAAGCAAAATTAAGACACCTATATCTTTTTAAGACCTTTAAAAAAAAAAAAATAAGTAAACAGCTGTTTTTCTTATTCTTGTCGAATGAATTTTTTTTAGCTACATTTACACCGATGAACACGCAGGAGGAAGTGGTCAATGTTAAGTACAATACAGTGAGCCTTAATAAGCAAAATTAAGACACCTATATCTTTTTAAGACCTTTAAAGAAAATAAAATAAGTAAATAGCTATTTTTCTTATTCTTGTCGAATGAATTTTTTTTAGCTACATTTACACCGATGAACACGCAGTAACAATTGCTCAATGTTAAGTACAATACAATGAGCCAAAATAAGCAAAACTAAGACACCTATATCTTTTTAAAACCTTTAAAAAAAATAAAATAAGTAAATAGCTGTTTTTCATATTCTTGTCGAATGAATTTTTTTTAGCTACATTTACACCGATGAACACGCAGGAGCAAGTGGTCAATATTAAGTACAATACAGTGAGCTAAAATAAGCAAAATTAAGACACTCATATCATATCAAGACCTTTAAAAAAATAAAATAAGTATATAGCTATTTTTCGTATTCTTGTCGAATGAATTTTTTGTAGCTACATTTACACCGATGTACAAGCAGGAGCAAGTGGTCAATGTTAAGTACAATACAATGAGCCTAAATAAGCAAAATTAAGACACCTATATCTTTTAAAGACCTTTAAAAAAAATAAAATAAGTAAATAGCTATTTTTCTTATTCTTGTCGAATGAATTTTTTTTAGCTACATTTACACCGATGAACACGCAGGAGCAATTGCTCAATGTTAAGTACAATACAGTGAGCCACAATAAGCAAAATTAAGACACCCTTATGATATCAAGACCTTTAAAAAAAATAAAATAAGTAAATAGCTATTTTTTTTATTCTTGTCGAATGAATTTTTTTTAGCATTATTTAAACCGATGAACGCGCAGGAGCAATTGCTCAATGTCAAGTACAATACAATGAGCCAAAATAAGCAAAATTATGACACCTATATCTTTTTAAAACCTTTAAAAAAATAAAATAAGTAAATAGCTATTTTTCTTATTCTTGTCGAATGAATTTTTTTTAGCCACATTTACACCGATGAACACGCAGGAGCAATTGCGCAATGTTAAATACAATACAATGAATCTATATAAGCCAAATTAAGACACCCGTGTCATATCAAGACCTTTAAAAAAAATTAAATAAGTATATAGCTATTTTTCGTATTCTTGTCGAATGAATTTTTTGTAGCTACATTTACACCGATGAACACGCAGGAGCAAGTGGCCAATGTTAAGTATAATACAATGAGCCTAAATAAGCAAAATTAAGACACCTATATCTTTTTAAGACCTTTAAATAAAATAAAATAAGTAAATAGCTATTTTTCTTATTCTTGTCGAATGAATTTTTTATAGCTACATTTACACCGGCGAACACGCAGGAGCAAGTGGCCAATGTTAAGTACAATACAATGAGCCTAAATAAGCAAAATTAAGACACCTATATCTTTTTAAAGACCTTTAAAAAAATACAATAAATAAATAGCTATTTTTCTTATTCTTGTCGAATGAATTTTTTTTAGCTACATTTACACCGATGAACACGCAGGAGCAATTGTTCAATGTTAAGTACAATACAGTGAGCCTTAATAAGCAAAATTAAGACACCTATATCTTTTTAAGACCTTTAAAAAAAAAAATAAGTAAATAGCTGTTTTTCATATTCTTGTCGAATGAATTTTTTTTAGCTACATTTACACCGATGAACACGCAGGAGCAAGTGGTCAATGTTAAGTACAATACAGTGAGCCTAAATAAGCAAAATTAAGTCACCTATATCTTTTTAAAACCTTTAAAAAAAATAAAATAAGTATATAGCTATTTTTCTTATTCTTGTCGAATGAATTTTTTTTAGCTACATTTACACCGATGAACACGCAGGAGCAATTGTTCAATGTTAGTACAATACAATGAGCCAAAATAAGCAAAATTAAGACACCCTTATCATATCAAGACCTTTAAAAAAAATAAAATAAGTAAATAGCTATTTTTTTTATTCTTGTCGAATGAATTTTTTGTAGCTACATTTACACCGATGAACACGCAGGAGCAATAGGTCAATGTTAAGTATAATACAATGAGCCTAAATAAGCAAAATTAAGACACCTATATCTTTTTAAGACCTTTAAAAAAAAAAAATAAGTAAATAGCTATTTTTCATGTTCTTGTCGAATGAATTTTTTTTAGCTACATTTACACCGATGAACACGCAGGGGCAAGTGGTCAATGTTAAGTACAATACAGTGAGCCTAAATAAGCAAAATTAAGACACTCATATCATATCAGGACCTTTAAAAAAAAAAAAATAAGTATATAGCTATTTTTCGTATTCTTGTCGAATGAATTTTTTGTAGCTACATTTACACCGATGAACAGGCTGGAGCAATTGCCTAATGTTAGATACAGTACAATGAGCCAAAATGAGCAAAATTAAGACACCTATATCTTTTTAAAACCTTTAAAAAAAATAAAATAAGTAATTAGCTATTTTTCGTATTCTTGCCGTTTGAATTTTTTCAAGCTACATTTACACCGATGAACACGCAGGAGCAATTTCTCAATGTTAAGTACAATACAATGAGCCAAAATAAGCAAAATAAAGACACCTATATTTTTTTAAAACCTTTAAAAAAAATAAAATAAGTAAATAGCTATTTTTCTTATTCTTGTCGAATGAATTTTTTTTAGCTACATTTACACCGATGAACACGCAGGAACAATTGGTCAATGTTAAGTGCAATACAATGAGCTAAAATAAGCAAAATAAAGACACCTATATTTTTTTAAAACCTTTAAAAAAAATAAAATAAGTAAATAGCTATTTTTCTTATTCTTGTCGAATGAATTTTTTTTAGCTACATTTAAACCGATGAACACGCAGGAGCAATTTTTTAATATCAAGTACGATACAATGAGCCAAAATAAGCAAAATTAAGACACCTATATCTTTTTAAAACCTTTAAAAAAATAAAATAAGTAAATAGCTATTTTTCTTATTCTTGTCGAATGAATTTTTTTTTGCTACATTTACACCGATGAACACGCAGGAGCAATTGCTCAATGTTAATTACAATACAATGAGCCAAAATAAGCCAAATTAAGACACCCGTGTCATATCAAGACCTTTAAAAAAAATAAAATAAGTATATAGCTAATTTTCTTATTCTTGTCGAATGAATTTTTTTTAGCTACATTTACACCGATGAACACGCAGGAGCAATTGCACAATGTTAAGTACAATACAATGAGCCGAAATAAGCAAAATTTAGACACCCTTATCATATCAAGACCTTAAAAAAAATAATATAAGTAAATAGCTATTTTTTTTATTCTTGTCGAATGAATTTTTTTTAGCAACATTTAAACCGATGAACACGCAGGAGCAATTGCTCAATGTCAGGTACAATACAATGAGCCAAAATAAGCAAAATTAAGACACCTATATCTTTTTAAAACCTTTAAAAAAATAAAATACGTAAATAGCTATTTTTCTTATTCTTGTCGAATGAATTTTTTTTAGCTACATTTACACCGATGAACACGCTGGAGCAATTGCTCAATGTTAATTACAATACATTGAGCCACAATAAGCCAAATTAAGACACCCGTGTCATATCAAGACCTTTAAAAAAAATAAAATAAGTATATAGCAATTTTTCGTATTCTTGTCGAATGAATTTTTTGTAGCTACATTTACACCGATGTACAAGCAGGAGCAAGTGGTCAATGTTAAGTACAATACAATGAGCCTAAATAAGCAAAATTAAGACACCTATATCTTTTAAAGACCTTTAAAAAAAATAAAATAAGTAAATAGCTATTTTTCTTATTCTTGTCGAATGAATTTGTTTTAGCTACATTTACACCGATGAACACGCAGGAACAATTGCTCAATGTTAAGTACAATAAAATGAGCCAAAATAAGCAAAATTAAGTCACCTATATCTTTTTAAAACCTTTAAAAAAATAAAATAAGTATATAGCTATTTTTCATATTCTTGTCGAATGAATTTTTTGTAGCTACATTTACACCGATGAACACGCAGGAGCAAGTGGCCAATGTTAGGTACAATACAATGAGCCTAAATAAGCAAAATTAAGACACCTATATCTTTATAAGACCTTTAAAAAAAATAAAATAAGTAAATAGCTATTTTTCTTATTCTTGTCGAATGAATTTTGTTTAGCTACATTTACACCGATGAACACGCAGGAACAATTTCTCCATGTTAAGTACAATACATTGAGCCAAAATAAGCAAAATTAAGACACCTTTATCATATCAAGACCTTAAAAAAAATAATATAAGTAAATAGCTATTTTTTTTATTCTTGTCGAATGAATTTTTTTTAGCAACATTTAAACCGATGAACACGCAGGAGCAATTGCTCAATGTCAGGTACAATACAATGAGCCAAAATAAGCAAAATTAAGACACCTATATCTTTTTAAAGACCTTTAAAAAAATACAATAAATAAATAGCTATTTTTCTTATTCTTGTCGAATGAATTTTTTTTAGCTACATTTACACCGATGGACACGCAGTAACAATTGCTCAATGTTAAGTACAATACAATGAGCCAAAATAAGCAAAACTAAGACACCTATATCTTTTTAAAACCTTTAAAAAAAATAAAATAAGTAAATAGCTGTTTTTCATATTCTTGTCGAATGAATTTTTTTTAGCTACATTTACACCGATGAACACGCAGGAGCAAGTGGTCAATATTAAGTACAATACAGTGAGCTAAAATAAGCAAAATTAAGACACTCATATCATATCAAGACCTTTAAAAAAATAAAATAAGTATATAGCTATTTTTCGTATTCTTGTCGAATGAATTTTTTGTAGCTACATTTACACCGATGTACAAGCAGGAGCAAGTGGTCAATGTTAAGTACAATACAATGAGCCTAAATAAGCAAAATTAAGACACCTATATCTTTTAAAGACCTTTAAAAAAAATAAAATAAGTAAATAGCTATTTTTCTTATTCTTGTCGAATGAATTTTTTTTAGCTACATTTACACCGATGAACACGCAGGAGCAATTGCTCAATGTTAAGTACAATACAGTGAGCCACAATAAGCAAAATTAAGACACCCTTATGATATCAAGACCTTTAAAAAAAATAAAATAAGTAAATAGCTATTTTTTTTATTCTTGTCGAATGAATTTTTTTTAGCATTATTTAAACCGATGAACGCGCAGGAGCAATTGCTCAATGTCAAGTACAATACAATGAGCCAAAATAAGCAAAATTATGACACCTATATCTTTTTAAAACCTTTAAAAAAATAAAATAAGTAAATAGCTATTTTTCTTATTCTTGTCGAATGAATTTTTTTTAGCCACATTTACACCGATGAACACGCAGGAGCAATTGCGCAATGTTAAATACAATACAATGAATCTATATAAGCCAAATTAAGACACCCGTGTCATATCAAGACCTTTAAAAAAAATTAAATAAGTATATAGCTATTTTTCGTATTCTTGTCGAATGAATTTTTTGTAGCTACATTTACACCGATGAACACGCAGGAGCAAGTGGCCAATGTTAAGTATAATACAATGAGCCTAAATAAGCAAAATTAAGACACCTATATCTTTTTAAGACCTTTAAATAAAATAAAATAAGTAAATAGCTATTTTTCTTATTCTTGTCGAATGAATTTTTTATAGCTACATTTACACCGGCGAACACGCAGGAGCAAGTGGCCAATGTTAAGTACAATACAATGAGCCTAAATAAGCAAAATTAAGACACCTATATCTTTTTAAAGACCTTTAAAAAAATACAATAAATAAATAGCTATTTTTCTTATTCTTGTCGAATGAATTTTTTTTAGCTACATTTACACCGATGAACACGCAGGAGCAATTGTTCAATGTTAAGTACAATACAGTGAGCCTTAATAAGCAAAATTAAGACACCTATATCTTTTTAAGACCTTTAAAAAAAAAAAATAAGTAAATAGCTGTTTTTCATATTCTTGTCGAATGAATTTTTTTTAGCTACATTTACACCGATGAACACGCAGGAGCAAGTGGTCAATGTTAAGTACAATACAGTGAGCCTAAATAAGCAAAATTAAGTCACCTATATCTTTTTAAAACCTTTAAAAAAAATAAAATAAATATATAGCTATTTTTCTTATTCTTGTCGAATGAATTTTTTTTAGCTACATTTACACCGATGAACACGCAGGAGCAATAGGTCAATGTTAAGTATAATACAATGAGCCTAAATAAGCAAAATTAAGACACCTATATCTTTTTAAGACCTTTAAAAAAAAAAAATAAGTAAATAGCTATTTTTCATGTTCTTGTCGAATGAATTTTTTTTAGCTACATTTACACCGATGAACACGCAGGGGCAAGTGGTCAATGTTAAGTACAATACAGTGAGCCTAAATAAGCAAAATTAAGACACCCTTATCATATCAAGACCTTTAAAAAAAATAAAATAAGTAAATAGCTATTTTTTTTATTCTTGTCGAATGAATTTTTTGTAGCTACATTTACACCGATGAACACGCAGGAGCAATAGGTCAATGTTAAGTATAATACAATGAGCCTAAATAAGCAAAATTAAGACACCTATATCTTTTTAAGACCTTTAAAAAAAAAAAATAAGTAAATAGCTATTTTTCATGTTCTTGTCGAATGAATTTTTTTTAGCTACATTTACACCGATGAACACGCAGGGGCAAGTGGTCAATGTTAAGTACAATACAGTGAGCCTAAATAAGCAAAATTAAGACACTCATATCATATCAGGACCTTTAAAAAAAAAAAAATAAGTATATAGCTATTTTTCGTATTCTTGTCGAATGAATTTTTTGTAGCTACATTTACACCGATGAACAGGCTGGAGCAATTGCCTAATGTTAGATACAGTACAATGAGCCAAAATGAGCAAAATTAAGACACCTATATCTTTTTAAAACCTTTAAAAAAAATAAAATAAGTAATTAGCTATTTTTCGTATTCTTGCCGTTTGAATTTTTTCAAGCTACATTTACACCGATGAACACGCAGGAGCAATTTCTCAATGTTAAGTACAATACAATGAGCCAAAATAAGCAAAATAAAGACACCTATATTTTTTTAAAACCTTTAAAAAAAATAAAATAAGTAAATAGCTATTTTTCTTATTCTTGTCGAATGAATTTTTTTTAGCTACATTTACACCGATGAACACGCAGGAACAATTGGTCAATGTTAAGTGCAATACAATGAGCTAAAATAAGCAAAATAAAGACACCTATATTTTTTTAAAACCTTTAAAAAAAATAAAATAAGTAAATAGCTATTTTTCTTATTCTTGTCGAATGAATTTTTTTTAGCTACATTTAAACCGATGAACACGCAGGAGCAATTTTTTAATATCAAGTACGATACAATGAGCCAAAATAAGCAAAATTAAGACACCTATATCTTTTTAAAACCTTTAAAAAAATAAAATAAGTAAATAGCTATTTTTCTTATTCTTGTCGAATGAATTTTTTTTTGCTACATTTACACCGATGAACACGCAGGAGCAATTGCTCAATGTTAATTACAATACAATGAGCCAAAATAAGCCAAATTAAGACACCCGTGTCATATCAAGACCTTTAAAAAAAATAAAATAAGTATATAGCTAATTTTCTTATTCTTGTCGAATGAATTTTTTTTAGCTACATTTACACCGATGAACACGCAGGAGCAATTGCACAATGTTAAGTACAATACAATGAGCCGAAATAAGCAAAATTTAGACACCCTTATCATATCAAGACCTTAAAAAAAATAATATAAGTAAATAGCTATTTTTTTTATTCTTGTCGAATGAATTTTTTTTAGCAACATTTAAACCGATGAACACGCAGGAGCAATTGCTCAATGTCAGGTACAATACAATGAGCCAAAATAAGCAAAATTAAGACACCTATATCTTTTTAAAACCTTTAAAAAAATAAAATACGTAAATAGCTATTTTTCTTATTCTTGTCGAATGAATTTTTTTTAGCTACATTTACACCGATGAACACGCTGGAGCAATTGCTCAATGTTAATTACAATACATTGAGCCACAATAAGCCAAATTAAGACACCCGTGTCATATCAAGACCTTTAAAAAAAATAAAATAAGTATATAGCAATTTTTCGTATTCTTGTCGAATGAATTTTTTGTAGCTACATTTACACCGATGTACAAGCAGGAGCAAGTGGTCAATGTTAAGTACAATACAATGAGCCTAAATAAGCAAAATTAAGACACCTATATCTTTTAAAGACCTTTAAAAAAAATAAAATAAGTAAATAGCTATTTTTCTTATTCTTGTCGAATGAATTTTTTTTAGCTACATTTACACCGATGAACACGCAGGAACAATTGCTCAATGTTAAGTACAATAAAATGAGCCAAAATAAGCAAAATTAAGTCACCTATATCTTTTTAAAACCTTTAAAAAAATAAAATAAGTATATAGCTATTTTTCATATTCTTGTCGAATGAATTTTTTGTAGCTACATTTACACCGATGAACACGCAGGAGCAAGTGGCCAATGTTAGGTACAATACAATGAGCCTAAATAAGCAAAATTAAGACACCTATATCTTTATAAGACCTTTAAAAAAAATAAAATAAGTAAATAGCTATTTTTCTTATTCTTGTCGAATGAATTTTGTTTAGCTACATTTACACCGATGAACACGCAGGAACAATTTCTCCATGTTAAGTACAATACATTGAGCCAAAATAAGCAAAATTAAGACACCTTTATCATATCAAGACCTTAAAAAAAATAATATAAGTAAATAGCTATTTTTTTTATTCTTGTCGAATGAATTTTTTTTAGCAACATTTAAACCGATGAACACGCAGGAGCAAGTGGTCAATGTTAGTACAATACAATGAGCCAAAATAAGCAAAATTAAGACACCCTTATCATATCAAGACCTTTAAAAAAAATAAAATAAGTAAATAGCTATTTTTTTTATTCTTGTCGAATGAATTTTTTGTAGCTACATTTACACCGATGAACACGCAGGAGCAATAGGTCAATGTTAAGTATAATACAATGAGCCTAAATAAGCAAAATTAAGACACCTATATCTTTTTAAGACCTTTAAAAAAAAAAAATAAGTAAATAGCTATTTTTCATGTTCTTGTCGAATGAATTTTTTTTAGCTACATTTACACCGATGAACACGCAGGGGCAAGTGGTCAATGTTAAGTACAATACAGTGAGCCTAAATAAGCAAAATTAAGACACTCATATCATATCAGGACCTTTAAAAAAAAAAAAATAAGTATATAGCTATTTTTCGTATTCTTGTCGAATGAATTTTTTGTAGCTACATTTACACCGATGAACAGGCTGGAGCAATTGCCTAATGTTAGATACAGTACAATGAGCCAAAATGAGCAAAATTAAGACACCTATATCTTTTTAAAACCTTTAAAAAAAATAAAATAAGTAATTAGCTATTTTTCGTATTCTTGCCGTTTGAATTTTTTCAAGCTACATTTACACCGATGAACACGCAGGAGCAATTTCTCAATGTTAAGTACAATACAATGAGCCAAAATAAGCAAAATAAAGACACCTATATTTTTTTAAAACCTTTAAAAAAAATAAAATAAGTAAATAGCTATTTTTCTTATTCTTGTCGAATGAATTTTTTTTAGCTACATTTACACCGATGAACACGCAGGAACAATTGGTCAATGTTAAGTGCAATACAATGAGCTAAAATAAGCAAAATAAAGACACCTATATTTTTTTAAAACCTTTAAAAAAAATAAAATAAGTAAATAGCTATTTTTCTTATTCTTGTCGAATGAATTTTTTTTAGCTACATTTAAACCGATGAACACGCAGGAGCAATTTTTTAATATCAAGTACGATACAATGAGCCAAAATAAGCAAAATTAAGACACCTATATCTTTTTAAAACCTTTAAAAAAATAAAATAAGTAAATAGCTATTTTTCTTATTCTTGTCGAATGAATTTTTTTTTGCTACATTTACACCGATGAACACGCAGGAGCAATTGCTCAATGTTAATTACAATACAATGAGCCAAAATAAGCCAAATTAAGACACCCGTGTCATATCAAGACCTTTAAAAAAAATAAAATAAGTATATAGCTAATTTTCTTATTCTTGTCGAATGAATTTTTTTTAGCTACATTTACACCGATGAACACGCAGGAGCAATTGCACAATGTTAAGTACAATACAATGAGCCGAAATAAGCAAAATTTAGACACCCTTATCATATCAAGACCTTAAAAAAAATAATATAAGTAAATAGCTATTTTTTTTATTCTTGTCGAATGAATTTTTTTTAGCAACATTTAAACCGATGAACACGCAGGAGCAATTGCTCAATGTCAGGTACAATACAATGAGCCAAAATAAGCAAAATTAAGACACCTATATCTTTTTAAAACCTTTAAAAAAATAAAATACGTAAATAGCTATTTTTCTTATTCTTGTCGAATGAATTTTTTTTAGCTACATTTACACCGATGAACACGCTGGAGCAATTGCTCAATGTTAATTACAATACATTGAGCCACAATAAGCCAAATTAAGACACCCGTGTCATATCAAGACCTTTAAAAAAAATAAAATAAGTATATAGCAATTTTTCGTATTCTTGTCGAATGAATTTTTTGTAGCTACATTTACACCGATGTACAAGCAGGAGCAAGTGGTCAATGTTAAGTACAATACAATGAGCCTAAATAAGCAAAATTAAGACACCTATATCTTTTAAAGACCTTTAAAAAAAATAAAATAAGTAAATAGCTATTTTTCTTATTCTTGTCGAATGAATTTTTTTTAGCTACATTTACACCGATGAACACGCAGGAACAATTGCTCAATGTTAAGTACAATAAAATGAGCCAAAATAAGCAAAATTAAGTCACCTATATCTTTTTAAAACCTTTAAAAAAATAAAATAAGTATATAGCTATTTTTCATATTCTTGTCGAATGAATTTTTTGTAGCTACATTTACACCGATGAACACGCAGGAGCAAGTGGCCAATGTTAGGTACAATACAATGAGCCTAAATAAGCAAAATTAAGACACCTATATCTTTATAAGACCTTTAAAAAAAATAAAATAAGTAAATAGCTATTTTTCTTATTCTTGTCGAATGAATTTTGTTTAGCTACATTTACACCGATGAACACGCAGGAACAATTTCTCCATGTTAAGTACAATACATTGAGCCAAAATAAGCAAAATTAAGACACCTTTATCATATCAAGACCTTAAAAAAAATAATATAAGTAAATAGCTATTTTTTTTATTCTTGTCGAATGAATTTTTTTTAGCAACATTTAAACCGATGAACACGCAGGAGCAATTGCTCAATGTCAGGTACAATACAATGAGCCAAAATAAGCAAAATTAAGACACCTATATCTTTTTAAAGACCTTTAAAAAAATACAATAAATAAATAGCTATTTTTCTTATTCTTGTCGAATGAATTTTTTTTAGCTACATTTACACCGATGAACACGCAGGAGCAATTGTTCAATGTTAGGTACAATACAGTGAGCCTTAATAAGCAAAATTAAGACACCTATATCTTTTTAAGACCTTTAAAAAAAAAAAATAAGTAAATAGCTGTTTTTCATATTCTTGTCGAATGAATTTTTTTTAGCTACATTTACACCGATGAACACGCAGGAGCAAGTGGTCAATGTTAAGTACAATACAGTGAGCCTAAATAAGCAAAATTAAGTCACCTATATCTTTTTAAAACCTTTAAAAAAAATAAAATAAGTATATAGCTATTTTTCTTATTCTTGTCGAATGAATTTTTTTTAGCTACATTTACACCGATGAACACGCAGGAGCAATTGTTCAATGTTAGTACAATACAATGAGCCAAAATAAGCAAAATTAAGACACCCTTATCATATCAAGACCTTTAAAAAAAATAAAATAAGTAAATAGCTATTTTTCTTATTCTTGTCGAATGAATTTTTTTTAGCTACATTTACACCGATGAACACGCAGGAGCAATTGCTCAATGTCAGGTACAATACAATGAGCCAAAATAAGCAAAATTAAGACACCTATATCTTTTTAAAGACCTTTAAAAAAATACAATAAATAAATAGCTATTTTTCTTATTCTTGTCGAATGAATTTTTTTTAGCTACATTTACACCGATGGACACGCAGTAACAATTGCTCAATGTTAAGTACAATACAATGAGCCAAAATAAGCAAAACTAAGACACCTATATCTTTTTAAAACCTTTAAAAAAAATAAAATAAGTAAATAGCTGTTTTTCATATTCTTGTCGAATGAATTTTTTTTAGCTACATTTACACCGATGAACACGCAGGAGCAAGTGGTCAATATTAAGTACAATACAGTGAGCTAAAATAAGCAAAATTAAGACACTCATATCATATCAAGACCTTTAAAAAAATAAAATAAGTATATAGCTATTTTTCGTATTCTTGTCGAATGAATTTTTTGTAGCTACATTTACACCGATGTACAAGCAGGAGCAAGTGGTCAATGTTAAGTACAATACAATGAGCCTAAATAAGCAAAATTAAGACACCTATATCTTTTAAAGACCTTTAAAAAAAATAAAATAAGTAAATAGCTATTTTTCTTATTCTTGTCGAATGAATTTTTTTTAGCTACATTTACACCGATGAACACGCAGGAGCAATTGCTCAATGTTAAGTACAATACAGTGAGCCACAATAAGCAAAATTAAGACACCCTTATGATATCAAGACCTTTAAAAAAAATAAAATAAGTAAATAGCTATTTTTTTTATTCTTGTCGAATGAATTTTTTTTAGCATTATTTAAACCGATGAACGCGCAGGAGCAATTGCTCAATGTCAAGTACAATACAATGAGCCAAAATAAGCAAAATTATGACACCTATATCTTTTTAAAACCTTTAAAAAAATAAAATAAGTAAATAGCTATTTTTCTTATTCTTGTCGAATGAATTTTTTTTAGCCACATTTACACCGATGAACACGCAGGAGCAATTGCGCAATGTTAAATACAATACAATGAATCTATATAAGCCAAATTAAGACACCCGTGTCATATCAAGACCTTTAAAAAAAATTAAATAAGTATATAGCTATTTTTCGTATTCTTGTCGAATGAATTTTTTGTAGCTACATTTACACCGATGAACACGCAGGAGCAAGTGGCCAATGTTAAGTATAATACAATGAGCCTAAATAAGCAAAATTAAGACACCTATATCTTTTTAAGACCTTTAAATAAAATAAAATAAGTAAATAGCTATTTTTCTTATTCTTGTCGAATGAATTTTTTATAGCTACATTTACACCGGCGAACACGCAGGAGCAAGTGGCCAATGTTAAGTACAATACAATGAGCCTAAATAAGCAAAATTAAGACACCTATATCTTTTTAAAGACCTTTAAAAAAATACAATAAATAAATAGCTATTTTTCTTATTCTTGTCGAATGAATTTTTTTTAGCTACATTTACACCGATGAACACGCAGGAGCAATTGTTCAATGTTAAGTACAATACAGTGAGCCTTAATAAGCAAAATTAAGACACCTATATCTTTTTAAGACCTTTAAAAAAAAAAAATAAGTAAATAGCTGTTTTTCATATTCTTGTCGAATGAATTTTTTTTAGCTACATTTACACCGATGAACACGCAGGAGCAAGTGGTCAATGTTAAGTACAATACAGTGAGCCTAAATAAGCAAAATTAAGTCACCTATATCTTTTTAAAACCTTTAAAAAAAATAAAATAAATATATAGCTATTTTTCTTATTCTTGTCGAATGAATTTTTTTTAGCTACATTTACACCGATGAACACGCAGGAGCAATAGGTCAATGTTAAGTATAATACAATGAGCCTAAATAAGCAAAATTAAGACACCTATATCTTTTTAAGACCTTTAAAAAAAAAAAATAAGTAAATAGCTATTTTTCATGTTCTTGTCGAATGAATTTTTTTTAGCTACATTTACACCGATGAACACGCAGGGGCAAGTGGTCAATGTTAAGTACAATACAGTGAGCCTAAATAAGCAAAATTAAGACACCCTTATCATATCAAGACCTTTAAAAAAAATAAAATAAGTAAATAGCTATTTTTCTTATTCTTGTCGAATGAATTTTTTTTAGCTACATTTACACCGATGAACACGCAGGAACAATTGCTCAATGTTAAGTACAATAAAATGAGCCAAAATAAGCAAAATTAAGTCACCTATATCTTTTTAAAACCTTTAAAAAAATAAAATAAGTATATAGCTATTTTTCATATTCTTGTCGAATGAATTTTTTGTAGCTACATTTACACCGATGAACACGCAGGAGCAAGTGGCCAATGTTAGGTACAATACAATGAGCCTAAATAAGCAAAATTAAGACACCTATATCTTTATAAGACCTTTAAAAAAAATAAAATAAGTAAATAGCTATTTTTCTTATTCTTGTCGAATGAATTTTGTTTAGCTACATTTACACCGATGAACACGCAGGAACAATTTCTCCATGTTAAGTACAATACATTGAGCCAAAATAAGCAAAATTAAGACACCTTTATCATATCAAGACCTTAAAAAAAATAATATAAGTAAATAGCTATTTTTTTTATTCTTGTCGAATGAATTTTTTTTAGCAACATTTAAACCGATGAACACGCAGGAGCAAGTGGTCAATGTTAGTACAATACAATGAGCCAAAATAAGCAAAATTAAGACACCCTTATCATATCAAGACCTTTAAAAAAAATAAAATAAGTAAATAGCTATTTTTTTTATTCTTGTCGAATGAATTTTTTGTAGCTACATTTACACCGATGAACACGCAGGAGCAATAGGTCAATGTTAAGTATAATACAATGAGCCTAAATAAGCAAAATTAAGACACCTATATCTTTTTAAGACCTTTAAAAAAAAAAAATAAGTAAATAGCTATTTTTCATGTTCTTGTCGAATGAATTTTTTTTAGCTACATTTACACCGATGAACACGCAGGGGCAAGTGGTCAATGTTAAGTACAATACAGTGAGCCTAAATAAGCAAAATTAAGACACTCATATCATATCAGGACCTTTAAAAAAAAAAAAATAAGTATATAGCTATTTTTCGTATTCTTGTCGAATGAATTTTTTGTAGCTACATTTACACCGATGAACAGGCTGGAGCAATTGCCTAATGTTAGATACAGTACAATGAGCCAAAATGAGCAAAATTAAGACACCTATATCTTTTTAAAACCTTTAAAAAAAATAAAATAAGTAATTAGCTATTTTTCGTATTCTTGCCGTTTGAATTTTTTCAAGCTACATTTACACCGATGAACACGCAGGAGCAATTTCTCAATGTTAAGTACAATACAATGAGCCAAAATAAGCAAAACTAAGACACCTATATCTTTTTAAAACCTTTAAAAAAAATAAAATAAGTAAATAGCTGTTTTTCATATTCTTGTCGAATGAATTTTTTTTAGCTACATTTACACCGATGAACACGCAGGAGCAAGTGGTCAATATTAAGTACAATACAGTGAGCTAAAATAAGCAAAATTAAGACACTCATATCATATCAAGACCTTTAAAAAAATAAAATAAGTATATAGCTATTTTTCGTATTCTTGTCGAATGAATTTTTTGTAGCTACATTTACACCGATGTACAAGCAGGAGCAAGTGGTCAATGTTAAGTACAATACAATGAGCCTAAATAAGCAAAATTAAGACACCTATATCTTTTAAAGACCTTTAAAAAAAATAAAATAAGTAAATAGCTATTTTTCTTATTCTTGTCGAATGAATTTTTTTTAGCTACATTTACACCGATGAACACGCAGGAGCAATTGCTCAATGTTAAGTACAATACAGTGAGCCACAATAAGCAAAATTAAGACACCCTTATGATATCAAGACCTTTAAAAAAAATAAAATAAGTAAATAGCTATTTTTTTTATTCTTGTCGAATGAATTTTTTTTAGCATTATTTAAACCGATGAACGCGCAGGAGCAATTGCTCAATGTCAAGTACAATACAATGAGCCAAAATAAGCAAAATTATGACACCTATATCTTTTTAAAACCTTTAAAAAAATAAAATAAGTAAATAGCTATTTTTCTTATTCTTGTCGAATGAATTTTTTTTAGCCACATTTACACCGATGAACACGCAGGAGCAATTGCGCAATGTTAAATACAATACAATGAATCTATATAAGCCAAATTAAGACACCCGTGTCATATCAAGACCTTTAAAAAAAATTAAATAAGTATATAGCTATTTTTCGTATTCTTGTCGAATGAATTTTTTGTAGCTACATTTACACCGATGAACACGCAGGAGCAAGTGGCCAATGTTAAGTATAATACAATGAGCCTAAATAAGCAAAATTAAGACACCTATATCTTTTTAAGACCTTTAAATAAAATAAAATAAGTAAATAGCTATTTTTCTTATTCTTGTCGAATGAATTTTTTATAGCTACATTTACACCGGCGAACACGCAGGAGCAAGTGGCCAATGTTAAGTACAATACAATGAGCCTAAATAAGCAAAATTAAGACACCTATATCTTTTTAAAGACCTTTAAAAAAATACAATAAATAAATAGCTATTTTTCTTATTCTTGTCGAATGAATTTTTTTTAGCTACATTTACACCGATGAACACGCAGGAGCAATTGTTCAATGTTAAGTACAATACAGTGAGCCTTAATAAGCAAAATTAAGACACCTATATCTTTTTAAGACCTTTAAAAAAAAAAAATAAGTAAATAGCTGTTTTTCATATTCTTGTCGAATGAATTTTTTTTAGCTACATTTACACCGATGAACACGCAGGAGCAAGTGGTCAATGTTAAGTACAATACAGTGAGCCTAAATAAGCAAAATTAAGTCACCTATATCTTTTTAAAACCTTTAAAAAAAATAAAATAAATATATAGCTATTTTTCTTATTCTTGTCGAATGAATTTTTTTTAGCTACATTTACACCGATGAACACGCAGGAGCAATAGGTCAATGTTAAGTATAATACAATGAGCCTAAATAAGCAAAATTAAGACACCTATATCTTTTTAAGACCTTTAAAAAAAAAAAATAAGTAAATAGCTATTTTTCATGTTCTTGTCGAATGAATTTTTTTTAGCTACATTTACACCGATGAACACGCAGGGGCAAGTGGTCAATGTTAAGTACAATACAGTGAGCCTAAATAAGCAAAATTAAGACACCCTTATCATATCAAGACCTTTAAAAAAAATAAAATAAGTAAATAGCTATTTTTCTTATTCTTGTCGAATGAATTTTTTTTAGCTACATTTACACCGATGAACACGCAGGAACAATTGCTCAATGTTAAGTACAATAAAATGAGCCAAAATAAGCAAAATTAAGTCACCTATATCTTTTTAAAACCTTTAAAAAAATAAAATAAGTATATAGCTATTTTTCATATTCTTGTCGAATGAATTTTTTGTAGCTACATTTACACCGATGAACACGCAGGAGCAAGTGGCCAATGTTAGGTACAATACAATGAGCCTAAATAAGCAAAATTAAGACACCTATATCTTTATAAGACCTTTAAAAAAAATAAAATAAGTAAATAGCTATTTTTCTTATTCTTGTCGAATGAATTTTGTTTAGCTACATTTACACCGATGAACACGCAGGAACAATTTCTCCATGTTAAGTACAATACATTGAGCCAAAATAAGCAAAATTAAGACACCTTTATCATATCAAGACCTTAAAAAAAATAATATAAGTAAATAGCTATTTTTTTTATTCTTGTCGAATGAATTTTTTTTAGCAACATTTAAACCGATGAACACGCAGGAGCAAGTGGTCAATGTTAGTACAATACAATGAGCCAAAATAAGCAAAATTAAGACACCCTTATCATATCAAGACCTTTAAAAAAAATAAAATAAGTAAATAGCTATTTTTTTTATTCTTGTCGAATGAATTTTTTGTAGCTACATTTACACCGATGAACACGCAGGAGCAATAGGTCAATGTTAAGTATAATACAATGAGCCTAAATAAGCAAAATTAAGACACCTATATCTTTTTAAGACCTTTAAAAAAAAAAAATAAGTAAATAGCTATTTTTCATGTTCTTGTCGAATGAATTTTTTTTAGCTACATTTACACCGATGAACACGCAGGGGCAAGTGGTCAATGTTAAGTACAATACAGTGAGCCTAAATAAGCAAAATTAAGACACTCATATCATATCAGGACCTTTAAAAAAAAAAAAATAAGTATATAGCTATTTTTCGTATTCTTGTCGAATGAATTTTTTGTAGCTACATTTACACCGATGAACAGGCTGGAGCAATTGCCTAATGTTAGATACAGTACAATGAGCCAAAATGAGCAAAATTAAGACACCTATATCTTTTTAAAACCTTTAAAAAAAATAAAATAAGTAATTAGCTATTTTTCGTATTCTTGCCGTTTGAATTTTTTCAAGCTACATTTACACCGATGAACACGCAGGAGCAATTTCTCAATGTTAAGTACAATACAATGAGCCAAAATAAGCAAAATAAAGACACCTATATTTTTTTAAAACCTTTAAAAAAAATAAAATAAGTAAATAGCTATTTTTCTTATTCTTGTCGAATGAATTTTTTTTAGCTACATTTACACCGATGAACACGCAGGAACAATTGGTCAATGTTAAGTGCAATACAATGAGCTAAAATAAGCAAAATAAAGACACCTATATTTTTTTAAAACCTTTAAAAAAAATAAAATAAGTAAATAGCTATTTTTCTTATTCTTGTCGAATGAATTTTTTTTAGCTACATTTAAACCGATGAACACGCAGGAGCAATTTTTTAATATCAAGTACGATACAATGAGCCAAAATAAGCAAAATTAAGACACCTATATCTTTTTAAAACCTTTAAAAAAATAAAATAAGTAAATAGCTATTTTTCTTATTCTTGTCGAATGAATTTTTTTTTGCTACATTTACACCGATGAACACGCAGGAGCAATTGCTCAATGTTAATTACAATACAATGAGCCAAAATAAGCCAAATTAAGACACCCGTGTCATATCAAGACCTTTAAAAAAAATAAAATAAGTATATAGCTAATTTTCTTATTCTTGTCGAATGAATTTTTTTTAGCTACATTTACACCGATGAACACGCAGGAGCAATTGCACAATGTTAAGTACAATACAATGAGCCGAAATAAGCAAAATTTAGACACCCTTATCATATCAAGACCTTAAAAAAAATAATATAAGTAAATAGCTATTTTTTTTATTCTTGTCGAATGAATTTTTTTTAGCAACATTTAAACCGATGAACACGCAGGAGCAATTGCTCAATGTCAGGTACAATACAATGAGCCAAAATAAGCAAAATTAAGACACCTATATCTTTTTAAAACCTTTAAAAAAATAAAATACGTAAATAGCTATTTTTCTTATTCTTGTCGAATGAATTTTTTTTAGCTACATTTACACCGATGAACACGCTGGAGCAATTGCTCAATGTTAATTACAATACATTGAGCCACAATAAGCCAAATTAAGACACCCGTGTCATATCAAGACCTTTAAAAAAAATAAAATAAGTATATAGCAATTTTTCGTATTCTTGTCGAATGAATTTTTTGTAGCTACATTTACACCGATGTACAAGCAGGAGCAAGTGGTCAATGTTAAGTACAATACAATGAGCCTAAATAAGCAAAATTAAGACACCTATATCTTTTAAAGACCTTTAAAAAAAATAAAATAAGTAAATAGCTATTTTTCTTATTCTTGTCGAATGAATTTTTTTTAGCTACATTTACACCGATGAACACGCAGGAACAATTGCTCAATGTTAAGTACAATAAAATGAGCCAAAATAAGCAAAATTAAGTCACCTATATCTTTTTAAAACCTTTAAAAAAATAAAATAAGTATATAGCTATTTTTCATATTCTTGTCGAATGAATTTTTTGTAGCTACATTTACACCGATGAACACGCAGGAGCAAGTGGCCAATGTTAGGTACAATACAATGAGCCTAAATAAGCAAAATTAAGACACCTATATCTTTATAAGACCTTTAAAAAAAATAAAATAAGTAAATAGCTATTTTTCTTATTCTTGTCGAATGAATTTTGTTTAGCTACATTTACACCGATGAACACGCAGGAACAATTTCTCCATGTTAAGTACAATACATTGAGCCAAAATAAGCAAAATTAAGACACCTTTATCATATCAAGACCTTAAAAAAAATAATATAAGTAAATAGCTATTTTTTTTATTCTTGTCGAATGAATTTTTTTTAGCAACATTTAAACCGATGAACACGCAGGAGCAATTGCTCAATGTCAGGTACAATACAATGAGCCAAAATAAGCAAAATTAAGACACCTATATCTTTTTAAAGACCTTTAAAAAAATACAATAAATAAATAGCTATTTTTCTTATTCTTGTCGAATGAATTTTTTTTAGCTACATTTACACCGATGAACACGCAGGAGCAATTGTTCAATGTTAGGTACAATACAGTGAGCCTTAATAAGCAAAATTAAGACACCTATATCTTTTTAAGACCTTTAAAAAAAAAAAATAAGTAAATAGCTGTTTTTCATATTCTTGTCGAATGAATTTTTTTTAGCTACATTTACACCGATGAACACGCAGGAGCAAGTGGTCAATGTTAAGTACAATACAGTGAGCCTAAATAAGCAAAATTAAGTCACCTATATCTTTTTAAAACCTTTAAAAAAAATAAAATAAGTATATAGCTATTTTTCTTATTCTTGTCGAATGAATTTTTTTTAGCTACATTTACACCGATGAACACGCAGGAGCAATTGTTCAATGTTAGTACAATACAATGAGCCAAAATAAGCAAAATTAAGACACCCTTATCATATCAAGACCTTTAAAAAAAATAAAATAAGTAAATAGCTATTTTTCTTATTCTTGTCGAATGAATTTTTTTTAGCTACATTTACACCGATGAACACGCAGGAGCAATTGCTCAATGTCAGGTACAATACAATGAGCCAAAATAAGCAAAATTAAGACACCTATATCTTTTTAAAGACCTTTAAAAAAATACAATAAATAAATAGCTATTTTTCTTATTCTTGTCGAATGAATTTTTTTTAGCTACATTTACACCGATGGACACGCAGTAACAATTGCTCAATGTTAAGTACAATACAATGAGCCAAAATAAGCAAAACTAAGACACCTATATCTTTTTAAAACCTTTAAAAAAAATAAAATAAGTAAATAGCTGTTTTTCATATTCTTGTCGAATGAATTTTTTTTAGCTACATTTACACCGATGAACACGCAGGAGCAAGTGGTCAATATTAAGTACAATACAGTGAGCTAAAATAAGCAAAATTAAGACACTCATATCATATCAAGACCTTTAAAAAAATAAAATAAGTATATAGCTATTTTTCGTATTCTTGTCGAATGAATTTTTTGTAGCTACATTTACACCGATGTACAAGCAGGAGCAAGTGGTCAATGTTAAGTACAATACAATGAGCCTAAATAAGCAAAATTAAGACACCTATATCTTTTAAAGACCTTTAAAAAAAATAAAATAAGTAAATAGCTATTTTTCTTATTCTTGTCGAATGAATTTTTTTTAGCTACATTTACACCGATGAACACGCAGGAGCAATTGCTCAATGTTAAGTACAATACAGTGAGCCACAATAAGCAAAATTAAGACACCCTTATGATATCAAGACCTTTAAAAAAAATAAAATAAGTAAATAGCTATTTTTTTTATTCTTGTCGAATGAATTTTTTTTAGCATTATTTAAACCGATGAACGCGCAGGAGCAATTGCTCAATGTCAAGTACAATACAATGAGCCAAAATAAGCAAAATTATGACACCTATATCTTTTTAAAACCTTTAAAAAAATAAAATAAGTAAATAGCTATTTTTCTTATTCTTGTCGAATGAATTTTTTTTAGCCACATTTACACCGATGAACACGCAGGAGCAATTGCGCAATGTTAAATACAATACAATGAATCTATATAAGCCAAATTAAGACACCCGTGTCATATCAAGACCTTTAAAAAAAATTAAATAAGTATATAGCTATTTTTCGTATTCTTGTCGAATGAATTTTTTGTAGCTACATTTACACCGATGAACACGCAGGAGCAAGTGGCCAATGTTAAGTATAATACAATGAGCCTAAATAAGCAAAATTAAGACACCTATATCTTTTTAAGACCTTTAAATAAAATAAAATAAGTAAATAGCTATTTTTCTTATTCTTGTCGAATGAATTTTTTATAGCTACATTTACACCGGCGAACACGCAGGAGCAAGTGGCCAATGTTAAGTACAATACAATGAGCCTAAATAAGCAAAATTAAGACACCTATATCTTTTTAAAGACCTTTAAAAAAATACAATAAATAAATAGCTATTTTTCTTATTCTTGTCGAATGAATTTTTTTTAGCTACATTTACACCGATGAACACGCAGGAGCAATTGTTCAATGTTAAGTACAATACAGTGAGCCTTAATAAGCAAAATTAAGACACCTATATCTTTTTAAGACCTTTAAAAAAAAAAAATAAGTAAATAGCTGTTTTTCATATTCTTGTCGAATGAATTTTTTTTAGCTACATTTACACCGATGAACACGCAGGAGCAAGTGGTCAATGTTAAGTACAATACAGTGAGCCTAAATAAGCAAAATTAAGTCACCTATATCTTTTTAAAACCTTTAAAAAAAATAAAATAAATATATAGCTATTTTTCTTATTCTTGTCGAATGAATTTTTTTTAGCTACATTTACACCGATGAACACGCAGGAGCAATAGGTCAATGTTAAGTATAATACAATGAGCCTAAATAAGCAAAATTAAGACACCTATATCTTTTTAAGACCTTTAAAAAAAAAAAATAAGTAAATAGCTATTTTTCATGTTCTTGTCGAATGAATTTTTTTTAGCTACATTTACACCGATGAACACGCAGGGGCAAGTGGTCAATGTTAAGTACAATACAGTGAGCCTAAATAAGCAAAATTAAGACACCCTTATCATATCAAGACCTTTAAAAAAAATAAAATAAGTAAATAGCTATTTTTTTTATTCTTGTCGAATGAATTTTTTGTAGCTACATTTACACCGATGAACACGCAGGAGCAATAGGTCAATGTTAAGTATAATACAATGAGCCTAAATAAGCAAAATTAAGACACCTATATCTTTATAAGACCTTTAAAAAAAATAAAATAAGTAAATAGCTATTTTTCTTATTCTTGTCGAATGAATTTTGTTTAGCTACATTTACACCGATGAACACGCAGGAACAATTTCTCCATGTTAAGTACAATACATTGAGCCAAAATAAGCAAAATTAAGACACCTTTATCATATCAAGACCTTAAAAAAAATAATATAAGTAAATAGCTATTTTTTTTATTCTTGTCGAATGAATTTTTTTTAGCAACATTTAAACCGATGAACACGCAGGAGCAAGTGGTCAATGTTAGTACAATACAATGAGCCAAAATAAGCAAAATTAAGACACCCTTATCATATCAAGACCTTTAAAAAAAATAAAATAAGTAAATAGCTATTTTTTTTATTCTTGTCGAATGAATTTTTTGTAGCTACATTTACACCGATGAACACGCAGGAGCAATAGGTCAATGTTAAGTATAATACAATGAGCCTAAATAAGCAAAATTAAGACACCTATATCTTTTTAAGACCTTTAAAAAAAAAAAATAAGTAAATAGCTATTTTTCATGTTCTTGTCGAATGAATTTTTTTTAGCTACATTTACACCGATGAACACGCAGGGGCAAGTGGTCAATGTTAAGTACAATACAGTGAGCCTAAATAAGCAAAATTAAGACACTCATATCATATCAGGACCTTTAAAAAAAAAAAAATAAGTATATAGCTATTTTTCGTATTCTTGTCGAATGAATTTTTTGTAGCTACATTTACACCGATGAACAGGCTGGAGCAATTGCCTAATGTTAGATACAGTACAATGAGCCAAAATGAGCAAAATTAAGACACCTATATCTTTTTAAAACCTTTAAAAAAAATAAAATAAGTAATTAGCTATTTTTCGTATTCTTGCCGTTTGAATTTTTTCAAGCTACATTTACACCGATGAACACGCAGGAGCAATTTCTCAATGTTAAGTACAATACAATGAGCCAAAATAAGCAAAATAAAGACACCTATATTTTTTTAAAACCTTTAAAAAAAATAAAATAAGTAAATAGCTATTTTTCTTATTCTTGTCGAATGAATTTTTTTTAGCTACATTTACACCGATGAACACGCAGGAACAATTGGTCAATGTTAAGTGCAATACAATGAGCTAAAATAAGCAAAATAAAGACACCTATATTTTTTTAAAACCTTTAAAAAAAATAAAATAAGTAAATAGCTATTTTTCTTATTCTTGTCGAATGAATTTTTTTTAGCTACATTTAAACCGATGAACACGCAGGAGCAATTTTTTAATATCAAGTACGATACAATGAGCCAAAATAAGCAAAATTAAGACACCTATATCTTTTTAAAACCTTTAAAAAAATAAAATAAGTAAATAGCTATTTTTCTTATTCTTGTCGAATGAATTTTTTTTTGCTACATTTACACCGATGAACACGCAGGAGCAATTGCTCAATGTTAATTACAATACAATGAGCCAAAATAAGCCAAATTAAGACACCCGTGTCATATCAAGACCTTTAAAAAAAATAAAATAAGTATATAGCTAATTTTCTTATTCTTGTCGAATGAATTTTTTTTAGCTACATTTACACCGATGAACACGCAGGAGCAATTGCACAATGTTAAGTACAATACAATGAGCCGAAATAAGCAAAATTTAGACACCCTTATCATATCAAGACCTTAAAAAAAATAATATAAGTAAATAGCTATTTTTTTTATTCTTGTCGAATGAATTTTTTTTAGCAACATTTAAACCGATGAACACGCAGGAGCAATTGCTCAATGTCAGGTACAATACAATGAGCCAAAATAAGCAAAATTAAGACACCTATATCTTTTTAAAACCTTTAAAAAAATAAAATACGTAAATAGCTATTTTTCTTATTCTTGTCGAATGAATTTTTTTTAGCTACATTTACACCGATGAACACGCTGGAGCAATTGCTCAATGTTAATTACAATACATTGAGCCACAATAAGCCAAATTAAGACACCCGTGTCATATCAAGACCTTTAAAAAAAATAAAATAAGTATATAGCAATTTTTCGTATTCTTGTCGAATGAATTTTTTGTAGCTACATTTACACCGATGTACAAGCAGGAGCAAGTGGTCAATGTTAAGTACAATACAATGAGCCTAAATAAGCAAAATTAAGACACCTATATCTTTTAAAGACCTTTAAAAAAAATAAAATAAGTAAATAGCTATTTTTCTTATTCTTGTCGAATGAATTTTTTTTAGCTACATTTACACCGATGAACACGCAGGAACAATTGCTCAATGTTAAGTACAATAAAATGAGCCAAAATAAGCAAAATTAAGTCACCTATATCTTTTTAAAACCTTTAAAAAAATAAAATAAGTATATAGCTATTTTTCATATTCTTGTCGAATGAATTTTTTGTAGCTACATTTACACCGATGAACACGCAGGAGCAAGTGGCCAATGTTAGGTACAATACAATGAGCCTAAATAAGCAAAATTAAGACACCTATATCTTTATAAGACCTTTAAAAAAAATAAAATAAGTAAATAGCTATTTTTCTTATTCTTGTCGAATGAATTTTGTTTAGCTACATTTACACCGATGAACACGCAGGAACAATTTCTCCATGTTAAGTACAATACATTGAGCCAAAATAAGCAAAATTAAGACACCTTTATCATATCAAGACCTTAAAAAAAATAATATAAGTAAATAGCTATTTTTTTTATTCTTGTCGAATGAATTTTTTTTAGCAACATTTAAACCGATGAACACGCAGGAGCAATTGCTCAATGTCAGGTACAATACAATGAGCCAAAATAAGCAAAATTAAGACACCTATATCTTTTTAAAGACCTTTAAAAAAATACAATAAATAAATAGCTATTTTTCTTATTCTTGTCGAATGAATTTTTTTTAGCTACATTTACACCGATGAACACGCAGGAGCAATTGTTCAATGTTAGGTACAATACAGTGAGCCTTAATAAGCAAAATTAAGACACCTATATCTTTTTAAGACCTTTAAAAAAAAAAAATAAGTAAATAGCTGTTTTTCATATTCTTGTCGAATGAATTTTTTTTAGCTACATTTACACCGATGAACACGCAGGAGCAAGTGGTCAATGTTAAGTACAATACAGTGAGCCTAAATAAGCAAAATTAAGTCACCTATATCTTTTTAAAACCTTTAAAAAAAATAAAATAAGTATATAGCTATTTTTCTTATTCTTGTCGAATGAATTTTTTTTAGCTACATTTACACCGATGAACACGCAGGAGCAATTGTTCAATGTTAGTACAATACAATGAGCCAAAATAAGCAAAATTAAGACACCCTTATCATATCAAGACCTTTAAAAAAAATAAAATAAGTAAATAGCTATTTTTTTTATTCTTGTCGAATGAATTTTTTGTAGCTACATTTACACCGATGAACACGCAGGAGCAATAGGTCAATGTTAAGTATAATACAATGAGCCTAAATAAGCAAAATTAAGACACCTATATCTTTTTAAGACCTTTAAAAAAAAAAAATAAGTAAATAGCTATTTTTCATGTTCTTGTCGAATGAATTTTTTTTAGCTACATTTACACCGATGAACACGCAGGGGCAAGTGGTCAATGTTAAGTACAATACAGTGAGCCTAAATAAGCAAAATTAAGACACTCATATCATATCAGGACCTTTAAAAAAAAAAAAATAAGTATATAGCTATTTTTCGTATTCTTGTCGAATGAATTTTTTGTAGCTACATTTACACCGATGAACAGGCTGGAGCAATTGCCTAATGTTAGATACAGTACAATGAGCCAAAATGAGCAAAATTAAGACACCTATATCTTTTTAAAACCTTTAAAAAAAATAAAATAAGTAATTAGCTATTTTTCGTATTCTTGCCGTTTGAATTTTTTCAAGCTACATTTACACCGATGAACACGCAGGAGCAATTTCTCAATGTTAAGTACAATACAATGAGCCAAAATAAGCAAAACAAAGACACCTATATTTTTTTAAAACCTTTAAAAAAAATAAAATAAGTAAATAGCTATTTTTCTTATTCTTGTCGAATGAATTTTTTTTAGCTACATTTACACCGATGAACACGCAGGAACAATTGGTCAATGTTAAGTGCAATACAATGAGCTAAAATAAGCAAAATAAAGACACCTATATTTTTTTAAAACCTTTAAAAAAAATAAAATAAGTAAATAGCTATTTTTCTTATTCTTGTCGAATGAATTTTTTTTAGCTACATTTAAACCGATGAACACGCAGGAGCAATTTTTTAATATCAAGTACGATACAATGAGCCATAATAAGCAAAATTAAGACACCTATATCTTTTTAAAACCTTTAAAAAAATAAAATAAGTAAATAGCTATTTTTCTTATTCTTGTCGAATGAATTTTTTTTTGCTACATTTACACCGATGAACACGCAGGAGCAATTGCTCAATGTTAATTACAATACAATGAGCCAAAATAAGCCAAATTAAGACACCCGTGTCATATCAAGACCTTTAAAAAAAATAAAATAAGTATATAGCTAATTTTCTTATTCTTGTCGAATGAATTTTTTTTAGCTACATTTACACCGATGAACACGCAGGAGCAATTGCACAATGTTAAGTACAATACAATGAGCCGAAATAAGCAAAATTTAGACACCCTTATCATATCAAGACCTTAAAAAAAATAATATAAGTAAATAGCTATTTTTTTTATTCTTGTCGAATGAATTTTTTTTAGCAACATTTAAACCGATGAACACGCAGGAGCAATTGCTCAATGTCAGGTACAATACAATGAGCCAAAATAAGCAAAATTAAGACACCTATATCTTTTTAAAACCTTTAAAAAAATAAAATACGTAAATAGCTATTTTTCTTATTCTTGTCGAATGAATTTTTTTTAGCTACATTTACACCGATGAACACGCTGGAGCAATTGCTCAATGTTAATTACAATACATTGAGCCACAATAAGCCAAATTAAGACACCCGTGTCATATCAAGACCTTTAAAAAAAATAAAATAAGTATATAGCAATTTTTCGTATTCTTGTCGAATGAATTTTTTGTAGCTACATTTACACCGATGTACAAGCAGGAGCAAGTGGTCAATGTTAAGTACAATACAATGAGCCTAAATAAGCAAAATTAAGACACCTATATCTTTTAAAGACCTTTAAAAAAAATAAAATAAGTAAATAGCTATTTTTCTTATTCTTGTCGAATGAATTTTTTTTAGCTACATTTACACCGATGAACACGCAGGAACAATTGCTCAATGTTAAGTACAATGAAATGAGCCAAAATAAGCAAAATTAAGTCACCTATATCTTTTTAAAACCTTTAAAAAAATAAAATAAGTATATAGCTATTTTTCATATTCTTGTCGAATGAATTTTTTGTAGCTACATTTACACCGATGAACACGCAGGAGCAAGTGGCCAATGTTAGGTACAATACAATGAGCCTAAATAAGCAAAATTAAGACACCTATATCTTTATAAGACCTTTAAAAAAAATAAAATAAGTAAATAGCTATTTTTCTTATTCTTGTCGAATGAATTTTGTTTAGCTACATTTACACCGATGAACACGCAGGAACAATTTCTCCATGTTAAGTACAATACATTGAGCCAAAATAAGCAAAATTAAGACACCTTTATCATATCAAGACCTTAAAAAAAATAATATAAGTAAATAGCTATTTTTTTTATTCTTGTCGAATGAATTTTTTTTAGCAACATTTAAACCGATGAACACGCAGGAGCAATTGCTCAATGTCAGGTACAATACAATGAGCCAAAATAAGCAAAATTAAGACACCTTTATCTTTTTAAAACCTTTAAAAAAAATAAAATAAGTAAATAGCTATTTTTCTTATTCTTGTCGAATGAATTTTTTTTAGCAACATTTAAACCGATGAACACGCAGGAACAATTGCTCAAAGATAAGTACGATACAATGAGCCAAAATAAGCAAAATTAAGACACCTATATCTTTTTAAAACCTTTAAAAAAATAAAATAAGTAAATAGCTATTTTTCTTATTCTTGTCGAATGAATTTTTTTTAGCTACATTTACACCGATGAACACGCAGGAGCAAGTGGTCAATGTTAAGTACAATACAGTGAGCCTTAATAAGCAAAATTAAGACACCTATATCTTTTTAAGACCTTTAAAAAAAAAAAAAAAGTAAATAGCTATTTTTCTTATTCTTGTCGAATGAATTTTTTTTAGCTACATTTACACCGATGAACACGCAGGAACAACTGCTCAATGTTAAGTACAATACAATGAGCCAAAATAAGCAAAATTAAGACACCTATATCTTTTTAAAACCTTTAAAAAAAATAAAATAAGTAAATAGCTATTTTTCATATTCTTGTCGAATGAATTTTTTTTAGCTACATTTACACCGATGAACACGCAGGAGCAAGTGGTCAATGTTAAGTACAATACAGTGAGCCTAAATAAGCAAAATTAAGACACTCATATCATATCAAGACCTTTAAAAAAAAAAAATAAGTATATAGCTATTTTTCGTATTCTTGTCGAATGAATTTTTTGTAGCTACATTTACACCGATGAACACGCTGGAGCAATTGCCTAATGTTAGATACAGTACAGTGAGCCAAAATAAGCAAAATTAAGACACCTATATCTTTTTAAAACCTTTAAAAAAAATAAAATAAGTAATTAGCTATTTTTCGTATTCTTGCCGTTTGAATTTTTTCAAGCTACATTTACACCGATGAACACGCAGGAGCGATTTCTCAATGTTAAGTACAATACAATGAGCCAAAATAAGCAAAATAAAGACACCTATATTTTTTTAAAACCTTTAAAAAAAATAAAATAAGTAAATAGCTATTTTTTTTATTCTTGTCGAATGAATTTTTTTTAGCATTATTTAAACCGATGAACACGCAGGAGCAATTTCTCAATGTCAAGTACAATACAATGAGCCAAAATAAGCAAAATTAAGACACCTATATCTTTTTAAAACCTTTAAAAAAATAAAATAAGTAAATAGCTATTTTTCTTATTCTTGTCGAATGAATTTTTTTTAGCCACATTTACACCGATGAACACGCAGGAGCAATTGCGCAATGTTAAATACAATACAATGAATCTATATAAGCCAAATTAAGACACCCGTGTCATATCAAGACCTTTAAAAAAAATTAAATAAGTATATAGCTATTTTTCGTATTCTTGTCGAATGAATTTTTTGTAGCTACATTTACACCGATGAACACGCAGGAGCAAGTGGCCAATGTTAAGTATAATACAATGAGCCTAAATAAGCAAAATTAAGACACCTATATCTTTTTAAGACCTTTAAAGAAAATAAAATAAGTAAATAGCTATTTTTCTTATTCTTGTCGAATGAATTTTTTATAGCTACATTTACACCGATGAACACGCAGGAGCAAGTGGCCAATGTTAGGTACAATACAATGAGCCAACATAAGCAAAATTAAGACACCTATATCTTATTAAGACCTTAAAAAAAAGAAAATAACTAAATAGCTATTTTTCTTATTCTTGTCGAATGAATTTTTAGTAGCTACATTTACACGGATGAACACGCAGGAGCATTTGCTCAATGTTAGGTACATCACAATGAGCCAAAATTAGCAAAATTAGGACACCTATATCTTTTAAAGACCTTTAAAAAAATAAAATAAGTAAATAGCTATTTTTCTGATTCCTGTCGAATGAATTTTTTTAGCTACATTTACACCGATGAACACGTTGAAGCAACAGCTTAATGTTAAGTACAATGAATTGAGCCAAAATAAGCCAAATTAAGACACCCATATCATTTCAAGACCTTTAAAAAAAAAAAAAAAAGTAAATAGCTATTTTTCTTATTGTTATCGAATGAATTTTTTTTAGCTACATTTACACCGATGAACATGCACGAGCAATTGCTCAATGTTAGTGCACTACAATGAGGCAAAATAAGCAAAATTAAGACACCCATATCATTTCAAGACCTTTAAAAAAAATAAAATAAGGAAATATCTATTTTTCTTATTCTTGTCGAATGAATTTTTTTTAGCTACATTTACACCTGTGAACTCGCAGGAGCAATTGCTCAATCTTAAGCACAATACGGTGAGCCAAAATAAGCAAAATAAAGACTCCCATATCATATCAAGACCTTTAAAAAAAATAAAATAAGTAAATAGCTATTTTTCTGATTCCTGTCGAATGAATTTTTTTTAGCTACATTTACACCGATGAACACGCAGGAGCAAGTGGTCAATGTTAAGTACAATACAGTGAGCCTTAATAAGCAAAATTAAGACACCTATATCTTTTTAAGACCTTTAAAAAAAAAAAAATAAGTAAACAGCTGTTTTTCTTATTCTTGTCGAATGAATTTTTTTTAGCTACATTTACACCGATGAACACGCAGGAGGAAGTGGTCAATGTTAAGTACAATACAGTGAGCCTTAATAAGCAAAATTAAGACACCTATATCTTTTTAAGACCTTTAAAAAAAATAAAATAAGTAAATAGCTGTTTTTCATATTCTTGTCGAATGAATTTTTTTTAGCTACATTTACACCGATGAACACGCAGGAGCAAGTGGTCAATGTTAAGTACAATACAGTGAGCTTAAATAAGCAAAATTAAGACACTCATATCATATCAAGACCTTTAAAAAAATAAAATAAGTATATAGCTATTTTTCGTATTCTTGTCGAATGAATTTTTTGTAGCTACATTTACACCGATGTACAAGCAGGAGCAAGTGGTCAATGTTAAGTACAATACAATGAGCCTAAATAAGCAAAATTAAGACACCTATATCTTTTAAAGACCTTTAAAAAAAATAAAATAAGTAAATAGCTATTTTTCTTATTCTTGTCGAATGAATTTTTTTTAGCTACATTTACACCGATGAACACGCAGGAGCAATTGCTCAATGTTAAGTACAATACAATGAGCCACAATAAGCAAAATTAAGACACCCTTATGATATCAAGACCTTTAAAAAAAATAAAATAAGTAAATAGCTATTTTTTTTATTCTTATCGAATGAATTTTTTTTAGCATTATTTAAACCGATGAACGCGCAGGAGCAATTTCTCAATGTCAAGTACAATACAATGAGCCAAAATAAGCAAAATTAAGACACCTATATCTTTTTAAAACCTTTAAAAAAATAAAATAAGTAAATAGCTATTTTTCTTATTCTTGTCGAATGAATTTTTTTTAGCCACATTTACACCGATGAACACGCAGGAGCAATTGCGCAATGTTAAGTACAATACAATGAATCTATATAAGCCAAATTAAGACACCCGTGTCATATCAAGACCTTTAAAAAAAATTAAATAAGTATATAGCTATTTTTCGTATTCTTGTCGAATGAATTTTTTGTAGCTACATTTACACCGATGAACACGCAGGAGCAAGTGGCCAATGTTAAGTATAATACAATGAGCCTAAATAAGCAAAATTAAGACACCTATATCTTTTTAAGACCTTTAAATAAAATAAAATAAGTAAATAGCTATTTTTCTTATTCTTGTCGAATGAATTTTTTATAGCTACATTTACACCGGCGAACACGCAGGAGCAAGTGGCCAATGTTAAGTACAATACAATGAGCCTAAATAAGCAAAATTAAGACACCTATATCTTTTTAAAGACCTTTAAAAAAATACAATAAGTAAATAGCTATTTTTCTTATTCTTGTCGAATGAATTTTTTTTTTAGCTACATTTACACCGATGAACACGCAGGAGCAATTGTTCAATGTTAAGTACAATACAGTGAGCCTTAATAAGCAAAATTAAGACACCTATATCTTTTTAAGACCTTTAAAAAAAAAAAATAAGTAAATAGCTGTTTTTCATATTCTTGTCGAATGAATTTTTTTTAGCTACATTTACACCGATGAACACGCAGGAACAACTGCTCAATGCTAAGTACAATACAATGAGCCAAAATAAGCAAAACTAAGACACCTATATCTTTTTAAAACCTTTAAAAAAAATAAAATAAGTAAATAGCTATTTTTCATATTCTTGTCGAATGAATTTTTTTTAGCTACATTTACACCGATGAACACGCAGGAGCAAGTGGTCAATGTTAAGTACAATACAGTGAGCCTAAATAAGCAAAATTAAGACACTCATATCATATCAAGACCTTTAAAAAAAAAAAATAAGTATATAGCTATTTTTCGTATTCTTGTCGAATGAATTTTTTGTAGCTACATTTACACCGATGAACACGCTGGAGCAATTGCCTAATGTTAGATACAGTACAGTGAGCCAAAATAAGCAAAATTAAGACACCTATATCTTTTTAAAACCTTTAAAAAAAATAAAATAAGTAATTAGCTATTTTTCGTATTCTTGCCGTTTGAATTTTTTCAAGCTACATTTACACCGATGAACACGCAGGAGCAATTTCTCAATGTTAAGTACAATACAATGAGCCAAAATAAGCAAAATAAAGACACCTATATTTTTTTAAAACCTTTAAAAAAAATAAAATAAGTAAATAGCTATTTTTTTTATTCTTGTCGAATGAATTTTTTTTAGCATTATTTAAACCGATGAACACGCAGGAGCAATTTCTCAATGTCAAGTACAATACAATGAGCCAAAATAAGCAAAATTAAGACACCTATATCTTTTTAAAACCTTTAAAAAAATAAAATAAGTAAATAGCTATTTTTCTTATTCTTGTCGAATGAATTTTTTTTAGCCACATTTACACCGATGAACACGCAGGAGCAATTGCGCAATGTTAAATACAATACAATGAATCAATATAAGCCAAATTAAGACACCCGTGTCATATCAAGACCTTTAAAAAAAATTAAATAAGTATATAGCTATTTTTCGTATTCTTGTCGAATGAATTTTTTGTAGCTACATTTACACCGATGAACACGCAGGAGCAAGTGGCCAATGTTAAGTATAATACAATGAGCCTAAATAAGCAAAATTAAGACACCTATATCTTTTTAAGACCTTTAAAGAAAATAAAATAAGTAAATAGCTATTTTTCTTATTCTTGTCGAATGAATTTTTTATAGCTACATTTACACCGATGAACACGCAGGAGCAAGTGGCCAATGTTAGGTACAATACAATGAGCCAACATAAGCAAAATTAAGACACCTATATCTTATTAAGACCTTAAAAAAAAGAAAATAACTAAATAGCTATTTTTCTTATTCTTGTCGAATGAATTTTTAGTAGCTACATTTACACGGATGAACACGCAGGAGCATTTGCTCAATGTTAGGTACATTACAATGAGCCAAAATTAGCAAAATTAGGACACCTATATCTTTTAAAGACCTTTAAAAAAATAAAATAAGTAAATAGCTATTTTTCTGATTCCTGTCGAATGAATTTTTTTAGCTACATTTACACCGATGAACACGTTGAAGCAACAGCTTAATGTTAAGTACAATGAATTGAGCCAAAATAAGCCAAATTAAGACACCCATATCATTTCAAGACCTTTAAAAAAAAAAAAATAAGTAAATAGCTATTTTTCTTATTGTTATCGAATGAATTTTTTTTAGCTACATTTACACCGATGAACATGCACGAGCAATTGCTCAATGTTAGTGCACTACAATGTGGCAAAATAAGCAAAATTAAGACACCCATATCATTTCAAGACCTTTAAAAAAAATAAAATAAGGAAATATCTATTTTTCTTATTCTTGTCGAATGAATTTTTTTTAGCTACATTTACACCTGTGAACTCGCAGGAGCAATTGCTCAATCTTAAGCACAATACGGTGAGCCAAAATAAGCAAAATAAAGACTCCCATATCATATCAAGACCTTTAAAAAAAATAAAATAAGTAAATAGCTATTTTACTGATTCCTGTCGAATGAATTTTTTTTAGCTACATTTACACCGATGAACACGCAGGAGCAAGTGGTCAATGTTAAGTACAATACAGTGAGCCTTAATAAGCAAAATTAAGACACCTATATCTTTTTAAGACCTTTAAAAAAAAAAAAATAAGTAAACAGCTGTTTTTCTTATTCTTGTCGAATGAATTTTTTTTAGCTACATTTACACCGATGAACACGCAGGAGGAAGTGGTCAATGTTAAGTACAATACAGTGAGCCTTAATAAGCAAAATTAAGACACCTATATCTTTTTAAGACCTTTAAAGAAAATAAAATAAGTAAATAGCTATTTTTCTTATTCTTGTCGAATGAATTTTTTTTAGCTACATTTACACCGATGAACACGCAGTAACAATTGCTCAATGTTAAGTACAATACAATGAGCCAAAATAAGCAAAACTAAGACACCTATATCTTTTTAAAACCTTTAAAAAAAATAAAATAAGTAAATAGCTGTTTTTCATATTCTTGTCGAATGAATTTTTTTTAGCTACATTTACACCGATGAACACGCAGGAGCAAGTGGTCAATGTTAAGTACAATACAGTGAGCTTAAATAAGCAAAATTAAGACACTCATATCATATCAAGACCTTTAAAAAAATAAAATAAGTATATAGCTATTTTTCGTATTCTTGTCGAATGAATTTTTTGTAGCTACATTTACACCGATGTACAAGCAGGAGCAAGTGGTCAATGTTAAGTACAATACAATGAGCCTAAATAAGCAAAATTAAGACACCTATATCTTTTAAAGACCTTTAAAAAAAATAAAATAAGTAAATAGCTATTTTTCTTATTCTTGTCGAATGAATTTTTTTTAGCTACATTTACACCGATGAACACGCAGGAGCAATTGCTCAATGTTAAGTACAATACAATGAGCCACAATAAGCAAAATTAAGACACCCTTATGATATCAAGACCTTTAAAAAAAATAAAATAAGTAAATAGCTATTTTTTTTATTCTTGTCGAATGAATTTTTTTTAGCATTATTTAAACCGATGAACACGCAGGAGCAATTTCTCAATGTCAAGTACAATACAATGAGCCAAAATAAGCAAAATTAAGACACCTATATCTTTTTAAAACCTTTAAAAAAATAAAATAAGTAAATAGCTATTTTTCTTATTCTTGTCGAATGAATTTTTTTTAGCCACATTTACACCGATGAACACGCAGGAGCAATTGCGCAATGTTAAATACAATACAATGAATCTATATAAGCCAAATTAAGACACCCGTGTCATATCAAGACCTTTAAAAAAAATTAAATAAGTATATAGCTATTTTTCGTATTCTTGTCGAATGAATTTTTTGTAGCTACATTTACACCGATGAACACGCAGGAGCAAGTGGCCAATGTTAAGTATAATACAATGAGCCTAAATAAGCAAAATTAAGACACCTATATCTTTTTAAGACCTTTAAAGAAAATAAAATAAGTAAATAGCTATTTTTCTTATTCTTGTCGAATGAATTTTTTTTAGCTACATTTACACCTGTGAACTCGCAGGAGCAATTGCTCAATCTTAAGCACAATACGGTGAGCCAAAATAAGCAAAATAAAGACTCCCATATCATATCAAGACCTTTAAAAAAAATAAAATAAGTAAATAGCTATTTTTCTGATTCCTGTCGAATGAATTTTTTTTAGCTACATTTACACCGATGAACACGCAGGAGCAAGTGGTCAATGTTAAGTACAATACAGTGAGCCTTAATAAGCAAAATTAAGACACCTATATCTTTTTAAGACCTTTAAAAAAAAAAAAATAAGTAAACAGCTGTTTTTCTTATTCTTGTCGAATGAATTTTTTTTAGCTACATTTACACCGATGAACACGCAGGAGGAAGTGGTCAATGTTAAGTACAATACAGTGAGCCTTAATAAGCAAAATTAAGACACCTATATCTTTTTAAGACCTTTAAAGAAAATAAAATAAGTAAATAGCTATTTTTCTTATTCTTGTCGAATGAATTTTTTTTAGCTACATTTACACCGATGAACACGCAGTAACAATTGCTCAATGTTAAGTACAATACAATGAGCCAAAATAAGCAAAACTAAGACACCTATATCTTTTTAAGACCTTTAAAAAAAAAAAAATAAGTAAACAGCTGTTTTTCTTATTCTTGTCGAATGAATTTTTTTTAGCTACATTTACACCGATGAACACGCAGGAGGAAGTGGTCAATGTTAAGTACAATACAGTGAGCCTTAATAAGCAAAATTAAGACACCTATATCTTTTTAAGACCTTTAAAAAAAATAAAATAAGTAAATAGCTGTTTTTCATATTCTTGTCGAATGAATTTTTTTTAGCTACATTTACACCGATGAACACGCAGGAGCAAGTGGTCAATGTTAAGTACAATACAGTGAGCTTAAATAAGCAAAATTAAGACACTCATATCATATCAAGACCTTTAAAAAAATAAAATAAGTATATAGCTATTTTTCGTATTCTTGTCGAATGAATTTTTTGTAGCTACATTTACACCGATGTACAAGCAGGAGCAAGTGGTCAATGTTAAGTACAATACAATGAGCCTAAATAAGCAAAATTAAGACACCTATATCTTTTAAAGACCTTTAAAAAAAATAAAATAAGTAAATAGCTATTTTTCTTATTCTTGTCGAATGAATTTTTTTTAGCTACATTTACACCGATGAACACGCAGGAGCAATTGCTCAATGTTAAGTACAATACAATGAGCCACAATAAGCAAAATTAAGACACCCTTATGATATCAAGACCTTTAAAAAAAATAAAATAAGTAAATAGCTATTTTTTTTATTCTTGTCGAATGAATTTTTTTTAGCATTATTTAAACCGATGAACGCGCAGGAGCAATTTCTCAATGTCAAGTACAATACAATGAGCCAAAATAAGCAAAATTAAGACACCTATATCTTTTTAAAACCTTTAAAAAAATAAAATAAGTAAATAGCTATTTTTCTTATTCTTGTCGAATGAATTTTTTTTAGCCACATTTACACCGATGAACACGCAGGAGCAATTGCGCAATGTTAAGTACAATACAATGAATCTATATAAGCCAAATTAAGACACCCGTGTCATATCAAGACCTTTAAAAAAAATTAAATAAGTATATAGCTATTTTTCGTATTCTTGTCGAATGAATTTTTTGTAGCTACATTTACACCGATGAACACGCAGGAGCAAGTGGCCAATGTTAAGTATAATACAATGAGCCTAAATAAGCAAAATTAAGACACCTATATCTTTTTAAGACCTTTAAATAAAATAAAATAAGTAAATAGCTATTTTTCTTATTCTTGTCGAATGAATTTTTTATAGCTACATTTACACCGGCGAACACGCAGGAGCAAGTGGCCAATGTTAAGTACAATACAATGAGCCTAAATAAGCAAAATTAAGACACCTATATCTTTTTAAAGACCTTTAAAAAAATACAATAAGTAAATAGCTATTTTTCTTATTCTTGTCGAATGAATTTTTTTTTTAGCTACATTTACACCGATGAACACGCAGGAGCAATTGTTCAATGTTAAGTACAATACAGTGAGCCTTAATAAGCAAAATTAAGACACCTATATCTTTTTAAGACCTTTAAAAAAAAAAAATAAGTAAATAGCTGTTTTTCATATTCTTGTCGAATGAATTTTTTTTAGCTACATTTACACCGATGAACACGCAGGAACAACTGCTCAATGCTAAGTACAATACAATGAGCCAAAATAAGCAAAACTAAGACACCTATATCTTTTTAAAACCTTTAAAAAAAATAAAATAAGTAAATAGCTATTTTTCATATTCTTGTCGAATGAATTTTTTTTAGCTACATTTACACCGATGAACACGCAGGAGCAAGTGGTCAATGTTAAGTACAATACAGTGAGCCTAAATAAGCAAAATTAAGACACTCATATCATATCAAGACCTTTAAAAAAAAAAAATAAGTATATAGCTATTTTTCGTATTCTTGTCGAATGAATTTTTTGTAGCTACATTTACACCGATGAACACGCTGGAGCAATTGCCTAATGTTAGATACAGTACAGTGAGCCAAAATAAGCAAAATTAAGACACCTATATCTTTTTAAAACCTTTAAAAAAAATAAAATAAGTAATTAGCTATTTTTCGTATTCTTGCCGTTTGAATTTTTTCAAGCTACATTTACACCGATGAACACGCAGGAGCAATTTCTCAATGTTAAGTACAATACAATGAGCCAAAATAAGCAAAATAAAGACACCTATATTTTTTTAAAACCTTTAAAAAAAATAAAATAAGTAAATAGCTATTTTTTTTATTCTTGTCGAATGAATTTTTTTTAGCATTATTTAAACCGATGAACACGCAGGAGCAATTTCTCAATGTCAAGTACAATACAATGAGCCAAAATAAGCAAAATTAAGACACCTATATCTTTTTAAAACCTTTAAAAAAATAAAATAAGTAAATAGCTATTTTTCTTATTCTTGTCGAATGAATTTTTTTTAGCCACATTTACACCGATGAACACGCAGTAGAAATTGCGCAATGTTAAATACAATACAATGAATCTATATAAGCCAAATTAAGACACCCGTGTCATATCAAGACCTTTAAAAAAAATTAAATAAGTATATAGCTATTTTTCGTATTCTTGTCGAATGAATTTTTTGTAGCTACATTTACACCGATGAACACGCAGGAGCAAGTGGCCAATGTTAAGTATAATACAATGAGCCTAAATAAGCAAAATTAAGACACCTATATCTTTTTAAGACCTTTAAAGAAAATAAAATAAGTAAATAGCTATTTTTCTTATTCTTGTCGAATGAATTTTTTATAGCTACATTTACACCGATGAACACGCAGGAGCAAGTGGCCAATGTTAGGTACAATACAATGAGCCAACATAAGCAAAATTAAGACACCTATATCTTATTAAGACCTTAAAAAAAAGAAAATAACTAAATAGCTATTTTTCTTATTCTTGTCGAATGAATTTTTAGTAGCTACATTTACACGGATGAACACGCAGGAGCATTTGCTCAATGTTAGGTACATTACAATGAGCCAAAATTAGCAAAATTAGGACACCTATATCTTTTAAAGACCTTTAAAAAAATAAAATAAGTAAATAGCTATTTTTCTGATTCCTGTCGAATGAATTTTTTTAGCTACATTTACACCGATGTACACGTTGAAGCAACAGCTTAATGTTAAGTACAATGAATTGAGCCAAAATAAGCCAAACTAAGACACCCATATCATTTCAAGACCTTTAAAAAAAAAAAAATAAGTAAATAGCTATTTTTCTTATTGTTATCGAATGAATTTTTTTTAGCTACATTTACACCGATGAACATGCACGAGCAATTGCTCAATGTTAGTGCACTACAATGTGGCAAAATAAGCAAAATTAAGACACCCATATCATTTCAAGACCTTTAAAAAAAATAAAATAAGGAAATATCTATTTTTCTTATTCTTGTCGAATGAATTTTTTTTAGCTACATTTACACCTGTGAACTCGCAGGAGCAATTGCTCAATCTTAAGCACAATACGGTGAGCCAAAATAAGCAAAATAAAGACTCCCATATCATATCAAGACCTTTAAAAAAAATAAAATAAGTAAATAGCTATTTTTCTGATTCCTGTCGAATGAATTTTTTTTAGCTACATTTACACCGATGAACACGCAGGAGCAAGTGGTCAATGTTAAGTACAATACAGTGAGCCTTAATAAGCAAAATTAAGACACCTATATCTTTTTAAGACCTTTAAAAAAAAAAAAATAAGTAAACAGCTGTTTTTCTTATTCTTGTCGAATGAATTTTTTTTAGCTACATTTACACCGATGAACACGCAGGAGGAAGTGGTCAATGTTAAGTACAATACAGTGAGCCTTAATAAGCAAAATTAAGACACCTATATCTTTTTAAGACCTTTAAAGAAAATAAAATAAGTAAATAGCTATTTTTCTTATTCTTGTCGAATGAATTTTTTTTAGCTACATTTACACCGATGAACACGCAGTAACAATTGCTCAATGTTAAGTACAATACAATGAGCCAAAATAAGCAAAACTAAGACACCTATATCTTTTTAAAACCTTTAAAAAAAATAAAATAAGTAAATAGCTGTTTTTCATATTCTTGTCGAATGAATTTTTTTTAGCTACATTTACACCGATGAACACGCAGGAGCAAGTGGTCAATGTTAAGTACAATACAGTGAGCTTAAATAAGCAAAATTAAGACACTCATATCATATCAAGACCTTTAAAAAAATAAAATAAGTATATAGCTATTTTTCGTATTCTTGTCGAATGAATTTTTTGTAGCTACATTTACACCGATGTACAAGCAGGAGCAAGTGGTCAATGTTAAGTACAATACAATGAGCCTAAATAAGCAAAATTAAGACACCTATATCTTTTAAAGACCTTTAAAAAAAATAAAATAAGTAAATAGCTATTTTTCTTATTCTTGTCGAATGAATTTTTTTTAGCTACATTTACACCGATGAACACGCAGGAGCAATTGCTCAATGTTAAGTACAATACAATGAGCCACAATAAGCAAAATTAAGACACCCTTATGATATCAAGACCTTTAAAAAAAATAAAATAAGTAAATAGCTATTTTTTTTATTCTTGTCGAATGAATTTTTTTTAGCATTATTTAAACCGATGAACACGCAGGAGCAATTTCTCAATGTCAAGTACAATACAATGAGCCAAAATAAGCAAAATTAAGACACCTATATCTTTTTAAAACCTTTAAAAAAATAAAATAAGTAAATAGCTATTTTTCTTATTCTTGTCGAATGAATTTTTTTTAGCCACATTTACACCGATGAACACGCAGGAGCAATTGCGCAATGTTAAATACAATACAATGAATCTATATAAGCCAAATTAAGACACCCGTGTCATATCAAGACCTTTAAAAAAAATTAAATAAGTATATAGCTATTTTTCGTATTCTTGTCGAATGAATTTTTTGTAGCTACATTTACACCGATGAACACGCAGGAGCAAGTGGCCAATGTTAAGTATAATACAATGAGCCTAAATAAGCAAAATTAAGACACCTATATCTTTTTAAGACCTTTAAAGAAAATAAAATAAGTAAATAGCTATTTTTCTTATTCTTGTCGAATGAATTTTTTTTAGCTACATTTACACCTGTGAACTCGCAGGAGCAATTGCTCAATCTTAAGCACAATACGGTGAGCCAAAATAAGCAAAATAAAGACTCCCATATCATATCAAGACCTTTAAAAAAAATAAAATAAGTAAATAGCTATTTTTCTGATTCCTGTCGAATGAATTTTTTTTAGCTACATTTACACCGATGAACACGCAGGAGCAAGTGGTCAATGTTAAGTACAATACAGTGAGCCTTAATAAGCAAAATTAAGACACCTATATCTTTTTAAGACCTTTAAAAAAAAAAAAATAAGTAAACAGCTGTTTTTCTTATTCTTGTCGAATGAATTTTTTTTAGCTACATTTACACCGATGAACACGCAGGAGGAAGTGGTCAATGTTAAGTACAATACAGTGAGCCTTAATAAGCAAAATTAAGACACCTATATCTTTTTAAGACCTTTAAAGAAAATAAAATAAGTAAATAGCTATTTTTCTTATTCTTGTCGAATGAATTTTTTTTAGCTACATTTACACCGATGAACACGCAGTAACAATTGCTCAATGTTAAGTACAATACAATGAGCCAAAATAAGCAAAACTAAGACACCTATATCTTTTTAAAACCTTTAAAAAAAATAAAATAAGTAAATAGCTGTTTTTCATATTCTTGTCGAATGAATTTTTTTTAGCTACATTTACACCGATGAACACGCAGGAGCAAGTGGTCAATGTTAAGTACAATACAGTGAGCTTAAATAAGCAAAATTAAGACACTCATATCATATCAAGACCTTTAAAAAAATAAAATAAGTATATAGCTATTTTTCGTATTCTTGTCGAATGAATTTTTTGTAGCTACATTTACACCGATGTACAAGCAGGAGCAAGTGGTCAATGTTAAGTACAATACAATGAGCCTAAATAAGCAAAATTAAGACACCTATATCTTTTAAAGACCTTTAAAAAAAATAAAATAAGTAAATAGCTATTTTTCTTATTCTTGTCGAATGAATTTTTTTTAGCTACATTTACACAGATGAACACGCAGGAGCAATTGCTCAATGTTAAGTACAATACAATGAGCCACAATAAGCAAAATTAAGACACCCTTATGATATCAAGACCTTTAAAAAAAATAAAATAAGTAAATAGCTATTTTTTTTATTCTTGTCGAATGAATTTTTTTTAGCATTATTTAAACCGATGAACACGCAGGAGCAATTTCTCAATGTCAAGTACAATACAATGAGCCAAAATAAGCAAAATTAAGACACCTATATCTTTTTAAAACCTTTAAAAAAATAAAATAAGTAAATAGCTATTTTTCTTATTCTTGTCGAATGAATTTTTTTTAGCCACATTTACACCGATGAACACGCAGGAGCAATTGCGCAATGTTAAATACAATACAATGAATCTATATAAGCCAAATTAAGACACCCGTGTCATATCAAGACCTTTAAAAAAAATTAAATAAGTATATAGCTATTTTTCGTATTCTTGTCGAATGAATTTTTTGTAGCTACATTTACACCGATGAACACGCAGGAGCAAGTGGCCAATGTTAAGTATAATACAATGAGCCTAAATAAGCAAAATTAAGACACCTATATCTTTTTAAGACCTTTAAAGAAAATAAAATAAGTAAATAGCTATTTTTCTTATTCTTGTCGAATGAATTTTTTATAGCTACATTTACACCGATGAACACGCAGGAGCAAGTGGCCAATGTTAGGTACAATACAATGAGCCAACATAAGCAAAATTAAGACACCTATATCTTATTAAGACCTTAAAAAAAAGAAAATAACTAAATAGCTATTTTTCTTATTCTTGTCGAATGAATTTTTAGTAGCTACATTTACACGGATGAACACGCAGGAGCATTTGCTCAATGTTAGGTACATCACAATGAGCCAAAATTAGCAAAATTAGGACACCTATATCTTTTAAAGACCTTTAAAAAAATAAAATAAGTAAATAGCTATTTTTCTGATTCCTGTCGAATGAATTTTTTTAGCTACATTTACACCGATGAACACGTTGAAGCAACAGCTTAATGTTAAGTACAATGAATTGAGCCAAAATAAGCCAAATTAAGACAACCATATCATTTCAAGACCTTTAAAAAAAAAAAAAAAAGTAAATAGCTATTTTTCTTATTGTTATCGAATGAATTTTTTTTAGCTACATTTACACCGATGAACATGCACGAGCAATTGCTCAATGTTAGTGCACTACAATGAGGCAAAATAAGCAAAATTAAGACACCCATATCATTTCAAGACCTTTAAAAAAAATAAAATAAGGAAATATCTATTTTTCTTATTCTTGTCGAATGAATTTTTTTTAGCTACATTTACACCTGTGAACTCGCAGGAGCAATTGCTCAATCTTAAGCACAATACGGTGAGCCAAAATAAGCAAAATAAAGACTCCCATATCATATCAAGACCTTTAAAAAAAATAAAATAAGTAAATAGCTATTTTTCTGATTCCTGTCGAATGAATTTTTTTTAGCTACATTTACACCGATGAACACGCAGGAGCAAGTGGTCAATGTTAAGTACAATACAGTGAGCCTTAGTAAGCAAAATTAAGACACCTATATCTTTTTAAGACCTTTAAAAAAAAAAAAATAAGTAAACAGCTGTTTTTCTTATTCTTGTCGAATGAATTTTTTTTAGCTACATTTACACCGATGAACACGCAGGAGGAAGTGGTCAATGTTAAGTACAATACAGTGAGCCTTAATAAGCAAAATTAAGACACCTATATCTTTTTAAGACCTTTAAAAAAAATAAAATAAGTAAATAGCTGTTTTTCATATTCTTGTCGAATGAATTTTTTTTAGCTACATTTACACCGATGAACACGCAGGAGCAAGTGGTCAATGTTAAGTACAATACAGTGAGCTTAAATAAGCAAAATTAAGACACTCATATCATATCAAGACCTTTAAAAAAATAAAATAAGTATATAGCTATTTTTCGTATTCTTGTCGAATGAATTTTTTGTAGCTACATTTACACCGATGTACAAGCAGGAGCAAGTGTTCAATGTTAAGTACAATACAATGAGCCTAAATAAGCAAAATTAAGACACCTATATCTTTTAAAGACCTTTAAAAAAAATAAAATAAGTAAATAGCTATTTTTCTTATTCTTGTCGAATGAATTTTTTTTAGCTACATTTACACCGATGAACACGCAGGAGCAATTGCTCAATGTTAAGTACAATACAATGAGCCACAATAAGCAAAATTAAGACACCCTTATGATATCAAGACCTTTAAAAAAAATAAAATAAGTAAATAGCTATTTTTTTTATTCTTGTCGAATGAATTTTTTTTAGCATTATTTAAACCGATGAACGCGCAGGAGCAATTTCTCAATGTCAAGTACAATACAATGAGCCAAAATAAGCAAAATTAAGACACCTATATCTTTTTAAAACCTTTAAAAAAATAAAATAAGTAAATAGCTATTTTTCTTATTCTTGTCGAATGAATTTTTTTTAGCCACATTTACACCGATGAACACGCAGGAGCAATTGCGCAATGTTAAATACAATACAATGAATCTATATAAGCCAAATTAAGACACCCGTGTCATATCAAGACCTTTAAAAAAAATTAAATAAGTATATAGCTATTTTTCGTATTCTTGTCGAATGAATTTTTTGTAGCTACATTTACACCGATGAACACGCAGGAGCAAGTGGCCAATGTTAAGTATAATACAATGAGCCTAAATAAGCAAAATTAAGACACCTATATCTTTTTAAGACCTTTAAATAAAATAAAATAAGTAAATAGCTATTTTTCTTATTCTTGTCGAATGAATTTTTTATAGCTACATTTACACCGGCGAACACGCAGGAGCAAGTGGCCAATGTTAAGTACAATACAATGAGCCTAAATAAGCAAAATTAAGACACCTATATCTTTTTAAAGACCTTTAAAAAAATACAATAAATAAATAGCTATTTTTCTTATTCTTGTCGAATGAATTTTTTTTAGCTACATTTACACCGATGAACACGCAGGAGCAATTGTTCAATGTTAAGTACAATACAGTGAGCCTTAATAAGCAAAATTAAGACACCTATATCTTTTTAAGACCTTTAAAAAAAAAAAATAAGTAAATAGCTGTTTTTCATATTCTTGTCGAATGAATTTTTTTTAGCTACATTTACACCGATGAACACGCAGGAACAACTGCTCAATGTTAAGTACAATACAATGAGCCAAAATAAGCAAAACTAAGACACCTATATCTTTTTAAAACCTTTAAAAAAAATAAAATAAGTAAATAGCTATTTTTCATATTCTTGTCGAATGAATTTTTTGTAGCTACATTTACACCGATGAACACGCAGGAGCAATTTCTCAATGTTAAGTACAATACAATGAGCCAAAATAAGCAAAATAAAGACACCTATATTTTTTTAAAACCTTTAAAAAAAATAAAATAAGTAAATAGCTATTTTTTTTATTCTTGTCGAATGAATTTTTTTTAGCATTATTTAAACCGATGAACACGCAGGAGCAATTTCTCAATGTCAAGTACAATACAATGAGCCAAAATAAGCAAAATTAAGACACCTATATCTTTTTAAAACCTTTAAAAAAATAAAATAAGTAAATAGCTATTTTTCTTATTCTTGTCGAATGAATTTTTTTTAGCCACATTTACACCGATGAACACGCAGGAGCAATTGCGCAATGTTAAATACAATACAATGAATCTATATAAGCCAAATTAAGACACCCGTGTCATATCAAGACCTTTAAAAAAAATTAAATAAGTATATAGCTATTTTTCGTATTCTTGTCGAATGAATTTTTTGTAGCTACATTTACACCGATGAACACGCAGGAGCAAGTGGCCAATGTTAAGTATAATACAATGAGCCTAAATAAGCAAAATTAAGACACCTATATCTTTTTAAGACCTTTAAAGAAAATAAAATAAGTAAATAGCTATTTTTCTTATTCTTGTCGAATGAATTTTTTATAGCTACATTTACACCGATGAACACGCAGGAGCAAGTGGCCAATGTTAGGTACAATACAATGAGCCAACATAAGCAAAATTAAGACACCTATATCTTATTAAGACCTTAAAAAAAAGAAAATAACTAAATAGCTATTTTTCTTATTCTTGTCGAATGAATTTTTAGTAGCTACATTTACACGGATGAACACGCAGGAGCATTTGCTCAATGTTAGGTACATTACAATGAGCCAAAATTAGCAAAATTAGGACACCTATATCTTTTAAAGACCTTTAAAAAAATAAAATAAGTAAATAGCTATTTTTCTGATTCCTGTCGAATGAATTTTTTTAGCTACATTTACACCGATGAACACGTTGAAGCAACAGCTTAATGTTAAGTACAATGAATTGAGCCAAAATAAGCCAAATTAAGACACCCATATCATTTCAAGACCTTTAAAAAAAAAAAAATAAGTAAATAGCTATTTTTCTTATTGTTATCGAATGAATTTTTTTTAGCTACATTTACACCGATGAACATGCACGAGCAATTGCTCAATGTTAGTGCACTACAATGTGGCAAAATAAGCAAAATTAAGACACCCATATCATTTCAAGACCTTTAAAAAAAATAAAATAAGGAAATATCTATTTTTCTTATTCTTGTCGAATGAATTTTTTTTAGCTACATTTACACCTGTGAACTCGCAGGAGCAATTGCTCAATCTTAAGCACAATACGGTGAGCCAAAATAAGCAAAATAAAGACTCCCATATCATATCAAGACCTTTAAAAAAAATAAAATAAGTAAATAGCTATTTTTCTGATTCCTGTCGAATGAATTTTTTTTAGCTACATTTACACCGATGAACACGCAGGAGCAAGTGGTCAATGTTAAGTACAATACAGTGAGCCTTAATAAGCAAAATTAAGACACCTATATCTTTTTAAGACCTTTAAAAAAAAAAAATAAGTAAACAGCTGTTTTTCTTATTCTTGTCGAATGAATTTTTTTTAGCTACATTTACACCGATGAACACGCAGGAGGAAGTGGTCAATGTTAAGTACAATACAGTGAGCCTTAATAAGCAAAATTAAGACACCTATATCTTTTTAAGACCTTTAAAGAAAATAAAATAAGTAAATAGCTATTTTTCTTATTCTTGTCGAATGAATTTTTTTTAGCTACATTTACACCGATGAACACGCAGTAACAATTGCTCAATGTTAAGTACAATACAATGAGCCAAAATAAGCAAAACTAAGACACCTATATCTTTTTAAAACCTTTAAAAAAAATAAAATAAGTAAATAGCTGTTTTTCATATTCTTGTCGAATGAATTTTTTTTAGCTACATTTACACCGATGAACACGCAGGAGCAAGTGGTCAATGTTAAGTACAATACAGTGAGCTTAAATAAGCAAAATTAAGACACTCATATCATATCAAGACCTTTAAAAAAATAAAATAAGTATATAGCTATTTTTCGTATTCTTGTCAAATGAATTTTTTGTAGCTACATTTACACCGATGTACAAGCAGGAGCAAGTGGTCAATGTTAAGTACAATACAATGAGCCTAAATAAGCAAAATTAAGACACCTATATCTTTTAAAGACCTTTAAAAAAAATAAAATAAGTAAATAGCTATTTTTTTTATTCTTGTTGAATGAATTTTTTTTAGCATTATTTAAACCGATGAACGCGCAGGAGCAATTTCTCAATGTCAAGTACAATACAATGAGCCAAAATAAGCAAAATTAAGACACCTATATCTTTTTAAAACCTTTAAAAAAATAAAATAAGTAAATAGCTATTTTTCTTATTCTTGTCGAATGAATTTTTTTTAGCCACATTTACACCGATGAACACGCAGGAGCAATTGCGCAATGTTAAATACAATACAATGAATCTATATAAGCCAAATTAAGACACCCGTGTCATATCAAGACCTTTAAAAAAAATTAAATAAGTATATAGCTATTTTTCGTATTCTTGTCGAATGAATTTTTTGTAGCTACATTTACACCGATGAACACGCAGGAGCAAGTGGCCAATGTTAAGTATAATACAATGAGCCTAAATAAGCAAAATTAAGACACCTATATCTTTTTAAGACCTTTAAATAAAATAAAATAAGTAAATAGCTATTTTTCTTATTCTTGTCGAATGAATTTTTTATAGCTACATTTACACCGGCGAACACGCAGGAGCAAGTGGCCAATGTTAAGTACAATACAATGAGCCTAAATAAGCAAAATTAAGACACCTATATCTTTTTAAAGACCTTTAAAAAAATACAATAAGTAAATAGCTATTTTTCTTATTCTTGTCGAATGAATTTTTTTTAGCTACATTTACACCGATGAACACGCAGGAGCAATTGTTCAATGTTAAGTACAATACAGTGAGCCTTAATAAGCAAAATTAAGACACCTATATCTTTTTAAGACCTTTAAAAAAAAAAATAAGTAAATAGCTGTTTTTCATATTCCTGTCGAATGAATTTTTTTTAGCCACATTTACACCGATGAACACGCAGGAGCAATTGCGCAATGTTAAATACAATACAATGAATCTATATAAGCCAAATTAAGACACCCGTGTCATATCAAGACCTTTAAAAAAAATTAAATAAGTATATAGCTATTTTTCGTATTCTTGTCGAATGAATTTTTTGTAGCTACATTTACACCGATGAACACGCAGGAGCAAGTGGCCAATGTTAAGTATAATACAATGAGCCTAAATAAGCAAAATTAAGACACCTATATCTTTTTAAGACCTTTAAATAAAATAAAATAAGTAAATAGCTATTTTTCTTATTCTTGTCGAATGAATTTTTTATAGCTACATTTACACCGGCGAACACGCAGGAGCAAGTGGCCAATGTTAAGTACAATACAATGAGCCTAAATAAGCAAAATTAAGACACCTATATCTTTTTAAAGACCTTTAAAAAAATACAATAAGTAAATAGCTATTTTTCTTATTCTTGTCGAATGAATTTTTTTTAGCTACATTTACACCGATGAACACGCAGGAGCAATTGTTCAATGTTAAGTACAATACAGTGAGCCTTAATAAGCAAAATTAAGACACCTATATCTTTTTAAGACCTTTAAAAAAAAAAATAAGTAAATAGCTGTTTTTCATATTCTTGTCGAATGAATTTTTTTTAGCTACATTTACACCGATGAACACGCAGGAGCAATTGTTCAATGTTAAGTACAATACAGTGAGCCTTAATAAGCAAAATTAAGACACCTATATCTTTTTAAGACCTTTAAAAAAAAAAATAAGTAAATAGCTATTTTTTTTATTCTTGTCGAATGAATTTTTTTTAGCATTATTTAAACCGATGAACACGCAGGAGCAATTTCTCAATGTCAAGTACAATACAATGAGCCAAAATAAGCAAAATTAAGACACCTATATCTTTTTAAAACCTTTAAAAAAATAAAATAAGTAAATAGCTATTTTTCTTATTCTTGTCGAATGAATTTTTTTTAGCCACATTTACACCGATGAACACGCAGGAGCAATTGCGCAATGTTAAATACAATACAATGAATCTATATAAGCCAAATTAAGACACCCGTGTCATATCAAGACCTTTAAAAAAAATTAAATAAGTATATAGCTATTTTTCGTATTCTTGTCGAATGAATTTTTTGTAGCTACATTTACACCGATGAACACGCAGGAGCAAGTGGCCAATGTTAAGTATAATACAATGAGCCTAAATAAGCAAAATTAAGACACCTATATCTTTTTAAGACCTTTAAAGAAAATAAAATAAGTAAATAGCTATTTTTCTTATTCTTGTCGAATGAATTTTTTATAGCTACATTTACACCGATGAACACGCAGGAGCAAGTGGCCAATGTTAGGTACAATACAATGAGCCAACATAAGCAAAATTAAGACACCTATATCTTATTAAGACCTTAAAAAAAAGAAAATAACTAAATAGCTATTTTTCTTATTCTTGTCGAATGAATTTTTAGTAGCTACATTTACACGGATGAACACGCAGGAGCATTTGCTCAATGTTAGGTGCATTACAATGAGCCAAAATTAGCAAAATTAGGACACCTATATCTTTTAAAGACCTTTAAAAAAATAAAATAAGTAAATAGCTATTTTTCTGATTCCTGTCGAATGAATTTTTTTAGCTACATTTACACCGATGAACACGTTGAAGCAACAGCTTAATGTTAAGTACAATGAATTGAGCCAAAATAAGCCAAATTAAGACACCCATATCATTTCAAGACCTTTAAAAAAAAAAAAATAAGTAAATAGCTATTTTTCTTATTGTTATCGAATGAATTTTTTTTAGCTACATTTACACCGATGAACATGCACGAGCAATTGCTCAATGTTAGTGCACTACAATGTGGCAAAATAAGCAAAATTAAGACACCCATATCATTTCAAGACCTTTAAAAAAAATAAAATAAGGAAATATCTATTTTTCTTATTCTTGTCGAATGAATTTTTTTTTGCTACATTTACACCTGTGAACTCGCAGGAGCAATTGCTCAATCTTAAGCACAATACGGTGAGCCAAAATAAGCAAAATAAAGACTCCCATATCATATCAAGACCTTTAAAAAAAATAAAATAAGTAAATAGCTATTTTTCTGATTCCTGTCGAATGAATTTTTTTTAGCTACATTTACACCGATGAACACGCAGGAGCAAGTGGTCAATGTTAAGTACAATACAGTGAGCCTTAATAAGCAAAATTAAGACACCTATATCTTTTTAAGACCTTTAAAAAAAAAAAATAAGTAAACAGCTGTTTTTCTTATTCTTGTCGAATGAATTTTTTTTAGCTACATTTACACCGATGAACACGCAGGAGGAAGTGGTCAATGTTAAGTACAATACAGTGAGCCTTAATAAGCAAAATTAAGACACCTATATCTTTTTAAGACCTTTAAAGAAAATAAAATAAGTAAATAGCTATTTTTCTTATTCTTGTCGAATGAATTTTTTTTAGCTACATTTACACCGATGAACACGCAGTAACAATTGCTCAATGTTAAGTACAATACAATGAGCCAAAATAAGCAAAACTAAGACACCTATATCTTTTTAAAACCTTTAAAAAAAATAAAATAAGTAAATAGCTGTTTTTCATATTCTTGTCGAATGAATTTTTTTTAGCTACATTTACACCGATGAACACGCAGGAGCAAGTGGTCAATGTTAAGTACAATACAGTGAGCTTAAATAAGCAAAATTAAGACACTCATATCATATCAAGACCTTTAAAAAAATAAAATAAGTATATAGCTATTTTTCGTATTCTTGTCAAATGAATTTTTTGTAGCTACATTTACACCGATGTACAAGCAGGAGCAAGTGGTCAATGTTAAGTACAATACAATGAGCCTAAATAAGCAAAATTAAGACACCTATATCTTTTAAAGACCTTTAAAAAAAATAAAATAAGTAAATAGCTATTTTTTTTATTCTTGTCGAATGAATTTTTTTTAGCATTATTTAAACCGATGGACGCGCAGGAGCAATTTCTCAATGTCAAGTACAATACAATGAGCCAAAATAAGCAAAATTAAGACACCTATATCTTTTTAAAACCTTTAAAAAAATAAAATAAGTAAATAGCTATTTTTCTTATTCTTGTCGAATGAATTTTTTTTAGCCACATTTACACCGATGAACACGCAGGAGCAATTGCGCAATGTTAAATACAATACAATGAATCTATAAAAGCCAAATTAAGACACCCGTGTCATATCAAGACCTTTAAAAAAAATTAAATAAGTATATAGCTATTTTTCGTATTCTTGTCGAATGAATTTTTTGTAGCTACATTTACACCGATGAACACGCAGGAGCAAGTGGCCAATGTTAAGTATAATACAATGAGCCTAAATAAGCAAAACTAAGACACCTATATCTTTTTAAGACCTTTAAATAAAATAAAATAAGTAAATAGCTATTTTTCTTATTCTTGTCGAATGAATTTTTTATAGCTACATTTACACCGGCGAACACGCAGGAGCAAGTGGCCAATGTTAAGTACAATACAATGAGCCTAAATAAGCAAAATTAAGACACCTATATCTTTTTAAAGACCTTTAAAAAAATACAATAAGTAAATAGCTATTTTTCTTATTCTTGTCGAATGAATTTTTTTTAGCTACATTTACACCGATGAACACGCAGGAGCAATTGTTCAATGTTAAGTACAATACAGTGAGCCTTAATAAGCAAAATTAAGACACCTATATCTTTTTAAGACCTTTAAAAAAAAAAATAAGTAAATAGCTGTTTTTCATATTCTTGTCGAATGAATTTTTTTTAGCCACATTTACACCGATGAACACGCAGGAGCAATTGCGCAATGTTAAATACAATACAATGAATCTATATAAGCCAAATTAAGACACCCGTGTCATATCAAGACCTTTAAAAAAAATTAAATAAGTATATAGCTATTTTTCGTATTCTTGTCGAATGAATTTTTTGTAGCTACATTTACACCGATGAACACGCAGGAGCAAGTGGCCAATGTTAAGTATAATACAATGAGCCTAAATAAGCAAAATTAAGACACCTATATCTTTTTAAGACCTTTAAATAAAATAAAATAAGTAAATAGCTATTTTTCTTATTCTTGTCGAATGAATTTTTTATAGCTACATTTACACCGGCGAACACGCAGGAGCAAGTGGCCAATGTTAAGTACAATACAATGAGCCTAAATAAGCAAAATTAAGACACCTATATCTTTTTAAAGACCTTTAAAAAAATACAATAAGTAAATAGCTATTTTTCTTATTCTTGTCGAATGAATTTTTTTTAGCTACATTTACACCGATGAACACGCAGGAGCAATTGTTCAATGTTAAGTACAATACAGTGAGCCTTAATAAGCAAAATTAAGACACCTATATCTTTTTAAGACCTTTAAAAAAAAAAATAAGTAAATAGCTGTTTTTCATATTCTTGTCGAATGAATTTTTTTTAGCTACATTTACACCGATGAACACGCAGGAGCAAGTGGTCAATGTTAAGTACAATACAGTGAGCCTAAATAAGCAAAATTAAGTCACCTATATCTTTTTAAAACCTTTAAAAAAAAATAAAATAAGTATATAGCTATTTTTCTTATTCTTGTCGAATGAATTTTTTTTAGCTACATTTACACCGATGAACACAGAGGAGCAATTGTTCAATGTTAGTACAATACAATGAGCCAAAATAAGCAAAATTAAGACACCCTTATCATATCAAGACCTTTAAAAAAAATAAAATAAGTAAATAGCTATTTTTTTTATTCTTGTCGAATGAATTTTTTGTAGCTACATTTACACCGATGAACACGCAGGAGCAATAGGTCAATGTTAAGTATAATACAATGAGCCTAAATAAGCAAAATTAAGACACCTACATCTTTTTAAGACCTTTAAAAAAAAAAAATAAGTAAATAGCTATTTTTCATGTTCTTGTCGAATGAATTTTTTTTAGCTACATTTACACCGATGAACACAGAGGGGCAAGTGGTCAATGTTAAGTACAATACAGTGAGCCTAAATAAGCAAAATTAAGACACTCATATCATAACAGGACCTTTAAAAAAAAAAAAATAAGTATATAGCTATTTTTCGTATTCTTGTCGAATGAATTTTTTGTAGCTACATTTACACCGATGAACAGGCTGGAGCAATTGCCTAATGTTAGATACAGTACAATGAGCCAAAATGAGCAAAATTAAGACACCTATATCTTTTTAAAACCTTTAAAAAAAATAAAATAAGTAATTAGCTATTTTTCGTATTCTTGCCGTTTGAATTTTTTCAAGCTACATTTACACCGATGAACACGCAGGAGCAATTTCTCAATGTTAAGTACAATACAATGAGCCAAAATAAGCAAAATAAAGACACCTATATTTTTTTAAAACCTTTAAAAAAAATAAAATAAGTAAATAGCTATTTTTCTTATTCTTGTCGAATGAATTTTTTTTAGCTACATTTACACCGATGAACACGCAGGAACAATTGGTCAATGTTAAGTACAATACAATGAGCTAAAATAAGCAAAATAAAGACACCTATATTTTTTTAAAACCTTTAAAAAAAATAAAATAAGTAAATAGCTATTTTTCTTATTCTTGTCGAATGAATTTTTTTTAGCTACATTTAAACCGATGAACACGCAGGAGCAATTTTTTTTATCAAGTACGATACAATGAGCCAAAATAAGCAAAATTAAGACACCTATATCTTTTTAAAACCTTTAAAAAAATAAAATAAGTAAATAGCTATTTTTCTTATTCTTGTCGAATGAATTTTTTTTTGCTACATTTACACCGATGAACACGCAGGAGCAATTGCTCAATGTTAATTACAATACAATGAGCCAAAATAAGCCAAATTAAGACACCCGTGTCATATCAAGACCTTTAAAAAAAATAAAATAAGTATATAGCTAATTTTCTTATTCTTGTCGAATGAATTTTTTTTAGCTACATTTACACCGATGAACACGCAGGAGCAATTGCACAATGTTAAGTACAATACAATGAGCCGAAATAAGCAAAATTTAGACACCCTTATCATATCAAGACCTTAAAAAAAATAATATAAGTAAATAGCTATTTTTTTTATTCTTGTCGAATGAATTTTTTTTAGCAACATTTAAACCGATGAACACGCAGGAGCAATTGCTCAATGTCAGGTACAATACAATGAGCCAAAATAAGCAAAATTAAGACACCTATATCTTTTTAAAACCTTTAAAAAAATAAAATACGTAAATAGCTATTTTTCTTATTCTTGTCGAATGAATTTTTTTTAGCTACATTTACACCGATGAACACGCTGGAGCAATTGCTCAATGTTAATTACAATACAGTGAGCCACAATAGCCAAATTAAGACACCCGTGTCATATCAAGACCTTTAAAAAAAATAAAATAAGTATATAGCAATTTTTCGTATTCTTGTCGAATGAATTTTTTGTAGCTACATTTACACCGATGTACAAGCAGGAGCAAGTGGTCAATGTTAAGTACAATACAATGAGCCTAAATAAGCAAAATTAAGACACCTATATCTTTTAAAGACCTTTAAAAAAAATAAAATAAGTAAATAGCTATTTTTCTTATTCTTGTCGAATGAATTTTTTTTAGCTACATTTACACCGATGAACACGCAGGAACAATTGCTCAATGTTAAGTACAATACAATGAGCCAAAATAAGCAAAATTAAGACACCTATATCTTTTTAAGACCTTTAAAAAAAAAAAATAAGTAAATAGCTGTTTTTCATATTCTTGTCGAATGAATTTTTTTTAGCCACATTTACACCGATGAACACGCAGGAGCAATTGCGCAATGTTAAATACAATACAATGAATCTATATAAGCCAAATTAAGACACCCGTGTCATATCAAGACCTTTAAAAAAAATTAAATAAGTATATAGCTATTTTTCGTATTCTTGTCGAATGAATTTTTTGTAGCTACATTTACACCGATGAACACGCAGGAGCAAGTGGCCAATGTTAAGTATAATACAATGAGCCTAAATAAGCAAAATTAAGACACCTATATCTTTTTAAGACCTTTAAATAAAATAAAATAAGTAAATAGCTATTTTTCTTATTCTTGTCGAATGAATTTTTTATAGCTACATTTACACCGGCGAACACGCAGGAGCAAGTGGCCAATGTTAAGTACAATACAATGAGCCTAAATAAGCAAAATTAAGACACCTATATCTTTTTAAAGACCTTTAAAAAAATACAATAAGTAAATAGCTATTTTTCTTATTCTTGTCGAATGAATTTTTTTTAGCTACATTTACACCGATGAACACGCAGGAGCAATTGTTCAATGTTAAGTACAATACAGTGAGCCTTAATAAGCAAAATTAAGACACCTATATCTTTTTAAGACCTTTAAAAAAAAAAATAAGTAAATAGCTGTTTTTCATATTCTTGTCGAATGAATTTTTTTTAGCTACATTTACACCGATGAACACGCAGGAGCAAGTGGTCAATGTTAAGTACAATACAGTGAGCCTAAATAAGCAAAATTAAGTCACCTATATCTTTTTAAAACCTTTAAAAAAAAATAAAATAAGTATATAGCTATTTTTCTTATTCTTGTCGAATGAATTTTTTTTAGCTACATTTACACCGATGAACACGCAGGAGCAATTGTTCAATGTTAGTACAATACAATGAGCCAAAATAAGCAAAATTAAGACACCCTTATCATATCAAGACCTTTAAAAAAAATAAAATAAGTAAATAGCTATTTTTTTTATTCTTGTCGAATGAATTTTTTGTAGCTACATTTACACCGATGAACACGCAGGAGCAATAGGTCAATGTTAAGTATAATACAATGAGCCTAAATAAGCAAAATTAAGACACCTATATCTTTTTAAGACCTTTAAAAAAAAAAAATAAGTAAATAGCTATTTTTCATGTTCTTGTCGAATGAATTTTTTTTAGCTACATTTACACCGATGAACACAGAGGGGCAAGTGGTCAATGTTAAGTACAATACAGTGAGCCTAAATAAGCAAAATTAAGACACTCATATCATAACAGGACCTTTAAAAAAAAAAAAATAAGTATATAGCTATTTTTCGTATTCTTGTCGAATGAATTTTTTGTAGCTACATTTACACCGATGAACAGGCTGGAGCAATTGCCTAATGTTAGATACAGTACAATGAGCCAAAATGAGCAAAATTAAGACACCTATATCTTTTTAAAACCTTTAAAAAAAATAAAATAAGTAATTAGCTATTTTTCGTATTCTTGCCGTTTGAATTTTTTCAAGCTACATTTACACCGATGAACACGCAGGAGCAATTTCTCAATGTTAAGTACAATACAATGAGCCAAAATAAGCAAAATAAAGACACCTATATTTTTTTAAAACCTTTAAAAAAAATAAAATAAGTAAATAGCTATTTTTCTTATTCTTGTCGAATGAATTTTTTTTAGCTACATTTACACCGATGAACACGCAGGAACAATTGGTCAATGTTAAGTACAATACAATGAGCTAAAATAAGCAAAATAAAGACACCTATATTTTTTTAAAACCTTTAAAAAAAATAAAATAAGTAAATAGCTATTTTTCTTATTCTTGTCGAATGAATTTTTTTTAGCTACATTTAAACCGATGAACACGCAGGAGCAATTTTTTAATATCAAGTACGATACAATGAGCCAAAATAAGCAAAATTAAGACACCTATATCTTTTTAAAACCTTTAAAAAAATAAAATAAGTAAATAGCTATTTTTCTTATTCTTGTCGAATGAATTTTTTTTTGCTACATTTACACCGATGAACACGCAGGAGCAATTGCTCAATGTTAATTACAATACAATGAGCCAAAATAAGCCAAATTAAGACACCCGTGTCATATCAAGACCTTTAAAAAAAATAAAATAAGTATATAGCTAATTTTCTTATTCTTGTCGAATGAATTTTTTTTAGCTACATTTACACCGATGAACACGCAGGAGCAATTGCACAATGTTAAGTACAATACAATGAGCCGAAATAAGCAAAATTTAGACACCCTTATCATATCAAGACCTTAAAAAAAATAATATAAGTAAATAGCTATTTTTTTTATTCTTGTCGAATGAATTTTTTTTAGCAACATTTAAACCGATGAACACGCAGGAGCAATTGCTCAATGTCAGGTACAATACAATGAGCCAAAATAAGCAAAATTAAGACACCTATATCTTTTTAAAACCTTTAAAAAAATAAAATACGTAAATAGCTATTTTTCTTATTCTTGTCGAATGAATTTTTTTTAGCTACATTTACACCGATGAACACGCTGGAGCAATTGCTCAATGTTAATTACAATACAGTGAGCCACAATAGCCAAATTAAGACACCCGTGTCATATCAAGACCTTTAAAAAAAATAAAATAAGTATATAGCAATTTTTCGTATTCTTGTCGAATGAATTTTTTGTAGCTACATTTACACCGATGTACAAGCAGGAGCAAGTGGTCAATGTTAAGTACAATACAATGAGCCTAAATAAGCAAAATTAAGACACCTATATCTTTTAAAGACCTTTAAAAAAAATAAAATAAGTAAATAGCTATTTTTCTTATTCTTGTCGAATGAATTTTTTTTAGCTACATTTACACCGATGAACACGCAGGAACAATTGCTCAATGTTAAGTACAATACAATGAGCCAAAATAAGCAAAATTAAGTCACCTATATCTTTTTAAAACCTTTAAAAAAATAAAATAAGTATATAGCTATTTTTCATATTCTTGTCGAATGAATTTTTTGTAGCTACATTTACACCGATGAACACGCAGGAGCAAGTGGCCAATGTTAGGTACAATACAATGAGCCTAAATAAGCAAAATTAAGACACCTTTATCTTTATAAGACCTTTAAAAAAAATAAAATAAGTAAATAGCTATTTTTCTTATTCTTGTCGAATGAATTTTGTTTAGCTACATTTACACCGATGAACACGCAGGAACAATTTCTCCATGTTAAGTACAATACATTGAGCCAAAATAAGCAAAATTAAGACACCTTTATCATATCAAGACCTTTAAAAAAAATAAAATAAGTATATAGCAATTTTTCGTATTCTTGTCGAATGAATTTTTTGTAGCTACATTTACACTGATGTACAAGCAGGAGCAAGTGGTCAATGTTAAGTACAATACAATGAGCCTAAATAAGCAAAATTAAGACACCTATATCTTTTAAAGACCTTTAAAAAAAATAAAATAAGTAAATAGCTATTTTTCTTATTCTTGTCGAATGAATTTTTTTTAGCTACATTTACACCGATGAACACGCAGGAACAATTGCTCAATGTTAAGTACAATACAATGAGCCAAAATAAGCAAAATTAAGTCACCTATATCTTTTTAAAACCTTTAAAAAAATAAAATAAGTATATAGCTATTTTTCATATTCTTGTCGAATGAATTTTTTGTAGCTACATTTACACCGATGAACACGCAGGAGCAAGTGGCCAATGTTAGGTACAATACAATGAGCCTAAATAAGCAAAATTAAGACACCTATATCTTTATAAGACCTTTAAAAAAAATAAAATAAGTAAATAGCTATTTTTCTTATTCTTGTCGAATGAATTTTGTTTAGCTACATTTACACCGATGAACACGCAGGAACAATTTCTCCATGTTAAGTACAATACATTGAGCCAAAATAAGCAAAATTAAGACACCTTTATCATATCAAGACCTTAAAAAAAATAATATAAGTAAATAGCTATTTTTTTTATTCTTGTCGAATGAATTTTTTTTAGCAACATTTAAACCGATGAACACGCAGGAGCAATTGCTCAATGTCAGGTACAATACAATGAGCCAAAATAAGCAAAATTAAGACACCTTTATCTTTTTAAAACCTTTAAAAAAAATAAAATAAGTAAATAGCTATTTTTCTTATTCTTGTCGAATGAATTTTTTTTAGCAACATTTAAACCGATGAACACGCAGGAACAATTGCTCAAAGATAAGTACGATACAGTGAGCCTTAATAAGCAAAATTAAGACACCTATATCTTTTTAAGACCTTTAAAAAAAAAAAAAAAGTAAATAGCTATTTTTCTTATTCTTGTCGAATGAATTTTTTTTAGCTACATTTACACCGATGAACACGCAGGAACAACTGCTCAATGTTAAGTACAATACAATGAGCCAAAATAAGCAAAACTAAGACACCTATATCTTTTTAAAACCTTTAAAAAAAATAAAATAAGTAAATAGCTATTTTTCATATTCTTGTCGAATGAATTTTTTTTAGCTACATTTACACCGATGAACACGCAGGAGCAAGTGGTCAATGTTAAGTACAATACAGTGAGCCTAAATAAGCAAAATTAAGACACTCATATCATATCAAGACCTTTAAAAAAAAAAAATAAGTATATAGCTATTTTTCGTATTCTTGTCGAATGAATTTTTTGTAGCTACATTTACACCGGTGAACACGCTGGAGCAATTGCCTAATGTTAGATACAGTACAGTGAGCCAAAATAAGCAAAATTAAGACACCTATATCTTTTTAAAACCTTTAAAAAAAATAAAATAAGTAATTAGCTATTTTTCGTATTCTTGCCGTTTGAATTTTTTCAAGCTACATTTACACCGATGAACACGCAGGAGCAATTTCTCAATGTTAAGTACAATACAATGAGCCAAAATAAGCAAAATAAAGACACCTATATTTTTTTAAAACCTTTAAAAAAAATAAAATAAGTAAATAGCTATTTTTTTTATTCTTGTCGAATGAATTTTTTTTAGCATTATTTAAACCGATGAACACGCAGGAGCAATTTCTCAATGTCAAGTACAATACAATGAGCCAAAATAAGCAAAATTAAGACACCTATATCTTTTTAAAACCTTTAAAAAAATAAAATAAGTAAATAGCTATTTTTCTTATTCTTGTCGAATGAATTTTTTTTAGCCACATTTACACCGATGAACACGCAGGAGCAATTGCGCAATGTTAAATACAATACAATGAATCTATATAAGCCAAATTAAGACACCCGTGTCATATCAAGACCTTTAAAAAAAATTAAATAAGTATATAGCTATTTTTCGTATTCTTGTCGAATGAATTTTTTGTAGCTACATTTACACCGATGAACACGCAGGAGCAAGTGGCCAATGTTAAGTATAATACAATGAGCCTAAATAAGCAAAATTAAGACACCTATATCTTTTTAAGACCTTTAAAGAAAATAAAATAAGTAAATAGCTATTTTTCTTATTCTTGTCGAATGAATTTTTTATAGCTACATTTACACCGATAAACACGCAGGAGCAAGTGGCCAATGTTAGGTACAATACAATGAGCCAACATAAGCAAAATTAAGACACCTATATCTTATTAAGACCTTAAAAAAAAGAAAATAACTAAATAGCTATTTTTCTTATTCTTGTCGAATGAATTTTTAGTAGCTACATTTACACGGATGAACACGCAGGAGCATTTGCTCAATGTTAGGTACATTACAATGAGCCAAAATTAGCAAAATTAGGACACCTATATCTTTTAAAGACCTTTAAAAAAATAAAATAAGTAAATAGCTATTTTTCTGATTCCTGTCGAATGAATTTTTTTAGCTACATTTACACCGATGAACACGTTGAAGCAACAGCTTAATGTTAAGTACAATGAATTGAGCCAAAATAAGCCAAATTAAGACACCCATATCATTTCAAGACCTTTAAAAAAAAAAAAATAAGTAAATAGCTATTTTTCTTATTGTTATCGAATGAATTTTTTTTAGCTACATTTACACCGATGAACATGCACGAGCAATTGCTCAATGTTAGTGCACTACAATGTGGCAAAATAAGCAAAATTAAGACACCCATATCATTTCAAGACCTTTCAAAAAAATAAAATAAGGAAATATCTATTTTTCTTATTCTTGTCGAATGAATTTTTTTTAGCTACATTTACACCTGTGAACTCGCAGGAGCAATTGCTCAATCTTAAGCACAATACGGTGAGCCAAAATAAGCAAAATAAAGACTCCCATATCATATCAAGACCTTTAAAAAAAATAAAATAAGTAAATAGCTATTTTTCTGATTCCTGTCGAATGAATTTTTTTTAGCTACATTTACACCGATGAACACGCAGGAGCAAGTGGTCAATGTTAAGTACAATACAGTGAGCCTTAATAAGCAAAATTAAGACACCTATATCTTTTTAAGACCTTTAAAAAAAAAAAAATAAGTAAACAGCTGTTTTTCTTATTCTTGTCGAATGAATTTTTTTTAGCTACATTTACACCGATGAACACGCAGGAGGAAGTGGTCAATGTTAAGTACAATACAGTGAGCCTTAATAAGCAAAATTAAGACACCTATATCTTTTTAAGACCTTTAAAGAAAATAAAATAAGTAAATAGCTATTTTTCTTATTCTTGTCGAATGAATTTTTTTTAGCTACATTTACACCGATGAACACGCAGTAACAATTGCTCAATGTTAAGTACAATACAATGAGCCAAAATAAGCAAAACTAAGACACCTATATCTTTTTAAAACCTTTAAAAAAAATAAAATAAGTAAATAGCTGTTTTTCATATTCTTGTCGAATGAATTTTTTTTAGCTACATTTACACCGATGAACACGCAGGAGCAAGTGGTCAATGTTAAGTACAATACAGTGAGCTTAAATAAGCAAAATTAAGACACTCATATCATATCAAGACCTTTAAAAAAATAAAATAAGTATATAGCTATTTTTCGTATTCTTGTCGAATGAATTTTTTGTAGCTACATTTACACCGATGTACAAGCAGGAGCAAGTGGTCAATGTTAAGTACAATACAATGAGCCTAAATAAGCAAAATTAAGACACCTATATCTTTTAAAGACCTTTAAAAAAAATAAAATAAGTAAATAGCTATTTTTCTTATTCTTGTCGAATGAATTTTTTTTAGCTACATTTACACCGATGAACACGCAGGAGCAATTGCTCAATGTTAAGTACAATACAATGAGCCACAATAAGCAAAATTAAGACACCCTTATGATATCAAGACCTTTAAAAAAAATAAAATAAGTAAATAGCTATTTTTTTTATTCTTGTCGAATGAATTTTTTTTAGCATTATTTAAACCGATGAACGCGCAGGAGCAATTGCTCAATGTCAAGTACAATACAATGAGCCAAAATAAGCAAAATTAAGACACCTATATCTTTTTAAAACCTTTAAAAAAATAAAATAAGTAAATAGCTATTTTTCTTATTCTTGTCGAATGAATTTTTTTTAGCCACATTTACACCGATGAACACGCAGGAGCAATTGCGCAATGTTAAATACAATACAATGAATCTATATAAGCCAAATTAAGACACCCGTGTCATATCAAGACCTTTAAAAAAAATTAAATAAGTATATAGCTATTTTTCGTATTCTTGTCGAATGAATTTTTTGTAGCTACATTTACACCGATGAACACGCAGGAGCAAGTGGCCAATGTTAAGTATAATACAATGAGCCTAAATAAGCAAAATTAAGACACCTATATCTTTTTAAGACCTTTAAATAAAATAAAATAAGTAAATAGCTATTTTTCTTATTCTTGTCGAATGAATTTTTTATAGCTACATTTACACCGGCGAACACGCAGGAGCAAGTGGCCAATGTTAAGTACAATACAATGAGCCTAAATAAGCAAAATTAAGACACCTATATCTTTTTAAAGACCTTTAAAAAAATACAATAAGTAAATAGCTATTTTTCTTATTCTTGTCGAATGAATTTTTTTTAGCTACATTTACACCGATGAACACGCAGGAGCAATTGTTCAATGTTAAGTACAATACAGTGAGCCTTAATAAGCAAAATTAAGACACCTATATCTTTTTAAGACCTTTAAAAAAAAAAAATAAGTAAATAGCTGTTTTTCATATTCTTGTCGAATGAATTTTTTTTAGCTACATTTACACCGATGAACACGCAGGAGCAAGTGGTCAATGTTAAGTACAATACAGTGAGCCTAAATAAGCAAAATTAAGTCACCTATATCTTTTTAAAACCTTTAAAAAAAATAAAATAAGTATATAGCTATTTTTCTTATTCTTGTCGAATGAATTTTTTTTAGCTACATTTACACCGATGAACACGCAGGAGCAATTGTTCAATGTTAGTACAATACAATGAGCCAAAATAAGCAAAATTAAGACACCCTTATCATATCAAGACCTTTAAAAAAAATAAAATAAGTAAATAGCTATTTTTTTTATTCTTGTCGAATGAATTTTTTGTAGCTACATTTACACCGATGAACACGCAGGAGCAATAGGTCAATGTTAAGTATAATACAATGAGCCTAAATAAGCAAAATTAAGACACCTATATCTTTTTAAGACCTTTAAAAAAAAAAATAAGTAAATAGCTATTTTTCATATTCTTGTCGAATGAATTTTTTTTAGCTACATTTACACCGATGAACACGCAGGAGCAAGTGGTCAATGTTAAGTACAATACAGTGAGCCTAAATAAGCAAAATTAAGACACTCATATCATATCAGGACCTTTAAAAAAAAAAATAAGTATATAGCTATTTTTCGTATTCTTGTCGAATGAATTTTTTGTAGCTACATTTACACCGATGAACACGCTGGAGCAATAGCCTAATGTTAGATACAGTACAATGAGCCAAAATAAGCAAAATTAAGACACCTATATCTTTTTAAAACCTTTAAAAAAAATAAAATAATTAATTAGCTATTTTTCGTATTCTTGCCGTTTGAATTTTTTCAAGCTACATTTACACCGATGAACACGCAGGAGCAATTTCTCAATGTTACGTACAATACAATGAGCCAAAATAAGCAAAATAAAGACACCTATATTTTTTTAAAACCTTTAAAAAAAATAAAATAAGTAAATAGCTATTTTTCTTATTCTTGTCGAATGAATTTTTTTTAGCTACATTTACACCGATGAACACGCAGGAACAATTGGTCAATGTTAAGTACAATACAATGAGCCAAAATAAGCCAAATTAAGACACCCGTGTCATATCAAGACCTTTAAAAAAATAAAATAAGTATATAGCTATTTTTCGTATTCTTGTCGAATGAATTTTTTGTAGCTACATTTACACCGATGTACAAGCAGGAGCAAGTGGTCAATGTTAAGTACAATACAATGAGCCTAAATAAGCAAAACTAAGACACCTATATCTTTTAAAGACCTTTAAAAAAAATAAAATAAGTAAATAGCTATTTTTCTTATTCTTGTCGAATGAATTTTTTTTAGCTACATTTACACCGATGAACACGCAGGAGCAATTGCTCAATGTTAAGTACAATACAATGAGCCACAATAAGCAAAATTAAGACACCCTTATGATATCAAGACCTTTAAAAAAAATAAAATAAGTAAATAGCTATTTTTTTTATTCTTGTCGAATGAATTTTTTTTAGCATTATTTAAACCGATGAACACGCAGGAGCAATTGCTCAATGTCAAGTACAATACAATGAGCCAAAATAAGCAAAATTAAGACACCTATATCTTTTTAAAACCTTTAAAAAAATAAAATAAGTAAATAGCTGTTTTTCATATTCTTGTCGAATGAATTTTTTTTAGCTACATTTACACCGATGAACACGCAGGAGCAAGTGGTCAATGTTAAGTACAATACAGTGAGCCTAAATAAGCAAAATTAAGTCACCTATATCTTTTTAAAACCTTTAAAAAAAATAAAATAAGTATATAGCTATTTTTCTTATTCTTGTCGAATGAATTTTTTTTAGCTACATTTACACCGATGAACACGCAGGAGCAATTGTTCAATGTTAGTACAATACAATGAGCCAAAATAAGCAAAATTAAGACACCCTTATCATATCAAGACCTTTAAAAAAAATAAAATAAGTAAATAGCTATTTTTTTTATTCTTGTCGAATGAATTTTTTGTAGCTACATTTACACCGATGAACACGCAGGAGCAATAGGTCAATGTTAAGTATAATACAATGAGCCTAAATAAGCAAAATTAAGACACCTATATCTTTTTAAGACCTTTAAAAAAAAAAATAAGTAAATAGCTATTTTTCATATTCTTGTCGAATGAATTTTTTTTAGCTACATTTACACCGATGAACACGCAGGAGCAAGTGGTCAATGTTAAGTACAATACAATGAGCCACAATAAGCAAAATTAAGACACCCTTATGATATCAAGACCTTTAAAAAAAATAAAATAAGTAAATAGCTATTTTTTTTATTCTTGTCGAATGAATTTTTTTTAGCATTATTTAAACCGATGAACACGCAGGAGCAATTGCTCAATGTCAAGTACAATACAGTGAGCCAAAATAAGCAAAATTAAGACACCTATATCTTTTTAAAACCTTTAAAAAAATAAAATAAGTAAATAGCTATTTTTCTTATTCTTGTCGAATGAATTTTTTTTAGCCACATTTACACCGATGAACACGCATGAGCAATTGCGCAATGTTAAATACAATACAATGAATCTATATAAGCCAAATTAAGACACCCGTGTCATATCAAGACCTTTAAAAAAAATTAAATAAGTATATAGCTATTTTTCGTATTCTTGTCGAATGAATTTTTTGTAGCTACATTTACACCGATGAACACGCAGGAGCAAGTGGCCAATGTTAGGTATAATACAATGAGCCTAAATAAGCAAAATTAAGACACCTATATCTTTTTAAGACCTTTAAAGAAAATAAAATAATTAAATAGCTATTTTTCTTATTCTTGTCGAATGAATTTTTTATAGCTACATTTACACCGGCGAACACGCAGGAGCAAGTGGCCAATGTTAAGTACAATACAATGAGCCTAAATAAGCAAAATTAAGACACCTATATCTTTTTAAGACCTTTAAAAAAATAAAATAAGTAAATAGCTATTTTTCTTATTCTTATCGAATGAATTTTTTTTAGCTACATTTACACCGATGAACACGCAGGTACAATTGTTCAATGTTAAGTACAATACAGTGAGCCTTAATAAGCAAAATTAAGACACCTATATCTTTTTAAGACCTTTAAAAAAAAAAATAAGTAAATAGCTGTTTTTCATATTCTTGTCGAATGAATTTTTTTTAGCTACATTTACACCGATGAACACGCAGGAGCAAGTGGTCAATGTTAAGTACAATACAGTGAGCCTAAATAAGCAAAATTAAGTCACCTATATCTTTTTAAAACCTTTAAAAAAAATAAAATAAGTATATAGCTATTTTTCTTATTCTTGTCGAATGAATTTTTTTTAGCTACATTTACACCGATGAACACGCAGGAGCAATTGTTCAATGTTAGTACAATACAATGAGCCAAAATAAGCAAAATTAAGACACCCTTATCATATCAAGACCTTTAAAAAAAATAAAATAAGTAAATAGCTATTTTTTTTATTCTTGTCGAATGAATTTTTTGTAGCTACATTTACACCGATGAACACGCAGGAGCAATAGGTCAATGTTAAGTATAATACAATGAGCCTAAATAAGCAAAATTAAGACACCTATATCTTTTTAAGACCTTTAAAAAAAAAAAATAAGTAAATAGCTATTTTTCATATTCTTGTCGAATGAATTTTTTTTAGCTACATTTACACCGATGAACACGCAGGAGCAAGTGGTCAATGTTAAGTACAATACAGTGAGCCTAAATAAGCAAAATTAAGACACTCATATCATATCAGGACCTTTAAAAAAAAAAATAAGTATATAGCTATTTTTCGTATTCTTGTCGAATGAATTTTTTGTAGCTACATTTACACCGATGAACACGCTGGAGCAATAGCCTAATGTTAGATACAGTACAATGAGCCAAAATAAGCAAAATTAAGACACCTATATCTTTTTAAAACCTTTAAAAAAAATAAAATAAGTAATTAGCTATTTTTCGTATTCTTGCCGTTTGAATTTTTTCAAGCTACATTTACACCGATGAACACGCAGGAGCAATTTCTCAATGTTACGTACAATACAATGAGCCAAAATAAGCAAAATAAAGACACCTATATTTTTTTAAAACCTTTAAAAAAAATAAAATAAGTAAATAGCTATTTTTCTTATTCTTGTCGAATGAATTTTTTTTAGCTACATTTACACCGATGAACACGCAGGAACAATTGGTCAATGTTAAGTACAATACAATGAGCCAAAATAAGCCAAATTAAGACACCCGTGTCATATCAAGACCTTTAAAAAAATAAAATAAGTATATAGCTATTTTTCGTATTCTTGTCGAATGAATTTTTTGTAGCTACATTTACACCGATGTACAAGCAGGAGCAAGTGGTCAATGTTAAGTACAATACAATGAGCCTAAATAAGCAAAACTAAGACACCTATATCTTTTAAAGACCTTTAAAAAAAATAAAATAAGTAAATAGCTATTTTTCTTATTCTTGTCGAATGAATTTTTTTTAGCTACATTTACACCGATGAACACGCAGGAGCAATTGCTCAATGTTAAGTACAATACAATGAGCCACAATAAGCAAAATTAAGACACCCTTATGATATCAAGACCTTTAAAAAAAATAAAATAAGTAAATAGCTATTTTTTTTATTCTTGTCGAATGAATTTTTTTTAGCATTATTTAAACCGATGAACACGCAGGAGCAATTGCTCAATGTCAAGTACAATACAATGAGCCAAAATAAGCAAAATTAAGACACCTATATCTTTTTAAAACCTTTAAAAAAATAAAATAAGTAAATAGCTATTTTTCTTATTCTTGTCGAATGAATTTTTTTTAGCCACATTTACACCGATGAACACGCAAGAGCAATTGCGCAATGTTAAATACAATACAATGAATCTATATAAGCCAAATTAAGACACCCGTGTCATATCAAGACCTTTAAAAAAAATTAAATAAGTATATAGCTATTTTTCGTATTCTTGTCGAATGAATTTTTTGTAGCTACATTTACACCGATGAACACGCAGGAGCAAGTGGCCAATGTTAGGTATAATACAATGAGCCTAAATAAGCAAAATTAAGACACCTATATCTTTTTAAGACCTTTAAAGAAAATAAAATAATTAAATAGCTATTTTTCTTATTCTTGTCGAATGAATTTTTTATAGCTACATTTACACCGGCGAACACGCAGGAGCAAGTGGCCAATGTTAAGTACAATACAATGAGCCTAAATAAGCAAAATTAAGACACCTATATCTTTTTAAGACCTTTAAAAAAATAAAATAAGTAAATAGCTATTTTTCTTATTCTTATCGAATGAATTTTTTTTAGCTACATTTACACCGATGAACACGCAGGAACAATTGTTCAATGTTGAGTACAATACAATGAGCCAAAATAAGGAAAATTAAGACACCTATATCCTTTTAAAACCTTTAAAAAAATAAAATAAGTAAATAGCTATTTTTCTTATTCTTGTCGAATGAATTTTTTTTAGCTACATTTACAACGATGAACACGCAGAAGCAATTCCTCAATGTTAACTATAATACAATGAGCCAAAATAAGCCAAATTAAGACACCCGTGTCATATCAAGACCTTTAAAAAAAATAAAATAAGTATATAGCTAATTTTCTTATTCTTGTCGAATGAATTTTTTTTAGCTACATTTACACCGATGAACACGCAGGAGCAATTGCTCAATGTTAAGTACAATACAATGAGCCAAAATAAGCAAAATTTAGACACCCTCATCATATCAAGACCTTTAAAAAAAATAATATAAGTAAATAGCTATTTTTTTTATTCTTGTCGAATGAATTTTTTTAGCAACATTTAAACCGATGAACACGCAGGAGCAATTGCTCAATGTCAAGTACAATACATTGAGCCAAAATAAGCAAAATTAAGACACCTATTTCTTTTTAAAACCTTTAAAAAAATAAAATAAGTAAATAGCTATTTTTCTTATTCTTGTCGAATGAATTTTTTTTAGCTACATTTACACCTATGAACTCGCAGGAGCAATTGCTCGATCTTAAGCACAATACGGTGAGCCAAAATAAGCAAAATAAAGACTCCCATATCATATCAAGACCTTTAAAAAAAATAAAATAAGTAAATAGCTATTTTTCTGATTCCTGTCGAATGAATTTTTTTAGCTACATTTACACGGATGAACACGCAGGAGCATTTTCTCAATGTTAGGTACAATACAATGAGCCAACATAAGCAAAATTAAGACACCTATATCTTATTAAGACCTTAAAAAAAAGAAAATAACTAAATAGCTATTTTTCTTATTCTTGTCGAATGAATTTTTAGTAGCTACATTTACACGGATGAACACGCAGGAGCATTTGCTCAATGTTAGGTACATTACAATGAGCCAAAATTAGCAAAATTAGGACACCTATATCTTTTAAAGACCTTTAAAAAAATAAAATAAGTAAATAGCTATTTTTCTGATTCCTGTCGAATGAATTTTTTTAGCTACATTTACACCGATGAACACGTTGAAGCAACAGCTTAATGTTAAGTACAATGAATTGAGCCAAAATAAGCCAAATTAAGACACCCATATCATTTCAAGACCTTTAAAAAAAAAAAATAAGTAAATAGCTATTTTTCTTATTCTTATCGAATGAATTTTTTTTAGCTACATTTACACCGATGAACATGCAGGAGCAATTGCTCAATGTTAGTGCAATACAATGAGGCAAAATAAGCAAAATTAAGACACCCATATCATTTCAAGACCTTTAAAAAAAATAAAATAAGGAAATATCTATTTTTCTTATTCTTGTCGAATGAATTTTTTTTAGCTACATTTACACCTGTTAACTCGCAAGAGCAATTGCTCAATCTTAAGCACAATACGGTGAGCCAAAATAAGCAAAATAAAGACTCCCATATCATATCAAGACCTTTAAAAAAAATAAAATAAGTAAATAGCTATTTTTCTGATTCCTGTCGAATGAATTTTTTTTAGCTACATTTACACCTTTGAACACGCAAAAGCAACTGTTCAATGTTACGAACAATACAATGAGCCAAAATAAGCAAAATTAAGACACCCATATCATTTCAAGACCTTTAAAAAAAAAAAAATAAGTAAATAGCTATTTTTCTTATTCATGTCAAATGAATTTTTTTTAGCTACTATTACACCGAAGAACACGCAGGAGCAATTGCTTAATGTTAGGTACAATATAGTAAGCCGAAATAAACAAAATTATGACACCCATATCATATTAAAACCTTTAAAAAAAATAAAATAAGTATATAGCTATTTTTCGTATTCTTGGCGAATGAATTTTTTTCAGCTACATTTACACGGATGAACATGCAGGAGCAATAGTTAAATGTTAAGTACAATACAATGAGCCAAAATAAGAAAAATTAAGACACCCGTGTTATATCAAGACCTTAAAAAAAATAAAATAAGTATATAGCTATTTTTCTGATTCCTGTCGAATAAATTTTTTTTAGCTCCATTTACACCGATGAACACGCAGGAGCAATTGGTCAATATTAAATACAATACAGTGAGCCTAAATAACCAAAATTAAGACACCTATATCTTTTTAAGACCTTTAAAAAAAGAAAATAAAGAAATAGCTATTTTTCTTATTCTTGTCGAATGAATTTTTTGTAGCTAAATTTACACCGACGAACACGCAGGAGCAATTGCTCAATGTTAGGTGCAATACAGTGAGCCAACATAAGCAAAATTAAGACACCTATATCTTTTTAAGACCTTTAAAAAAAAAATAACTAAATTGCTATTTTTCTTATTCTTGTCTTGTGAATTTTTAGTAGCTACATTTACACCGATGAACACGCAGGAGCATTTGCCCAATGTTAGGTACAATACAATGAGCCAAAATAAGTAAAATTAGGACACCTATATCTTTTAAAGACCTTTAAAAAAATAAAATAAGTAAATAGCTATTTTTCTGATTCCTGTCGAATGAATTTTTTTTAGCTACATTTACAACGATGAACTCGCAGGAGCAATTGCTCGATCTTAAGCATAATACGGTGAGCCAAAATAAGCAAAATAAAGACTCCCATATCATATCAAGACCTTTAAAAAAAATAAAATAAGTAAATAGCTATTTTTCTTATTCTTGTCGAATGAATTTTTTTTAGCTACATTTACACCTATGAACTCGCAGGAGCAATTGCTCGATCTTAAGTACAATACGTTGAGCCAAAATAAGCAAAAAAAAGACTCCCATATCATATCAAGACCTTTAAAAAAAATAAAATAAGTAAATAGCTATTTTTCTGATTCCTGTCGAATGAATTTTTTTTAGCTACATTTACACCGATGAACACGCAGGAGCAAGTGGCCAATGTTAAGTATAATACAATGAGCCTAAATAAGCAAAATTAAGACACCTATATCTTTTTAAGACCTTTAAAGAAAATAAAATAAGTAAATAGTTATTTTTCTTATTCTTGTCGAATGAATTTTTTATAGCTACATTTACACCGGCGAACACGCAGGAGCAAGTGGCCAATGTTAAGTACAATACAATGAGCCAAAATAAGCAAAATTAAGACACCTATATCTTTTTAAAACCTTTAAAAAAATAAAATAAGTAAATAGCTATTTTTCTTATTCTTGTCGAATGAATTTTTTTTAGCTACATTTACACCGATGAACACGCAGGAGCAAGTGGTCAATGTTAAGTACAATACAGTGAGCCTTAATAAGCAAAATTAAGACACCTATATCTTTTTAAGACCTTTAAAAAAAAAAAATAAGTAAATAGCTGTTTTTCATATTCTTGTCGAATGAATTTTTTTTAGCTACATTTACACGGATGAACACGCAGGAGCAAGTGGTCAATGTTAAGTACAATACAGTGAGCCTAAATAAGCAAAATTAAGACACTCATATCATATCAAGACCTTTAAAAAAAAAAAATAAGTATATAGCTATTTTTCGTATTCTTGTCGAATGAATTTTTTGTAGCTACATTTACACCGATGAACACGCAGAAGCAATTCCTCAACCCGCGCTATGTGCTTTTTGATTGTAGTATGTAGCTCTGGCTTGCTAGCATGCTGTTTGCTTGTTTGCTTGGGGGGAGGCATGCTATGGTCGGACCTTGTCGTGGTGCGTGGGCTTAAGCTGGATGCTGGTGATCTATCACCAGGACCTGGCGAACTAAGAAAAAGCACAACTCTTTCCCTCCCCTATCCCATCCTCACCACCTCCTTACTCACCTTCCCAACCTCCACCTTGCTTCCCCATAGTTTGAGACATCTATAAAATGTCTCCGCCCATGGCTCTCCCCGCATGGGTGACACGGAGACCATGTCTGAAGGCTGTGCTGGTAGGTTGAGGGTCTTTACCCAACACGCCACTTTGCCTGTCGGAGGATATGGTGAACCGCGAACGGAGCTGGCAACTCCTGTTCAGGGGAAACACCTCTATTCTTCGGAATGAGGAGATAGCAGGTTCCAGACGTGCGAGTAGGTCTACTGAAGGTGGAAAACTCTAGATTTTGGAACGATCTAGAGTCAGACTGCTGGATGGACGATTGAAGCGTACGTCAGGGGCTACGGAGAGCCAGGTCGCGGGAGGACGAAGTAGTCTGGCCTGATGTGCCTCACCCGTGGTGAGAACGCTGCCTGGAACCCTAGAAGGGGCAAAAACCCTCTAATTTATAACATGGATACCTTAAATTCTGTTGAAATGGAGCATGATAGTATGGTGACTGCGGAAGCTCAAGCAATTGAGCAGGCTGTCAGTGGACCTACTATCATAGCGGAAGAGTCCCCAGGTACTTCCGGTAAAGAGACCGGAAAACAGACTGAGGGAACAGCCCTTGTAGTATTGCAAGGAAAATCTGTTGTTGGCACAACGGAAAAACTAAAACGACTTAGCCTGAACGCAAAACCAAAGCGAGACAGCAAGTGGTTTAAAGAAAGGAAAGAGAGGACGAAACAGAGGAAGATCCTAGAGGGAACGTGGACTGAAACGAAGCCCGGTAGGATTCCTCTGAGCCTCCCAAACCCTCCACAGACGGTCAGGTCGGTCGTAACGGAGACTTTAGCTGATACGACAAAACGGCGCAGGTCAGAGTTTAGTACTCCGTCGACTTCCGAAAGACCAGCAGTGAAGAGAGTTAGAGAGGAGGGACAGCCTAGGCTGTTACCTCTTAACTACTCCGAGGCTACCTCGGCTATAAAGATGGCTGTTTATCCAGACAGTTATCCTAAGTCGGGGTTTACTGAAAAGGTCTTCACGGAGCTGCAGGCTATGCTCCTGGCCAAGGTGAAGCCAATGGCTTCAGGCGAGCTCCCTCTATTTAGAGACTGCAGGCTCGAGTCAGGCTTGGCTGTGTTCACATGTGTGAACAATGAGACAAAGGCTTGGCTCGAGGGAGCAGTTCTCGAAGGGAGGGAATGGGGGGGTCATAGTCTGGAGTGCGGTGAAGCCAGAAAGGTACTCAACCTTACCAAGGTCTTGCTAAGACTGCCGGCTGTTCATAGCAGCAGCAGTGTTGGTGTGATCTTTACAAATCTTGGTTTATATAACAAGATAAATACAGAGGACTGGAGGATCTTGAACTGTAGCAAAAATGAAAGAGGGGTGACCATAGTTGCTACAGTTACCGAAAGAGACCTTGCAGTTCTCAAAGAAAAACAATTGAAACTGTACCTGGGCTTTGGACAGTATCAAGTTAAAGTACTGGGAAAGCGAACGGCTGACTTGAAGGGAGATGAAATTTCTTCAGATAAACCTCCAACATAAGAGGTTAGCCGTTGCGAATCTTATGAGGAAGCTACAAGCCAGTCACTACGATGTGGTTCTTATACAAGAACCATGGGTAGTGAGAGGCAGGGTAGCAGGCCTTAATACTAATGGAGGAAAGCTAATATACAGCACAAACTGTACGGTAGCAGAGCCTCCAAGAGCTTGTTTAATAATAAACAAAAACTTGAAATTTTTACTGTTGCAAGAATACTGTACCAGAGATCTTGTAGCAATTAAGGTCAAGACTTCGGATAGGGAAGTAACAATAGCTTCTGCCTATTTTCCGCACAACTCTGATGGCTTACCCCCTACGGAAGAAGCAAAGAGGCTAATCATCGCAACCAGAAGCAGAGGAGAACAGCTAATTCTTGGATGCGATGCCAATTCACATCACACAGTCTGGGGAAGTACAGACTGTAACAAGAGAGGTGAGTCATTACTTGAATTTATTTTATGTAATAACCTAGCTGTTATGAATGTAGGAAACAAACCAACATTTATAACGGCTGTAAGGCGTGAGGTACTAGATGTAACCCTGTGCACCATGCAGATTGCTTCTCTGGTGGAAGACTGGAGTGTGCTGGAGCAGCCATCTATGGCAGACCACCAGTACATTGGTTTTTCCATTGGAGAGGGGGGTGAGATGCATGAGAGTACATTTAGAGATCCAAACAAAACCAACTGGAATAGTTATCGAGATGATCTAAAGAACCAGTTGAAAGTAACTCCATTAGAGAGTCTAAACTCATATGAAGATCTTGATATAAGAGTGGAACTCTTACAGAATGCTATCATGAAATCATATGAGAAAAACTGCCTGCCAAAGACCGTTAAAACAAAGAGAGAGGTGAGATGGTGGAACGAGGAACTCAGTGGACTGAGGAAACAGGTGAGAAGGCAGTTTGTTATCGCAAGAAGAACAAACTGTTGGGCCAGTTATCACAGTCTATTGACAATCTATAATAAAAAGATTCGTGCGGCTAAAAGGACTTCGTGGAATAGGCACTGTGAAGCGGTAAACTCTACTGCAGAAGTAGCCAGATTACACAGAATCCTTAAAAGCAGCCACTGCAACCCTGTAGGTACAGTTCGGAGACCAGATGGGGGCCAGACAACATCTGGAGAAGAAACATTAAGTGTACTACTAGAATGTCATTTTCCAGAATCAAAAAATTTGAAAGACGCAAATCTGGCTGAATATGAGAGAGCTAGAAGGTGCGACTGGAACTATGCTAGGCGGGTTATAACTCAACATCATGTTAGATGGGCGATTAACTCGTTTCAGCCAATGAAAGCCCCGGGACTGGATGGTATATTTCCTAGACTTCTTCAAGAGGGAAGAGAAATAATTATTCCAGTCCTGACGGACATATACATATCAAGTCTAGCACTAGGATATGTCCCCAAGGCATGGGTCAGAGCGAAAGTGATCTTTATTCCTAAACCGGGTAAAAAGTCATATGCGGAAGCAAGTTCGTATAGACCAATATGCCTTAATTCATTCATGCTTAAAACTATGGAAAAAATTCTTGATAAAGAAATAAGAAAAATCTTGAAGAGGAACAATGATCTTCATGAAAATCAATTTGCATACAGACCAGGAAGATCAACTGAGGCTGCACTACACATGCTAGTCAGCAAGGTTGAAAAATCCTTGGAATGTAAAGAAATTGCTCTTGCAACATTCATGGACATAGAGGGTGCCTTCAACAACACTACCTATAGCTCAATGATAAGAGCAGTTAGGGAAGCTGGAGTTAAAGGTACAACTTGTCGATGGATAAAAAATATGCTCTATCGTAGAGAACTACAGGCCTCGTTGTTTGATACCGAGAAGGTAGTGTTGGCGACCAAAGGATGCGCTCAGGGGGGTGTTCTCTCACCTCTACTGTGGAATCTGGTGGCCGATAGACTTTTGGTAACTCTGAATGGGGAGGGACTGTACACACAAGCCTTTGCGGATGACTTTGTCATAGTGGTGGTGGGTAAATTCATCGCTACTGTGATGGAACTAATGCAAAGAGCTATTAAAATAGTAGAGAATTGGTGTCTGGAAGAATCCCTTAGAGTTAATCCTGCCAAAACTCACATTATCCCATTCACTCGCCAACAAAGGGTGAGTGATAGGGAACCTCCAATACTATTTGGAGAACAACTCAAATGGGCGAAGGAAGTCAAGTATTTGGGGGTCACTTTAGACCGGACTCTTACTTGGAATGCCCATCTAAAGTCTAGAGTAATCCAAGCGAAAAACTGCATGTTTGCATGCAGGAGAGCGATTGGGAAAACTTGGGGGATAAGGCCTAGAATGACTTACTGGCTATATACGGCTGTCATAAGGCCTATAATCTCATATGCTGCTGTAGTTTGGTGGCAGAAGGCAAATCAAACCACAGCGAAATTAACACTAAATAGTGTGCAGAGGTTGGCTTGCATAGGAATAACAGGTGCAATGTCTACCACTCCCACTGACGCCCTAGATACCCTTCTGGATCTCCCATCATTAAATTTATTTATTATGGGGCAGGCCAGAATGAGTGCGTACAGATTGGAGCAAGGAGGACTCTGGGAAAATTCCCTCAGAGGACACTGTGCTATAAAAAACTCAATTACTGAGGAAGGCATTAGTATGCCATCTGATCAGATGTTGCCTGAATATGACTTTAGGAGGCCCTTCGAATCCAGAATCTTAACTCGAGAAAGCTGGACGGAGGGTACGCTGAGCCAGGAGGCTGGCACACTGGTATGGTTTACTGATGGCTCTAAGACAGCAAATGGTACGGGTGCGGGAATTAACGGGGTGAACCCAGTTAAGTCCATCAGCATAAGCCTGGGAAAATTTTGCACGGTTTTTCAGGCTGAAGTCTGTGCCATTGCTGAGTGCTTAAGGGAAATTCTGAGAATGGAATATGAGAATAAGACCATTCACATTTTTTCTGATAGCCAGGCAGCTATTAAAGCTCTGGATTCTTACTGTACTAAATCAAAGTTAGTACGGGATTGTAAACAGCTCCTACTCAGAGTAAGTAAAAATAATAAACTTAAGTTGGAGTGGGTGCCGGGACACTCTGGAGTAGAGGGAAATGAACGAGCCGATGCATTAGCAAATATAGGTTCGGACTCAATATTTGTTGGACCAGAGCCAACCTGTGGTATATCCTATGGAAGTGTACGCACTATAGTTGACAGATGGATCCAGACCAAGAAAATTGAATCCTGGCACAATATGACAGAAAAACGAAGTCTAAAAAGACTTGGAATAAAACCATCAAAAAAACTTACCCAAAATTTGCTATTACTTGGCAGATTAGAAATAAGGAATATTGTTGGTTTGCTCACAGGGCACTGCCACCTAAGGCATCATCTGTATAAACTCAAAGTCCACACGGGCAGTAGAGAATGTAGATGGTGTGAAATGGAGGACGAAACAGCAGAGCACGTTCTCTTAGAATGTGAAGCTCTGGCCAAAAACCGTTTCAGGATACTGGGAATACCAGGGTCAGAAACGAAGACGATTCGTGAAGATCCAGTAGGAAAAACCCGCTCTTTCATCAAGAAAGTGGGTATATTCCAGACATGAATCTCCATGACAAAGCGGCTGCAATAGATCTCAAAGGTCGACGCAACGAACCTTACCTTAAGGAGGCACCGCAAAAAAAAAAAAAAAAAAAAAAAAAAAAAAAAACACCGATGAACACGCTGGAGCAATTGCCTAATGTTAGACACAGTACAATGAGCCAAAATAAGCAAAATTAAGACACCTATATCTTTTTAAAACCTTTAAAAAAAATAAAATAAGTAATTAGCTATTTTTCGTATTCTTGCCGTTTGAATTTTTTGTAGCTACATTTACACCGATGAACACGCTGGAGCAATTGCCTAATGTTAGATACAGTACAATGAGCCAAAATAAGCAAAATTAAGACACCTATATCTTTTTAAAACCTTTAAAAAAAATAAAATAAGTAAATAGCTATTTTTCGTATTCTTGTCGAATGAATTTTTTGTAGCTACATTTACACCGATGAACACGCTGGAGCAATTGCCTAATGTTAGATACAGTACAATGAGTCAAAATAAGCAAAATTTAGACACCTATATCTTTTTAAAACCTTTAAAAAAAATAAAATAAGTAATTAGCTATTTTTCGTATTCTTTCCGTATGAATTTTTTTAAGCTACATTTACACCGATGAACACGCAGGAGCAATTGCTCAATGTTAAGTACAATAGATTGAGCCAAAATAAGCAAAATAAAGACACCTATATCTTTTTAAAACCTTTAAAAAAAATAAAATAAGTAAATAGCTATTTTTCTTATTCTTGTCGAACGAATTTTTTTTAGCTACATTTACACCGATGAACACGCAGGAGCAATTGCTCAATGTTAAGTACAATACAATGAGCCAAAATAAGCAAAATAAAGACACTCATATCATATCAAGACCTTTAAAAAAAAAATAAGTATATAGCTATTTTTCGTATTCTTGTCGAATGAATTTTTTGTAGCTACATTTACACCGATGAACACGCTGGAGCAATTGCATAATGTTAGATACAATACAATGAGCCAAAAAAAGCAAAATTAAGACACCTATATCTTTTTAATACCTTTAAAAAAAATAAAATAAGTAATTAGCTATTTTTCGTATTCTTGCCGTATGAATTTTTTTAAGCTATATTTACACCGATGAACACGCAGGAGCAACTGCTCAATGTTATGTACAATACATTGAGCCAAAATAAGCAAAATAAAGACACCTATATCTTTTTAAAACCTTTAAAAAAAAAATAAGTAAATAGCTATTTTTCTTATTCTTGTCGAATGAATTTTTTTTAGCCACATTTACCCCGATGAACACGCAGGAACAATTGCTCAGTGTTAAGCACAATACAATGAGCCAAAATAAGCAAAATTAAGACACCTATATCTTTTTAAAACCTTTAAAAAAAATAAAATAAGCAAATAGCTATTTTTCTTATTCTTGTCGAATGAATTTTTTTTAGCTACATTTACACCGATGAACACGCAGGAGCAATTGCTCAATGTTAAGTACAATACAATGAGCCAAAATAAGCAAAATTAAGACACTCATATCATATCAAGACCTTTAAAAAAAAAAATAAGTATATAGCTATTTTTCGTATTCTTGTCGAATGAATTTTTTGTAGCTACATTTACACCGATGAACACGCTGGAGCAATTGCCTAATGTTAGATACAGTACAGTGAGCTAAAATAAGCAAAATTAAGACACCTATATCTTTTTAAAACCTTTAAAAAAAATAAAATAAGTAAATAGCTATTTTTCTTATTCTTGTCGAATGAATTTTATGTAGCTACATTTACACCGATGAACACGCAGGAGCAATTGCTCAATGTTAAGTACAATACAATGAGCCAAAATAAGCAAAATTAAGACACCAATATCTTTTTAAAACCTTTAAAAAAAATAAAATAAGTAAATAGCTATTTTTCTTATTCTTGTCGAATGAATTTTTTTTAGCTACATTTACACCGATGAACACGCAGGAGCAATTGCTCAATGTTAAGTACAATACAATGAGCCAAAATAAGCAAAATTAAGACACTCATATCATATCAAGACCTTTAAAAAAAAAAATAAGTATACAGCTATTTTTCGAATTCTTGTCGAATGAATTTTTTGTAGCTACATTTACACCGATGAACACGCTGGAGCAATTGCCTAATGTTAGATACAATACAATGAGCCAAAATAAGCAAAATTAAGACACCTATATCTTTTTAAAACCTTTAAAAAAAATAAAATAAGTAATTAGCTATTTTTCGTATTCTTGCCGTATGAATTTTTTTAAGCTACATTTACACCGATGAACACGCAGGAGCAATTGCTCAATGTTACGTACAATACATGGAGCCAAAATAAGTAAAATAAAAACACCTATATCTTTTTAAAACCTTTAAAAAAAAAAATAAGTAAATAGCTATTTTTCTTATTCTTGTCGAATGAATTTTTTTTAGCCACATTTACACCGATGAACACGCAGTAACAATTGCTCAATGTTAAGTACAATACAATGAGCCAAAATTAGCAAAATTAAGACACCTATATCTTTTTAAAACCTTTAAAAAAAATAAAATAAGTAAATAGCTATTTTTCTTATTCTTGTCGAATGAATTTTTTTTAGCCACATTTACGCCGATGAACACGCAGGAACAATTGCTCAGTGTTAAGTACAATACAATGAGCCAAAATAAGCAAAATTAAGACACCTATATCTTTTTAAAACCTTTAAAAAACATAAAATAAGCAAATAGCTATTTTTCTTATTCTTGTCGAATGAATTTTTTTTAGCTACATTTACACCGATGAACACGCAGGAGCAATTGCTCAATGTTAAGTACAATACAATGAGCCAAAATAAGCAAAATTAAGACACTCATATCATATCAAGACCTTTAAAAAAAAAAATAAGTATATAGCTATTTTTCGTATTCTTGTCGAATGAATTTTTTGTAGCTACATTTACACCGATGAACACGCTGGAGCAATTGCCTAATGTTAGATACAGTACAGTGAGCTAAAATAAGCAAAATTAAGACACCTATATCTTTTTAAAACCTTTAAAAAAAATAAAATAAGTAAATAGCTATTTTTCTTATTCTTGTCGAATGAATTTTATGTAGCTACATTTACACCGATGAACACGCAGGAGCAATTGCTCAATGTTAAGTACAATACAATGAGCCAAAATAAGCAAAATTAAGACACCAATATCTTTTTAAAACCTTTAAAAAAAATAAAATAAGTAAATAGCTATTTTTCTTATTCTTGTCGAATGAATTTTTTTTAGCAACATTTACACCGATGAACACGCAGGAGCAATTGCTCAATGTTAAGTACAATACAATGAGCCAAAATAAGCAAAATTAAGACACTCATATCATATCAAGACCTTTAAAAAAAAAAATAAGTATATAGCTATTTTTCGAATTCTTGTCGAATGAATTTTTTGTAGCTACATTTACACCGATGAACACGCTGGAGCAATTGCCTAATGTTAGATACAATACAATGAGCCAAAATAAGCAAAATTAAGACACCTATATCTTTTTAAAACCTTTAAAAAAAATAAAATAAGTAATTAGCTATTTTTCGTATTCTTGCCGTATGAATTTTTTTAAGCTACATTTACACCGATGAACACGCAGGAGCAATTGCTCAATGTTAAGTACAATACATGGAGCCAAAATAAGCAAAATAAAGACACCTATATCTTTTTAAAACCTTTAAAAAAAAAAATAAGTAAATAGCTATTTTTCTTATTCTTGTCGAATGAATTTTTTTTAGCCACATTTACACCGATGAACACGCAGTAACAATTGCTCAATGTTAAGTACAATACAATGAGCCAAAATTAGCAAAATTAAGACACCTATATCTTTTTAAAACCTTTAAAAAAAATAAAATAAGTAAATAGCTATTTTTCTTATTCTTGTCGAATGAATTTTTTTCAGCTACATTTACACCGATGAACACGCAGGAGCAATTGCTCAATGTTAAGTACAATACAATGAGCCAAAATAAGCAAAATTAAGACACTCATATCATATCAAGACCTTTAAAAAAAAAAATAAGTATATAGCTATTTTTCGAATTCTTGTCGAATGAATTTTTTGTAGCTACATTTACACCGATGAACACGCTGGAGCAATTGCCTAATGTTAGATACAGTACAGTGAGCCAAAATAAGCAAAACTAAGACACCTATATCTTTTTAAAACCTTTAAAAAAAAATAAAATAAGTAATTAGCTATTTTTCGTATTCTTGCCGTATGAATTTTTTTAAGCTTCATTTACACCGATGAACACGAAGGAGCAATTGCTCAATGTTAAGTACAATACATTGAGCCAAAATAAGCAAAATAAAGGCACCTATATCTTTTTAAAACCTTTAAAAAAAATAAAATAAGTAAATAGCTATTTTTCTTATTCTTGTCGAATGAATTTTTTTTAGCCACATTTACACCGATGAACACGCAAGAACAATTGCTCAATGTTAAGTACAATACAATGAGCCAAAATTAGCAAAATTAAGACACCTATATCTTTTTAAAACCTTTAAAAAACATAAAATAAGCAAATAGCTATTTTTCTTATTCTTGTCGAATGAATTTTTTTTAGCTACATTTACACCGATGAACACGCAGGAGCAATTGCTCAATGTTAAGTACAATACAATGAGCCAAAATAAGCAAAATTAAGACACTCATATCATATCAAGACCTTTAAAAAAAAAAATAAGTATATAGCTATTTTTCGTATTCTTGTCGAATGAATTTTTTTTAGCTACATTTACACCGATGAACACGCAGGAGCAATTGCTCAATGTTAAGTACAATACAATGAGCCAAAATAAGCAAAATAAAGACACTCATATCATATCAAGACCATTAAAAAAAAAATAAGTATATAGCTATTTTTCGTATTCTTGTCGAATGAATTTTTTGTAGCTACATTTACACCGATGAACACGCTGGAGCAATTGCCTAATGTTAGATACAGTACAATGAGCCAAAATAACCAAAATTAAGACACCTATATCTTTTAAAAACCTTTAAAAAAAATAAAAAAAGTAATTAGCTATTTTTCGTATTCTTGCCGTATGAATTTTTTTAAGCTTCATTTACACCGATGAACACGCAAGAGCAATTGCTGAATGTTAAGTACAATACATTGAGCCAAAATAAGCAAAATAAAGACACCTATATCTTTTTAAAACCTTTAAAAAAAATAAAATAAGTAAATAGCTATTTTTCTTATTCTTGTCGAATGAATTTTTTTTAGCCACATTTACACCGATGAACACGCAAGAACAATTGCTCAATGTTAAGTACAATACAATGAGCCAAAATAAGCAAAATTAAGACACCTATATCTTTTTAAAACCTTTAAAAAAAATAAAATAAGTAAATAGCTATTTTTCTTATTCTTGTCGAATGAATTTTTTTTAGCTACATTTACACCGATGAACACGCAGGAGCAATTGCTCAATGTTAAGTGCAATACAGTGAGCCAAAATAAGCAAAATTAAGAAACTCATATCATATCAAGACCTTTAAAAAAAAAAATAAGTATATAGCTATTTTTCGTATTCTTGTCGAATGAATTTTTTGTAGCTACATTTACACCGATGAACACGCTGGAGCAATTGCATAATGTTAGATACAATACAATGAGCCAAAAAAAGCAAAATTAAGACACCTGTATCTTTTTAATACCTTTAAAAAAAATAAAATAAGTAATTAGCTATTTTTCGTATTCTTGCCGTATGAATTTTTTTAAGCTATATTTACACCGATGAACACGCAGGAGCAATTGCTCAATGTTATGTACAATACATTGAGCCAAAATAAGCAAAATAAAGACACCTATATCTTTTTAAAACCTTTAAAAAAAAAATAAGTAAATAGCTATTTTTCTTATTCTTGTCGAATGAATTTTTTTTAGCCACATTTACGCCGATGAACACGCAGGAACAATTGCGCAGTGTTAAGTACAATACAATGAGCCAAAATAAGCAAAATTAAGACACCTATATCTTTTTAAAACCTTTAAAAAAAATTAAATAAGCAAATAGCTATTTTTCTTATTCTTGTCGAATGAATTTTTTTTAGCTACATTTACACCGATGAACACGCAGGAGCAATTGCTCAATGTTAAGTACAATACAATGAGCCAAAATAAGCAAAATTAAGACACTCATATCATATCAAGACCTTTAAAAAAAAAAATAAGTATATAGCTATTTTTCGTATTCTTGTCGAATGAATTTTTTGTAGCTACATTTACACCGATGAACACGCTGGAGCAATTGCCTAATGTTAGATACAGTACAGTGAGCTAAAATAAGCAAAATTAAGACACCTATATCTTTTTAAAACCTTTAAAAAAAATAAAATAAGTAAATAGCTATTTTTCTTATTCTTGTCGAATGAATTTTATGTAGCTACATTTACACCGATGAACACGCAGGAGCAATTGCTCAATGTTAAGTACAATACAATGAGCCAAAATAAGCAAAATTAAGACACCAATATCTTTTTAAAACCTTTAAAAAAAATAAAATAAGTAAATAGCTATTTTTCTTATTCTTGTCGAATGAATTTTTTTTAGCTACATTTACACCGATGAACACGCAGGAGCAATTGCTCAATGTTAAGTACAATACAATGAGCCAAAATAAGCAAAATTAAGACACTCATATCATATCAAGACCTTTAAAAAAAAAAATAAGTATACAGCTATTTTTCGAATTCTTGTCGAATGAATTTTTTGTAGCTACATTTACACCGATGAACACGCTGGAGCAATTGCCTAATGTTAGATACAATACAATGAGCCAAAATAAGCAAAATTAAGACACCTATATCTTTTTAAAACCTTTAAAAAAAATAAAATAAGTAATTAGCTATTTTTCGTATTCTTGCCGTATGAATTTTTTTAAGCTACATTTACACCGATGAACACGCAGGAGCAATTGCTCAATGTTACGTACAATACATGGAGCCAAAATAAGCAAAATAAAAACAGCTATATCTTTTTAAAACCTTTAAAAAAAAAAAATAAGTAAATAGCTATTTTTCTTATTCTTGTCGAATGAATTTTTTTTAGCCACATTTACACCGACGAACACGCAGTAACAATTGCTCAATGTTAAGTACAATACAGTGAGCCAAAATTAGCAAAATTAAGACACCTATATCTTTTTAAAACCTTTAAAAAAAATAAAATAAGTAAATAGCTATTTTTCTTATTCTTGTCGAATGAATTTTTTTTAGCCACATTTACGCCGATGAACACGCAGGAACAATTGCTCAGTGTTAAGTACAATACAATGAGCCAAAATAAGCAAAATTAAGACACCTATATCTTTTTAAAACCTTTAAAAAACATAAAATAAGCAAATAGCTATTTTTCTTATTCTTGTCGAATGAATTTTTTTTAGCTACATTTACACAGATGAACACGCAGGAGCAATTGCTCAATGTTAAGTACAATACAATGAGCCAAAATAAGCAAAATTAAGACACTCATATCATATCAAGACCTTTAAAAAAAAAATAAGTATATAGCTATTTTTCGTATTCTTGTCGAATGAATTTTTTGTAGCTACATTTACACCGATGAACACGCTGGAGCAATTGCCTAATGTTAGATACAGTACAGTGAGCTAAAATAAGCAAAATTAAGACACCTATATCTTTTTAAAACCTTTAAAAAAAATAAAATAAGTAAATAGCTATTTTTCTTATTCTTGTCGAATGAATTTTATGTAGCTACATTTACACCGATGAACACGCAGGAGCAATTGCTCAATGTTAAGTACAATACAATGAGCCAAAATAAGCAAAACTAAGACACCAATATCTTTTTAAAACCTTTAAAAAAAATAAAATAAGTAAATAGCTATTTTTCTTATTCTTGTCGAATGAATTTTTTTTAGCTACATTTACACCGATGAACACGCAGGAGCAATTGCTCAATGTTAAGTACAATACAATGAGCCAAAATAAGCAAAATGAAGACACTCATATCATATCAAGACCTTTAAAAAAAAAATAAGTATATAGCTATTTTTCGAATTCTTGTCGAATGAATTTTTTGTAGCTACATTTACACCGATGAACACGCTGGAGCAATTGCCTAATGTTAGATACAATACAATGAGCCAAAATAAGCAAAATTAAGACACCTATATCTTTTTAAAACCTTTAAAAAAAATAAAATAAGTAATTAGCTATTTTTCGTATTCTTGCCGTATGAATTTTTTTAAGCTACATTTACACCGATGAACACGCAGGAGCAATTGCTCAATGTTAAGTACAATACATGGAGCCAAAATAAGCAAAATAAAGACACCTATATCTTTTTAAAACCTTTAAAAAAAAAAATAAGTAAATAGCTATTTTTCATATTCTTGTCGAATGAATTTTTTTTAGCCACATTTACACCGATGAACACGCAGTAACTATTGCTCAATGTTAAGTACAATACAATGAGCCAAAATTAGCAAAATTAAGACACCTATATCTTTTTAAAACCTTTAAAAAAAATAAAATAAGTAAATAGCTATTTTTCTTATTCTTGTCGAATGAATTTTTTTTAGCTACATTTACACCGATGAACACGCAAGAGCAATTGCTGAATGTTAAGTACAATACATTGAGCCAAAATAAGCAAAATAAAGACACCTATATCTTTTTAAAACCTTTAAAAAAAATAAAATAAGTAAATAGCTATTTTCCTTATTCTTGTCGAATGAATTTTTTTTAGCCACATTTACACCGATGAACACGCAAGAACAATTGCTCAATGTTAAGTACAATACAATGAGCCAAAATAAGCAAAATTAAGACACCTATATCTTTTTAAAACCTTTAAAAAAAATAAAATAAGTAAATAGCTATTTTTCTTATTCTTGTCGAATGAATTTTTTTTAGCTACATTTACACCGATGAACACGCAGGAGCAATTGCTCAATGTTAAGTGCAATACAGTGAGCCAAAATAAGCAAAATTAAGACACTCATATCATATCAAGACCTTTAAAAAAAAAAATAAGTATATAGCTATTTTTCGTATTCTTGTCGAATGAATTTTTTGTAGCTACATTTACACCGATGAACACGCTGGAGCAATTGCATAATGTTAGATACAATACAATGAGCCAAAAAAAGCAAAATTAAGACACCTATATCTTTTTAATACCTTTAAAAAAAATAAAATAAGTAATTAGCTATTTTTCGTATTCTTGCCGTATGAATTTTTTTAAGCTATATTTACACCGATGAACACGCAGGAGCAACTGCTCAATGTTATGTACAATACATTGAGCCAAAATAAGCAAAATAAAGACACCTATATCTTTTTAAAACCTTTAAAAAAAAAATAAGTAAATAGCTATTTTTCTTATTCTTGTCGAATGAATTTTTTTTAGCCACATTTACCCCGATGAACACGCAGGAACAATTGCTCAGTGTTAAGCACAATACAATGAGCCAAAATAAGCAAAATTAAGACACCTATATCTTTTTAAAACCTTTAAAAAAAATAAAATAAGCAAATAGCTATTTTTCTTATTCTTGTCGAATGAATTTTTTTTAGCTACATTTACACCGATGAACACGCAGGAGCAATTGCTCAATGTTAAGTACAATACAATGAGCCAAAATAAGCAAAATTAAGACACTCATATCATATCAAGACCTTTAAAAAAAAAAATAAGTATATAGCTATTTTTCGTATTCTTGTCGAATGAATTTTTTGTAGCTACATTTACACCGATGAACACGCTGGAGCAATTGCCTAATGTTAGATACAGTACAGTGAGCTAAAATAAGCAAAATTAAGACACCTATATCTTTTTAAAACCTTTAAAAAAAATAAAATAAGTAAATAGCTATTTTTCTTATTCTTGTCGAATGAATTTTATGTAGCTACATTTACACCGATGAACACGCAGGAGCAATTGCTCAATGTTAAGTACAATACAATGAGCCAAAATAAGCAAAATTAAGACACCAATATCTTTTTAAAACCTTTAAAAAAAATAAAATAAGTAAATAGCTATTTTTCTTATTCTTGTCGAATGAATTTTTTTTAGCTACATTTACACCGATGAACACGCAGGAGCAATTGCTCAATGTTAAGTACAATACAATGAGCCAAAATAAGCAAAATTAAGACACTCATATCATATCAAGACCTTTAAAAAAAAAAATAAGTATACAGCTATTTTTCGAATTCTTGTCGAATGAATTTTTTGTAGCTACATTTACACCGATGAACACGCTGGAGCAATTGCCTAATGTTAGATACAATACAATGAGCCAAAATAAGCAAAATTAAGACACCTATATCTTTTTAAAACCTTTAAAAAAAATAAAATAAGTAATTAGCTATTTTTCGTATTCTTGCCGTATGAATTTTTTTAAGCTACATTTACACCGATGAACACGCAGGAGCAATTGCTCAATGTTACGTACAATACATGGAGCCAAAATAAGCAAAATAAAAACACCTATATCTTTTTAAAACCTTTAAAAAAAAAAATAAGTAAATAGCTATTTTTCTTATTCTTGTCGAATGAATTTTTTTTAGCCACATTTACACCGATGAACACGCAGTAACAATTGCTCAATGTTAAGTACAATACAATGAGCCAAAATTAGCAAAATTAAGACACCTATATCTTTTTAAAACCTTTAAAAAAAATAAAATAAGTAAATAGCTATTTTTCTTATTCTTGTCGAATGAATTTTTTTTAGCCACATTTACGCCGATGAACACGCAGGAACAATTGCTCAGTGTTAAGTACAATACAATGAGCCAAAATAAGCAAAATTAAGACACCTATATCTTTTTAAAACCTTTAAAAAACATAAAATAAGCAAATAGCTATTTTTCTTATTCTTGTCGAATGAATTTTTTTTAGCTACATTTACACCGATGAACACGCAGGAGCAATTGCTCAATGTTAAGTACAATACAATGAGCCAAAATAAGCAAAATTAAGACACTCATATCATATCAAGACCTTTAAAAAAAAAAATAAGTATATAGCTATTTTTCGTATTCTTGTCGAATGAATTTTTTGTAGCTACATTTACACCGATGAACACGCTGGAGCAATTGCCTAATGTTAGATACAGTACAGTGAGCTAAAATAAGCAAAATTAAGACACCTATATCTTTTTAAAACCTTTAAAAAAAATAAAATAAGTAAATAGCTATTTTTCTTATTCTTGTCGAATGAATTTTATGTAGCTACATTTACACCGATGAACACGCAGGAGCAATTGCTCAATGTTAAGTACAATACAATGAGCCAAAATAAGCAAAATTAAGACACTCATATCATATCAAGACCTTTAAAAAAAAAAATAAGTATATAGCTATTTTTCGAATTCTTGTCGAATGAATTTTTTGTAGCTACATTTACACCGATGAACACGCTGGAGCAATTGCCTAATGTTAGATACAATACAATGAGCCAAAATAAGCAAAATTAAGACACCTATATCTTTTTAAAACCTTTAAAAAAAATAAAATAAGTAATTAGCTATTTTTCGTATTCTTGCCGTATGAATTTTTTTAAGCTACATTTACACCGATGAACACGCAGGAGCAATTGCTCAATGTTAAGTGCAATACAGTGAGCCAAAATAAGCAAAATTAAGACACTCATATCATATCAAGACCTTTAAAAAAAAAAATAAGTATATAGCTATTTTTCGTATTCTTGTCGAATGAATTTTTTGTAGCTACATTTACACCGATGAACACGCTGGAGCAATTGCATAATGTTAGATACAATACAATGAGCCAAAAAAAGCAAAATTAAGACACCTATATCTTTTTAATACCTTTAAAAAAAATAAAATAAGTAATTAGCTATTTTTCGTATTCTTGCCGTATGAATTTTTTTAAGCTATATTTACACCGATGAACACGCAGGAGCAACTGCTCAATGTTATGTACAATACATTGAGCCAAAATAAGCAAAATAAAGACACCTATATCTTTTTAAAACCTTTAAAAAAAAAATAAGTAAATAGCTATTTTTCTTATTCTTGTCGAATGAATTTTTTTTAGCCACATTTACCCCGATGAACACGCAGGAACAATTGCTCAGTGTTAAGCACAATACAATGAGCCAAAATAAGCAAAATTAAGACACCTATATCTTTTTAAAACCTTTAAAAAAAATAAAATAAGCAAATAGCTATTTTTCTTATTCTTGTCGAATGAATTTTTTTTAGCTACATTTACACCGATGAACACGCAGGAGCAATTGCTCAATGTTAAGTACAATACAATGAGCCAAAATAAGCAAAATTAAGACACTCATATCATATCAAGACCTTTAAAAAAAAAAATAAGTATATAGCTATTTTTCGTATTCTTGTCGAATGAATTTTTTGTAGCTACATTTACACCGATGAACACGCTGGAGCAATTGCCTAATGTTAGATACAGTACAGTGAGCTAAAATAAGCAAAATTAAGACACCTATATCTTTTTAAAACCTTTAAAAAAAATAAAATAAGTAAATAGCTATTTTTCTTATTCTTGTCGAATGAATTTTATGTAGCTACATTTACACCGATGAACACGCAGGAGCAATTGCTCAATGTTAAGTACAATACAATGAGCCAAAATAAGCAAAATTAAGACACCAATATCTTTTTAAAACCTTTAAAAAAAATAAAATAAGTAAATAGCTATTTTTCTTATTCTTGTCGAATGAATTTTTTTTAGCTACATTTACACCGATGAACACGCAGGAGCAATTGCTCAATGTTAAGTACAATACAATGAGCCAAAATAAGCAAAATTAAGACACTCATATCATATCAAGACCTTTAAAAAAAAAAATAAGTATACAGCTATTTTTCGAATTCTTGTCGAATGAATTTTTTGTAGCTACATTTACACCGATGAACACGCTGGAGCAATTGCCTAATGTTAGATACAATACAATGAGCCAAAATAAGCAAAATTAAGACACCTATATCTTTTTAAAACCTTTAAAAAAAATAAAATAAGTAATTAGCTATTTTTCGTATTCTTGCCGTATGAATTTTTTTAAGCTACATTTACACCGATGAACACGCAGGAGCAATTGCTCAATGTTACGTACAATACATGGAGCCAAAATAAGCAAAATAAAAACACCTATATCTTTTTAAAACCTTTAAAAAAAAAAATAAGTAAATAGCTATTTTTCTTATTCTTGTCGAATGAATTTTTTTTAGCCACATTTACACCGATGAACACGCAGTAACAATTGCTCAATGTTAAGTACAATACAATGAGCCAAAATTAGCAAAATTAAGACACCTATATCTTTTTAAAACCTTTAAAAAAAATAAAATAAGTAAATAGCTATTTTTCTTATTCTTGTCGAATGAATTTTTTTTAGCCACATTTACGCCGATGAACACGCAGGAACAATTGCTCAGTGTTAAGTACAATACAATGAGCCAAAATAAGCAAAATTAAGACACCTATATCTTTTTAAAACCTTTAAAAAACATAAAATAAGCAAATAGCTATTTTTCTTATTCTTGTCGAATGAATTTTTTTTAGCTACATTTACACCGATGAACACGCAGGAGCAATTGCTCAATGTTAAGTACAATACAATGAGCCAAAATAAGCAAAATTAAGACACTCATATCATATCAAGACCTTTAAAAAAAAAAATAAGTATATAGCTATTTTTCGTATTCTTGTCGAATGAATTTTTTGTAGCTACATTTACACCGATGAACACGCTGGAGCAATTGCCTAATGTTAGATACAGTACAGTGAGCTAAAATAAGCAAAATTAAGACACCTATATCTTTTTAAAACCTTTAAAAAAAATAAAATAAGTAAATAGCTATTTTTCTTATTCTTGTCGAATGAATTTTATGTAGCTACATTTACACCGATGAACACGCAGGAGCAATTGCTCAATGTTAAGTACAATACAATGAGCCAAAATAAGCAAAATTAAGACACTCATATCATATCAAGACCTTTAAAAAAAAAAATAAGTATATAGCTATTTTTCGAATTCTTGTCGAATGAATTTTTTGTAGCTACATTTACACCGATGAACACGCTGGAGCAATTGCCTAATGTTAGATACAATACAATGAGCCAAAATAAGCAAAATTAAGACACCTATATCTTTTTAAAACCTTTAAAAAAAATAAAATAAGTAATTAGCTATTTTTCGTATTCTTGCCGTATGAATTTTTTTAAGCTACATTTACACCGATGAACACGCAGGAGCAATTGCTCAATGTTAAGTACAATACATGGAGCCAAAATAAGCAAAATAAAGACACCTATATCTTTTTAAAACCTTTAAAAAAAAAAAATAAGTAAATAGCTATTTTTCTTATTCTTGTCGAATGAATTTTTTTTAGCCACATTTACACCGATGAACACGCAGTAACAATTGCTCAATGTTAAGTACAATACAATGAGCCAAAATTAGCAAAATTAAGACACCTATATCTTTTTAAAACCTTTAAAAAAAATAAAATAAGTAAATAGCTATTTTTCTTATTCTTGTCGAATGAATTTTTTTCAGCTACATTTACACCGATGAACACGCAGGAGCAATTGCTCAATGTTAAGTACAATACAATGAGCCAAAATAAGCAAAATTAAGACACTCATATCATATCAAGACCTTTAAAAAAAAAAATAAGTATATAGCTATTTTTCGAATTCTTGTCGAATGAATTTTTTGTAGCTACATTTACACCGATGAACACGCTGGAGCAATTGCCTAATGTTAGATACAGTACAGTGAGCCAAAATAAGCAAAATTAAGACACCTATATCTTTTTAAAACCTTTAAAAAAAAATAAAATAAGTAATTAGCTATTTTTCGTATTCTTGCCGTATGAATTTTTTTAAGCTTCATTTACACCGATGAACACGAAGGAGCAATTGCTCAATGTTAAGTACAATACATTGAGCCAAAATAAGCAAAATAAAGGCACCTATATCTTTTTAAAACCTTTAAAAAAAATAAAATAAGTAAATAGCTATTTTTCTTATTCTTGTCGAATGAATTTTTTTTAGCCACATTTACACCGATGAACACGCAAGAACAATTGCTCAATGTTAAGTACAATACAATGAGCCAAAATTAGCAAAATTAAGACACCTATATCTTTTTAAAACCTTTAAAAAACATAAAATAAGCAAATAGCTATTTTTCTTATTCTTGTCGAATGAATTTTTTTTAGCTACATTTACACCGATGAACACGCAGGAGCAATTGCTCAATGTTAAGTACAATACAATGAGCCAAAATAAGCAAAATTAAGACACTCATATCATATCAAGACCTTTAAAAAAAAAAATAAGTATATAGCTATTTTTCGTATTCTTGTCGAATGAATTTTTTTTAGCTACATTTACACCGATGAACACGCAGGAGCAATTGCTCAATGTTAAGTACAATACAATGAGCCAAAATAAGCAAAATAAAGACACTCATATCATATCAAGACCATTAAAAAAAAAATAAGTATATAGCTATTTTTCGTATTCTTGTCGAATGAATTTTTTGTAGCTACATTTACACCGATGAACACGCTGGAGCAATTGCCTAATGTTAGATACAGTACAATGAGCCAAAATAACCAAAATTAAGACACCTATATCTTTTAAAAACCTTTAAAAAAAATAAAAAAATTAATTAGCTATTTTTCGTATTCTTGCCGTATGAATTTTTTTAAGCTTCATTTACACCGATGAACACGCTGGAGCAATTGCCAAATGTTAGATACAGTACAATGAGCCAAAATAAGCAAAATTAAGACACCTATATCTTTTTAAAACCTTTAAAAAAAATAAAATAAGTAATTAGCTATTTTTCGTATTCTTGCCGTTTGAATTTTTTCAAGCTACATTTACACCGATGAACACGCAGGAGCAATTTCTCAATGTTAAGTACAATACAATGAGCCAAAATAAGCAAAATAAAGACACCTATATTTTTTTAAAACCTTTAAAAAAAATAAAATAAGTAAATAGCTATTTTTCTTATTCTTGTCGAATGAATTTTTTTTAGCTACATTTACACCGATGAACACGCAGGAACAATTGCTCAATGTTAAGTACAATGCAATGAGCCAATATAAGCCAAATTAAGACACCCGTGTCATATCAAGACCTTTAAAAAAATAAAATAAGTATATAGCTATTTTTCGTATTCTTGTCGAATGAATTTTTTGTAGCTACATTTACACCGATGTACAAGCAGGAGCAAGTGGTCAATGTTAAGTACAATACAATGAGCCTAAATAAGCAAAACTAAGACACCTATATCTTTTAAAGACCTTTAAAAAAAATAAAATAAGTAAATAGCTATTTTTCTTATTCTTGTCGAATGAATTTTTTTTAGCTACATTTACACCGATGAACACGCAGGAGTAATTGCTCAATGTTAAGTACAATACAATGAGCCACAATAAGCAAAATTAAGACACCCTTATGATATCAAGACCTTTAAAAAAAATAAAATAAGTATATAGCTATTTTTCGAATTCTTGTCGAATGAATTTTTTGTAGCTACATTTACACCGATGAACACGCTGGAGCAATTGCCTAATGTTAGATACAATACAATGAGCCAAAATAAGCAAAATTAAGACACCTATATCTTTTTAAAACCTTTAAAAAAAATAAAATAAGTAATTAGCTATTTTTCGTATTCTTGCCGTATGAATTTTTTTAAGCTACATTTACACCGATGAACACGCAGGAGCAATTGCTCAATGTTAAGTGCAATACAGTGAGCCAAAATAAGCAAAATTAAGACACTCATATCATATCAAGACCTTTAAAAAAAAAAATAAGTATATAGCTATTTTTCGTATTCTTGTCGAATGAATTTTTTGTAGCTACATTTACACCGATGAACACGCTGGAGCAATTGCATAATGTTAGATACAATACAATGAGCCAAAAAAAGCAAAATTAAGACACCTATATCTTTTTAATACCTTTAAAAAAAATAAAATAAGTAATTAGCTATTTTTCGTATTCTTGCCGTATGAATTTTTTTAAGCTATATTTACACCGATGAACACGCAGGAGCAACTGCTCAATGTTATGTACAATACATTGAGCCAAAATAAGCAAAATAAAGACACCTATATCTTTTTAAAACCTTTAAAAAAAAAATAAGTAAATAGCTATTTTTCTTATTCTTGTCGAATGAATTTTTTTTAGCCACATTTACCCCGATGAACACGCAGGAACAATTGCTCAGTGTTAAGCACAATACAATGAGCCAAAATAAGCAAAATTAAGACACCTATATCTTTTTAAAACCTTTAAAAAAAATAAAATAAGCAAATAGCTATTTTTCTTATTCTTGTCGAATGAATTTTTTTTAGCTACATTTACACCGATGAACACGCAGGAGCAATTGCTCAATGTTAAGTACAATACAATGAGCCAAAATAAGCAAAATTAAGACACTCATATCATATCAAGACCTTTAAAAAAAAAAATAAGTATATAGCTATTTTTCGTATTCTTGTCGAATGAATTTTTTGTAGCTACATTTACACCGATGAACACGCTGGAGCAATTGCCTAATGTTAGATACAGTACAGTGAGCTAAAATAAGCAAAATTAAGACACCTATATCTTTTTAAAACCTTTAAAAAAAATAAAATAAGTAAATAGCTATTTTTCTTATTCTTGTCGAATGAATTTTATGTAGCTACATTTACACCGATGAACACGCAGGAGCAATTGCTCAATGTTAAGTACAATACAATGAGCCAAAATAAGCAAAATTAAGACACCAATATCTTTTTAAAACCTTTAAAAAAAATAAAATAAGTAAATAGCTATTTTTCTTATTCTTGTCGAATGAATTTTTTTTAGCTACATTTACACCGATGAACACGCAGGAGCAATTGCTCAATGTTAAGTACAATACAATGAGCCAAAATAAGCAAAATTAAGACACTCATATCATATCAAGACCTTTAAAAAAAAAAATAAGTATACAGCTATTTTTCGAATTCTTGTCGAATGAATTTTTTGTAGCTACATTTACACCGATGAACACGCTGGAGCAATTGCCTAATGTTAGATACAATACAATGAGCCAAAATAAGCAAAATTAAGACACCTATATCTTTTTAAAACCTTTAAAAAAAATAAAATAAGTAATTAGCTATTTTTCGTATTCTTGCCGTATGAATTTTTTTAAGCTACATTTACACCGATGAACACGCAGGAGCAATTGCTCAATGTTACGTACAATACATGGAGCCAAAATAAGCAAAATAAAAACACCTATATCTTTTTAAAACCTTTAAAAAAAAAAATAAGTAAATAGCTATTTTTCTTATTCTTGTCGAATGAATTTTTTTTAGCCACATTTACACCGATGAACACGCAGTAACAATTGCTCAATGTTAAGTACAATACAATGAGCCAAAATTAGCAAAATTAAGACACCTATATCTTTTTAAAACCTTTAAAAAAAATAAAATAAGTAAATAGCTATTTTTCTTATTCTTGTCGAATGAATTTTTTTTAGCCACATTTACGCCGATGAACACGCAGGAACAATTGCTCAGTGTTAAGTACAATACAATGAGCCAAAATAAGCAAAATTAAGACACCTATATCTTTTTAAAACCTTTAAAAAACATAAAATAAGCAAATAGCTATTTTTCTTATTCTTGTCGAATGAATTTTTTTTAGCTACATTTACACCGATGAACACGCAGGAGCAATTGCTCAATGTTAAGTACAATACAATGAGCCAAAATAAGCAAAATTAAGACACTCATATCATATCAAGACCTTTAAAAAAAAAAATAAGTATATAGCTATTTTTCGTATTCTTGTCGAATGAATTTTTTGTAGCTACATTTACACCGATGAACACGCTGGAGCAATTGCCTAATGTTAGATACAGTACAGTGAGCTAAAATAAGCAAAATTAAGACACCTATATCTTTTTAAAACCTTTAAAAAAAATAAAATAAGTAAATAGCTATTTTTCTTATTCTTGTCGAATGAATTTTATGTAGCTACATTTACACCGATGAACACGCAGGAGCAATTGCTCAATGTTAAGTACAATACAATGAGCCAAAATAAGCAAAATTAAGACACTCATATCATATCAAGACCTTTAAAAAAAAAAATAAGTATATAGCTATTTTTCGAATTCTTGTCGAATGAATTTTTTGTAGCTACATTTACACCGATGAACACGCTGGAGCAATTGCCTAATGTTAGATACAATACAATGAGCCAAAATAAGCAAAATTAAGACACCTATATCTTTTTAAAACCTTTAAAAAAAATAAAATAAGTAATTAGCTATTTTTCGTATTCTTGCCGTATGAATTTTTTTAAGCTACATTTACACCGATGAACACGCAGGAGCAATTGCTCAATGTTAAGTACAATACATGGAGCCAAAATAAGCAAAATAAAGACACCTATATCTTTTTAAAACCTTTAAAAAAAAAAAATAAGTAAATAGCTATTTTTCTTATTCTTGTCGAATGAATTTTTTTTAGCCACATTTACACCGATGAACACGCAGTAACAATTGCTCAATGTTAAGTACAATACAATGAGCCAAAATTAGCAAAATTAAGACACCTATATCTTTTTAAAACCTTTAAAAAAAATAAAATAAGTAAATAGCTATTTTTCTTATTCTTGTCGAATGAATTTTTTTCAGCTACATTTACACCGATGAACACGCAGGAGCAATTGCTCAATGTTAAGTACAATACAATGAGCCAAAATAAGCAAAATTAAGACACTCATATCATATCAAGACCTTTAAAAAAAAAAATAAGTATATAGCTATTTTTCGAATTCTTGTCGAATGAATTTTTTGTAGCTACATTTACACCGATGAACACGCTGGAGCAATTGCCTAATGTTAGATACAGTACAGTGAGCCAAAATAAGCAAAATTAAGACACCTATATCTTTTTAAAACCTTTAAAAAAAAATAAAATAAGTAATTAGCTATTTTTCGTATTCTTGCCGTATGAATTTTTTTAAGCTTCATTTACACCGATGAACACGAAGGAGCAATTGCTCAATGTTAAGTACAATACATTGAGCCAAAATAAGCAAAATAAAGGCACCTATATCTTTTTAAAACCTTTAAAAAAAATAAAATAAGTAAATAGCTATTTTTCTTATTCTTGTCGAATGAATTTTTTTTAGCCACATTTACACCGATGAACACGCAAGAACAATTGCTCAATGTTAAGTACAATACAATGAGCCAAAATTAGCAAAATTAAGACACCTATATCTTTTTAAAACCTTTAAAAAACATAAAATAAGCAAATAGCTATTTTTCTTATTCTTGTCGAATGAATTTTTTTTAGCTACATTTACACCGATGAACACGCAGGAGCAATTGCTCAATGTTAAGTACAATACAATGAGCCAAAATAAGCAAAATTAAGACACTCATATCATATCAAGACCTTTAAAAAAAAAAATAAGTATATAGCTATTTTTCGTATTCTTGTCGAATGAATTTTTTTTAGCTACATTTACACCGATGAACACGCAGGAGCAATTGCTCAATGTTAAGTACAATACAATGAGCCAAAATAAGCAAAATAAAGACACTCATATCATATCAAGACCATTAAAAAAAAAATAAGTATATAGCTATTTTTCGTATTCTTGTCGAATGAATTTTTTGTAGCTACATTTACACCGATGAACACGCTGGAGCAATTGCCTAATGTTAGATACAGTACAATGAGCCAAAATAACCAAAATTAAGACACCTATATCTTTTAAAAACCTTTAAAAAAAATAAAAAAATTAATTAGCTATTTTTCGTATTCTTGCCGTATGAATTTTTTTAAGCTTCATTTACACCGATGAACACGCTGGAGCAATTGCCAAATGTTAGATACAGTACAATGAGCCAAAATAAGCAAAATTAAGACACCTATATCTTTTTAAAACCTTTAAAAAAAATAAAATAAGTAATTAGCTATTTTTCGTATTCTTGCCGTTTGAATTTTTTCAAGCTACATTTACACCGATGAACACGCAGGAGCAATTTCTCAATGTTAAGTACAATACAATGAGCCAAAATAAGCAAAATAAAGACACCTATATTTTTTTAAAACCTTTAAAAAAAATAAAATAAGTAAATAGCTATTTTTCTTATTCTTGTCGAATGAATTTTTTTTAGCTACATTTACACCGATGAACACGCAGGAACAATTGCTCAATGTTAAGTACAATGCAATGAGCCAATATAAGCCAAATTAAGACACCCGTGTCATATCAAGACCTTTAAAAAAATAAAATAAGTATATAGCTATTTTTCGTATTCTTGTCGAATGAATTTTTTGTAGCTACATTTACACCGATGTACAAGCAGGAGCAAGTGGTCAATGTTAAGTACAATACAATGAGCCTAAATAAGCAAAACTAAGACACCTATATCTTTTAAAGACCTTTAAAAAAAATAAAATAAGTAAATAGCTATTTTTCTTATTCTTGTCGAATGAATTTTTTTTAGCTACATTTACACCGATGAACACGCAGGAGTAATTGCTCAATGTTAAGTACAATACAATGAGCCACAATAAGCAAAATTAAGACACCCTTATGATATCAAGACCTTTAAAAAAAATAAAATAAGTAAATAGCTATTTTTTTTATTCTTGTCGAATGAATTTTTTTTAGCATTATTTAAACCGATGAACACGCAGGAGCAATTGCTCAATGTCAAGTACAATACAATGAGCCAAAATAAGCAAAATTAAGACACCTATATCTTTTTAAAACCTTTAAAAAAATAAAATAAGTAAATAGCTATTTTTCTTATTCTTGTCGAATGAATTTTTTTTAGCCACATTTACACCGATGAACACGCAGGAGCAATTGCGCAATGTTAAATACAATACAATGAATCTATATAAGCCAAATTAAGACACCCGTGTCATATCAAGACCTTTAAAAAAAATTAAATAAGTATATAGCTATTTTTCGTATTCTTGTCGAATGAATTTTTTGTAGCTACATTTACACCGATGAACACGCAGGAGCAAGTGGCCAATGTTAGGTATAATACAATGAGCCTAAATAAGCAAAATTAAGACACCTATATCTTTTTAAGACCTTTAAAGAAAATAAAATAAGTAAATAGCTATTTTTCTTATTCTTGTCGAATGAATTTTTTATAGCTACATTTACACCGGCGAACACGCAGGAGCAAGTGGCCAATGTTAAGTACAATACAATGAGCCTAAATAAGCAAAATTAAGACACCTATATCTTTTTAAGACCTTTAAAAAAATAAAATAAGTAAATAGCTATTTTTCTTATTCTTATCGAATGAATTTTTTTTAGCTACATTTACACCGATGAACACGCAGGAACAATTGTTCAATGTTGAGTACAATACAATGAGCCAAAATAAGCAAAATTAAGACACCTATATCCTTTTAAAACCTTTAAAAAAATAAAATAAGTAAATAGCTATTTTTCTTATTCTTGTCGAATGAATTTTTTTTAGCTACATTTACAACGATGAACACGCAGAAGCAATTCCTCAATGTTAACTACAATACAATGAGCCAAAATAAGCCAAATTAAGACACCCGTGTCATATCAAGACCTTTAAAAAAAATAAAATAAGTATATAGCTAATTTTCTTATTCTTGTCGAATGAATTTTTTTTAGCTACATTTACACCGATGAACACGCAGGAGCAATTGCTCAATGTTAAGTACAATACAATGAGCCAAAATAAGTAAAATTTAGACACCCTCATCATATCAAGACCTTTAAAAAAAATAATATAAGTAAATAGCTATTTTTTTTATTCTTGTCGAATGAATTTTTTTAGCAACATTTAAACCGATGAACACGCAGGAGCAATTGCTCAATGTCAAGTACAATACATTGAGCCAAAATAAGCAAAATTAAGACACCTATTTCTTTTTAAAACCTTTAAAAAAATAAAATAAGTAAATAGCTATTTTTCTTATTCTTGTCGAATGAATTTTTTTTAGCTACATTTACACCTATGAACTCGCAGGAGCAATTGCTCGATCTTAAGCACAATACGGTGAGCCAAAATAAGCAAAATAAAGACTCCCATATCATATCAAGACCTTTAAAAAAAAAAAAATAAGTAAATAGCTATTTTTCTGATTCCTGTCGAATGAATTTTTTTAGCTACATTTACACGGATGAACACGCAGGAGCATTTTCTCAATGTTAGGTACAATACAATGAGCCAACATAAGCAAAATTAAGACACCTATATCTTATTAAGACCTTAAAAAAAAGAAAATAACTAAATAGCTATTTTTCTTATTCTTGTCGAATGAATTTTTAGTAGCTACATTTACACGGATGAACACGCAGGAGCATTTGCTCAATGTTAGGTACATTACAATGAGCCAAAATTAGCAAAATTAGGACACCTATATCTTTTAAAGACCTTTAAAAAAATAATATAAGTAAATAGCTATTTTTCTGATTCCTGTCGAATGAATTTTTTTAGCTACATTTACACCGATGAACACGTTGAAGCAACAGCTTAATGTTAAGTACAATGAATTGAGCCAAAATAAGCCAAATTAAGACACCCATATCATTTCAAGACCTTTAAAAAAAAAAAATAAGTAAATAGCTATTTTTCTTATTCTTATCGAATGAATTTTTTTTAGCTACATTTACACCGATGAACATGCAGGAGCAATTGCTCAATGTTAGTGCAATACAATGAGGCAAAATAAGCAAAACTAAGACACCCATATCATTTCAAGACCTTTAAAAAAAATAAAATAAGGAAATATCTATTTTTCTTATTCTTGTCGAATGAATTTTTTTTAGCTACATTTACACCTGTTAACTCGCAAGAGCAATTGCTCAATCTTAAGCACAATACGGTGAGCCAAAATAAGCAAAATAAAGACTCCCATATCATATCAAGACCTTTAAAAAAAATAAAATAAGTAAATAGCTATTTTTCTGATTCCTGTCGAATGAATTTTTTGTAGCTACATTTACACCGATGAACACGCAGGAGCAAGTGGCCAATGTTAGGTATAATACAATGAGCCTAAATAAGCAAAATTAAGACACCTATATCTTTTTAAGACCTTTAAAGAAAATAAAATAAGTAAATAGCTATTTTTCTTATTCTTATCGAATGAATTTTTTTTAGCTACATTTACACCGATGAACACGCAGGAACAATTGTTCAATGTTGAGTACAATACAATGAGCCAAAATAAGCAAAATTAAGACACCTATATCCTTTTAAAACCTTTAAAAAAATAAAATAAGTAAATAGCTATTTTTCTTATTCTTGTCGAATGAATTTTTTTTAGCTACATTTACAACGATGAACACGCAGAAGCAATTCCTCAATGTTAACTACAATACAATGAGCCAAAATAAGCCAAATTAAGACACCCGTGTCATATCAAGACCTTTAAAAAAAATAAAATAAGTATATAGCTAATTTTCTTATTCTTGTCGAATGAATTTTTTTTAGCTACATTTACACCGATGAACACGCAGGAGCAATTGCTCAATGTTAAGTACAATACAATGAGCCAAAATAAGCAAAATTTAGACACCCTCATCATATCAAGACCTTTAAAAAAAATAATATAAGTAAATAGCTATTTTTTTTATTCTTGTCGAATGAATTTTTTTAGCAACATTTAAACCGATGAACACGCAGGAGCAATTGCTCAATGTCAAGTACAATACATTGAGCCAAAATAAGCAAAATTAAGACACCTATTTCTTTTTAAAACCTTTAAAAAAATAAAATAAGTAAATAGCTATTTTTCTTATTCTTGTCGAATGAATTTTTTTTAGCTACATTTACACCTATGAACTCGCAGGAGCAATTGCTCGATCTTAAGCACAATACGGTGAGCCAAAATAAGCAAAATAAAGACTCCCATATCATATCAAGACCTTTAAAAAAAATAAAATATGTAAATAGCTATTTTTCTGATTCCTGTCGAATGAATTTTTTTAGCTACATTTACACCGATGAACACGCAGGAGCATTTTCTCAATGTTAGGTACAATACAATGAGCCAACATAAGCAAAATTAAGACACCTATATCTTATTAAGACCTTAAAAAAAAGAAAATAACTAAATAGCTATTTTTCTTATTCTTGTCGAATGAATTTTTAGTAGCTACATTTACACGGATGAACACGCAGGAGCATTTGCTCAATGTTAGGTACATTACAATGAGCCAAAATTAGCAAAATTAGGACACCTATATCTTTTAAAGACCTTTAAAAAAATAAAATAAGTAAATAGCTATTTTTCTGATTCCTGTCGAATGAATTTTTTTAGCTACATTTACACCGATGAACACGTTGAAGCAACAGCTTAATGTTAAATACAATGAATTGAGCCAAAATAAGCCAAATTAAGACACCCATATCATTTCAAGACCTTTAAAAAAAAAAAATAAGTAAATAGCTATTTTTCTTATTCTTATCGAATGAATTTTTTTTAGCTACATTTACACCGATGAACATGCAGGAGCAATTGCTCAATGTTAGTGCAATACAGTGAGGCAAAATAAGCAAAATTAAGACACCCATATCATTTCAAGACCTTTAAAAAAAATAAAATAAGGAAATATCTATTTTTCTTATTCTTGTCGAATGAATTTTTTTTAGCTACATTTACACCTGTTAACTCGCAAGAGCAATTGCTCAATCTTAAACACAATACGGTGAGCCAAAATAAGCAAAATAAAGACTCCCATATCATATCAAGACCTTTAAAAAAAATAAAATAAGTAAATAGCTATTTTTCTGATTCCTGTCGAATGAATTTTTTTTAGCTACATTTACACCTTTGAACACGCAAAAGCAACTGTTCAATGTTACGAACAACACAATGAGCCAAAATAAGCAAAATTAAGACACCCATATCATTTCAAGACCTTTAAAAAAAAAAAAATAAGTAAATAGCTATTTTTCTTATTCATGTCAAATGAATTTTTTTTAGCTACTATTACACCGAAGAACACGCAGGAGCAATTGCTTAATGTTAGGTACAATATAGTAAGCCGAAATAAGCAAAATTATGACACCCATATCATATTAAAACCTTTAAAAAAAATAAAATAAGTATATAGCTATTTTTCGTATTCTTGGCGAATGAATTTTTTTCAGCTACATTTACACGGATGAACATGCAGGAGCAATAGTTAAATGTTAAGTACAATACAATGAGCCAAAATAAGAAAAATTAAGACACCCGTGTTATATCAAGACCTTAAAAAAAATAAAATAAGTATATAGCTATTTTTCTGATTCCTGTCGAATGAATTTTTTTTAGCTCCATTTACACCGATGAACACGCAGGAGCAATTGGTCAATATTAAATACAATACAGTGAGCCTAAATAACCAAAATTAAGACACCTATATCTTTTTAAGACCTTTAAAAAAAGAAAATAACGAAATAGCTATTTTTCTTATTCTTGTCGAATGAATTTTTTGTAGCTAAATTTACACCGACGAACACGCAGGAGCAATTGCTCAATGTTAGGTGCAATACAGTGAGCCAACATAAGCAAAATTAAGACACCTATATCTTTTTAAGACCTTTAAAAAAAAAATAACTAAATTGCTATTTTTCTTATTCTTGTCTTGTGAATTTTTAGTAGCTACATTTACACCGATGAACACGCAGGAGCATTTGCCCAATGTTAGGTACAATACAATGAGCCAAAATAAGTAAAATTAGGACACCTATATCTTTTAAAGACCTTTAAAAAAATAAAATAAGTAAATAGCTATTTTTCTGATTCCTGTCGAATGAATTTTTTTTAGCTACATTTACACCGATGAACACGCAGAAGCAATTGCTCAATGTTAAGTACAATACAGTGAGCCACAATAAGCAAAATTAAGACACCCTTATGATATCAAGACCTTAAAAAAAAATAAAATAAGTAAATAGCTATTTTTTTTAATCTTGTCGAATGAATTTTTTTTAGCATTATTTAAACCGATGAACACGCAGGAGCAATTGCTCAATGTCAAGTACAATACAATGAGCCAAAATAAGCAAAATTAAGACACCTATATCTTTTTAAAACCTTTAAAAAAATAAAATAAGTAAATAGCTATTTTTCTTATTCTTGTCGAATGAATTTTTTTTAGCCACATTTACACCGATGAACACGCAGGAGCAATTGCGCAATGTTAAATACAATACAATGAATCTATATAAGCCAAATTAAGACACCCGTGTCATATCAAGACCTTTAAAAAAAATTAAATAAGTATATAGCTATTTTTCGTATTCTTGTCGAATGAATTTTTTGTAGCTACATTTACACCGATGAACACGCAGGAGCAAGTGGCCAATGTTAGGTATAATACAATGAGCCTAAATAAGCAAAATTAAGACACCTATATCTTTTTAAGACCTTTAAAGAAAATAAAATAAGTAAATAGCTATTTTTCTTATTCTTGTCGAATGAATTTTTTATAGCTACATTTACACCGGCGAACACGCAGGAGCAAGTGGCCAATGTTAAGTACAATACAATGAGCCTAAATAAGCAAAATTAAGACACCTATATCTTTTTAAGACCTTTAAAAAAATAAAATAAGTAAATAGCTATTTTTCTTATTCTTATCGAATGAATTTTTTTTAGCTACATTTACACCGATGAACACGCAGGAACAATTGTTCAATGTTGAGTACAATACAATGAGCCAAAATAAGCAAAATTAAGACACCTATATCCTTTTAAAACCTTTAAAAAAATAAAATAAGTAAATAGCTATTTTTCTTATTCTTGTCGAATGAATTTTTTTTAGCTACATTTACAACGATGAACACGCAGAAGCAATTCCTCAATGTTAACTACAATACAATGAGCCAAAATAAGCCAAATTAAGACACCCGTGTCATATCAAGACCTTTAAAAAAAATAAAATAAGTATATAGCTAATTTTCTTATTCTTGTCGAATGAATTTTTTTTAGCTACATTTACACCGACGAACACGCAGGAGCAATTGCTCAATGTTAAGTACAATACAATGAGCCAAAATAAGCAAAATTTAGACACCCTCATCATATCAAGACCTTTAAAAAAAATAATATAAGTAAATAGCTATTTTTTTTATTCTTGTCGAATGAATTTTTTTAGCAACATTTAAACCGATGAACACGCAGGAGCAATTGCTCAATGTCAAGTACAATACATTGAGCCAAAATAAGCAAAATTAAGACACCTATTTCTTTTTAAAACCTTTAAAAAAATAAAATAAGTAAATAGCTATTTTTCTTATTCTTGTCGAATGAATTTTTTTTAGCTACATTTACACCTATGAACTCGCAGGAGCAATTGCTCGATCTTAAGCACAATACGGTGAGCCAAAATAAGCAAAATAAAGACTCCCATATCATATCAAGACCTTTAAAAAAAAAAAATAAGTAAATAGCTATTTTTCTGATTCCTGTCGAATGAATTTTTTTAGCTACATTTACACGGATGAACACGCAGGAGCATTTTCTCAATGTTAGGTACAATACAATGAGCCAACATAAGCAAAATTAAGACACCTATATCTTATTAAGACCTTAAAAAAAAGAAAATAACTAAATAGCTATTTTTCTTATTCTTGTCGAATGAATTTTTAGTAGCTACATTTACACGGATGAACACGCAGGAGCATTTGCTCAATGTTAGGTACATTACAATGAGCCAAAATTAGCAAAATTAGGACACCTATATCTTTTAAAGACCTTTAAAAAAATAATATAAGTAAATAGCTATTTTTCTGATTCCTGTCGAATGAATTTTTTTAGCTACATTTACACCGATGAACACGTTGAAGCAACAGCTTAATGTTAAGTACAATGAATTGAGCCAAAATAAGCCAAATTAAGACACCCATATCATTTCAAGACCTTTAAAAAAAAAAAATAAGTAAATAGCTATTTTTCTTATTCTTATCGAATGAATTTTTTTTAGCTACATTTACACCGATGAACATGCAGGAGCAATTGCTCAATGTTAGTGCAATACAATGAGGCAAAATAAGCAAAACTAAGACACCCATATCATTTCAAGACCTTTAAAAAAAATAAAATAAGGAAATATCTATTTTTCTTATTCTTGTCGAATGAATTTTTTTTAGCTACATTTACACCTGTTAACTCGCAAGAGCAATTGCTCAATCTTAAGCACAATACGGTGAGCCAAAATAAGCAAAATAAGGACTCCCATATCATATCAAGACCTTTAAAAAAAATAAAATAAGTAAATAGCTATTTTTCTGATTCCTGTCGAATGAAATTTTTGTAGCTACATTTACACCGATGAACACGCAGGAGCAAGTGGCCAATGTTAGGTATAATACAGTGAGCCTAAATAAGCAAAATTAAGACACCTATATCTTTTTAAGACCTTTAAAGAAAATAAAATAAGTAAATAGCTATTTTTCTTATTCTTATCGAATGAATTTTTTTTAGCTACATTTACACCGATGAACACGCAGGAACAATTGTTCAATGTTGAGTACAATACAATGAGCCAAAATAAGCAAAATTAAGACACCTATATCCTTTTAAAACCTTTAAAAAAATAAAATAAGTAAATAGCTATTTTTCTTATTCTTGTCGAATGAATTTTTTTTAGCTACATTTACAACGATGAACACGCAGAAGCAATTCCTCAATGTTAACTACAATACAATGAGCCAAAATAAGCCAAATTAAGACACCCGTGTCATATCAAGACCTTTAAAAAAAATAAAATAAGTATATAGCTAATTTTCTTATTCTTGTCGAATGAATTTTTTTTAGCTACATTTACACCGATGAACACGCAGGAGCAATTGTTTAATGTTAAGTACAATACAATGAGCCAAAATAAGCAAAATTTAGACACCCTCATCATATCAAGACCTTTAAAAAAAATAATATAAGTAAATAGCTATTTTTTTTATTCTTGTCGAATGAATTTTTTTAGCAACATTTAAACCGATGAACACGCAGGAGCAATTGCTCAATGTCAAGTACAATACATTGAGCCAAAATAAGCAAAATTAAGACACCTATTTCTTTTTAAAACCTTTAAAGAAATAAAATAAGTAAATAGCTATTTTTCTTATTCTTGTCGAATGAATTTTTTTTAGCTACATTTACACCTATGAACTCGCAGGAGCAATTGCTCGATCTTAAGCACAATACGGTGAGCCAAAATAAGCAAAATAAAGACTCCCATATCATATCAAGACCTTTAAAAAAAATAAAATAAGTAAATAGCTATTTTTCTGATTCCTGTCGAATGAATTTTTTTAGCTACATTTACACGGATGAACACGCAGGAGCATTTTCTCAATGTTAGGTACAATACAATGAGCCAACATAAGCAAAATTAAGACACCTATATCTTATTAAGACCTTAAAAAAAAGAAAATAACTAAATAGCTATTTTTCTTATTCTTGTCGAATGAATTTTTAGTAGCTACATTTACACGGATGAACACGCAGGAGCATTTGCTCAATGTTAGGTACATTACAATGAGCCAAAATTAGCAAAATTAGGACACCTATATCTTTTAAAGACCTTTAAAAAAATAAAATAAGTAAATAGCTATTTTTCTGATTCCTGTCGAATGAATTTTTTTAGCTACATTTACACCGATGAACACGTTGAAGCAACAGCTTAATGTTAAGTACAATGAATTGAGCCAAAATAAGCCAAATTAAGACACCCATATCATTTCAAGACCTTTAAAAAAAAAAAATAAGTAAATAGCTATTTTTCTTATTCTTATCGAATGAATTTTTTTTAGCTACATTTACACCGATGAACATGCAGGAGCAATTGCTCAATGTTAGTGCAATACAATGAGGCAAAATAAGCAAAATTAAGACACCCATATCATTTCAAGACCTTTAAAAAAAATAAAATAAGGAAATATCTATTTTTCTTATTCTTGTCGAATGAATTTTTTTTAGCTACATTTACACCTGTTAACTCGCAAGAGCAATTGCTCAATCTTAAGCACAATACGGTGAGCCAAAATAAGCAAAATAAAGACTCCCATATCATATCAAGACCTTTAAAAAAAATAAAATAAGTAAATAGCTATTTTTCTGATTCCTGTCGAATGAATTTTTTTTAGCTACATTTACACCTTTGAACACGCAAAAGCAACTGTTCAATGTTACGAACAACACAATGAGCCAAAATAAGCAAAATTAAGACACCCATATCATTTCAAGACCTTTAAAAAAAAAAAAATAAGTAAATAGCTATTTTTCTTATTCATGTCAAATGAATTTTTTTTAGCTACTATTACACCGAAGAACACGCAGGAGCAATTGCTTAATGTTAGGTACAATATAGTTAGCCGAAATAAGCAAAATTATGACACCCATATCATATTAAAACCTTTAAAAAAAATAAAATAAGTATATAGCTATTTTTCGTATTCTTGGCGAATGAATTTTTTTCAGCTACATTTACACGGATGAACATGCAGGAGCAATAGTTAAATGTTAAGTACAATACAGTGAGCCAAAATAAGAAAAATTAAGACACCCGTGTTATATCAAGACCTTAAAAAAAATAAAATAAGTATATAGCTATTTTTCTGATTCCTGTCGAATGAATTTTTTTTAGCTCCATTTACACCGATGAACACGCAGGAGCAATTGGTCAATATTAAATACAATACAGTGAGCCTAAATAACCAAAATTAAGACACCTATATCTTTTTAAGACCTTTAAAAAAAGAAAATAACGAAATAGCTATTTTTCTTATTCTTGTCGAATGAATTTTTTGTAGCTAAATTTACACCGACGAACACGCAAGAACAATTGCTCAATGTTAGGTGCAATACAGTGAGCCAACATAAGCAAAATTAAGACACCTATATCTTTTTAAGACCTTTAAAAAAAAAATAACTAAATTGCTATTTTTCTTATTCTTGTCTTGTGAATTTTTAGTAGCTACATTTACACCGATGAACACGCAGGAGCATTTGCCCAATGTTAGGTACAATACAATGAGCCAAAATAAGTAAAATTAGGACACCTATATCTTTTAAAGACCTTTAAAAAAATAAAATAAGTAAATAGCTATTTTTCTGATTCCTGTCGAATGAATTTTTTTTAGCTACATTTACACCGATGAACACGCAGAAGCAATTGCTCAATGTTAAGTACAATACAATGAGCCACAATAAGCAAAATTAAGACACCCTTATGATATCAAGACCTTAAAAAAAAATAAAATAAGTAAATAGCTATTTTTTTTAATCTTGTCGAATGAATTTTTTTTAGCATTATTTAAACCGATGAACACGCAGGAGCAATTGCTCAATGTCAAGTACAATACAATGAGCCAAAATAAGCAAAATTAAGACACCTATATCTTTTAAAAACCTTTAAAAAAATAAAATAAGTAAATAGCTATTTTTCTTATTCTTGTCGAATGAATTTTTTTTAGCCACATTTACACCGATGAACACGCAGGAGCAATTGCGCAATGTTAAATACAATACAATGAATCTATATAAGCCAAATTAAGACACCCTTGTCATATCAAGACCTTTAAAAAAAATTAAATAAGTATATAGCTATTTTTCGTATTCTTGTCGAATGAATTTTTTGTAGCTACATTTACACCGATGAACACGCAGGAGCAAGTGGCCAATGTTAGGTATAATACAATGAGCCTAAATAAGCAAAATTAAGACACCTATATCTTTTTAAGACCTTTAAAGAAAATAAAATAAGTAAATAGCTATTTTTCTTATTCTTGTCGAATGAATTTTTTATAGCTACATTTACACCGGCGAACACGCAGGAGCAAGTGGCCAATGTTAAGTACAATACAATGAGCCTAAATAAGCAAAATTAAGACACCTATATCTTTTTAAAACCTTTAAAAAAATAAAATAAGTAAATAGCTATTTTTCTTATTCTTATCGAATGAATTTTTTTTAGCTACATTTACACCGATGAACACGCAGGAACAATTGTTCAATGTTGAGTACAATACAATGAGCCAAAATAAGCAAAATTAAGACACCTATATCCTTTTAAAACCTTTAAAAAAATAAAATAAGTAAATAGCTATTTTTCTTATTCTTGTCGAATGAATTTTTTTTAGCTACATTTACAACGATGAACACGCAGAAGCAATTCCTCAATGTTAACTACAATACAATGAGCCAAAATAAGCCAAATTAAGACACCCGTGTCATATCAAGACCTTTAAAAAAAATAAAATAAGTATATAGCTAATTTTCTTATTCTTGTCGAATGAATTTTTTTTAGCTACATTTACACCGACGAACACGCAGGAGCAATTGCTCAATGTTAAGTACAATACAATGAGCCAAAATAAGCAAAATTTAGACACCCTCATCATATCAAGACCTTTAAAAAAAATAATATAAGTAAATAGCTATTTTTTTTATTCTTGTCGAATGAATTTTTTTAGCAACATTTAAACCGATGAACACGCAGGAGCAATTGCTCAATGTCAAGTACAATACATTGAGCCAAAATAAGCAAAATTAAGACACCTATTTCTTTTTAAAACCTTTAAAAAAATAAAATAAGTAAATAGCTATTTTTCTTATTCTTGTCGAATGAATTTTTTTTAGCTACATTTACACCTATGAACTCGCAGGAGCAATTGCTCGATCTTAAGCACAATACGGTGAGCCAAAATAAGCAAAATAAAGACTCCCATATCATATCAAGACCTTTAAAAAAAATAAAATAAGTAAATAGCTATTTTTCTGATTCCTGTCGAATGAATTTTTTTAGCTACATTTACACGGATGAACACGCAGGAGCATTTTCTCAATGTTAGGTACAATACAATGAGCCAACATAAGCAAAATTAAGACACCTATATCTTATTAAGACCTTAAAAAAAAGAAAATAACTAAATAGCTATTTTTCTTATTCTTGTCGAATGAATTTTTAGTAGCTACATTTACACGGATGAACACGCAGGAGCATTTGCTCAATGTTAGGTACATTACAGTGAGCCAAAATTAGCAAAATTAGGACACCTATATCTTTTAAAGACCTTTAAAAAAATAATATAAGTAAATAGCTATTTTTCTGATTCCTGTCGAATGAATTTTTTTAGCTACATTTACACCGATGAACACGTTGAAGCAACTGCTCAATGTTACGAACAATACAATGAGCCAAAATAAGCAAAATTAAGACACCCATATCATTTCAAGACCTTTAAAAAAAAAAAAATAAGTAAATAGCTATTTTTCTTATTCATGTCAAATGAATTTTTTTTAGCTACTATTACACCGAAGAACACGCAGGAGCAATTGCTTAATGTTAGGTACAATATAGTTAGCCGAAATAAGCAAAATTATGACACCCATATCATATTAAAACCTTTAAAAAAAATAAAATAAGTATATAGCTATTTTTCGTATTCTTGGCGAATGAATTTTTTTCAGCTACATTTACACGGATGAACATGCAGGAGCAATAGTTAAATGTTAAGTACAATACAGTGAGCCAAAATAAGAAAAATTAAGACACCCGTGTTATATCAAGACCTTAAAAAAAATAAAATAAGTATATAGCTATTTTTCTGATTCCTGTCGAATGAATTTTTTTTAGCTCCATTTACACCGATGAACACGCAGGAGCAATTGGTCAATATTAAATACAATACAGTGAGCCTAAATAACCAAAATTAAGACACCTATATCTTTTTAAGACCTTTAAAAAAAGAAAATAACGAAATAGCTATTTTTCTTATTCTTGTCGAATGAATTTTTTGTAGCTAAATTTACACCGACGAACACGCAAGAACAATTGCTCAATGTTAGGTGCAATACAGTGAGCCAACATAAGCAAAATTAAGACACCTATATCTTTTTAAGACCTTTAAAAAAAAAATAACTAAATTGCTATTTTTCTTATTCTTGTCTTGTGAATTTTTAGTAGCTACATTTACACCGATGAACACGCAGGAGCATTTGCCCAATGTTAGGTACAATACAATGAGCCAAAATAAGTAAAATTAGGACACCTATATCTTTTAAAGACCTTTAAAAAAATAAAATAAGTAAATAGCTATTTTTCTGATTCCTGTCGAATGAATTTTTTTTAGCTACATTTACACCGATGAACACGCAGAAGCAATTGCTCAATGTTAAGTACAATACAATGAGCCACAATAAGCAAAATTAAGACACCCTTATGATATCAAGACCTTAAAAAAAAATAAAATAAGTAAATAGCTATTTTTTTTAATCTTGTCGAATGAATTTTTTTTAGCATTATTTAAACCGATGAACACGCAGGAGCAATTGCTCAATGTCAAGTACAATACAATGAGCCAAAATAAGCAAAATTAAGACACCTATATCTTTTAAAAACCTTTAAAAAAATAAAATAAGTAAATAGCTATTTTTCTTATTCTTGTCGAATGAATTTTTTTTAGCCACATTTACACCGATGAACACGCAGGAGCAATTGCGCAATGTTAAATACAATACAATGAATCTATATAAGCCAAATTAAGACACCCTTGTCATATCAAGACCTTTAAAAAAAATTAAATAAGTATATAGCTATTTTTCGTATTCTTGTCGAATGAATTTTTTGTAGCTACATTTACACCGATGAACACGCAGGAGCAAGTGGCCAATGTTAGGTATAATACAATGAGCCTAAATAAGCAAAATTAAGACACCTATATCTTTTTAAGACCTTTAAAGAAAATAAAATAAGTAAATAGCTATTTTTCTTATTCTTGTCGAATGAATTTTTTATAGCTACATTTACACCGGCGAACACGCAGGAGCAAGTGGCCAATGTTAAGTACAATACAATGAGCCTAAATAAGCAAAATTAAGACACCTATATCTTTTTAAGACCTTTAAAAAAATAAAATAAGTAAATAGCTATTTTTCTTATTCTTATCGAATGAATTTTTTTTAGCTACATTTACACCGATGAACACGCAGGAACAATTGTTCAATGTTGAGTACAATACAATGAGCCAAAATAAGCAAAATTAAGACACCTATATCCTTTTAAAACCTTTAAAAAAATAAAATAAGTAAATAGCTATTTTTCTTATTCTTGTCGAATGAATTTTTTTTAGCTACATTTACAACGATGAACACGCAGAAGCAATTCCTCAATGTTAACTACAATACAATGAGCCAAAATAAGCCAAATTAAGACACCCGTGTCATATCAAGACCTTTAAAAAAAATAAAATAAGTATATAGCTAATTTTCTTATTCTTGTCGAATGAATTTTTTTTAGCTACATTTACACCGACGAACACGCAGGAGCAATTGCTCAATGTTAAGTACAATACAATGAGCCAAAATAAGCAAAATTTAGACACCCTCATCATATCAAGACCTTTAAAAAAAATAATATAAGTAAATAGCTATTTTTTTTATTCTTGTCGAATGAATTTTTTTAGCAACATTTAAACCGATGAACACGCAGGAGCAATTGCTCAATGTCAAGTACAATACATTGAGCCAAAATAAGCAAAATTAAGACACCTATTTCTTTTTAAAACCTTCAAAAAATAAAATAAGTAAATAGCTATTTTTCTTATTCTTGTCGAATGAATTTTTTTTAGCTACATTTACACCTATGAACTCGCAGGAGCAATTGCTCGATCTTAAGCACAATACGGTGAGCCAAAATAAGCAAAATAAAGACTCCCATATCATATCAAGACCTTTAAAAAAAATAAAATAAGTAAATAGCTATTTTTCTGATTCCTGTCGAATGAATTTTTTTAGCTACATTTACACGGATGAACACGCAGGAGCATTTTCTCAATGTTAGGTACAATACAATGAGCCAACATAAGCAAAATTAAGACACCTATATCTTATTAAGACCTTAAAAAAAAGAAAATAACTAAATAGCTATTTTTCTTATTCTTGTCGAATGAATTTTTAGTAGCTACATTTACACGGATGAACACGCAGGAGCATTTGCTCAATGTTAGGTACATTACAGTGAGCCAAAATTAGCAAAATTAGGACACCTATATCTTTTAAAGACCTTTAAAAAAATAATATAAGTAAATAGCTATTTTTCTGATTCCTGTCGAATGAATTTTTTTAGCTACATTTACACCGATGAACACGTTGAAGCAACAGCTTAATGTTAAGTACAATGAATTGAGCCAAAATAAGCCAAATTAAGACACCCATATCATTTCAAGACCTTTAAAAAAAAAAAATAAGTAAATAGCTATTTTTCTTATTCTTATCGAATGAATTTTTTTTAGCTACATTTACACCGATGAACATGCAGGAGCAATTGCTCAATGTTAGTGCAATACAATGAGGCAAAATAAGCAAAACTAAGACACCCATATCATTTCAAGACCTTTAAAAAAAATAAAATAAGGAAATATCTATTTTTCTTATTCTTGTCGAATGAATTTTTTTTAGCTACATTTACACCTGTTAACTCGCAAGAGCAATTGCTCAATCTTAAGCACAATACGGTGAGCCAAAATAAGCAAAATAAGGACTCCCATATCATATCAAGACCTTTAAAAAAAATAAAATAAGTAAATAGCTATTTTTCTGATTCCTGTCGAATGAATTTTTTGTAGCTACATTTACACCGATGAACACGCAGGAGCAAGTGGCCAATGTTAGGTATAATACAATGAGCCTAAATAAGCAAAATTAAGACACCTATATCTTTTTAAGACCTTTAAAGAAAATAAAATAAGTAAATAGCTATTTTTCTTATTCTTATCGAATGAATTTTTTTTAGCTACATTTACACCGATGAACACGCAGGAACAATTGTTCAATGTTGAGTACAATACAATGAGCCAAAATAAGCAAAATTAAGACACCTATATCCTTTTAAAACCTTTAAAAAAATAAAATAAGTAAATAGCTATTTTTCTTATTCTTGTCGAATGAATTTTTTTTAGCTACATTTACAACGATGAACACGCAGAAGCAATTCTTCAATGTTAATTACAATACAATGAGCCAAAATAAGCCAAATTAAGACACCCGTGTCATATCAAGACCTTTAAAAAAAATAAAATAAGTATATAGCTAATTTTCTTATTCTTGTCGAATGAATTTTTTTTAGCTACATTTACACCGATGAACACGCAGGAGCAATTGCTCAATGTTAAGTACAATACAATGAGCCAAAATAAGCAAAATTTAGACACCCTCATCATATCAAGACCTTTAAAAAAAATAATATAAGTAAATAGCTATTTTTTTTATTCTTGTCGAATGAATTTTTTTTAGCTACATTTACACCTTTGAACACGCAAAAGCAACTGTTCAATGTTACGAACAATACAATGAGCCAAAATAAGCAAAATTAAGACACCCATATCATTTCAAGACCTTTAAAAAAAAAAAAATAAGTAAATAGCTATTTTTCTTATTCATGTCAAATGAATTTTTTTTAGCTACTATTACACCGAAGAACACGCAGGAGCAATTGCTTAATGTTAGGTACAATATAGTAAGCCGAAATAAGCAAAATTATGACACCCATATCATATTAAAACCTTTAAAAAAAATAAAATAAGTATATAGCTATTTTTCGTATTCTTGGCGAATGAATTTTTTTCAGCTACATTTACACGGATGAACATGCAGGAGCAATAGTTAAATGTTAAGTACAATACAATGAGCCAAAATAAGAAAAATTAAGACACCCGTGTTATATCAAGACCTTAAAAAAAATAAAATAAGTATATAGCTATTTTTCTGATTCCTGTCGAATGAATTTTTTTTAGCTAAATTTACACCGACGAACACGCAGGAGCAATTGCTCAATGTTAGGTGCAATACAGTGAGCCAACATAAGCAAAATTAAGACACCTATATCTTTTTAAGACCTTTAAAAAAAAAATAACTAAATTGCTATTTTTCTTATTCTTGTCTTGTGAATTTTTAGTAGCTACATTTACACCGATGAACACGCAGGAGCATTTGCCCAATGTTAGGTACAATACAATGAGCCAAAATAAGTAAAATTAGGACCCCTATATCTTTTAAAGACCTTTAAAAAAATAAAATAAGTAAATAGCTATTTTTCTGATTCCTGTCGAATGAATTTTTTTTAGCTACATTTACAACGATGAACTCGCAGGAGCAATTGCTCGATCTTAAGCATAATACGGTGAGCCCAAATAAGCAAAATAAAGACTCCCATATCATATCAAGACCTTTAAAAAAAATAAAATAAGTAAATAGCTATTTTTCTTATTCTTGTCGAATGAATTTTTTTTAGCTACATTTACACCTATGAACTCGCAGGAGCAATTGCTCGATCTTAAGTACAATTCGTTGAGCCAAAATAAGCAAAAAAAAGACTCCCATATCATATCAAGACCTTTAAAAAAAATAAAATAAGTAAATAGCTATTTTTCTGATTCCTGTCGAATGAATTTTTTTAGCTACATTTACACGGATGAACACGCAGGAGCATTTTCTCAATGTTAGGTACAATACAATGAGCCAACATAAGCAAAATTAAGACACCTATATCTTATTAAGACCTTAAAAAAAAGAAAATAACTAAATAGCTATTTTTCTTATTCTTGTCGAATGAATTTTTAGTAGCTACATTTACACGGATGAACACGCAGGAGCATTTGCAGGCCCGGCCCGTCCTATGGGCAAGTGGAGCGGCCGCACCAGGCGCCGAGTCCAAGGGGGCGCCGCGAGACGCCCCCTTGGACTCGGCTTTGTGTTTTCAAGCGGGATAATTTAAAAAAAATAAAAATAAAATAATTTTTATAGAAGACTTGTTTTAAATCTGGCGCCAACCGGTTTAACGTGGTGGAACGTTAACTCCTTCCACGACAACTCCGAGTGGTTATGTTGGCCACCCTAACTAAAATGGCAGATCATAGCATTGTTATTGGTTACTAATTTCAGCTTCACTCGTATCTCTTGTGAGATTTTTATAAATAATTGCAATTGGCAACAAAAAAATTTTAAGGTAAGCAGACGCAGATGCTTTATAGCGGTATTTGTATTAAGTTGTTGTTATAATAAATAAGAGAGTTACAAAGCAGATTAAGAAGTGGCTCGGCTTGCAATTCTGCGAATGGTTTGTGTTTGTTATTAATATCAAATAAGAGAATTTATGTCTACTGTATGTCCAACTTATTGTATATTTATTTATTTTGGACTTTATTTAGACTTAAGGTAATTTATGTGTCTTTTATTTTAGCAACTTTGCAAAGGCAATGTGGAAAAAATTGTCAGGCGCCGGAAATGAGAGGAAAAGAAGAGCTAGGGAAGCTGAGAATGAAAAGCAAGCGGCGCAAATGGCCAAATTTCTAAAACGGCCAGGTCCACATCCAGACCCAACCCAGCCCCCTAGTACAAGCAAGGAAAGTACGGTTGAGAGTGAGGCCCAGGCGGTTGCGCTGGACGAGGCCATTTTTGAGAACTTGCCTTGCAGTGAAGAAGAAAGAAGTTTTTCTATGGACATAGCCAAGTGGCCCTCTTACTTGTCTTCACAAGTTATTGACATGATCGTTGAAGAGGGGCCGCAAAACGGGAAACTCGATGATGATAAATACCCAAAAAATGAGAAAGGCCGGCATTTTTCCAACAGCCATTTCAAAAAAAGCATGCCCAACGGAGAAGTATATGAGCGGCAGTGGCTTGTTTATTCCAATTCAACAAAGAAAGTATACTGCTTTTGTTGTCACATCTTCAAGCGCACAAGTCGTTGCCATCTTTCCAATGTTGGCTCTGACAACTGGCATCATTTGTCTCGTTTACTAACGAGCCATGAGTTTTCTGACGACCACCAGCAAGCCTTATTAACGTGGCTTGAAACGGCTAAAAGGTTAAAAAAATGTTGTGGCATAGATAAAGGGCTTCAGAAGCAATTGGAGGATGAAAAAGCAAGGTGGTCTTCTGTTATGGAACGAATGATCGCCATCACGCTGTTTTTGGCTGAACACAATTTGCCTTTTCGTGGTAGCAAGGACACTTTATACACTCCAAGAAATGGGAATTTCTTAGGCCTTGTACAATTACTTGGCCAATTCGACCCCGTCATGATGGAGCACTTGCGAAGAGTGATGCAGAAGGAATCCAAGCATTTTTATTTTAGCAAAAATATTCAAAACGAAGTAATTAAATTATTAGCTGACGAAGTAAGAGGCCAAATATTATCTAAAATAAGAAGTGCCAAGTATTTTTCTATAATTTTAGACTGTACTCCTGACATCAGCCACACTGAGCAAATGAGTGTCACCTTCAGATTTTTCGACGTCGATGAAGCGCGTGTGCGTGAGTGTTTTTTGACATATAAGCCAGTGGCTGACTCAACTGGAGCCGGCCTGACGGGCTTATTTTTGGACGAAATAATTGATAAATATGGTATTGACATGAATGACTGCAGGGGCCAAGGATATGATAATGGTGCTAATATGGTTGGACACATTAAAGGAGTTCAGAGTCGCATTGCTAAAACCTATCCACGAGCCTTTTTTAACCCTTGCGGCTGTCATAGTCTCAACCTTGTGGTTGCCGATGCAGCAAAAACTTCTATCAAATCAGTGTCTCTTTTTGGTGTGCTGCAACGGCTGTTTGTGTATTTCTCAAATTCAACAAAGCGGTGGAAGGTGGTCTCAGAGCATCTGCAAAATTTAAGCCTGAAAAAGGTTTGTGACACACGCTGGGAAAGCAGGATCAACAGCTTGAAAGCAGTGCGGTATCAGTATGCTGAAGTTAAAAGGGCTCTGGAGGATGAATATGAACAATCAACGGACCCTGTTGCAAGCTCAGAGGCTGAATCGCTTCTTGTAAATTTGGAAAAGTTCGAGTTCTTAATGGCGTTAGTCATATGGTACGATGTTTTATTCCAGGTTAATCTAGTAAGCAAAACAATGCAATCTGAAACCATGGATTTGTCCGAAGCTACAAAAATTATGAATAAATGCTTGAAATTTTTAAAAGAATACAGAAGTACAGGTTTCACTTCTGCACTCATCACTGCCAAAGAAATCGCTGAAGAAGCACAAATCACTCAGGAGTTTGAAACTGTCCGTCTGCGAAGGAAAAAGAAGATGTTTTCTTATGAAAATCAAGACGAATCTCCTACTGACCCAGAAACAGCGTTTCGCACCTCTGTCTTCTATCCAATGATTGACACAGCCATTAATTCATTGCAGTTGCGCTTTTCCCAATTAAGTGACATTAATAGTACATGGCAATTTATGTACGATTTGAAAAAGATCGACCATAATGGTTTGAATGCGGCCTGCTCAGATTTAGAATCTGTCTTAACCCATGGCGCTCTCAGTGATATTTCGGGTACCGAGCTAGCCCAAGAAATAAGGAGCCTTAGTGCGTTCTTAGGCGGCGACGATGGGCATCCAAAGGGGGTTCTTGAGTTTTTGGCAAAGCATTGTTGGAAAGATATGTTTCCAAACGTTTGGACAGCTCTCCGCATTTTCATTACTATACCGGTCACTGTTGCTAAGGGAGAAAGGAGCTTCAGCAAGCTAAAATTGATAAAGACCTACCTAAGGTCTGTTTTAGCTGATGAGAAATTGTCGGACTTAGCCATATTATCCATAGAAAATGAGATCGCCAACAATCTCTCCTATGATCATTTGATTAAAAAATTTGCTAGCATCAAAGCTAGGAAGGAGAAATTTCAATAATTTTACATTTAGTTATTAGTTACAGTTGCCTAATACAATCCCTTTATAAGAAGCATGCACAATTTTTTAATGTCTCCCATACTCAAGCGTTCATGAATAATTTACGGTCTCTGGGAGGGGGGGGGGGGGGCGCTAAAATGTAAACTCGCACCACTCAAGAAAATACCTCGGGCCGGGCCTGAGCATTTGCTCAATGTTAGGTACATTACAATGAGCCAAAATTAGCAAAATTAGGACACCTATATCTTTTAAAGACCTTTAAAAAAATAAAATAAGTAAATAGCTATTTTTCTGATTCCTGTCGAATGAATTTTTTTAGCTACATTTACACCGATGAACACGTTGAAGCAACAGCTTAATGTTAAGTACAATGAATTGAGCCAAAATAAGCCAAATTAAGACACCCATATCATTTCAAGACCTTTAAAAAAAAAAAATAAGTAAATAGCTATTTTTCTTATTCTTATCGAATGAATTTTTTTTAGCTACATTTACACCGATGAACATGCAGGAGCAATTGCTCAATGTTAGTGCAATACAATGAGCCAAAATAAGTAAAATTAGGACCCCTATATCTTTTAAAGACCTTTAAAAAAATAAAATAAGTAAATAGCTATTTTTCTGATTCCTGTCGAATGAATTTTTTTTAGCTACATTTACAACGATGAACTCGCAGGAGCAATTGCTCGATCTTAAGCATAATACGGTGAGCCAAAATAAGCAAAATAAAGACTCCCATATCATATTAAGACCTTTAAAAAAAATAAAATAAGTAAATAGCTATTTTTCTTATTCTTGTCGAATGAATTTTTTTTAGCTACATTTACACCTATGAACTCGCAGGAGCAATTGCTCGATCTTAAGTACAATTCGTTGAGCCAAAATAAGCAAAAAAAAGACTCCCATATCATATCAAGACCTTTAAAAAAAATAAAATAAGTAAATAGCTATTTTTCTGATTCCTGTCGAATGAATTTTTTTAGCTACATTTACACGGATGAACACGCAGGAGCATTTTCTCAATGTTAGGTACAATACAATGAGCCAACATAAGCAAAATTAAGACACCTATATCTTATTAAGACCTTAAAAAAAAGAAAATAACTAAATAGCTATTTTTCTTATTCTTGTCGAATGAATTTTTAGTAGCTACATTTACACGGATGAACACGCAGGAGCATTTGCTCAATGTTAGGTACATTACAATGAGCCAAAATTAGCAAAATTAGGACACCTATATCTTTTAAAGACCTTTAAAAAAATAAAATAAGTAAATAGCTATTTTTCTGATTCCTGTCGAATGAATTTTTTTAGCTACATTTACACCGATGAACACGTTGAAGCAACAGCTTAATGTTAAGTACAATGAATTGAGCCAAAATAAGCCAAATTAAGACACCCATATCATTTCAAGACCTTTAAAAAAAAAAAATAAGTAAATAGCTATTTTTCTTATTCTTATCGAATGAATTTTTTTTAGCTACATTTACACCGATGAACATGCAGGAGCAATTGCTCAATGTTAGTGCAATACAATGAGGCAAAATAAGCAAAATTAAGACACCCATATCATTTCAAGACCTTTAAAAAAAATAAAATAAGGAAATATCTATTTTTCTTATTCTTGTCGAATGAATTTTTTTTAGCTACATTTACACCTGTTAACTCGCAAGAGCAATTGCTCAATCTTTAGCACAATACGGTGAGCCAAAATAAGCAAAATAAAGACTCCCATATCATATCAAGACCTTTAAAAAAAATAAAATAAGTAAATAGCTATTTTTCTGATTCCTGTCGAATGAATTTTTTTTAGCTACATTTACACCTTTGAACACGCAAAAGCAACTGTTCAATGTTACGAACAATACAATGAGCCAAAATAAGCAAAATTAAGACACCCATATCATTTCAAGACCTTTAAAAAAAAAAAAATAAGTAAATAGCTATTTTTCTTATTCATGTCAAATGAATTTTTTTTAGCTACTATTACACCGAAGAACACGCAGGAGCAATTGCTTAATGTTAGGTACAATATAGTAAGCCGAAATAAGCAAAATTATGACACCCATATCATATTAAAACCTTTAAAAAAAATAAAATAAGTATATAGCTATTTTTCGTATTCTTGGCGAATGAATTTTTTTCAGCTACATTTACACGGATGAACATGCAGGAGCAATAGTTAAATGTTAAGTACAATACAATGAGCCAAAATAAGAAAAATTAAGACACCCGTGTTATATCAAGACCTTAAAAAAAATAAAATAAGTATATAGCTATTTTTCTGATTCCTGTCGAATGAATTTTTTTTAGCTCCATTTACACCGATGAACACGCAGGAGCAATTGGTCAATATTAAATACAATACAGTGAGCCTAAATAACCAAAATTAAGACACCTATATCTTTTTAAGACCTTTAAAAAAAGAAAATAACGAAATAGCTATTTTTCTTATTCTTGTCGAATGAATTTTTTGTAGCTAAATTTACACCGACGAACACGCAGGAGCAATTGCTCAATGTTAGGTGCAATACAGTGAGCCAACATAAGCAAAATTAAGACACCTATATCTTTTTAAGACCTTTAAAAAAAAAATAACTAAATTGCTATTTTTCTTATTCTTGTCTTGTGAATTTTTAGTAGCTACATTTACACCGATGAACACGCAGGAGCATTTGCCCAATGTTAGGTACAATACAATGAGCCAAAATAAGTAAAATTAGGACACCTATATCTTTTAAAGACCTTTAAAAAAATAAAATAAGTAAATAGCTATTTTTCTGATTCCTGTCGAATGAATTTTTTTTAGCTACATTTACAACGACGAACTCGCAGGAGCAATTGCTCGATCTTAAGCATAATACGGTGAGCCAAAATAAGCAAAATTAAGACTCCCATATCATATCAAGACCTTTAAAAAAAATAAAATAAGTAAATAGCTATTTTTCTTATTCTTGTCGAATGAATTTTTTTTAGCTACATTTACACCTATGAACTCGCAGGAGCAATTGCTCGATCTTAAGTACAATTCGTTGAGCCAAAATAAGCAAAAAAAAGACTCCCATATCATATCAAGACCTTTAAAAAAAATAAAATAAGTAAATAGCTATTTTTCTGATTCCTGTCGAATGAATTTTTTTTAGCTACATTTACACCGATGAACACGCAGGAGCAAGTGGCCAATGTTAAGTATAATACAATGAGCCTAAATAAGCAAAATTAAGACACCTATATCTTTTTAAGACCTTTAAAGAAAATAAAATAAGTAAATAGTTATTTTTCTTATTCTTGTCGAATGAATTTTTTATAGCTACATTTACACCGGCGAACACGCAGGAGCAAGTGGCCAATGTTAAGTACAATACAATGAGCCAAAATAAGCAAAATTAAGACACCTATATCTTTTTAAAACCTTTAAAAAAATAAAATAAGTAAATAGCTATTTTTCTTATTCTTGTCGAATGAATTTTTTTTAGCTACATTTACACCGATGAACACGCAGGAGCAAGTGGTCAATGTTAAGTACAATACAGTGAGCCTTAGTAAGCAAAATTAAGACACCTATATCTTTTTAAGACCTTTAAAAAAAAAAAAAAAGTAAATAGCTGTTTTTCATATTCTTGTCGAATGAATTTTTTTTAGCTACATTTACACGGATGAACACGCAGGAGCAAGTGGTCAATGTTAAGTACAATACAGTGAGCCTAAATAAGCAAAATTAAGACACTCATATCATATCAAGACCTTTAAAAAAAAAAAATAAGTATATAGCTATTTTTCGTATTCTTGTCGAATGAATTTTTTGTAGCTACATTTACACCGATGAACACGCTGGAGCAATTGCCTAATGTTAGATACAGTACAATGAGCCAAAATAAGCAAAATTAAGACACCTATATCTTTTTAAAACCTTTAAAAAAAATAAAATAAGTAATTAGCTATTTTTCGTATTCTTGCCGTTTGAATTTTTTCAAGCTACATTTACACCGATGAACACGCAGGAGCAATTTCTCAATGTTAAGTACAATACAATGAGCCAAAATAAGCAAAATAAAGACACCTATATTTTTTTAAAACCTTTAAAAAAAATAAAATAAGTAAATAGCTATTTTTCTTATTCTTGTCGAATGAATTTTTTTTAGCTACATTTACACCGATGAACACGCAGGAACAATTGCTCAATGTTAAGTACAATACAATGAGCCAAAATAAGCCAAATTAAGACACCCGTGTCATATCAAGACCTTTAAAAAAATAAAATAAGTATATAGCTATTTTTCGTATTCTTGTCGAATGAATTTTTTGTAGCTACATTTACACCGATGTACAAGCAGGAGCAAGTGGTCAATGTTAAGTACAATACAATGAGCCTAAATAAGCAAAATTAAGACACCTATATCTTTTAAAGACCTTTAAAAAAAATAAAATAAGTAAATAGCTATTTTTCTTATTCTTGTCGAATGAATTTTTTTTAGCTACATTTACACCGATGAACACGCAGGAGCAATTGCTCAATGTTAAGTACAATACAGTGAGCCACAATAAGCAAAATTAAGACACCCTTATGATATCAAGACCTTTAAAAAAAATAAAATAAGTAAATAGCTATTTTTTTTATTCTTGTCGAATGAATTTTTTTTAGCATTATTTAAACCGATGAACACGCAGGAGCAATTGCTCAATGTCAAGTACAATACAATGAGCCAAAATAAGCAAAATTAAGACACCTATATCTTTTTAAAACCTTTAAAAAAATAAAATAAGTAAATAGCTATTTTTCTTATTCTTGTCGAATGAATTTTTTTTAGCCACATTTACACCGATGAACACGCAGGAGCAATTGTGCAATGTTAAATACAATACAATGAATCTATATAAGCCAAATTAAGACACCCGTGTCATATCAAGACCTTTAAAAAAAATTAAATAAGTATATAGCTATTTTTCGTTTTCTTGTCGAATGAATTTTTTGTAGCTACATTTACACCGATGAACACGCAGGAGCAAGTGGCCAATGTTAAGTATAATACAATGAGCCTAAATAAGCAAAATTAAGACACCTATATCTTTTTAAGACCTTTAAAGAAAATAAAATAAGTAAATAGCTATTTTTCTTATTCTTGTCGAATGAATTTTTTATAGCTACATTTACACCGCCGAACACTCAGGAGCAAGTGGCCAATGTTAAGTAAAATACAATGAGCCTAAATAAGCAAAATTAAGACACCTATATCTTTTAAAGACCTTTAAAAAAATAAAATAAGTAAATAGCTATTTTTCTTATTCTTATCGAATGAATTTTTTTTAGCTACATTTACACCGATGAACACGCAGGAACAATTGCTCAATGTTAAGTACAATACGTTGAGCCAAAATAAGCAAAATTAAGGCACCTATATCTTTTTAAAACCTTTAAAAAAAATAAAATAAGTAAATAGCTATTTTTCTTATTCTTGTCGAATGAATTTTTTTTAGCTACATTTACACCGATGAACACGCAGGAGCAATTGTTCAATGTTGAGTACAATACAATGAGCCAAAATAAGCAAAATTAAGACACCCTTATCATATCAAGACCTTTAAAAAAAATAAAATAAGTAAATAGCTATTTTTTTTATTCTTGTCGAATGAATTTTTTTTAGCAACATTTAAACCGATGAACACGCAGGAGCAATTGTTTAATATAAAGTACGATACACTGAGCCAAAATAAGCAAAATTAAGACACCTATATCCTTTTAAAACCTTTAAAAAAATAAAATAAGTAAATAGCTATTTTTCTTATTCTTGTCGAATGAATTTTTTTTAGCTACATTTACAACGATGAACACGCAGAAGCAATTCCTCAATGTTAATTACAATACAATGAGCCAAAATAAGCCAAATTAAGACACCCGTGTCATATCAAGACCTTTAAAAAAAATAAAATAAGTATATAGCTAATTTTCTTATTCTTGTCGAATGAATTTTTTTTAGCTACATTTACACCGATGAACACGCAGGAGCAATTGCTCAATGTTAAGTACAATACAATGAGCCAAAATAAGCAAAATTTAGACACCCTCATCATATCAAGACCTTTAAAAAAAATAATATAAGTAAATAGCTATTTTTTTTATTCTTGTCGAATGAATTTTTTTAGCAACATTTAAACCGATGAACACGCAGGAGCAATTGCTCAATGTCAAGTACAATACACTGAGCCAAAATAAGCCAAATTAAGACACCTATTTCTTTTTAAAACCTTTAAAAAAATAAAATAAGTAAATAGCTATTTTTCTTATTCTTGTCGAATGAATTTTTTTTATCTACATTTACACCTATGAACTCGCAGGAGCAATTGCTCGATCTTAAGCACAATACGGTGAGCCAAAATAAGCAAAATAAAGACTCCCATATCATATCAAGACCTTTAAAAAAAATAAAATAAGTAAATAGCTATTTTTCTGATTCCTGTCGAATGAATTTTTTTTAGCTACATTTACACGGATGAACACGCAGGAGCATTTTCTCAATGTTAGGTACAATACAATGAGCCAACGTAAGCAAAATTAAGACACCTATATCTTATTAAGACCTTAAAAAAAAGAAAATAACTAAATAGCTATTTTTCTTATTCTTGTCGAATGAATTTTTAGTAGCTACATTTACACGGATGAACACGCAGGAGCATTTGCTCAATGTTAGCTACATTACAATGAGCCAAAATTAGCAAAATTAGGACACCTATATCTTTTAAAGACCTTTAAAAAAATAAAATAAGTAAATAGCTATTTTTCTGATTCCTGTCGAATGAATTTTTTTAGCTACATTTACACCGATGAACACGTTGAAGCAACAGCTTAATGTTAAGTACAATGAATTGAGCCAAAATAAGCCAAATTAAGACACCCATATCATTTCAAGACCTTTAAAAAAAAAAAATAAGTAAATAGCTATTTTTCTTATTCTTATCGAATGAATTTTTTTTAGCTACATTTACACCGATGAACATGCAGGAGCAATTGCTCAATGTTAGTGCAATACAATGAGGCAAAATAAGCAAAATTAAGACACCCATATCATTTCAAGGCCTTTAAAAAAAATAAAATAAGGAAATATCTATTTTTCTTATTCTTGTCGAATGAATTTTTTTTAGCTACATTTACACCTGTTAACTCGCAAGAGCAATTGCTCAATCTTAAGCACAATACGTTGAGCCAAAATAAGCAAAATAAAGACTCCCATATCATATCAAGACCTTTAAAAAAAATAAAATAAGTAAATAGCTATTTTTCTGATTCCTGTCGAATGAATTTTTTTTAGCTACATTTACACCGATGAACACGCAGAAGCAAATGCTCAATGTTAAGTACAATACAGTGAGCCAAAATAAGCAAAATTAAGACACCTATATCTTTTGAAGACCTTTAAAAAAATAAAATAAGTAAATAGCTATTTTTCTGATTCCTGTCGAATGAATTTTTTTTAGCTACATTTACACCTTTGAACAAGCAAAAGCAACTGCTCAATGTTACGAACAATACAATGAGCCAAAATAAGCAAAATTAAGACACCCATATCATTTCAAGACCTTTAAAAAAAAAAAATAAGTAAATAGCTATTTTTCTTATTCATGTCAAATGAATTTTTTTTAGCTACTATTACACCGAAGAACACGCAGGAGCATTTGCTCAATGTTAAGTACAATACAATGAGCCACAATAAGCAAAATTAAGACACCCTTATGATATCGAGACCTTTAAAAAAAATAAAATAAGTAAATAGCTATTTTTTTTATTCTTGTCGAATGAATTTTTTTTAGCCACATTTACACCGATGAACACGCAGAAGCAATTGCTCAATGTTAATTACAATACAGTGAATCTATATAAGCCAAATTAAGACACCCGTGTCATATCAAGACCTTTAAAAAAAATAAAATAAGTATATAGCTATTTATCGTATTGTTGTCGAATGAATTTTTTGTAGCTACATTTACACCGATGAACACGCAGGAGCAATTGCGCAATGTTAAATACAATACAATGAATCTATATAAGCCAAATTAAGACACCCGTGTCATATCAAGACCTTTAAAAAAAATTAAATAAGTATATAGCTATTTTTCGTATTGTTGTCGAATGAATTTTTTTTAGCTACATTTACACCGATGAACACGCAGGAGCAATTGGCCAATATTAAGTACAATACAATGAGCCTAAATAAGCAAAATTAAGACACCTATATCTTTTTAAGACCTTTAAAAAAAATAAAATAATTAAATAGCTTTTTTTCTTATTCTTGTCGAATGAATTTTTTTTAGCTACATTTACACCGATGAACACGCAGGAGCAATTGCTCAATGTTAAGTACAATACATTGAGCCAAAATAAGCAAAATAAAGACACCTATTTCTTTTTAAGACCTTTAAAAAAAATAAAATAAGTAAATAGCTTTTTTTCTTATTCTTGTCGAATGAATTTTTTTTAGCTACATTTACACCGATGAACACGCAGAAGCAATTGCTCAATGTTAACTACAATACAGTGAATCTATATAAGCCAAATTAAGACACCCGTGTCATATCAAGACCTTTAAAAAAAATAAAATAAGTATATAGCTATTTATCGTATTGTTGTCGAATGAATTTTTTGTAGCTACATTTACACCGATGAACACGCAGGAGCAATTGCGCAATGTTAAATACAATACAATGAATCTATATAAGCCAAATTAAGACACCCGTGTCATATCAAGACCTTTAAAAAAAATTAAATAAGTATATAGCTATTTTTCGTATTCTTGTCGAATGAATTTTTTGTAGCTACATTTACACCGATGAACACGCAGGAGCAAGTGGCCAATGTTAAGTATAATACAGTGAGCCTAAATAAGCAAAATTAAGACACCTATATCTTTTTAAGACCTTTAAAGAAAATAAAATAAGTAAATAGCTATTTTTCTTATTCTTGTCTAATGAATTTTTTATAGCTACATTTACACCGGCGAACACGCAGGAGCAAGTGGCCAATGTTAAGTACAATACAATGAGCCAAAATAAGCAAAATTAAGACACCTATATCTTTTTAAAACCTTTAAAAAAATAAAATAAGTAAATAGCTATTTTTCTTATTCTTGTCGAATGAATTTTTTTTAGCCACATTTACACCGATGAACACGCAGAAGCAATTCCTCAATGTTAATTACAATACAATGAGCCAAAATAAGCCAAATTAAGACACCCGTGTCATATCAAGACCTTTAAAAAAAATAAAATAAGTATATAGCTAATTTTCTTATTCTTGTCGAATGAATTTTTTTTAGCTACATTTACACCGATGAACACGCAGGAGCAATTGCTCAATGTTAAGTACAATACAATGAGCCAAAATAAGCAAAATTTAGACACCCTCATCATATCAAGACCTTTAAAAAAAATAATATAAGTAAATAGCTATTTTTTTTATTCTTGTCGAATGAATTTTTTTTAGCTACATTTACACCTTTGAACACGCAAAAGCAACTGTTCAATGTTACGAACAATACAATGAGCCAAAATAAGCAAAATTAAGACACCTATATCATTTCAAGACCTTTAAAAAAAAAAAAATAAGTAAATAGCTATTTTTCTTATTCATGTCAAATGAATTTTTTTTAGCTACTATTACACCGAAGAACACGCAGGAGCAATTGCTTAATGTTAGGTACAATATAGTAAGCCGAAATAAGCAAAATTATGACACCCATATCATATTAAAACCTTTAAAAAAAATAAAATAAGTATATAGCTATTTTTCGTATTCTTGGCGAATGAATTTTTTTTAGCTACATTTACACGGATGAACATGCAGGAGCAATAGTTAAATGTTAAGTACAATACAATGAGCCAAAATAAGAAAAATTAAGACACCCGTGTTATATCAAGACCTTAAAAAAAATAAAATAAGTATATAGCTATTTTTCTGATTCCTGTCGAATGAATTTTTTTTAGCTCCATTTACACCGATGAACACGCAGAAGCAATTGGTCAATATTAAATACAATACAGTGAGCCTAAATAACCAAAATTAAGACACCTATATCTTTTTAAGACCTTTAAAAAAAGAAAATAACGAAATAGCTATTTTTCTTATTCTTGTCGAATGAATTTTTTGTAGCTAAATTTACACCGACGAACACGCAGGAGCAATTGCTCAATGTTAGGTGCAATACAGTGAGCCAACATAAGCAAAATTAAGACACCTATATCTTTTTAAGACCTTTAAAAAAAAAATAACTAAATTGCTATTTTTCTTATTCTTGTCTTGTGAATTTTTAGTAGCTACATTTACACCGATGAACACGCAGGAGCATTTGCCCAATGTTAGGTACAATACAATGAGCCAAAATAAGTAAAATTAGGACCCCTATATCTTTTAAAGACCTTTAAAAAAATAAAATAAGTAAATAGCTATTTTTCTGATTCCTGTCGAATGAATTTTTTTTAGCTACATTTACAACGATGAACTCGCAGGAGCAATTGCTCGATCTTAAGCATAATACGGTGAGCCAAAATAAGCAAAATAAAGACTCCCATATCATATCAAGACCTTTAAAAAAAATAAAATAAGTAAATAGCTATTTTTCTTATTCTTGTCGAATGAATTTTTTTTAGCTACATTTACACCTATGAACTCGCAGGAGCAATTGCTCGATCTTAAGTACAATTCGTTGAGCCAAAATAAGCAAAAAAAAGACTCCCATATCATATCAAGACCTTTAAAAAAAATAAAATAAGTAAATAGCTATTTTTCTGATTCCTGTCGAATGAATTTTTTTAGCTACATTTACACGGATGAACACGCAGGAGCATTTTCTCAATGTTAGGTACAATACAATGAGCCAACATAAGCAAAATTAAGACACCTATATCTTATTAAGACCTTAAAAAAAAGAAAATAACTAAATAGCTATTTTTCTTATTCTTGTCGAATGAATTTTTAGTAGCTACATTTACACGGATGAACACGCAGGAGCATTTGCTCAATGTTAGGTACATTACAATGAGCCAAAATTAGCAAAATTAGGACACCTATATCTTTTAAAGACCTTTAAAAAAATAAAATAAGTAAATAGCTATTTTTCTGATTCCTGTCGAATGAATTTTTTTAGCTACATTTACACCGATGAACACGTTGAAGCAACAGCTTAATGTTAAGTACAATGAATTGAGCCAAAATAAGCCAAATTAAGACACCCATATCATTTCAAGACCTTTAAAAAAAAAAAATAAGTAAATAGCTATTTTTCTTATTCTTATCGAATGAATTTTTTTTAGCTACATTTACACCGATGAACATGCAGGAGCAATTGCTCAATGTTAGTGCAATACAATGAGGCAAAATAAGCAAAATTAAGACACCCATATCATTTCAAGACCTTTAAAAAAAATAAAATAAGGAAATATCTATTTTTCTTATTCTTGTCGAATGAATTTTTTTTAGCTACATTTACACCTGTTAACTCGCAAGAGCAATTGCTCAATCTTTAGCACAATACGGTGAGCCAAAATAAGCAAAATAAAGACTCCCATATCATATCAAGACCTTTAAAAAAAATAAAATAAGTAAATAGCTATTTTTCTGATTCCTGTCGAATGAATTTTTTTTAGCTACATTTACACCTTTGAACACGCAAAAGCAACTGTTCAATGTTACGAACAATACAATGAGCCAAAATAAGCAAAATTAAGACACCCATATCATTTCAAGACCTTTAAAAAAAAAAAAATAAGTAAATAGCTATTTTTCTTATTCATGTCAAATGAATTTTTTTTAGCTACTATTACACCGAAGAACACGCAGGAGCAATTGCTTAATGTTAGGTACAATATAGTAAGCCGAAATAAGCAAAATTATGACACCCATATCATATTAAAACCTTTAAAAAAAATAAAATAAGTATATAGCTATTTTTCGTTTTCTTGGCGAATGAATTTTTTTCAGCTACATTTACACGGATGAACATGCAGGAGCAATAGTTAAATGTTAAGTACAATACAATGAGCCAAAATAAGAAAAATTAAGACACCCGTGTTATATCAAGACCTTAAAAAAAATAAAATAAGTATATAGCTATTTTTCTGATTCCTGTCGAATGAATTTTTTTTAGCTCCATTTACACCGATGAACACGCAGGAGCAATTGGTCAATATTAAATACAATACAGTGAGCCTAAATAACCAAAATTAAGACACCTATATCTTTTTAAGACCTTTAAAAAAAGAAAATAACGAAATAGCTATTTTTCTTATTCTTGCCGAATGAATTTTTTGTAGCTAAATTTACACCGACGAACACGCAGGAGCAATTGCTCAATGTTAGGTGCAATACAGTGAGCCAACATAAGCAAAATTAAGACACCTATATCTTTTTAAGACCTTTAAAAAAAAAATAACTAAATTGCTATTTTTCTTATTCTTGTCTTGTGAATTTTTAGTAGCTACATTTACACCGATGAACACGCAGGAGCATTTGCCCAATGTTAGGTACAATACAATGAGCCAAAATAAGTAAAATTAGGACACCTATATCTTTTAAAGACCTTTAAAAAAATAAAATAAGTAAATAGCTATTTTTCTGATTCCTGTCGAATGAATTTTTTTTAGCTACATTTACAACGATGAACTCGCAGGAGCAATTGCTCGATCTTAAGCATAATACGGTGAGCCAAAATAAGCAAAATAAAGACTCCCATATCATATCAAGACCTTTAAAAAAAATAAAATAAGTAAATAGCTATTTTTCTTATTCTTGTCGAATGAATTTTTTTTAGCTACATTTACACCTATGAACTCGCAGGAGCAATTGCTCGATCTTAAGTACAATTCGTTGAGCCAAAATAAGCAAAAAAAAGACTCCCATATCATATCAAGACCTTTAAAAAAAATAAAATAAGTAAATAGCTATTTTTCTGATTCCTGTCGAATGAATTTTTTTTAGCTACATTTACACCGATGAACACGCAGGAGCAAGTGGCCAATGTTAAGTACAATACAATGAGCCAAAATAGGCAAAACTAAGACACCTATATCTTTTTAAAACCTTTAAAAAAATAAAATAAGTAAATAGCTATTTTTCTTATTCTTGTCGAATGAATTTTTTTTAGCTACATTTACACCGATGAACACGCAGGAGCAAGTGGTCAATGTTAAGTACAAGACAGTGAGCCTTAGTAAGCAAAATTAAGACACCTATATCTTTTTAAGACCTTTAAAAAAAAAAAATAAGTAAATAGCTGTTTTTCATATTCTTGTCGAATGAATTTTTTTTAGCTACATTTACACGGATGAACACGCAGGAGCAAGTGGTCAATGTTAAGTACAATACAGTGAGCCTAAATAAGCAAAATTAAGACACTCATATCATATCAAGACCTTTAAAAAAAAAAAATAAGTATATAGCTATTTTTCGTATTCTTGTCGAATGAATTTTTTGTAGCTACATTTACACCGATGAACACGCTGGAGCAATTGCCTAATGTTAGATACAGTACAATGAGCCAAAATAAGCAAAATTAAGACACCTATATCTTTTTAAAACCTTTAAAAAAAATAAAATAAGTAATTAGCTATTTTTCGTATTCTTGCCGTTTGAATTTTTTCAAGCTACATTTACACCGATGAACACGCAGGAGCAATTTCTCAATGTTAAGTACAATACAATGAGCCAAAATAAGCAAAATAAAGACACCTATATTTTTTTAAAACCTTTAAAAAAAATAAAATAAGTAAATAGCTATTTTTCTTATTCTTGTCGAATGAATTTTTTTTAGCTACATTTACACCGATGAACACGCAGGAACAATTGCTCAATGTTAAGTACAATACAATGAGCCAAAATAAGCCAAATTAAGACACCCGTGTCATATCAAGACCTTTAAAAAAATAAAATAAGTATATAGCTATTTTTCGTATTCTTGTCGAATGAATTTTTTTTAGCATTATTTAAACCGATGAACACGCAGGAGCAATTGCTCAATGTCAAGTACAATACAATGAGCCAAAATAAGCAAAATTAAGACACCTATATCTTTTTAAAACCTTTAAAAAAATAAAATAAGTAAATAGCTATTTTTCTTATTCTTGTCGAATGAATTTTTTTTAGCCACATTTACACCGATGAACACGCAGGAGCAATTGCGCAATGTTAAATACAATACAATGAATCTATATAAGCCAAATTAAGACACCCGTGTCATATCAAGACCTTTAAAAAAAATTAAATAAGTATATAGCTATTTTTCGTTTTCTTGTCGAATGAATTTTTTGTAGCTACATTTACACCGATGAACACGCAGGAGCAAGTGGCCAATGTTAAGTATAATACAATGAGCCTAAATAAGCAAAATTAAGACACCTATATCTTTTTAAGACCTTTAAAGAAAATAAAATAAGTAAATAGCTATTTTTCTTATTCTTGTCGAATGAATTTTTTATAGCTACATTTACACCGGCGAACACGCAGGAGCAAGTGGCCAATGTTAAGTAAAATACAATGAGCCTAAATAAGCAAAATTAAGACACCTATATCTTTTAAAGACCTTTAAAAAAATAAAATAAGTAAATAGCTATTTTTCTTATTCTTATCGAATGAATTTTTTTTAGCTACATTTACACCGATGAACACGCAGGAACAATTGCTCAATGTTAAGTACAATACGTTGAGCCAAAATAAGCAAAATTAAGGCACCTATATCTTTTTAAAACCTTTAAAAAAAATAAAATAAGTAAATAGCTATTTTTCTTATTCTTGTCGAATGAATTTTTTTTAGCTACATTTACACCGATGAACACGCAGGAGCAATTGTTCAATGTTGAGTACAATACAATGAGCCAAAATAAGCAAAATTAAGACACCCTTATCATATCAAGACCTTTAAAAAAAATAAAATAAGTAAATAGCTATTTTTTTTATTCTTGTCGAATGAATTTTTTTTAGCAACATTTAAACCGATGAACACGCAGGAGCAATTGTTTAATATAAAGTACGATACACTGAGCCAAAATAAGCAAAATTAAGACACCTATATCCTTTTAAAACCTTTAAAAAAATAAAATAAGTAAATAGCTATTTTTCTTATTCTTGTCGAATGAATTTTTTTTAGCTACATTTACAACGATGAACACGCAGAAGCAATTCCTCAATGTTAATTACAATACAATGAGCCAAAATAAGCCAAATTAAGACACCCGTGTCATATCAAGACCTTTAAAAAAAATAAAATAAGTATATAGCTAATTTTCTTATTCTTGTCGAATGAATTTTTTTTAGCTACATTTACACCGATGAACACGCAGGAGCAATTGCTCAATGTTAAGTACAATACAATGAGCCAAAATAAGCAAAATTTAGACACCCTCATCATATCAAGACCTTTAAAAAAAATAATATAAGTAAATAGCTATTTTTTTTATTCTTGTCGAATGAATTTTTTTAGCAACATTTAAACCGATGAACACGCAGGAGCAATTGCTCAATGTCAAGTACAATACATTGAGCCAAAATAAGCCAAATTAAGACACCTATTTCTTTTTAAAACCTTTAAAAAAATAAAATAAGTAAATAGCTATTTTTCTTATTCTTGTCGAATGAATTTTTTTTATCTACATTTACACCTATGAACTCGCAGGAGCAATTGCTCGATCTTAAGCACAATACGGTGAGCCAAAATAAGCAAAATAAAGACTCCCATATCATATCAAGACCTTTAAAAAAAATAAAATAAGTAAATAGCTATTTTTCTGATTCCTGTCGAATGAATTTTTTTTAGCTACATTTACACGGATGAACACGCAGGAGCATTTTCTCAATGTTAGGTACAATACAATGAGCCAACGTAAGCAAAATTAAGACACCTATATCTTATTAAGACCTTAAAAAAAAGAAAATAACTAAATAGCTATTTTTCTTATTCTTGTCGAATGAATTTTTAGTAGCTACATTTACACGGATGAACACGCAGGAGCATTTGCTCAATGTTAGCTACATTACAATGAGCCAAAATTAGCAAAATTAGGACACCTATATCTTTTAAAGACCTTTAAAAAAATAAAATAAGTAAATAGCTATTTTTCTGATTCCTGTCGAATGAATTTTTTTAGCTACATTTACACCGATGAACACGTTGAAGCAACAGCTTAATGTTAAGTACAATGAATTGAGCCAAAATAAGCCAAATTAAGACACCCATATCATTTCAAGACCTTTAAAAAAAAAAAATAAGTAAATAGCTATTTTTCTTATTCTTATCGAATGAATTTTTTTTAGCTACATTTACACCGATGAACATGCAGGAGCAATTGCTCAATGTTAGTGCAATACAATGAGGCAAAATAAGCAAAATTAAGACACCCATATCATTTCAAGGCCTTTAAAAAAAATAAAATAAGGAAATATCTATTTTTCTTATTCTTGTCGAATGAATTTTTTTTAGCTACATTTACACCTGTTAACTCGCAAGAGCAATTGCTCAATCTTAAGCACAATACGTTGAGCCAAAATAAGCAAAATAAAGACTCCCATATCATATCAAGACCTTTAAAAAAAATAAAATAAGTAAATAGCTATTTTTCTGATTCCTGTCGAATGAATTTTTTTTAGCTACATTTACACCGATGAACACGCAGAAGCAAATGCTCAATGTTAAGTACAATACAGTGAGCCAAAATAAGCAAAATTAAGACACCTATATCTTTTGAAGACCTTTAAAAAAATAAAATAAGTAAATAGCTATTTTTCTGATTCCTGTCGAATGAATTTTTTTTAGCTACATTTACACCTTTGAACAAGCAAAAGCAACTGCTCAATGTTACGAACAATACAATGAGCCAAAATAAGCAAAATTAAGACACCCATATCATTTCAAGACCTTTAAAAAAAAAAAATAAGTCAATAGCTATTTTTCTTATTCATGTCAAATGAATTTTTTTTAGCTACTATTACACCGAAGAACACGCAGGAGCATTTGCTCAATGTTAAGTACAATACAATGAGCCACAATAAGCAAAATTAAGACACCCTTATGATATCGAGACCTTTAAAAAAAATAAAATAAGTAAATAGCTATTTTTTTTATTCTTGTCGAATGAATTTTTTTTAGCCACATTTACACCGATGAACACGCAGAAGCAATTGCTCAATGTTAATTACAATACAGTGAATCTATATAAGCCAAATTAAGACACCCGTGTCATATCAAGACCTTTAAAAAAAATAAAATAAGTATATAGCTATTTATCGTATTGTTGTCGAATGAATTTTTTGTAGCTACATTTACACCGATGAACACGCAGGAGCAATTGCGCAATGTTAAATACAATACAATGAATCTATATAAGCCAAATTAAGACACCCGTGTCATATCAAGACCTTTAAAAAAAATTAAATAAGTATATAGCTATTTTTCGTATTGTTGTCGAATGAATTTTTTTTAGCTACATTTACACCGATGAACACGCAGGAGCAATTGGCCAATATTAAGTACAATACAATGAGCCTAAATAAGCAAAATTAAGACACCTATATCTTTTTAAGACCTTTAAAAAAAATAAAATAATTAAATAGCTTTTTTTCTTATTCTTGTCGAATGAATTTTTTTTAGCTACATTTACACCGATGAACACGCAGGAGCAATTGCTCAATGTTAAGTACAATACATTGAGCCAAAATAAGCAAAATAAAGACACCTATTTCTTTTTAAGACCTTTAAAAAAAATAAAATAAGTAAATAGCTATTTTTCTTATTCTTGTCGAATGAATTTTTTTTAGCTACATTTACACCGATGAACAATCAGGAGCAATTGCTCAATGTTAAGTTCAATACAATGAGCCAAAATAAGCAAAATTAAGACACCTTTATCATATCAAGACCTTTAAAAAAAATAAAATAAGTAAATAGCTATTTTTTTTATTCTTGTCGAATGAATTTTTTTTAGCCACATTTACACCGATGAACACGCAGAAGCAATTGCTCAATGTTAACTACAATACAGTGAATCTATATAAGCCAAATTAAGACACCCGTGTCATATCAAGACCTTTAAAAAAAATAAAATAAGTATATAGCTATTTATCGTATTGTTGTCGAATGAATTTTTTGTAGCTACATTTACACCGATGAACACGCAGGAGCAATTGCGCAATGTTAAATACAATACAATGAATCTATATAAGCCAAATTAAGACACCCGTGTCATATCAAGACCTTTAAAAAAAATTAAATAAGTATATAGCTATTTTTCGTATTCTTGTCGAATGAATTTTTTGTAGCTACATTTACACCGATGAACACGCAGGAGCAAGTGGCCAATGTTAAGTATAATACAATGAGCCTAAATAAGCAAAATTAAGACACCTATATCTTTTTAAGACCTTTAAAGAAAATAAAATAAGTAAATAGCTATTTTTCTTATTCTTGTCTAATGAATTTTTAATAGCTACATTTACACCGGCGAACACGCAGGAGCAAGTGGCCAATGTTAAGTACAATACAATGAGCCAAAATAAGCAAAATTAAGACACCTATATCTTTTTAAAACCTTTAAAAAAATAAAATAAGTAAATAGCTATTTTTCTTATTCTTGTCGAATGAATTTTTTTTAGCCACATTTACACCGATGAACACGCAGAAGCAATTCCTCAATGTTAATTACAATACAATGAGCCAAAATAAGCCAAATTAAGACACCCGTGTCATATCAAGACCTTTAAAAAAAATAAAATAAGTATATAGCTAATTTTCTTATTCTTGTCGAATGAATTTTTTTTAGCTACATTTACACCGATGAACACGCAGGAGCAATTGCTCAATGTTAAGTACAATACAATGAGCCAAAATAAGCAAAATTTAGACACCCTCATCATATCAAGACCTTTAAAAAAAATAATATAAGTAAATAGCTATTTTTTTTATTCTTGTCGAATGAATTTTTTTTAGCTACATTTACACCTTTGAACACGCAAAAGCAACTGTTCAATGTTACGAACAATACAATGAGCCAAAATAAGCAAAATTAAGACACCCATATCATTTCAAGACCTTTAAAAAAAAAAAAATAAGTAAATAGCTATTTTTCTTATTCATGTCAAATGAATTTTTTTTAGCTACTATTACACCGAAGAACACGCAGGAGCAATTGCTTAATGTTAGGTACAATATAGTAAGCCGAAATAAGCAAAATTATGACACCCATATCATATTAAAACCTTTAAAAAAAATAAAATAAGTATATAGCTATTTTTCGTATTCTTGGCGAATGAATTTTTTTTAGCTACATTTACACGGATGAACATGCAAGAGCAATAGTTAAATGTTAAGTACAATACAATGAGCCAAAATAAGAAAAATTAAGACACCCGTGTTATATCAAGACCTTAAAAAAAATAAAATAAGTATATAGCTATTTTTCTGATTCCTGTCGAATGAATTTTTTTTAGCTCCATTTACACCGATGAACACGCAGAAGCAATTGGTCAATATTAAATACAATACAGTGAGCCTAAATAACCAAAATTAAGACACCTATATCTTTTTAAGACCTTTAAAAAAAGAAAATAACGAAATAGCTATTTTTCTTATTCTTGTCGAATGAATTTTTTGTAGCTAAATTTACACCGACGAACACGCAGGAGCAATTGCTCAATGTTAGGTGCAATACAGTGAGCCAACATAAGCAAAATTAAGACACCTATATCTTTTTAAGACCTTTAAAAAAAAAATAACTAAATTGCTATTTTTCTTATTCTTGTCTTGTGAATTTTTAGTAGCTACATTTACACCGATGAACACGCAGGAGCATTTGCCCAATGTTAGGTACAATACAATGAGCCAAAATAAGTAAAATTAGGACCCCTATATCTTTTAAAGACCTTTAAAAAAATAAAATAAGTAAATAGCTATTTTTCTGATTCCTGTCGAATGAATTTTTTTTAGCTACATTTACAACGATGAACTCGCAGGAGCAATTGCTCGATCTTAAGCATAATACGGTGAGCCAAAATAAGCAAAATAAAGACTCCCATATCATATCAAGACCTTTAAAAAAAATAAAATAAGTAAATAGCTATTTTTCTTATTCTTGTCGAATGAATTTTTTTTAGCTACATTTACACCTATGAACTCGCAGGAGCAATTGCTCGATCTTAAGTACAATTCGTTGAGCCAAAATAAGCAAAAAAAAGACTCCCATATCATATCAAGACCTTTAAAAAAAATAAAATAAGTAAATAGCTATTTTTCTGATTCCTGTCGAATGAATTTTTTTAGCTACATTTACACGGATGAACACGCAGGAGCATTTTCTCAATGTTAGGTACAATACAATGAGCCAACATAAGCAAAATTAAGACACCTATATCTTATTAAGACCTTAAAAAAAAGAAAATAACTAAATAGCTATTTTTCTTATTCTTGTCGAATGAATTTTTAGTAGCTACATTTACACGGATGAACACGCAGGAGCATTTGCTCAATGTTAGGTACATTACAATGAGCCAAAATTAGCAAAATTAGGACACCTATATCTTTTAAAGACCTTTAAAAAAATAAAATAAGTAAATAGCTATTTTTCTTATTCTTGTCGAATGAATTTTTTTTAGCTACATTTACACCTGTTAACTCGCAAGAGCAATTGCTCAATCTTAAGCACAGTACGGTGAGCCAAAATAAGCAAAATAAAGACTCCCATATCATATCAAGACCTTTAAAAAAAATAAAATAAGTAAATAGCTATTTTTCTGATTCCTGTCGAATGAATTTTTTTTAGCTACATTTACACCGATGAACACGCAGAAGCAAATGCTCAATGTTAGGTACAATACAGTGAGCCAAAATAAGCAAAATTAAGACACCTATATCTTTTGAAGACCTTTAAAAAAATAAAATAAGTAAATAGCTATTTTTCTGATTCCTGTCGAATGAATTTTTTTTAGCTACATTTACACCTTTGAACAAGCAAAAGCAACTGCTCAATGTTACGAACAATACAATGAGCCTAAATAAGCAAAATTAAGACACCCATATCATTTCAAGACCTTTAAAAAAAAAAAAATAAGTAAATAGCTATTTTTCTTATTCATGTCAAATGAATTTTTTTTAGCTACTATTACACCGAAGAACACGCAGGAGCAATTGCTTAATGTTAGGTACAATACAGTAAGCCGAAATAAGCAAAATTATGACACCCATATCATATTAAAACCTTTAAAAAAAATAAAATAAGTATATAGCTATTTTTCGTATTCTTGGCGAATGAATTTTTTTCAGCTACATTTACACGGATGAACATGCAGGAGCAATAGTTAAATGTTAAGTACAATACAATGAGCCAAAATAAGCAAAATTAAGACACCCGTGTTATATCAAGACCTTAAAAAAAATAAAATAAGTATATAGCTATTTTTCCGATTCCTGTCGAATGAATTTTTTTTAGCTCCATTTACACCGATGAACACGCAGGAGCAATTGGTCAATATTAAGTACAATACAGTGAGCCTAAATAACCAAAATTAAGACACCTATATCTTTTTAAGACCTTTAAAAAAAAAATAACTAAATTGCTATTTTTCTTATTCTTGTCTTGTGAATTTTTAGTAGCTACATTTACACCGATGAACACGCAGGAGCATTTGCCCAATGTTAGGTACAATACAATGAGCCAAAATAAGTAAAATTAGGACACCTATATCTTTTAAAGACCTTTAAAAAAATAAAATAAGTAAATAGCTATTTTTCTGATTCCTGTCGAATGAATTTTTTTTAGCTACATTTACAACGATGAACTCGCAGGAGCAATTGCTCGATCTTAAGCATAATACGGTGAGCCAAAATAAGCAAAATAAAGACTCCCATATCATATCAAGACCTTTTAAAAAATATAATAAGTAAATAGCTATTTTTCTTATTCTTGTCGAATGAATTTTTTTTAGCTACATTTACACCTATGAACTCGCAGGAGCAATTGCTCGATCTTAAGTACAATACGGTGAGCCAAAATAAGCAAAAAAAAGACTCCCATATCATATCAAGACCTTTAAAAAAAATAAAATAAGTAAATAGCTATTTTTCTGATTCCTGTCGAATGAATTTTTTTTAGCTACATTTACACCGATGAACACGCAGGAGCAAGTGGCCAATGTTAAGTATAATACAATGAGCCTAAATAAGCAAAATTAAGACACCTATATCTTTTTAAGACCTTTAAAGAAAATAAAATAAGTAAATAGTTATTTTTCTTATTCTTGTCGAATGAATTTTTTATAGCTACATTTACACAGGCGAACACGCAGGAGCAAGTGGCCAATGTTAAGTACAATACAATGAGCCAAAATAAGCAAAATTAAGACACCTATATCTTTTTAAAACCTTTAAAAAAATAAAATAAGTAAATAGCTATTTTTCTTATTCTTGTCGAATTAATTTTTTTTAGCCACATTTACACCGATGAACACGCAGAAGCAATTGCTCAATGTTAATTACAATACAGTGAATCTATATAAGCCAAATTAAGACACCCGTGTCATATCAAGACCTTTAAAAAAAATAAAATAAGTATATAGCTATTTATCGTATTGTTGTCGAATGAATTTTTTGTAGCTACATTTACACCGATGAACACGCAGGAGCAATTGCGCAATGTTAAATACAATACATTGAATCTATATAAGCCAAATTAAGACACCCGTGTCATATCAAGACCTTTAAAAAAAATTAAATAAGTATATAGCTATTTTTCGTATTCTTGTCGAATGAATTTTTTGTAGCTACATTTACACCGATGAACACGCAGGAGCAAGTGGCCAATGTTAAGTATAATACAATGAGCCTAAATAAGCAAAATTAAGACACCTATATCTTTTTAAGACCTTTAAAGAAAATAAAATAAGTAAATAGCTATTTTTCTTATTCTTGTCTAATGAATTTTTTATAGCTACATTTACACCGGCGAACACGCAGGAGCAAGTGGCCAATGTTAAGTACAATACATTGAGCCAAAATAAGCAAAATTAAGACACCTATATCTTTTTAAAACCTTTAAAAAAATAAAATAAGTAAATAGCTATTTTTCTTATTCTTGTCGAATGAATTTTTTTTAGCCACATTTACACCGATGAACACGCAGAAGCAATTGCTCAATGTTAATTACAATACAGTGAATCTATATAAGCCAAATTAAGACACCTGTGTCATATCAAGACCTTTAAAAAAAATAAAATAAGTATATAGCTTTTTTTCTTATTCTTGTCGAATGAATTTTTTTTAGCTACATTTACACCGATGAAAACGCAGGAGCAATTGCTCAATGTTAAGTACAATACATTGAGCCAAAAGAAGCAAAATAAAGACACCTATTTCTTTTTAAGACCTTTAAAAAAAATAAAATAAGTAAATAGCTATTTTTCTTATTCTTGTCGAATGAATTTTTTTCAGCTACATTTACACCGATGAACAATCAGGAGCAATTGCTCAATGTTAAGTTCAATACAATGAGCCAAAATAAGCAAAATTAAGACACCTTTATCATATCAAGACCTTTAAAAAAAATAAAATAAGTAAATAGCTATTTTTTTTATTCTTGTCGAATGAATTTTTTTTAGCAACATTTCAAACCGATGAACACGCAGGAGCAATTGCTCAATGTTACTACAATACAATGAGCCACAATAAGCCTAATTAAGACACCCGTGTCATATCAAGACCTTTAAAAAAAATAAAATAAGTATATAGCTATTTTTCGTATTCTTGTCGAATGAATTTTTTTAGCATTATTTAAACCGATGAACACGCAGGAGCAATTGCTCAATGTTAAGTACAATACAATGAGCCACATTAAGCAAAATTAAGACACCCTTATGATATCGAGACCTTTAAAAAAAATAAAATAAGTAAATAGCTATTTTTTTTATTCTTGTCGAATGAATTTTTTTAGCATTATTTAAACCGATGATCACGCAGGAGCAATTGCTCAATGTCAAGTACAATACAATGAGCCAAAATAAGCAAAATTAAGACACCTATATCTTTTTAAAACCTTTAAAAAAATAAAATACGTAAATAGCTATTTTTCTTATTCTTGTCGAATGAATTTTTTTTAGCTACATTTACACCGATGAACACGCTGGAGCAATTGCTCAATGTTAATTACAATACAGTGAGCCACAATAAGCCAAATTAAGACACCCGTGTCATATCAAGACCTTTAAAAAAAATAAAATAAGTATATAGCAATTTTTCGTATTCTTGTCGAATGAATTTTTTGTAGCTACATTTACACCGATGTACAAGCAGGAGCAAGTGGTCAATGTTACGTACAATACAATGAGCCTAAATAAGCAAAATTAAGACACCTATATCTTTTAAAGACCTTTAAAAAAAATAAAATAAGTAAATAGCTATTTTTCTTATTCTTGTCGAATGAATTTTTTTTAGCTACATTTACACCGATGAACACGCAGGAACAATTGCTCAATGTTAAGTACAATACAATGAGCCAAAATAAGCAAAATTAAGTCACCTATATCTTTTTAAAACCTTTAAAAAAATAAAATAAGTATATAGCTATTTTTCATATTCTTGTCGAATGAATTTTTTGTAGCTACATTTACACCGATGAACACGCAGGAGCAAGTGGCCAATGTTAGGTACAATACAATGAGCCTAAATAAGCAAAATTAAGACACCTATATCTTTATAAGACCTTTAAAAAAAATAAAATAAGTAAATAGCTATTTTTCTTATTCTTGTCGAATGAATTTTGTTTAGCTACATTTACACCGATGAACACGCAGGAACAATTTCTCCATGTTAAGTACAATACATTGAGCCAAAATAAGCAAAATTAAGACACCATTATCTTTTTAAAACCTTTAAAAAAAATAAAATAAGTAATTAGCTATTTTTCTTATTCTTGTCGAATGAATTTTTTTTAGCCACATTTACACCGATGAACACGGAGGAACAATTGCTCAATGTTAAGTACAATACATTGAGCCAAAATAAGCAAAATAAAGACACCTATATCTTTTTAAAACCTTAAAAAAAAATAAAATAAGTAAATAGCTATTTTTCTTATTCTTGTCGAATGAATTTTTTTTAGCAACATTTAAACCGATGAACACGCAGGAACAATTGCTCAAAGTTAAGTACGATACAATGAGCCAAAATAAACAAAATTAAGACACCTATATCTTTTTAAAACCTTTAAAAAAATAAAATAAGTAAATAGGTATTTTTCTTATTCTTGTCGAATGAATTTTTTTTAGCTACATTTACACCGATGAACACGCAGGAGCAAGTGGTCAATGTTAAGTACAATACAGTGAGCCTTAATAAGCAAAATTAAGACACCTATATCTTTTTAAGACCTTTAAAAAAAAAAAAAAAAGTAAATAGCTATTTTTCTTATTCTTGTCGAATGAATTTTTTTTAGCTACATTTACACCGATGAACACGCAGGAACAATTGCTCAATGTTAAGTACAATACAATGAGCCAAAATAAGCAAAACTAAGACACCTATATCTTTTTAAAACCTTTAAAAAAAATAAAATAAGTAAATAGCTATTTTTCATATTCTTGTCGAATGAATTTTTTTTAGCTACATTTACACCGATGAACACGCAGGAGCAAGTGGTCAATGTTAAGTACAATACAGTGAGCCTAAATAAGCAAAATTAAGACACTCATATCATATCAAGACCTTTAAAAAAAAAAAATAAGTATATAGCTATTTTTCGTATTCTTGTCGAATGAATTTTTTGTAGCTACATTTACATCGATGAACACGCTGGAGCAATTGCCTAATTTTAGATACAGTACAGTGAGCCAAAATAAGCAAAATTAAGACACCTATATCTTTTTAAAACCTTTAAAAAAAATAAAATAAGTAATTAGCTATTTTTCGTATTCTTGCCGTTTGAATTTTTTCAAGCTACATTTACACCGATGAACACGCAGGAGCAATTTCTCAATGTTAAGTACAATACAATGAGCCAAAATAAGCAAAATAAAGACACCTATATTTTTTTAAAACCTTTAAAAAAAATAAAATAAGTAAATAGCTATTTTTCTTATTCTTGTCGAATGAATTTTTTTTAGCTACATTTACACCGATGAACACGCAGGAACAATTGCTCAATGTTAAGTACAATACAATGAGCCAAAATAAGCCAAATTAAGACACCCGTGTCATATCAAGACCTTTAAAAAAATAAAATAAGTATATAGCTATTTTTCGTATTCTTGTCGAATGAATTTTTTGTAGCTACATTTACACCGATGTACAAGCAGGAGCAAGTGGTCAATGTTGAGTACAATACAATGAGCCTAAATAAGCAAAATTAAGACACCTATATCTTTTAAAGACCTTTAAAAAAAATAAAATAAGTAAATAGCTATTTTTCTTATTCTTGTCGAATGAATTTTTTTTAGCTACATTTACACCGATGAACACGCAGGAGCAATTGCTCAATGTTAAGTGCAATACAATGAGCCACAATAAGCAAAATTAAGACACCCTTATGATATCAAGACCTTTAAAAAAAATAAAATAAGTAAATAGCTATTTTTTTTATTCTTGTCGAATGAATTTTTTTTAGCATTATTTAAACCGACGAACACGCAGGAGCAATTGCTCAATGTCAAGTACAATACAATGAGCCAAAATAAGCAAAATTAAGACACCTATATCTTTTTAAAACCTTTAAAAAAATAAAATAAGTAAATAGCTATTTTTCTTATTCTTGTCGAATGAATTTTTTTTAGCCACATTTACACCGATGAACACGCAGGAGCAATTGCGCAATGTTAAATACAATACAATGAATCTATATAAGCCAAATTAAGACACCCGTGTCATATCAAGACCTTTAAAAAAAATTAAATAAGTATATAGCTATTTTTCGTATTCTTGTCGAATGAATTTCTTATAGCTACATTTACACCGATGAACACGCAGGAGCAAGTGGCCAATGTTAGGTACAATACAATGAGCCAACATAAGCAAAATTAAGACACCTATATCTTATTAAGACCTTAAAAAAAAGAAAATAACTAAATAGCTATTTTTCTTATTCTTGTCGAATGAATTTTTAGTAGCTACATTTACACGGATGAACACGCAGGAGCATTTGCTCAATGTTAGGTACATTACAATGAGCCAAAATTAGCAAAATTAGGACACCTATATCTTTTAAAGACCTTTAAAAAAATAAAATAAGTAAATAGCTATTTTTCTGATTCCTGTCGAATGAATTTTTTTAGCTACATTTACACCGATGAACACGTTGAAGCAACAGCTTAATGTTAAGTACAATGAATTGAGCCAAAATAAGCCAAATTAAGACACCCATATCATTTCAAGACCTTTAAAAATAAAAAATAAGTAAATAGCTATTTTTCTTATTGTTATCGAATGAATTTTTTTTAGCTACATTTACACCGATGAACATGCACGAGCAATTGCTCAATGTTAGTGCACTACAATGAGGCAAAATAAGCAAAATTAAGACACCCATATCATTTCAAGACCTTTAAAAAAAATAAAATAAGGAAATATCTATTTTTCTTATTCTTGTCGAATGAATTTTTTTTAGCTACATTTACACCTGTGAACTCGCAGGAGCAATTGCTCAATCTTAAGCACAATACGGTGAGCCAAAATAAGCAAAATAAAGACTCCCATATCATATCAAGACCTTTAAAAAAAATAAAATAAGTAAATAGCTATTTTTCTGATTCCTGTCGAATGAATTTTTTTTAGCTACATTTACACCGATGAACACGCAGGAGCAAGTGGTCAATGTTAAGTACAATACAGTGAGCCTTAATAAGCAAAATTAAGACACCTATATCTTTTTAAGACCTTTAAAAAAAAAAAAATAAGTAAACAGCTGTTTTTCTTATTCTTGTCGAATGAATTTTTTTTAGCTACATTTACACCGATGAACACGCAGGAGGAAGTGGTCAATGTTAAGTACAATACAGTGAGCCTTAATAAGCAAAATTAAGACACCTATATATTTTTAAGACCTTTAAAAAAAAAAAAATAAGTAAATAGCTGTTTTTCTTATTCTTGTCGAATGAATTTTTTTTAGCTACATTTACACCGATGAACACGCAGTAACAATTGCTCAATGTTAAGTACAATACAATGAGCCAAAATAAGCAAAATTAAGACACTCATATCATATCAAGACCTTTAAAAAAATAAAATAAGTAAATAGCTGTTTTTCATATTCTTGTCGAATGAATTTTTTTTAGCTACATTTACACCGATGAACACGCAGGAGCAAGTAGTCAATGTTAAGTACAATACAGTGAGCTTAAATAAGCAAAATTAAGACACTCATATCATATCAAGACCTTTAAAAAAATAAAATAAGTATATAGCTATTTTTCGTATTCTTGTCGAATGAATTTTTTGTAGCTACATTTACACCGATGTACAAGCAGGAGCAAGTGGTCAATGTTAAGTACAATACAATGAGCCTAAATAAGCAAAATTAAGACACCTATATCTTTTAAAGACCTTTAAAAAAAATAAAATAAGTAAATAGCTATTTTTCTTATTCTTGTCGAATGAATTTTTTTTAGCTACATTTACACCGATGAACACGCAGGAGCAATTGCTCAATGTTAAGTACAATACAATGAGCCACAATAAGCAAAATTAAGACACCCTTATGATATCAAGACCTTTAAAAAAAATAAAATAAGTAAATAGCTATTTTTTTTATTCTTGTCGAATGAATTTTTTTTAGCATTATTTAAACCGATGAACACGCAGGAGCAATTGCTCAATGTCAAGTACAATACAATGAGCCAAAATAAGCAAAACTAAGACACCTATATCTTTTTAAAACCTTTAAAAAAATAAAATAAGTAAATAGCTATTTTTCTTATTCTTGTCGAATGAATTTTTTTTAGCCACATTTACACCGATGAACACGCAGGAGCAATTGCGCAATGTTAAATACAATACAATGAATCTATATAAGCCAAATTAAGACACCCGTGTCATATCAAGACCTTTAAAAAAAATTAAATAAGTATATAGCTATTTTTCGTATTCTTGTCGAATGAATTTTTTGTAGCTACATTTACACCGATGAACACGCAGGAGCAAGTGGCCAATGTTAAGTATAATACAGTGAGCCTAAATAAGCAAAATTAAGACACCTATATCTTTTTAAGACCTTTAAATAAAATAAAATAAGTAAATAGCTATTTTTCTTATTCTTGTCGAATGAATTTTTTATAGCTACATTTACACCGGCGAACACGCAGGAGCAAGTGGCCAATGTTAAGTACAATACAATGAGCCTAAATAAGCAAAATTAAGACACCTATATCTTTTTAAAGACCTTTAAAAAAATACAATAAGTAAATAGCTATTTTTCTTATTCTTGTCGAATGAATTTTTTTTAGCTACATTTACACCGATGAACACGCAGGAGCAATTGTTCAATGTTAAGTACGATACAATGAGCCAAAATGAGCAAAATTAAGACACCTATGTCTTTTTAAAACCTTTAAAAAAATAAAATAAGTAAATAGCTATTTTTCTTATTCTTGTCGAATGAATTTTTTTTAGCTACATTTACACCGATGAACACAGAGGAGCAAGTGGTCAATGTTAAGTACAATACAGTGAGCCTTAATAAGCAAAATTAAGACACCTATATCTTTTTAAGACCTTTAAAAAAAAAAAAATAAGTAAATAGCTGTTTTTCATATTCTTGTCGAATGAATTTTTTTTAGCTACATTTACACCGATGAACACGCAGGAGCAAGTGGTCAATGTTAAGTACAATACAGTGAGCCTAAATAAGCAAAATTAAGTCACCTATATCTTTTTAAAACCTTTAAAAAAAATAAAATAAGTATATAGCTATTTTTCTTATTCTTGTCGAATGAATTTTTTTTAGCTACATTTACACCGATGAACACGTAGGAGCAATTGTTCAATGTAAGTACAATACAATGAGCCAAAATAAGCAAAATTAAGACACCCTTATCATATCAAGACCTTTAAAAAAAATAAAATAAGTAAATAGCTATTTTTTTTATTCTTGTCGAATGAATTTTTTGTAGCTACATTTACACCGATGAACACGCAGGAGCAATAGGTCAATGTTAAGTACAATACAGTGAGCCTTAATAAGCAAAATTAAGACACCTATATCTTTTTAAGACCTTTAAAAAAAAAAAATAAGTAAATAGCTATTTTTCATATTCTTGTCGAATGAATTTTTTTTAGCTACATTTACACCGATGAACACGCAGGAGCAAGTGGTCAATGTTAAGTACAATACAGTGAGCCTAAATAAGCAAAATTAAGACACTCATATCATATCAGGACCTTTAAAAAAAAAAAATAAGTATATAGCTATTTTTCGTATTCTTGTCGAATGAATTTTTTGTAGCTACATTTACACCGAAGAACACGCTGGAGCAATTGCCTAATGTTAGATACAGTACAATGAGCCAAAATAAGCAAAATTAAGACACCTATATCTTTTTAAAACCTTTAAAAAAAATAAAATAAGTAATTAGCTATTTTTCGTATTCTTGCCGTTTGAATTTTTTCAAGCTACATTTACACCGATGAACACGCAGGAGCAATTTCTCAATGTTAAGTACAATACAATGAGCCAAAATAAGCAAAATAAAGACACCTATATTTTTTTAAAACCTTTAAAAAAAATAAAATAAGTAAATAGCTATTTTTCTTATTCTTGTCGAATGAATTTTTTTTAGCTACATTTACACCGATGAACACGCAGGAACAATTGCTCAATGTTAAGTACAATACAATGAGCCAAAATAAGCCAAATTAAGACACCCGTGTCATATCAAGACCTTTAAAAAAATAAAATAAGTATATAGCTATTTTTCGTATTCTTGTCGAATGAATTTTTTGTAGCTACATTTACACCGATGTACAAGCAGGAGCAAGTGGTCAATGTTAAGTACAATACAATGAGCCCAAATAAGCAAAACTAAGACACCTATATCTTTTAAAGACCTTTAAAAAAAATAAAATAAGTAAATAGCTATTTTTCTTATTCTTGTCGAATGAATTTTTTTTAGCTACATTTACACCGATGAACACGCAGGAGCAATTGCTCAATGTTAAGTACAATACAATGAGCCACACTAAGCAAAATTAAGACACCCTTATGATATCAAGACCTTTAAAAAAAATAATATAAGTAAATAGCTATTTTTTTTATTCTTGTCGAATGAATTTTTTTTAGCATTATTTAAACCGATGAACACGCAGGAGCAATTGCTCAATGTCAAGTACAATACGGTGAGCCAAAATAAGCAAAATAAAGACTCCCATATCATATCAAGACCTTTAAAAAAAATAAAATATGTAAATAGCTATTTTTCTGATTCCTCTCGAATGAATTTTTTTTAGCTACATTTACACCGATGAACACGCAGGAGCAAGTGGTCAATGTTAAGTACAATACAGTGAGCCTTAATAAGCAAAATTAAGACACCTATATCTTTTTAAGACCTTTAAAAAAAAAAAAATAAGTAAACAGCTGTTTTTCTTATTCTTGTCGAATGAATTTTTTTTAGCTACATTTACACCGATGAACACGCAGGAGGAAGTGGTCAATGTTAAGAACAATACAGTGAGCCTTAATAAGCAAAATTAAGACACCTATATCTTTTTAAGACCTTTAAAAAAAAAAAAATAAGTAAATAGCTGTTTTTCTTATTCTTGTCGAATGAATTTTTTTTAGCTACATTTACACCGATGAACACGCAGTAACAATTGCTCAATGTTAAGTACAATACAATGAGCCAAAATAAGCAAAATTAAGACACTCATATCATATCAAGACCTTTAAAAAAATAAAATAAGTAAATAGCTGTTTTTCATATTCTTGTCGAATGAATTTTTTTTAGCTACATTTACACCGATGAACACGCAGAAGCAAGTAGTCAATGTTAAGTACAATACAGTGAGCTTAAATAAGCAAAATTAAGACACTCATATCATATCAAGACCTTTAAAAAAATAAAATAAGTATATAGCTATTTTTCGTATTCTTGTCGAATGAATTTTTTGTAGCTACATTTACACCGATGTACAAGCAGGAGCAAGTGGTCAATGTTAAGTACAATACAATGAGCCTAAATAAGCAAAATTAAGACACCTATATCTTTTAAAGACCTTTAAAAAAAATAAAATAAGTAAATAGCTATTTTTCTTATTCTTGTCGAATGAATTTTTTTTAGCTACATTTACACCGATGAACACGCAGGAGCAATTGCTCAATGTTAAGTACAATACCATGAGCCACAATAAGCAAAATTAAGACACCCTTATGATATCAAGACCTTTAAAAAAAATAAAATAAGTAAATAGCTATTTTTTTTATTCTTGTCGAATGAATTTTTTTTAGCATTATTTAAACCGATGAACACGCAGGAGCAATTGCTCAATGTCAAGTACAATACAATGAGCCAAAATAAGCAAAACTAAGACACCTATATCTTTTTAAAACCTTTAAAAAAATAAAATAAGTAAATAGCTATTTTTCTTATTCTTGTCGAATGAATTTTTTTTAGCCACATTTACACCGATGAACACGCAGGAGCAATTGCGCAATGTTAAATACAATACAATGAATCTATATAAGCCAAATTAAGACACCCGTGTCATATCAAGACCTTTAAAAAAAATTAAATAAGTATATAGCTATTTTTCGTATTCTTGTCGAATGAATTTTTTGTAGCTACATTTACACCGATGAACACGCAGGAGCAAGTGGCCAATGTTAAGTATAATACAGTGAGCCTAAATAAGCAAAATTAAGACACCTATATCTTTTTAAGACCTTTAAATAAAATAAAATAAGTAAATAGCTATTTTTCTTATTCTTGTCGAATGAATTTTTTATAGCTACATTTACACCGGCGAACACGCAGGAGCAAGTGGCCAATGTTAAGTACAATACAATGAGCCTAAATAAGCAAAATTAAGACACCTATATCTTTTTAAAGACCTTTAAAAAAATACAATAAGTAAATAGCTATTTTTCTTATTCTTGTCGAATGAATTTTTTTTAGCTACATTTACACCGATGAACACGCAGGAGCAATTGTTCAATGTTAAGTACGATACAATGAGCCAAAATAAGCAAAATTAAGACACCTATGTCTTTTTAAAACCTTTAAAAAAATAAAATAAGTAAATAGCTATTTTTCTTATTCTTGTCGAATGAATTTTTTTTAGCTACATTTACACCGATGAACACACAGGAGCAAGTGGTCAATGTTAAGTACAATACAGTGAGCCTTAATAAGCAAAATTAAGACACCTATATCTTTTTAAGACCTTTAAAAAAAAAAAAATAAGTAAATAGCTGTTTTTCATATTCTTGTCGAATGAATTTTTTTTAGCTACATTTACACCGATGAACACGCAGGAGCAAGTGGTCAATGTTAAGTACAATACAGTGAGCCTAAATAAGCAAAATTAAGTCACCTATATCTTTTTAAAACCTTTAAAAAAAATAAAATAAGTATATAGCTATTTTTCTTATTCTTGTCGAATGAATTTTTTTTAGCTACATTTACACCGATGAACACGTAGGAGCAATTGTTCAATGTAAGTACAATACAATGAGCCAAAATAAGCAAAATTAAGACACCCTTATCATATCAAGACCTTTAAAAAAAATAAAATAAGTAAATAGCTATTTTTTTTATTCTTGTCGAATGAATTTTTTGTAGCTACATTTACACCGATGAACACGCAGGAGCAATAGGTCAATGTTAAGTACAATACAGTGAGCCTTAATAAGCAAAATTAAGACACCTATATCTTTTTAAGACCTTTAAAAAAAAAAAAATAAGTAAATAGCTATTTTTCATATTCTTGTCGAATGAATTTTTTTTAGCTACATTTACACCGATGAACACGCAGGAGCAAGTGGTCAATGTTAAGTACAATACAGTGAGCCTAAATAAGCAAAATTAAGACACTCATATCATATCAGGACCTTTAAAAAAAAAAAATAAGTATATAGCTATTTTTCGTATTCTTGTCGAATGAATTTTTTGTAGCTACATTTACACCGAAGAACACGCTGGAGCAATTGCCTAATGTTAGATACAGTACAATGAGCCAAAATAAGCAAAATTAAGACACCTATATCTTTTTAAAACCTTTAAAAAAAATAAAATAAGTAATTAGCTATTTTTCGTATTCTTGCCGTTTGAATTTTTTCAAGCTACATTTACACCGATGAACACGCAGGAGCAATTTCTCAATGTTAAGTACAATACAATGAGCCAAAATAAGCAAAACAAAGACACCTATATTTTTTTAAAACCTTTAAAAAAAATAAAATAAGTAAATAGCTATTTTTCTTATTCTTGTCGAATGAATTTTTTTTAGCTACATTTACACCGATGAACACGCAGGAACAATTGCTCAATGTTAAGTACAATACAATGAGCCAAAATAAGCCAAATTAAGACACCCGTGTCATATCAAGACCTTTAAAAAAATAAAATAAGTATATAGCTATTTTTCGTATTCTTGTCGAATGAATTTTTTGTAGCTACATTTACACCGATGTACAAGCAGGAGCAAGTGGTCAATGTTAAGTACAATACAATGAGCCTAAATAAGCAAAACTAAGACACCTATATCTTTTAAAGACCTTTAAAAAAAATAAAATAAGTAAATAGCTATTTTTCTTATTCTTGTCGAATGAATTTTTTTTAGCTACATTTACACCGATGAACACGCAGGAGCAATTGCTCAATGTTAAGTACAATACAATGAGCCACACTAAGCAAAATTAAGACACCCTTATGATATCAAGACCTTTAAAAAAAATAAAATAAGTAAATAGCTATTTTTTTTATTCTTGTCGAATGAATTTTTTTTAGCATTATTTAAACCGATGAACACGCAGGAGCAATTGCTCAATGTCAAGTACAATACAATGAGCCAAAATAAGCAAAATTAAGACACCTATATCTTTTTAAAACCTTTAAAAAAATAAAATAAGTAAATAGCTATTTTTCTTATTCTTGTCGAATGAATTTTTTTTAGCCACATTTACACCGATGAACACGCAGGAGCAATTGCGCAATGTTAAATACAATACAATGAATCTATATAAGCCAAATTATGACACCCGTGTCATATCAAGACCTTTAAAAAAAATTAAATAAGTATATAGCTATTTTTCGTATTCTTGTCGAATGAATTTTTTGTAGCTACATTTACACCGATGAACACGCAGGAGCAAGTGGCCAATGTTAGGTATAATACAATGAGCCTAAATAAGCAAAATTAAGACACCTATATCTTTTTAAGACCTTTAAAGAAAATAAAATAAGTAAATAGCTATTTTTCTTATTCTTGTCGAATGAATTTTTTATAGCTACATTTACACCGGCGAACACGCAGGAGCAAGTGGCCAATGTTAAGTACAATACAATGAGCCTAAATAAGCAAAATTAAGACACCTATATCTTTTTAAGACCTTTAAAAAAATAAAATAAGTAAATAGCTATTTTTCTTATTCTTATCGAATGAATTTTTTTTAGCTACATTTACACCGATGAACACGCAGGAACAATTGTTCAATGTTGAGTACAATACAATGAGCCAAAATAAGCAAAATTAAGACACCTATATCCTTTTAAAACCTTTAAAAAAATAAAATAAGTAAATAGCTATTTTTCTTATTCTTGTCGAATGAATTTTTTTTAGCTACATTTACAACGATGAACACAAAGAAGCAATTCCTCAATGTTAACTACAATACAATGAGCCAAAATAAGCCAAATTAAGACACCCGTGTCATATCCAGACCATTAAAAAAAATAAAATAAGTATATAGCTAATTTTCTTATTCTTGTCGAATGAATTTTTTTTAGCTACATTTACACCGATGAACACGCAGCAGCAATTGCTCAATGTTAAGTACAATACAATGAGCCAAAATAAGCAACATTTAGACACCCTCATCATATCAAGACCTTTAAAAAAAATAATATAAGTAAATAGCTATTTTTTTTATTCTTGTCGAATGAATTTTTTTAGCAACATTTAAACCGATGAACACGCAGGAGCAATTGCTCAATGTCAAGTACAATACATTGAGCCAAAATAAGCAAAATTAAGACACCTATTTCTTTTTAAAACCTTTAAAAAAATAAAATAAATAAATAGCTATTTTTCTTATTCTTGTCGAATGAATTTTTTTTAGCTACATTTACACCTATGAACTCGCAGGAGCAATTACTCGATCTTAAGCACAATACGGTGAGCCAAAATAAGCAAAATAAAGACTCCCATATCATATCAAGACCTTTAAAAAAAAAAAAATAAGTAAATAGCTATTTTTCTGATTCCTGTCGAATGAATTTTTTTAGCTACATTTACACGGATGAACACGCAGGAGCATTTTCTCAATGTTAGGTACAATACAATGAGCCAACATAAGCAAAATTAAGACACCTATATCTTATTAAGACCTTAAAAAAAAGAAAATAACTAAATAGCTATTTTTCTTATTCTTGTCGAATGAATTTTTAGTAGCTACATTTACACGGATGAACACGCAGGAGCATTTGCTCAATGTTAGGTACATTACAATGAGCCAAAATTAGCAAAATTAGGACACCTATATCTTTTAAAGACCTTTAAAAAAATAATATAAGTAAATAGCTATTTTTCTGATTCCTGTCGAATGAATTTTTTTAGCTACATTTACACCGATGAACACGTTGAAGCAACAGCTTAATGTTAAGTACAATGAATTGAGCCAAAATAAGCCAAATTAAGACACCCATATCATTTCAAGACCTTTAAAAAAAAAAATAAGTAAATAGCTATTTTTCTTATTCTTATCGAATGAATTTTTTTTAGCTACATTTACACCGATGAACATGCAGGAGCAATTGCTCAATGTTAGTGCAATACAATGAGGCAAAATAAGCAAAACTAAGACACCTATATCATTTCAAGACCTTTAAAAAAAATAAAATAAGGAAATATCTATTTTTCTTATTCTTGTCGAATGAATTTTTTTTAGCTACATTTACACCTGTTAACTCGCAAGAGCAATTGCTCAATCTTAAGCACAACACGGTGAGCAAAATAAGCCAAATAAAGACTCCCATATCATATCAAGACCTTTAAAAAAAATAAAATAAGTAAATAGCTATTTTTCTGATTCCTGTCGAATGAATTTTTTGTAGCTACATTTACACCGATGAACACGCAGGAGCAAGTGGCCAATGTTAGGTATAATACAATGAGCCTAAATAAGCAAAATTAAGACACCTATATCTTTTTAAGACCTTTAAAGAAAATAAAATAAGTAAATAGCTATTTTTCTTATTCTTATCGAATGAATTTTTTTTAGCTACATTTACACCGATGAACACGCAGGAACAATTGTTCAATGTTGAGTACAATACAATGAGCCAAAATAAGCAAAATTAAGACACCTATATCCTTTTAAAACCTTTAAAAAAATAAAATAAGTAAATAGCTATTTTTCTTATTCTTGTCGAATGAATTTTTTTTAGCTACATTTACAACGATGAACACGCAGAAGCAATTCCTCAATGTTAACTACAATACAATGAGCCAAAATAAGCCAAATTAAGACACCCGTGTCATATCAAGACCTTTAAAAAAAATAAAATAAGTATATAGCTAATTTTCTTATTCTTGTCGAATGAATTTTTTTTAGCTACATTTACACCGATGAACACGCAGGAGCAATTGCTCAATGTTAAGTACAATACAATGAGCCAAAATAAGCAAAATTTAGACACCCTTATCATATCAAGACCTTTAAAAAAAATAATATAAGTAAATAGCTATTTTTTTTATTCTTGTCGAATGAATTTTTTTAGCAACATTTAAACCGATGAACACGCAGGAGCAATTGCTCAATGTCAAGTACAATACATTGAGCCAAAATAAGCAAAATTAAGACACCTATTTCTTTTTAAAACCTTTAAAAAAATAAAATAAGTAAATAGCTATTTTTCTTATTCTTGTCGAATGAATTTTTTTTAGCTACATTTACACCTATGAACTCGCAGGAGCAATTGCTCGATCTTAAGCACAATACGGTGAGCCAAAATAAGCAAAATAAAGACTCCCATATCATATCAAGACCTTTAAAAAAAATAAAATAAGTAAATAGCTATTTTTCTGATTCCTGTCGAATGAATTTTTTTAGCTACATTTACACGGATGAACACGCAGGAGCATTTTCTCAATGTTAGGTACAATACAATGAGCCAACATAAGCAAAATTAAGACACCTATATCTTATTAAGACCTTAAAAAAAAGAAAATAACTAAATAGCTATTTTTCTTATTCTTGTCGAATGAATTTTTAGTAGCTACATTTACACGGATGAACACGCAGGAGCATTTTCTCAATGTTAGGTACAATACAATGAGCCAACATAAGCAAAATTAAGACACCTATATCTTATTAAGACCTTAAAAAAAAGAAAATAACTAAATAGCTATTTTTCTGATTCCTGTCGAATGAATTTTTTTAGCTACATTTACACCGATGAACACGTTGAAGCAACAGCTTAATGTTAAGTACAATGAATTGAGCCAAAATAAGCCAAATTAAGACACCCATATCATTTCAAGACCTTTAAAAAAAAAAAATAAGTAAATAGCTATTTTTCTTATTCTTATCGAATGAATTTTTTTTAGCTACATTTACACCGATGAACATGCAGGAGCAATTGCTCAATGTTAGTGCAATACAGTGAGGCAAAATAAGCAAAATTAAGACACCCATATCATTTCAAGACCTTTAAAAAAAATAAAATAAGGAAATATCTATTTTTCTTATTCTTGTCGAATGAATTTTTTTTAGCTACATTTACACCTGTTAACTCGCAAGAGCAATTGCTCAATCTTAAGCACAATACGGTGAGCCAAAATAAGCAAAATAAAGACTCCCATATCATATCAAGACCTTTAAAAAAAATAAAATAAGTAAATAGCTATTTTTCTGATTCCTGTCGGATGAATTTTTTTTAGCTACATTTACACCTTTGAACACGCAAAAGCAACTGTTCAATGTTACGAACAATACAATGAGCCAAAATAAGCAAAATTAAGACACCCATATCATTTCAAGACCTTTAAAAAAAAAAAAATAAGTAAATAGCTATTTTTCTTATTCATGTCAAATGAATTTTTTTTAGCTACTATTGCACCGAAGAACACGCAGGAGCAATTGCTTAATGTTAGGTACAATATAGTAAGCCGAAATAAGCAAAATTATGACACCCATATCATATTAAAACCTTTAAAAAAAATAAAATAAGTATATAGCTATTTTTCGTATTCTTGGCGAATGAATTTTTTTCAGCTACATTTACACGGATGAACATGCAGGAGCAATAGTTAAATGTTAAGTACAATACAATGAGCCAAAATAAGAAAAATTAAGACACCCGTGTTATATCAAGACCTTAAAAAAAATAAAATAAGTATATAGCTATTTTTCTGATTCCTGTCGAATGAATTTTTTTTAGCTCCATTTACACCGATGAACACGCAGGAGCAATTGGTCAATATTAAGTACAATACAGTGAGCCTAAATAACCAAAATTAAGACACCTATATCTTTTTAAGACCTTTAAAAAAAGAAAATAACGAAATAGCTATTTTTCTTATTCTTGTCGAATGAATTTTTTGTAGCTAAATTTACACCGACGAACACGCAGGAATAATTGCTCAATGTTAGGTGCAATACAGTGAGCCAACATAAGCAAAATTAAGACACCTATATCTTTTTACGACCTTTAAAAAAAAAATAACTAAATTGCTATTTTTCTTATTCTTGTCTTGTGAATTTTTAGTAGCTACATTTACACCGATGAACACGCAGGAGCATTTGCCCAATGTTAGGTACAATACAATGAGCCAAAATAAGTAAAATTAGGACACCTATATCTTTTAAAGACCTTTAAAAAAATAAAATAAGTAAATAGCTATTTTTCTGATTCCTGTCGAATGAATTTTTTTTAGCTACATTTACAACGATGAACTCGCAGGAGCAATTGCTCGATCTTAAGCATAATACGGTGAGCCAAAATAAGCAAAATAAAGACTCCCATATCATATCAAGACCTTTAAAAAAAATAAAATAAGTAAATAGCTATTTTTCTTATTCTTGTCGAATGAATTTTTTTTAGCTACATTTACACCTATGAACTCGCAGGAGCAATTGCTCGATCTTAAGTACAATACGGTGAGCCAAAATAAGCAAAAAAAAGACTCCCATATCATATCAAGACCTTTAAAAAAAATAAAATAAGTAAATAGCTATTTTTCTGATTCCTGTCGAATGAATTTTTTTTAGCTACATTTACAACGATGAACACGCAGGAGCAAGTGGCCAATGTTAAGTATAATACAATGAGCCTAAATAAGCAAAATTAAGACACCTATATCTTTTTAAGACCTTTAAAGAAAATAAAATAAGTAAATAGTTATTTTTCTTATTCTTGTCGAATGAATTTTTTATAGCTACATTTACACCGGCGAACACGCAGGAGCAAGTGGCCAATGTTAAGTACAATACAATGAGCCAAAATAAGCAAAATTAAGACACCTATATCTTTTTAAAACCTTTAAAAAAATAAAATAAGTAAATAGCTATTTTTCTTATTCTTGTCGAATGAATTTTTTTTAGCTACATTTACACCGATGAACACGCAGGAGCAAGTGGTCAATGTTAAGTACAATACAGTGAGCCTTAATAAGCAAAATTAAGACACCTATATCTTTTTAAGACCTTTAAAAAAAAAAAATAAGTAAATAGCTGTTTTTCATATTCTTGTCGAATGAATTTTTTTTAGCTACATTTACACGGATGAACACGCAGGAGCAAGTGGTCAATGTTAAGTACAATACAGTGAGCCTAAATAAGCAAAATTAAGACACTCATATCATATCAAGACCTTTAAAAAAAAAAAATAAGTATATAGCTATTTTTCGTATTCTTGTCGAATGAATTTTTTGTAGCTACATTTACACCGATGAACACGCTGGAGCAATTGCCTAATGTTAGATACAGTACAATGAGCCAAAATAAGCAAAATTAAGACACCTATATCTTTTTAAAACCTTTAAAAAAAATAAAATAAGTAATTAGCTATTTTTCGTATTCTTGCCGTTTGAATTTTTTCAAGCTACATTTACACCGATGAACACGCAGGAGCAATTTCTCAATGTTAAGTACAATACAATGAGCCAAAATAAGCAAAATAAAGACACCTATATTTTTTTAAAACCTTTAAAAAAAATAAAATAAGTAAATAGCTATTTTTCTTATTCTTGTCGAATGAATTTTTTTTAGCTACATTTACACCGATGAACACGCAGGAACAATTGCTCAATGTTAAGTACAATACAATGAGCCAAAATAAGCCAAATTAAGACACCCGTGTCATATCAAGACCTTTAAAAAAATAAAAAAAGTATATAGCTATTTTTCGTATTCTTGTCGAATGAATTTTTTGTAGCTACATTTACACCGATGTACAAGCAGGAGCAAGTGGTCAATGTTAAGTACAATACAATGAGCCTAAATAAGCAAAATTAAGACACCTATATCTTTTAAAGACCTTTAAAAAAAATAAAATAAGTAAATAGCTATTTTTCTTATTCTTGTCGAATGAATTTTTTTTAGCTACATTTACACCGATGAACACGCAGGAGCAATTGCTCAATGTTAAGTACAATACAATGAGCCACAATAAGCAAAATTAAGACACCCTTATGATATCAAGACCTTTAAAAAAAATAAAATAAGTAAATAGCTATTTTTTTTATTCTTGTCGAATGAATTTTTTTTAGCATTATTTAAACCGATGAACACGCAGGAGCAATTGCTCAATGTCAAGTACAATACAATGAGCCAAAATAAGCAAAATTAAGACACCTATATCTTTTTAAAACCTTTAAAAAAATAAAATAAGTAAATAGCTATTTTTCTTATTCTTGTCGAATGAATTTTTTTTAGCCACATTTACACCGATGAACACGCAGGAGCAATTGCCCAATGTTAAATACAATACAATGAATCTATATAAGCCAAATTAAGACACCCGTGTCATATCAAGACCTTTAAAAAAAATTAAATAAGTATATAGCTATTTTTCGTATTCTTGTCGAATGAATTTTTTGTAGCTACATTTACACCGATGAACACGCAGGAGCAAGTGGCCAATGTTAAGTATAATACAATGAGCCTAAATAAGCAAAATTAAGACACCTATATCATTTTAAGACCTTTAAAGAAAATAAAATAAGTAAATAGCTATTTTTCTTATTCTTGTCGAATGAATTTTTTATAGCTACATTTACACCGGCGAACACGCAGGAGCAAGTGGCCAATGTTAAGTAAAATACAATGAGCCTAAATAAGCAAAATTAAGACACCTATATCTTTTTAAGACCTTTAAAAAAATAAAATAAGTAAATAGCTATTTTTCTGATTCCTGTCGAATGAATTTTTTTAGCTACATTTACACCGATGAACACGCAGGAACAATTGTTCAATGTTGAGTACAATACAATGAGCCAAAATAAGCAAAATTAAGACACCTATATCCTTTTAAAACCTTTAAAAAAATAAAATAAGTAAATAGCTATTTTTCTTATTCTTGTCGAATGAATTTTTTTTAGCTACATTTACAACGATGAACACAAAGAAGCAATTCCTCAATGTTAACTACAATACAATGAGCCAAAATAAGCCAAATTAAGACACCCGTGTCATATCCAGACCATTAAAAAAAATAAAATAAGTATATAGCTAATTTTCTTATTCTTGTCGAATGAATTTTTTTTAGCTACATTTACACCGATGAACACGCAGCAGCAATTGCTCAATGTTAAGTACAATACAATGAGCCAAAATAAGCAACATTTAGACACCCTCATCATATCAAGACCTTTAAAAAAAATAATATAAGTAAATAGCTATTTTTTTTATTCTTGTCGAATGAATTTTTTTAGCAACATTTAAACCGATGAACACGCAGGAGCAATTGCTCAATGTCAAGTACAATACATTGAGCCAAAATAAGCAAAATTAAGACACCTATTTCTTTTTAAAACCTTTAAAAAAATAAAATAAATAAATAGCTATTTTTCTTATTCTTGTCGAATGAATTTTTTTTAGCTACATTTACACCTATGAACTCGCAGGAGCAATTACTCGATCTTAAGCACAATACGGTGAGCCAAAATAAGCAAAATAAAGACTCCCATATCATATCAAGACCTTTAAAAAAAAAAAAATAAGTAAATAGCTATTTTTCTGATTCCTGTCGAATGAATTTTTTTAGCTACATTTACACGGATGAACACGCAGGAGCATTTTCTCAATGTTAGGTACAATACAATGAGCCAACATAAGCAAAATTAAGACACCTATATCTTATTAAGACCTTAAAAAAAAGAAAATAACTAAATAGCTATTTTTCTTATTCTTGTCGAATGAATTTTTAGTAGCTACATTTACACGGATGAACACGCAGGAGCATTTGCTCAATGTTAGGTACATTACAATGAGCCAAAATTAGCAAAATTAGGACACCTATATCTTTTAAAGACCTTTAAAAAAATAATATAAGTAAATAGCTATTTTTCTGATTCCTGTCGAATGAATTTTTTTAGCTACATTTACACCGATGAACACGTTGAAGCAACAGCTTAATGTTAAGTACAATGAATTGAGCCAAAATAAGCCAAATTAAGACACCCATATCATTTCAAGACCTTTAAAAAAAAAAATAAGTAAATAGCTATTTTTCTTATTCTTATCGAATGAATTTTTTTTAGCTACATTTACACCGATGAACATGCAGGAGCAATTGCTCAATGTTAGTGCAATACAATGAGGCAAAATAAGCAAAACTAAGACACCTATATCATTTCAAGACCTTTAAAAAAAAAAAAATAAGGAAATATCTATTTTTCTTATTCTTGTCGAATGAATTTTTTTTAGCTACATTTACACCTGTTAACTCGCAAGAGCAATTGCTCAATCTTAAGCACAACACGGTGAGCCAAAATAAGCCAAATAAAGACTCCCATATCATATCAAGACCTTTAAAAAAAATAAAATAAGTAAATAGCTATTTTTCTGATTCCTGTCGAATGAATTTTTTGTAGCTACATTTACACCGATGAACACGCAGGAGCAAGTGGCCAATGTTAGGTATAATACAATGAGCCTAAATAAGCAAAATTAAGACACCTATATCTTTTTAAGACCTTTAAAGAAAATAAAATAAGTAAATAGCTATTTTTCTTATTCTTATCGAATGAATTTTTTTTAGCTACATTTACACCGATGAACACGCAGGAACAATTGTTCAATGTTGAGTACAATACAATGAGCCAAAATAAGCAAAATTAAGACACCTATATCCTTTTAAAACCTTTAAAAAAATAAAATAAGTAAATAGCTATTTTTCTTATTCTTGTCGAATGAATTTTTTTTAGCTACATTTACAACGATGAACACGCAGAAGCAATTCCTCAATGTTAACTACAATACAATGAGCCAAAATAAGCCAAATTAAGACACCCGTGTCATATCAAGACCTTTAAAAAAAATAAAATAAGTATATAGCTAATTTTCTTATTCTTGTCGAATGAATTTTTTTTAGCTACATTTACACCGATGAACACGCAGGAGCAATTGCTCAATGTTAAGTACAATACAATGAGCCAAAATAAGCAAAATTTAGACACCCTTATCATATCAAGACCTTTAAAAAAAATAATATAAGTAAATAGCTATTTTTTTTATTCTTGTCGAATGAATTTTTTTAGCAACATTTAAACCGATGAACACGCAGGAGCAATTGCTCAATGTCAAGTACAATACATTGAGCCAAAATAAGCAAAATTAAGACACCTATTTCTTTTTAAAACCTTTAAAAAAATAAAATAAGTAAATAGCTATTTTTCTTATTCTTGTCGAATGAATTTTTTTTAGCTACATTTACACCTATGAACTCGCAGGAGCAATTGCTCGATCTTAAGCACAATACGGTGAGCCAAAATAAGCAAAATAAAGACTCCCATATCATATCAAGACCTTTAAAAAAAATAAAATAAGTAAATAGCTATTTTTCTGATTCCTGTCGAATGAATTTTTTTAGCTACATTTACACGGATGAACACGCAGGAGCATTTTCTCAATGTTAGGTACAATACAATGAGCCAACATAAGCAAAATTAAGACACCTATATCTTATTAAGACCTTAAAAAAAAGAAAATAACTAAATAGCTATTTTTCTTATTCTTGTCGAATGAATTTTTAGTAGCTACATTTACACGGATGAACACGCAGGAGCATTTTCTCAATGTTAGGTACAATACAATGAGCCAACATAAGCAAAATTAAGACACCTATATCTTATTAAGACCTTAAAAAAAAGAAAATAACTAAATAGCTATTTTTCTGATTCCTGTCGAATGAATTTTTTTAGCTACATTTACACCGATGAACACGTTGAAGCAACAGCTTAATGTTAAGTACAATGAATTGAGCCAAAATAAGCCAAATTAAGACACCCATATCATTTCAAGACCTTTAAAAAAAAAAATAAGTAAATAGCTATTTTTCTTATTCTTATCGAATGAATTTTTTTTAGCTACATTTACACCGATGAACATGCAGGAGCAATTGCTCAATGTTAGTGCAATACAGTGAGGCAAAATAAGCAAAATTAAGACACCCATATCATTTCAAGACCTTTAAAAAAAATAAAATAAGGAAATATCTATTTTTCTTATTCTTGTCGAATGAATTTTTTTTAGCTACATTTACACCTGTTAACTCGCAAGAGCAATTGCTCAATCTTAAGCACAATACGGTGAGCCAAAATAAGCAAAATAAAGACTCCCATATCATATCAAGACCTTTAAAAAAAATAAAATAAGTAAATAGCTATTTTTCTGATTCCTGTCGGATGAATTTTTTTTAGCTACATTTACACCTTTGAACACGCAAAAGCAACTGTTCAATGTTACGAACAATACAATGAGCCAAAATAAGCAAAATTAAGACACCCATATCATTTCAAGACCTTTAAAAAAAAAAAAATAAGTAAATAGCTATTTTTCTTATTCATGTCAAATGAATTTTTTTTAGCTACTATTACACCGAAGAACACGCAGGAGCAATTGCTTAATGTTAGGTACAATATAGTAAGCCGAAATAAGCAAAATTGTGACACCCATATCATATTAAAACCTTTAAAAAAAATAAAATAAGTATATAGCTATTTTTCGTATTCTTGGCGAATGAATTTTTTTCAGCTACATTTACACGGATGAACATGCAGGAGCAATAGTTAAATGTTAAGTACAATACAATGAGCCAAAATAAGAAAAATTAAGACACCCGTGTTATATCAAGACCTTAAAAAAAATAAAATAAGTATATAGCTATTTTTCTGATTCCTGTCGAATGAATTTTTTTTAGCTCCATTTACACCGATGAACACGCAGGAGCAATTGGTCAATATTAAGTACAATACAGTGAGCCTAAATAACCAAAATTAAGACACCTATATCTTTTTAAGACCTTTAAAAAAAGAAAATAACGAAATAGCTATTTTTCTTATTCTTGTCGAATGAATTTTTTGTAGCTAAATTTACACCGACGAACACGCAGGAGCAATTGCTCAATGTTAGGTGCAATACAGTGAGCCAACATAAGCAAAATTAAGACACCTATATCTTTTTAAGACCTTTAAAAAAAAAATAACTAAATTGCTATTTTTCTTATTCTTGTCTTGTGAATTTTTAGTAGCTACATTTACACCGATGAACACGCAGGAGCATTTGCCCAATGTTAGGTACAATACAATGAGCCAAAATAAGTAAAATTAGGACACCTATATCTTTTAAAGACCTTTAAAAAAATAAAATAAGTAAATAGCTATTTTTCTGATTCCTGTCGAATGAATTTTTTTTAGCTACATTTACAACGATGAACTCGCAGGAGCAATTGCTCGATCTTAAGCATAATACGGTGAGCCAAAATAAGCAAAATAAAGACTCCCATATCATATCAAGACCTTTAAAAAAAATAAAATAAGTAAATAGCTATTTTTCTTATTCTTGTCGAATGAATTTTTTTTAGCTACATTTACACCTATGAACTCGCAGGAGCAATTGCTCGATCTTAAGTACAATACGGTGAGCCAAAATAAGCAAAAAAAAGACTCCCATATCATATCAAGACCTTTAAAAAAAATAAAATAAGTAAATAGCTATTTTTCTGATTCCTGTCGAATGAATTTTTTTTAGCTACATTTACAACGATGAACACGCAGGAGCAAGTGGCCAATGTTAAGTATAATACAATGAGCCTAAATAAGCAAAATTAAGACACCTATATCTTTTTAAGACCTTTAAAGAAAATAAAATAAGTAAATAGTTATTTTTCTTATTCTTGTCGAATGAATTTTTTATAGCTACATTTACACCGGCGAACACGCAGGAGCAAGTGGCCAATGTTAAGTACAATACAATGAGCCAAAATAAGCAAAATTAAGACACCTATATCTTTTTAAAACCTTTAAAAAAATAAAATAAGTAAATAGCTATTTTTCTTATTCTTGTCGAATGAATTTTTTTTAGCTACATTTACACCGATGAACATGCAGGAGCAAGTGGTCAATGTTAAGTACAATACAGTGAGCCTTAATAAGCAAAATTAAGACACCTATATCTTTTTAAGACCTTTAAAAAAAAAAAATAAGTAAATAGCTGTTTTTCATATTCTTGTCGAATGAATTTTTTTTAGCTACATTTACACGGATGAACACGCAGGAGCAAGTGGTCAATGTTAAGTACAATACAGTGAGCCTAAATAAGCAAAATTAAGACACTCATATCATATCAAGACCTTTAAAAAAAAAAAATAAGTATATAGCTATTTTTCGTATTCTTGTCGAATGAATTTTTTGTAGCTACATTTACACCGATGAACACGCTGGAGCAATTGCCTAATGTTAGATACTGTACAATGAGCCAAAATAATTAAAATTAAGACACCTATATCTTTTTAAAACCTTTAAAAAAAATAAAATAAGTAATTAGCTATTTTTCGTATTCTTGCCGTTTGAATTTTTTCAAGCTACATTTACACCGATGAACACGCAGGAGCAATTTCTCAATGTTAAGTACAATACAATGAGCCAAAATAAGCAAAATAAAGACACCTATATTTTTTTAAAACCTTTAAAAAAAATAAAATAAGTAAATAGCTATTTTTCTTATTCTTGTCGAATGAATTTTTTTTAGCTACATTTACACCGATGAACACGCAGGAACAATTGCTCAATGTTAAGTACAATACAGTGAGCCAAAATAAGCCAAATTAAGACACCCGTGTCATATCAAGACCTTTAAAAAAATAAAATAAGTATATAGCTATTTTTCGTATTCTTGTCGAATGAATTTTTTGTAGCTACATTTACACCGATGTACAAGCAGGAGCAAGTGGTCAATGTTAAGTACAATACAATGAGCCTAAATAAGCAAAATTAAGACACCTATATCTTTTAAAGACCTTTAAAAAAAATAAAATAAGTAAATAGCTATTTTTCTTATTCTTGTCGAATGAATTTTTTTTAGCTACATTTACACCGATGAACACGCAGGAGCAATTGCTCAATGTTAAGTACAATACAATGAGCCACAATAAGCAAAATTAAGACACCCTTATGATATCAAGACCTTTAAAAAAAATAAAATAAGTAAATAGCTATTTTTTTTATTCTTGTCGAATGAATTTTTTTTAGCATTATTTAAACCGATGAACACGCAGGAGCAATTGCTCAATGTCAAGTACAATACAATGAGCCAAAATAAGCAAAATTAAGACACCTATATCTTTTTAAAACCTTTAAAAAAATAAAATAAGTAAATAGCTATTTTTCTTATTCTTGTCGAATGAATTTTTTTTAGCCACATTTACACCGATGAACACGCAGGAGCAATTGCCCAATGTTAAATACAATACAATGAATCTATATAAGCCAAATTAAGACACCCGTGTCATATCAAGACCTTTAAAAAAAATTAAATAAGTATATAGCTATTTTTCGTATTCTTGTCGAATGAATTTTTTGTAGCTACATTTACACCGATGAACACGCAGGAGCAAGTGGCCAATGTTAAGTATAATACAATGAGCCTAAATAAGCAAAATTAAGACACCTATATCTTTTTAAGACCTTTAAAGAAAATAAAATAAGTAAATAGCTATTTTTCTTATTCTTGTCGAATGAATTTTTTATAGCTACATTTACACCGGCGAACACGCAGGAGCAAGTGGCCAATGTTAAGTAAAATACAATGAGCCTAAATAAGCAAAATTAAGACACCTATATCTTTTTAAGACCTTTAAAAAAATAAAATAAGTAAATAGCTATTTTTCTGATTCCTGTCGAATGAATTTTTTTAGCTACATTTACACCGATGAACACGTTGAAGCAACAGCTTAATGTTAAGTACAATGAATTGAGCCAAAATAAGCCAAATTAAGACACCCATATCATTTCAAGACCTTTAAAAAAAAAAAATAAGTAAATAGCTATTTTTCTTATTCTTATCGAATGAATTTTTTTTAGCTACATTTACACCGATGAACATGCAGGAGCAATTGCTGAATGTTAGTGCAATACAATGAGGCAAAATAAGCAAAATTAAGACACCCATATCATTTCAAGACCTTTAAAAAAAATAAAATAAGGAAATATCTATTTTTCTTATTCTTGTCGAATGAATTTTTTTTAGCTACATTTACACCTGTTAACTCGCAAGAGCAATTGCTCAATCTTAAGCACAATACGGTGAGCCAAAATAAGCAAAATAAAGACTCCCATATCATATCAAGACCTTTAAAAAAAATAAAATAAGTAAATAGCTATTTTTCTGATTCCTGTCGAATGAATTTTTTTTAGCTACATTTACACCTTTGAACACGCAAAAGCAACTGTTCAATGTTACGAACAATACAATGAGCCAAAATAAGCAAAATTAAGACACCCATATCATTTCAAGACCTTTAAAAAAAAAAAAATAAGTAAATAGCTATTTTTCTTATTCATGTCAAATGAATTTTTTTTAACTACTATTACACCGAAGAACACGCAGGAGCAATTGCTTAATGTTAGGTACAATATAGTTAGCCGAAATAAGCAAAATTATGACACCCATATCATATTAAAACCTTTAAAAAAAATAAAATAAGTATATAGCTATTTTTCGTATTCTTGGCGAATGAATTTTTTTCAGCTACATTTACACGGATGAACATGCAGGAGCAATAGTTAAATGTTAAGTACAATACAATGAGCCAAAATAAGAAAAATTAAGACACCCGTGTTATATCAAGACCTTAAAAAAAATAAAATAAGTTTTTTTTTTTTTTTTTTTTTCTTTTTTTTTTTTTTTTTTTTTTTTTCTATTTTTTTTTTTTTTTTTTTTTTTTTCTATTTATTTAATGTTTTTGTTTTTGTCAGGATGTCTGAAGTCTTGCAAGACCAATGGGTCTGTCTGCAAGTTCTTCACTATATGTACTTGTACCTTTTTGAGACGTCTGTAGGCCATGTCTAGTATTCTGTTATTTTAATTTTAATTAAAAATTTATTCGATTTTACTATGGAGCCATGACTTTACTTGTTGTTTTATTTCCCTGTATTTTTTCAGATCTTTTATTGTATTTGGTATATCATTGAAAATGTGAGGTATCATGTATTTTAATGTCTGTCTTCCGTAGTTGTTCGTTATGGTGGGTGTGAGCAGTCTTGATTCGGTTATAGATCTTGTTTCTATGTCATGTGTTACTGGTTGTTTGTATTCTGTTTTATAAAAGTACTTAATGATGGTAATGTATTTGAAAAGAGCCGTCACTGTTAGTACGTTATATTTATTGAATAGGTCTTTTTTGCTCAATTTGTTATATTTATTTGTTTTATCTGAGTTTTTTATAATCTTCAGTATTCTATATTGTATATTTTCAATGTTCTGTATTTGTGATGGTGTTGTGTTTCCATATGCTTGTATTCCATATCGTATAAGAGATTCTACTAGTGCTTTATAAATCACTATCATTGTATCATAGTTTAAATAAAATTGGATATGGTAAAAAGCGTATAAACATGATCTGAGTCGTTTATTTACATTATTGATATGTATGTCAAATTTGAATCTGTAGTCAATTGTTATTCCCAGGTATCTGTATTCATCTACTGTTTCAAGTATTTCTGTGCATTCGCATTCATATGTTTATCTTAAGCACAATACGGTGAGCCAAAATAAGCAAAATAAAGACTCCCATATCATATCAAGACCTTTAAAAAAAATAAAATAAGTAAATAGCTATTTTTCTTATTCTTGTCGAATGAATTTTTTTTAGCTACATTTACAACGATGAACACGCAGAAGCAATTCCTCAATGTTAATTACAATACAATGAGCCAAAATAAGCCAAATTAAGACACCCGTGTCATATCAAGACCTTTAAAAAAAATAAAATAAGTATATAGCTAATTTTCTTATTCTTGTCGAATGAATTTTTTTTAGCTACATTTACACCGATGAACACGCAGGAGCAATTGCTCAATGTTAAGTACAATACAATGAGCCAAAATAAGCAAAATTTAGACACCCTCATCATATCAAGACCTTTAAAAAAAATAATATAAGTAAATAGCTATTTTTTTTATTCTTGTCGAATGAATTTTTTTAGCAACATTTAAACCGATGAACACGCAGGAGCAATTGCTCAATGTCAAGTACAATACATTGAGCCAAAATAAGCAAAATTAAGACACCTATATCTTTTGAAGACCTTTAAAAAAATAAAATAAGTAAATAGCTATTTTTCTGATTCCTGTCGAATGAATTTTTTTTAGCTACATTTACACCTTTGAACACGCAAAAGCAACTGCTCAATGTTACGAACAATACAATGAGCCAAAATAAGCAAAATTAAGACACCCATATCATTTCAAGACCTTTAAAAAAAAAAAAATAAGTAAATAGCTATTTTTCTTATTCATGTCAAATGAATTTTTTTTAGCTACTATTACACCGAAGAACACGCAGGAGCAATTGCTTAATGTTAGGTACAATACAGTAAGCCGAAATAAGCAAAATTATGACACCCATATCATATTAAAACCTTTAAAAAAAATAAAATAAGTATATAGCTATTTTTCGTATTCTTGGCGAATGAATTTTTTTCAGCTACATTTACACGGATGAACATGCAGGAGCAATAGTTAAATGTTAAGTACAATACAATGAGCCAAAATAAGCAAAATTAAGACACCCGTGTTATATCAAGACCTTAAAAAAAATAAAATAAGTATATAGCTATTTTTCTGATTCCTGCCGAATGAATTTTTTTTAGCTCCATTTACACCGATGAACACGCAGGAGCAATTGGTCAATATTAAGTACAATACAGTGAGCCTAAATAACCAAAATTAAGACACCTATATCTTTTTAAGACCTTTAAAAAAAGAAAATAACGAAATAGCTATTTTTCTTATTCTTGTCGAATGAATTTTTTGTAGCTAAATTTACACCGACGAACACGCAGGAGCAATTGCTCAATGTTAGGTGCAATACAGTGAGCCAACATAAGCAAAATTAAGACACCTATATCTTTTTAAGACCTTTAAAAAAAAAATAACTAAATTGCTATTTTTCTTATTCTTGTCTTGTGAATTTTTAGTAGCTACATTTACACCGATGAACACGCAGGAGCATTTGCCCAATGTTAGGTACAATACAATGAGCCAAAATAAGTAAAATTAGGACACCTATATCTTTTAAAGACCTTTAAAAAAATAAAATAAGTAAATAGCTATTTTTCTGATTCCTGTCGAATGAATTTTTTTTAGCTACATTTACAACGATGAACTCGCAGGAGCAATTGCCCGATCTTAAGCATAATACGGTGAGCCAAAATAAGCAAAATAAAGACTCCCATATCATATCAAGACCTTTAAAAAAAATAAAATAAGTAAATAGCTATTTTTCTTATTCTTGTCGAATGAATTTTTTTTAGCTACATTTACACCTATGAACTCGCAGGAGCAATTGCTCGATCTTAAGTACAATACGGTGAGCCAAAATAAGCAAAAAAAAGACTCCCATATCATATCAAGACCTTTAAAAAAAATAAAATAAGTAAATAGCTATTTTTCTGATTCCTGTCGAATGAATTTTTTTTAGCTATATTTACAACGATGAACACGCAGGAGCAAGTGCCCAATGTTTAGTATAAAACAATGAGCCTAAATAAGCAAAATTAAGACACCTATATCTTTTTAAGACCTTTAAAGAAAATAAAATAAGTAAATAGTTATTTTTCTTATTCTTGTCGAATGAATTTTTTATAGCTACATTTACACAGGCGAACACGCAGGAGCAAGTGGCCAATGTTAAGTACAATACAATGAGCCAAAATAAGCAAAATTAAGACACCTATATCTTTTTAAAACCTTTAAAAAAATAAAATAAGTAAATAGCTATTTTTCTTATTCTTGTCGAATGAATTTTTTTTAGCCACATTTACACCGATGAACACGCAGAAGCAATTGCTTAATGTTAATTACAATACAGTGAATCTATATAAGCCAAATTAAGACACCCGTGTCATATCAAGACCTTTAAAAAAAATAAAATAAGTATATAGCTATTTATCGTATTGTTGTCGAATGAATTTTTTGTAGCTACATTTACACCGATGAACACGCAGGAGCAATTGCGCAATGTTAAATACAATACATTGAATCTATATAAGCCAAATTAAGACACCCGTGTCATATCAAGACCTTTAAAAAAAATTAAATAAGTATATAGCTATTTTTCGTATTCTTGTCGAATGAATTTTTTTTAGCTACATTTACACCGATGAACAATCAGGAGCAATTGCTCAATGTTAAGTTCAATACAATGAGCCAAAATAAGCAAAATTAAGACACCTTTATCATATCAAGACCTTTAAAAAAAATAAAATAAGTAAATAGCTATTTTTTTTATTCTTGTCGAATGAATTTTTTTTAGCAACATTTCAAACCGATGAACACGCAGGAGCAATTGCTCAATGTTACTACAATACAATGAGCCAAAATAAGCCTAATTAAGACACCCGTGTCATATCAAGACCTTTAAAAAAAATAAAATAAGTATATAGCTATTTTTCGTATTCTTGTCGAATGAATTTTTTTAGCATTATTTAAACCGATGAACACGCAGGAGCAATTGCTCAATGTTAAGTACAATACAATGAGCCACAATAAGCAAAATTAAGACACCCTTATGATATCGAGACCTTTAAAAAAAATAAAATAAGTAAATAGCTATTTTTTTTATTCTTGTCGAATGAATTTTTTTTAGCTACATTTACACCGATGAACACGCAGGAGCAATTGCGCAATGTTAAATACAATACAATGAATCTATATAAGCCAAATTAAGACACCCGTGTCATATCAAGACCTTTAAAAAAAATTAAATAAGTATATAGCTATTTTTCGTATTCTTGTCGAATGAATTTTTTGTAGCTACATTTACACCGATGAACACGCAGGAGCAAGTGGCCAATGTTAAGTATAATACAATGAGCCTAAATAAGCAAAATTAAGACACCTATATCTTTTTAAGACCTTTAAAGAAAATAAAATAAGTAAATAGCTATTTTTCTTATTCTTGTCTAATGAATTTTTTATAGCTACATTTACACCGGCGAACACGCAGGAGCAAGTGGCCAATGTTAAGTACAATACAATGAGCCAAAATAAGCAAAATTAAGACACCTATATCTTTTTAAAACCTTTAAAAAAATAAAATAAGTAAATAGCTATTTTTCTTATTCTTGTCGAATGAATTTTTTTTAGCCACATTTACACCGATGAACACGCAGAAGCAATTGCTCAATGTTAATTACAATACAATGAATCTATATAGGCCAAATTAAGACACCCGTGTCATATCAAGACCTTTAAAAAAAATAAAATAAGTATATAGCTATTTATCGTATTGTTGTCGAATGAATTTTTTGTAGCTACATTTACACCGATGAACACGCAGGAGCAATTGGCCAATATTAAGTACAATACAATGAGCCTAAATAAGCAAAATTAAGACACCTATATCTTTTTAAGACCTTTAAAAAAAATAAAATAAGTAAATAGCTTTTTTTCTTATTCTTGTCGAATGAATTTTTTTTAGCTACATTTACACCGATGAACACGCAGGAGCAATTGCTCAATGTTAAGTACAATACATTGAGCCAAAATAAGCAAAATAAAGACACCTATTTCTTTTTAAGACCTTTAAAAAAAATAAAATAAGTAAATAGCTATTTTTCTTATTCTTGTCGAATGAATTTTTTTCAGCTACATTTACACCGATGAACAATCAGTAGCAATTGCTCAATGTTAAGTTCAATACAATGAGCCAAAATAAGCAAAATTAAGACACCTTTATCATATCAAGACTTTTTAAAAAAATAAAATAAGTAAATAGCTATTTTTTTTATTCTTGTCGAATGAATTTTTTTTAGCAACATTTCAAACCGATGAACACGCAGGAGCAATTGCTCAATGTTAATTATAATACAATGAGCCTAAATAAGCAAAATTAAGACACCTATATCTTTTTAAGACCTTTAAAGAAAATAAAATAAGTAAATAGCTATTTTTCTTATTCTTGTCTAATGAATTTTTTATAGCTACATTTACACCGGCGAACACGCAGGAGCAAGTGGCCAATGTTAAGTACAATACAATGAGCCAAAATAAGCAAAATTAAGACACCTATATCTTTTTAAAACCTTTAAAAAAATAAAATAAGTAAATAGCTATTTTTCTTATTCTTGTCGAATGAATTTTTTTTAGCCACATTTACACCGATGAACACGCAGAAGCAATTGCTCAATGTTAATTACAATACAATGAATCTATATAGGCCAAATTAAGACACCCGTGTCATATCAAGACCTTTAAAAAAAATAAAATAAGTATATAGCTATTTATCGTATTGTTGTCGAATGAATTTTTTGTAGCTACATTTACACCGATGAACACGCAGGAGCAATTGGCCAATATTAAGTACAATACAATGAGCCTAAATAAGCAAAATTAAGACACCTATATCTTTTTAAGACCTTTAAAAAAAATAAAATAAGTAAATAGCTTTTTTTCTTATTCTTGTCGAATGAATTTTTTTTAGCTACATTTACACCGATGAACACGCAGGAGCAATTGCTCAATGTTAAGTACAATACATTGAGCCAAAATAAGCAAAATAAAGACACCTATTTCTTTTTAAGACCTTTAAAAAAAATAAAATAAGTAAATAGCTATTTTTCTTATTCTTGTCGAATGAATTTTTTTCAGCTACATTTACACCGATGAACAATCAGTAGCAATTGCTCAATGTTAAGTTCAATACAATGAGCCAAAATAAGCAAAATTAAGACACCTTTATCATATCAAGACTTTTTAAAAAAATAAAATAAGTAAATAGCTATTTTTTTTATTCTTGTCGAATGAATTTTTTTTAGCAACATTTCAAACCGATGAACACGCAGGAGCAATTGCTCAATGTTACTACAATACAATGAGCCAAAATAAGCCTAATTAAGACACCCGTGTCATATCAAGACCTTTAAAAAAAATAAAATAAGTATATAGCTATTTTTCGTATTCTTGTCGAATGAATTTTTTTAGCATTATTTAAACCGATGAACACGCAGGAGCAATTGCTCAATGTTAAGTACAATACAATGAGCCACAATAAGCAAAATTAAGACACCCTTATGATATCGAGACCTTTAAAAAAAATAAAATAAGTAAATAGCTATTTTTTTTATTCTTGTCGAATGAATTTTTTTAGCATTATTTAAACCGATGAACACGCAGGAGCAATTGCTCAATGTTAAGTACAATACAATGAGCCACAATAAGCAAAATTAAGACACCCTTATGATATCGAGACCTTTAAAAAAAATAAAATAAGTAAATAGCTATTTTTTTTATTCTTGTCGAATGAATTTTTTTTAGCCACATTTACACCGATGAACACGCAGAAGCAATTGCTCAATGTTAATTACAATACAGTGAATCTATATAAGCCAAATTAAGACACCCGTGTCATATCAAGACCTTTAAAAAAAATAAAATAAGTATATAGCTATTTATCGTATTGTTGTCGAATGAATTTTTTGTAGCTACATTTACACCGATGAACACGCAGGAGCAATTGCTCAATGTTAATTACAATACAGTGAATCTATATAAGCCAAATTAAGACACCCGTGTCATATCAAGACCTTTAAAAAAAATTAAATAAGTATATAGCTATTTTTCGTATTCTTGTCGAATGAATTTTTTGTAGCTACATTTACACCGATGAACACGCAGGAGCAAGTGGCCAATGTTAAGTATAATACAATGAGCCTAAATAAGCAAAATTAAGACACCTATATCTTTTTAAGACCTTTAAAGAAAATAAAATAAGTAAATAGCTATTTTTCTTATTCTTGTCTAATGAATTTTTTATAGCTACATTTACACCGGCGAACACGCAGGAGCAAGTGGCCAATGTTAAGTACAATACAATGAGCCAAAATAAGCAAAATTAAGACACCTATATCTTTTTAAAACCTTTAAAAAAATAAAATAAGTAAATAGCTATTTTTCTTATTCTTGTCGAATGAATTTTTTTTAGCCACATTTACACCGATGAACACGCAGAAGCAATTGCTCAATGTTAATTACAATACAATGAATCTATATAGGCCAAATTAAGACACCCGTGTCATATCAAGACCTTTAAAAAAAATAAAATAAGTATATAGCTATTTATCGTATTGTTGTCGAATGAATTTTTTGTAGCCACATTTACACCGATGAACACGCAGAAGCAATTGCTCAATGTTAATTACAATACAATGAATCTATATAGGCCAAATTAAGACACCCGTGTCATATCAAGACTTTTTAAAAAAATAAAATAAGTAAATAGCTATTTTTTTTATTCTTGTCGAATGAATTTTTTTTAGCAACATTTCAAACCGATGAACACGCAGGAGCAATTGCTCAATGTTAATTATAATACAATGAGCCTAAATAAGCAAAATTAAGACACCTATATCTTTTTAAGACCTTTAAAGAAAATAAAATAAGTAAATAGCTATTTTTCTTATTCTTGTCTAATGAATTTTTTATAGCTACATTTACACCGGCGAACACGCAGGAGCAAGTGGCCAATGTTAAGTACAATACAATGAGCCAAAATAAGCAAAATTAAGACACCTATATCTTTTTAAAACCTTTAAAAAAATAAAATAAGTAAATAGCTATTTTTCTTATTCTTGTCGAATGAATTTTTTTTAGCCACATTTACACCGATGAACACGCAGAAGCAATTGCTCAATGTTAATTACAATACAATGAATCTATATAGGCCAAATTAAGACACCCGTGTCATATCAAGACCTTTAAAAAAAATAAAATAAGTATATAGCTATTTATCGTATTGTTGTCGAATGAATTTTTTGTAGCTACATTTACACCGATGAACACGCAGGAGCAATTGGCCAATATTAAGTACAATACAATGAGCCTAAATAAGCAAAATTAAGACACCTATATCTTTTTAAGACCTTTAAAAAAAATAAAATAAGTAAATAGCTTTTTTTCTTATTCTTGTCGAATGAATTTTTTTTAGCTACATTTACACCGATGAACACGCAGGAGCAATTGCTCAATGTTAAGTACAATACATTGAGCCAAAATAAGCAAAATAAAGACACCTATTTCTTTTTAAGACCTTTAAAAAAAATAAAATAAGTAAATAGCTATTTTTCTTATTCTTGTCGAATGAATTTTTTTCAGCTACATTTACACCGATGAACAATCAGTAGCAATTGCTCAATGTTAAGTTCAATACAATGAGCCAAAATAAGCAAAATTAAGACACCTTTATCATATCAAGACTTTTTAAAAAAATAAAATAAGTAAATAGCTATTTTTTTTATTCTTGTCGAATGAATTTTTTTTAGCAACATTTCAAACCGATGAACACGCAGGAGCAATTGCTCAATGTTACTACAATACAATGAGCCAAAATAAGCCTAATTAAGACACCCGTGTCATATCAAGACCTTTAAAAAAAATAAAATAAGTATATAGCTATTTTTCGTATTCTTGTCGAATGAATTTTTTTAGCATTATTTAAACCGATGAACACGCAGGAGCAATTGCTCAATGTTAAGTACAATACAATGAGCCACAATAAGCAAAATTAAGACACCCTTATGATATCGAGACCTTTAAAAAAAATAAAATAAGTAAATAGCTATTTTTTTTATTCTTGTCGAATGAATTTTTTTAGCATTATTTAAACCGATGAACACGCAGGAGCAATTGCTCAATGTTAAGTACAATACAATGAGCCACAATAAGCAAAATTAAGACACCCTTATGATATCGAGACCTTTAAAAAAAATAAAATAAGTAAATAGCTATTTTTTTTATTCTTGTCGAATGAATTTTTTTTAGCCACATTTACACCGATGAACACGCAGAAGCAATTGCTCAATGTTAATTACAATACAGTGAATCTATATAAGCCAAATTAAGACACCCGTGTCATATCAAGACCTTTAAAAAAAATAAAATAAGTATATAGCTATTTATCGTATTGTTGTCGAATGAATTTTTTGTAGCTACATTTACACCGATGAACACGCAGGAGCAATTGCTCAATGTTAATTACAATACAGTGAATCTATATAAGCCAAATTAAGACACCCGTGTCATATCAAGACCTTTAAAAAAAATTAAATAAGTATATAGCTATTTTTCGTATTCTTGTCGAATGAATTTTTTGTAGCTACATTTACACCGATGAACACGCAGGAGCAAGTGGCCAATGTTAAGTATAATACAATGAGCCTAAATAAGCAAAATTAAGACACCTATATCTTTTTAAGACCTTTAAAGAAAATAAAATAAGTAAATAGCTATTTTTCTTATTCTTGTCTAATGAATTTTTTATAGCTACATTTACACCGGCGAACACGCAGGAGCAAGTGGCCAATGTTAAGTACAATACAATGAGCCAAAATAAGCAAAATTAAGACACCTATATCTTTTTAAAACCTTTAAAAAAATAAAATAAGTAAATAGCTATTTTTCTTATTCTTGTCGAATGAATTTTTTTTAGCCACATTTACACCGATGAACACGCAGAAGCAATTGCTCAATGTTAATTACAATACAATGAATCTATATAGGCCAAATTAAGACACCCGTGTCATATCAAGACCTTTAAAAAAAATAAAATAAGTATATAGCTATTTATCGTATTGTTGTCGAATGAATTTTTTGTAGCCACATTTACACCGATGAACACGCAGAAGCAATTGCTCAATGTTAATTACAATACAATGAATCTATATAGGCCAAATTAAGACACCCGTGTCATATCAAGACTTTTTAAAAAAATAAAATAAGTAAATAGCTATTTTTTTTATTCTTGTCGAATGAATTTTTTTTAGCAACATTTCAAACCGATGAACACGCAGGAGCAATTGCTCAATGTTAATTATAATACAATGAGCCTAAATAAGCAAAATTAAGACACCTATATCTTTTTAAGACCTTTAAAGAAAATAAAATAAGTAAATAGCTATTTTTCTTATTCTTGTCTAATGAATTTTTTATAGCTACATTTACACCGGCGAACACGCAGGAGCAAGTGGCCAATGTTAAGTACAATACAATGAGCCAAAATAAGCAAAATTAAGACACCTATATCTTTTTAAAACCTTTAAAAAAATAAAATAAGTAAATAGCTATTTTTCTTATTCTTGTCGAATGAATTTTTTTTAGCCACATTTACACCGATGAACACGCAGAAGCAATTGCTCAATGTTAATTACAATACAATGAATCTATATAGGCCAAATTAAGACACCCGTGTCATATCAAGACCTTTAAAAAAAATAAAATAAGTATATAGCTATTTATCGTATTGTTGTCGAATGAATTTTTTGTAGCTACATTTACACCGATGAACACGCAGGAGCAATTGGCCAATATTAAGTACAATACAATGAGCCTAAATAAGCAAAATTAAGACACCTATATCTTTTTAAGACCTTTAAAAAAAATAAAATAAGTAAATAGCTTTTTTTCTTATTCTTGTCGAATGAATTTTTTTTAGCTACATTTACACCGATGAACACGCAGGAGCAATTGCTCAATGTTAAGTACAATACATTGAGCCAAAATAAGCAAAATAATGACACCTATTTCTTTTTAAGACCTTTAAAAAAAATAAAATAAGTAAATAGCTATTTTTCTTATTCTTGTCGAATGAATTTTTTTCAGCTACATTTACACCGATGAACAATCAGTAGCAATTGCTCAATGTTAAGTTCAATACAATGAGCCAAAATAAGCAAAATTAAGACACCTTTATCATATCAAGACTTTTTAAAAAAATAAAATAAGTAAATAGCTATTTTTTTTATTCTTGTCGAATGAATTTTTTTTAGCAACATTTCAAACCGATGAACACGCAGGAGCAATTGCTCAATGTTACTACAATACAATGAGCCAAAATAAGCCTAATTAAGACACCCGTGTCATATCAAGACCTTTAAAAAAAATAAAATAAGTATATAGCTATTTTTCGTATTCTTGTCGAATGAATTTTTTTAGCATTATTTAAACCGATGAACACGCAGGAGCAATTGCTCAATGTTAAGTACAATACAATGAGCCACAATAAGCAAAATTAAGACACCCTTATGATATCGAGACCTTTAAAAAAAATAAAATAAGTAAATAGCTATTTTTTTTATTCTTGTCGAATGAATTTTTTTAGCATTATTTAAACCGATGAACACGCAGGAGTAATTGCTCAATGTTAAGTACAATACAATGAGCCACAATAAGCAAAATTAAGACACCCTTATGATATCGAGACCTTTAAAAAAAATAAAATAAGTAAATAGCTATTTTTTTTATTCTTGTCGAATGAATTTTTTTTAGCCACATTTACACCGATGAACACGCAGAAGCAATTGCTCAATGTTAATTACAATACAGTGAATCTATATAAGCCAAATTAAGACACCCGTGTCATATCAAGACCTTTAAAAAAAATAAAATAAGTATATAGCTATTTATCGTATTGTTGTCGAATGAATTTTTTGTAGCTACATTTACACCGATGAACACGCAGGAGCAATTGCTCAATGTTAATTACAATACAGTGAATCTATATAAGCCAAATTAAGACACCCGTGTCATATCAAGACCTTTAAAAAAAATTAAATAAGTATATAGCTATTTTTCGTATTCTTGTCGAATGAATTTTTTGTAGCTACATTTACACCGATGAACACGCAGGAGCAAGTGGCCAATGTTAAGTATAATACAATGAGCCTAAATAAGCAAAATTAAGACACCTATATCTTTTTAAGACCTTTAAAGAAAATAAAATAAGTAAATAGCTATTTTTCTTATTCTTGTCTAATGAATTTTTTATAGCTACATTTACACCGGCGAACACGCAGGAGCAAGTGGCCAATGTTAAGTACAATACAATGAGCCAAAATAAGCAAAATTAAGACACCTATATCTTTTTAAAACCTTTAAAAAAATAAAATAAGTAAATAGCTATTTTTCTTATTCTTGTCGAATGAATTTTTTTTAGCCACATTTACACCGATGAACACGCAGAAGCAATTGCTCAATGTTAATTACAATACAATGAATCTATATAGGCCAAATTAAGACACCCGTGTCATATCAAGACCTTTAAAAAAAATAAAATAAGTATATAGCTATTTATCGTATTGTTGTCGAATGAATTTTTTGTAGCCACATTTACACCGATGAACACGCAGAAGCAATTGCTCAATGTTAATTACAATACAATGAATCTATATAGGCCAAATTAAGACACCCGTGTCATATCAAGACTTTTTAAAAAAATAAAATAAGTAAATAGCTATTTTTTTTATTCTTGTCGAATGAATTTTTTTTAGCAACATTTCAAACCGATGAACACGCAGGAGCAATTGCTCAATGTTAATTATAATACAATGAGCCTAAATAAGCAAAATTAAGACACCTATATCTTTTTAAGACCTTTAAAGAAAATAAAATAAGTAAATAGCTATTTTTCTTATTCTTGTCTAATGAATTTTTTATAGCTACATTTACACCGGCGAACACGCAGGAGCAAGTGGCCAATGTTAAGTACAATACAATGAGCCAAAATAAGCAAAATTAAGACACCTATATCTTTTTAAAACCTTTAAAAAAATAAAATAAGTAAATAGCTATTTTTCTTATTCTTGTCGAATGAATTTTTTTTAGCCACATTTACACCGATGAACACGCAGAAGCAATTGCTCAATGTTAATTACAATACAATGAATCTATATAGGCCAAATTAAGACACCCGTGTCATATCAAGACCTTTAAAAAAAATAAAATAAGTATATAGCTATTTATCGTATTGTTGTCGAATGAATTTTTTGTAGCTACATTTACACCGATGAACACGCAGGAGCAATTGGCCAATATTAAGTACAATACAATGAGCCTAAATAAGCAAAATTAAGACACCTATATCTTTTTAAGACCTTTAAAAAAAATAAAATAAGTAAATAGCTTTTTTTCTTATTCTTGTCGAATGAATTTTTTTTAGCTACATTTACACCGATGAACACGCAGGAGCAATTGCTCAATGTTAAGTACAATACATTGAGCCAAAATAAGCAAAATAAAGACACCTATTTCTTTTTAAGACCTTTAAAAAAAATAAAATAAGTAAATAGCTATTTTTCTTATTCTTGTCGAATGAATTTTTTTCAGCTACATTTACACCGATGAACAATCAGTAGCAATTGCTCAATGTTAAGTTCAATACAATGAGCCAAAATAAGCAAAATTAAGACACCTTTATCATATCAAGACTTTTTAAAAAAATAAAATAAGTAAATAGCTATTTTTTTTATTCTTGTCGAATGAATTTTTTTTAGCAACATTTCAAACCGATGAACACGCAGGAGCAATTGCTCAATGTTACTACAATACAATGAGCCAAAATAAGCCTAATTAAGACACCCGTGTCATATCAAGACCTTTAAAAAAAATAAAATAAGTATATAGCTATTTTTCGTATTCTTGTCGAATGAATTTTTTTAGCATTATTTAAACCGATGAACACGCAGGAGCAATTGCTCAATGTTAAGTACAATACAATGAGCCACAATAAGCAAAATTAAGACACCCTTATGATATCGAGACCTTTAAAAAAAATAAAATAAGTAAATAGCTATTTTTTTTATTCTTGTCGAATGAATTTTTTTAGCATTATTTAAACCGATGAACACGCAGGAGCAATTGCTCAATGTTAAGTACAATACAATGAGCCACAATAAGCAAAATTAAGACACCCTTATGATATCGAGACCTTTAAAAAAAATAAAATAAGTAAATAGCTATTTTTTTTATTCTTGTCGAATGAATTTTTTTTAGCCACATTTACACCGATGAACACGCAGAAGCAATTGCTCAATGTTAATTACAATACAGTGAATCTATATAAGCCAAATTAAGACACCCGTGTCATATCAAGACCTTTAAAAAAAATAAAATAAATATATAGCTATTTATCGTATTGTTGTCGAATGAATTTTTTGTAGCTACATTTACACCGATGAACACGCAGGAGCAATTGCTCAATGTTAATTACAATACAGTGAATCTATATAAGCCAAATTAAGACACCCGTGTCATATCAAGACCTTTAAAAAAAATTAAATAAGTATATAGCTATTTTTCGTATTCTTGTCGAATGAATTTTTTGTAGCTACATTTACACCGATGAACACGCAGGAGCAAGTGGCCAATGTTAAGTATAATACAATGAGCCTAAATAAGCAAAATTAAGACACCTATATCTTTTTAAGACCTTTAAAGAAAATAAAATAAGTAAATAGCTATTTTTCTTATTCTTGTCTAATGAATTTTTTATAGCTACATTTACACCGGCGAACACGCAGGAGCAAGTGGCCAATGTTAAGTACAATACAATGAGCCAAAATAAGCAAAATTAAGACACCTATATCTTTTGAAAACCTTTAAAAAAATAAAATAAGTAAATAGCTATTTTTCTTATTCTTGTCGAATGAATTTTTTTTAGCCACATTTACACCGATGAACACGCAGAAGCAATTGCTCAATGTTAATTACAATACAATGAATCTATATAGGCCAAATTAAGACACCCGTGTCATATCAAGACCTTTAAAAAAAATAAAATAAGTATATAGCTATTTATCGTATTGTTGTCGAATGAATTTTTTGTAGCTACATTTACACCGATGAACACGCAGGAGCAATTGGCCAATATTAAGTACAATGCAATGAGCCTAAATAAGCAAAATTAAGACACCTATATCTTTTTAAGACCTTTAAAAAAAATAAAATAAGTAAATAGCTTTTTTTCTTATTCTTGTCGAATGAATTTTTTTTAGCTACATTTACACCTGTTAACTCGCAAGAGCAATTGCTCAATCTTAAGCACAATACGGTGAGCCTAAATAAGCAAAATAAAGACTCCCATATCTTATCAAGACCTTTAAAAAAAATAAAATAAGTAAATAGCTATTTTTCTGATTCCTGTCGAATGAATTTTTTGTAGCTACATTTACACCGATGAACACGCAGGAGCAAGTGGCCAATGTTAGGTATAATACAATGAGCCTAAATAAGCAAAATTAAGACACCTATATCTTTTTAAGACCTTTAAAGAAAATAAAATAAGTAAATAGCTATTTTTCTTATTCTTATCGAATGAATTTTTTTTAGCTACATTTACACCGATGAACACGCAGGAACAATTGTTCAATGTTGAGTACAATACAATGAGCCAAAATAAGCAAAATTAAGACACCTATATCCTTTTAAAACCTTTAAAAAAATAAAATAAGTAAATAGCTATTTTTCTTATTCTTGTCGAATGAATTTTTTTTAGCTACATTTACAACGATGAACACGCAGAAGCAATTCCTCAATGTTAACTACAATACAATGAGCCAAAATAAGCCAAATTAAGACACCCGTGTCATATCAAGACCTTTAAAAAAAATAAAATAAGTATATAGCTAATTTTCTTATTCTTGTCGAATGAATTTTTTTTAGCTACATTTACACCGATGAACACGCAGGAGCAATTGCTCAATATTAAGTACAATACAATGAGCCAAAATAAGCAAAATTTAGACACCCTCATCATATCAAGACCTTTAAAAAAAATAATATAAGTAAATAGCTATTTTTTTTATTCTTGTCGAATGAATTTTTTTAGCAACATTTAAACCGATGAACACGCAGGAGCAATTGCTCAATGTCAAGTACAATACATTGAGCCAAAATAAGCAAAATTAAGACACCTATTTCTTTTTAAAACCTTTAAAGAAATAAAATAAGTAAATAGCTATTTTTCTTATTCTTGTCGAATGAATTTTTTTTAAGCTACATTTACACCTATGAACTCGCAGGAGCAATTGCTCGATCTTAAGCACAATACGGTGAGCCAAAATAAGCAAAATAAAGACTCCCATATCATATCAAGACCTTTAAAAAAAATAAAATAAGTAAATAGCTATTTTTCTGATTCCTGTCGAATGAATTTTTGTTAGCTACATTTACACGGATGAACACGCAGGAGCATTTTCTCAATGTTAGGTACAATACAATGAGCCAACATAAGCAAAATTAAGACACCTATATCTTATTAAGACCTTAAAAAAAAGAAAATAACTAAATAGCTATTTTTCTTATTCTTGTCGAATGAATTTTTAGTAGCTACATTTACACGGATGAACACGCAGGAGCATTTGCTCAATGTTAGGTACATTACAATGAGCCAAAATTAGCAAAATTAGGACACCTATATCTTTTAAAGACCTTTAAAAAAATAAAATAAGTAAATAGCTATTTTTCTGATTCCTGTCGAATGAATTTTTTTAGCTACATTTACACCGATGAACACGTTGAAGCAACAGCTTAATGTTAAGTACAATGAATTGAGCCAAAATAAGCCAAATTAAGACACCCATATCATTTCAAGACCTTTAAAAAAAAAAAATAAGTAAATAGCTATTTTTCTTATTCTTATCGAATGAATTTTTTTTAGCTACATTTACACCGATGAACATGCAGGAGCAATTGCTCAATGTTAGTGCAATACAATGAGGCAAAATAAGCAAAATTAAGACACCCATATCATTTCAAGACCTTTAAAAAAAATAAAATAAGGAAATATCTATTTTTCTTATTCTTGTCGAATGAATTTTTTTTAGCTACATTTACACCTGTTAACTCGCAAGAGCAATTGCTCAATCTTAAGCACAATACGGTGAGCCAAAATAAGCAAAAAAAGACTCCCATATCATATCAAGACCTTTAAAAAAAATAAAATAAGTAAATAGCTATTTTTCTGATTCCTGTCGAATGAATTTTTTTTAGCTACATTTACACCGATGAACACGCAGAAGCAAATGCTCAATGTTAAGTACAATACAGTGAGCCAAAATAAGCAAAATTAAGACACCTATATCTTTTGAAGACCTTTAAAAAAATAAAATAAGTAAATAGCTATTTTTCTGATTCCTGTCGAATGAATTTTTTTTAGCTACATTTACACCGATGAACACGCAGGAGCAAGTGGTCAATGTTAAGTACAATACAGTGAGCCTTAATAAGCAAAATTAAGACACCTATATCTTTTTAAGACCTTTAAAAAAAAAAAAATAAGTAAATAGCTGTTTTTCTTATTCTTGTCGAATGAATTTTTTTTAGCTACATTTACACCGATGAACACGCAGGAACAATTGCTCAATGTTAAGTACAATACAATGAGCCAAAATAAGCAAAACTAAGACACCTATATCTTTTTAAAACCTTTAAAAAAAATAAAATAAGTAAATAGCTGTTTTTCATATTCTTGTCGAATGAATTTTTTTTAGCTACATTTACACCGATGAACACGCAGGAGCAAGTGGTCAATGTTAAGTACAATACAGTGAGCTTAAATAAGCAAAATTAAGACACTCATATCATATCAAGACCTTTAAAAAAATAAAATAAGTATATAGCTATTTTTCGTATTCTTGTCGAATGAATTTTTTTTAGCATTATTTAAACCGATGAACACGCAGGAGCAATTGCTCAATGTCAAGTACAATACAATGAGCCAAAATAAGCAAAATTAAGACACCTATATCTTTTTAAAACCTTTAAAAAAATAAAATAAGTAAATAGCTATTTTTCTTATTCTTGTCGAATGAATTTTTTTTAGCCACATTTACACCGATGAACACGCAGGAGCAATTGCGCAATGTTAAATACAATACAATAAATCTATATAAGCCAAATTAAGACACCCGTGTCATATCAAGACCTTTAAAAAAAATTAAATAAGTATATAGCTATTTTTCGTATTCTTGTCGAATGAATTTTTTGTAGCTACATTTACACCGATGAACACGCAGGAGCAAGTGGCCAATGTTAAGTATAATACAATGAGCCTAAATAAGCAAAACTAAGACACCTATATCTTTTTAAGACCTTTAAAGAAAATAAAATAAGTAAATAGCTATTTTTCTTATTCTTGTCGAATGAATTTTTTATAGCTACGTTTACACCGGCGAACACGCAGGAGCAAGTGGCCAATGTTAAGTACAATACAATGAGCCTAAATAAGCAAAATTAAGACACCTATATCTTTTTAAGACCTTTAAAAAAATAAAATAAGTAAATAGCTATTTTTCTTATTCTTATCGAATGAATTTTTTTTAGCTACATTTACACCGATGAACACGCAGGAACAATTGCTCAATGTTAAGTACAATACGTTGAGCCAAAATAAGCAAAATTAAGGCACCTATATCTTTTTAAAACCTTTAAAAAAATAAAATAAGTAAATAGCTATTTTTCTTATTCTTGTCGAATGAATTTTTTTTAGCTACATTTACACCGATGAACACGCAGGAGCAATTGTTCAATGTTGAGTACAATACAATGAGCCAAAATAAGCAAAATTAAGACACCCTTATCATATCAAGACCTTTAAAGAAAATAAAATAAGTAAATAGCTATTTTTTTTATTCTTGTCGAATGAATTTTTTTTAGCAACATTTAAACCGATGAACACGCAGGAGCAATTGTTTAATATAAAGTACGATACAATGAGCCAAAATAAGCAAAATTAAGACACCTATATCCTTTTAAAATCTTTAAAAAAATAAAATAAGTAAATAGCTATTTTTCTTATTCTTGTCGAATGAATTTTTTTTAGCTACATTTACAACGATGAACACGCAGAAGCAATTCCTCAATGTTAATTACAATACAATGAGCCAAAATAAGCCAAATTAAGACACCCGTGTCATATCAAGACCTTTAAAAAAAATAAAATAAGTATATAGCTAATTTTCTCATTCTTGTCGAATGAATTTTTTTTAGCTACATTTACACCGATGAACACGCAGGAGCAACTGCTCAATGTTAAGTACAATACAATGAGCCAAAATAAGCAAAATTTAGACACCCTCATCATATCAAGACCTTTAAAAAAAATAATATAAGTAAATAGCTATTTTTTTTATTCTTGTCGAATGAATTTTTTTAGCAACATTTAAACCGATGAACACGCAGGAGCAATTGCTCAATGTCAAGTACAATACATTGAGCCAAAATAAGCAAAATTAAGACACCTATTTCTTTTTAAAACCTTTAAAAAAATTAAATAAGTAAATAGCTATTTTTCTTATTCTTGTCGAATGAATTTTTTTTAGCTACATTTACACCTATCAACTCGCAGGAGCAATTGCTCGATCTTAAGCACAATACGGTGAGCCAAAATAAGCAAAATAAAGACTCCCATATCATATCAAGACCTTTAAAAAAAATAAAATAAGTAAATAGCTATTTTTCTGATTCCTGTCGAATGAATTTTTTTTAGCTACATTTACACCGATGAACCCGCAGGAGCAAGTGGTCAATGTTAAGTACAATACAGTGAGCCTTAATAAGCAAAATTAAGACACCTATTTCTTTTTAAGACCTTTAAAAAAAAAAAAATAAGTAAATAGCTGTTTTTCTTATTCTTGTCGAATGAATTTTTTTTAGCTACATTTACACCGATGAACACGCATTAGCAAGTGGTCAATGTTAAGTACAATACAGTGAGCCTTAATAAGCAAAATTAAGACACCTATATCTTTTTAAGACCTTTAAAAAAAAAAAAAAAAGTAAATAGCTGTTTTTCTTATTCTTGTCGAATGAATTTTTTTTAGAGACATTTACACCGATGAACACGCAGGAACAATTGCTCAATGTTAAGTACAATACAATGAGCCAAAATAAGCAAAACTAAGACACCTATATCTTTTTAAAACCTTTAAAAAAAATAAAATAAGTAAATAGCTGTTTTTCATATTCTTGTCGAATGAATTTTTTTTAGCTACATTTACACCGATGAACACGCAGGAGCAAGTGGTCAATGTTAAGTACAATACAGTGAGCTTAAATAAGCAAAATTAAGACACTCATATCATATCAAGACCTTTAAAAAAATAAAATAAGTATATAGCTATTTTTCGTATTCTTGTCGAATGAATTTTTTTTAGCATTATTTAAACCGATGAACACGCAGGAGCAATTGCTCAATGTCAAGTACAATACAATGAGCCAAAATAAGCAAAATTAAGACACCTATATCTTTTTAAAACCTTTAAAAAAATAAAATAAGTAAATAGCTATTTTTCTTATTCTTGTCGAATGAATTTTTTTTAGCCACATTTACACCGATGAACACGCAGGAGCAATTGCGCAATGTTAAATACAATACAATGAATCTATATAAGCCAAATTAAGACACCCGTGTCATATCAAGACCTTTAAAAAAAATTAAATAAGTATATAGCTATTTTTCGTATTCTTGTCGAATGAATTTTTTGTAGCTACATTTACACCGATGAACACGCAGGAGCAAGTGGCCAATGTTAAGTATAATACAATGAGCCTAAATAAGCAAAATTAAGACACCTATATCTTTTTAAGACCTTTAAAGAAAATAAAATAAGTAAATAGCTATTTTTCTTATTCTTGTCGAATGAATTTTTTATAGCTACATTTACACCGGCGAACACGCAGGAGCAAGTGGCCAATGTTAAGTACAATACAATGAGCCTAAATAAGCAAAATTAAGACACCTATATCTTTTTAAGACCTTTAAAAAAATAAAATAAGTAAATAGCTATTTTTCTTATTCTTATCGAATGAATTTTTTTTAGCTACATTTACACCGATGAACACGCAGGAACAATTGCTCAATGTTAAGTACAATACGTTGAGCCAAAATAAGCAAAATTAAGGCACCTATATCTTTTTAAAACCTTTAAAAAAATAAAATAAGTAAATAGCTATTTTTCTTATTCTTGTCGAATGAATTTTTTTTAGCTACATTTACACCGATGAACACGCAGGAGCAATTGTTCAATGTTGAGTACAATACAATGAGCCAAAATAAGCAAAATTAAGACACCCTTATCATATCAAGACCTTTAAAAAAAATAAAATAAGTAAATAGCTATTTTTTTTATTCTTGTCGAATGAATTTTTTTTAGCAACATTTAAACCGATGAACACGCAGGAGCAATTGTTTAATATAAAGTACGGTACAATGAGCCAAAATAAGCAAAATTAAGACACCTATATCCTTTTAAAATCTTTAAAAAAATAAAATAAGTAAATAGCTATTTTTCTTATTCTTGTCGAATGAATTTTTTTTAGCTACATTTACAACGATGAACACGCAGAAGCAATTCCTCAATGTTAATTACAATACAATGAGCCAAAATAAGCCAAATTAAGACACCCGTGTCATATCAAGACCTTTAAAAAAAATAAAATAAGTATATAGCTAATTTTCTTATTCTTGTCGAATGAATTTTTTTTAGCTACATTTACACCGATGAACACGCAGGAGCAACTGCTCAATGTTAAGTACAATACAATGAGCCAAAATAAGCAAAATTAAGACACCTATTTCTTTTTAAAACCTTTAAAAAAATAAAATAAGTAAATAGCTATTTTTCTTATTCTTGTCGAATGAATTTTTTTTAGCTACATTTACACCTATCAACTCGCAGGAGCAATTGCTCGATCTTAAGCACAATACGGTGAGCCAAAATAAGCAAAATAAAGACTCCCATATCATATCAAGACCTTTAAAAAAAATAAAATAAGTAAATAGCTATTTTTCTGATTCCTGTCGAATGAATTTTTTTTAGCTACATTTACACGGATGAACACGCAGGAGCATTTTCTCAATGTTAGGTACAATACAATGAGCCAACATAAGCAAAATTAAGACACCTATATCTTATTAAGACCTTAAAAAAAAGAAAATAACTAAATAGCTATTTTTCTTATTCTTGTCGAATGAATTTTTAGTAGCTACATTTACACGGATGAACACGCAGGAGCATTTGCTCAATGTTAGGTACATTACAATGAGCCAAAATTAGCAAAATTAGGACACCTACATCTTTTAAAGACCTTTAAAAAAATAAAATAAGTAAATAGCTATTTTTCTGATTCCTGTCGAATGAATTTTTTTAGCTACATTTACACCGATGAACACGTTGAAGCAACAGCTTAATGTTAAGTACAATGAATTGAGCCAAAATAAGCCAAATTAAGACACCCATATCATTTCAAGACCTTTAAAAAAAAAAAAATAAGTAAATAGCTATTTTTCTTATTGTTATCGAATGAATTTTTTTTAGCTACATTTACACCGATGAACATGCACGAGCAATTGCTCAATGTTAGTGCAATAAAATGAGGCAAAATAAGCAAAATTAAGACACCCATATCATTTCAAGACCTTTAAAAAAAATAAAATAAGGAAATATCTATTTTTCTTATTCTTGTCGAATGAATTTTTTTTAGCTACATTTACACCTGTGAACTCGCAGGAGCAATTGCTCAATCTTAAGCACAATACGGTGAGCCAAAATAAGCAAAATAAAGACTCCCATATCATATCAAGACCTTTAAAAAAAATAAAATAAGTAAATAGCTATTTTTCTGATTCCTGTCGAATGAATTTTTTTTAGCTACATTTACACCGATGAACACGCAGGAGCAAGTGGTCAATGTTAAGTACAATACAGTGAGCCTTAATAAGCAAAATTAAGACACCTATATCTTTTTAAGACCTTTAAAAAAAAAAAAATAAGTAAATAGCTGTTTTTCTTATTCTTGTCGAATGAATTTTTTTTAGCTACATTTACACCGATGAACACGCAGGAGGAAGTGGTCAATGTTAAGTACAATACAGTGAGCCTTAATGAGCAAAATTAAGACACCTATATCTTTTTAAGACCTTTAAAAAAAAAAAATAAGTAAATAGCTGTTTTTCTTATTCTTGTCGAATGAATTTTTTTTAGCTACATTTACACCGATGAACACGCAGGAACAATTGCTCAATGTTAAGTACAATACAATGAGCCAAAATAAGCAAAACTAAGACACCTATATCTTTTTAAAACCTTTAAAAAAAATAAAATAAGTAAATAGCTGTTTTTCATATTCTTGTCAAATGAATTTTTTTTAGCTACATTTACACCGATGAACACGCAGGAGCAAGTGGTCAATGTTAAGTACAATACAGTGAGCTTAAATAAGCAAAATTAAGACACCTATATCTTTTAAAGACCTTTAAAAAAAATAAAATAAGTAAATAGCTATTTTTCTTATTCTTGTCGAATGAATTTTTTTTAGCTACATTTACACCGATGAACACGCAGGAGCAATTGCTCAATGTTAAGTACAATACAATGAGCCACAATAAGCAAAATTAAGACACCCTTATGATATCAAGACCTTTAAAAAAAATAAAATAAGTAAATAGCTATTTTTTTTATTCTTGTCGAATGAATTTTTTTTAGCATTATTTAAACCGATGAACACGCAGGAGCAATTGCTCAATGTCAAGTACAATACAATGAGCCAAAATAAGCAAAATTAAGACACCTATATCTTTTTAAAACCTTTAAAAAAATAAAATAAGTAAATAGCTATTTTTCTTATTCTTGTCGAATGAATTTTTTTTAGCCACATTTACACCGATGAACACGCAGGAGCAATTGCGCAATGTTAAATACAATACAATGAATCTATATAAGCCAAATTAAGACACCCGTGTCATATCAAGACCTTTAAAAAAAATTAAATAAGTATATAGCTATTTTTCATATTCTTGTCGAATGAATTTTTTGTAGCTACATTTACACCGATGAACACGCAATAGCAAGTGGCCAATGTTAAGTATAATACAATGAGCCTAAATAAGCAAAATTAAGACACCTATATCTTTTTAAGACCTTTAAATAAAATAAAATAAGTAAATAGCTATTTTTCTTATTCTTGTCGAATGAATTTTTTATAGCTACATTTACACCGGCGAACACGCAGGAGCAAGTGGCCAATGTTAAGTACAATACAATGAGCCTAAATAAGCAAAATTAAGACACCTATATCTTTTTAAAGACCTTTAAAAAAATACAATAAGTAAATAGCTATTTTTCTTATTCTTGTCGAATGAATTTTTTTTAGCTACATTTACACCGATGAACACGCAGGAGCAATTGTTCAATGTTAAGTACGATACAATGAGCCAAAATAAGCAAAATTAAGACACCTATGTCTTTTCAAAACCTTTAAAAAAATAAAATAAGTAAATAGCTATTTTTCTTATTCTTGTCGAATGAATTTTTTTTAGCTACATTTACACCGATGAACACGCAGGAGCAAGTGGTCAATGTTAAGTACAATACAGTGAGCCTTAATAAGCAAAATTAAGACACCTATATCTTTTTAAGACCTTTAAAAAAAAAAAAATAAGTAAATAGCTGTTTTTCATATTCTTGTCGAATGAATTTTTTTTAGCTACATTTACACCGATGAACACGCAGGAGCAATTCCTCAATGTTAATTACAATACAATGAGCCAAAATAAGCCAAATTAAGACACCCTTGTCATATCAAGACCTTTAAAAAAAATAAAATAAGTATATAGCTAATTTTCTTATTCTTGTCGAATGAATTTTTTTTAGCTACATTTACACCGATGAACACGCAGGAGCAATTGCTCAATGTTAAGTACAATACAATGAGCCAAAATAAGCAAAATTTAGACACCCTCATCATATCAAGACCTTTAAAAAAAATAATATAAGTAAATAGCTATTTTTTTTATTCTTGTCGAATGAATTTTTTTAGCAACATTTAAACCGATGAACACGCAGGAGCAATTGCTCAATGTCAAGTACAATACATTGAGCCAAAATAAGCAAAATTAAGACACCTATTTCTTTTTAAAACCTTTAAAAAAATAAAATAAGTAAATAGCTATTTTTCTTATTCTTGTCGAATGAATTTTTTTTAGCTACATTTACACCTATCAACTCGCAGGAGCAATTGCTCGATCTTAAGCACAATACGGTGAGCCAAAATAAGCAAAATAAAGACTCCCATATCATATCAAGACCTTTAAAAAAAATAAAATAAGTAAATAGCTATTTTTCTGATTCCTGTCGAATGAATTTTTTTTAGCTACATTTACACGGATGAACACGCAGGAGCATTTTCTCAATGTTAGGTACAATACAGTGAGCCAACATAAGCAAAATTAAGACACCTATATCTTATTAAGACCTTAAAAAAAAGAAAATAACTAAATAGCTATTTTTCTTATTCTTGTCGAATGAATTTTTAGTAGCTACATTTACACGGATGAACACGCAGGAGCATTTGCTCAATGTTAGGTACATTACAATGAGCCAAAATTAGCAAAATTAGGACACCTATATCTTTTAAAGACCTTTAAAAAAATAAAATAAGTAAATAGCTATTTTTCTGATTCCTCTCGAATGAATTTTTTTAGCTACATTTACACCGATGAACACGTTGAAGCAACAGCTTAATGTTAAGTACAATGAATTGAGCCAAAATAAGCCAAATTAAGACACCCATATCATTTCAAGACCTTTAAAAAAAAAAAAAATAAGTAAATAGCTATTTTTCTTATTGTTATCGAATGAATTTTTTTTAGCTACATTTACACCGATGAACATGCACGAGCAATTGCTCAATGTTAGTGCAATACAATGAGGCAAAATAAGCAAAATTAAGACACCCATATCATTTCAAGACCTTTAAAAAAAATAAAATAAGGAAATATCTATTTTTCTTATTCTTGTCGAATGAATTTTTTTTAGCTACATTTACACCTGTGAACTCGCAGCAGCAATTGCTCAATCTTAAGCACAATACGTTGAGCCAAAATAAGCAAAATTAAGACTCCCATATCATATCAAGACCTTTAAAAAAAATAAAATAAGTAAATAGCTATTTTTCTGATTCCTGTCGAATGAATTTTTTTTAGCTACATTTACACCGATGAACACGCAGGAGCAAGTGGTCAATGTTAAGTACAATACAGTGAGCCTTAATAAGCAAAATTAAGACACCTATATCTTTTTAAGACCTTTAAAAAAAAAAAAATAAGTAAATAGCTGTTTTTCTTATTCTTGTCGAATGAATTTTTTTTAGCTACATTTACACCGATGAACACGCAGGAGGAAGTGGTCAATGTTAAGTACAATACAGTGAGCCTTAATAAGCAAAATTAAGACACCTATATCTTTTTAAGACCTTTAAAAAAAAAAAATAAGTAAATAGCTGTTTTTCTTATTCTTGTCGAATGAATTTTTTTTAGCTACATTTACACCGATGAACACGCAGAAACAATTGCTCAATGTTAAGTACAATACAATGAGCCAAAATAAGCAAAACTAAGACACCTATATCTTTTTAAAACCTTTAAAAAAAATAAAATAAGTAAATAGCTGTTTTTCATATTCTTGTCGAATGAATTTTTTTTAGCTACATTTACACCGATGAACACGCAGGAGCAAGTGGTCAATGTTAAGTACAATACAGTGAGCTTAAATAAGCAAAATTAAGACACTCATATCATATCAAGACCTTTAAAAAAATAAAATAAGTATATAGCTATTTTTCGTATTCTTGTCGAATGAATTTTTTTTAGCTACATTTACACCGATGAACACGCAGGAGCAATTCCTCAATGTTAATTACAATACAATGAGCCAAAATAAGCCAAATTAAGACACCCGTGTCATATCAAGACCTTTAAAAAAAATAAAATAAGTATATAGCTAATTTTCTTATTCTTGTCGAATGAATTTTTTTTAGCTACATTTACACCGATGAACACGCAGGAGCAATTGCTCAATGTTAAGTACAATACAATGAGCCAAAATAAGCAAAATTTAGACACCCTCATCATATCAAGACCTTTAAAAAAAATAATATAAGTAAATAGCTATTTTTTTTATTCTTGTCGAATGAATTTTTTTAGCAACATTTAAACCGATGAACACGCAGGAGCAATTGCTCGATCTTAAGCACAATACGGTGAGCCAAAATAAGCAAAATAAAGACTCCCATATCATATCAAGACCTTTAAAAAAAATAAAATAAGTAAATAGCTATTTTTTTTATTCTTGTCGAATGAATTTTTTTTAGCAACATTTAAACCGATGAACACGCAGGAGCAATTGTTTAATATAAAGTACGATACAATGAGCCAAAATAAGCAAAATTAAGACACCTATATCCTTTTAAAATCTTTAAAAAAATAAAATAAGTAAATAGCTATTTTTCTTATTCTTGTCGAATGAATTTTTTTTAGCTACATTTACAACGATGAACACGCAGAAGCAATTCCTCAATGTTAATTACAATACAATGAGCCAAAATAAGCCAAATTAAGACACCCGTGTCATATCAAGACCTTTAAAAAAAATAAAATAAGTATATAGCTAATTTTCTCATTCTTGTCGAATGAATTTTTTTTAGCTACATTTACACCGATGAACACGCAGGAGCAACTGCTCAATGTTAAGTACAATACAATGAGCCAAAATAAGCAAAATTTAGACACCCTCATCATATCAAGACCTTTAAAAAAAAAAAAATAAGTAAATAGCTATTTTTCTTATTGTTATCGAATGAATTTTTTTTAGCTACATTTACACCGATGAACATGCACGAGCAATTGCTCAATGTTAGTGCAATACAATGAGGCAAAATAAGCAAAATTAAGACACCCATATCATTTCAAGACCTTTAAAAAAAATAAAATAAGGAAATATCTATTTTTCTTATTCTTGTCGAATGAATTTTTTTTAGCTACATTTACACCTGTGAACTCGCAGGAGCAATTGCTCAATCTTAAGCACAATACGGTGAGCCAAAATAAGCAAAATTAAGACTCCCATATCATATCAAGACCTTTAAAAAAAATAAAATAAGTAAATAGCTATTTTTCTGATTCCTGTCGAATGAATTTTTTTTAGCTACATTTACACCGATGAACACGCAGGAGCAAGTGGTCAATGTTAAGTACAATACAGTGAGCCTTAATAAGCAAAATTAAGACACCTATATCTTTTTAAGACCTTTAAAAAAAAAAAAATAAGTAAATAGCTGTTTTTCTTATTCTTGTCGAATGAATTTTTTTTAGCTACATTTACACCGATGAACACGCAGGAGGAAGTGTTCAATGTTAAGTACAATACAGTGAGCCTTAATAAGCAAAATTAAGACACCTATATCTTTTTAAGACCTTTAAAAAAAAAAAATAAGTAAATAGCTGTTTTTCTTATTCTTGTCGAATGAATTTTTTTTAGCTACATTTACACCGATGAACACGCAGGAACAATTGCTCAATGTTAAGTACAATACAATGAGCCAAAATAAGCAAAACTAAGACACCTATATCTTTTTAAAACCTTTAAAAAAAATAAAATAAGTAAATAGCTGTTTTTCATATTCTTGTCGAATGAATTTTTTTTAGCTACATTTACGCCGATGAACACGCAGGAGCAAGTGGTCAATGTTAAGTACAATACAGTGAGCTTAAATAAGCAAAATTAAGACACTCATATCATATCGAGACCTTTAAAAAAATAAAATAAGTATATAGCTATTTTTCGTATTCTTGTCGAATGAATTTTTTGTAGCTACATTTACACCGATGTACAAGCAGGAGCAAGTGGTCAATGTTAAGTACAATACAATGAGCCTAAATAAGCAAAATTAAGACACCTATATCTTTTAAAGACCTTTAAAAAAAATAAAATAAGTAAATAGCTATTTTTCTTATTCTTGTCGAATGAATTTTTTTTAGCTACATTTACACCGATGAACACGCAGGAGCAAGTGGTCAATGTTAAGTACAATACAGTGAGCCTTAATAAGCAAAATTAAGACACCTATATCTTTTTAAGACCTTTAAAAAAAAAAAAATAAGTAAATAGCTGTTTTTCATATTCTTGTCGAATGAATTTTTTTTAGCTACATTTACACCGATGAACACGCAGGAGCAAGTGGTCAATGTTAAGTACAATACAGTGAGCCTAAATAAGCAAAATTAAGTCACCTATATCTTTTTAAAACCTTTAAAAAAAATAAAATAAGTATATAGCTATTTTTCTTATTCTTGTCGAATGAATTTTTTTTAGCTACATTTACACCGATGAACACGCAGGAGCAATTGTTCAATGTTAGTACAATACAATGAGCCAAAATAAGCAAAATTAAGACACCCTTATCATATCAAGACCTTTAAAAAAAATAAAATAAGTAAATAGCTATTTTTTTTATTCTTGTCGAATGAATTTCTTGTAGCTACATTTACACCGATGAACACGCAGGAGCAATATGTCAATGTTAAGTACAATACAGTGAGCCTTAATAAGCAAAATTAAGACACCTATATCTTTTTAAGACCTTTAAAAAAAAAAATAAGTAAATAGCTATTTTTCATATTCTTGTCGAATGAATTTTTTATAGCTACATTTACACCGGCGAACACGCAGAAGCAAGTGGCCAATGTTAAGTACAATACAATGAGCCTAAATAAGCAAAATTAAGACACCTATATCTTTTTAAGACCTTTAAATAAAATAAAATAAGTAAATAGCTATTTTTCTTATTCTTGTCGAATGAATTTTATTTAGCTACATTTACACCGATGAACAATCAGGAGCAATTGCTCAATGTTATGTTCAATACAATGAGCCAAAATAAGCAAAATTAAGACACCGTTATCATATCAAGACCTTTAAAAAAAAAAAAAATAAGTAAATAGCTATTTTTTTTATTCTTGTCGAATGAATTTTTTTAGCAACATTTAAACCGATGAACACGCAGGAGCAATTGGTCAATGTTAAGTACAATACATTGAGCCAAAATAAGCAAAATAAAGACACCTATATCTTTTTAAAACCTTTAAAAAAAATATAATAAGTAAATAGCTATTTTTCTTATTCTTGTCGAATGAATTTTATTTAGCTACATTTACACCGATGAACACGCAGGAGCAATTGGTCAATGTTAAGTACAATACAGTGAGCCTTAATAAGCAAAATTAAGACACCTATATCTTTTTAAGACCTTTAAAAAAAAAAAAATAAGTAAATAGCTGTTTTTCATATTCTTGTCGAATGAATTTTTTTTAGCTACATTTACACCGATGAACACGCAGGAGCAATTCCTCAATGTTAACTACAATACAATGAGCCAAAATAAGCCAAATTAAGACACCCGTGTCATATCAAGACCTTTAAAAAAAATAAAATAAGTATATAGCTAATTTTCTTATTCTTGTCGAATGAATTTTTAGTAGCTACATTTACACGGATGAACACGCAGGAGCATTTGCTCAATGTTAGGTACATTACAATGAGCCAAAATTAGCAAAATTAGGACACCTATATCTTTTAAAGACCTTTAAAAAAATAAAATAAGTAAATAGCTATTTTTCTGATTCCTCTCGAATGAATTTTTTTAGCTACATTTACACCGATGAACACGTTGAAGCAACAGCTTAATGTTAAGTACAATGAATTGAGCCAAAATAAGCCAAATTAAGACACCCATATCATTTCAAGACCTTTAAAAAAAAAAAAATAAGTAAATAGCTATTTTTCTTATTGTTATCGAATGAATTTTTTTTAGCTACATTTACACCGATGAACATGCACGAGCAATTGCTCAATGTTAGTGCAATACAATGAGGCAAAATAAGCAAAATTAAGACACCCATATCATTTCAAGACCTTTAAAAAAAATAAAATAAGGAAATATCTATTTTTCTTATTCTTGTCGAATGAATTTTTTTTAGCTACATTTACACCTGTGAACTCGCAGGAGCAATTGCTCAATCTTAAGCACAATACGGTGAGCCAAAATAAGCAAAATTAAGACTCCCATATCATATCAAGACCTTTAAAAAAAATAAAATAAGTAAATAGCTATTTTTCTGATTCCTGTCGAATGAATTTTTTTTAGCTACATTTACACCGATGAACACGCAGGAGCAAGTGGTCAATGTTAAGTACAATACAGTGAGCCTTAATAAGCAAAATTAAGACACCTATATCTTTTTAAGACCTTTAAAAAAAAAAAAATAAGTAAATAGCTGTTTTTCTTATTCTTGTCGAATGAATTTTTTTAGCTACATTTACACCGATGAACACGCAGGAGGAAGTGGTCAATGTTAAGTACAATACAGTGAGCCTTAATAAGCAAAATTAAGACACCTATATCTTTTTAAGACCTTTAAAAAAAAAAAATAAGTAAATAGCTGTTTTTCTTATTCTTGTCGAATGAATTTTTTTTAGCTACATTTACACCGATGAACACGCAGGAACAATTGCTCAATGTTAAGTACAATACAATGAGCCAAAATAAGCAAAACTAAGACACCTATATCTTTTTAAAACCTTTAAAAAAAATAAAATAAGTAAATAGCTGTTTTTCATATTCTTGTCGAATGAATTTTTTTTAGCTACATTTACACCGATGAACACGCAGGAGCAAGTGGTCAATGTTTAGTACAATACAGTGAGCTTAAATAAGCAAAATTAAGACACCCGTGTCATATCAAGACCTTTAAAAAAAATAAAATAAGTATATAGCTATTTTTCGTATTCTTGTCGAATGAATTTTTTGTAGCTACATTTACACCGATGTACAAGCAGGAGCAAGTGGTCAATGTTAAGTACAATACAATGAGCCTAAATAAGCAAAATTAAGACACCTATATCTTTTAAAGACCTTTAAAAAAAATAAAATAAGTAAATAGCTATTTTTCTTATTCTTGTCGAATGAATTTTTTTTAGCTACATTTACACCGATGAACACGCAGGAGCAAGTGGTCAATGTTAAGTACAATACAGTGAGCCTTAATAAGCAAAATTAAGACACCTATATCTTTTTAAGACCTTTAAAAAAAAAAAAATAAGTAAATAGCTGTTTTTCATATTCTTGTCGAATGAATTTTTTTTAGCTACATTTACACCGATGAACACGCAGGAGCAATTGTTCAATGTTAGTACAATACAATGAGCCAAAATAAGCAAAATTAAGACACCCTTATCATATCAAGACCTTTAAAAAAAATAAAATAAGTAAATAGCTATTTTTTTTATTCTTGTCGAATGAATTTCTTGTAGCTACATTTACACCGATGAACACGCAGGAGCAATATGTCAATGTTAAGTACAATACAGTGAGCCTTAATAAGCAAAATTAAGACACCTATATCTTTTTAAGACCTTTAAAAAAAAAAATAAGTAAATAGCTATTTTTCATATTCTTGTCGAATGAATTTTTTTTAGCTACATTTACACCGATGAACACGCAGGAGCAAGTGGTCAATGTTAAGTACAATACAATGAATCTATATAAGCCAAATTAAGACACCCGTGTCATATCAAGACCTTTAAAAAAAATTAAATAAGTATATAGCTATTTTTCATATTCTTGTCGAATGAATTTTTTGTAGCTACATTTACACCGATGAACACGCAGGAGCAATTGGTCAATGTTAAGTACAATACATTGAGCCAAAATAAGCAAAATAAAGACACCTATATCTTTTTAAAACCTTTAAAAAAAATATAATAAGTAAATAGCTATTTTTCTTATTCTTGTCGAATGAATTTTATTTAGCTACATTTACACCGATGAACACGCAGGAGCAAGTGGTCAATGTTAAGTACAATACAGTGAGCCTTAATAAGCAAAATTAAGACACCTATATCTTTTTAAGACCTTTAAAAAAAAAAAAATAAGTAAATAGCTGTTTTTCATATTCTTGTCGAATGAATTTTTTTTAGCTACATTTACACCGATGAACACGCAGGAGCAATTCCTCAATGTTAATTACAATACAATGAGCCAAAATAAGCCAAATTAAGGCACCCGTGTCATATCAAGACCTTTAAAAAAAATAAAATAAGTATATAGCTAATTTTCTTATTCTTGTCGAATGAATTTTTAGTAGCTACATTTACACGGATGAACACGCAGGAGCATTTGCTCAATGTTAGGTACATTACAATGAGCCAAAATTAGCAAAATTAGGACACCTATATCTTTTAAAGACCTTTAAAAAAATAAAATAAGTAAATAGCTATTTTTCTGATTCCTCTCGAATGAATTTTTTTAGCTACATTTACACCGATGAACACGTTGAAGCAACAGCTTAATGTTAAGTACAATGAATTGAGCCAAAATAAGCCAAATTAAGACACCCATATCATTTCAAGACCTTTAAAAAAAAAAAAATAAGTAAATAGCTATTTTTCTTATTGTTATCGAATGAATTTTTTTTAGCTACATTTACACCGATGAACATGCACGAGCAATTGCTCAATGTTAGTGCAATACAATGAGGCAAAATAAGCAAAATTAAGACACCCATATCATTTCAAGACCTTTAAAAAAAATAAAATAAGGAAATATCTATTTTTCTTATTCTTGTCGAATGAATTTTTTTTAGCTACATTTACACCTGTGAACTCGCAGGAGCAATTGCTCAATCTTAAGCACAATACGGTGAGCCAAAATAAGCAAAATTAAGACTCCCATATCATATCAAGACCTTTAAAAAAAATAAAATAAGTAAATAGCTATTTTTCTGATTCCTGTCGAATGAATTTTTTTTAGCTACATTTACACCGATGAACACGCAGGAGCAAGTGGTCAATGTTAAGTACAATACAGTGAGCCTTAATAAGCAAAATTAAGACACCTATATCTTTTTAAGACCTTTAAAAAAAAAAAAATAAGTAAATAGCTGTTTTTCTTATTCTTGTCGAATGAATTTTTTTTAGCTACATTTACACCGATGAACACGCAGGAGGAAGTGGTCAATGTTAAGTACAATACAGTGAGCCTTAATAAGCAAAATTAAGACACCTATATCTTTTTAAGACCTTTAAAAAAAAAAAATAAGTAAATAGCTGTTTTTCTTATTCTTGTCGAATGAATTTTTTTTAGCTACATTTACACCGATGAACACGCAGGAACAATTGCTCAATGTTAAGTACAATACAATGAGCCAAAATAAGCAAAACTAAGACACCTATATCTTTTTAAAACCTTTAAAAAAAATAAAATAAGTAAATAGCTGTTTTTCATATTCTTGTCGAATGAATTTTTTTTAGCTACATTTACACCGATGAACACGCAGGAGCAAGTGGTCAATGTTAAGTACAATACAGTGAGCTTAAATAAGCAAAATTAAGACACTCATATCATATCGAGACCTTTAAAAAAATAAAATAAGTATATAGCTATTTTTCGTATTCTTGTCGAATGAATTTTTTGTAGCTACATTTACACCGATGTACAAGCAGGAGCAAGTGGTCAATGTTAAGTACAATACAATGAGCCTAAATAAGCAAAATTAAGACACCTATATCTTTTAAAGACCTTTAAAAAAAATAAAATAAGTAAATAGCTATTTTTCTTATTCTTGTCGAATGAATTTTTTTTAGCTACATTTACACCGATGAACACGCAGGAGCAAGTGGTCAATGTTAAGTACAATACAGTGAGCCTTAATAAGCAAAATTAAGACACCTATATCTTTTTAAGACCTTTAAAAAAAAAAAAATAAGTAAATAGCTGTTTTTCATATTCTTGTCGAATGAATTTTTTTTAGCTACATTTACACCGATGAACACGCAGGAGCAAGTGGTCAATGTTAAGTACAATACAGTGAGCCTAAATAAGCAAAATTAAGTCACCTATATCTTTTTAAAACCTTTAAAAAAAATAAAATAAGTATATAGCTATTTTTCTTATTCTTGTCGAATGAATTTTTTTTAGCTACATTTACACCGATGAACACGCAGGAGCAATTGTTCAATGTTAGTACAATACAATGAGCCAAAATAAGCAAAATTAAGACACCCTTATCATATCAAGACCTTTAAAAAAAATAAAATAAGTAAATAGCTATTTTTTTTATTCTTGTCGAATGAATTTCTTGTAGCTACATTTACACCGATGAACACGCAGGAGCAATATGTCAATGTTAAGTACAATACAGTGAGCCTTAATAAGCAAAATTAAGACACCTATATCTTTTTAAGACCTTTAAAAAAAAAAAATAAGTAAATAGCTATTTTTCATATTCTTGTCGAATGAATTTTTTTTAGCTACATTTACACCGATGAACACGCAGGAGCAAGTGGTCAATGTTAAGTACAATACAATGAATCTATATAAGCCAAATTAAGACACCCGTGTCATATCAAGACCTTTAAAAAAAATTAAATAAGTATATAGCTATTTTTCATATTCGTGTCGAATGAATTTTTTGTAGCTACATTTACACCGATGAACACGCAGGAGCAAGTGGCCAATGTTAAGTATAATACAGTGAGCCTAAATAAGCAAAATTAAGACACCTATATCTTTTTAAGACCTTTAAATAAAATAAAATAAGTAAATAGCTATTTTTCTTATTCTTGTCGAATGAATTTTTTATAGCTACATTTACACCGGCGAACACGCAGAAGCAAGTGGCCAATGTTAAGTACAATACAATGAGCCTAAATAAGCAAAATTAAGACACCTATATCTTTTTAAGACCTTTAAATAAAATAAAATAAGTAAATAGCTATTTTTCTTATTCTTGTCGAATGAATTTTATTTAGCTACATTTACACCGATGAACAATCAGGAGCAATTGCTCAATGTTAAGTTCAATACAATGAGCCAAAATAAGCAAAATTAAGACACCGTTATCATATCAAGACCTTTAAAAAAAAAAAAAATAAGTAAATAGCTATTTTTTTTATTCTTGTCGAATGAATTTTTTTAGCAACATTTAAACCGATGAACACGCAGGAGCAATTGGTCAATGTTAAGTACAATACATTGAGCCAAAATAAGCAAAATAAAGACACCTATATCTTTTTAAAACCTTTAAAAAAAATATAATAAGTAAATAGCTATTTTTCTTATTCTTGTCGAATGAATTTTATTTAGCTACATTTACACCGATGAACACGCAGGAGCAAGTGGTCAATGTTAAGTACAATACAGTGAGCCTAAATAAGCAAAATTAAGTCACCTATATCTTTTTAAAACCTTTAAAAAAAATAAAATAAGTATATAGCTATTTTTCTTATTCTTGTCGAATGAATTTTTTTTAGCTACATTTACACCGATGAACACGCAGGAGCAATTGTTCAATGTTAGTACAATACAATGAGCCAAAATAAGCAAAATTAAGACACCCTTATCATATCAAGACCTTTAAAAAAAATAAAATAAGTAAATAGCTATTTTTTTTATTCTTGTCGAATGAATTTCTTGTAGCTACATTTACACCGATGAACACGCAGGAGCAATATGTCAATGTTAAGTACAATACAGTGAGCCTTAATAAGCAAAATTAAGACACCTATATCTTTTTAAGACCTTTAAAAAAAAAAATAAGTAAATAGCTATTTTTCATATTCTTGTCGAATGAATTTTTTTTAGCTACATTTACACCGATGAACACGCAGGAGCAAGTGGTCAATGTTAAGTACAATACAATGAATCTATATAAGCCAAATTAAGACACCCGTGTCATATCAAGACCTTTAAAAAAAATTAAATAAGTATATAGCTATTTTTCATATTCTTGTCGAATGAATTTTTTGTAGCTACATTTACACCGATGAACACGCAGGAGCAATTGGTCAATGTTAAGTACAATACATTGAGCCAAAATAAGCAAAATAAAGACACCTATATCTTTTTAAAACCTTTAAAAAAAATATAATAAGTAAATAGCTATTTTTCTTATTCTTGTCGAATGAATTTTATTTAGCTACATTTACACCGATGAACACGCAGGAGCAAGTGGTCAATGTTAAGTACAATACAGTGAGCCTTAATAAGCAAAATTAAGACACCTATATCTTTTTAAGACCTTTAAAAAAAAAAAAATAAGTAAATAGCTGTTTTTCATATTCTTGTCGAATGAATTTTTTTTAGCTACATTTACACCGATGAACACGCAGGAGCAATTCCTCAATGTTAATTACAATACAATGAGCCAAAATAAGCCAAATTAAGACACCCGTGTCATATCAAGACCTTTAAAAAAAATAAAATAAGTATATAGCTAATTTTCTTATTCTTGTCGAATGAATTTTTAGTAGCTACATTTACACGGATGAACACGCAGGAGCATTTGCTCAATGTTAGGTACATTACAATGAGCCAAAATTAGCAAAATTAGGACACCTATATCTTTTAAAGACCTTTAAAAAAATAAAATAAGTAAATAGCTATTTTTCTGATTCCTCTCGAATGAATTTTTTTAGCTACATTTACACCGATGAACACGTTGAAGCAACAGCTTAATGTTAAGTACAATGAATTGAGCCAAAATAAGCCAAATTAAGACACCCATATCATTTCAAGACCTTTAAAAAAAAAAAAATAAGTAAATAGCTATTTTTCTTATTGTTATCGAATGAATTTTTTTTAGCTACATTTACACCGATGAACATGCACGAGCAATTGCTCAATGTTAGTGCAATACAATGAGGCAAAATAAGCAAAATTAAGACACCCATATCATTTCAAGACCTTTAAAAAAAATAAAATAAGGAAATATCTATTTTTCTTATTCTTGTCGAATGAATTTTTTTTAGCTACATTTACACCTGTGAACTCGCAGGAGCAATTGCTCAATCTTAAGCACAATACGGTGAGCCAAAATAAGCAAAATTAAGACTCCCATATCATATCAAGACCTTTAAAAAAAATAAAATAAGTAAATAGCTATTTTTCTGATTCCTGTCGAATGAATTTTTTTTAGCTACATTTACACCGATGAACACGCAGGAGCAAGTGGTCAATGTTAAGTACAATACAGTGAGCCTTAATAAGCAAAATTAAGACACCTATATCTTTTTAAGACCTTTAAAAAAAAAAAAATAAGTAAATAGCTGTTTTTCTTATTCTTGTCGAATGAATTTTTTTTAGCTACATTTACACCGATGAACACGCAGGAGGAAGTGGTCAATGTTAAGTACAATACAGTGAGCCTTAATAAGCAAAATTAAGACACCTATATCTTTTTAAGACCTTTAAAAAAAAAAAATAAGTAAATAGCTGTTTTTCTTATTCTTGTCGAATGAATTTTTTTTAGCTACATTTACACCGATGAACACGCAGGAACAATTGCTCAATGTTAAGTACAATACAATGAGCCAAAATAAGCAAAACTAAGACACCTATATCTTTTTAAAACCTTTAAAAAAAATAAAATAAGTAAATAGCTGTTTTTCATATTCTTGTCGAATGAATTTTTTTTAGCTACATTTACACCGATGAACACGCAGGAGCAAGTGGTCAATGTTAAGTACAATACAGTGAGCTTAAATAAGCAAAATTAAGACACTCATATCATATCGAGACCTTTAAAAAAATAAAATAAGTATATAGCTATTTTTCGTATTCTTGTCGAATGAATTTTTTGTAGCTACATTTACACAGATGTACAAGCAGGAGCAAGTGGTCAATGTTAAGTACAATACAATGAGCCTAAATAAGCAAAATTAAGACACCTATATCTTTTAAAGACCTTTAAAAAAAATAAAATAAGTAAATAGCTATTTTTCTTATTCTTGTCGAATGAATTTTTTTTAGCTACATTTACACCGATGAACACGCAGGAGCAAGTGGTCAATGTTAAGTACAATACAGTGAGCCTTAATAAGCAAAATTAAGACACCTATATCTTTTTAAGACCTTTAAAAAAAAAAAAATAAGTAAATAGCTGTTTTTCATATTCTTGTCGAATGAATTTTTTTTAGCTACATTTACACCGATGAACACGCAGGAGCAAGTGGTCAATGTTAAGTACAATACAGTGAGCCTAAATAAGCAAAATTAAGTCACCTATATCTTTTTAAAACCTTTAAAAAAAATAAAATAAGTATATAGCTATTTTTCTTATTCTTGTCGAATGAATTTTTTTTAGCTACATTTACACCGATGAACATGCACGAGCAATTGCTCAATGTTAGTGCAATACAATGAGGCAAAATAAGCAAAATTAAGACACCCATATCATTTCAAGACCTTTAAAAAAAATAAAATAAGGAAATATCTATTTTTCTTATTCTTGTCGAATGAATTTTTTTTAGCTACATTTACACCTGTGAACTCGCAGGAGCAATTGCTCAATCTTAAGCACAATACGGTGAGCCAAAATAAGCAAAATTAAGACTCCCATATCATATCAAGACCTTTAAAAAAAATAAAATAAGTAAATAGCTATTTTTCTGATTCCTGTCGAATGAATTTTTTTTAGCTACATTTACACCGATGAACACGCAGGAGCAAGTGGTCAATGTTAAGTACAATACAGTGAGCCTTAATAAGCAAAATTAAGACACCTATATCTTTTTAAGACCTTTAAAAAAAAAAAAATAAGTAAATAGCTGTTTTTCTTATTCTTGTCGAATGAATTTTTTTTAGCTACATTTACACCGATGAACACGCAGGAGGAAGTGGTCAATGTTAAGTACAATACAGTGAGCCTTAATAAGCAAAATTAAGACACCTATATCTTTTTAAGACCTTTAAAAAAAAAAAATAAGTAAATAGCTGTTTTTCTTATTCTTGTCGAATGAATTTTTTTTAGCTACATTTACACCGATGAACACGCAGGAACAATTGCTCAATGTTAAGTACAATACAATGAGCCAAAATAAGCAAAACTAAGACACCTATATCTTTTTAAAACCTTTAAAAAAAATAAAATAAGTAAATAGCTGTTTTTCATATTCTTGTCGAATGAATTTTTTTTAGCTACATTTACACCGATGAACACGCAGGAGCAAGTGGTCAATGTTAAGTACAATACAGTGAGCTTAAATAAGCAAAATTAAGACACTCATATCATATCGAGACCTTTAAAAAAATAAAATAAGTATATAGCTATTTTTCGTATTCTTGTCGAATGAATTTTTTGTAGCTACATTTACACCGATGTACAAGCAGGAGCAAGTGGTCAATGTTAAGTACAATACAATGAGCCTAAATAAGCAAAATTAAGACACCTATATCTTTTAAAGACCTTTAAAAAAAATAAAATAAGTAAATAGCTATTTTTCTTATTCTTGTCGAATGAATTTTTTTTAGCTACATTTACACCGATGAACACGCAGGAGCAAGTGGTCAATGTTAAGTACAATACAGTGAGCCTTAATAAGCAAAATTAAGACACCTATATCTTTTTAAGACCTTTAAAAAAAAAAAAATAAGTAAATAGCTGTTTTTCATATTCTTGTCGAATGAATTTTTTTTAGCTACATTTACACCGATGAACACGCAGGAGCAAGTGGTCAATGTTAAGTACAATACAGTGAGCCTAAATAAGCAAAATTAAGTCACCTATATCTTTTTAAAACCTTTAAAAAAAATAAAATAAGTATATAGCTATTTTTCTTATTCTTGTCGAATGAATTTTTTTTAGCTACATTTACACCGATGAACACGCAGGAGCAATTGTTCAATGTTAGTACAATACAATGAGCCAAAATAAGCAAAATTAAGACACCCTTATCATATCAAGACCTTTAAAAAAAATAAAATAAGTAAATAGCTATTTTTTTTATTCTTGTCGAATGAATTTCTTGTAGCTACATTTACACCGATGAACACGCAGGAGCAATATGTCAATGTTAAGTACAATACAGTGAGCCTTAATAAGCAAAATTAAGACACCTATATCTTTTTAAGACCTTTAAAAAAAAAAAATAAGTAAATAGCTATTTTTCATATTCTTGTCGAATGAATTTTTTTTAGCTACATTTACACCGATGAACACGCAGGAGCAAGTGGTCAATGTTAAGTACAATACAATGAATCTATATAAGCCAAATTAAGACACCCGTGTCATATCAAGACCTTTAAAAAAAATTAAATAAGTATATAGCTATTTTTCATATTCTTGTCGAATGAATTTTTTGTAGCTACATTTACACCGATGAACACGCAGGAGCAAGTGGCCAATGTTAAGTATAATACAATGAGCCTAAATAAGCAAAATTAAGACACCTATATCTTTTTAAGACCTTTAAATAAAATAAAATAAGTAAATAGCTATTTTTCTTATTCTTGTCGAATGAATTTTTTATAGCTACATTTACACCGGCGAACACGCAGAAGCAAGTGGCCAATGTTAAGTACAATACAATGAGCCTAAATAAGCAAAATTAAGACACCTATATCTTTTTAAGACCTTTAAATAAAATAAAATAAGTAAATAGCTATTTTTCTTATTCTTGTCGAATGAATTTTATTTAGCTACATTTACACCGATGAACAATCAGGAGCAATTGCTCAATGTTAAGTTCAATACAATGAGCCAAAATAAGCAAAATTAAGACACCGTTATCATATCAAGACCTTTAAAAAAAAAAAAAATAAGTAAATAGCTATTTTTTTTATTCTTGTCGAATGAATTTTTTTAGCAACATTTAAACCGATGAACACGCAGGAGCAATTGGTCAATGTTAAGTACAATACATTGAGCCAAAATAAGCAAAATAAAGACACCTATATCTTTTTAAAACCTTTAAAAAAAATATAATAAGTAAATAGCTATTTTTCTTATTCTTGTCGAATGAATTTTATTTAGCTACATTTACACCGATGAACACGCAGGAGCAAGTGGTCAATGTTAAGTACAATACAGTGAGCCTTAATAAGCAAAATTAAGACACCTATATCTTTTTAAGACCTTTAAAAAAAAAAAAATAAGTAAATAGCTGTTTTTCATATTCTTGTCGAATGAATTTTTTTTAGCTACATTTACACCGATGAACACGCAGGAGCAATTCCTCAATGTTAATTACAATACAATGAGCCAAAATAAGCCAAATTAAGACACCCGTGTCATATCAAGACCTTTAAAAAAAATAAAATAAGTATATAGCTAATTTTCTTATTCTTGTCGAATGAATTTTTTTTAGCTACATTTACACCGATGAACACGCAGGAGCAATTGCTCAATGTTAAGTACAATACAATGAGCCAAAATAAGCAAAATTTAGACACCCTCATCATATCAAGACCTTTAAAAAAAATAATATAAGTAAATAGCTATTTTTTTTATTCTTGTCGAATGAATTTTTTTAGCAACATTTAAACCGATGAACACGCAGGAGCAATTGCTCAATGTCAAGTACAATATATTGAGCCAAAATAAGCAAAATTAAGACACCTATTTCTTTTTAAAACCTTTAAAAAAATAAAATAAGTAAATAGCTATTTTTCTTATTCTTGTCGAATGAATTTTTTTTAGCTACATTTACACCTATCAACTCGCAGGAGCAATTGCTCGATCTTAAGCACAATACGTTGAGCCAAAATAAGCAAAATAAAGACTCCCATATCATATCAAGACCTTTAAAAAAAATAAAATAAGTAAATAGCTATTTTTCTGATTCCTGTCGAATGAATTTTTTTTAGCTACATTTACACGGATGAACACGCAGGAGCATTTTCTCAATGTTAGGTACAATACAGTGAGCCAACATAAGCAAAATTAAGACACCTATATCTTATTAAGACCTTAAAAAAAAGAAAATAACTAAATAGCTATTTTTCTTATTCTTGTCGAATGAATTTTTAGTAGCTACATTTACACGGATGAACACGCAGGAGCATTTGCTCAATGTTAGGTACATTACAATGAGCCAAAATTAGCAAAATTAGGACACCTATATCTTTTAAAGACCTTTAAAAAAATAAAATAAGTAAATAGCTATTTTTCTGATTCCTGTCGAATGAATTTTTTTAGCTACATTTACACCGACGAACACGTTGAAGCAACAGCTTAATGTTAAGTACAATGAATTGAGCCAAAATAAGCCAAATTAAGACACCCATATCATTTCAAGACCTTTAAAAAAAAAAAAATAAGTAAATAGCTATTTTTCTTATTGTTATCGAATGAATTTTTTTTAGCTACATTTACACCGATGAACACGCAGGAGCAATTGTTCAATGTTAGTACAATACAATGAGCCAAAATAAGCAAAATTAAGACACCCTTATCATATCAAGACCTTTAAAAAAAATAAAATAAGTAAATAGCTATTTTTTTTATTCTTGTCGAATGAATTTCTTGTAGCTACATTTACACCGATGAACACGCAGGAGCAATATGTCAATGTTAAGTACAATACAGTGAGCCTTAATAAGCAAAATTAAGACACCTATATCTTTTTAAGACCTTTAAAAAAAAAAAATAAGTAAATAGCTATTTTTCATATTCTTGTCGAATGAATTTTTTTTAGCTACATTTACACCGATGAACACGCAGGAGCAAGTGGTCAATGTTAAGTACAATACAATGAATCTATATAAGCCAAATTAAGACACCCGTGTCATATCAAGACCTTTAAAAAAAATTAAATAAGTATATAGCTATTTTTCATATTCTTGTCGAATGAATTTTTTGTAGCTACATTTACACCGATGAACACGCAGGAGCAAGTGGCCAATGTTAAGTATAATACAATGAGCCTAAATAAGCAAAATTAAGACACCTATATCTTTTTAAGACCTTTAAATAAAATAAAATAAGTAAATAGCTATTTTTCTTATTCTTGTCGAATGAATTTTTTATAGCTACATTTACACCGGCGAACACGCAGAAGCAAGTGGCCAATGTTAAGTACAATACAATGAGCCTAAATAAGCAAAATTAAGACACCTATATCTTTTTAAGACCTTTAAATAAAATAAAATAAGTAAATAGCTATTTTTCTTATTCTTGTCGAATGAATTTTATTTAGCTACATTTACACCGATGAACAATCAGGAGCAATTGCTCAATGTTAAGTTCAATACAATGAGCCAAAATAAGCAAAATTAAGACACCGTTATCATATCAAGACCTTTAAAAAAAAAAAAAATAAGTAAATAGCTATTTTTTTTATTCTTGTCGAATGAATTTTTTTAGCAACATTTAAACCGATGAACACGCAGGAGCAATTGCTCAATGTCAAGTACAATATATTGAGCCAAAATAAGCAAAATTAAGACACCTATTTCTTTTTAAAACCTTTAAAAAAATAAAATAAGTAAATAGCTATTTTTCTTATTCTTGTCGAATGAATTTTTTTTAGCTACATTTACACCTATCAACTCGCAGGAGCAATTGCTCGATCTTAAGCACAATACGTTGAGCCAAAATAAGCAAAATAAAGACTCCCATATCATATCAAGACCTTTAAAAAAAATAAAATAAGTAAATAGCTATTTTTCTGATTCCTGTCGAATGAATTTTTTTTAGCTACATTTACACGGATGAACACGCAGGAGCATTTTCTCAATGTTAGGTACAATACAGTGAGCCAACATAAGCAAAATTAAGACACCTATATCTTATTAAGACCTTAAAAAAAAGAAAATAACTAAATAGCTATTTTTCTTATTCTTGTCGAATGAATTTTTAGTAGCTACATTTACACGGATGAACACGCAGGAGCATTTGCTCAATGTTAGGTACATTACAATGAGCCAAAATTAGCAAAATTAGGACACCTATATCTTTTAAAGACCTTTAAAAAAATAAAATAAGTAAATAGCTATTTTTCTGATTCCTGTCGAATGAATTTTTTTAGCTACATTTACACCGACGAACACGTTGAAGCAACAGCTTAATGTTAAGTACAATGAATTGAGCCAAAATAAGCCAAATTAAGACACCCATATCATTTCAAGACCTTTAAAAAAAAAAAAATAAGTAAATAGCTATTTTTCTTATTGTTATCGAATGAATTTTTTTTAGCTACATTTACACCGATGAACATGCACGAGCAATTGCTCAATGTTAGTGCAATACAATGAGGCAAAATAAGCAAAATTAAGACACCCATATCATTTCAAGACCTTTAAAAAAAATAAAATAAGGAAATATCTATTTTTCTTATTCTTGTCGAATGAATTTTTTTTAGCTACATTTACACCTGTGAACTCGCAGGAGCAATTGCTCAATCTTAAGCACAATACGGTGAGCCAAAATAAGCAAAATTAAGACTCCCATATCATATCAAGACCTTTAAAAAAAATAAAATAAGTAAATAGCTATTTTTCTGATTCCTGTCGAATGAATTTTTTTTAGCTACATTTACACCGATGAACACGCAGGAGCAAGTGGTCAATGTTAAGTACAATACAGTGAGCCTTAATAAGCAAAATTAAGACACCTATATCTTTTTAAGACCTTTAAAAAAAAAAAAAAAAGTAAATAGCTGTTTTTCTTATTCTTGTCGAATGAATTTTTTTTAGCTACATTTACACCGATGAACACGCAGGAGGAAGTGGTCAATGTTAAGTACAATACAGTGAGCCTTAATAAGCAAAATTAAGACACCTATATCTTTTTAAGACCTTTAAAAAAAAAAAATAAGTAAATAGCTGTTTTTCTTATTCTTGTCGAATGAATTTTTTTTAGCTACATTTACACCGATGAACACGCAGGAACAATATGTCAATGTTAAGTACAATACAGTGAGCCTTAATAAGCAAAATTAAGACACCTATATCTTTTTAAGACCTTTAAAAAAAAAAAATAAGTAAATAGCTATTTTTCATATTCTTGTCGAATGAATTTTTTTTAGCTACATTTACACCGATGAACACGCAGGAGCAAGTGGTCAATGTTAAGTACAATACAATGAATTTATATAAGCCAAATTAAGACACCCGTGTCATATCAAGACCTTTAAAAAAAATTAAATAAGTATATAGCTATTTTTCATATTCTTGTCGAATGAATTTTTTGTAGCTACATTTACACCGATGAACACGCAGGAGCAAGTGGCCAATGTTAAGTATAATACAATGAGCCTAAATAAGCAAAATTAAGACACCTATATCTTTTTAAGACCTTTAAATAAAATAAAATAAGTAAATAGCTATTTTTCTTATTCTTGTCGAATGAATTTTTTATAGCTACATTTACACCGGCGAACACGCAGAAGCAAGTGGCCAATGTTAAGTACAATACAATGAGCCTAAATAAGCAAAATTAAGACACCTATATCTTTTTAAGACCTTTAAATAAAATAAAATAAGTAAATAGCTATTTTTCTTATTCTTGTCGAATGAATTTTATTTAGCTACATTTACACCGATGAACAATCAGGAGCAATTGCTCAATGTTAAGTTCAATACAATGAGCCAAAATAAGCAAAATTAAGACACCGTTATCATATCAAGACCTTTAAAAAAAAAAAAAATAAGTAAATAGCTATTTTTTTTATTCTTGTCGAATGAATTTTTTTAGCAACATTTAAACCGATGAACACGCAGGAGCAATTGGTCAATGTTAAGTACAATACATTGAGCCAAAATAAGCAAAATAAAGACACCTATATCTTTTTAAAACCTTTAAAAAAAATATAATAAGTAAATAGCTATTTTTCTTATTCTTGTCGAATGAATTTTATTTAGCTACATTTACACCGATGAACACGCAGGAGCAAGTGGTCAATGTTAAGTACAATACAGTGAGCCTTAATAAGCAAAATTAAGACACCTATATCTTTTTAAGACCTTTAAAAAAAAAAAAATAAGTAAATAGCTGTTTTTCATATTCTTGTCGAATGAATTTTTTTTAGCTACATTTACACCGATGAACACGCAGGAGCAATTCCTCAATGTTAATTACAATACAATGAGCCAAAATAAGCCAAATTAAGACACCCGTGTCATATCAAGACCTTTAAAAAAAATAAAATAAGTATATAGCTAATTTTCTTATTCTTGTCGAATGAATTTTTTTTAGCTACATTTACACCGATGAACACGCAGGAGCAATTGCTCAATGTTAAGTACAATACAATGAGCCAAAATAAGCAAAATTTAGACACCCTCATCATATCAAGACCTTTAAAAAAAATAATATAAGTAAATAGCTATTTTTTTTATTCTTGTCGAATGAATTTTTTTAGCAACATTTAAACCGATGAACACGCAGGAGCAATTGCTCAATGTCAAGTACAATACATTGAGCCAAAATAAGCAAAATTAAGACACCTATTTCTTTTTAAAACCTTTAAAAAAATAAAATAAGTAAATAGCTATTTTTCTTATTCTTGTCGAATGAATTTTTTTTAGCTACATTTACACCTATCAACTCGCAGGAGCAATTGCTCGATCTTAAGCACAATACGCTGAGCCAAAATAAGCAAAATAAAGACTCCCATATCATATCAAGACCTTTAAAAAAAATAAAATAAGTAAATAGCTATTTTTCTGATTCCTGTCGAATGAATTTTTTTTAGCTACATTTACACGGATGAACACGCAGGAGCAAGTGGTCAATGTTAAGTACAATACAGTGAGCCTTAATAAGCAAAATTAAGACACCTATATCTTTTTAAGACCTTTAAAAAAAAAAAAATAAGTAAATAGCTGTTTTTCTTATTCTTGTCGAATGAATTTTTTTTAGCTACATTTACACCGATGAACACGCAGGAGGAAGTGGTCAATGTTAAGTACAATACAGTGAGCCTTAATAAGCAAAATTAAGACACCTATATCTTTTTAAGACCTTTAAAAAAAAAAAATAAGTAAATAGCTGTTTTTCTTATTCTTGTCGAATGAATTTTTTTTAGCTACATTTACACCGATGAACACGCAGGAACAATTGCTCAATGTTAAGTACAATACAATGAGCCAAAATAAGCAAAACTAAGACACCTATATCTTTTTAAAACCTTTAAAAAAAATAAAATAAGTAAATAGCTGTTTTTCATATTCTTGTCGAATGAATTTTTTTTAGCTACATTTACACCGATGAACACGCAGGAGCAAGTGGTCAATGTTAAGTACAATACAGTGAGCTTAAATAAGCAAAATTAAGACACTCATATCATATCGAGACCTTTAAAAAAATAAAATAAGTATATAGCTATTTTTCGTATTCTTGTCGAATGAATTTTTTGTAGCTACATTTACACCGATGTACAAGCAGGAGCAAGTGGTCAATGTTAAGTACAATACAATGAGCCTAAATAAGCAAAATTAAGACACCTATATCTTTTAAAGACCTTTAAAAAAAATAAAATAAGTAAATAGCTATTTTTCTTATTCTTGTCGAATGAATTTTTTTTAGCTACATTTACACCGATGAACACGCAGGAGCAAGTGGTCAATGTTAAGTACAATACAGTGAGCCTTAATAAGCAAAATTAAGACACCTATATCTTTTTAAGACCTTTAAAAAAAAAAAAATAAGTAAATAGCTGTTTTTCATATTCTTGTCGAATGAATTTTTTTTAGCTACATTTACACCGATGAACACGCAGGAGCAAGTGGTCAATGTTAAGTACAATACAGTGAGCCTAAATAAGCAAAATTAAGTCACCTATATCTTTTTAAAACCTTTAAAAAAAATAAAATAAGTATATAGCTATTTTTCTTATTCTTGTCGAATGAATTTTTTTTAGCTACATTTACACCGATGAACACGCAGGAGCAATTGTTCAATGTTAGTACAATACAATGAGCCAAAATAAGCAAAATTAAGACACCCTTATCATATCAAGACCTTTAAAAAAAATAAAATAAGTAAATAGCTATTTTTTTTATTCTTGTCGAATGAATTTCTTGTAGCTACATTTACACCGATGAACACGCAGGAGCAATATGTCAATGTTAAGTACAATACAGTGAGCCTTAATAAGCAAAATTAAGACACCTATATCTTTTTAAGACCTTTAAAAAAAAAAAATAAGTAAATAGCTATTTTTCATATTCTTGTCGAATGAATTTTTTTTAGCTACATTTACACCGATGAACACGCAGGAGCAAGTGGTCAATGTTAAGTACAATACAATGAATCTATATAAGCCAAATTAAGACACCCGTGTCATATCAAGACCTTTAAAAAAAATTAAATAAGTATATAGCTATTTTTCATATTCTTGTCGAATGAATTTTTTGTAGCTACATTTACACCGATGAACACGCAGGAGCAAGTGGCCAATGTTAAGTATAATACAATGAGCCTAAATAAGCAAAATTAAGACACCTATATCTTTTTAAGACCTTTAAATAAAATAAAATAAGTAAATAGCTATTTTTCTTATTCTTGTCGAATGAATTTTTTATAGCTACATTTACACCGGCGAACACGCAGAAGCAAGTGGCCAATGTTAAGTACAATACAATGAGCCTAAATAAGCAAAATTAAGACACCTATATCTTTTTAAGACCTTTAAATAAAATAAAATAAGTAAATAGCTATTTTTCTTATTCTTGTCGAATGAATTTTATTTAGCTACATTTACACCGATGAACAATCAGGAGCAATTGCTCAATGTTAAGTTCAATACAATGAGCCAAAATAAGCAAAATTAAGACACCGTTATCATATCAAGACCTTTAAAAAAAAAAAAAATAAGTAAATAGCTATTTTTTTTATTCTTGTCGAATGAATTTTTTTAGCAACATTTAAACCGATGAACACGCAGGAGCAATTGGTCAATGTTAAGTACAATACATTGAGCCAAAATAAGCAAAATAAAGACACCTATATCTTTTTAAAACCTTTAAAAAAAATATAATAAGTAAATAGCTATTTTTCTTATTCTTGTCGAATGAATTTTATTTAGCTACATTTACACCGATGAACACGCAGGAGCAAGTGGTCAATGTTAAGTACAATACAGTGAGCCTTAATAAGCAAAATTAAGACACCTATATCTTTTTAAGACCTTTAAAAAAAAAAAAATAAGTAAATAGCTGTTTTTCATATTCTTGTCGAATGAATTTTTTTTAGCTACATTTACACCGATGAACACGCAGGAGCAATTCCTCAATGTTAATTACAATACAATGAGCCAAAATAAGCCAAATTAAGACACCCGTGTCATATCAAGACCTTTAAAAAAAATAAAATAAGTATATAGCTAATTTTCTTATTCTTGTCGAATGAATTTTTTTTAGCTACATTTACACCGATGAACACGCAGGAGCAATTGCTCAATGTTAAGTACAATACAATGAGCCAAAATAAGCAAAATTTAGACACCCTCATCATATCAAGACCTTTAAAAAAAATAATATAAGTAAATAGCTATTTTTTTTATTCTTGTCGAATGAATTTTTTTAGCAACATTTAAACCGATGAACACGCAGGAGCAATTGCTCAATGTCAAGTACAATATATTGAGCCAAAATAAGCAAAATTAAGACACCTATTTCTTTTTAAAACCTTTAAAAAAATAAAATAAGTAAATAGCTATTTTTCTTATTCTTGTCGAATGAATTTTTTTTAGCTACATTTACACCTATCAACTCGCAGGAGCAATTGCTCGATCTTAAGCACAATACGTTGAGCCAAAATAAGCAAAATAAAGACTCCCATATCATATCAAGACCTTTAAAAAAAATAAAATAAGTAAATAGCTATTTTTCTGATTCCTGTCGAATGAATTTTTTTTAGCTACATTTACACGGATGAACACGCAGGAGCATTTTCTCAATGTTAGGTACAATACAGTGAGCCAACATAAGCAAAATTAAGACACCTATATCTTATTAAGACCTTAAAAAAAAGAAAATAACTAAATAGCTATTTTTCTTATTCTTGTCGAATGAATTTTTAGTAGCTACATTTACACGGATGAACACGCAGGAGCATTTGCTCAATGTTAGGTACATTACAATGAGCCAAAATTAGCAAAATTAGGACACCTATATCTTTTAAAGACCTTTAAAAAAATAAAATAAGTAAATAGCTATTTTTCTGATTCCTGTCGAATGAATTTTTTTAGCTACATTTACACCGACGAACACGTTGAAGCAACAGCTTAATGTTAAGTACAATGAATTGAGCCAAAATAAGCCAAATTAAGACACCCATATCATTTCAAGACCTTTAAAAAAAAAAAAATAAGTAAATAGCTATTTTTCTTATTGTTATCGAATGAATTTTTTTTAGCTACATTTACACCGATGAACACGCAGGAGCAATTGTTCAATGTTAGTACAATACAATGAGCCAAAATAAGCAAAATTAAGACACCCTTATCATATCAAGACCTTTAAAAAAAATAAAATAAGTAAATAGCTATTTTTTTTATTCTTGTCGAATGAATTTCTTGTAGCTACATTTACACCGATGAACACGCAGGAGCAATATGTCAATGTTAAGTACAATACAGTGAGCCTTAATAAGCAAAATTAAGACACCTATATCTTTTTAAGACCTTTAAAAAAAAAAAATAAGTAAATAGCTATTTTTCATATTCTTGTCGAATGAATTTTTTTTAGCTACATTTACACCGATGAACACGCAGGAGCAAGTGGTCAATGTTAAGTACAATACAATGAATCTATATAAGCCAAATTAAGACACCCGTGTCATATCAAGACCTTTAAAAAAAATTAAATAAGTATATAGCTATTTTTCATATTCTTGTCGAATGAATTTTTTGTAGCTACATTTACACCGATGAACACGCAGGAGCAAGTGGCCAATGTTAAGTATAATACAATGAGCCTAAATAAGCAAAATTAAGACACCTATATCTTTTTAAGACCTTTAAATAAAATAAAATAAGTAAATAGCTATTTTTCTTATTCTTGTCGAATGAATTTTTTATAGCTACATTTACACCGGCGAACACGCAGAAGCAAGTGGCCAATGTTAAGTACAATACAATGAGCCTAAATAAGCAAAATTAAGACACCTATATCTTTTTAAGACCTTTAAATAAAATAAAATAAGTAAATAGCTATTTTTCTTATTCTTGTCGAATGAATTTTATTTAGCTACATTTACACCGATGAACAATCAGGAGCAATTGCTCAATGTTAAGTTCAATACAATGAGCCAAAATAAGCAAAATTAAGACACCGTTATCATATCAAGACCTTTAAAAAAAAAAAAAATAAGTAAATAGCTATTTTTTTTATTCTTGTCGAATGAATTTTTTTAGCAACATTTAAACCGATGAACACGCAGGAGCAATTGCTCAATGTCAAGTACAATATATTGAGCCAAAATAAGCAAAATTAAGACACCTATTTCTTTTTAAAACCTTTAAAAAAATAAAATAAGTAAATAGCTATTTTTCTTATTCTTGTCGAATGAATTTTTTTTAGCTACATTTACACCTATCAACTCGCAGGAGCAATTGCTCGATCTTAAGCACAATACGTTGAGCCAAAATAAGCAAAATAAAGACTCCCATATCATATCAAGACCTTTAAAAAAAATAAAATAAGTAAATAGCTATTTTTCTGATTCCTGTCGAATGAATTTTTTTTAGCTACATTTACACGGATGAACACGCAGGAGCATTTTCTCAATGTTAGGTACAATACAGTGAGCCAACATAAGCAAAATTAAGACACCTATATCTTATTAAGACCTTAAAAAAAAGAAAATAACTAAATAGCTATTTTTCTTATTCTTGTCGAATGAATTTTTAGTAGCTACATTTACACGGATGAACACGCAGGAGCATTTGCTCAATGTTAGGTACATTACAATGAGCCAAAATTAGCAAAATTAGGACACCTATATCTTTTAAAGACCTTTAAAAAAATAAAATAAGTAAATAGCTATTTTTCTGATTCCTGTCGAATGAATTTTTTTAGCTACATTTACACCGACGAACACGTTGAAGCAACAGCTTAATGTTAAGTACAATGAATTGAGCCAAAATAAGCCAAATTAAGACACCCATATCATTTCAAGACCTTTAAAAAAAAAAAAATAAGTAAATAGCTATTTTTCTTATTGTTATCGAATGAATTTTTTTTAGCTACATTTACACCGATGAACATGCACGAGCAATTGCTCAATGTTAGTGCAATACAATGAGGCAAAATAAGCAAAATTAAGACACCCATATCATTTCAAGACCTTTAAAAAAAATAAAATAAGGAAATATCTATTTTTCTTATTCTTGTCGAATGAATTTTTTTTAGCTACATTTACACCTGTGAACTCGCAGGAGCAATTGCTCAATCTTAAGCACAATACGGTGAGCCAAAATAAGCAAAATTAAGACTCCCATATCATATCAAGACCTTTAAAAAAAATAAAATAAGTAAATAGCTATTTTTCTGATTCCTGTCGAATGAATTTTTTTTAGCTACATTTACACCGATGAACACGCAGGAGCAAGTGGTCAATGTTAAGTACAATACAGTGAGCCTTAATAAGCAAAATTAAGACACCTATATCTTTTTAAGACCTTTAAAAAAAAAAAAAAAAGTAAATAGCTGTTTTTCTTATTCTTGTCGAATGAATTTTTTTTAGCTACATTTACACCGATGAACACGCAGGAGGAAGTGGTCAATGTTAAGTACAATACAGTGAGCCTTAATAAGCAAAATTAAGACACCTATATCTTTTTAAGACCTTTAAAAAAAAAAAATAAGTAAATAGCTGTTTTTCTTATTCTTGTCGAATGAATTTTTTTTAGCTACATTTACACCGATGAACACGCAGGAACAATATGTCAATGTTAAGTACAATACAGTGAGCCTTAATAAGCAAAATTAAGACACCTATATCTTTTTAAGACCTTTAAAAAAAAAAAATAAGTAAATAGCTATTTTTCATATTCTTGTCGAATGAATTTTTTTTAGCTACATTTACACCGATGAACACGCAGGAGCAAGTGGTCAATGTTAAGTACAATACAATGAATTTATATAAGCCAAATTAAGACACCCGTGTCATATCAAGACCTTTAAAAAAAATTAAATAAGTATATAGCTATTTTTCATATTCTTGTCGAATGAATTTTTTGTAGCTACATTTACACCGATGAACACGCAGGAGCAAGTGGCCAATGTTAAGTATAATACAATGAGCCTAAATAAGCAAAATTAAGACACCTATATCTTTTTAAGACCTTTAAATAAAATAAAATAAGTAAATAGCTATTTTTCTTATTCTTGTCGAATGAATTTTTTATAGCTACATTTACACCGGCGAACACGCAGAAGCAAGTGGCCAATGTTAAGTACAATACAATGAGCCTAAATAAGCAAAATTAAGACACCTATATCTTTTTAAGACCTTTAAATAAAATAAAATAAGTAAATAGCTATTTTTCTTATTCTTGTCGAATGAATTTTATTTAGCTACATTTACACCGATGAACAATCAGGAGCAATTGCTCAATGTTAAGTTCAATACAATGAGCCAAAATAAGCAAAATTAAGACACCGTTATCATATCAAGACCTTTAAAAAAAAAAAAAATAAGTAAATAGCTATTTTTTTTATTCTTGTCGAATGAATTTTTTTAGCAACATTTAAACCGATGAACACGCAGGAGCAATTGGTCAATGTTAAGTACAATACATTGAGCCAAAATAAGCAAAATAAAGACACCTATATCTTTTTAAAACCTTTAAAAAAAATATAATAAGTAAATAGCTATTTTTCTTATTCTTGTCGAATGAATTTTATTTAGCTACATTTACACCGATGAACACGCAGGAGCAAGTGGTCAATGTTAAGTACAATACAGTGAGCCTTAATAAGCAAAATTAAGACACCTATATCTTTTTAAGACCTTTAAAAAAAAAAAAATAAGTAAATAGCTGTTTTTCATATTCTTGTCGAATGAATTTTTTTTAGCTACATTTACACCGATGAACACGCAGGAGCAATTCCTCAATGTTAATTACAATACAATGAGCCAAAATAAGCCAAATTAAGACACCCGTGTCATATCAAGACCTTTAAAAAAAATAAAATAAGTATATAGCTAATTTTCTTATTCTTGTCGAATGAATTTTTTTTAGCTACATTTACACCGATGAACACGCAGGAGCAATTGCTCAATGTTAAGTACAATACAATGAGCCAAAATAAGCAAAATTTAGACACCCTCATCATATCAAGACCTTTAAAAAAAATAATATAAGTAAATAGCTATTTTTTTTATTCTTGTCGAATGAATTTTTTTAGCAACATTTAAACCGATGAACACGCAGGAGCAATTGCTCAATGTCAAGTACAATACATTGAGCCAAAATAAGCAAAATTAAGACACCTATTTCTTTTTAAAACCTTTAAAAAAATAAAATAAGTAAATAGCTATTTTTCTTATTCTTGTCGAATGAATTTTTTTTAGCTACATTTACACCTATCAACTCGCAGGAGCAATTGCTCGATCTTAAGCACAATACGCTGAGCCAAAATAAGCAAAATAAAGACTCCCATATCATATCAAGACCTTTAAAAAAAATAAAATAAGTAAATAGCTATTTTTCTGATTCCTGTCGAATGAATTTTTTTTAGCTACATTTACACGGATGAACACGCAGGAGCATTTTCTCAATGTTAGGTACAATACAGTGAGCCAACATAAGCAAAATTAAGACACCTATATCTTATTAAGACCTTAAAAAAAAGAAAATAACTAAATAGCTATTTTTCTTATTCTTGTCGAATGAATTTTTAGTAGCTACATTTACACGGATGAACACGCAGGAGCATTTGCTCAATGTTAGGTACATTACAATGAGCCAAAATTAGCAAAATTAGGACACCTATATCTTTTAAAGACCTTTAAAAAAATAAAATAAGTAAATAGCTATTTTTCTGATTCCTGTCGAATGAATTTTTTTAGCTACATTTACACCGACGAACACGTTGAAGCAACAGCTTAATGTTAAGTACAATGAATTGAGCCAAAATAAGCCAAATTAAGACACCCATATCATTTCAAGACCTTTAAAAAAAAAAAAATAAGTAAATAGCTATTTTTCTTATTGTTATCGAATGAATTTTTTTTAGCTACATTTACACCGATGAACATGCACGAGCAATTGCTCAATGTTAGTGCAATACAATGAGGCAAAATAAGCAAAATAAAGACACCCATATCATTTCAAGACCTTTAAAAAAAATAAAATAAGGAAATATCTATTTTTCTTATTCTTGTCGAATGAATTTTTTTTAGCTACATTTACACCTGTGAACTCGCAGGAGCAATTGCTCAATCTTAAGCACAATACGGTGAGCCAAAATAAGCAAAATTAAGACTCCCATATCATATCAAGACCTTTAAAAAAAATAAAATAAGTAAATAGCTATTTTTCTGATTCCTGTCGAATGAATTTTTTTTAGCTACATTTACACCGATGAACACGCAGGAGCAAGTGGTCAATGTTAAGTACAATACAGTGAGCCTTAATAAGCAAAATTAAGACACCTATATCTTTTTAAGACCTTTAAAAAAAAAAAAATAAGTAAATAGCTGTTTTTCTTATTCTTGTCGAATGAATTTTTTTTAGCTACATTTACACCGATGAACACGCAGGAGGAAGTGGTCAATGTTAAGTACAATACAGTGAGCCTTAATAAGCAAAATTAAGACACCTATATCTTTTTAAGACCTTTAAAAAAAAAAAATAAGTAAATAGCTGTTTTTCTTATTCTTGTCGAATGAATTTTTTTTAGCTACATTTACACCGATGAACACGCAGGAACAATTGCTCAATGTTAAGTACAATACAATGAGCCAAAATAAGCAAAACTGAGACACCTATATCTTTTTAAAACCTTTAAAAAAATAAAATAAGTAAATAGCTGTTTTTCATATTCTTGTCGAATGAATTTTTTTTAGCTACATTTACACCGATGAACACGCAGGAGCAAGTGGTCAATGTTAAGTACAATACAGTGAGCTTAAATAAGCAAAATTAAGACACTCATATCATATCAAGACCTTTAAAAAAATAAAATAAGTATATAGCTATTTTTCGTATTCTTGTCGAATGAATTTTTTGTAGCTACATTTACACCGATGTACAAGCAGGAGCAAGTGGTCAATGTTATGTACAATACAATGAGCCTAAATAAGCAAAATTAAGACACCTATATCTTTTAAAGACCTTTAAAAAAAATAAAATAAGTAAATAGCTATTTTTCTTATTCTTGTCGAATGAATTTTTTTTAGCTACATTTACACCGATGAACACGCAGGAGCAAGTGGTCAATGTTAAGTACAATACAGTGAGCCTTAATAAGCAAAATTAAGACACCTATATCTTTTTAAGACCTTTAAAAAAAAAAAATAAGTAAATAGCTGTTTTTCATATTCTTGTCGAATGAATTTTTTTTAGCTACATTTACACCGATGAACACGCAGGAGCAAGTGGTCAATGTTAAGTACAATACAGTGAGCCTAAATAAGCAAAATTAAGTCACCTATATCTTTTTAAAACCTTTAAAAAAAATAAAATAAGTATATAGCTATTTTTCTTATTCTTGTCGAATGAATTTTTTTTAGCTACATTTACACCGATGAACACGCAGGAGCAATTGTTCAATGTTAGTACAATACAATGAGCCAAAATAAGCAAAATTAAGACACCCTTATCATATCAAGACCTTTAAAAAAAATAAAATAAGTAAATAGCTATTTTTTTTATTCTTGTCGAATGAATTTCTTGTAGCTACATTTACACCGATGAACACGCAGGAGCAATATGTCAATGTTAAGTACAATACAGTGAGCCTTAATAAGCAAAATTAAGACACCTATATCTTTTTAAGACCTTTAAAAAAAAAAAATAAGTAAATAGCTATTTTTCATATTCTTGTCGAATGAATTTTTTTTAGCTACATTTACACCGATGAACACGCAGGAGCAAGTGGTCAATGTTAAGTACAATACAGTGAGCCTAAATAAGCAAAATTAAGACACTCATATCATATCAGGACCATTAAAAAAAAAAAATAAGTATATAGCTATTTTTCGTATTCTTGTCGAATGAATTTTTTGTAGCTACATTTACACCGATGAACACGCTGGAGCAATTGCCTAATGTTAGATACAGTACAATGAGCCAAAATAAGCAAAATTAAGACACCTATTTTTTTTTAAAACCTTTAAAAAAAATAAAATAAGTAATTAGCTATTTTTCGTATTCTTGCCGTTTGAATTTTTTCAAGCTACATTTACACCGATGAACACGCAGGAGCAATTTCTCAATGTTTAGTACAATACAATGAGCCAAAATAAGCAAAATAAAGACACCTAAATTTTTTTAAAACCTTTAAAAAAAATAAAATAAATAAATAGCTATTTTTCTTATTCTTGTCGAATGAATTTTTTTTAGCTACATTTACACCGATGAACACGCAGGAACAATTGCTCAATGTTAAGTACAATACAATGAGCCAAAATAAGCCAAATTAAGACACCCGTGTCATATCAAGACCTTTAAAAAAATAAAATAAGTATATAGCTATTTTTCGTATTCTTGTCGAATGAATTTTTTGTAGCTACATTTACACCGATGTACAAGCAGGAGCAAGTGGTCAATGTTAAGTACAATACAATGAGCCTAAATAAGCAAAATTAAGACACCTATATCTTTTAAAGACCTTTAAAAAAAATAAAATAAGTAAATAGCTATTTTTCTTATTCTTGTCGAATGAATTTTTTTTAGCTACATTTACACCGATGAACACGCAGGAGCAATTGCTCAATGTTAAGTACAATACAATGAGCCACAATAAGCAAAATTAAGACACCCTTATGATATCAAGACCTTTAAAAAAAATAAAATAAGTAAATAGCTATTTTTTTTATTCTTGTCGAATGAATTTTTTTTAGCATTATTTAAACCGATGAACACGCAGGAGCAATTGCTCAATGTCAAGTACAATACAATGAGCCAAAATAAGCAAAATTAAGACACCTATATCTTTTTAAAACCTTTAAAAAAATAAAATAAGTAAATAGCTATTTTTCTTATTCTTGTCCAATGCATTTTTTTTAGCCACATTTACACCGATGAACACTCAGGAGCAATTGCGCAATGTTAAATACAATACAATGAATCTATATAAGCCAAATTAAGACACCCGTGTCATATCAAGACCTTTAAAAAAAATTAAATAAGTATATAGCTATTTTTCGTATTCTTGTCGAATGAATTTTTTGTAGCTACATTTACACCGATGAACACGCAGGAGCAAGTGGCCAATGTTAGGTATAATACAATGAGCCTAAATAAGCAAAATTAAGACACCTATATCTTTTTAAGACCTTTAAAGAAAATAAAATAAGTAAATAGCTATTTTTCTTATTCTTGTCGAATGAATTTTCTATAGCTACATTTACACCGGCGAACACGCAGGAGCAAGTGGCCAATGTTAAGTACAATACAATGAGCCTAAATAAGCAAAATTAAGACACCTATATCTTTTTAAGACCTTTAAAAAAAAAAAAATAAGTAAATAGCTGTTTTTCATATTCTTGTCGAATGAATTTTTTTTAGCTACATTTACACCGATGAACACGCAGGAGCAATTCCTCAATGTTAATTACAATACAATGAGCCAAAATAAGCCAAATTAAGACACCCGTGTCATATCAAGACCTTTAAAAAAAATAAAATAAGTATATAGCTAATTTTCTTATTCTTGTCGAATGAATTTTTTTTAGCTACATTTACACCGATGAACACGCAGGAGCAATTGCTCAATGTTAAGTACAATACAATGAGCCAAAATAAGCAAAATTTAGACACCCTCATCATATCAAGACCTTTAAAAAAAATAATATAAGTAAATAGCTATTTTTTTTATTCTTGTCGAATGAATTTTTTTAGCAACATTTAAACCGATGAACACGCAGGAGCAATTGCTCAATGTCAAGTACAATACATTGAGCCAAAATAAGCAAAATTAAGACACCTATTTCTTTTTAAAACCTTTAAAAAAATAAAATAAGTAAATAGCTATTTTTCTTATTCTTGTCGAATGAATTTTTTTTAGCTACATTTACACCTATCAACTCGCAGGAGCAATTGCTCGATCTTAAGCACAATACGTTGAGCCAAAATAAGCAAAATAAAGACTCCCATATCATATCAAGACCTTTAAAAAAAATAAAATAAGTAAATAGCTATTTTTCTGATTCCTGTCGAATGAATTTTTTTTAGCTACATTTACACGGATGAACACGCAGGAGCATTTTCTCAATGTTAGGTACAATACAGTGAGCCAACATAAGCAAAATTAAGACACCTATATCTTATTAAGACCTTAAAAAAAAGAAAATAACTAAATAGCTATTTTTCTTATTCTTGTCGAATGAATTTTTAGTAGCTACATTTACACGGATGAACACGCAGGAGCATTTGCTCAATGTTAGGTACATTACAATGAGCCAAAATTAGCAAAATTAGGACACCTATATCTTTTAAAGACCTTTAAAAAAATAAAATAAGTAAATAGCTATTTTTCTGATTCCTGTCGAATGAATTTTTTTAGCTACATTTACACCGACGAACACGTTGAAGCAACAGCTTAATGTTAAGTACAATGAATTGAGCCAAAATAAGCCAAATTAAGACACCCATATCATTTCAAGACCTTTAAAAAAAAAAAAATAAGTAAATAGCTATTTTTCTTATTGTTATCGAATGAATTTTTTTTAGCTACATTTACACCGATGAACATGCACGAGCAATTGCTCAATGTTAGTGCAATACAATGAGGCAAAATAAGCAAAATTAAGACACCCATATCATTTCAAGACCTTTAAAAAAAATAAAATAAGGAAATATCTATTTTTCTTATTCTTGTCGAATGAATTTTTTTTAGCTACATTTACACCTGTGAACTCGCAGGAGCAATTGCTCAATCTTAAGCACAATACGGTGAGCCAAAATAAGCAAAATTAAGACTCCCATATCATATCAAGACCTTTAAAAAAAATAAAATAAGTAAATAGCTATTTTTCTGATTCCTGTCGAATGAATTTTTTTTAGCTACATTTACACCGATGAACACGCAGGAGCAAGTGGTCAATGTTAAGTACAATACAGTGAGCCTTAATAAGCAAAATTAAGACACCTATATCTTTTTAAGACCTTTAAAAAAAAAAAAATAAGTAAATAGCTGTTTTTCTTATTCTTGTCGAATGAATTTTTTTTAGCTACATTTACACCGATGAACACGCAGGAGGAAGTGGTCAATGTTAAGTACAATACAGTGAGCCTTAATAAGCAAAATTAAGACACCTATATCTTTTTAAGACCTTTAAAAAAAAAAAATAAGTAAATAGCTGTTTTTCTTATTCTTGTCGAATGAATTTTTTTTAGCTACATTTACACCGATGAACACGCAGGAACAATATGTCAATGTTAAGTACAATACAGTGAGCCTTAATAAGCAAAATTAAGACACCTATATCTTTTTAAGACCTTTAAAAAAAAAAAATAAGTAAATAGCTATTTTTCATATTCTTGTCGAATGAATTTTTTTTAGCTACATTTACACCGATGAACACGCAGGAGCAAGTGGTCAATGTTAAGTACAATACAATGAATCTATATAAGCCAAATTAAGACACCCGTGTCATATCAAGACCTTTAAAAAAAATTAAATAAGTATATAGCTATTTTTCATATTCTTGTCGAATGAATTTTTTGTAGCTACATTTACACCGATGAACACGCAGGAGCAAGTGGCCAATGTTAAGTATAATACAATGAGCCTAAATAAGCAAAATTAAGACACCTATATCTTTTTAAGACCTTTAAATAAAATAAAATAAGTAAATAGCTATTTTTCTTATTCTTGTCGAATGAATTTTTTATAGCTACATTTACACCGGCGAACACGCAGGAGCAAGTGGTCAATGTTAAGTACAATACAGTGAGCCTTAATAAGCAAAATTAAGACACCTATATCTTTTTAAGACCTTTAAAAAAAAAAAATAAGTAAATAGCTGTTTTTCATATTCTTGTCGAATGAATTTTTTTTAGCTACATTTACACCGATGAACACGCAGGAGCAATTCCTCAATGTTAATTACAATACAATGAGCCAAAATAAGCCAAATTAAGACACCCGTGTCATATCAAGACCTTTAAAAAAAATAAAATAAGTATATAGCTAATTTTCTTATTCTTGTCGAATGAATTTTTTTTAGCTACATTTACACCGATGAACACGCAGGAGCAATTGCTCAATGTTAAGTACAATACAATGAGCCAAAATAAGCAAAATTTAGACACCCTCATCATATCAAGACCTTTAAAAAAAATAATATAAGTAAATAGCTATTTTTTTTATTCTTGTCGAATGAATTTTTTTAGCAACATTTAAACCGATGAACACGCAGGAGCAATTGCTCAATGTCAAGTACAATACATTGAGCCAAAATAAGCAAAATTAAGACACCTATTTCTTTTTAAAACCTTTAAAAAAATAAAATAAGTAAATAGCTATTTTTCTTATTCTTGTCGAATGAATTTTTTTTAGCTACATTTACACCTATCAACTCGCAGGAGCAATTGCTCGATCTTAAGCACAATACGTTGAGCCAAAATAAGCAAAATAAAGACTCCCATATCATATCAAGACCTTTAAAAAAAATAAAATAAGTAAATAGCTATTTTTCTGATTCCTGTCGAATGAATTTTTTTTAGCTACATTTACACGGATGAACACGCAGGAGCATTTTCTCAATGTTAGGTACAATACAGTGAGCCAACATAAGCAAAATTAAGACACCTATATCTTATTAAGACCTTAAAAAAAAGAAAATAACTAAATAGCTATTTTTCTTATTCTTGTCGAATGAATTTTTAGTAGCTACATTTACACGGATGAACACGCAGGAGCATTTGCTCAATGTTAGGTACATTACAATGAGCCAAAATTAGCAAAATTAGGACACCTATATCTTTTAAAGACCTTTAAAAAAATAAAATAAGTAAATAGCTATTTTTCTGATTCCTGTCGAATGAATTTTTTTAGCTACATTTACACCGACGAACACGTTGAAGCAACAGCTTAATGTTAAGTACAATGAATTGAGCCAAAATAAGCCAAATTAAGACACCCATATCATTTCAAGACCTTTAAAAAAAAAAAAATAAGTAAATAGCTATTTTTCTTATTGTTATCGAATGAATTTTTTTTAGCTACATTTACACCGATGAACATGCACGAGCAATTGCTCAATGTTAGTGCAATACAATGAGGCAAAATAAGCAAAATTAAGACACCCATATCATTTCAAGACCTTTAAAAAAAATAAAATAAGGAAATATCTATTTTTCTTATTCTTGTCGAATGAATTTTTTTTAGCTACATTTACACCTGTGAACTCGCAGGAGCAATTGCTCAATCTTAAGCACAATACGGTGAGCCAAAATAAGCAAAATTAAGACTCCCATATCATATCAAGACCTTTAAAAAAAATAAAATAAGTAAATAGCTATTTTTCTGATTCCTGTCGAATGAATTTTTTTTAGCTACATTTACACCGATGAACACGCAGGAGCAAGTGGTCAATGTTAAGTACAATACAGTGAGCCTTAATAAGCAAAATTAAGACACCTATATCTTTTTAAGACCTTTAAAAAAAAAAAAATAAGTAAATAGCTGTTTTTCTTATTCTTGTCGAATGAATTTTTTTTAGCTACATTTACACCGATGAACACGCAGGAGGAAGTGGTCAATGTTAAGTACAATACAGTGAGCCTTAATAAGCAAAATTAAGACACCTATATCTTTTTAAGACCTTTAAAAAAAAAAAATAAGTAAATAGCTGTTTTTCTTATTCTTGTCGAATGAATTTTTTTTAGCTACATTTACACCGATGAACACGCAGGAACAATTGCTCAATGTTAAGTACAATACAATGAGCCAAAATAAGCAAAACTAAGACACCTATATCTTTTTAAAACCTTTAAAAAAAATAAAATAAGTAAATAGCTGTTTTTCATATTCTTGTCGAATGAATTTTTTTTAGCTACATTTACACCGATGAACACGCAGGAGCAAGTGGTCAATGTTAAGTACAATACAGTGAGCTTAAATAAGCAAAATTAAGACACTCATATCATATCAAGACCTTTAAAAAAATAAAATAAGTATATAGCTATTTTTCGTATTCTTGTCGAATGAATTTTTTGTAGCTACATTTACACCGATGTACAAGCAGGAGCAAGTGGTCAATGTTATGTACAATACAATGAGCCTAAATAAGCAAAATTAAGACTCCCATATCATATCAAGACCTTTAAAAAAAATAAAATAAGTAAATAGCTATTTTTCTGATTCCTGTCGAATGAATTTTTTTTAGCTACATTTACACTGATGAACACGCAGGAGCAAGTGGTCAATGTTAAGTACAATACAGTGAGCCTTAATAAGCAAAATTAAGACACCTATATCTTTTTAAGACCTTTAAAAAAAAAAAATAAGTAAATAGCTGTTTTTCTTATTCTTGTCGAATGAATTTTTTTTAGCTACATTTACACCGATGAACACGCAGGAGGAAGTGGTCAATGTTAAGTACAATACAGTGAGCCTTAATAAGCAAAATTAAGACACCTATATCTTTTTAAGACCTTTAAAAAAAAAAAATAAGTAAATAGCTGTTTTTCTTATTCTTGTCGAATGAATTTTTTTTAGCTACATTTACACCGATGAACACGCAGGAACAATATGTCAATGTTAAGTACAATACAGTGAGCCTTAATAAGCAAAATTAAGACACCTATATCTTTTTAAGATCTTTAAAAAAAAAAAATAAGTAAATAGCTATTTTTCATATTCTTGTCGAATGAATTTTTTTTAGCTACATTTACACCGATGAACACGCAGGAGCAAGTGGTCAATGTTAAGTACAATACAATGAATTTATATAAGCCAAATTAAGACACCCGTGTCATATCAAGACCTTTAAAAAAAATTAAATAAGTATATAGCTATTTTTCATATTCTTGTCGAATGAATTTTTTGTAGCTACATTTACACCGATGAACACGCAGGAGCAAGTGGCCAATGTTAAGTATAATACAATGAGCCTAAATAAGCAAAATTAAGACACCTATATCTTTTTAAGACCTTTAAATAAAATAAAATAAGTAAATAGCTATTTTTCTTATTCTTGTCGAATGAATTTTTTATAGCTACATTTACACCGGCGAACACGCAGAAGCAAGTGGCCAATGTTAAGTACAATACAATGAGCCTAAATAAGCAAAATTAAGACACCTATATCTTTTTAAGACCTTTAAATAAAATAAAATAAGTAAATAGCTATTTTTCTTATTCTTGTCGAATGAATTTTATTTAGCTACATTTACACCGATGAACAATCAGGAGCAATTGCTCAATGTTAAGTTCAATACAATGAGCCAAAATAAGCAAAATTAAGACACCGTTATCATATCAAGACCTTTAAAAAAAAAAAAAATAAGTAAATAGCTATTTTTTTTATTCTTGTCGAATGAATTTTTTTAGCAACATTTAAACCGATGAACACGCAGGAGCAATTGGTCAATGTTAAGTACAATACATTGAGCCAAAATAAGCAAAATAAAGACACCTATATCTTTTTAAAACCTTTAAAAAAAATATAATAAGTAAATAGCTATTTTTCTTATTCTTGTCGAATGAATTTTATTTAGCTACATTTACACCGATGAACACGCAGGAGCAAGTGGTCAATGTTAAGTACAATACAGTGAGCCTTAATAAGCAAAATTAAGACACCTATATCTTTTTAAGACCTTTAAAAAAAAAAAAATAAGTAAATAGCTGTTTTTCATATTCTTGTCGAATGAATTTTTTTTAGCTACATTTACACCGATGAACACGCAGGAGCAATTCCTCAATGTTAATTACAATACAATGAGCCAAAATAAGCCAAATTAAGACACCCGTGTCATATCAAGACCTTTAAAAAAAATAAAATAAGTATATAGCTAATTTTCTTATTCTTGTCGAATGAATTTTTTTTAGCTACATTTACACCGATGAACACGCAGGAGCAATTGCTCAATGTTAAGTACAATACAATGAGCCAAAATAAGCAAAATTTAGACACCCTCATCATATCAAGACCTTTAAAAAAAATAATATAAGTAAATAGCTATTTTTTTTATTCTTGTCGAATGAATTTTTTTAGCAACATTTAAACCGATGAACACGCAGGAGCAATTGCTCAATGTCAAGTACAATACATTGAGCCAAAATAAGCAAAATTAAGACACCTATTTCTTTTTAAAACCTTTAAAAAAATAAAATAAGTAAATAGCTATTTTTCTTATTCTTGTCGAATGAATTTTTTTTAGCTACATTTACACCTATCAACTCGCAGGAGCAATTGCTCGATCTTAAGCACAATACGTTGAGCCAAAATAAGCAAAATAAAGACTCCCATATCATATCAAGACCTTTAAAAAAAATAAAATAAGTAAATAGCTATTTTTCTGATTCCTGTCGAATGAATTTTTTTTAGCTACATTTACACGGATGAACACGCAGGAGCATTTTCTCAATGTTAGGTACAATACAGTGAGCCAACATAAGCAAAATTAAGACACCTATATCTTATTAAGACCTTAAAAAAAAGAAAATAACTAAATAGCTATTTTTCTTATTCTTGTCGAATGAATTTTTAGTAGCTACATTTACACGGATGAACACGCAGGAGCATTTGCTCAATGTTAGGTACATTACAATGAGCCAAAATTAGCAAAATTAGGACACCTATATCTTTTAAAGACCTTTAAAAAAATAAAATAAGTAAATAGCTATTTTTCTGATTCCTGTCGAATGAATTTTTTTAGCTACATTTACACCGACGAACACGTTGAAGCAACAGCTTAATGTTAAGTACAATGAATTGAGCCAAAATAAGCCAAATTAAGACACCCATATCATTTCAAGACCTTTAAAAAAAAAAAAATAAGTAAATAGCTATTTTTCTTATTGTTATCGAATGAATTTTTTTTAGCTACATTTACACCGATGAACATGCACGAGCAATTGCTCAATGTTAGTGCAATACAATGAGGCAAAATAAGCAAAATAAAGACACCCATATCATTTCAAGACCTTTAAAAAAAATAAAATAAGGAAATATCTATTTTTCTTATTCTTGTCGAATGAATTTTTTTTAGCTACATTTACACCTGTGAACTCGCAGGAGCAATTGCTCAATCTTAAGCACAATACGGTGAGCCAAAATAAGCAAAATTAAGACTCCCATATCATATCAAGACCTTTAAAAAAAATAAAATAAGTAAATAGCTATTTTTCTGATTCCTGTCGAATGAATTTTTTTTAGCTACATTTACACCGATGAACACGCAGGAGCAAGTGGTCAATGTTAAGTACAATACAGTGAGCCTTAATAAGCAAAATTAAGACACCTATATCTTTTTAAGACCTTTAAAAAAAAAAAAATAAGTAAATAGCTGTTTTTCTTATTCTTGTCGAATGAATTTTTTTTAGCTACATTTACACCGATGAACACGCAGGAGGAAGTGGTCAATGTTAAGTACAATACAGTGAGCCTTAATAAGCAAAATTAAGACACCTATATCTTTTTAAGACCTTTAAAAAAAAAAAATAAGTAAATAGCTGTTTTTCTTATTCTTGTCGAATGAATTTTTTTTAGCTACATTTACACCGATGAACACGCAGGAACAATTGCTCAATGTTAAGTACAATACAATGAGCCAAAATAAGCAAAACTAAGACACCTATATCTTTTTAAAACCTTTAAAAAAATAAAATAAGTAAATAGCTGTTTTTCATATTCTTGTCGAATGAATTTTTTTTAGCTACATTTACACCGATGAACACGCAGGAGCAAGTGGTCAATGTTAAGTACAATACAGTGAGCTTAAATAAGCAAAATTAAGACACTCATATCATATCAAGACCTTTAAAAAAATAAAATAAGTATATAGCTATTTTTCGTATTCTTGTCGAATGAATTTTTTGTAGCTACATTTACACCGATGTACAAGCAGGAGCAAGTGGTCAATGTTATGTACAATACAATGAGCCTAAATAAGCAAAATTAAGACACCTATATCTTTTAAAGACCTTTAAAAAAAATAAAATAAGTAAATAGCTATTTTTCTTATTCTTGTCGAATGAATTTTTTTTAGCTACATTTACACCGATGAACACGCAGGAGCAAGTGGTCAATGTTAAGTACAATACAGTGAGCCTTAATAAGCAAAATTAAGACACCTATATCTTTTTAAGACCTTTAAAAAAAAAAAATAAGTAAATAGCTGTTTTTCATATTCTTGTCGAATGAATTTTTTTTAGCTACATTTACACCGATGAACACGCAGGAGCAAGTGGTCAATGTTAAGTACAATACAGTGAGCCTAAATAAGCAAAATTAAGTCACCTATATCTTTTTAAAACCTTTAAAAAAAATAAAATAAGTATATAGCTATTTTTCTTATTCTTGTCGAATGAATTTTTTTTAGCTACATTTACACCGATGAACACGCAGGAGCAATTGTTCAATGTTAGTACAATACAATGAGCCAAAATAAGCAAAATTAAGACACCCTTATCATATGAAGACCTTTAAAAAAAATAAAATAAGTAAATAGCTATTTTTTTTATTCTTGTCGAATGAATTTCTTGTAGCTACATTTACACCGATGAACACGCAGGAGCAATATGTCAATGTTAAGTACAATACAGTGAGCCTTAATAAGCAAAATTAAGACACCTATATCTTTTTAAGACCTTTAAAAAAAAAAAATAAGTAAATAGCTATTTTTCATATTCTTGTCGAATGAATTTTTTTTAGCTACATTTACACCGATGAACACGCAGGAGCAAGTGGTCAATGTTAAGTACAATACAGTGAGCCTAAATAAGCAAAATTAAGACACTCATATCATATCAGGACCATTAAAAAAAAAAAATAAGTATATAGCTATTTTTCGTATTCTTGTCGAATGAATTTTTTGTAGCTACATTTACACCGATGAACACGCTGGAGCAATTGCCTAATGTTAGATACAGTACAATGAGCCAAAATAAGCAAAATTAAGACACCTATTTTTTTTTAAAACCTTTAAAAAAAATAAAATAAGTAATTAGCTATTTTTCGTATTCTTGCCGTTTGAATTTTTTCAAGCTACATTTACACCGATGAACACGCAGGAGCAATTTCTCAATGTTTAGTACAATACAATGAGCCAAAATAAGCAAAATAAAGACACCTAAATTTTTTTAAAACCTTTAAAAAAAATAAAATAAATAAATAGCTATTTTTCTTATTCTTGTCGAATGAATTTTTTTTAGCTACATTTACACCGATGAACACGCAGGAACAATTGCTCAATGTTAAGTACAATACAATGAGCCAAAATAAGCCAAATTAAGACACCCGTGTCATATCAAGACCTTTAAAAAAATAAAATAAGTATATAGCTATTTTTCGTATTCTTGTCGAATGAATTTTTTGTAGCTACATTTACACCGATGTACAAGCAGGAGCAAGTGGTCAATGTTAAGTACAATACAATGAGCCTAAATAAGCAAAATTAAGACACCTATATCTTTTAAAGACCTTTAAAAAAAATAAAATAAGTAAATAGCTATTTTTCCTATTCTTGTCGAATGAATTTTTTCTAGCTTCATTAACACCGATGAACACGCAGAAGCAATTGCTTAATGTTAAGTTCAATACAATGAGCCAAAATAAGCCAAATTAAGACACCTATATCTTTAAAAGACCTTTAAAAAAAAAAAAATAAGTAAATAGCTATTTTTCTTATTCTTGTCGAATGAATTTTTTTAAGCTACATTTACACCGATGAACACGCAGGAACAATTTTTTCATGTTAAGTACAATACATTGAGCCAAAATAAGCAAAATTAAGACACCTATATCTTTTTGAAACCTTTAAAAAAATAAAATAAGTAAATAGCTATTTTTCTTATTCTTGTCGAATGAATTTTTTTTAGCTACATTTACACCGATGAACACGCAGGAGCAATTGCTCAATGTTAAGTACAATACAATGAGCCACAATAAGCAAAATTAAGACACCCTTATGATATCAAGACCTTTAAAAAAAATAAAATAAGTAAATAGCTATTTTTTTTATTCTTGTCGAATGAATTTTTTTTAGCATTATTTAAACCGATGAACACGCAGGAGCAATTGCTCAATGTCAAGTACAATACAATGAGCCAAAATAAGCAAAATTAAGACACCTATATCTTTTTAAAACCTTTAAAAAAATAAAATAAGTAAATAGCTATTTTTCTTATTCTTGTCGAATGCATTTTTTTTAGCCACATTTACACCGATGAACACTCAGGAGCAATTGCGCAATGTTAAATACAATACAATGAATCTATATAAGCCAAATTAAGACACCCGTGTCATATCAAGACCTTTAAAAAAAATTAAATAAGTATATAGCTATTTTTCGTATTCTTGTCGAATGAATTTTTTGTAGCTACATTTACACCGATGAACACGCAGGAGCAAGTGGCCAATGTTAGGTATAATACAATGAGCCTAAATAAGCAAAATTAAGACACCTATATCTTTTTAAGACCTTTAAAGAAAATAAAATAAGTAAATAGCTATTTTTCTTATTCTTGTCGAATGAATTTTCTATAGCTACATTTACACCGGCGAACACGCAGGAGCAAGTGGCCAATGTTAAGTACAATACAATGAGCCTAAATAAGCAAAATTAAGACACCTATATCTTTTTAAGACCTTTAAAAAAAAAAAAATAAGTAAATAGCTGTTTTTCATATTCTTGTCGAATGAATTTTTTTTAGCTACATTTACACCGATGAACACGCAGGAGCAATTCCTCAATGTTAATTACAATACAATGAGCCAAAATAAGCCAAATTAAGACACCCGTGTCATATCAAGACCTTTAAAAAAAATAAAATAAGTATATAGCTAATTTTCTTATTCTTGTCGAATGAATTTTTTTTAGCTACATTTACACCGATGAACACGCAGGAGCAATTGCTCAATGTTAAGTACAATACAATGAGCCAAAATAAGCAAAATTTAGACACCCTCATCATATCAAGACCTTTAAAAAAAATAATATAAGTAAATAGCTATTTTTTTTATTCTTGTCGAATGAATTTTTTTAGCAACATTTAAACCGATGAACACGCAGGAGCAATTGCTCAATGTCAAGTACAATACATTGAGCCAAAATAAGCAAAATTAAGACACCTATTTCTTTTTAAAACCTTTAAAAAAATAAAATAAGTAAATAGCTATTTTTCTTATTCTTGTCGAATGAATTTTTTTTAGCTACATTTACACCTATCAACTCGCAGGAGCAATTGCTCGATCTTAAGCACAATACGTTGAGCCAAAATAAGCAAAATAAAGACTCCCATATCATATCAAGACCTTTAAAAAAAATAAAATAAGTAAATAGCTATTTTTCTGATTCCTGTCGAATGAATTTTTTTTAGCTACATTTACACGGATGAACACGCAGGAGCATTTTCTCAATGTTAGGTACAATACAGTGAGCCAACATAAGCAAAATTAAGACACCTATATCTTATTAAGACCTTAAAAAAAAGAAAATAACTAAATAGCTATTTTTCTTATTCTTGTCGAATGAATTTTTAGTAGCTACATTTACACGGATGAACACGCAGGAGCATTTGCTCAATGTTAGGTACATTACAATGAGCCAAAATTAGCAAAATTAGGACACCTATATCTTTTAAAGACCTTTAAAAAAATAAAATAAGTAAATAGCTATTTTTCTGATTCCTGTCGAATGAATTTTTTTAGCTACATTTACACCGACGAACACGTTGAAGCAACAGCTTAATGTTAAGTACAATGAATTGAGCCAAAATAAGCCAAATTAAGACACCCATATCATTTCAAGACCTTTAAAAAAAAAAAAATAAGTAAATAGCTATTTTTCTTATTGTTATCGAATGAATTTTTTTTAGCTACATTTACACCGATGAACATGCACGAGCAATTGCTCAATGTTAGTGCAATACAATGAGGCAAAATAAGCAAAATTAAGACACCCATATCATTTCAAGACCTTTAAAAAAAATAAAATAAGGAAATATCTATTTTTCTTATTCTTGTCGAATGAATTTTTTTTAGCTACATTTACACCTGTGAACTCGCAGGAGCAATTGCTCAATCTTAAGCACAATACGGTGAGCCAAAATAAGCAAAATTAAGACTCCCATATCATATCAAGACCTTTAAAAAAAATAAAATAAGTAAATAGCTATTTTTCTGATTCCTGTCGAATGAATTTTTTTTAGCTACATTTACACCGATGAACACGCAGGAGCAAGTGGTCAATGTTAAGTACAATACAGTGAGCCTTAATAAGCAAAATTAAGACACCTATATCTTTTTAAGACCTTTAAAAAAAAAAAAATAAGTAAATAGCTGTTTTTCTTATTCTTGTCGAATGAATTTTTTTTAGCTACATTTACACCGATGAACACGCAGGAGGAAGTGGTCAATGTTAAGTACAATACAGTGAGCCTTAATAAGCAAAATTAAGACACCTATATCTTTTTAAGACCTTTAAAAAAAAAAAATAAGTAAATAGCTGTTTTTCTTATTCTTGTCGAATGAATTTTTTTTAGCTACATTTACACCGATGAACACGCAGGAACAATATGTCAATGTTAAGTACAATACAGTGAGCCTTAATAAGCAAAATTAAGACACCTATATCTTTTTAAGACCTTTAAAAAAAAAAAATAAGTAAATAGCTATTTTTCATATTCTTGTCGAATGAATTTTTTTTAGCTACATTTACACCGATGAACACGCAGGAGCAAGTGGTCAATGTTAAGTACAATACAATGAATCTATATAAGCCAAATTAAGACACCCGTGTCATATCAAGACCTTTAAAAAAAATTAAATAAGTATATAGCTATTTTTCATATTCTTGTCGAATGAATTTTTTGTAGCTACATTTACACCGATGAACACGCAGGAGCAAGTGGCCAATGTTAAGTATAATACAATGAGCCTAAATAAGCAAAATTAAGACACCTATATCTTTTTAAGACCTTTAAATAAAATAAAATAAGTAAATAGCTATTTTTCTTATTCTTGTCGAATGAATTTTTTATAGCTACATTTACACCGGCGAACACGCAGGAGCAAGTGGTCAATGTTAAGTACAATACAGTGAGCCTTAATAAGCAAAATTAAGACACCTATATCTTTTTAAGACCTTTAAAAAAAAAAAATAAGTAAATAGCTGTTTTTCATATTCTTGTCGAATGAATTTTTTTTAGCTACATTTACACCGATGAACACGCAGGAGCAATTCCTCAATGTTAATTACAATACAATGAGCCAAAATAAGCCAAATTAAGACACCCGTGTCATATCAAGACCTTTAAAAAAAATAAAATAAGTATATAGCTAATTTTCTTATTCTTGTCGAATGAATTTTTTTTAGCTACATTTACACCGATGAACACGCAGGAGCAATCGCTCAATGTTAAGTACAATACAATGAGCCAAAATAAGCAAAATTTAGACACCCTCATCATATCAAGACCTTTAAAAAAAATAATATAAGTAAATAGCTATTTTTTTTATTCTTGTCGAATGAATTTTTTTAGCAACATTTAAACCGATGAACACGCAGGAGCAATTGCTCAATGTCAAGTACAATACATTGAGCCAAAATAAGCAAAATTAAGACACCTATTTCTTTTTAAAACCTTTAAAAAAATAAAATAAGTAAATAGCTATTTTTCTTATTCTTGTCGAATGAATTTTTTTTAGCTACATTTACACCTATCAACTCGCAGGAGCAATTGCTCGATCTTAAGCACAATACGTTGAGCCAAAATAAGCAAAATAAAGACTCCCATATCATATCAAGACCTTTAAAAAAAATAAAATAAGTAAATAGCTATTTTTCTGATTCCTGTCGAATGAATTTTTTTTAGCTACATTTACACGGATGAACACGCAGGAGCATTTTCTCAATGTTAGGTACAATACAGTGAGCCAACATAAGCAAAATTAAGACACCTATATCTTATTAAGACCTTAAAAAAAAGAAAATAACTAAATAGCTATTTTTCTTATTCTTGTCGAATGAATTTTTAGTAGCTACATTTACACGGATGAACACGCAGGAGCATTTGCTCAATGTTAGGTACATTACAATGAGCCAAAATTAGCAAAATTAGGACACCTATATCTTTTAAAGACCTTTAAAAAAATAAAATAAGTAAATAGCTATTTTTCTGATTCCTGTCGAATGAATTTTTTTAGCTACATTTACACCGACGAACACGTTGAAGCAACAGCTTAATGTTAAGTACAATGAATTGAGCCAAAATAAGCCAAATTAAGACACCCATATCATTTCAAGACCTTTAAAAAAAAAAAAATAAGTAAATAGCTATTTTTCTTATTGTTATCGAATGAATTTTTTTTAGCTACATTTACACCGATGAACATGCACGAGCAATTGCTCAATGTTAGTGCAATACAATGAGGCAAAATAAGCAAAATTAAGACACCCATATCATTTCAAGACCTTTAAAAAAAATAAAATAAGGAAATATCTATTTTTCTTATTCTTGTCGAATGAATTTTTTTTAGCTACATTTACACCTGTGAACTCGCAGGAGCAATTGCTCAATCTTAAGCACAATACGGTGAGCCAAAATAAGCAAAATTAAGACTCCCATATCATATCAAGACCTTTAAAAAAAATAAAATAAGTAAATAGCTATTTTTCTGATTCCTGTCGAATGAATTTTTTTTAGCTACATTTACACCGATGAACACGCAGGAGCAAGTGGTCAATGTTAAGTACAATACAGTGAGCCTTAATAAGCAAAATTAAGACACCTATATCTTTTTAAGACCTTTAAAAAAAAAAAAATAAGTAAATAGCTGTTTTTCTTATTCTTGTCGAATGAATTTTTTTTAGCTACATTTACACCGATGAACACGCAGGAGGAAGTGGTCAATGTTAAGTACAATACAGTGAGCCTTAATAAGCAAAATTAAGACACCTATATCTTTTTAAGACCTTTAAAAAAAAAAAATAAGTAAATAGCTGTTTTTCTTATTCTTGTCGAATGAATTTTTTTTAGCTACATTTACACCGATGAACACGCAGGAACAATTGCTCAATGTTAAGTACAATACAATGAGCCAAAATAAGCAAAACTAAGACACCTATATCTTTTTAAAACCTTTAAAAAAAATAAAATAAGTAAATAGCTGTTTTTCATATTCTTGTCGAATGAATTTTTTTTAGCTACATTTACACCGATGAACACGCAGGAGCAAGTGGTCAATGTTAAGTACAATACAGTGAGCTTAAATAAGCAAAATTAAGACACTCATATCATATCAAGACCTTTAAAAAAATAAAATAAGTATATAGCTATTTTTCGTATTCTTGTCGAATGAATTTTTTGTAGCTACATTTACACCGATGTACAAGCAGGAGCAAGTGGTCAATGTTATGTACAATACAATGAGCCTAAATAAGCAAAATTAAGACACCTATATCTTTTAAAGACCTTTAAAAAAAATAAAATAAGTAAATAGCTATTTTTCTTATTCTTGTCGAATGAATTTTTTTTAGCTACATTTACACCGATGAACACGCAGGAGCAAGTGGTCAATGTTAAGTACAATACAGTGAGCCTTAATAAGCAAAATTAAGACACCTATATCTTTTTAAGACCTTTAAAAAAAAAAAAAAAAAGTAAATAGCTGTTTTTCATATTCTTGTCGAATGAATTTTTTTTAGCTACATTTACACCGATGAACACGCAGGAGCAAGTGGTCAATGTTAAGTACAATACAGTGAGCCTAAATAAGCAAAATTAAGTCACCTATATCTTTTTAAAACCTTTAAAAAAAATAAAATAAGTATATAGCTATTTTTCTTATTCTTGTCGAATGAATTTTTTTTAGCTACATTTACACCGATGAACACGCAGGAGCAATTGTTCAATGTTAGTACAATACAATGAGCCAAAATAAGCAAAATTAAGACACCCTTATCATATCAAGACCTTTAAAAAAAATAAAATAAGTAAATAGCTATTTTTTTTATTCTTGTCGAATGAATTTCTTGTAGCTACATTTACACCGATGAACACGCAGGAGCAATATGTCAATGTTAAGTACAATACAGTGAGCCTTAATAAGCAAAATTAAGACACCTATATCTTTTTAAGACCTTTAAAAAAAAAAAATAAGTAAATAGCTATTTTTCATATTCTTGTCGAATGAATTTTTTTTAGCTACATTTACACCGATGAACACGCAGGAGCAAGTGGTCAATGTTAAGTACAATACAGTGAGCCTAAATAAGCAAAATTAAGACACTCATATCATATCAGGACCATTAAAAAAAAAAAATAAGTATATAGCTATTTTTCGTATTCTTGTCGAATGAATTTTTTGTAGCTACATTTACACCGATGAACACGCTGGAGCAATTGCCTAATGTTAGATACAGTACAATGAGCCAAAATAAGCAAAATTAAGACACCTATTTTTTTTTAAAACCTTTAAAAAAAATAAAATAAGTAATTAGCTATTTTTCGTATTCTTGCCGTTTGAATTTTTTCAAGCTACATTTACACCGATGAACACGCAGGAGCAATTTCTCAATGTTTAGTACAATACAATGAGCCAAAATAAGCAAAATAAAGACACCTAAATTTTTTTAAAACCTTTAAAAAAAATAAAATAAGTAAATAGCTATTTTTCTTATTCTTGTCGAATGAATTTTTTTTAGCTACATTTACACCGATGAACACGCAGGAACAATTGCTCAATGTTAAGTACAATACAATGAGCCAAAATAAGCCAAATTAAGACACCCGTGTCATATCAAGACCTTTAAAAAAATAAAATAAGTATATAGCTATTTTTCGTATTCTTGTCGAATGAATTTTTTGTAGCTACATTTACACCGATGTACAAGCAGGAGCAAGTGGTCAATGTTAAGTACAATACAATGAGCCTAAATAAGCAAAATTAAGACACCTATATCTTTTAAAGACCTTTAAAAAAAATAAAATAAGTAAATAGCTATTTTTCTTATTCTTGTCGAATGAATTTTTTTTAGCTACATTTACACCGATGAACACGCAGGAGCAATTGCTCAATGTTAAGTACAATACAATGAGCCACAATAAGCAAAATTAAGACACCCTTATGATATCAAGACCTTTAAAAAAAATAAAATAAGTAAATAGCTATTTTTTTTATTCTTGTCGAATGAATTTTTTTTAGCATTATTTAAACCGATGAACACGCAGGAGCAATTGCTCAATGTCAAGTACAATACAATGAGCCAAAATAAGCAAAATTAAGACACCTATATCTTTTTAAAACCTTTAAAAAAATAAAATAAGTAAATAGCTATTTTTCTTATTCTTGTCGAATGCATTTTTTTTAGCCACATTTACACCGATGAACACTCAGGAGCAATTGCGCAATGTTAAATACAATACAATGAATCTATATAAGCCAAATTAAGACACCCGTGTCATATCAAGACCTTTAAAAAAAATTAAATAAGTATATAGCTATTTTTCGTATTCTTGTCGAATGAATTTTTTGTAGCTACATTTACACCGATGAACACGCAGGAGCAAGTGGCCAATGTTAGGTATAATACAATTAGCCTAAATAAGCAAAATTAAGACACCTATATCTTTTTAAGACCTTTAAAGAAAATAAAATAAGTAAATAGCTATTTTTCTTATTCTTGTCGAATGAATTTTCTATAGCTACATTTACACCGGCGAACACGCAGGAGCAAGTGGCCAATGTTAAGTACAATACAATGAGCCTAAATAAGCAAAATTAAGACACCTATATCTTTTTAAGACCTTTAAAAAAATAAAATAAGTAAATAGCTATTTTTCTTATTCTTATCGAATGATTTTTTTTTAGCTACATTTACACCGATGAACACGCAGGAACAATTGCTCAATGTTAAGTACAATACGTTGAGCCAAACTAAGCAAAATTAAGGCACCTATATCTTTTTAAAACCTTTAAAAAAAATAAAATAAGTAAATAGCTATTTTTCTTATTCTTGTCGAATGAATTTTTTTTAGCTACATTTACACCGATGAACACGCAGGAGCAATTGTTCAATGTTGAGTACAATACAATGAGCCAAAATAAGCAAAATTAAGACACCCTTATCATATCAAGACCTTTAAAAAAAATAAAATAAGTAAATAGCTATTTTTTTTATTCTTGTCGAATGAATTTTTTTTAGCAACATTTAAACCGATGAACACGCAGGAGCAATTGTTTAATATAAAGTACGATACACTGAGCCAAAATAAGCAAAATTAAGACACCTATATCCTTTTAAAACCTTTAAAAAAATAAAATAAGTAAATAGCTATTTTTCTTATTCTTGTCGAATGAATTTTTTTAGCTACATTTACACCGATGAACACGTTGAAGCAACAGCTTAATGTTAAGTACAATGAATTGAGCCAAAATAAGCCAAATTAAGACACCCATATCATTTCAAGACCTTTAAAAAAAATAATATAAGTAAATAGCTATTTTTTTTATTCTTGTCGAATGAATTTTTTTAGCAACATTTAAACCGATGAACACGCAGGAGCAATTGCTCAATGTCAAGTACAATACATTGAGCCAAAATAAGCAAAATTAAGACACCTATTTCTTTTTAAAACCTTTAAAAAAATAAAATAAGTAAATATCTATTTTTCTTATTCTTGTCGAATGAATTTTTTTTAGCTACATTTACACCTATGAACTCGCAGGAGCAATTGCTCCATCTTAAGCACAATACGGTGAGCCAAAATAAGCAAAATAAAGACTCCCATATCATATCAAGACCTTTAAAAAAAATAAAATAAGTAAATAGCTATTTTTCTGATTCCTGTCGAATGAATTTTTTTTAGCTCCATTTACACCGATGAACACGCAGGAGCAATTGGTCAATATTAAATACAATACAGTGAGCCTAAATAACCAACATTAAGACACCTATATCTTTTAAAGACCTTTAAAAAAAGAAAATAACGAACTAGCTATTTTTCTTATTCTTGTCGAATGAATTTTTTGTAGCTAAATTTACACCGACGAACACGCAGGAGCAATTGCTCAATGTTAGGTGCAATACAGTGAGCCAACATAAGCAAAATTAAGACACCTATATCTTTTTAAGACCTTTAAAAAAAAAATAACTAAATTGCTATTTTTCTTATTCTTGTCTTGTGAATTTTTAGTAGCTACATTTACACCGATGAACACGCAGGAGCATTTGCCCAATGTTAGGTACAATACAATGAGCCAAAATAAGCAAAATTAAGACACCTATATCTTTTAAAGACCTTTAAAAAAATAAAATAAGTAAATAGCTATTTTTCTGATTCCTGTCGAATGAATTTTTTTTAGCTACATTTACAACGATGAACTCGCAGGAGCAATTGCTCGATCTTAAGCATAATACGGTGAGCCAAAATAAGCAAAATAAAGACTCCCATATCATATCAAGACCTTTAAAAAAAATAAAATAAGTAAATAGCTATTTTTCTTATTCTTGTCGAATGAATTTTTTTTAGCTACATTTACACCGATGAACACGCAGGAGCAAGTGGCCAATGTTAAGTATAATACAGTGAGCTTAAATAAGCAAAATTAAGACACTCATATCATATCAAGACCTTTAAAAAAATAAAATAAGTATATAGCTATTTTTCGTATTCTTGTCGAATGAATTTTTTGTAGCTACATTTACACCGATGTACAAGCAGGAGCAAGTGGTCAATGTTAAGTACAATACAATGAGCCTAAATAAGCAAAATTAAGACACCTATATCTTTTAAAGACCTTTAAAAAAAATAAAATAAGTAAATAGCTATTTTTCTTATTCTTGTCGAATGAATTTTTTTTAGCTACATTTACACCGACGAACACGCGGGAGCAATTGCTCAATGTTAAGTACAATGCAATGAGCCACAATAAGCAAAATTAAGACACCCTTATGATATCAAGACCTTTAAAAAAAATAAAATAAGTAAATAGCTATTTTTTTTATTCTTGTCGAATGAATTTTTTTTAGCATTATTTAAACCGATGAACACGCAGGAGCAATTGCTCAATGTCAAGTACAATACAATGAGCCAAAATAAGCAAAATTAAGACACCTATATCTTTTTAAAACCTTTAAAAAAATAAAATAAGTAAATAGCTATTTTTCTTATTCTTGTCGAATGAATTTTTTTTAGCCACATTTACACCGATGAACACGCAGGAGCAATTGCGCAATGTTAAATACAATACAATGAATCTATATAAGCCAAATTAAGACACCCGTGTCATATCAAGACCTTTAAAAAAAAAAAAAATAAGTAAATAGCTGTTTTTCATATTCTTGTCGAATGAATTTTTTTTAGCTACATTTACACCGATGAACACGCAGGAGCAAGTGGTCAATGTTAAGTACAATACAGTGAGCCTAAATAAGCAAAATTAAGTCACCTATATCTTTTTAAAACCTTTAAAAAAAATAAAATAAGTATATAGCTATTTTTCTTATTCTTGTCGAATGAATTTTTTTTAGCTACATTTACACCTGTGAACTCGCAGGAGCAATTGCTCAATCTTAAGCACAATACGGTGAGCCAAAATAAGCAAAATTAAGACTCCCATATCATATCAAGACCTTTAAAAAAAATAAAATAAGTAAATAGCTATTTTTCTGATTCCTGTCGAATGAATTTTTTTTAGCTACATTTACACCGATGAACACGCAGGAGCAAGTGGTCAATGTTAAGTACAATACAGTGAGCCTTAATAAGCAAAATTAAGACACCTATATCTTTTTAAGACCTTTAAAAAAAAAAAAATAAGTAAATAGCTGTTTTTCTTATTCTTGTCGAATGAATTTTTTTTAGCTACATTTACACCGATGAACACGCAGGAGGAAGTGGTCAATGTTAAGTACAATACAGTGAGCCTTAATAAGCAAAATTAAGACACCTATATCTTTTTAAGACCTTTAAAAAAAAAAAATAAGTAAATAGCTGTTTTTCTTATTCTTGTCGAATGAATTTTTTTTAGCTACATTTACACCGATGAACACGCAGGAATAATTGCTCAATGTTAAGTACAATACAATGAGCCAAAATAAGCAAAATTAAGACACCTATATCTTTTAAAGACCTTTAAAAAAAATAAAATAAGTAAATAGCTATTTTTCTTATTCTTGTCGAATGAATTTTTTTTAGCTACATTTACACCGATGAACACGCAGGAGCAAGTGGTCAATGTTAAGTACAATACAGTGAGCCTTAATAAGCAAAATTAAGACACCTATATCTTTTTAAGACCTTTAAAAAAAAAAAAATAAGTAAATAGCTGTTTTTCATATTCTTGTCGAATGAATTTTTTTTAGCTACATTTACACCGATGAACACGCAGGAGCAAGTGGTCAATGTTAAGTACAATACAGTGAGCCTAAATAAGCAAAATTAAGTCACCTATATCTTTTTAAAACCTTTAAAAAAAATAAAATAAGTATATAGCTATTTTTCTTATTCTTGTCGAATGAATTTTTTTTAGCTACATTTACACCGATGAACACGCAGGAGCAATTGTTCAATGTTAGTACAATACAATGAGCCAAAATAAGCAAAATTAAGACACCCTTATCATATCAAGACCTTTAAAAAAAATAAAATAAGTAAATAGCTATTTTTTTTATTCTTGTCGAATGAATTTCTTGTAGCTACATTTACACCGATGAACACGCAGGAGCAATATGTCAATGTTAAGTACAATACAGTGAGCCTTAATAAGCAAAATTAAGACACCTTTATCTTTTTAAGACCTTTAAAAAAAAAAAATAAGTAAATAGCTATTTTTCATATTCTTGTCGAATGAATTTTTTTTAGCTACATTTACACCGATGAACACGCAGGAGCAAGTGGTCAATGTTAAGTACAATACAGTGAGCCTAAATAAGCAAAATTAAGACACTCATATCATATCAGGACCATTAAAAAAAAAAAATAAGTATATAGCTATTTTTCGTATTCTTGTCGAATGAATTTTTTGTAGCTACATTTACACCGATGAACACGCTGGAGCAATTGCCTAATGTTAGATACAGTACAATGAGCCAAAATAAGCAAAATTAAGACACCTATTTTTTTTTAAAACCTTTAAAAAAAATAAAATAAGTAATTAGCTATTTTTCGTATTCTTGCCGTTTGAATTTTTTCAAGCTACATTTACACCGATGAACACGCAGGAGCAATTTCTCAATGTTAAGTACAATACAATGAGCCAAAATAAGCAAAATAAAGACACCTATATTTTTTTAAAACCTTTAAAAAAAATAAAATAAGTAAATAGCTATTTTTCTTATTCTTGTCGAATGAATTTTTTTTAGCTACATTTACACCGATGAACACGCAGGAACAATTGCTCAATGTTAAGTACAACACAATGAGCCAAAATAAGCCAAATTAAGACACCCGTGTCATATCAAGACCTTTAAAAAAATAAAATAAGTATATAGCTATTTTTCGTATTCTTGTCGAATGAATTTTTTGTAGCTACATTTACACCGATGTACAAGCAGGAGCAAGTGGTCAATGTTAAGTACAATACAATGAGCCTAAATAAGCAAAATTAAGACACCTATATCTTTTAAAGACCTTTAAAAAAAATAAAATAAGTAAATAGCTATTTTTCTTATTCTTGTCGAATGAATTTTTTTTAGCTACATTTACACCGATGAACACGCAGGAGCAATTGCTCAATGTTAAGTACAATACAATGAGCCACAATAAGCAAAATTAAGACACGCTTATGATATCAAGACCTTTAAAAAAAATAAAATAAGTAAATAGCTATTTTTTTTATTCTTGTCGAATGAATTTTTTTTAGCATTATTTAAACCGATGAACACGCAGGAGCAATTGCTCAATGTCAAGTACAATACAATGAGCCAAAATAAGCAAAATTAAGACACCTATATCTTTTTAAAACCTTTAAAAAAATAAAATAAGTAAATAGCTATTTTTCTTATTCTTGTCGAATGCATTTTTTTTAGCCACATTTACACCGATGAACACGCAGGAGCAATTGCTCAATGTTAAGTACAATACAATGAGCCAAAATAAGCAAAATTTAGACACCCTCATCATATCAAGACCTTTAAAAAAAATAATATAAGTAAATAGCTATTTTTTTTATTCTTGTCGAATGAATTTTTTTAGCAACATTTAAACCGATGAACACGCAGGAGCAATTGCTCAATGTCAAGTACAATACATTGAGCCAAAATAAGCAAAATTAAGTCACCTATTTCTTTTTAAAACCTTTAAAAAAATAAAATAAGTAAATATCTATTTTTCTTATTCTTGTCGAATGAATTTTTTTTAGCTACATTTACACCTATGAACTCGCAGGAGCAATTGCTCCATCTTCAGCACAATACGGTGAGCCAAAATAAGCAAAATAAAGACTCCCATATCATATCAAGACCTTTAAAAAAAATAAAATAAGTAAATAGCTATTTTTCTTATTCTTGTCGAATGAATTTTTTTTAGCTACATTTACACCGATGAACACGCAGGAGCAATTGTTCAATGTTGAGTACAATACAATGAGCCAAAATAAGCAAAATTAAGACACCCTTATCATATCAAGACCTTTAAAAAAAAAAAAATAAGTAAATAGCTATTTTTTTTATTCTTGTCGAATGAATTTTTTTTAGCAACATTTAAACCGATGAACACGCAGGAGCAATTGTTTAATATAAAGTACGATACACTGAGCCAAAATAAGCAAAATTAAGACACCTATATCCTTTTAAAACCTTTAAAAAAATAAAATAAGTAAATAGCTATTTTTCTTATTCTTGTCGAATGAATTTTTTTTAGCTACATTTACAACGATGAACACGCAGAATCAATTCCTCAATGTTAATTACAATACAATGAGCCAAAATAAGCCAAATTAAGACACCCGTGTCATATCAAGACCTTTAAAAAAAATAAAATAAGTATATAGCTAATTTTCTTATTCTTGTCGAATGAATTTTTTTTAGCTACATTTACACCGATGAACACGCAGGAGCAATTGCTCAATGTTAAGTACAATACAATGAGCCAAAATAAGCAAAATTTAGACACCCTCATCATATCAAGACCTTTAAAAAAAATAATATAAGTAAATAGCTATTTTTTTTATTCTTGTCGAATGAATTTTTTTAGCAACATTTAAACCGATGAACACGCAGGAGCAATTGCTCAATGTCAAGTACAATACATTGAGCCAAAATAAGCAAAATTAAGTCACCTATTTCTTTTTAAAACCTTTAAAAAAATAAAATAAGTAAATATCTATTTTTCTTATTCTTGTCGAATGAATTTTTTTTAGCTACATTTACACCTATGAACTCGCAGGAGCAATTGCTCCATCTTCAGCACAATACGGTGAGCCAAAATAAGCAAAATAAAGACTCCCATATCATATCAAGACCTTTAAAAAAAATAAAATAAGTAAATAGCTATTTTTCTGATTCCTGTCGAATGAATTTTTTTTAGCTCCATTTACACCGATGAACACGCAGGAGCAATTGGTCAATATTAAATACAATACAGTGAGCCAAAATAAGCAAAATTAAGACACCTATATCTTTTGAAGACCTTTAAAAAAATAAAATAAGTAAATAGCTATTTTTCTGATTCCTGTCGAATGAATTTTTTTTTAGCTACATTTACACCGATGAACACGCAGAAGCAACTGCTTAATGTTGAGTACTATACAATGAGCCAAAATAAGCAAAATTAAGACACCCATATCATTTCAAGACCTTTAAAAAAAAAAATAAGTAAATAGCTATTTTTCTGATTCCTGTCGAATGAATTTTTTTTAGCTACATTTACACCGATGAACACAAAGAAGCAACTGCTCAATGTTTAATACAATACAATGAGCCAAAATAAGCAAAATTAAGACACCTATATCTTTTAAAGACCTTTAAAAAAAAAAAAAAAAGTAAATAGCTATTTTTCTTATTCTTGTCGAATGAATTTTTTTTAGCTACAATTACACCGATGAACACGCAGGAGCAATTGCTTAATGTTATGTACAATACAATGAGCCGAAGTAAGCAAAATATGACACCCATATCATTTCAAGACCTTTAAAAAAAAAATAAGTAAATAGCTATTTTTCTTATTCTTGTCGAATGAATTTTTTTTAGCTACAATTACACCGATGAACACGCAGGAGCATTTACTCAATGTTAGGTACAATACAATGAGCCGAAATAAGCAAAATTATGACACCCATATCATATCAAAACCTTTAAAAAAAATAAAATAAGTAAATAGCTATTTTTCTTATTCTTGTCGAATGAATTTTTTGTAGCTAAATTTACACCGACGAACACGCACGAGCAATTGCTCAATGTTAGGTACAATACAGTGAGCCAACATAAGCAAAATTAAGACACCTATATCTTTTTAAGACCTTTAAAAAAAAAATTAACTAAATTGCTATTTTTCTTATTCTTGTCTTGTGAATTTTTAGTAGCTACATTTACACGGATGAACACGCAGGAGCATTTGCCCAATGTTAGGTACAGTACAATGAGCCAAAATAAGCAAAATTAGAACACCTATATCTTTTGAAGACCTTTAAAAAAATAAAATAAGTAAATAGCTATTTTTCTGATTCCTGTCGAATGAATTTTTTTTAGCTACATTTACACCGATGAACACGCAGAAGCAACTGCTCAATGTTAAGTACAATGCAATGAGCCGAAATAAGCCAAATTAAGACACCCATACCATATCAAAACCTTTAAAAAAAATAAAATAAGTATATAGCTATTTTTGGTATTCTTGTCGAATGAATTTTTTTTAGCTACATTTACACCGATGAACACGCAGAAGCACTTGCTCAATGTTGAGTACTATACATTGAGCCAAAATAAGCAAAATTAAGACACCCATATCATTTCAAGACCTTTAAAAAAATAAAATAAGTAAATAGCTATTTTTCTGATTCCTGTCGAATGAATTTTTTTTAGCTACATTTACACCGATGAACACGCAGAAGCAACTGCTCAATGTTGAATACAATACAATGAGCCAAAATAAGCAAAATTAAGACACCTATATCTTTTAAAGACCTTTAAAAAAATAAAATAAGTAAATGGCTATTTTTCTGATTCCTGTCGAATGAATTTTTTTTAGCTACATTTACACCTTTGAACACGCAAAGGCAACTGCTCAATGTTAAGAACAATACAATGAGCCAAAATAAGCAAAATTAAGACACCCATATTATTTCAAGACCTTTAAAAAAAAAAAATAAGTAAATAGCTATTTTTCTTATTCTTGTCGAATGAATTTTTTTTAGCTACAATTACACCGATGAACACGCAGGAGCAATTGCTTAATGTTATGTACAATACAATGAGCCGAAGTAAGCAAAATATGACACCCATATCGTATCAAAACCTTTAAAAAAAATAAAATAAGTATATAGCTATTTTTGGTATTCTTGTCGAATGAATTTTTTTTAGCTACATTTACACCGATGAACACGCAGAAGCAATTGGTCAATGTTAAGTACAATACATTGAGCCAAAATAAGAAAAATTAAGACACCCATATCATTTCAAGACCTTTAAAAAAAAAATAAGTAAATAGCTATTTTTCTTATTCTTGTCGAATGAATTTTTTTTAGCTACAATTACACCGATGAACACGCAGGAGCATTTACTCAATGTTAGGTACAATACAATGAGCCAACATAAGCAAAATTAAGACACCTATATCTTATTAAGACCTTAAAAAAAAGAAAATAACTAAATAGCTATTTTTCTTATTCTTGTCAAATGAATTTTTAGTAGCTACATTTACACGGATGAACACGCTGGAGCAATTGCTAAATGTAAGGTACAATACAGTGAGCCATAATAAGCAAAACTAGGACACCCATATCAATTCAAGACCTTTAAAAAAAATAAAATAAGTAAATAGCTATTTTTCTTATTCTTGTCGAGTGAATTTTTTTAGCTACATTTACACCGATGAACACGCAGGAGCAATTGCTCGATGTTAAGTACAATTTAATGAGCCAAAACGAGCAAAATTAAGACACCCATATCATATCAAGACCTTTAAAAAATGAAATAAGTATGTAGCTATTTTTCTTATTCTTGTCGAATGAATTTTTAGTAGCTACATTTACACGGATGAACACGCAGGAGCATTTACTTAATGTTAGGTACAATACAATGAGCCAACATAAGCAAAATTAAGACACCTATATCTTATTAAGACCTTAAAAAAAAGAAAATAACTAAATAGCTATTTTTCTTATTCTTGTCGAATGAATTTTTAGTAGCTACATTTACACGGATGAACACGCAGGAGCATTTGCACAATGTTAGGTACATTACAATGAGCCAAAATTAGCAAAATTAGGACACCTATATCTTTTAAAGACCTTTAAAAAAATAAAATAAGTAAATAGCTATTTTTCTGATTCCTGTCGAATGAATTTTTTTTTAGCTACATTTACACCGATGAACACGCAGAAGCAACTGCTTAATGTTGAGTACTATACAATGAGCCAAAATAAGCAAAATTAAGACACCCATATCATTTCAAGACCTTTAAAAAAAAAAATAAGTAAATAGCTATTTTTCTGATTCCTGTCGAATGAATTTTTTTTAGCTACATTTACACCGATGAACACAAAGAAGCAACTGCTCAATGTTTAATACAATACAATGAGCCAAAATAAGCAAAATTAAGACACCTATATCTTTTAAAGACCTTTAAAAAAAAAAAAATAAGTAAATAGCTATTTTTCTTATTCTTGTCGAATGAATTTTTTTTAGCTACAATTACACCGATGAACACGCAGGAGCAATTGCTTAATGTTATGTACAATACAATGAGCCGAAGTAAGCAAAATATGACACCCATATCATTTCAAGACCTTTAAAAAAAAAAATAAGTAAATAGCTATTTTTCTTATTCTTGTCGAATGAATTTTTTTTAGCTACAATTACACCGATGAACACGCAGGAGCATTTACTCAATGTTAGGTACAATACAATGAGCCGAAATAAGCAAAATTATGACACCCATATCATATCAAAACCTTTAAAAAAAATAAAATAAGTAAATAGCTATTTTTCTTATTCTTGTCGAATGAATTTTTTTTAGCCACATTTACACCGATGAACACGCAGGAACAATTGCTCAATGTTAAGTACAATACATTGAGCCAAAATAAGCAAAATAAAGACACCTATATCTTTATAAAACCTTTAAAAAAAATAAAATAAGTAAATAGCTATTTTTCTTATTCTTGTCGAATGAATTTTATTTAGCTACATTTACACCGATGAACACGCAGGAGCAAGTGCTCAATGTTAAGTTCAATACAATGAGCCAAAATAAGCAAAATTAAGACACCGTTATCATATCAAGACCTTTAAAAAAAAAAAAAATAAGTAAATAGCTATTTTTTTTATTCTTGTCGAATGAATTTTTTTAGCAACATTTAAACCGATGAACACGCAGGAGCAATTGCTCAATGTCAAGTACAATGCAATGAGCCAAAATAAGCAAAATTAAGACACCTATATCTTTTTAAAACCTTTAAAAAAATAAAATAAGTAAATAGCTATTTTTCCTATTCTTGTCGAATGAATTTTTTTTAGCTACATTTACACCGATGAACACGCAGGAGCAATTGCTCAATGTTAAGTACAATACAATGAGCCAAAATAAGCCAAATTTAGACACCCGTGTCATATCAAGACCTTAAAAAAAAATAAAATAAGTATATAGCTATTTTTCTTATTCTTGTCGAATGAATTTTTTGTAGCTACATTTACACCGATGAACACGCAGGAGCAAGTGGCTAATGTTAAATACAATACAATGAGCCTAAATAAGCAAAATTAAGACACCTATATCTTTATAAGACCTTTAAAAAAAATAAAATAAGTAAATAGCTATTTTTCTTATTCTTGTCGAATGAATTTTTTTTAGCTACATTTACACCGATGAACACGCAGGAACAATTTCCCAATGTTAAGTACAATTTTTTTTTTTTTTTTTTTTTTTTAAAAATCACGGGGCCTTTCAGCCTGAATGGCGTCGACCTTTAATGGGTCTTTTGCCACCGTGGTTATCTCAGTCTTCCCATTTTGATACACCCACCAGTCCAATAAATTTTCTGATGGTGCCTATGGGGTCGTTTCTGATGGTTAACGCTTCTTCTCCTGGGAAGCCCAGGGTCTGAATGCGTTTTCGTGCCAGCGCCTCACATTCAAGAAGGACGTGCTCTGCTGTTTCATCCTCCATCACGCACCATCGGCACAGTCGGTTTTCTTGTATAATTCCGATCTTGTGGAGATGGGCTCGAAGTTGGCAATGTCCTGTCAGCAAACCAATGACTTTCCTCATCATCTGTCTCTTTAACGATAACAGGTTTAAGGTAGTCTTCCTGCTAGGTTTTATTCCCAACTTCTGTAAGTTGCGATGTTCTGGCATGGTTCTCCATTCTTCCAGTTTTTGTTTCTGTACCCATGTACCAACTTCCGTGCGGATGCTTCCGTAGGCTATACCGCATGCTGGTTCTGGTCCTGTCAGGGGTGTCTCTGAGCCCTTTCGGGCTAGTTCGTCTGCTTTTTCATTCCCTGCATGGCCTGAATGACCCGGCACCCAAGCGACTGTTACGTTGTTGTGCTTGGCCAGCCTTTGCAGGTTGAGTTTGCATTCTCGTAGGATTTTTGATTTCGTACGAGATGATTCCAGTGCTTTCAATGCAGCTTGGCTATCTGTGAAAATATAAATGTTGCGGTTGGAATTCCCTGCCGCTATATTTTCAAGGGCGCACTGCGATATGGCACATACCTCAGCCTGGTAGACTGTGCAGTGTCTTCCTAGGCTTATGCTTGTGGATCTGTCAGAGTTTATCTCGACTATTCCCGCACCTGTGCCATTGGCAGTCTTGGAGCCATCTGTGTAAAACACTATGTCTCCCTGTTTAACTTTGGCACCTTCCTCCGACCATTCTGTCCTGGAGGGGACTATGGTCTGGAAGGACCGTCGGAAGTTCAACTCAGGTATGATGAAGTCCGACGGCATTAGCATTAAGTTGTTATTGATAAGTGAGCTTATTTTGGAGTGACCTCTTTGGATATGTTTCCAGTGTCCTGTCTGCTCCAGTCTATAAGCGGATATTCTGGCTTGTCCTTTAATGAACACACTCAGTGCTGGAAGGTCCAGAAGGGTGTTTAGAGCATCGGTGGGTGTGCTAGACATGGCTCCAGTTATACAAATGCATGCCAGTCTCTGCACACTGTCTAACCTGCGTTTTGCAGTGCATTGGTTGACTTTCGTCCACCATATTACAGCTGCATATGTTATGATAGGCCTAATAACCGCTGTGTAGAGCCACATAGTTATTTTTGGGTTTAGGCCCCATGTTTTGCCCACAGCTCGTCTGCATGCAAATAGGCAGTTCTTTGACTGTGTTATTTTATTCTCCAGGTGAGTGTTCCAGGTAAGTGTTTTGTCAAGGGTGACTCCCAGATACTTGGCCTCACTCGACCAGGAGAGGGGAGTCCCAAATAGTTTGGGCGGTTGTTCCTGCGTTACCCCACGTCTGCGGGTGTAGAGGACAAGTTTTGTTTTGTCTGGTTTCACCCTAAGTTTTTCTTCCAGACACCAGTTCTCTACCTTTTTTAGTGCCGCTTGTGTCAGCTGGATAATGGTAGAGGGGAGAGAGCCTTGCACAACTAGGACAATGTCATCAGCATATCCTTGTGCATAGATTCCTGCATTATTCAGGTTGTACAGCAGTCGATTTACCACCAGGCACCACAACAGTGGTGAGGTGACTCCACCCTGCGCACAGCCCCTGGTGGCTCTCATCTCAACTGTCTCCTGAAATAATGTTGCAGTTATGAGTCTGCTATGAAGCATGTGCGATAGCCATCTGCAGACTGTGTTTTTAACTCCAGCTACTTTTACCGTTGTAAGCATAGATTCGTAGGTGGTGTTATTGAAAGCACCTTCAACATCTAGAAAGGTGCATAGTGCAATCTCTTTGTTCTCCAGGCTTTGCTCCAGTTTGCTAACTAGCATATGTAATGCTGTTTCAGTTGACCTGCCCGGCCTGAAGGCAAATTGATTTTCATGGAGGGAGTTTTCCTCTTTTAGTTTCCTTCTAATTTCTTTATCTAGGATTTTCTCTAGCGCCTTTAGGAGGAAGGAACTAAGGCATATAGGACGGAACGAACTAGCTAAAGTATAAGTCTCTTTGCCAGGTTTTGGTATAAATACCACATTCGCCTTTGTCCATGCTTTAGGTACATATCCAACTGCCAAGCTGGCTGTGAATAATGTTGTTAGGATCGGTGTCAAAATTTCCAGGCCCTCTTGCAACTGCCTCGGGAATATTTTGTCCGGTCCTGGGGCCTTATTCGGCTGGAATGAGGTGATCGCCCATCTGACGCTATGAAAGGTTATTATGCTTTTCGCATAATTCCAGTCATGTCGTCTTACTCTCTCGATTTGAGTAGTTGGATTAGCGAGATCAGGCACCGAGTCTGGAAAGTGGAATTCAATTAGAGTTTCCAGGGTTTCCTTACCACTAGTGGTAAAGGTATGGTCAGGTTTTCTTAAAGTGCCTACAGGGTTGCAATGTGGGGCTTGGAGAATTTTGCGGAGTCGGGCCGTCTCTGCTGTTGACTCTACAGCTAGACAGTTTTTCCTCCACGTCATTCTCATCGCCTTTCTTATTGCAGTGTGGTATTCGGTTAGGAGTTTGTGATAACTGTCCCATTGGTTGCTTCTCTTTGCCTTGGCAAATTGCTTCCGGACTTTATCCTTCATTCTCCTTAGTTTTTCATTCCACCAATGGTTTTTACTACTTGCCTTTTTGGTGGTCTGAGGGCAATTATTTTCATAGGATGTAAGGATCGCCTGCTGAATATATTCAGCTGTCTCGTCCAGTTCATCCTGTGATCTAGGTTGATTTGGTCCTGTCGATAGAAGTTGCCTTAGGTCGCTCCTGTAACGAGACCAATCAGTTTTATTAGGGTTACGGTAACATGTTACCTGTTCCGTTCTTTCCAGCTTTACTTCAAAACTGATGTATTGGTGATCTGCCATAGATGGCTCATCCAATACCTTCCAGTTTCTTATGCATGCTGACATTTTTACATTGCATACGGTGACGTCAATGACTTCTCTTCGAACTGCTGTAATAAAAGTCGGTTTACTGCCTTCGTTTACAGTGATTAGGTCATTAGCTGCTATGTATTCTAATAAGTACTCACCTCGGCTATTGCAGTCAGTGCTCCCCCAGGTGGTGTGGTGTGAGTTGGCGTCAATTCCGAGCACTAGGTTTGAGTTTTTCCGTCTCGCTGCCTGAACCAATCGATCTGTCTCTGATGATGGTGGAGGGTCTGCTGAGTCGTATGGAAAGTAGGCGGTACCTACTATTAGCTCGCCATTTTTCAGTTTTAATTGAATTGATACGAGGTCTCTTGTTAAGTGTTCTTGAAGTAATAAATAGTTTACCTTTTTCTTAACAAGGATACACGTTCGAGGGGGTTTCTCCTTCGTACAACCTGTGTCGTATAGGATGCTGCCCCACGTGTTGTTGAGACCAACTACTCTGCCGTTTACCACCCATGGTTCTTGTATTAGAACCACGTCATAGTCTCCGGCTTGTAGTTTGCTAATTAAGTTAGCTGAGGCTAACTTCTTGTGCTGGAGGTTTATCTGGAGGATTTTCAGGTTCTTCAGCTTTAGCTCCAACTGGTCTCTTACTCAGGACTTTGATCTGAACCTGCCCAAATCCTATGAACACAGTCAGGTTCCTCTCTTTGAGCAGTTTCAGATCTTTTTCAGAGATCAGAAGACATACTGTCTTCTGACCATTGTCCTCTGTAGAGACATTCAGTACTCTCCATCCTTCAGTACTGAGTTCATTTATTTTTTCGATGATGGTCAGCACACCATCCGGACTTCTGTCCACTTTGGTATGTCTGTATTCTGGTGGCAGCCTGATAATAATCTTTTCCAAGTTTATTACCTTCTTGGCCTCTTCACACCTGAGGCCGCTGCCATTTTTCCAGGATTTTATACTAGCCACTACCTCTTCCAGCCAGATTCTGCTCTCTTGGTTTGCGCAGGTAAAAACAGCCGTGTGTAGTGTGTAGTGTCCAGAGGGTAACATCTTCATCTTAGGAAGTAGCCCTTCCTTCAACATGGTGAAGTCTTCCTCAGTGAATCCTTCTAACGGATACGACTGAGTACAGACAGCCATTTTCACTATCGCTGCTCTTTCGGCAAGAGTTAACAACAGTGATGGATCCTGAGGCTGTTTCGGTTGCGTCTGCTGACTAGGTTCTCCTGCCGCAGAGCCGTGGTATAGTCTCTTACTCTGAGGTTGGGTCCCTGTACTGCTCGGAGTGCTGTTCTCCGACCTGGATCGTTTAGCACTAGCAGCGAGGGGAGTTTTTACTCCGTCATTACTGACGGTGGTTTGGGGCTTGGTTCCTGGTTTTGGCACTCTTTTTGGAGGTTCCTCCGTCCAGGTGCCTTCCGCCATTTTCCTCGCCATCGTTTTTTCTCTCCTTTCCTTGTACCATTCAGGAGTCCTGCGCTTTGCAGTTAACTTCAGGCGGTCCAAGGATTTCGAGACTTTGATCCACGCTCCTTCTGTAGATGGGAGCGTGTGTGAGCTTCCTGCGGAACTCTGCTCCGATTGGGCTGTCCGCAGTGGGTTCTCCAGCTTTCCGGACTCCTGCTCCAGTGGAGCTACGCCGTCTGGCTGGGGAACCTGTTTAGTGGCGTCCTGCTCCATTGGAGCTCCACCACTAGGGTTTTGGGATAATACCTCCTGTTGAGTGGATTCCTGCTCCATAGGAGCTGCACCACTTAAGAGGAGGGATTTTTCTTGCGCCTGCTGGTCGGAGTTCTGCTCCGTTGGAGCTTCTCCTTTCAGCTGCAATTTGGGAGTTTCAAAAGATTTAGTATCCATGAATTCTTCAGGAGTTTTTACCTCCATATCGGGTACCGGTTGCGTTCTCACCATCCTCGGTGAGGCACATCAGGCCAGGCCTATGGCCCTCCCGCGATCCGATGACTCCTTAGCCCCAGTGACACGGTTCAGCCGTCCCTACGATGGACCCGTGCAGCTATAGCGAACAACTATAGCTGTCGGTTCCACTTTCAGTATGCCTACTCGTGCCTCCGACACTTGCATCTCCTATACTATAGGTGTTTCCCCTGGATCAAAGTTGCCAGCTCTGACCGCGGCTCACCTGAACCTTCCAGAGGGCAAAGAGGTGTGTTGTGTACGTCCACCCGCAGGTGGATTTCTCCTCAACCTCCAGCGTCTCTTTCGCAGTTCAGGTCTCCGTCTCACCCACACGGGGAGGGATGTGGGCGCAGGTTTTTTAGGTGGACCCGATCACCGGTTACCTTCTTAGTCGCCCTACACCAGGCCGGCTCAGCCTGGCTCAGTGTTGGACTCAAGCTCGGGCACCAACGACAAGGTGCGGCAATCATAGATTCTTGTGTAATCAGCGATCCAGCAAGCTAACCTGCAAGCTAACACGCAAACCAGCACACTAATCTAGGACGCCCGGTAACCATAGCCCGAGAACATAGCCACATTTACACCGATGAACACGCAGGAACAATTGCTCAATGTTAAGTACAATACATTGAGCCAAAATAAGCAAAATTAAGACACCTATATCTTTTTAAAACCTTTAAAAAAAATAAAATAAGTAAATAGCTATTTTTCGTATTCTTGACGAATGAATTTTTTGTAGCTACATTTACACCGATGAACACGCTGGAGCAATTGCCTAATGTTAGATACAGTACAATGAGCCAAAATAAGCAAAATTAAGACACCTATATCTTTTTAAAACCTTTAAAAAAAATAAAATAAGTAAATAGCTATTTTTCTTATTCTTGTCGAATGAATTTTTTTAGCCACATTTACACCGATGAACACGCATGAACAATTGCTCAATGTTAAGTTCAATACAATCAGCCAAAATAAGCAAAATTAAGACACCGTTATCATATCAAGACCTATAAAAAAAAATAAAATAAGTAAATAGCTATTTTTTTTATTCTTGTTGAATGAATTTTTTTAGCAACATTTAAACCGATAAACACGCAGGAGCAATTGCTCAATGTCAAGTACAATGCAATGAGCCAAAATAAGCAAAATTAAGACACCTATATCTTTTAATAACCTTTAAAAAAATAAAATAAGTAAATAGCTATTTTTCCTATTCTTGTCGAATGAATTTTTTTTAGCTACATTTACACCGATGTACACGCAGGAGCAATTGCTCAATGTTAAGTACAATACAATGAGCCAAAGTAAGCCAAATTAAGACACCCGTGTCATATCAAGACCTTAAAAAAAAATAAAATAAGTATATAGCTATTTTTCTTATTCTTGTCGAATGAATTTTTTGTAGCTACATTTACACCGATGAACACGCAGGAGCAAGTGGCCAATATTAAGTACAATACAATGAGCCTAAATAAGCAAAATTAAGACACCTATATTTATATAAGACCTTTAAAAAAAATAAAATAAGTAAATAGCTATTTTTCTTATTCTTGTCGAATGAATTTTTTTTAGCTACATTTACAACGATGAACACGCAAAAACAATTTCTCCATGTTAAGTACAATACATTGAGCCAAAATAAGCAAAATTAAGACACCTTTATCTTTTTGAAACCTTTAAAAAAAATAAAATAAGTAAATAGCTATTTTTCTTATTCTTGTCGAATGAATTTTTTTTAGCTACATTTACACCGATGAACACGCAGGAGCAATTGTTCCATGTTAGTACAATACAATGAGCCAAAATAAGCAAAATTAAGACACCCTTATCATATCAAGACCTTTAAAAAAAAAAATAAGTAAATAGCTATTTTTCGTATTCTTGTCGAATGAATTTTTTGTAGCTACATTTACACCGATGAACACGCAGGAGCAATTGCTCAATGTTAAGTACAATACATTGAGCCAAAATAAGCAAAATAAAGACACCTATATCTTTTTAAAACCTTTAAAAAAAATAAAATAAGTAAATAGCTATTTTTCTTATTCTTGTCGAATGAATTTTATTTAGCCACATTTACACCGATGAACACGAAGGAACAATTGCTCAATGTTAAGTACAATACATTGAGCCAAAATAAGCAAAATAAAGGCACCTATATCTTTTTAAAACCTTTAAAAAAAATAAAATAAGTAAATAGCTATTTTTCTTATTCTTGTCGAATGAATTTTATTTAGCTACATTTACACCGATGAACAATCAGGAGCAATTGCTCAATGTTAAGTTCAATACAATGAGCCACAATAAGCAAAATTAAGACACCGTTATCATATCAAGACCTTTAAAAAAAAATAAAATAAGTAAATAGCTATTTTTTTTATTCTTGTCGAATGAATTTTTTTAGCAACATTTAAACCGATGAACACGCAGGAGCAATTGCTCAATGTTAAGTACAATACATTGAGCCAAAATAAGCAAAATAAAGACACCTATATCTTTTTAAAACCTTTAAAAAAAATATAATAAGTAAATAGCTATTTTTCTTATTCTTGTCGAATGAATTTTATTTAGCTACATTTACACCGATAAACAATCAGGAGCAATTGCTCAATGTTAATTAAAATACAATGAGCCAAAATAAGCCAAATTTAGACACCCGTGTCATATCAAGACCTTTAAAAAAAATAAAATAAGTATATAGCTAATTTTCTTATTCTTGTCGAATGAATTTTTTTTAGCTACATTTACACCGATGAACACGCAGGAGCAATTGCTCAAAGTTGACTACAATACAATGAGCCAAAATAAGCAAAATTTAGACACCCTAATCATATCAAGACCTTTAAAAAAAATAAAATAAGTAAATAGCTATTTTTTTTATTCTTGTCGAATGAATTTTTTTTAGCAACATTTAAACCGATGAACACGCAGGAGCAATTGCTAAATGTCAAGTACAATACAATGAGCCAAAATAAGCAAAATTAAGACACCTATATCTTTTTAAAACCTTTAAAAAAAATAAAATAAGTAAATAGCTATTTTTCTTATTCTTGTCGAATGAATTTTTTGTAGCTACATTTACACAGATGAACACGCAGGAGCAAGTGGCCAATGTTAAATACAATACAATGAGCCTAAATAAGCAAAATTAAGACACCTATATTTATATAAGACCTTTAAAAAAAATAAAATAAGTAAATAGCTATTTTTCTTATTCTTGTCGAATGAATTTTTTTTAGCTACATTTACAACGATGAACACGCAAAAACAATTTCTCCATGTTAAGTACAATACATTGAGCCAAAATAAGCAAAATTAAGACACCTTTATCTTTTTGAAACCTTTAAAAAAAATAAAATAAGTAAATAGCTATTTTTCTTATTCTTGTCGAATGAATTTTTTTTAGCTACATTTACACCGATGAACACGCAGGAGCAATTGTTCCATGTTAGTACAATACAATGAGCCAAAATAAGCAAAATTAAGACACCCTTATCATATCAAGACCTTTAAAAAAAAAAATAAGTAAATAGCTATTTTTCGTATTCTTGTCGAATGAATTTTTTGTAGCTACATTTACACCGATGAACACGCAGGAGCAATTGCTCAATGTTAAGTACAATACATTGAGCCAAAATAAGCAAAATAAAGACACCTATATCTTTTTAAAACCTTTAAAAAAAATAAAATAAGTAAATAGCTATTTTTCTTATTCTTGTCGAATGAATTTTATTTAGCCACATTTACACCGATGAACACGCAGGAACAATTGCTCAATGTTAAGTACAATACATTGAGCCAAAATAAGCAAAATAAAGGCACCTATATCTTTTTAAAACCTTTAAAAAAAATAAAATAAGTAAATAGCTATTTTTCTTATTCTTGTCGAATGAATTTTATTTAGCTACATTTACACCGATGAACAATCAGGAGCAATTGCTCAATGTTAAGTTCAATACAATGAGCCAAAATAAGCAAAATTAAGACACCGTTATCATATCAAGACCTTTAAAAAAAAATAAAATAAGTAAATAGCTATTTTTTTTATTCTTGTCGAATGAATTTTTTTAGCAACATTTAAACCGATGAACACGCAGGAGCAATTGCTCAATGTTAAGTACAATACATTGAGCCAAAATAAGCAAAATAAAGACACCTATATCTTTTTAAAACCTTTAAAAAAAATATAATAAGTAAATAGCTATTTTTCTTATTCTTGTCGAATGAATTTTATTTAGCTACATTTACACCGATAAACAATCAGGAGCAATTGCTCAATGTTAATTAAAATACAATGAGCCAAAATAAGCCAAATTAAGACACCCGTGTCATATCAAGACCTTTAAAAAAAATAAAATAAGTATATAGCTAATTTTCTTATTCTTGTCGAATGAATTTTTTTTAGCTACATTTACACCGATGAACACGCAGGAGCAATTGTTCAATGTTGACTACAATACAATGAGCCAAAATAAGCAAAATTTAGACACCCTAATCATATCAAGACCTTTAAAAAAAATAATATAAGTAAATAGCTATTTTTTTTATTCTTGTCGAATGAATTTTTTTTAGCAACATTTAAACCGATGAACACGCAGGAGCAATTGCTAAATGTCACGTACAATACAATGAGCCAAAATAAGCAAAATTAAGACACCTATATCTTTTTAAAACCTTAAAAAAAATAAAATAAGTAAATAGCTATTTTTCTTATTCTTGTCGAATGAATTTTTTTTAGCTACATTTACACCGATGAACACGCAGGAGCAATTGCTCAATGTTAAGTACAATACAATGAGCCAAAATAAGCAAAATTAAGACACTCATATCATATAAAGACCTTTAAAAAAAAAAAATAAGTAAATAGCTATTTTTCGTATTCTTGTCGAATGAATTTTTTGTAGCTACATTTACACCGATGAACACGCTGGAGCAATTGCCTAATATTAGATACAGTACAATGAGCCAAAATAAGCAAAATTAAGACACCTATATCGTTTTAAAACCTTTAAAAAAAATAAAATAAGTAAATAGCTATTTTTCTTATTCTTGTCGAATGAATTTTTTTTAGCCACATTTACACCGATGAACACGCAGGAACAATTGCTCAATGTTAAGTACAATACATTGAGCCAAAATAAGCAAAATAAAGACACCTATATCTTTTTAAAACCTTTAAAAAAAATAAAATAAGTAAATAGCTATTTTTCGTATTCTTGACGAATGAATTTTTTGTAGCTACATTTACACCGATGAACACGCTGGAGCAATTGCCTAATGTTACATACAGTACAATGAGCCAAAATAAGCAAAATTAAGACACCTATATCTTTTTAAAACCTTTAAAAAAAATAAAATAAGTAAATAGCTATTTTTCTTATTCTTGTCGAATGAATTTTTTTTAGCCACATTTACACCGATGAACACGCATGAACAATTGCTCAATGTTAAGTTCAATACAATGAGCCAAAATAAGCAAAATTAAGACACCGCTATCATATCAAGACCTATAAAAAAAATAAAATAAGTAAATAGCTATTTTTTTTTTCTTGTCGAATGAATTTTTTTAGCAACATTTAAACCGATAAACACGCAGGAGCAATTGCTCAATGTCAAGTACAATGCAATGAGCCAAAATAAGCAAAATTAAGACACCTATATCTTTTAAAAACCTTTAAAAAAATAAAATAAGTATATAGCTATTTTTCTTATTCTTGTCGAATGAATTTTTTTAGCTACATTTACACCGATGAACACGCAGGAGCAATTGCTCAATGTTAAGTACAATACAATGAGCCAAAATAAGCAAAATTAAGACACTCATATCATATCAAGACCTTGAAAAAAAAAAAATAAGTAAATAGCTATTTTTCGTATTCTTGCCGAATGAATTTTTTGTAGCTACATTTTCACCGATCAACACGCTGGAGCAATTGCCTAATGTTAGATACAGTACAATGAGCCAAAATAAGCAAAATTAAGACACCTATATCTTTTTAAAACCTTTAAAAAAAATAAAATAAGTAAATAGCTATTTTTCTTATTCTTGTCGAATGAATTTTTTTTAGCCACATTTACACCGATGAACACGCATGAACAATTGCTCAATGTTAAGTTCAATACAATGAGCCAAAATAAGCAAAATTAAGACACCGTTATCATATCAAGACCTATAAAAAAAAATAAAATAAGTAAATAGCTATTTTTTTTATTCTTGTCGAATGAATTTTTTTAGCATTATTTAAACCGATGAACACGCAGGAGCAATTGCTCAATGTTACTACAATACAATGAGCCAAAATAAGCCTAATTATGACACCCGTGTCATATCAAGACCTTTAAAAAAAATAAAATAAGTATATGGCTATTTTTCGTATTCTTGTCGAATGAATTCTTTTAGCATTATTTAAACCGATGAACACGCAGGAGCAATTGCTCAATGTTAAGTACAATACAATGAGCCACAATAAGCAAAATTAAGACACCCTTATGATATCGAGACCTTTAAAAAAAATAAAATAAGTAAATAGCTATTTTTTTTATTCTTGTCGAATGAATTTTTTTAGCATTATTTAAACCGATGAACACGCAGGAGCAATTGCTCAATGTCAAGTACAATACAATGAGCCAAAATAAGCAAAATTAAGACACCTATATCTTTTTAAAACCTTTAAAAAAATAAAATAAGTAAATAGCTATTTTTCTTATTCTTGTCGAATGAATTTTTTTTAGCCACATTTACACCGATGAACACGCAGGAGCAATTGCGCAATGTTAAATAGAATACAATGAATCTATATAAGCCAAATTAAGACACCCGTGTCATATCAAGACCTTTAAAAAAAATTAAATAAGTATATAGCTATTTTTCGTATTCTTGTCGAATGAATTTTTTGTAGCTACATTTACACCGATGAACACGCAGGAGCAAGTGGCCAATGTTAAGTATAATACAATGAGCCTAAATAAGCAAAATTAAGACACCTATATCTTTTTAAGACCTTTAAAGAAAATTAAATAAGTAAATAGCTATTTTTCTTATTCTTGTCGAATGAATTTTTTATAGCTACATTTACACTGGCGAACACGCAGGAGCAAGTGGCCAATGTTAAGTACAATACAATGAGCCTAAATAAGCAAAATTAAGACACCTATATCTTTTTAAGACCTTTAAAAAAATAAAATAAGTAAATAGCTATTTTTCTTATTCTTATCGAATGAATTTTTTTTAGCTACATTTACACCGATGAACACGCAGGAACAATTGCTCAATGTTAAGTACAATACGTTGAGCCAAAATAAGCAAAACTAAGGCACCTATATCTTTTTAAAACCTTTAAAAAAAATAAAATAAGTAAATAGCTATTTTTCTTATTCTTGTCGAATGAATTTTTTTAGCTACGTTTACACCGATGAACACGCAGGAGCAATTGTTCAATGTTAAGTACAATACAATGAGCCAAAATAAGCAAAATTAAGACACCCTTATCATATCAAGACCTTTAAAAAAAATAAAATAAGTAAATAGCTATTTTTTTTATTCTTGTCGAATGAATTTTTTTTAGCAACATTTAAACCGATGAACATGCAGGAGCAATTGTTTAATATAAAGTACGATACAATGAGCCAAAATAAGCAAAATTAAGACACCTTTATCCTTTTAAAACCTTTAAAAAAATAAAATAAGTAAATAGCTATTTTTCTTATTCTTGTCGAATGAATTTTTTTTAGCTACATTTACAACGATGAACACGCAGAAGCAATTGCTCAATGTTAATTACAATACAATGAGCCAAAATAAGCCAAATTAAGACACCCGTGTCATATCAAGACCGTTAAAAAAAATAAAATAAGTATATAGCTAATTTTCTTATTCTTGTCGAATGAATTTTTTTTAGCTTCATTTACACCGATGAACACGCAGGAGCAATTGCTCAATGTTAATTACAATACAGTGAGCCAAAATAAGCCAAATTAAGACACCCGTGTCATATCAAGACCTTTAAAAAAAATAAAATATCTATTTAGCTATTTTTCGTATTCTTCTCGAATGAATTTTTTGTAGCTACATTTACACCGATGAACACGCAGGAGCAAGTGGTCAATGTTAAGTACAATACAATGAGCCTAAATAAGCAAAATTAAGACACTCTAATCATATCAAGACCTTTAAAAAAAATAATATAAGTAATTAGCTATTTTTCTTATTCTTGTCGAATGAATTTTTTTTAGCTACATTTACAACGATGAACACGCAGAAGCAATTGCTCAATGTTAATTACAATACAATGAGCCAAAATAAGCCAAATTAAGACACCCGTGTCATATCAAGACCGTTAAAAAAAATAAAATAAGTATATAGCTAATTTTCTTATTCTTGTCGAATGAATTTTTTTTAGCTTCATTTACACCGATGAACACGCAGGAGCAATTGCTCAATGTTAATTACAATACAGTGAGCCAAAATAAGCCAAATTAAGACACCCGTGTCATATCAAGACCTTTAAAAAAAATAAAATATCTATTTAGCTATTTTTCGTATTCTTCTCGAATGAATTTTTTGTAGCTACATTTACACCGATGAACACGCAGGAGCAAGTGGTCAATGTTAAGTACAATACAATGAGCCTAAATAAGCAAAATTAAGACACTCTAATCATATCAAGACCTTTAAAAAAAATAATATAAGTAATTAGCTATTTTTCTTATTCTTGTCGAATGAATTTTTTTTAGCTACATTTACACCGATGAACACGCAGGAGCAATTGCTCAATGTTAAGTACAATACAATGAGCCAAAATAAGCAAAATTAAGACACTCATATCATATCAAGACCTTTAAAAAAAAAAATAAGTATATAGCTATTTTTCGTATTCTTGTCGAATGAATTTTTTTTAGCAACATTTAAACCGATGAACACGCAGGAACAATTGCTCAATGTTAAGTACAATACATTGAGCCAAAATAAGCAAAATAAAGACACCTATATCTTTTTAAAACCTTTAAAAAAAATAAAATAAGTAAATAGCTATTTTTCGTATTCTTGTCGAATGAATTTTTTGTAGCTACATTTACACCGATGAACACGCAGGAGCAAGTGGCCAATGTTAAGTATAATACAATGAGCCTAAATAAGCAAAACTAAGACACCTTTATCTTTTTAAGACCTTTAAAGAAAATAAAATAAGTAAATAGCTATTTTTCTTATTCTTGTCGAATGAATTTTTTTTAGCAACATTTAAACCGATGAACACGCAGGAACAATTGCTCAATGTTAAGTACAATACATTGAGCCAAAATAAGCAAAATAAAGACACCTATATCTTTTTAAAACCTTTAAAAAAAATAAAATAAGTAAATAGCTATTTTTCTTATTCTTGTCGAATGAATTTTTTGTAGCTACATTTACACCGGCGAACACGCAGGAGCAAGTGGCCAATGTTAAGTACAATACAATGAGCCTAAATAAGCAAAATTAAGACACCTTTATCTTTTTAAGACCTTTAAAAAAATAAAATAAGTAAATAGCTATTTTTCTTATTCTTATCGAATGAATTTTTTTTAACTACATTTACACCGACGAACACGCAGGAACAATTGCTCAATGTTAAGTACAATACATTGAGCCAAAATAAGCAAAATTAAGACACCTATATCTTTTTTAAACCTTTAAAAAAAATAAAATAAGTAAATAGCTATTTTTCTTATTCTTGCCGAATGAATTTTTTTTAGCTACATTTACACCGATGAACACGCAGGAGCAATTGCTCAATGTTAAGTACAATACAATGAGCCAAAATAAGCAAAATTAAGACACCCTTATCATATCAAGACCTTTAAAAAAATAAAATAAGTATATAGCTATTTTTCGTATTCTTGTCGAATGAATTTTTTGTAGCTACATTTACACCAATGAACACGCAGGAGCAAGTGGCCAACGTTAAGTATAATACAATGAGCCTAAATAAGCAAAATAAAGACACCTATATCTTTTTAAAACCTTTAAAAAAAATAAAATAAGTAAATAGCTATTTTTCTTATTCTTGTCGAATGAATTTTTTGTAGCTACATTTACACCGGCGAACACGCAGGAGCAAGTGGCCAATGTTAACTACAATACAATGAGCCTAAATAAGCAAAATTAAGACACCTATATCTTTTTAAGACCTTTACAAAAATAAAATAAGTGAATAGCTATTTTTCTTATTCTTATCGAATGAATTTTTTTTAGCTACATTTACACCGATGAACACGCAGTAGCAATTGTGCAATGTTAATTACAATACAATGAATCTATATAAGCCAAATTAAGACACCCGTGTCATATCAAGACCTTTAAAAAAAATAAAATAAGTATATAGCTATTTTTCGTATTCTTGTCGAATGAATTTTTTTTAGCCACATTTACACCGATGAACACGCAGGAACAATTGCTCAATGTTAAGTACAATACATTGAGCCAAAATAAGCAAAATAAAGACACCTATATCTTTTTAAAACCTTTAAAAAAAATAAAATAAGTAAATAGCTATTTTTCTTATTCTTGTCGAATGAATTTTATTTAGCTACATTTACACCGATGAACAATCAGGAGCAATTGCTCAATGTTAAGTTCAATACAATGAGCCAAAATAAGCAAAATTAAGACACCGTTATCATATCAAGACCTTTAAAAAAAAATAAAATAAGTAAATAGCTATTTTTTTTATTCTTGTCGAATGAATTTTTTTAGCAACATTTAAACCGATGAACACGCAGGAGCAATTGGTCAATGTTAAGTACAATACATTGAGCCAAAATAAGCAAAATAAAGACACCTATATCTTTTTAAAACCTTTAAAAAAAATATAATAAGTAAATAGCTATTTTTCTTATTCTTGTCGAATGAATTTTATTTAGCTACATTTACACCGATGAACAATCAGGAGCAATTGCTCGATGTTCATTAAAATACAATGAGCCAAAATAAGCCAAATTAGGACACCCGTGTCATATCAAGACCTTTAAAAAAAATAAAATAAGTATATAGCTAATTTTCATATTCTTGTCGAATGAATTTTTTTTAGCTACATTTACACCGATGAACACGCAGGAGCAATTGCTCAATGTTGAGTACAATACAATGAGCCAAAATAAGCAAAATTTAGACACCCTTATCATATCAAGACCTTTAAAAAAAATAATATAAGTAAATAGCTATTTTTTTATTCTTGTCGAATGAATTTTTTGTAGCTACATTTACACCGATGAACACGCTGGAGCAATTGCCTAATGTTAGATACAGTACAATGAGCCAAAATAAGCAAAATTAAGACACCTATATCTTTTTAAAACCTTTAAAAAAAATAAAATAAGTAAATAGCTATTTTTCTTATTCTTGTCGAGTGAATTTTTTTTAGCCACATTTACACCGATGAACACGCAGGAACAATTGCTCAATGTTAAGTACAATACATTGAGCCAAAATAAGCAAAATAAAGACACCTATATCTTTATAAAACCTTTAAAAAAAAAAAATTAATAAATAGCTATTTTTCTTATTCTTGTCGAATGAATTTTATTTAGCTACATTTACACCGATGAACACGCAGGAGCAAGTGCTCAATGTTAAGTTCAATACAATGAGCCAAAATAAGCAAAATTAAGACACCGTTATCATATCAAGACCTTTAAAAAAAAAAAAAATAAGTAAATAGCTATTTTTTTTATTCTTGTCGAATGAATTTTTTTAGCAACATTTAAACCGATGAACACGCAGGAGCAATTGCTCAATGTCAAGTACAATGCAATGAGCCAAAATAAGCAAAATTAAGACACCTATATCTTTTTAAAACCTTTAAAAAAATAAAATAAGTAAATAGCTATTTTTCCTATTCTTGTCGAATGAATTTTTTTTAGCTACATTTACACCGATGAACACGCAGGAGCAATTGCTCAATGTTAAGTACAATACAATGAGCCAAAATAAGCCAAATTTAGACACCCGTGTCATATCAAGACCTTAAAAAAAAATAAAATAAGTATATAGCTATTTTTCTTATTCTTGTCGAATGAATTTTTTGTAGCTACATTTACACCGATGAACACGCAGGAGCAAGTGGCTAATGTTAAATACAATACAATGAGCCTAAATAAGCAAAATTAAGACACCTATATCTTTATAAGACCTTTAAAAAAAATAAAATAAGTAAATAGCTATTTTTCTTATTCTTGTCGAATGAATTTTTTTTAGCTACATTTACACCGATGAACACGCAGGAACAATTTCCCAATGTTAAGTACAATTTTTTTTTTTTTTTTTTTTTTTTAAAAATCACGGGGCCTTTCAGCCTGAATGGCGTCGACCTTTAATGGGTCTTTTGCCACCGTGGTTATCTCAGTCTTCCCATTTTGATACACCCACCAGTCCAATAAATTTTCTGATGGTGCCTATGGGGTCGTTTCTGATGGTTAACGCTTCTTCTCCTGGGAAGCCCAGGGTCTGAATGCGTTTTCGTGCCAGCGCCTCACATTCAAGAAGGACGTGCTCTGCTGTTTCATCCTCCATCACGCACCATCGGCACAGTCGGTTTTCTTGTATAATTCCGATCTTGTGGAGATGGGCTCGAAGTTGGCAATGTCCTGTCAGCAAACCAATGACTTTCCTCATCATCTGTCTCTTTAACGATAACAGGTTTAAGGTAGTCTTCCTGCTAGGTTTTATTCCCAACTTCTGTAAGTTGCGATGTTCTGGCATGGTTCTCCATTCTTCCAGTTTTTGTTTCTGTACCCATGTACCAACTTCCGTGCGGATGCTTCCGTAGGCTATACCGCATGCTGGTTCTGGTCCTGTCAGGGGTGTCTCTGAGCCCTTTCGGGCTAGTTCGTCTGCTTTTTCATTCCCTGCATGGCCTGAATGACCCGGCACCCAAGCGACTGTTACGTTGTTGTGCTTGGCCAGCCTTTGCAGGTTGAGTTTGCATTCTCGTAGGATTTTTGATTTCGTACGAGATGATTCCAGTGCTTTCAATGCAGCTTGGCTATCTGTGAAAATATAAATGTTGCGGTTGGAATTCCCTGCCGCTATATTTTCAAGGGCGCACTGCGATATGGCACATACCTCAGCCTGGTAGACTGTGCAGTGTCTTCCTAGGCTTATGCTTGTGGATCTGTCAGAGTTTATCTCGACTATTCCCGCACCTGTGCCATTGGCAGTCTTGGAGCCATCTGTGTAAAACACTATGTCTCCCTGTTTAACTTTGGCACCTTCCTCCGACCATTCTGTCCTGGAGGGGACTATGGTCTGGAAGGACCGTCGGAAGTTCAACTCAGGTATGATGAAGTCCGACGGCATTAGCATTAAGTTGTTATTGATAAGTGAGCTTATTTTGGAGTGACCTCTTTGGATATGTTTCCAGTGTCCTGTCTGCTCCAGTCTATAAGCGGATATTCTGGCTTGTCCTTTAATGAACACACTCAGTGCTGGAAGGTCCAGAAGGGTGTTTAGAGCATCGGTGGGTGTGCTAGACATGGCTCCAGTTATACAAATGCATGCCAGTCTCTGCACACTGTCTAACCTGCGTTTTGCAGTGCATTGGTTGACTTTCGTCCACCATATTACAGCTGCATATGTTATGATAGGCCTAATAACCGCTGTGTAGAGCCACATAGTTATTTTTGGGTTTAGGCCCCATGTTTTGCCCACAGCTCGTCTGCATGCAAATAGGCAGTTCTTTGACTGTGTTATTTTATTCTCCAGGTGAGTGTTCCAGGTAAGTGTTTTGTCAAGGGTGACTCCCAGATACTTGGCCTCACTCGACCAGGAGAGGGGAGTCCCAAATAGTTTGGGCGGTTGTTCCTGCGTTACCCCACGTCTGCGGGTGTAGAGGACAAGTTTTGTTTTGTCTGGATTCACCCTAAGTTTTTCTTCCAGACACCAGTTCTCTACCTTTTTTAGTGCCGCTTGTGTCAGCTGGATAATGGTAGAGGGGAGAGAGCCTTGCACAACTAGGACAATGTCATCAGCATATCCTTGTGCATAGATTCCTGCATTATTCAGGTTGTACAGCAGTCGATTTACCACCAGGCACCACAACAGTGGTGAGGTGACTCCACCCTGCGCACAGCCCCTGGTGGCTCTCATCTCAACTGTTTCCTGAAATAATGTTGCAGTTATGAGTCTGCTATGAAGCATGTGCGATAGCCATCTGCAGACTGTGTTTTTAACTCCAGCTACTTTTACCGTTGTAAGCATAGATTCGTAGGTGGTGTTATTGAAAGCACCTTCAACATCTAGAAAGGTGCATAGTGCAATCTCTTTGTTCTCCAGGCTTTGCTCCAGTTTGCTAACTAGCATATGTAATGCTGTTTCAGTTGACCTGCCCGGCCTGAAGGCAAATTGATTTTCATGGAGGGAGTTTTCCTCTTTTAGTTTCCTTCTAATTTCTTTATCTAGGATTTTCTCTAGCGCCTTTAGGAGGAAGGAACTAAGGCATATAGGACGGAACGAACTAGCTAAAGTATAAGTCTCTTTGCCAGGTTTTGGTATAAATACCACATTCGCCTTTGTCCATGCTTTAGGTACATATCCAACTGCCAAGCTGGCTGTGAATAATGTTGTTAGGATCGGTGTCAAAATTTCCAGGCCCTCTTGCAACTGCCTCGGGAATATTTTGTCCGGTCCTGGGGCCTTATTCGGCTGGAATGAGGTGATCGCCCATCTGACGCTATGAAAGGTTATTATGCTTTTCGCATAATTCCAGTCATGTCGTCTTACTCTCTCGATTTGAGTAGTTGGATTAGCGAGATCAGGCACCGAGTCTGGAAAGTGGAATTCAATTAGAGTTTCCAGGGTTTCCTTACCACTAGTGGTAAAGGTATGGTCAGGTTTTCTTAAAGTGCCTACAGGGTTGCAATGTGGGGCTTGGAGAATTTTGCGGAGTCGGGCCGTCTCTGCTGTTGACTCTACAGCTAGACAGTTTTTCCTCCACGTCATTCTCTTCGCCTTTCTTATTGCAGTGTGGTATTCGGTTAGGAGTTTGTGATAACTGTCCCATTGGTTGCTTCTCTTTGCCTTGGCAAATTGCTTCCGGACTTTATCCTTCATTCTCCTTAGTTTTTCATTCCACCAATGGTTTTTACTACTTGCCTTTTTGGTGGTCTGAGGGCAATTATTTTCATAGGATGTAAGGATCGCCTGCTGAATATATTCAGCTGTCTTGTCCAGTTCATCCTGTGATCTAGGTTGATTTGGTCCTGTCGATAGAAGTTGCCTTAGGTCGCTCCTGTAACGAGACCAATCAGTTTTATTAGGGTTACGGTAACATGTTACCTGTTCCGTTCTTTCCAGCTTTACTTCAAAACTGATGTATTGGTGATCTGCCATAGATGGCTCATCCAATACCTTCCAGTTTCTTATGCATGCTGACATTTTTACATTGCATACGGTGACGTCAATGACTTCTCTTCGAACTGCTGTAATAAAAGTCGGTTTACTGCCTTCGTTTACAGTGATTAGGTCATTAGCTGCTATGTATTCTAATAAGTACTCACCTCGGCTATTGCAGTCAGTGCTCCCCCAGGTGGTGTGGTGTGAGTTGGCGTCAATTCCGAGCACTAGGTTTGAGTTTTTCCGTCTCGCTGCCTGAACCAATCGATCTGTCTCTGATGATGGTGGAGGGTCTGCTGAGTCGTATGGAAAGTAGGCGGTACCTACTATTAGCTCGCCATTTTTCAGTTTTAATTGAATTGATACGAGGTCTCTTGTTAAGTGTTCTTGAAGTAATAAATAGTTTACCTTTTTCTTAACAAGGATACACGTTCGAGGGGGTTTCTCCTTCGTACAACCTGTGTCGTATAGGATGCTGCCCCACGTGTTGTTGAGACCAACTACTCTGCCGTTTACCACCCATGGTTCTTGTATTAGAACCACGTCATAGTCTCCGGCTTGTAGTTTGCTAATTAAGTTAGCTGAGGCTAACTTCTTGTGCTGGAGGTTTATCTGGAGGATTTTCAGGTTCTTCAGCTTTAGCTCCAACTGGTCTCTTACTCAGGACTTTGATCTGAACCTGCCCAAATCCTATGAACACAGTCTGGTTCCTCTCTTTGAGCAGTTTCAGATCTTTTTCAGAGATCAGAAGACATACTGTCTTCTGACCATTGTCCTCTGTAGAGACATTCAGTACTCTCCATCCTTCAGTACTGAGTTCATTTATTTTTTCGATGATGGTCAGCACACCATCCGGACTTCTGTCCACTTTGGTATGTCTGTATTCTGGTGGCAGCCTGATAATAATCTTTTCCAAGTTTATTACCTTCTTGGCCTCTTCACACCTGAGGCCGCTGCCATTTTTCCAGGATTTTATACTAGCCACTACCTCTTCCAGCCAGATTCTGCTCTCTTGGTTTGCGCAGGTAAAAACAGCCGTGTGTAGTGTGTAGTGTCCAGAGGGTAACATCTTCATCTTAGGAAGTAGCCCTTCCTTCAACATGGTGAAGTCTTCCTCAGTGAATCCTTCTAACGGATACGACTGAGTACAGACAGCCATTTTCACTATCGCTGCTCTTTCGGCAAGAGTTAACAACAGTGATGGATCCTGAGGCTGTTTCGGTTGTGTCTGCTGACTAGGTTCTCCTGCCGCAGAGCCGTGGTATAGTCTCTTACTCTGAGGTTGGGTCCCTGTACTGCTCGGAGTGCTGTTCTCCGACCTGGATCGTTTAGCACTAGCAGCGAGGGGAGTTTTTACTCCGTCATTACTGACGGTGGTTTGGGGCTTGGTTCCTGGTTTTGGCACTCTTTTTGGAGGTTCCTCCGTCCAGGTGCCTTCCGCCATTTTCCTCGCCATCGTTTTTTCTCTCCTTTCCTTGTACCATTCAGGAGTCCTGCGCTTTGCAGTTAACTTCAGGCGGTCCAAGGATTTCGAGACTTTGATCCACGCTCCTTCTGTAGATGGGAGCGTGTGTGAGCTTCCTGCGGAACTCTGCTCCGATTGGGCTGTCCGCAGTGGGTTCTCCAGCTTTCCGGACTCCTGCTCCAGTGGAGCTACGCCGTCTGGCTGGGGAACCTGTTTAGTGGCGTCCTGCTCCATTGGAGCTCCACCACTAGGGTTTTGGGATAATACCTCCTGTTGAGTGGATTCCTGCTCCATAGGAGCTGCACCACTTAAGAGGAGGGATTTTTCTTGCGCCTGCTGGTCGGAGTTCTGCTCCGTTGGAGCTTCTCCTTTCAGCTGCAATTTGGGAGTTTCAAAAGATTTAGTATCCATGAATTCTTCAGGAGTTTTTACCTCCATATCGGGTACCGGTTGCGTTCTCACCATCCTCGGTGAGGCACATCAGGCCAGGCCTATGGCCCTCCCGCGATCCGATGACTCCTTAGCCCCAGTGACACGGTTCAGCCGTCCCTACGATGGACCCGTGCAGCTATAGCGAACAACTATAGCTGTCGGTTCCACTTTCAGTATGCCTACTCGTGCCTCCGACACTTGCATCTCCTATACTATAGGTGTTTCCCCTGGATCAAAGTTGCCAGCTCTGACCGCGGCTCACCTGAACCTTCCAGAGGGCAAAGAGGTGTGTTGTGTACGTCCACCCGCAGGTGGATTTCTCCTCAACCTCCAGCGTCTCTTTCGCAGTTCAGGTCTCCGTCTCACCCACACGGGGAGGGATGTGGGCGCAGGTTTTTTAGGTGGACCCGATCACCGGTTACCTTCTTAGTCGCCCTACACCAGGCCGGCTCAGCCTGGCTCAGTGTTGGACTCAAGCTCGGGCACCAACGACAAGGTGCGGCAATCATAGATTCTTGTGTAATCAGCGATCCAGCAAGCTAACCTGCAAGCTAACACGCAAACCAGCACACTAATCTAGGACGCCCGGTAACCATAGCCCGAGAACATAGCCACATTTACACCGATGAACACGCAGGAACAATTGCTCAATGTTAAGTACAATACATTGAGCCAAAATAAGCAAAATTAAGACACCTATATCTTTTTAAAACCTTTAAAAAAAATAAAATAAGTAAATAGCTATTTTTCGTATTCTTGACGAATGAATTTTTTGTAGCTACATTTACACCGATGAACACGCTGGAGCAATTGCCTAATGTTAGATACAGTACAATGAGCCAAAATAAGCAAAATTAAGACACCTATATCTTTTTAAAACCTTTAAAAAAAATAAAATAAGTAAATAGCTATTTTTCTTATTCTTGTCGAATGAATTTTTTTTAGCCACATTTACACCGATGAACACGCATGAACAATTGCTCAATGTTAAGTTCAATACAATGAGCCAAAATAAGCAAAATTAAGACACCGTTATCATATCAAGACCTATAAAAAAAAATAAAATAAGTAAATAGCTATTTTTTTTATTCTTGTTGAATGAATTTTCTTAGCAACATTTAAACCGATAAACACGCAGGAGCAATTGCTCAATGTCAAGTACAATGCAATGAGCCAAAATAAGCAAAATTAAGACACCTATATCTTTTAATAACCTTTAAAAAAATAAAATAAGTAAATAGCTATTTTTCCTATTCTTGTCGAATGAATTTTTTTTAGCTACATTTACACCGATGTACACGCAGGAGCAATTGCTCAATGTTAAGTACAATACAAGGAGCCAAAGTAAGCCAAATTAAGACACCCGTGTCATATCAAGACCTTTAAAAAAAATAAAATAAGTATATAGCTATTTTTCGTATTCTTGTCGAATGAATTTTTTTTAGCCACATTTACACCGATGAACACGCAGGAACAATTGCTCAATGTTAAGTACAATACATTGAGCCAAAATAAGCAAAATAAAGACACCTATATCTTTTTAAAACCTTTAAAAAAAATAAAATAAGTAAATAGCTATTTTTCTTATTCTTGTCGAATGAATTTTATTTAGCTACATTTACACCGATGAACAATCAGGAGCAATTGCTCAATGTTAAGTTCAATACAATGAGCCAAAATAAGCAAAATTAAGACACCGTTATCATATCAAGACCTTTAAAAAAAAAAAAAATAAGTAAATAGCTATTTTTTTTATTCTTGTCGAATGAATTTTTTTAGCAACATTTAAACCGATGAACACGCAGGAGCAATTGGTCAATGTTAAGTACAATACATTGAGCCAAAATAAGCAAAATAAAGACACCTATATCTTTTTAAAACCTTTAAAAAAAATATAATAAGTAAATAGCTATTTTTCTTATTCTTGTCGAATGAATTTTATTTAGCTACATTTACACCGATGAACAATCAGGAGCAATTGCTCGATGTTCATTAAAATACAATGAGCCAAAATAAGCCAAATTAGGACACCCGTGTCATATCAAGACCTTTAAAAAAAATAAAATAAGTATATAGCTAATTTTCATATTCTTGTCGAATGAATTTTTTTTAGCTACATTTACACCGATGAACACGCAGGAGCAATTGCTCAATGTTGAGTACAATACAATGAGCCAAAATAAGCAAAATTTAGACACCCTTATCATATCAAGACCTTTAAAAAAAATAATATAAGTAAATAGCTATTTTTTTTATTCTTGTCGAATGAATTTTTTGTAGCTACATTTACACCGATGAACACGCTGGAGCAATTGCCTAATGTTAGATACTGTACAATGAGCCAAAATAAGCAAAATTAAGACACCTATATCTTTTTAAAACCTTTAAAAAAAATAAAATAAGTAAATAGCTATTTTCCTTATTCTTGTCGAGTGAATTTTTTTTAGCCACATTTACACCGATGAACACGCAGGAACAATTGCTCAATGTTAAGTACAATACATTGAGCCAAAATAAGCAAAATAAAGACACCTATATCTTTATAAAACCTTTAAAAAAAAAAAATTAATAAATAGCTATTTTTCTTATTCTTGTCGAATGAATTTTATTTAGCTACATTTACACCGATGAACACGCAGGAGCAAGTGCTCAATGTTAAGTTCAATACAATGAGCCAAAATAAGCAAAATTAAGACACCGTTATCATATCAAGACCTTTAAAAAAAAAAAAAATAAGTAAATAGCTATTTTTTTTATTCTTGTCGAATGAATTTTTTTAGCAACATTTAAACCGATGAACACGCAGGAGCAATTGCTCAATGTCAAGTACAATGCAATGAGCCAAAATAAGCAAAATTAAGACACCTATATCTTTTTAAAACCTTTAAAAAAATAAAATAAGTAAATAGCTATTTTTCCTATTCTTGTCGAATGAATTTTTTTTAGCTACATTTACACCGATGAACACGCAGGAGCAATTGCTCAATGTTAAGTACAATACAATGAGCCAAAATAAGCCAAATTTAGACACCCGTGTCATATCAAGACCTTAAAAAAAAATAAAATAAGTATATAGCTATTTTTCTTATTCTTGTCGAATGAATTTTTTGTAGCTACATTTACACCGATGAACACGCAGGAGCAAGTGGCTAATGTTAAATACAATACAATGAGCCTAAATAAGCAAAATTAAGACACCTATATCTTTATAAGACCTTTAAAAAAAATAAAATAAGTAAATAGCTATTTTTCTTATTCTTGTCGAATGAATTTTTTTTAGCTACATTTACACCGATGAACACGCAGGAACAATTTCCCAATGTTAAGTACAATTTTTTTTTTTTTTTTTTTTTTTTAAAAATCACGGGGCCTTTCAGCCTGAATGGCGTCGACCTTTAATGGGTCTTTTGCCACCGTGGTTATCTCAGTCTTCCCATTTTGATACACCCACCAGTCCAATAAATTTTCTGATGGTGCCTATGGGGTCGTTTCTGATGGTTAACGCTTCTTCTCCTGGGAAGCCCAGGGTCTGAATGCGTTTTCGTGCCAGCGCCTCACATTCAAGAAGGACGTGCTCTGCTGTTTCATCCTCCATCACGCACCATCGGCACAGTCGGTTTTCTTGTATAATTCCGATCTTGTGGAGATGGGCTCGAAGTTGGCAATGTCCTGTCAGCAAACCAATGACTTTCCTCATCATCTGTCTCTTTAACGATAACAGGTTTAAGGTAGTCTTCCTGCTAGGTTTTATTCCCAACTTCTGTAAGTTGCGATGTTCTGGCATGGTTCTCCATTCTTCCAGTTTTTGTTTCTGTACCCATGTACCAACTTCCGTGCGGATGCTTCCGTAGGCTATACCGCATGCTGGTTCTGGTCCTGTCAGGGGTGTCTCTGAGCCCTTTCGGGCTAGTTCGTCTGCTTTTTCATTCCCTGCATGGCCTGAATGACCCGGCACCCAAGCGACTGTTACGTTGTTGTGCTTGGCCAGCCTTTGCAGGTTGAGTTTGCATTCTCGTAGGATTTTTGATTTCGTACGAGATGATTCCAGTGCTTTCAATGCAGCTTGGCTATCTGTGAAAATATAAATGTTGCGGTTGGAATTCCCTGCCGCTATATTTTCAAGGGCGCACTGCGATATGGCACATACCTCAGCCTGGTAGACTGTGCAGTGTCTTCCTAGGCTTATGCTTGTGGATCTGTCAGAGTTTATCTCGACTATTCCCGCACCTGTGCCATTGGCAGTCTTGGAGCCATCTGTGTAAAACACTATGTCTCCCTGTTTAACTTTGGCACCTTCCTCCGACCATTCTGTCCTGGAGGGGACTATGGTCTGGAAGGACCGTCGGAAGTTCAACTCAGGTATGATGAAGTCCGACGGCATTAGCATTAAGTTGTTATTGATAAGTGAGCTTATTTTGGAGTGACCTCTTTGGATATGTTTCCAGTGTCCTGTCTGCTCCAGTCTATAAGCGGATATTCTGGCTTGTCCTTTAATGAACACACTCAGTGCTGGAAGGTCCAGAAGGGTGTTTAGAGCATCGGTGGGTGTGCTAGACATGGCTCCAGTTATACAAATGCATGCCAGTCTCTGCACACTGTCTAACCTGCGTTTTGCAGTGCATTGGTTGACTTTCGTCCACCATATTACAGCTGCATATGTTATGATAGGCCTAATAACCGCTGTGTAGAGCCACATAGTTATTTTTGGGTTTAGGCCCCATGTTTTGCCCACAGCTCGTCTGCATGCAAATAGGCAGTTCTTTGACTGTGTTATTTTATTCTCCAGGTGAGTGTTCCAGGTAAGTGTTTTGTCAAGGGTGACTCCCAGATACTTGGCCTCACTCGACCAGGAGAGGGGAGTCCCAAATAGTTTGGGCGGTTGTTCCTGCGTTACCCCACGTCTGCGGGTGTAGAGGACAAGTTTTGTTTTGTCTGGATTCACCCTAAGTTTTTCTTCCAGACACCAGTTCTCTACCTTTTTTAGTGCCGCTTGTGTCAGCTGGATAATGGTAGAGGGGAGAGAGCCTTGCACAACTAGGACAATGTCATCAGCATATCCTTGTGCATAGATTCCTGCATTATTCAGGTTGTACAGCAGTCGATTTACCACCAGGCACCACAACAGTGGTGAGGTGACTCCACCCTGCGCACAGCCCCTGGTGGCTCTCATCTCAACTGTTTCCTGAAATAATGTTGCAGTTATGAGTCTGCTATGAAGCATGTGCGATAGCCATCTGCAGACTGTGTTTTTAACTCCAGCTACTTTTACCGTTGTAAGCATAGATTCGTAGGTGGTGTTATTGAAAGCACCTTCAACATCTAGAAAGGTGCATAGTGCAATCTCTTTGTTCTCCAGGCTTTGCTCCAGTTTGCTAACTAGCATATGTAATGCTGTTTCAGTTGACCTGCCCGGCCTGAAGGCAAATTGATTTTCATGGAGGGAGTTTTCCTCTTTTAGTTTCCTTCTAATTTCTTTATCTAGGATTTTCTCTAGCGCCTTTAGGAGGAAGGAACTAAGGCATATAGGACGGAACGAACTAGCTAAAGTATAAGTCTCTTTGCCAGGTTTTGGTATAAATACCACATTCGCCTTTGTCCATGCTTTAGGTACATATCCAACTGCCAAGCTGGCTGTGAATAATGTTGTTAGGATCGGTGTCAAAATTTCCAGGCCCTCTTGCAACTGCCTCGGGAATATTTTGTCCGGTCCTGGGGCCTTATTCGGCTGGAATGAGGTGATCGCCCATCTGACGCTATGAAAGGTTATTATGCTTTTCGCATAATTCCAGTCATGTCGTCTTACTCTCTCGATTTGAGTAGTTGGATTAGCGAGATCAGGCACCGAGTCTGGAAAGTGGAATTCAATTAGAGTTTCCAGGGTTTCCTTACCACTAGTGGTAAAGGTATGGTCAGGTTTTCTTAAAGTGCCTACAGGGTTGCAATGTGGGGCTTGGAGAATTTTGCGGAGTCGGGCCGTCTCTGCTGTTGACTCTACAGCTAGACAGTTTTTCCTCCACGTCATTCTCTTCGCCTTTCTTATTGCAGTGTGGTATTCGGTTAGGAGTTTGTGATAACTGTCCCATTGGTTGCTTCTCTTTGCCTTGGCAAATTGCTTCCGGACTTTATCCTTCATTCTCCTTAGTTTTTCATTCCACCAATGGTTTTTACTACTTGCCTTTTTGGTGGTCTGAGGGCAATTATTTTCATAGGATGTAAGGATCGCCTGCTGAATATATTCAGCTGTCTCGTCCAGTTCATCCTGTGATCTAGGTTGATTTGGTCCTGTCGATAGAAGTTGCCTTAGGTCGCTCCTGTAACGAGACCAATCAGTTTTATTAGGGTTACGGTAACATGTTACCTGTTCCGTTCTTTCCAGCTTTACTTCAAAACTGATGTATTGGTGATCTGCCATAGATGGCTCATCCAATACCTTCCAGTTTCTTATGCATGCTGACATTTTTACATTGCATACGGTGACGTCAATGACTTCTCTTCGAACTGCTGTAATAAAATTCGGTTTACTGCCTTCGTTTACAGTGATTAGGTCATTAGCTGCTATGTATTCTAATAAGTACTCACCTCGGCTATTGCAGTCAGTGCTCCCCCAGGTGGTGTGGTGTGAGTTGGCGTCAATTCCGAGCACTAGGTTTGAGTTTTTCCGTCTCGCTGCCTGAACCAATCGATCTGTCTCTGATGATGGTGGAGGGTCTGCTGAGTCGTATGGAAAGTAGGCGGTACCTACTATTAGCTCGCCATTTTTCAGTTTTAATTGAATTGATACGAGGTCTCTTGTTAAGTGTTCTTGAAGTAATAAATAGTTTACCTTTTTCTTAACAAGGATACACGTTCGAGGGGGTTTCTCCTTCGTACAACCTGTGTCGTATAGGATGCTGCCCCACGTGTTGTTGAGACCAACTACTCTGCCGTTTACCACCCATGGTTCTTGTATTAGAACCACGTCATAGTCTCCGGCTTGTAGTTTGCTAATTAAGTTAGCTGAGGCTAACTTCTTGTGCTGGAGGTTTATCTGGAGGATTTTCAGGTTCTTCAGCTTTAGCTCCAACTGGTCTCTTACTCAGGACTTTGATCTGAACCTGCCCAAATCCTATGAACACAGTCAGGTTCCTCTCTTTGAGCAGTTTCAGATCTTTTTCAGAGATCAGAAGACATACTGTCTTCTGACCATTGTCCTCTGTAGAGACATTCAGTACTCTCCATCCTTCAGTACTGAGTTCATTTATTTTTTCGATGATGGTCAGCACACCATCCGGACTTCTGTCCACTTTGGTATGTCTGTATTCTGGTGGCAGCCTGATAATAATCTTTTCCAAGTTTATTACCTTCTTGGCCTCTTCACACCTGAGGCCGCTGCCATTTTTCCAGGATTTTATACTAGCCACTACCTCTTCCAGCCAGATTCTGCTCTCTTGGTTTGCGCAGGTAAAAACAGCCGTGTGTAGTGTGTAGTGTCCAGAGGGTAACATCTTCATCTTAGGAAGTAGCCCTTCCTTCAACATGGTGAAGTCTTCCTCAGTGAATCCTTCTAACGGATACGACTGAGTACAGACAGCCATTTTCACTATCGCTGCTCTTTCGGCAAGAGTTAACAACAGTGATGGATCCTGAGGCTGTTTCGGTTGCGTCTGCTGACTAGGTTCTCCTGCCGCAGAGCCGTGGTATAGTCTCTTACTCTGAGGTTGGGTCCCTGTACTGCTCGGAGTGCTGTTCTCCGACCTGGATCGTTTAGCACTAGCAGCGAGGGGAGTTTTTACTCCGTCATTACTGACGGTGGTTTGGGGCTTGGTTCCTGGTTTTGGCACTCTTTTTGGAGGTTCCTCCGTCCAGGTGCCTTCCGCCATTTTCCTCGCCATCGTTTTTTCTCTCCTTTCCTTGTACCATTCAGGAGTCCTGCGCTTTGCAGTTAACTTCAGGCGGTCCAAGGATTTCGAGACTTTGATCCACGCTCCTTCTGTAGATGGGAGCGTGTGTGAGCTTCCTGCGGAACTCTGCTCCGATTGGGCTGTCCGCAGTGGGTTCTCCAGCTTTCCGGACTCCTGCTCCAGTGGAGCTACGCCGTCTGGCTGGGGAACCTGTTTAGTGGCGTCCTGCTCCATTGGAGCTCCACCACTAGGGTTTTGGGATAATACCTCCTGTTGAGTGGATTCCTGCTCCATAGGAGCTGCACCACTTAAGAGGAGGGATTTTTCTTGCGCCTGCTGGTCGGAGTTCTGCTCCGTTGGAGCTTCTCCTTTCAGCTGCAATTTGGGAGTTTCAAAAGATTTAGTATCCATGAATTCTTCAGGAGTTTTTACCTCCATATCGGGTACCGGTTGCGTTCTCACCATCCTCGGTGAGGCACATCAGGCCAGGCCTATGGCCCTCCCGCGATCCGATGACTCCTTAGCCCCAGTGACACGGTTCAGCCGTCCCTACGATGGACCCGTGCAGCTATAGCGAACAACTATAGCTGTCGGTTCCACTTTCAGTATGCCTACTCGTGCCTCCGACACTTGCATCTCCTATACTATAGGTGTTTCCCCTGGATCAAAGTTGCCAGCTCTGACCGCGGCTCACCTGAACCTTCCAGAGGGCAAAGAGGTGTGTTGTGTACGTCCACCCGCAGGTGGATTTCTCCTCAACCTCCAGCGTCTCTTTCGCAGTTCAGGTCTCCGTCTCACCCACACGGGGAGGGATGTGGGCGCAGGTTTTTTAGGTGGACCCGATCACCGGTTACCTTCTTAGTCGCCCTACACCAGGCCGGCTCAGCCTGGCTCAGTGTTGGACTCAAGCTCGGGCACCAACGACAAGGTGCGGCAATCATAGATTCTTGTGTAATCAGCGATCCAGCAAGCTAACCTGCAAGCTAACACGCAAACCAGCACACTAATCTAGGACGCCCGGTAACCATAGCCCGAGAACATAGCCACATTTACACCGATGAACACGCAGGAACAATTGCTCAATGTTAAGTACAATACATTGAGCCAAAATAAGCAAAATTAAGACACCTATATCTTTTTAAAACCTTTAAAAAAAATAAAATAAGTAAATAGCTATTTTTCGTATTCTTGACGAATGAATTTTTTGTAGCTACATTTACACCGATGAACACGCTGGAGCAATTGCCTAATGTTAGATACAGTACAATGAGCCAAAATAAGCAAAATTAAGACACCTATATCTTTTTAAAACCTTTAAAAAAAATAAAATAAGTAAATAGCTATTTTTCTTATTCTTGTCGAATGAATTTTTTTTAGCCACATTTACACCGATGAACACGCACGAACAATTGCTCAATGTTAAGTTCAATACAATGAGCCAAAATAAGCAAAATTAAGACACCGTTATCATATCAAGACCTATAAAAAAAAATAAAATAAGTAAATAGCTATTTTTTTTATTCTTGTTGAATGAATTTTTTTAGCAACATTTAAACCGATAAACACGCAGGAGCAATTGCTCAATGTCAAGTACAATGCAATGAGCCAAAATAAGCAAAATTAAGACACCTATATCTTTTAATAACCTTTAAAAAAATAAAATAAGTAAATAGCTATTTTTCCTATTCTTGTCGAATGAATTTTTTTTAGCTACATTTACACCGATGTACACGCAGGAGCAATTGCTCAATGTTAAGTACAATACAATGAGCCAAAGTAAGCCAAATTAAGACACCCGTGTCATATCAAGACCTTAAAAAAAAATAAAATAAGTATATAGCTATTTTTCTTATTCTTGTCGAATGAATTTTTTGTAGCTACATTTACACCGATGAACACGCAGGAGCAAGTGGCCAATATTAAGTACAATACAATGAGCCTAAATAAGCAAAATTAAGACACCTATATTTATATAAGACCTTTAAAAAAAATAAAATAAGTAAATAGCTATTTTTCTTATTCTTGTCGAATGAATTTTTTTTAGCTACATTTACAACGATGAACACGCAAAAACAATTTCTCCATGTTAAGTACAATACAATGAGCCAAAATAAGCAAAATTAAGACACCTTTATCTTTTTGAAACCTTTAAAAAAAATAAAATAAGTAAATAGCTATTTTTCTTATTCTTGTCGAATGAATTTTTTTTAGCTACATTTACACCGATGAACACGCAGGAGCAATTGTTCCATGTTCGTACAATACAATGAGCCAAAATAAGCAAAATTAAGACACCCTTATCATATCAAGACCTTTAAAAAAAAAAATAAGTAAATAGCTATTTTTCGTATTCTTGTCGAATGAATTTTTTGTAGCTACATTTACACCGATGAACACGCAGGAGCAATTGCTCAATGTTAAGTACAATACATTGAGCCAAAATAAGCAAAATAAAGACACCTATATCTTTTTAAAACCTTTAAAAAAAATAAAATAAGTAAATAGCTATTTTTCTTATTCTTGTCGAATGAATTTTATTTAGCCACATTTACACCGATGAACACGCAGGAACAATTGCTCAATGTTAAGTACAATACATTGAGCCAAAATAAGCAAAATAAAGGCACCTATATCTTTTTAAAACCTTTAAAAAAAATAAAATAAGTAAATAGCTATTTTTCTTATTCTTGTCGAAAGAATTTTATTTAGCTACATTTACACCGATGAACAATCAGGAGCAATTGCTCAATGTTAAGTTCAATACAATGAGCCAAAATAAGCAAAATTAAGACACCGTTATCATATGAAGACCTTTAAAAAAAAATAAAATAAGTAAATAGCTATTTTTTTTATTCTTGTCGAATGAATTTTTTTAGCAACATTTAAACCGATGAACACGCAGGAGCAATTGCTCAATGTTAAGTACAATACATTGAGCCAAAATAATCAAAATAAAGACACCTATATCTTTTTAAAACCTTTAAAAAAAATATAATAAGTAAATAGCTATTTTTCTTATTCTTGTCGAATGAATTTTATTTAGCTACATTTACACCGATAAACAATCAGGAGCAATTGCTCAATGTTAATTAAAATACAATGAGCCAAAATAAGCCAAATTAAGACACCCGTGTCATATCAAGACCTTTAAAAAAAATAAAATAAGTATATAGCTAATTTTCTTATTCTTGTCGAATGAATTTTTTTTAGCTACATTTACACCGATGAACACGCAGGAGCAATTGCTCAATGTTGACTACAATACAATGAGCCAAAATAAGCAAAATTTAGACACCCTAATCATATCAAGACCTTTAAAAAAAATAATATAAGTAAATAGCTATTTTATTTATTCTTGTCGAATGAATTTTTTTTAGCAACATTTAAACCGATGAACACGCAGGAGCAATTGCTAAATGTCAAGTACAATACAATGAGCCAAAATAAGCAAAATTAAGACACCTTTATCTTTTTGAAACCTTTAAAAAAAATAAAATAAGTAAATAGCTATTTTTCTTATTCTTGTCGAATGATTTTTTTTTAGCTACATTTACACCGATGAACACGCAGGAGCAATTGTTCCATGTAAGTACAATACAATGAGCCAAAATAAGCAAAATTAAGACACCCTTATCATATCAAGACCTTTAAAAAAAAAAATAAGTAAATAGCTATTTTTCGTATTCTTGTCGAATGAATTTTTTGTAGCTACATTTACACCGATGAACACGCAGGAGCAATTGCTCAATGTTAAGTACATTACATTGAGCCAAAATAAGCAAAATAAAGACACCTATATCTTTTTAAAACCTTTAAAAAAAATAAAATAAGTAAATAGCTATTTTTCTTATTCTTGTCGAATGAATTTTATTTAGCCACATTTACACCGATGAACACGCAGGAACAATTGCTCAATGTTAAGTACAATACATTGAGCCAAAATAAGCAAAATAAAGGCACCTATATCTTTTTAAAACCTTTAAAAAAAATAAAATAAGTAAATAGCTATTTTTCTTATTCTTGTCGAATGAATTTTATTTAGCTACATTTACACCGATGAACAATCAGGAGCAATTGCTCAATGTTAAGTTCAATACAATGAGCCAAAATAAGCAAAATTAAGACACCGTTATCATATCAAGACCTTTAAAAAAAAATAAAATAAGTAAATAGCTATTTTTTTTATTCTTGTCGAATGAATTTTTTTAGCAACATTTAAACCGATGAACACGCAGGAGCAATTGCTCAATCTTAAGTACCATACATTGAGCCAAAATAAGCAAAATAAAGACACCTATATCTTTTTAAAACCTTTAAAAAAAATATAATAAGTAAATAGCTATTTTTCTTATTCTTGTCGAATGAATTTTATTTAGCTACATTTACACCGATAAACAATCAGGAGCAATTGCTCAATGTTAATTAAAATACAATGAGCCAAAATAAGCCAAATTAAGACACCCGTGTCATATCAAGACCTTTAAAAAAAATAAAATAAGTATATAGCTAATTTTCTTATTCTTGTCGAATGAATTTTTTTTAGCTACATTTACACCGATGAACACGCAGGAGCAATTGCTCAATGTTGACTACAATACAATGAGCCAAAATAAGCAAAATTTAGACACCCTAATCATATCAAGACCTTTAAAAAAAATAATATAAGTAAATAGCTATTTTTTTTATTCTTGTCGAATGAATTTTTTTTAGCAACATTTAAACCAATGAACACGCAGGAGCAATTGGTAAATGTCAAGTACAATACAATGAGCCAAAATAAGCAAAATTAAGACACCTATATCTTTTTAAAACCTTAAAAAAAAATAAAATAAGTAAATAGCTATTTTTCTTATTCTTGTCGAATGAATTTTTTTTAGCTACATTTACACCGATGAACACGCAGGAGCAATTGCTCAATGTTAAGTACAATACAATGAGCCAAAATAAGCAAAATTAAGACACTCATATCATATAAAGACCTTTAAAAAAAAAAAATAAGTAAATAGCTATTTTTCGTATTCTTGTCGAATGAATTTTTTGTAGCTACATTTACACCGATGAACACGCTGGAGCAATTGCCTAATATTAGATACAGTACAATGAGCCAAAATAAGCAAAATTAAGACACCTATATCTTTTTAAAACCTTTAAAAAAAATAAAATAAGTAAATAGCTATTTTTCTTATTCTTGTCGAATGAATTTTTTTTAGCCACATTTACACCGATGAACACGCAGGAACAATTGCTCAATGTTAAGTACAATACATTGAGCCAAAATAAGCAAAATTAAGACACCTATATCTTTTTAAAACCTTTAAAAAAAATAAAATAAGTAAATAGCTATTTTTCGTATTCTTGACGAATGAATTTTTTGTAGCTACATTTACACCGATGAACACGCTGGAGCAATTGCCTAATGTTGGATACAGTACAATGAGCCAAAATAAGCAAAATTAAGACACCTATATCTTTTTAAAACCTTTAAAAAAAATAAAATAAGTAAATAGCTATTTTTCTTATTCTTGTCGAATGAATTTTTTTTAGCCACATTTACACCGATGAACACGCATGAACAATTGCTCAATGTTAAGTTCAATACAATGAGCCAAAATAAGCAAAATTAAGACACCGTTATCATATCAAGACCTATAAAAAAAATAAAATAAGTAAATAGCTATTTTTTTTATTCTTGTCGAATGAATTTTTTTAGCAACATTTAAACCGATAAACACGCAGGAGCAATTGCTCAATGTCAAGTACAATGCAATGAGCCAAAATAAGCAAAATTAAGACACCTATATCTTTTAAAAACCTTTAAAAAAATAAAATAAGTAAATAGCTATTTTTCCTATTCTTGTCGAATGAATTTTTTTTAGCTACATTTACACAGATGAACACGCAGGAGCAATTGCTCAATGTTAAGTACAATACAATGAGCCAAAATAAGCCAAATTAAGACACTCATATCATATCAAGACCTTGAAAAAAAAAATAATAATAAATAGCTATTTTTCGTATTCTTGTCGAATGAATTTTTTGTAGCTACATTTTCACCGATGAACACGCTGGAGCAATTGCCTAATGTTAGATACAGTATAATGAGCCAAAATAAGCAAAACTAAGACACCTATATCTTTTTAAAACCTTTAAAAAAAATAAAATAAGTAAATAGCTATTTTTCTTATTCTTGTCGAATGAATTTTTTTTAGCCACATTTACACCGATGAACACGCAGGAACAATTGCTCAATGTTAAGTACAATACATTGAGCCAAAATAAGCAAAATTAAGACACCTATATCTTTTTAAAACCTTTAAAAAAAATAAAATAAGTAAATAGCTATTTTTCGTATTCTTGACGAATGAATTTTTTGTAGCTACATTTAAACCGATGAACACGCTGGAGCAATTGCCTAATGTTAGATACAGTACAATGAGCCAAAATAAGCAAAATTAAGACACCTATATCTTTTTAAAACCTTTAAAAAAAATAAAATAAGTAAATAGCTATTTTTCTTATTCTTGTCGAATGAATTTTTTTTTAGCCACATTTACACCGATGAACACGCATGAACAATTGCTCAATGTTAAGTTCAATACAATGAGCCAAAATAAGCAAAATTAAGACACCGTTATCATATCAAGACCTATAAAAAAAAATAAAATAAGTAAATAGCTATTTTTTTTATTCTTGTCGAATGAATTTTTTTAGCAACATTTAAACCGATAAACACGCAGGAGCAATTGCTCAATGTCAAGTACAATGCATTGAGCCAAAATAAGCAAAATTAAGACACCTATATCTTTTAAAAACCTTTAAAAAAATAAAATTAGTAAATAGCTATTTTTCCTATTCTTGTCGAATGAATTTTTTTTAGCTACATTTACACCGATGAACACGCAGGAGCAATTGCTCAATGTTAAGTACAATACAGTGAGCCAAAATAAGCCAAATTAAGACACCCGTGTCATATCAAGACCTTAAAAAAAAATAAAATAAGTATATAGCTATTTTTCTTATTCTTGTCGAATGAATTTTTTGTAGCTACATTTACACCGATGAACACGCTGGAGCAAGTGGCCAATGTTAAGTACAATACATTGAGCCTAAATAAGCAAAATTAAGACACCTATATCTTTATAAGACCTTTAAAAAAAATAAAATAAGTAAATAGCTATTTTTCTTATTCTTGTCGAATGAATTTTTTTTAGCTACATTTACACCGATGAACACAAAAGAACAATTTCTCCATGTTAAGTACAATACATTGAGCCAAAATAAGGAAAATTAAGACACCTTTATCTTTTTGAAACCTTTAAAAAAAATAAAATAAGTAAATAGCTATTTTTCTTATTCTTGTCGAATGAATTTTTTTTAGCTACATTTACACCGATGAACACGCAGGAGCAATTGTTCCATGTTAGTACAATAGAATGAGCCAAAATAAGCAAAATTAAGACACCCTTATCATATCAAGACCTTTAAAAAAAATAAAATAAGTAAATAGCTATTTTTTTTATTCTTGTCGAATGAATTTTTTGTAGCTACATTTACACCGATGAACACGCAGGAGCAAGTGGTCAATGTTAAGTACAATACAGTGAGCCTAAGTAAGCAAAATTATGACACCTATATCTTTTTAAGACCTTTAAAAAAAATAAAATAAGTAAATAGCTATTTTTCTTATTCTTGTCGAATGAATTTTTTTTAGCTACATTTACACCGATGAACACGCAGGAGCAATTGCTCAATGTTAAGTACAATACAATGAGCCAAAATAAGCAAAATTAAGACACCTATATCTTTTTAAAACCTTTCAAAAAAATAAAATAAGTAAACAGCTATTTTTCATATTCTTGTCGAATGAATTTTTTTTAGCTACATTTACACCGATGAACACGAAGGAGCAATTGCTCAATGTTAAGTACAATACAATGAGCCAAAATAAGCAAACTTAAGACACTCATATCATATCAAGACCTTTAAAAAAAAAAAATAAGTATATAGCTATTTTTCGTATTCTTGCCGAATGAATTTTTTGTAGCTACATTTACACCGATGAACACGCTGGAGCAATTGCCTAATGTTATATACAGTACATTGAGCCAAAATAAGCAAAATTAAGACACCTATATCTTTTTAAAACCTTTAAAAAAAATAAAATAAGTAATTAGCTATTTTTCGTATTCTTGCCGTATGAATTTTTTTAAGCTACATTTACACCGATGAACACGCAGGAGCAATTGCTCAATGTTAAGTACAATACATTAAGCCAAAATAAGCAAAATAAAGACTCCTATACCTTTTTAAAACCTTTAAAAAAAATAAAATAAGTAAATAGCTATTTTTCTTATTCTTGTCGAATGAATTTTTTTTAGCTACATTTACACCGATGAACACGCAGGAGCAATTGCTCAATGTTAAGTACAATACAATGAGCCAAAATAAGCAAAATTAAGACACTCATATCATATCAAGACCTTTAAAAAAAAAAAAAAGTATATAGCTATTTTTCGTATTCTTGTCGAATGAATTTTTTGTAGCTACATTTACACCGATGAACACGCTGGAGCAATTGCCTAATGTTAGATACAGTACAATGAGCCAAAATAAGCAAAATTAAGGCACCTATATCTTTTTAAAACCTTTAAAAAAAATAAAATAAGTAATTAGCTATTTTTCGTATTTTTGCCGTATGAATTTTTTTAAGCTTCATTTACACCGATGAACACGCAGTAGCAATTGCTCAATGTTAAGTACAATACATTGAGCCAAAATAAGCAAAATAAAGACACCTGTATCTTTTTAAAACCTTTAAAAAAAATAAAATAAGTTAATAGCTATTTTTCTTATTCTTGTCGAATGAATTTTGTTTAGCCACATTTACACCGATGAACCCGCAGGAACAATTGCTCAATGTTAAGTACAATACAATGAGCCAAAATAAGCAAAATAAAGACACCTATATCTTTTTAAAACCTTTAAAAAGAATAAAATAAGTAAATAGCTATTTTTCTTATTCTTGTCGAATGAATTTTATTTAGCTACATTTACACCGATGAACAATCAGGAGCAATTGCTCAATGTTAAGTTCAATACAGTGAGCCAAAATAAGCAAAATTAAGACACCGTTATCATATCAAGACCTTTAAAAAAATAAAATAAGTAAATAGCTATTTTTTTTATTCTTGTCGAATGAATTTTTTTAGCAACATTTAAACCGATGAACACGCAGGAGCAATTGCTCAATGTCAAGTAGAATACAATGAGCCAAAATAAGCAAAATTAGGACACCTATGTCTTTTTAAAACCTTTAAAAAAATAAAATAAGTAAATAGCTATTTTTCCTATTCTTGTCGAATGAATTTTTTCTAGCTTCATTTACACCGATGAACACGCAGGAGCAATTGCTTAATGTTAAGTTCAATACAATGAGCCAAAATAAGCCAAATTAAGACACCCCTGTCATATCAAGACCTTAAAAAAAAAAAAAAAATAAGTATATAGCTATTTTTCTTATTCTTGTCGAATGAATTTTTTCTAGCTTCATTTACACCGATGAACACGCAGGAGCAATTGCTCAATGTTAAGTACAATACAATGAGCCAAAATAAGCAAAATTAAGACACTCATATCATATCAAGACCTTTAAAAAAAAAAAATAAGTATATAGCTATTTTTCGTATTCTTGTCGAATGAATTTTTTGTAGCTACATTTACACCGATGAACACGCTGGAGCAATTGCCTAATGTTAGATACAGTACAATGAGCCAAAATAAGCAAAATTAAGACACCTGTATCTTTTAAAAACCTTTAAAAAAAATAAAATAAGTAATTAGCTATTTTTCGTATTCTTGCCGTATGAATTTTTTTAAGCTACATTTACACCGATGAACACGCAGGAGCAATTGCTCAATGTTAAGTACAATACATTGAGCCAAAATAAGCAAAATAAAGACACCTATATCTTTTTAAAACCTTTAAAAAAAATAAAATAAGTAAATAGCTATTTTTCTTATTCTTGTCGAATGAATTTTTTTTAGCTACATTTACACCGATGAACACGCAGGAGCAATTGCTCAATGTTAAGTGCAATACAATGAGCCAAAATAAGCAAAATTAAGACACTCATATCATATCAAGACCTTTAAAAAAAAAAATAAGTATATAGCTATTTTTCGTATTCTTGTCGAATGAATTTTTTGTAGCTACATTTACACCGATGAACACGCTGGAGCAATTGCCTAATGTTAGATACAGTACAGTGAGCCAAAATAAGCAAAATTAAGGCACCTATATCTTTTTAAAACCTTTAAAAAAAATAAAATAAGTAATTAGCTATTTTTCGTATTTTTGCCGTATGAATTTTTTTAAGCTTCATTTACACCGATGAACACGCAGTAGCAATTGCTCAATGTTAAGTACAATACATTGAGCCAAAATAAGCAAAATAAAGACACCTATATCTTTTTAAAACCTTTAAAAAAAATAAAATAAGTTAATAGCTATTTTTCTTATTCTTGTCGAATGAATTTTGTTTAGCCACATTTACACCGATGAACCCGCAGGAACAATTGCTCAATGTTAAGTACAATACATTGAGCCAAAATAAGCAAAATAAAGACACCTATATCTTTTTAAAACCTTTAAAAAGAATAAAATAAGTAAATAGCTATTTTTCTTATTCTTGTCGAATGAATTTTATTTAGCTACATTTACACCGATGAACAATCAGGAGCAATTGCTCAATGTTAAGTTCAATACAGTGAGCCAAAATAAGCAAAATTAAGACACCGTTATCATATCAAGATCTTTAAAAAAATAAAATAAGTAAATAGCTATTTTTTTTATTCTTGTCGAATGAATTTTTTTAGCAACATTTAAAACGATGAACACGCAGGAGCAATTGCTCAATGTCAAGTAGAATACAATGAGCCAAAATAAGCAAAATTAGGACACCTATATCTTTTTAAAACCTTTAAAAAAATAAAATAAGTAAATAGCTATTTTTCTTATTCTTGTCGAATGAATTTTTTCTAGCTTCATTTACACCGATGAACACGCAGGAGCAATTGCTTAATGTTAAGTTCAATACAATGAGCCAAAATAAGCCAAACTAAGACACCCGTGTCATATCAAGACCTTAAAAAAAAAAAAAAATAAGTATATAGCTATTTTTCTTATTCTTGTCGAATGAATTTTTTGTAGCTACATTTACACCGATGAACACGCAGGAGCAAGTGGCCAATGTTAAGTACAATACAATGAGCCTAAATAAGCAAAATTAAGACACCTATATCTTTAAAAGACCTTTAAAAAAAATAAAATAAGTAAATAGCTATTTTTCTTATTCTTGTCGAATGAATTTTTTTTAGCTACATTTACACCGATGAACACGCAGGAACAATTTTTTCATGTTAAGTACAATACATTGAGCCAAAATAAGCAAAATTAAGACACCTATATCTTTTTGAAACCTTTAAAAAAATAAAATAAGTAAATAGCTATTTTTCTTATTCTTGTCGAATGAATTTTTTTTTAGCTACATTTACACCGATGAACACGCAGGAGCAATTGTTCAATGTTAGTACAATACAATGAGCCAAAATAAGCAAAATTAAGACACCCTTATCATATCAAGACCTTTCAAAAAAAATAAAATAAGTAAATAGCTATTTTTTTTATTCTTGTCGAATGAATTTTTTGTAGCTACATTTACACCGATGAACACGCAGAAGCAAGTGGTCAATGTTAAGTACAATACAATGAGCCTAAATAAGCAAAATTAAGACACCTATATCTTTATAAGACCTTTAAAAAAAATAAAATAAGTAAATAGCTATTTTTCTTATTCTTGTCGAATGAATTTTTTTTAGCCACATTTACACCGATGAACACGCAGGAGCAATTGCTCAATGTTAAGTACAATACATTGAGCCAAAATAAGCAAAATAAAGACACCTATATCTTTTTAAAACCTTTAAAAAAAATAAAATAAGTAAATAGCTATTTTTCTTATTCTTGTCGAATGAATTTTTTTTAGCTACATTTACACCGATGAACACGCAGGAGCAATTGCTCAATGTTAAGTACAATACAATGAGCCAAAATAAGCAAAATTAAGACACTCATATCATATCAAGACCTTTAAAAAAAAAAATAAGTATATAGCTATTTTTCGTATTCTTGTCGAATGAATTTTTTGTAGCTACATTTACACCGATGAACACGCTGGAGCAATTGCCTAATGTTAGATACAGTACAACGAGCCAAAATAAGCAAAATTAAGGCACCTATATCTTTTTAAAACCTTTAAAAAAAATAAAATAAGTAATTAGCTATTTTTCGTATTTTTGCCGTATGAATTTTTTTAAGCTTCATTTACACCGATGAACACACAGTAGCAATTGCTCAATGTTAAGTACAATACATTGAGCCAAAATAAGCAAAATAAAGACACCTATATCTTTTTAAAACCTTTAAAAAAAATAAAATAAGTTAATAGCTATTTTTCTTATTCTTGTCGAATGAATTTTGTTTAGCCACATTTACACCGATGAACCCGCAGGAACAATTGCTCAATGTTAAGTACAATACATTGAGCCAAAATAAGCAAAATAAAGACACCTATATCTTTTTAAAACCTTTAAAAAGAATAAAATAAGTAAATAGCTATTTTTCTTATTCTTGTCGAATGAATTTTATTTAGCTACATTTACACCGATGAACAATCAGGAGCAATTGCTCAATGTTAAGTTCAATACAGTGAGCCAAAATAAGCAAAATTAAGACACCGTTATCATATCAAGATCTTTAAAAAAATAAAATAAGTAAATAGCTATTTTTTTTATTCTTGTCGAATGAATTTTTTTAGCAACATTTAAACCGATGAACACGCAGGAGCAATTGCTCGATGTCAAGTAGAATACAATGAGCCAAAATAAGCAAAATTAGGACACCTATATCTTTTTAAAACCTTTAAAAAAATAAAATAAGTAAATAGCTATTTTTCCTATTCTTGTCGAATGAATTTTTTCTAGCTTCATTTACACCGATGAACACGCAGGATCAATTGCTTAATGTTAAGTTCAATACAATGAGCCAAAATAAGCCAAATTAAGACACCCCTGTCATATCAAGACCTTAAAAAAAAAAAAAAATAAGTATATAGCTATTTTTCTTATTCTTGTCGAATAAATTTTTTGTAGCTACATTTACACCGATGAACACGCAGGAGCAAGTGGCCAATGTTAAGTACAATACAATGAGCCTAAATAAGCAAAATTAAGACACCTATATCTTTAAAAGACCTTTAAAAAAAATAAAATAAGTAAATAGCTATTTTTCTTATTCTTGTCGAATGAATTTTTTTAAGCTACATTTACACCGATGAACACGCAGGAACAATTTTTTCATGTTAAGTACAATACATTGAGCCAAAATAAGCAAAATTAAGACACCTATATCTTTTTGAAACCTTTAAAAAAATAAAATAAGTAAATAGCTATTTTTCTTATTCTTGTCGAATGAATTTTTTTTTAGCTACATTTACACCGATGAACACGCAGGAGCAATTGTTCAATGTTAAGTACAATACAGTGAGCCAAAATAAGCAAAATTAAGACACCTATATCTTTATAAGACCTTTAAAAAAAAAAAAATAAGTAAATAGCTATTTTTCTTATTCTTGTCGAATGAATTTTTTGTAGCTACATTTACACCGATGAACACGCAGAAGCAAGTGGTCAATGTTAAGTACAATACAATGAGCCTAAATAAGCAAAATTAAGACACCTATATCTTTATAAGACCTTTAAAAAAAAAAAAAATAAGTAAATAGCTATTTTTCTTATTCTTGTCGAATGAATTTTTTTTAGCTACATTTACACCGATGAACACGCAGGAGCAATTGCTCAATGTTACGTACAATACAGTGAGCCAAAATAAGCAAAATTAAGACACTCATATCATATCAAGACCTTTAAAAAAAAAAATAAGTATATAGCTATTTTTCGTATTCTTGTCGAATGAATTTTTTGTAGCTACATTTACACCGATGAACACGCTGGAGCAATTGCCTAATGTTAGATACAGTACAATGAGCCAAAATAAGCAAAATTAAGGCACCTATATCTTTTTAAAACCTTTAAAAAAAATAAAATAAGTAATTAGCTATTTTTCGTATTTTTGCCGTATGAATTTTTTTAAGCTTCATTTACACCGATGAACACGCAGTAGCAATTGCTCAATGTTAAGTACAATACATTGAGCCAAAATAAGCAAAATAAAGACACCTATATCTTTTTAAAACCTTTAAAAAAAATAAAATAAGTTAATAGCTATTTTTCTTATTCTTTTCGAATGAATTTTGTTTAGCCACATTTACACCGATGAACCCGCAGGAACAATTGCTCAATGTTAAGTACAATACATTGAGCCAAAATAAGCAAAATAAAGACACCTATATCTTTTTAAAACCTTTAAAAAGAATAAAATAAGTAAATAGCTATTTTTCTTATTCTTGTCGAATGAATTTTATTTAGCTACATTTACACCGATGAACAATCAGGAGCAATTGCTCAATGTTAAGTTCAATACAGTGAGCCAAAATAAGCAAAATTAAGACACCGTTATCATATCAAGACCTTTAAAAAAATAAAATAAGTAAATAGCTATTTTTTTTATTCTTGTCGAATGAATTTTTTTAGCAACATTTAAACCGATGAACACGTAGGAGCAATTGCTCAATGTCAAGTAGAATACAATGAGCCAAAATAAGCAAAATTAGGACACCTATATCTTTTTAAAACCTTGAAAAAAATTAAATAAGTAAATAGCTATTTTTCCAATTCTTGTCGAATGAATTTTTTCTAGCTTCATTTACACCGATGAACACGCAGGAGCAATTGCTTAATGTTAAGTTCAATACAATGAGCCAAAATAAGCCAAATTAAGACACCCCTGTCATATCAAGACCTTAAAAAAAAAAAAAAAAAAGTATATAGCTATTTTTCTTATTCTTGTCGAATGAATTTTTAGTAGCTACATTTACACCGATGAACACGCAGGAGCAAGTGGCCAATGTTAAGTACAATACAATGAGCCTAAATAAGCAAAATTAAGACACCTATATCTTTAAAAGACCTTTAAAAAAAATAAAATAAGTAAATAGCTATTTTTCTTATTCTTGTCGAATGAATTTTTTTTAGCTACATTTACACCGATGAACACGCAGGAACAATTTTTTCATGTTAGGTACAATACATTGAGCCAAAATAAGCAAAATTAAGACACCTATATCTTTTTGAAACCTTTAAAAAAATAAAATAAGTAAATAGCTATTTTTCTTATTCTTGTCGAATGAATTTTTTGTAGCTACATTTACACCGATGAACACGCTGGAGCAATTGCCTAATGTTAGATACAGTACAGTGAGCCAAAATAAGCAAAATTAAGACACCTATATCTTTTTAAAACCTTTAAAAAAAATAAAATAAGTAAATAGCTATTTTTCTTATTCTTGTCGAATGAATTTTTTTTAGCTACATTTACACCGATGAACACGCAGGAGCAATTGCTCAATGTTAAGTACAATACATTGAGCCAAAATAAGCAAAATTAAGACACTCATATCATATCAAGACCTTTAAAAAAAAAAATAAGTAAATAGCTATTTTTCTTATTCTTGTCGAATGAATTTTTATAAGCTACATTTACACCGATGAACACGCAGGAACAATTTTTTCATGTTAAGTACAATACATTGAGCCAAAATAAGCAAAATTAAGACACCTATATCTTTTTGAAACCTTTAAAAAAATAAAATAAGTAAATAGCTATTTTTCTTATTCTTGTCGAATGAATTTTTTTTTAGCTACATTTACACCGATGAACACGCAGGAGCAATTGTTCAATGTTAAGTACAATACAATGAGCCAAAATAAGCAAAATTAAGACACCTATATCTTTATAAGACCTTTAAAAAAAAAAAAATAAGTAAATAGCTATTTTTCTTATTCTTGTCGAATGAATTTTTTGTAGCTACATTTACACCGATGAACACGCAGAAGCAAGTGGTCAATGTTAAGTACAATACAATGAGCCTAAATAAGCAAAATTAAGACACCTATATCTTTATAAGACCTTTAAAAAAAAAAAAAATAAGTAAATAGCTATTTTTCTTATTCTTGTCGAATGAATTTTTTTTAGCTACATTTACACCGATGAACACGCAGGAGCAATTGCTCAATGTTACGTACAATACAGTGAGCCAAAATAAGCAAAATTAAGACACTCATATCATATCAAGACCTTTAAAAAAAAAAATAAGTATATAGCTATTTTTCGTATTCTTGTCGAATGAATTTTTTGTAGCTACATTTACACCGATGAACACGCTGGAGCAATTGCCTAATGTTAGATACAGTACAATGAGCCAAAATAAGCAAAATTAAGGCACCTATATCTTTTTAAAACCTTTAAAAAAAATAAAATAAGTAATTAGCTATTTTTCGTATTTTTGCCGTATGAATTTTTTTAAGCTTCATTTACACCGATGAACACGCAGTAGCAATTGCTCAATGTTAAGTACAATACATTGAGCCAAAATAAGCAAAATAAAGACACCTATATCTTTTTAAAACCTTTAAAAAAAATAAAATAAGTTAATAGCTATTTTTCTTATTCTTTTCGAATGAATTTTGTTTAGCCACATTTACACCGATGAACCCGCAGGAACAATTGCTCAATGTTAAGTACAATACATTGAGCCAAAATAAGCAAAATAAAGACACCTATATCTTTTTAAAACCTTTAAAAAGAATAAAATAAGTAAATAGCTATTTTTCTTATTCTTGTCGAATGAATTTTATTTAGCTACATTTACACCGATGAACAATCAGGAGCAATTGCTCAATGTTAAGTTCAATACAGTGAGCCAAAATAAGCAAAATTAAGACACCGTTATCATATCAAGACCTTTAAAAAAATAAAATAAGTAAATAGCTATTTTTTTTATTCTTGTCGAATGAATTTTTTTAGCAACATTTAAACCGATGAACACGTAGGAGCAATTGCTCAATGTCAAGTAGAATACAATGAGCCAAAATAAGCAAAATTAGGACACCTATATCTTTTTAAAACCTTGAAAAAAATTAAATAAGTAAATAGCTATTTTTCCAATTCTTGTCGAATGAATTTTTTCTAGCTTCATTTACACCGATGAACACGCAGGAGCAATTGCTTAATGTTAAGTTCAATACAATGAGCCAAAATAAGCCAAATTAAGACACCCCTGTCATATCAAGACCTTAAAAAAAAAAAAAAATAAGTATATAGCTATTTTTCTTATTCTTGTCGAATGAATTTTTAGTAGCTACATTTACACCGATGAACACGCAGGAGCAAGTGGCCAATGTTAAGTACAATACAATGAGCCTAAATAAGCAAAATTAAGACACCTATATCTTTAAAAGACCTTTAAAAAAAATAAAATAAGTAAATAGCTATTTTTCTTATTCTTGTCGAATGAATTTTTTTTAGCTACATTTACACCGATGAACACGCAGGAACAATTTTTTCATGTTAGGTACAATACATTGAGCCAAAATAAGCAAAATTAAGACACCTATATCTTTTTGAAACCTTTAAAAAAATAAAATAAGTAAATAGCTATTTTTCTTATTCTTGTCGAATGAATTTTTTTTTAGCTACATTTACACCGATGAACACGCAGGAGCAATTGTTCAATGTTAGTACAATACAATGAGCCAAAATAAGCAAAATTAAGACACCCTTATCATATCAAGACCTTTCAAAAAAAATAAAATAAGTAAATAGCTATTTTTTTTATTCTTGTCGAATGAATTTTTTGTAGCTACATTTACACCGATGAACACGCAGAAGCAAGTGGTCAATGTTAAGTACAATACAATGAGCCTAAATAAGCAAAATTAAGACACCTATATCTTTATAAGACCTTTAAAAAAAATAAAATAAGTAAATAGCTATTTTTCTTATTCTTGTCGAATGAATTTTTTTTAGCTACATTTACACCGATGAACACAAAAGAACAATTTCTCCATGTTAAGTACAATACATTGAGCCAAAATAAGCAAAATTAAGACACCTTTATCTTTTTGAAACCTTTAAAAAAAATAAAATAAGTAAATAGCTATTTTTCTTATTCTTGTCGAATGAATTTTTTTTAGCTACATTTACACCGATGAACACGCAGGAGCAATTGTTCCATGTTAGTACAATACAATGAGCCAAAATACGCAAAATTAAGACACCCTTATCATATCAAGACCTTTAAAAAAAATAAAATAAGTAAATAGCTATTTTTTTTATTCTTGTCGAATGAATTTTTTGTAGCTACATTTACACCGATGAACACGCAGGAGCAAGTGGTCAATGTTAAGTACAATACAGTGAGCCTAAATAAGCAAAATTATGACACCTATATCTTTTTAAGACCTTTAAAAAAAATAAAATAAGTAAATAGCTATTTTTGTTATTCTTGTCGAATGAATTTTTTTTAGCTACATTTACACCGATGAACACGCAGGAGCAATTGCTCAATGTTAAGTACAATACAATGAGCCAAAATAAGCAAAATTAAGACACTTATATCTTTTTAAAACCTTTAAAAAAAATAAAATAAGTAAATAGCTATTTTTTAAATTCTTGTCGAATGAATTTTTTTTAGCTACATTTACACCGATGAACACGCAGGAGCAATTGCTCAATGTTAAGTACAATACAATGAGCCTAAATAAGCAAACTTAAGACACTCATATCATATCAAGACCTTTAAAAAAAAAATAAGTATATAGCTATTTTTCGTATTCTTGCCGAATGAATTTTTTGTAGCTAAATTTACACCGATGAACACGCTGGAGCAATTGCCTAATGTTAGATACAGTACAATGAGCCAAAATAAGCAAAATTAAGACACCTATATCTTTTTAAAACCTTTAAAAAAAATAAAATAAGTATATCGCTATTTTTCTTATTCTTGTCGAATGAATTTTTTGTAGCTACATTTACACCGATGAACACGCTGGAGCAATTGCTCAATGTTAAGTACAATACATTGAGCCAAAATAAGCAAAATAAAGACACCTATATCTTTTTAAAACCTTTAAAAAAAATAAAATAAGTAAATAGCTATTTTTCTTATTCTTGTCGAATGAATTTTATTTAGCCACATTTACACCGATGAACACGCAGGAACAATTGCTCAATGTTAAGTACAATACATTGAGCCAAAATAAGCAAAATAAAGGCACCTATATCTTTTTAAAACCTTTAAAAAAAATAAAATAAGTAAATAGCTATTTTTCTTATTCTTGTCGAATGAATTTTATTTAGCTACATTTACACCGATGAACAATCAGGAGCAATTGCTCAATGTTAAGTTCAATACAATGAGCCAAAATAAGCAAAATTAAGACACCGTTATCATATCAAGACCTTTAAAAAAAAATAAAATAAGTAAATAGCTATTTTTTTTATTCTTGTCGAATGAATTTTTTTAGCAACATTTAAACCGATGAACACGCAGGAGCAATTGCTCAATGTTAAGTACAATACATTGAGCCAAAATAAGCAAAATTAGGACACCTATATCTTTTTAAAACCTTTAAAAAAAATATAATAAGTAAATAGCTATTTTTCTTATTCTTGTCGAATGAATTTTATTTAGCTACATTTACACCGATAAACAATCAGGAGCAATTGCTCAATGTTAATTAAAATACAATGAGCCAAAATAAGCCAAATTAAGACACCCGTGTCATATCAAGACCTTTAAAAAAAATAAAATAAGTATATAGCTAATTTTCTTATTCTTGTCGAATGAATTTTTTTTAGCTACATTTACACCGATGAACACGCAGGAGCAATTGCTCAATGTTGACTACAATACAATGAGCCAAAATAAGTAAAATTTAGACACCCTTATCATATCAAGACCTTTAAAAAAAATAATATAAGTAAATAGCTATTTTTTTTATTCTTGTCGAATGAATTTTTTTTAGCAACATTAAAACCGATGAACACGCAGGAGCAATTGCTAAATGTCAAGTACAATACAATGAGCCAAAATAAGCAAAATTAAGACACCTATATCTTTTTAAAACCTTAAAAAAAAATAAAATAATTAAATAGCTATTTTTGTTATTCTTGTCGAATGAATTTTTTTTAGCTACATTTACACCGATGAACACGCAGGAGCAATTGCTCAATGTTAAGTACAATACAATGAGCCAAAATAAGCAAAATTAAGACACCTATATCTTTTTAAAACCTTTAAAAAAAATAAAATAAGTAAATAGCAATTTTTTAAATTCTTGTCGAATGAATTTTTTTTAGCTACATTTACACCGATGAACACGCAGGAGCAATTGCTCAATGTTAAGTACAATACAATGAGCCTAAATAAGCAAACTTAAGACACTCATATCATATCAAGACCTTTAAAAAAAAATAAGTATATAGCTATTTTTCGTATTCTTGCCGAATGAATTTTTTGTAGCTAAATTTACACCGATGAACACGCTGGAGCAATTGCCTAATGTTAAGTACAATACATTGAGCCAAAATAAGCAAAATTAAGACACCTATATCTTTTTAAAACCTTTAAAAAAAATAAAATAAGTAAATAGCTATTTTTCGTATTCTTGACGAATGAATTTTTTGTAGCTACATTTACACCGATGAACACGCTGGAGCAATTGCCTAATGTTAGATACAGTACAATGAGCCAAAATAAGCAAAATTAAGACACCTATATCTTTTTAAAACCTTTAAAAAAAATAAAATAAGTAAATAGCTATTTTTCTTATTCTTGTCGAATGAATTTTTTTTAGCCACATTTACACCGATGAACACGCATGAACAATTGCTCGATGTTAAGTTCAATACAATGAGCCAAAATAAGCAAAATTAAGGCACCTATATCTTTTTAAAACCTTTAAAAAAAATAAAATAAGTAAATAGCTATTTTTCTTATTCTTGTCGAATGAATTTTATTTAGCTACATTTACACCGATGAACAATCAGGAGCAATTGCTCAATGTTAAGTTCAATACAATGAGCCAAAATAAGCAAAATTAAGACACCGTTATCATATCAAGACCTTTAAAAAAAAATAAAATAAGTAAATAGCTATTTTTTTTATTCTTGTCGAATGAATTTTTTTAGCAACATTTAAACCGATGAACACGCAGGAGCAATTGCTCAATGTTAAGTACAATACATTGAGCCAAAATAAGCAAAATTAGGACACCTATATCTTTTTAAAACCTTTAAAAAAAATATAATAAGTAAATAGCTATTTTTCTTATTCTTGTCGAATGAATTTTATTTAGCTACATTTACACCGATAAACAATCAGGAGCAATTGCTCAATGTTAATTAAAATACAATGAGCCAAAATAAGCCAAATTAAGACACCCGTGTCATATCAAGACCTTTAAAAAAAATAAAATAAGTATATAGCTAATTTTCTTATTCTTGTCGAATGAATTTTTTTTAGCTACATTTACACCGATGAACACGCAGGAGCAATTGCTCAATGTTGACTACAATACAATGAGCCAAAATAAGCAAAATTTAGACACCCTTATCATATCAAGACCTTTAAAAAAAATAATATAAGTAAATAGCTATTTTTTTTATTCTTGTCGAATGAATTTTTTTTAGCAACATTAAAACCGATGAACACGCAGGAGCAATTGCTAAATGTCAAGTACAATACAATGAGCCAAAATAAGCAAAATTAAGACACCTATATCTTTTTAAAACCTTAAAAAAAAATAAAATAATTAAATAGCTATTTTTCTTATTCTTGTCGAATGAATTTTTTTTAGCTACATTTACACCCATGAACACGCAGGAGCAATTGCTCAATGTTAAGTACAATACAATGAGCCAAAATAAGCAAAATTAAGACACTCATATCATATAAAGACCTTTAAAAAAAAAAAAATAAGAAAATAGCTATTTTTCGTATTCTTGTCGAATGAATTTTTTGTAGCTACATTTACACCGATGAACACGCTGGAGCAATTGCCTAATATTAGATACAGTACAATGAGCCAAAATAAGCAAAATTAAGACACCTATATCTTTTTAAAACCTTTAAAAAAAATAAAATAAGTAAATAGCTATTTTTCTTATTCTTGTCGAATGAATTTTTTTTAGCCACATTTACACCGATGAACACGCAGGAACAATTGCTCAATGTTAAGTACAATACATTGAGCCAAAATAAGCAAAATTAAGACACCTATATCTTTTTAAAACCTTTAAAAAAAATAAAATAAGTAAATAGCTATTTTTCGTATTCTTGACGAATGAATTTTTTGTAGCTACATTTACACCGATGAACACGCTGGAGCAATTGCCTAATGTTAGATACAGTACAATGAGCCAAAATAATCAAAATTAAGACACCTATATCTTTTTAAAACCTTTAAAAAAAATAAAATAAGTAAATAGCTATTTTTCTTATTCTTGTCGAATGAATTTTTTTTAGCCACATTTACACCGATGAACACGCATGAACAATTGCTCGATGTTAAGTTCAATACAATGAGCCAAAATAAGCAAAATTAAGACACCGCTATCATATCAAGACCTATAAAAAAAATAAAATAAGTAAATAGCTATTTTTTTTATTCTTGTCGAATGAATTTTTTTAGCAACATTTAAACCGATAAACACGCAGGAGCAATTGCTCAATGTCAAGTACAATGCAATGAGCCAAAATAAGCAAAATTAAGACACCTATATCTTTTAAAAACCTTTAAAAAAATAAAATAAGTAAATAGCTATTTTTCCTATTCTTGTCGAATGAATTTTTTTTAGCTACATTTACACCGATGAACACGCAGGAGCAATTGCTCAATGTTGAGTACAATACAATGAGCCAAAATAAGCCAAATTAAGACACTCATATCATATCAAGACCTTGAAAAAAAAAAAAAAAGTAAATAGCTATTTTTCGTATTCTTGTCGAATGAATTTTTTGTAGCTACATTTACACCGATGAACACGCTGGAGCAATTGCCTAATGTTAGATACAGTACAATGAGCCAAAATAAGCAAAATTAAGACACCTATATCTTTTTAAAACCTTTAAAAAAAATAAAATAAGTAAATAGCTATTTTTCTTATTCTTGTCGAATGAATTTTTTTTAGCCACATTTACACCGATGAACACGCAGGAACAATTGCTCAATGTTAAGTACAATACATTGAGCCAAAATAAGCAAAATTAAGACACCTATATCTTTTTAAAACCTTTAAAAAAAATAAAATAAGTAAATAGCTATTTTTCGTATTCTTGACGAATGAATTTTTTGTAGCTACATTTACACCGATGAACACGCTGGAGCAATTGCCTAATGTTAGATACAGTACATTGAGCCAAAATAAGCAAAATTAAGACACCTATATCTTTTTAAAACCTTTAAAAAAAATAAAATAAGTAAATAGCTATTTTTCTTATTCTTGTCGAATGAATTTTTTTTAGCCACATTTACACCGATGAACACGCATGAACAATTGCTCGATGTTAAGTTCAATACAATGAGCCAAAATAAGCAAAATTAAGGCACCTATATCTTTTTAAAACCTTTAAAAAAAATAAAATAAGTAAATAGCTATTTTTCTTATTCTTGTCGAATGAATTTTATTTAGCTACATTTACACCGATGAACAATCAGGAGCAATTGCTCAATGTTAAGTTCAATACAATGAGCCAAAATAAGCAAAATTAAGACACCGTTATCATATCAAGACCTTTAAAAAAAAATAAAATAAGTAAATAGCTATTTTTTTTATTCTTGTCGAATGAATTTTTTTAGCAACATTTAAACCGATGAACACGCAGGAGCAATTGCTCAATGTTAAGTACAATACATTGAGCCAAAATAAGCAAAATTAGGACACCTATATCTTTTTAAAACCTTTAAAAAAAATATAATAAGTAAATAGCTATTTTTCTTATTCTTGTCGAATGAATTTTATTTAGCTACATTTACACCGATAAACAATCAGGAGCAATTGCTCAATGTTAATTAAAATACAATGAGCCAAAATAAGCCAAATTAAGACACCCGTGTCATATCAAGACCTTTAAAAAAAATAAAATAAGTATATAGCTAATTTTCTTATTCTTGTCGAATGAATTTTTTTTAGCTACATTTACACCGATGAACACGCAGGAGCAATTGCTCAATGTTGACTACAATACAATGAGCCAAAATAAGCAAAATTTAGACACCCTTATCATATCAAGACCTTTAAAAAAAATAATATAAGTAAATAGCTATTTTTTTTATTCTTGTCGAATGAATTTTTTTTAGCAACATTAAAACCGATGAACACGCAGGAGCAATTGCTAAATGTCAAGTACAATACAATGAGCCAAAATAAGCAAAATTAAGACACCTATATCTTTTTAAAACCTTAAAAAAAAATAAAATAATTAAATAGCTATTTTTCTTATTCTTGTCGAATGAATTTTTTTTAGCTACATTTACACCCATGAACACGCAGGAGCAATTGCTCAATGTTAAGTACAATACAATGAGCCAAAATAAGCAAAATTAAGACACTCATATCATATAAAGACCTTTAAAAAAAAAAAAATAAGAAAATAGCTATTTTTCGTATTCTTGTCGAATGAATTTTTTGTAGCTACATTTACACCGATGAACACGCTGGAGCAATTGCCTAATATTAGATACAGTACAATGAGCCAAAATAAGCAAAATTAAGACACCTATATCTTTTTAAAACCTTTAAAAAAAATAAAATAAGTAAATAGCTATTTTTCTTATTCTTGTCGAATGAATTTTTTTTAGCCACATTTACACCGATGAACACGCAGGAACAATTGCTCAATGTTAAGTACAATACATTGAGCCAAAATAAGCAAAATTAAGACACCTTTATCTTTTTAAAACCTTTAAAAAAAATAAAATAAGTAAATAGCTATTTTTCGTATTCTTGACGAATGAATTTTTTGTAGCTACATTTACACCGATGAACACGCTGGAGCAATTGCCTAATGTTAGATACAGTACAATGAGCCAAAATAATCAAAATTAAGACACCTATATCTTTTTAAAACCTTTAAAAAAAATAAAATAAGTAAATAGCTATTTTTCTTATTCTTGTCGAATGAATTTTTTTTAGCCACATTTACACCGATGAACACGCATGAACAATTGCTCGATGTTAAGTTCAATACAATGAGCCAAAATAAGCAAAATTAAGACACCGCTATCATATCAAGACCTATAAAAAAAATAAAATAAGTAAATAGCTATTTTTTTTATTCTTGTCGAATGAATTTTTTTAGCAACATTTAAACCGATAAACACGCAGGAGCAATTGCTCAATGTCAAGTACAATGCAATGAGCCAAAATAAGCAAAATTAAGACACCTATATCTTTTAAAAACCTTTAAAAAAATAAAATAAGTAAATAGCTATTTTTCCTATTCTTGTCGAATGAATTTTTTTTAGCTACATTTACACCGATGAACACGCAGGAGCAATTGCTCAATGTTGAGTACAATACAATGAGCCAAAATAAGCCAAATTAAGACACTCATATCATATCAAGACCTTGAAAAAAAAAAAATAAGTAAATAGCTATTTTTCGTATTCTTGTCGAATGAATTTTTTGTAGCTACATTTACACCGATGAACACGCTGGAGCAATTGCCTAATGTTAGATACAGTACAATGAGCCAAAATAAGCAAAATTAAGACACCTATATCTTTTTAAAACCTTTAAAAAAAATAAAATAAGTAAATAGCTATTTTTCTTATTCTTGTCGAATGAATTTTTTTTAGCCACATTTACACCGATGAACACGCAGGAACAATTGCTCAATGTTAAGTACAATACATTGAGCCAAAATAAGCAAAATTAAGACACCTATATCTTTTTAAAACCTTTAAAAAAAATAAAATAAGTAAATAGCTATTTTTCGTATTCTTGACGAATGAATTTTTTGTAGCTACATTTACACCGATGAACACGCTGGAGCAATTGCCTAATGTTAGATACAGTACAATGAGCCAAAATAAGCAAAATTAAGACACCTATATCTTTTTAAAACCTTTAAAAAAAATAAAATAAGTAAATAGCTATTTTTCTTATTCTTGTCGAATGAATTTTTTTTAGCCACATTTACACCGATGAACACGCATGAACAATTGCTCGATGTTAAGTTCAATACAATGAGCCAAAATAAGCAAAATTAAGGCACCTATATCTTTTTAAAACCTTTAAAAAAAATAAAATAAGTAAATAGCTATTTTTCTTATTCTTGTCGAATGAATTTTATTTAGCTACATTTACACCGATGAACAATCAGGAGCAATTGCTCAATGTTAAGTTCAATACAATGAGCCAAAATAAGCAAAATTAAGACACCGTTATCATATCAAGACCTTTAAAAAAAAATAAAATAAGTAAATAGCTATTTTTTTTATTCTTGTCGAATGAATTTTTTTAGCAACATTTAAACCGATGAACACGCAGGAGCAATTGCTCAATGTTAAGTACAATACATTGAGCCAAAATAAGCAAAATTAGGACACCTATATCTTTTTAAAACCTTTAAAAAAAATATAATAAGTAAATAGCTATTTTTCTTATTCTTGTCGAATGAATTTTATTTAGCTACATTTACACCGATAAACAATCAGGAGCAATTGCTCAATGTTAATTAAAATACAATGAGCCAAAATAAGCCAAATTAAGACACCCGTGTCATATCAAGACCTTTAAAAAAAATAAAATAAGTATATAGCTAATTTTCTTATTCTTGTCGAATGAATTTTTTTTAGCTACATTTACACCGATGAACACGCAGGAGCAATTGCTCAATGTTGACTACAATACAATGAGCCAAAATAAGCAAAATTTAGACACCCTTATCATATCAAGACCTTTAAAAAAAATAATATAAGTAAATAGCTATTTTTTTTATTCTTGTCGAATGAATTTTTTTTAGCAACATTAAAACCGATGAACACGCAGGAGCAATTGCTAAATGTCAAGTACAATACAATGAGCCAAAATAAGCAAAATTAAGACACCTATATCTTTTTAAAACCTTAAAAAAAAATAAAATAATTAAATAGCTATTTTTCTTATTCTTGTCGAATGAATTTTTTTTAGCTACATTTACACCCATGAACACGCAGGAGCAATTGCTCAATGTTAAGTACAATACAATGAGCCAAAATAAGCAAAATTAAGACACTCATATCATATAAAGACCTTTAAAAAAAAAAAATAAGAAAATAGCTATTTTTCGTATTCTTGTCGAATGAATTTTTTGTAGCTACATTTACACCGATGAACACGCTGGAGCAATTGCCTAATATTAGATACAATACAATGAGCCAAAATAAGCAAAATTAAGACACCTATATCTTTTTAAAACCTTTAAAAAAAATAAAATAAGTAAATAGCTATTTTTCTTATTCTTGTCGAATGAATTTTTTTTAGCCACATTTACACCGATGAACACGCAGGAACAATTGCTCAATGTTAAGTACAATACATTGAGCCAAAATAAGCAAAATTAAGACACCTATATCTTTTTAAAACCTTTAAAAAAAATAAAATAAGTAAATAGCTATTTTTCGTATTCTTGACGAATGAATTTTTTGTAGCTACATTTACACCGATGAACACGCTGGAGCAATTGCCTAATGTTAGATACAGTACAATGAGCCAAAATAATCAAAATTAAGACACCTATATCTTTTTAAAACCTTTAAAAAAAATAAAATAAGTAAATAGCTATTTTTCTTATTCTTGTCGAATGAATTTTTTTTAGCCACATTTACACCGATGAACACGCATGAACAATTGCTCGATGTTAAGTTCAATACAATGAGCCAAAATAAGCAAAATTAAGACACCGCTATCATATCAAGACCTATAAAAAAAATAAAATAAGTAAATAGCTATTTTTTTTATTCTTGTCGAATGAATTTTTTTAGCAACATTTAAACCGATAAACACGCAGGAGCAATTGCTCAATGTCAAGTACAATGCAATGAGCCAAAATAAGCAAAATTAAGACACCTATATCTTTTAAAAACCTTTAAAAAAATAAAATAAGTAAATAGCTATTTTTCCTATTCTTGTCGAATGAATTTTTTTTAGCTACATTTACACCGATGAACACGCAGGAGCAATTGCTCAATGTTGAGTACAATACATTGAGCCAAAATAAGCAAAATTAAGACACCTATATCTTTTTAAAACCTTTAAAAAAAATAAAATAAGTAAATAGCTATTTTTCGTATTCTTGACGAATGAATTTTTTGTAGCTACATTTACACCGATGAACACGCTGGAGCAATTGCCTAATGTTAGATACAGTACATTGAGCCAAAATAAGCAAAATTAAGACACCTATATCTTTTTAAAACCTTTAAAAAAAATAAAATAAGTAAATAGCTATTTTTCTTATTCTTGTCGAATGAATTTTTTTTAGCCACATTTACACCGATGAACACGCATGAACAATTGCTCAATGTTAAGTTCAATACAATGAGCCAAAATAAGCAAAATTAAGACACCGTTATCATATCAAGACCTATAAAAAAAAATAAAATAAGTAAATAGCTATTTTTCTTATTCTTTTCGAATGAATTTTTTTAGCAACATTTAAACCGATAAACACGCAGGAGCAATTGCTCAATGTCAAGTACAATGCATTGAGCCAAAATAAGCAAAATTAAGACACCTATATCTTTTAAAAACCTTTAAAAAAATAAAATAAGTAAATAGCTATTTTTCCTATTCTTGTCGAATGAATTTTTTTTAGCTACATTTACACCGATGAACACGCAGGAGCAATTGCTCAATGTTAAGTACAATACAATGAGCCAAAATAAGCCAAATTAAGACACCCGTGTCATATCAAGACCTTAAGAAAAAATAAAATAAGTATATAGCTATTTTTCTTATTCTTTTCGAATGAATTTTTTGTAGCTACATTTACACCGATGAACACGCAGGAGCAAGTGGCCAATGTTAAGTACAATACCATGAGCCTAAATAAGCAAAATTAAGACACCTATATCTTTTAAAAACCTTTAAAAAAATAAAATAAGTAAATAGCTATTTTTCTTATTCTTGTCGAATGAATTTTTTTTAGCTACATTTACACCGATGAACACAAAAGAACAATTTCTCCATGTTAAGTTCATTACATTGAGCCAAAATAAGCAAAATTAAGACACCTTTATCTTTTTGAAACCTTTAAAAAAAATAAAATAAGTAAATAGCTATTTTTATTATTCTTGTCGAATGAATTTTTTTTAGCCACATTTACACCGATGAACACGCAGGAACAATTGCTCAATGTTAAGTACAATACATTGAGCCAAAATAAGCAAAATTAAGACACCTATATCTTTTTAAAACCTTTAAAAAAATAAAATAAGTAAATAGCTATTTTTCCTATTCTTGTCGAATGAATTTTTTCTAGCTTCATTAACACCGATGAACACGCAGAAGCAATTGCTTAATGTTAAGTTCAATACAATGAGCCAAAATAAGCCAAATTAAGACACCTATATCTTTAAAAGACCTTTAAAAAAAAAAAAATAAGTAAATAGCTATTTTTCTTATTCTTGTCGAATGAATTTTTTTAAGCTACATTTACACCGATGAACACGCAGGAACAATTTTTTCATGTTAAGTACAATACATTGAGCCAAAATAAGCAAAATTAAGACACCTATATCTTTTTGAAACCTTTAAAAAAATAAAATAAGTAAATAGCTATTTTTCTTATTCTTGTCGAATGAATTTTTTTTTAGCAACATTTACACCGATGAACACGCAGGAGCAATTGTTCAATGTTAGTACAATACAATGAGCCAAAATAAGCAAAATTAAGACACCCTTATCATATCAAGACCTTTCAAAAAAAATAAAATAAGTAAATAGCTATTTTTTTTATTCTTGTCGAATGAATTTTTTGTAGCTACATTTACACCGATGAACACGCAGAAGCAAGTGGTCAATGTTAAGTACAATACAATGAGCCTAAATAAGCAAAATTAAGACACCTATATCTTTATAAGACCTTTAAAAAAAAATAAAATAAGTAAATAGCTATTTTTCTTATTCTTGTCGAATGAATTTTTTTTAGCTACATTTACACCGATGGACACAAAAGAACAATTTCTCCATGTTAAGTACAATACAATGAGCCAAAATAAGCAAAATTAAGACACCTTTATCTTTTTGAAACCTTTAAAAAAAATAAAATAAGTAAATAGCTATTTTTCTTATTCTTGTCGAATGAATTTTTTTTAGCTACATTTACACCGATGAACACGCAGGAGCAATTGTTCCATGTTAGTACAATACAATGAGCCAAAATACGCAAAATTAAGACACCCTTATCATATCAAGACCTTTAAAAAAAATAAAATAAGTAAATAGCTATTTTTTTTATTCTTGTCGAATGAATTTTTTGTAGCTACATTTACACCGATGAACACGCAGGAGCAAAAGGTTAATGTTAAGTACAATACAGTGAGCCTAAATAAGCAAAATTATGACACCTATATCTTTTTAAGACCTTTAAAAAAAATAAAATAAGTAAATAGCTATTTTTCTTATTCTTGTCGAATGAATTTTTTTATGCTACATTTACACCGATGAACACGCAGGAGCAATTGCTCAATGTTAAGTACAATACATTGAGCCAAAATAAGCAAAATAAAGACACCTATATCTTTTTAAAACCTTTAAAAAAAATAAAATAAGTAAATAGCTATTTTTCTTATTCTTGTCGAATGAATTTTTTTTAGCTACATTTACACCGATGAACACGCAGGAGCAATTGCTCAATGTTAAGTACAATACAATGAGCCAAAATAAGCAAAATTAAGACACTCATATCATATCAAGACCTTTAAAAAAAAAAATAAGTATATAGCTATTTTTCGTATTCTTGTCGAATGAATTTTTTGTAGCTACATTTACACCGATGAACACGCTGGAGCAATTGCCTAATGTTAGAAACAGTACAATGAGCCAAAATAAGCAAAATTAAGGCACCTATATCTTTTTAAAACCTTTAAAAAAAATAAAATAAGTAATTAGCTATTTTTCGTATTTTTGCCGTATGAATTTTTTTAAGCTTCATTTACACCGATGAGCACGCAGTAGCAATTGCTCAATGTTAAGTACAATACATTGAGCCAAAATAAGCAAAATAAAGACACCTATATCTTTTTAAAACCTTTAAAAAAAATATAATAAGTTAATAGCTATTTTTCTTATTCTTTTCGAATGAATTTTGTTTAGCCACATTTACACCGATGAACCCGCAGGAACAATTGCTCAATGTTAAGTACAATACATTGAGCCAAAATAAGCAAAATAAAGACACCTATATCTTTTTAAAACCTTTAAAAAGAATAAAATAAGTAAATAGCTATTTTTCTTATTCTTGTCGAATGAATTTTATTTAGCTACATTTACACCGATGAACAATCAGGAGCAATTGCTCAATGTTAAGTTCAATACAGTGAGCCAAAATAAGCAAAATTAAGACACCGTTATCATATCAAGACCTTTAAAAAAATAAAATAAGTAAATAGCTATTTTTTTTATTCTTGTCGAATGAATTTTTTTAGCAACATTTAAACCGATGAACACGTAGGAGCAATTGCTCAATGTCAAGTAGAATACAATGAGCCAAAATAAGCAAAATTAGGACACCTATATCTTTTTAAAACCTTTAAAAAAATAAAATAAGTAAATAGCTATTTTTCCTATTCTTGACGAATGAATTTTTTCTAGCTTCATTTACACCGATGAACACGCAGGAGCAATTGCTTAAGGTTAAGTTCAATACAATGAGCCAAAATAAGCCAAATTAAGACACCCCTGTCATATCAAGACCTTAAAAAAAAAAAAAAAATAAGTATATAGCTATTTTTCTTATTCTTGTCGAATGAATTTTTTGTAGCTACATTTACACCGATGAACACGCAGGAACAATTTTTTCATGTTAAGTACAATACATTGAGCCAAAATAAGCAAAATTAGGACACCTATATCTTTTTAAAACCTTTAAAAAAAATATAATAAGTAAATAGCTATTTTTCTTATTCTTGTCGAATGAATTTTATTTAGCTACATTTACACCGATAAACAATCAGGAGCAATTGCTCAATGTTAATTAAAATACAATGAGCCAAAATAAGCCAAATTAAGACACCCGTGTCATATCAAGACCTTTAAAAAAAATAAAATAAGTATATAGCTAATTTTCTTATTCTTGTCGAATGAATTTTTTTTAGCTACATTTACACCGATGAACACGCAGGAGCAATTGCTCAATGTTGACTACAATACAATGAGCCAAAATAAGCAAAATTTAGACACCCTTATCATATCAAGACCTTTAAAAAAAATAATATAAGTAAATAGATATTTTTTTTATTCTTGTCGAATGAATTTTTTTTAGCAACATTAAAACCGATGAACACGCAGGAGCAATTGCTAAATGTCAAGTACAATACAATGAGCCAAAATAAGCAAAATTAAGACACCTATATCTTTTTAAAACCTTAAAAAAAAATAAAATAAGTAAATAGCTATTTTTCTTATTCTTGTCGAATGAATTTTTTTAGCTACATTTACACCCATGAACACGCAGGAGCAATTGCTCAATGTTAAGTACAATACAATGAGCCAAAATAAGCAAAATTAAGACACTCATATCATATAAAGACCTTTAAAAAAAAAAAATAAGTAAATAGCTATTTTTCGTATTCTTGTCGAATGAATTTTTTGTAGCTACATTTACACCGATGAACACGCTGGAGCAATTGCCTAATATTAGATACAGTACAATGAGCCAAAATAAGCAAAATTAAGACAACTGTATCTTTTTAAAACCTTTAAAAAAAATAAAATAAGTAAATAGCTATTTTTCTTATTCTTGTCGAATGAATTTTTTTTAGCCACATTTACACCGATGAACACGCTGGAGCAATTGCCTAATGTTAGATACAGTACAATGAGCCAAAATAAGCAAAATTAAGACACCTATATCTTTTTAAAACCTTTAAAAAAAATAAAATAAGTAAATAGCTATTTTTCTTATTCTTGTCGAATGAATTTTTTTTAGCTACATTTACACCGATGAACACAAAAGAACAATTTCTCCATGTTAAGTTCATTACATTGAGCCAAAATAAGCAAAATTAAGACACCTTTATCTTTTTGAAACCTTTAAAAAAAATAAAATAAGTAAATAGCTATTTTTATTATTCTTGTCGAATGAATTTTTTTTAGCCACATTTACACCGATGAACACGCAGGAACAATTGCTCAATGTTAAGTACAATACAATGAGCCAAAATAAGCCAAATTAAGACACCCGTGTCATATCAAGACCTTAAGAAAAAATAAAATAAGTATATAGCTATTTTTCTTATTCTTTTCGAATGAATTTTTTGTAGCTACATTTACACCGATGAACACGCAGGAGCAAGTGGCCAATGTTAAGTACAATACAATGAGCCTAAATAAGCAAAATTAAGACACCTATATCTTTTAAAAACCTTTAAAAAAATAAAATAAGTAAATAGCTATTTTTCTTATTCTTGTCGAATGAATTTTTTTTAGCTACATTTACACCGATGAACACAAAAGAACAATTTCTCCATGTTATGTTAATTACATTGAGCCAAAATAAGCAAAATTAAGACACCTTTATCTTTTTGAAACCTTTAAAAAAAATAAAATAAGTAAATAGCTATTTTTATTATTCTTGTCGAATGAATTTTTTTTAGCCACATTTACACCGATGAACACGCAGGAACAATTGCTCAATGTTAAGTACAATACATTGAGCCAAAATAAGCAAAATTAAGACACCTATATCTTTTTAAAACCTTTAAAAAAATAAAATAAGTAAATAGCTATTTTTCCTATTCTTGTCGAATGAATTTTTTCTAGCTTCATTTACACCGATGAACACGCAGAAGCAATTGCTTAATGTTAAGTTCAATACAATGAGCCAAAATAAGCCAAATTAAGACACCTATATCTTTAAAAGACCTTTAAAAAAAATAAAATAAGTAAATAGCTATTTTTCTTATTCTTGTCGAATGAATTTTTTTAAGCTACATTTACACCGATGAACACGCAGGAACAATTTTTTCATGTTAAGTACAATACATTGAGCCAAAATAAGCAAAATTAAGACACCTATATCTTTTTGAAACCTTTAAAAAAATAAAATAAGTAAATAGCTATTTTTCTTATTCTTGTCGAATGAATTTTTTTTTAGCAACATTTACACCGATGAACACGCAGGAGCAATTGTTCAATGTTAGTACAATACAATGAGCCAAAATAAGCAAAATTAAGACACCCTTATCATATCAAGACCTTTCAAAAAAAATAAAATAAGTAAATAGCTATTTTTTTTATTCTTGTCGAATGAATTTTTTGTAGCTACATTTACACCGATGAACACGCAGAAGCAAGTGGTCAATGTTAAGTACAATACAATGAGCCTAAATAAGCAAAATTAAGACACCTATATCTTTATAAGACCTTTAAAAAAAAATAAAATAAGTAAATAGCTATTTTTCTTATTCTTGTCGAATGAATTTTTCTTAGCTACATTTACACCGATGAACACAAAAGAACAATTTCTCCATGTTAAGTACAATACATTGAGCCAAAATAAGCAAAATTAAGACACCTTTATCTTTTTGAAACCTTTAAAAAAAATAAAATAAGTAAATAGCTATTTTTCTTATTCTTGTCGAATGAATTTTTTTTAGCTACATTTACACCGATGAACACGCAGGAGCAATTGTTCCATGTTAGTACAATACAATGAGCCAAAATACGCAAAATTAAGACACCCTTATCATATCAAGACCTTTAAAAAAAATAAAATAAGTAAATAGCTATTTTTTTTATTCTTGTCGAATGAATTTTTTGTAGCTACATTTACACCGATGAACACGCAGGAGCAAAAGGTCAATGTTTAGTACAATACAGTGAGCCTAAATAAGCAAAATTATGACACCTATATCTTTTTAAGACCTTTAAAAAAAATAAAATAAGTAAATAGCTATTTTTCTTATTCTTGTCGAATGAATTTTTTTATGCTACATTTACACCGATGAACACGCAGGAGCAATTGCTCAATGTTAAGTACAATACATTGAGCCAAAATAAGCAAAATAAAGACACCTATATCTTTTTAAAACCTTTAAAAAAAATAAAATAAGTAAATAGCTATTTTTCTTATTCTTGTCGAATGAATTTTTTTTAGCTACATTTACACCGATGAACACGCAGGAGCAATTGCTCAATGTTAAGTACAATACAATGAGCCAAAATAAGCAAAATTAAGACACTCATATCATATCAAAACCTTTAAAAAAAAAAATAAGTATATAGCTATTTTTCGTATTCTTGTCGAATGAATTTTTTGTAGCTACATTTACACCGATGAACACGCTGGAGCAATTGCCTAATGTTAGAAACAGTACAATGAGCCAAAATAAGCAAAATTAAGGCACCTATATCTTTTTAAAACCTTTAAAAAAAATAAAATAAGTAATTAGCTATTTTTCGTATTTTTGCCGTATGAATTTTTTTTAGCTTCATTTACACCGATGAACACGCAGTAGCAATTGCTCAATGTTAAGTACAATACATTGAGCCAAAATAAGCAAAATAAAGGCACCTATATCTTTTTAAAACCTTTAAAAAAAATAAAATAAGTTAATAGCTATTTTTCTTATTCTTTTCGAATGAATTTTTTTTAGCCACATTTACACCGATGAACCCGCAGGAACAATTGCTCAATGTTAAGTACAATACATTGAGCCAAAATAAGCAAAATAAAGACACCTATATCTTTTTAAAACCTTTAAAAAGAATAAAATAAGTAAATAGCTATTTTTCTTATTCTTGTCGAATGAATTTTATTTAGCTACATTTACACCGATGAACAATCAGGAGCAATTGCTCAATGTTAAGTTCAATACAGTGAGCCAAAATAAGCAAAATTAAGACACCGTTATCATATCAAGACCTTTAAAAAAATAAAATAAGTAAATAGCTATTTTTTTTATTCTTGTCGAATGAATTTTTTTAGCAACATTTAAACCGATGAACACGTAGGAGCAATTGCTCAATGTCAAGTAGAATACAATGAGCCAAAATAAGCAAAATTAGGACACCTATATCTTTTTAAAACCTTTAAAAAAATAAAATAAGTAAATAGCTATTTTTCCTATTCTTGACGAATGAATTTTTTCTAGCTTCATTTACACCGATGAACACGCAGGAGCAATTGCTTAAGGTTAAGTTCAATACAATGAGCCAAAATAAGCCAAATTAAGACACCCCTGTCATATCAAGACCTTAAAAAAAAAAAAAAAATAAGTATATAGCTATTTTTCTTATTCTTGTCGAATGAATTTTTTGTAGCTACATTTACACCGATGAACACGCAGGAACAATTTTTTCATGTTAAGTACAATACATTGAGCCAAAATAAGCAAAATTAGGACACCTATATCTTTTTAAAACCTTTAAAAAAAATATAATAAGTAAATAGCTATTTTTCTTATTCTTGTCGAATGAATTTTATTTAGCTACATTTACACCGATAAACAATCAGGAGCAATTGCTCAATGTTAATTAAAATACAATGAGCCAAAATAAGCCAAATTAAGACACCCGTGTCATATCAAAACCTTTAAAAAAAATAAAATAAGTATATAGCTAATTTTCTTATTCTTGTCGAATGAATTTTTTTTAGCTACATTTACACCGATGAACACGCAGGAGCAATGGCTCAATGTTGACTACAATACAATGAGCCAAAATAAGCAAAATTTAGACACCCTTATCATATCAAGACCTTTAAAAAAAATAATATAAGTAAATAGATATTTTTTTTATTCTTGTCGAATGAATTTTTTTTAGCAACATTAAAACCGATGAACACGCAGGAGCAATTGCTAAATGTCAAGTACAATACAATGAGCCAAAATTAGCAAAATTAAGACACCTATATCTTTTTAAAACCTTAAAAAAAAATAAAATAAGTAAATAGCTATTTTTCTTATTCTTGTCGAATGAATTTTTTTAGCTACATTTACACCCATGAACACGCAGGAGCAATTGCTCAATGTTAAGTACAATACAATGAGCCAAAATAAGCAAAATTAAGACACTTATATCATATAAAGACCTTTAAAAAAAAAAAATAAGTAAATAGCTATTTTTCGTATTCTTGTCGAATGAATTTTTTGTAGCTACATTTACACCGATGAACACGCATGAACACGCTGGAGCAATTGCCTAATATTAGATACAGTACAATGAGCCAAAATAAGCAAAATTAAGACACCTATATCTTTTTAAAACCTTTAAAAAAAATAAAATAAGTAAATAGCTATTTTTCTTATTCTTGTCGAATGAATTTTTTTTAGCCACATTTACACCGATGAACACGCTGGAGCAATTGCCTAATGTTAGATACAGTACAATGAGCCAAAATAAGCAAAATTAAGACACCTATATCTTTTTAAAACCTTTAAAAAAAATAAAATAAGTAAATAGCTATTTTTCTTATTCTTGTCGATTGAATTTTTTTTAGCCACATTTACACCGATGAACACGCATGAACAATTGCTCAATGTTAAGTTCAATACAATGAGCCAAAATAAGCAAAATTAAGACACCGTTATCATATCAAGACCTATAAAAAAAATAAAATAAGTAAATAGCTATTTTTTTTATTCTTGTCGAATGAATTTTTTTAGCAACATTTAAACCGATAAACACGCAGGAGCAATTGCTCAATGTCAAGTACAATGCAATGAGCCAAAATAAGCAAAATTAAGACACCTATATCTTTTAAAAACCTTTAAAAAAATAAAATAAGTAAATAGCTATTTCTCCTATTCTTGTCGAATGAATTTTTTTTAGCTACATTTACACCGATGAACACGCAGGAGCAATTGCTCAATGTTAAGTACAATACAATGAGCCAAAATAAGCCAAATTAAGACACTCATATCATATCAAGACCTTGAAAAAAAAAAATAAGTAAATAGCTATTTTTCGTATTCTTGTCGAATGAATTTTTTGTAGCTACATTTACACCGATGAACACGCTGGAGCAATTGCCTAATGTTAGATACAGTACATTGAGCCAAAATAAGCCAAATTAAGACACCCGTGTCATATCAAGACCTTAAGAAAAAATAAAATAAGTATATAGCTATTTTTCTTATTCTTTTCGAATGAATTTTTTGTAGCTACATTTACACCGATGAACACGCAGGAGCAAGTGGCCAATGTTAAGTACAATACAATGAGCCTAAATAAGCAAAATTAAGACACCTATATCTTTTAAAAACCTTTAAAAAAATAAAATAAGTAAATAGCTATTTTTCTTATTCTTGTCGAATGAATTTTTTTTAGCTACATTTACACCGATGAACACAAAAGAACAATTTCTCCATGTTATGTTAATTACATTGAGCCAAAATAAGCAAAATTAAGACACCTTTATCTTTTTGAAACCTTTAAAAAAAATAAAATAAGTAAATAGCTATTTTTATTATTCTTGTCGAATGAATTTTTTTTAGCCACATTTACACCGATGAACACGCAGGAACAATTGCTCAATGTTAAGTACAATACATTGAGCCAAAATAAGCAAAATTAAGACACCTATATCTTTTTAAAACCTTTAAAAAAATAAAATAAGTAAATAGCTATTTTTCCTATTCTTGTCGAATGAATTTTTTCTAGCTTCATTTACACCGATGAACACGCAGAAGCAATTGCTTAATGTTAAGTTCAATACAATGAGCCAAAATAAGCCAAATTGAGACACCTATATCTTTAAAAGACCTTTAAAAAAAATAAAATAAGTAAATAGCTATTTTTCTTATTCTTGTCGAATGAATTTTTTTAAGCTACATTTACACCGATGAACACGCAGGAACAATTTTTTCATGTTAAGTACAATACATTGAGCCAAAATAAGCAAAATTAAGACACCTATATCTTTTTGAAACCTTTAAAAAAATAAAATAAGTAAATAGCTATTTTTCTTATTCTTGTCGAATGAATTTTTTTTTAGCAACATTTACACCGATGAACACGCAGGAGCAATTGTTCAATGTTAGTACAATACAATGAGCCAAAATAAGCAAAATTAAGACACCCTTATCATATCAAGACCTTTCAAAAAAAATAAAATAAGTAAATAGCTATTTTTTTTATTCTTGTCGAATGAATTTTTTGTAGCTACATTTACACCGATGAACACGCAGAAGCAAGTGGTCAATGTTAAGTACAATACAATGAGCCTAAATAAGCAAAATTAAGACACCTATATCTTTATAAGACCTTTAAAAAAAAAAAAAATAAGTAAATAGCTATTTTTCTTATTCTTGTCGAATGAATTTTTCTTAGCTACATTTACACCGATGAACACAAAAGAACAATTTCTCCATGTTAAGAACAATACATTGAGCCAAAATAAGCAAAATTAAGACACCTTTATCTTTTTGAAACCTTTAAAAAAAATAAAATAAGTAAATAGCTATTTTTCTTATTCTTGTCGAATGAATTTTTTTTAGCTACATTTACACCGATGAACACGCAGGAGCAATTGTTCCATGTTAGTACAATACAATGAGCCAAAATACGCAAAATTAAGACACCCTTATCATATCAAGACCTTTAAAAAAAATAAAATAAGTAAATAGCTATTTTTTTTATTCTTGTCGAATGAATTTTTTGTAGCTACATTTACACCGATGAACACGCAGGAGCAAAAGGTCAATGTTTAGTACAATACAGTGAGCCTAAGTAAGCAAAATTATGACACCTATATCTTTTTAAGACCTTTAAAAAAAATAAAATAAGTAAATAGCTATTTTTCTTATTCTTGTCGAATGAATTTTTTTATGCTACATTTACACCGATGAACACGCAGGAGCAATTGCTCAATGTTAAGTACAATACATTGAGCCAAAATAAGCAAAATAAAGACACCTATATCTTTTTAAAACCTTTAAAAAAAATAAAATAAGTAAATAGCTATTTTTCTTATTCTTGTCGAATGAATTTTTTTTAGCTACATTTACACCGATGAACACGCAGGAGCAATTGCTCAATGTTAAGTACAATACAATGAGCCAAAATAAGCAAAATTAAGACACTCATATCATATCAAGACCTTTAAAAAAAAAAATAAGTATATAGCTATTTTTCGTATTCTTGTCGAATGAATTTTTTGTAGCTACATTTACACCGATGAACACGCTGGAGCAATTGCCTAATGTTAGAAACAGTACAATGAGCCAAAATAAGCAAAATTTAGGCACCTATATCTTTTTAAAACCTTTAAAAAAAATAAAATAAGTAATTAGCTATTTTTCGTATTTTTGCCGTATGAATTTTTTTAAGCTTCATTTACACCGATGAACACGCAGTAGCAATTGCTCAATGTTAAGTACAATACATTGAGCCAAAATAAGCAAAATAAAGGCACCTATATCTTTTTAAAACCTTTAAAAAAAATAAAATAAGTTAATAGCTATTTTTTTTATTCTTTTCGAATGAATTTTGTTTAGCCACATTTACACCGATGAACCCGCAGGAACAATTGCTCAATGTTAAGTGCAATACATTGAGCCAAAATAAGCAAAATAAAGACACCTATATCTTTTTAAAACCTTTAAAAAGAATAAAATAAGTAAATAGCTATTTTTCTTATTCTTGTCGAATGAATTTTATTTAGCTACATTTACACCGATGAACAATCAGGAGCAATTGCTCAATGTTAAGTTCAATACAGTGAGCCAAAATAAGCAAAATTAAGACACCGTTATCATATGAAGACCTTTAAAAAAATAAAATAAGTAAATAGCTATTTTTTTTATTCTTGTCGAATGAATTTTTTTAGCAACATTTAAACCGATGAACACGTAGGAGCAATTGCTCAATGTCAAGTAGAATACAATGAGCCAAAATAAGCAAAATTAGGACACCTATATCTTTTTAAAACCTTTAAAAAAATAAAATAAGTAAATAGCTATTTTTCCTATTCTTGACGAATGAATTTTTTCTAGCTTCATTTACACCGATGAACACGCAGGAGCAATTGCTTAAGGTTAAGTTCAATACAATGAGCCAAAATAAGCCAAATTAAGACACCCCTGTCATATCAAGACCTTAAAAAAAAAAAAAAAATAAGTATATAGCTATTTTTCTTATTCTTGTCGAATGAATTTTTTGTAGCTACATTTACACCGATGAACACGCAGGAACAATTTTTTCATGTTAAGTACAATACATTGAGCCAAAATAAGCAAAATTAGGACACCTATATCTTTTTAAAACCTTTAAAAAAAATATAATAAGTAAATAGCTATTTTTCTTATTCTTGTCGAATGAATTTTATTTAGCTACATTTACACCGATAAACAATCAGGAGCAATTGCTCAATGTTAACTAAAATACAATGAGCCAAAATAAGCCAAATTAAGACACCCGTGTCATATCAAGACCTTTAAAAAAAATAAAATAAGTATATAGCTAATTTTCTTATTCTTGTCGAATGAATTTTTTTTAGCTACATTTACACCGATGAACACGCAGGAGCAATTGCTCAATGTTGACTACAATACAATGAGCCAAAATAAGCAAAATTTAGACACCCTTATCATATCAAGACCTTTAAAAAAAATAATATAAGTAAATAGATATTTTTTTTATTCTTGTCGAATGAATTTTTTTTAGCAACATTAAAACCGATGAACACGCAGGAGCAATTGCTAAATGTCAAGTACAATACAATGAGCCAAAATTAGCAAAATTAAGACACCTATATCTTTTTAAAACCTTAAAAAAAAATAAAATAAGTAAATAGCTATTTTTCTTATTCTTGTCGAATGAATTTTTTTAGCTACATTTACACCCATGAACACGCAGGAGCAATTGCTCAATGTTAAGTACAATACAATGAGCCAAAATAAGCAAAATTAAGACACTCATATCATATAAAGACCTTTAAAAAAAAAAAATAAGTAAATAGCTATTTTTCGTATTCTTGTCGAATGAATTTTTTGTAGCTACATTTACACCGATGAACACGCATGAACACGCTGGAGCAATTGCCTAATATTAGATACAGTACAATGAGCCAAAATAAGCAAAATTAAGACACCTATATCTTTTTAAAACCTTTAAAAAAAATAAAATAAGTAAATAGCTATTTTTCTTATTCTTGTCGAATGAATTTTTTTTAGCCACATTTACACCGATGAACACGCTGGAGCAATTGCCTAATGTTAGATACAGTACAATGAGCCAAAATAAGCAAAATTAAGACACCTATATCTTTTTAAAACCTTTAAAAAAAATAAAATAAGTAAATAGCTATTTTTCTTATTCTTGTCGATTGAATTTTTTTTAGCCACATTTACACCGATGAACACGCATGAACAATTGCTCAATGTTAAGTTCAATACAATGAGCCAAAATAAGCAAAATTAAGACACCGTTATCATATCAAGACCTATAAAAAAAATAAAATAAGTAAATAGCTATTTTTTTTATTCTTGTCGAATGAATTTTTTTAGCAACATTTAAACCGATAAACACGCAGGAGCAATTGCTCAATGTCAAGTACAATGCAATGAGCCAAAATAAGCAAAATTAAGACACCTATATCTTTTAAAAACCTTTAAAAAAATAAAATAAGTAAATAGCTATTTCTCCTATTCTTGTCGAATGAATTTTTTTTAGCTACATTTACACCGATGAACACGCAGGAGCAATTGCTCAATGTTAAGTACAATACAATGAGCCAAAATAAGCCAAATTAAGACACTCATATCATATCAAGACCTTGAAAAAAAAAAATAAGTAAATAGCTATTTTTCGTATTCTTGTCGAATGAATTTTTTGTAGCTACATTTACACCGATGAACACGCTGGAGCAATTGCCTAATGTTAGATACAGTACAATGAGCCAAAATAAGCAAAATTAAGACACCTATATCTTTTTAAAACCTTTAAAAAAAATAAAATAAGTAAATAGCTATTTTTCTTATTCTTGTCGAATGAATTTTTTTTAGCCACATTTACACCGATGAACACGCAGGAACAATTGCTCAATGTTAAGTACAATACATTGAGCCAAAATAAGCAAAATTAAGACACCTATATCTTTTTAAAACCTTTAAAAAAAATAAAATAAGTAAATAGCTATTTTTCGTATTCTTGACGAATGAATTTTTTGTAGCTACATTTACACCGATGAACACGCTGGAGCAATTTCCTAATGTTAGATACAGTACAATGAGCCAAAATAAGCAAAATTAAGACACCTATATCTTTTTAAAACCTTTAAAAAAAATAAAATAAGTAAATAGCTATTTTTCTTATTCTTGTCGAATGAATTTTTTTTAGCCACATTTACACCGATGAACACGCATGAACAATTGCTCAATGTTAAGTTCAATACAATGAGCCAAAATAAGCAAAATTAAGACACCGTTATCATATCAAGACCTATAAAAAAAAATAAAATAAGTAAATAGCTATTTTTCTTATTCTTTTCGAATGAATTTTTTTAGCAACATTTAAACCGATAAACACGCAGGAGCAATTGCTCAATGTCAAGTACAATGCATTGAGCCAAAATAAGCAAAATTAAGACACCTATATCTTTTAAAAACCTTTAAAAAAAAAAATAAGTATATAGCTATTTTTCGTATTCTTGTCGAATGAATTTTTTTTTAGCTACATTTACACCGATGAACACGCAGGAGCAATTGTTCAATGTTGACTACAATACAATGAGCCAAAATAAGCAAAATTAAGACACCCTTATCATATCAAGACCTTTCAAAAAAAATAAAATAAGTAAATAGCTATTTTTTTTATTCTTGCCGAATGAATTTTTTGTAGCTACATTTACACCGATGAACACGCAGAAGCAAGTGGTCAATGTTAAGTACAATACAATGAGCCTAAATAAGCAAAATTAAGACACCTATATCTTTATAAGACCTTTAAAAAAAATAAAATAAGTAAATAGCTATTTTTCTTATTCTTGTCGAATGAATTTTTTTTAGCTACATTTACACCGATGAACACAAAAGAACAATTTCTCCATGTTAAGTACAATACATTGAGCCAAAATAAGCAAAATTAAGACACCTTTATCTTTTTGAAACCTTTAAAAAAAATAAAATAAGTAAATAGCTATTTTTCTTATTCTTGTCGAATGAATTTTTTTTAGCTACATTTACACCGATGAACACGCAGGAGCAATTGTTCCATGTTAGTACAATACAATGAGCCAAAATACGCAAAATTAAGACACCCTTATCATATCAAGACCTTTAAAAAAAATAAAATAAGTAAATAGCTATTTTTTTTATTCTTGTCGAATGAATTTTTTGTAGCTACATTTACACCGATGAACACGCAGGAGCAAGTGGTCAATGTTAAGTACAATACAGTGAGCCTAAATAAGCAAAATTATGACACCTATATCTTTTTAAGACCTTTAAAAAAAATAAAATAAGTAAATAGCTATTTTTCTTATTCTTGTCGAATGAATTTTTTTTAGCTACATTTACACCGATGAACACGCAGGAGCAATTGCTCAATGTTAAGTACAATACAATGAGCCAAAATAAGCAAAATTAAGACACCTATATCTTTTTAAAACCTTTAAAAAAAATAAAATAAGTAAATAGCTATTTTTCATATTCTTGTCGAATGAATTTTTTTTAGCTACATTTACACCGATGAACACGCAGGAGCAATTGCTCAATGTTAAGTACAATACAATGAGCCAAAATAAGCAAACTTAAGACACTCATATCATATCAAGACCTTTAAAAAAAAAAATAAGTATATAGCTATTTTTCGTATTCTTGCCGAATGAATTTTTTGTAGCTACATTTACACCGATGAACACACTGGAGCAATTGCCTAATGTTAGATACAGTACAATGAGCCAAAATAACTAAAATTAAGACACCTATATCTTTTTAAAACCTTTAAAAAAAATAAAATAAGTATATCGCTATTTTTCTTATTCTTGTCGAATGAATTTTTTGTAGCTACATTTACACCGATGAACACGCTGGAGCAATTGCTCAATGTTAAGTACAATACATTGAGCCAAAATAAGCAAAATAAAGGCACCTATATCTTTTTAAAACCTTTAAAAAAAATAAAATAAGTTAATAGCTATTTTTCTTATTCTTTTCGAATGAATTTTGTTTAGCCACATTTACACCGATGAACCCGCAGGAACAATTGCTCAATGTTAAGTGCAATACATTGAGCCAAAATAAGCAAAATAAAGACACCTATATCTTTTTAAAACCTTTAAAAAGAATAAAATAAGTAAATAGCTATTTTTCTTATTCTTGTCGAATGAATTTTATTTAGCTACATTTACACCGATGAACAATCAGGAGCAATTGCTCAATGTTAAGTTCAATACAGTGAGCCAAAATAAGCAAAATTAAGACACCGCTATCATATCAAGACCTTTAAAAAAATAAAATAAGTAAATAGCTATTTTTTTTATTCTTGTCGAATGAATTTTTTTAGCAACATTTAAACCGATGAACACGTAGGAGCAATTGCTCAATGTCAAGTAGAATACAATGAGCCAAAATAAGCAAAATTAGGACACCTATATCTTTTTAAAACCTTTAAAAAAATAAAATAAGTAAATAGCTATTTTTCCTATTCTTGACGAATGAATTTTTTCTAGCTTCATTTACACCGATGAACACGCAGGAGCAATTGCTTAAGGTTAAGTTCAATACAATGAGCCAAAATAAGCCAAATTAAGACACCCCTGTCATATCAAGACCTTAAAAAAAAAAAAAAAATAAGTATATAGCTATTTTTCTTATTCTTGTCGAATGAATTTTTTGTAGCTACATTTACACCGATGAACACGCAGGAACAATTTTTTCATGTTAAGTACAATACATTGAGCCAAAATAAGCAAAATTAGGACACCTATATCTTTTCAAAACCTTTAAAAAAAATATAATAAGTAAATAGCTATTTTTCTTATTCTTGTCGAATGAATTTTATTTAGCTACATTTACACCGATAAACAATCAGGAGCAATTGCTCAATGTTAACTAAAATACAATGAGCCAAAATAAGCCAAATTAAGACACCCGTGTCATATCAAGACCTTTAAAAAAAATAAAATAAGTATATAGCTAATTTTCTTATTCTTGTCGAATGAATTTTTTTTAGCTACATTTACACCGATGAACACGCAGGAGCAATTGCTCAATGTTGACTACAATACAATGAGCCAAAATAAGCAAAATTTAGACACCCTTATCATATCAAGACCTTTAAAAAAAATAATATAAGTAAATAGCTATTTTTCTTATTCTTGTCGAATGAATTTTTTTTAGCCACATTTACACCGATGAACACGCTGGAGCAATTGCCTAATGTTAGATACAGTACAATGAGCCAAAATAAGCAAAATTAAGACACCTATATCTTTTTAAAACCTTTAAAAAAAATAAAATAAGTAAATAGCTATTTTTCTTATTCTTGTCGATTGAATTTTTTTTAGCCACATTTACACCGATGAACACGCATGAACAATTGCTCAATGTTAAGTTCAATACAATGAGCCAAAATAAGCAAAATTAAGACACCGTTATCATATCAAGACCTATAAAAAAAATAAAATAAGTAAATAGCTATTTTTTTTATTCTTGTCGAATGAATTTTTTTAGCAACATTTAAACCGATAAACACGCAGGAGCAATTGCTCAATGTCAAGTACAATGCAATGAGCCAAAATAAGCAAAATTAAGACACCTATATCTTTTAAAAACCTTTAAAAAAATAAAATAAGTAAATAGCTATTTCTCCTATTCTTGTCGAATGAATTTTTTTTAGCTACATTTACACCGATGAACACGCAGGAGCAATTGCTCAATGTTAAGTACAATACAATGAGCCAAAATAAGCCAAATTAAGACACTCATATCATATCAAGACCTTGAAAAAAAAAAATAAGTAAATAGCTATTTTTCGTATTCTTGTCGAATGAATTTTTTGTAGCTACATTTACACCGATGAACACGCTGGAGCAATTGCCTAATGTTAGATACAGTACATTGAGCCAAAATAAGCCAAATTAAGACACCCGTGTCATATCAAGACCTTAAGAAAAAATAAAATAAGTATATAGCTATTTTTCTTATTCTTTTCGAATGAATTTTTTGTAGCTACATTTACACCGATGAACACGCAGGAGCAAGTGGCCAATGTTAAGTACAATACAATGAGCCTAAATAAGCAAAATTAAGACACCTATATCTTTTAAAAACCTTTAAAAAAATAAAATAAGTAAATAGCTATTTTTCTTATTCTTGTCGAATGAATTTTTTTTAGCTACATTTACACCGATGAACACAAAAGAACAATTTCTCCATGTTATGTTAATTACATTGAGCCAAAATAAGCAAAATTAAGACACCTTTATCTTTTTGAAACCTTTAAAAAAAATAAAATAAGTAAATAGCTATTTTTATTATTCTTGTCGAATGAATTTTTTTTAGCCACATTTACACCGATGAACACGCAGGAACAATTGCTCAATGTTAAGTACAATACATTGAGCCAAAATAAGCAAAATTAAGACACCTATATCTTTTTAAAACCTTTAAAAAAATAAAATAAGTAAATAGCTATTTTTCCTATTCTTGTCGAATGAATTTTTTCTAGCTTCATTTACACCGATGAACACGCAGAAGCAATTGCTTAATGTTAAGTTCAATACAATGAGCCAAAATAAGCCAAATTAAGACACCTATATCTTTAAAAGACCTTTAAAAAAAATAAAATAAGTAAATAGCTATTTTTCTTATTCTTGTCGAATGAATTTTTTTAAGCTACATTTACACCGATGAACACGCAGGAACAATTTTTTCATGTTAAGTACAATACATTGAGCCAAAATAAGCAAAATTAAGACACCTATATCTTTTTGAAACCTTTAAAAAAATAAAATAAGTAAATAGCTATTTTTCTTATTCTTGTCGAATGAATTTTTTTTTAGCAACATTTACACCGATGAACACGCAGGAGCAATTGTTCAATGTTAGTACAATACAATGAGCCAAAATAAGCAAAATTAAGACACCCTTATCATATCAAGACCTTTCAAAAAAAATAAAATAAGTAAATAGCTATTTTTTTTATTCTTGTCGAATGAATTTTTTGTAGCTACATTTACACCGATGAACACGCAGAAGCAAGTGGTCAATGTTAAGTACAATACAATGAGCCTAAATAAGCAAAATTAAGACACCTATATCTTTATAAGACCTTTAAAAAAAAATAAAATAAGTAAATAGCTATTTTTCTTATTCTTGTCGAATGAATTTTTCTTAGCTACATTTACACCGATGAACACAAAAGAACAATTTCTCCATGTTAAGTACAATACATTGAGCCAAAATAAGCAAAATTAAGACACCTTTATCTTTTTGAAACCTTTAAAAAAAATAAAATAAGTAAATAGCTATTTTTCTTATTCTTGTCGAATGAATTTTTTTTAGCTACATTTACACCGATGAACACGCAGGAGCAATTGTTCCATGTTAGTACAATACAATGAGCCAAAATACGCAAAATTAAGACACCCTTATCATATCAAGACCTTTAAAAAAAATAAAATAAGTAAATAGCTATTTTTTTTATTCTTGTCGAATGAATTTTTTGTAGCTACATTTACACCGATGAACAGCCGGCCGCCATACCATGTTGAATCCAGCGGACCAGAGCAGGTTCAAAGCTGCAGATAAATTGGTCGTGTGCACAGTGCCGGTAGGGAAACATGGTAGGACTTGTCCTGGTCACCTCCGAACTAATCGTGTGACTTCACTGTGTTTCCCAAGTGGTTCGGAATCCACTATAATCAGGAGGTCCACTGGAGTCCTATGGGCCCACACCGTGGCCTGGGACTGTGTCAAACCATGCTACTACTACTACACCGATGAACACGCAGGAGCAAAAGGTCAATGTTTAGTACAATACAGTGAGCCTAAATAAGCAAAATTATGACACCTATATCTTTTTAAGACCTTTAAAAAAAATAAAATAAGTAAATAGCTATTTTTCTTATTCTTGTCGAATGAATTTTTTTATGCTACATTTACACCGATGAACACGCAGGAGCAATTGCTCAATGTTAAGTACAATACATTGAGCCAAAATAAGCAAAATAAAGACACCTATATCTTTTTAAAACCTTTAAAAAAAATAAAATAAGTAAATAGCTATTTTTCTTATTCTTGTCGAATGAATTTTTTTTAGCCACATTTACACCGATGAACACGCATGAACAATTGCTCAATGTTAAGTTCAATACAATGAGCCAAAATAAGCAAAATTAAGACACCGTTATCATATCAAGACCTATAAAAAAAAATAAAATAAGTAAATAGCTATTTTTCTTATTCTTTTCGAATGAATTTTTTTAGCAACATTTAAACCGATAAACACGCAGGAGCAATTGCTCAATGTCAAGTACAATGCATTGAGCCAAAATAAGCAAAATTAAGACACCTATATCTTTTAAAAACCTTTAAAAAAAAAAATAAGTATATAGCTATTTTTCGTATTCTTGTCGAATGAATTTTTTTTTAGCTACATTTACACCGATGAACACGCAGGAGCAATTGTTCAATGTTAGTACAATACAATGAGCCAAAATAAGCAAAATTAAGACACCCTTATCATATCAAGACCTTTCAAAAAAAATAAAATAAGTAAATAGCTATTTTTTTTATTCTTGCCGAATGAATTTTTTGTAGCTACATTTACACCGATGAACACGCAGAAGCAAGTGGTCAATGTTAAGTACAATACAATGAGCCTAAATAAGCAAAATTAAGACACCTATATCTTTATAAGACCTTTAAAAAAAATAAAATAAGTAAATAGCTATTTTTCTTATTCTTGTCGAATGAATTTTTTTTAGCTACATTTACACCGATGAACACAAAAGAACAATTTCTCCATGTTAAGTACAATACATTGAGCCAAAATAAGCAAAATTAAGACACCTTTATCTTTTTGAAACCTTTAAAAAAAATAAAATAAGTAAATAGCTATTTTTCTTATTCTTGTCGAATGAATTTTTTTTAGCTACATTTACACCGATGAACACGCAGGAGCAATTGTTCCATGTTAGTACAATACAATGAGCCAAAATACGCAAAATTAAGACACCCTTATCATATCAAGACCTTTAAAAAAAATAAAATAAGTAAATAGCTATTTTTTTTATTCTTGTCGAATGAATTTTTTGTAGCTACATTTACACCGATGAACACGCAGGAGCAAGTGGTCAATGTTAAGTACAATACAGTGAGCCTAAATAAGCAAAATTATGACACCTATATCTTTTTAAGACCTTTAAAAAAAATAAAATAAGTAAATAGCTATTTTTCTTATTCTTGTCGAATGAATTTTTTTTAGCTACATTTACACCGATGAACACGCAGGAGCAATTGCTCAATGTTAAGTACAATACAATGAGCCAAAATAAGCAAAATTAAGACACCTATATCTTTTTAAAACCTTTAAAAAAAATAAAATAAGTAAATAGCTATTTTTCATATTCTTGTCGAATGAATTTTTTTTAGCTACATTTACACCGATGAACACGCAGGAGCAATTGCTCAATGTTAAGTACAATACAATGAGCCAAAATAAGCAAACTTAAGACACTCATATCATATCAAGACCTTTAAAAAAAAAAATAAGTATATAGCTATTTTTCGTATTCTTGCCGAATGAATTTTTTGTAGCTACATTTACACCGATGAACACACTGGAGCAATTGCCTAATGTTAGATACAGTACAATGAGCCAAAATAACTAAAATTAAGACACCTATATCTTTTTAAAACCTTTAAAAAAAATAAAATAAGTATATCGCTATTTTTCTTATTCTTGTCGAATGAATTTTTTGTAGCTACATTTACACCGATGAACACGCTGGAGCAATTGCTCAATGTTAAGTACAATACATTGAGCCAAAATAAGCAAAATAAAGGCACCTATATCTTTTTAAAACCTTTAAAAAAAATAAAATAAGTTAATAGCTATTTTTCTTATTCTTTTCGAATGAATTTTGTTTAGCCACATTTACACCGATGAACCCGCAGGAACAATTGCTCAATGTTAAGTGCAATACATTGAGCCAAAATAAGCAAAATAAAGACACCTATATCTTTTTAAAACCTTTAAAAAGAATAAAATAAGTAAATAGCTATTTTTCTTATTCTTGTCGAATGAATTTTATTTAGCTACATTTACACCGATGAACAATCAGGAGCAATTGCTCAATGTTAAGTTCAATACAGTGAGCCAAAATAAGCAAAATTAAGACACCGCTATCATATCAAGACCTTTAAAAAAATAAAATAAGTAAATAGCTATTTTTTTTATTCTTGTCGAATGAATTTTTTTAGCAACATTTAAACCGATGAACACGTAGGAGCAATTGCTCAATGTCAAGTAGAATACAATGAGCCAAAATAAGCAAAATTAGGACACCTATATCTTTTTAAAACCTTTAAAAAAATAAAATAAGTAAATAGCTATTTTTCCTATTCTTGACGAATGAATTTTTTCTAGCTTCATTTACACCGATGAACACGCAGGAGCAATTGCTTAAGGTTAAGTTCAATACAATGAGCCAAAATAAGCCAAATTAAGACACCCCTGTCATATCAAGACCTTAAAAAAAAAAAAAAAATAAGTATATAGCTATTTTTCTTATTCTTGTCGAATGAATTTTTTGTAGCTACATTTACACCGATGAACACGCAGGAACAATTTTTTCATGTTAAGTACAATACATTGAGCCAAAATAAGCAAAATTAGGACACCTATATCTTTTCAAAACCTTTAAAAAAAATATAATAAGTAAATAGCTATTTTTCTTATTCTTGTCGAATGAATTTTATTTAGCTACATTTACACCGATAAACAATCAGGAGCAATTGCTCAATGTTAACTAAAATACAATGAGCCAAAATAAGCCAAATTAAGACACCCGTGTCATATCAAGACCTTTAAAAAAAATAAAATAAGTATATAGCTAATTTTCTTATTCTTGTCGAATGAATTTTTTTTAGCTACATTTACACCGATGAACACGCAGGAGCAATTGCTCAATGTTGACTACAATACAATGAGCCAAAATAAGCAAAATTTAGACACCCTTATCATATCAAGACCTTTAAAAAAAATAATATAAGTAAATAGCTATTTTTCTTATTCTTGTCGAATGAATTTTTTTTAGCCACATTTACACCGATGAACACGCTGGAGCAATTGCCTAATGTTAGATACAGTACAATGAGCCAAAATAAGCAAAATTAAGACACCTATATCTTTTTAAAACCTTTAAAAAAAATAAAATAAGTAAATAGCTATTTTTCTTATTCTTGTCGATTGAATTTTTTTTAGCCACATTTACACCGATGAACACGCATGAACAATTGCTCAATGTTAAGTTCAATACAATGAGCCAAAATAAGCAAAATTAAGACACCGTTATCATATCAAGACCTATAAAAAAAATAAAATAAGTAAATAGCTATTTTTTTTATTCTTGTCGAATGAATTTTTTTAGCAACATTTAAACCGATAAACACGCAGGAGCAATTGCTCAATGTCAAGTACAATGCAATGAGCCAAAATAAGCAAAATTAAGACACCTATATCTTTTAAAAACCTTTAAAAAAATAAAATAAGTAAATAGCTATTTCTCCTATTCTTGTCGAATGAATTTTTTTTAGCTACATTTACACCGATGAACACGCAGGAGCAATTGCTCAATGTTAAGTACAATACAATGAGCCAAAATAAGCCAAATTAAGACACTCATATCATATCAAGACCTTGAAAAAAAAAAATAAGTAAATAGCTATTTTTCGTATTCTTGTCGAATGAATTTTTTGTAGCTACATTTACACCGATGAACACGCTGGAGCAATTGCCTAATGTTAGATACAGTACATTGAGCCAAAATAAGCCAAATTAAGACACCCGTGTCATATCAAGACCTTAAGAAAAAATAAAATAAGTATATAGCTATTTTTCTTATTCTTTTCGAATGAATTTTTTGTAGCTACATTTACACCGATGAACACGCAGGAGCAAGTGGCCAATGTTAAGTACAATACAGTGAGCCTAAATAAGCAAAATTAAGACACCTATATCTTTTAAAAACCTTTAAAAAAATAAAATAAGTAAATAGCTATTTTTCTTATTCTTGTCGAATGAATTTTTTTTAGCTACATTTACACCGATGAACACAAAAGAACAATTTCTCCATGTTATGTTAATTACATTGAGCCAAAATAAGCAAAATTAAGACACCTTTATCTTTTTGAAACCTTTAAAAAAAATAAAATAAGTAAATAGCTATTTTTATTATTCTTGTCGAATGAATTTTTTTTAGCCACATTTACACCGATGAACACGCAGGAACAATTGCTCAATGTTAAGTACAATACATTGAGCCAAAATAAGCAAAATTAAGACACCTATATCTTTTTAAAACCTTTAAAAAAATAAAATAAGTAAATAGCTATTTTTCCTATTCTTGTCGAATGAATTTTTTCTAGCTTCATTTACACCGATGAACACGCAGAAGCAATTGCTTAATGTTAAGTTCAATACAATGAGCCAAAATAAGCCAAATTAAGACACCTATATCTTTAAAAGACCTTTAAAAAAAATAAAATAAGTAAATAGCTATTTTTCTTATTCTTGTCGAATGAATTTTTTTAAGCTACATTTACACCGATGAACACGCAGGAACAATTTTTTCATGTTAAGTACAATACATTGAGCCAAAATAAGCAAAATTAAGACACCTATATCTTTTTGAAACCTTTAAAAAAATAAAATAAGTAAATAGCTATTTTTCTTATTCTTGTCGAATGAATTTTTTTTTAGCAACATTTACACCGATGAACACGCAGGAGCAATTGTTCAATGTTAGTACAATACAATGAGCCAAAATAAGCAAAATTAAGACACCCTTATCATATCAAGACCTTTCAAAAAAAATAAAATAAGTAAATAGCTATTTTTTTTATTCTTGTCGAATGAATTTTTTGTAGCTACATTTACACCGATGAACACGCAGAAGCAAGTGGTCAATGTTAAGTACAATACAATGAGCCTAAATAAGCAAAATTAAGACACCTATATCTTTATAAGACCTTTAAAAAAAAATAAAATAAGTAAATAGCTATTTTTCTTATTCTTGTCGAATGAATTTTTCTTAGCTACATTTACACCGATGAACACAAAAGAACAATTTCTCCATGTTAAGTACAATACATTGAGCCAAAATAAGCAAAATTAAGACACCTTTATCTTTTTGAAACCTTTAAAAAAAATAAAATAAGTAAATAGCTATTTTTCTTATTCTTGTCGAATGAATTTTTTTTAGCTACATTTACACCGATGAACACGCAGGAGCAATTGTTCCATGTTAGTACAATACAATGAGCCAAAATACGCAAAATTAAGACACCCTTATCATATCAAGACCTTTAAAAAAAATAAAATAAGTAAATAGCTATTTTTTTTATTCTTGTCGAATGAATTTTTTGTAGCTACATTTACACCGATGAACAGCCGGCCGCCATACCATGTTGAATCCAGCGGACCAGAGCAGGTTCAAAGCTGCAGATAAATTGGTCGTGTGCACAGTGCCGGTAGGGAAACATGGTAGGACTTGTCCTGGTCACCTCCGAACTAATCGTGTGACTTCACTGTGTTTCCCAAGTGGTTCGGAATCCACTATAATCAGGAGGTCCACTGGAGTCCTATGGGCCCACACCGTGGCCTGGGACTGTGTCAAACCATGCTACTACTACTACACCGATGAACACGCAGGAGCAAAAGGTCAATGTTTAGTACAATACAGTGAGCCTAAATAAGCAAAATTATGACACCTATATCTTTTTAAGACCTTTAAAAAAAATAAAATAAGTAAATAGCTATTTTTCTTATTCTTGTCGAATGAATTTTTTTATGCTACATTTACACCGATGAACACGCAGGAGCAATTGCTCAATGTTAAGTACAATACATTGAGCCAAAATAAGCAAAATAAAGACACCTATATCTTTTTAAAACCTTTAAAAAAAATAAAATAAGTAAATAGCTATTTTTCTTATTCTTGTCGAATGAATTTTTTTTAGCTACATTTACACCGATGAACACGCAGGAGCAATTGCTAAATGTCAAGTACAATACAATGAGCCAAAATTAGCAAAATTAAGACACCTATATCTTTTTAAAACCTTAAAAAAAAATAAAATAAGTAAATAGCTATTTTTCTTATTCTTGTCGAATGAATTTTTTTAGCTACATTTACACCCATGAACACGCAGGAGCAATTGCTCAATGTTAAGTACAATACAATGAGCCAAAATAAGCAAAATTAAGACACTCATATCATATAAAGACCTTTAAAAAAAAAAAATAAGTAAATAGCTATTTTTCGTATTCTTGTCGAATGAATTTTTTGTAGCTACATTTACACCGATGAACACGCATGAACACGCTGGAGCAATTGCCTAATATTAGATACAGTACAATGAGCCAAAATAAGCAAAATTAAGACACCTATATCTTTTTAAAACCTTTAAAAAAAATAAAATAAGTAAATAGCTATTTTTCTTATTCTTGTCGAATGAATTTTTTTTAGCCACATTTACACCGATGAACACGCTGGAGCAATTGCCTAATGTTAGATACAGTACAATGAGCCAAAATAAGCAAAATTAAGACACCTATATCTTTTTAAAACCTTTAAAAAAAATAAAATAAGTAAATAGCTATTTTTCTTATTCTTGTCGATTGAATTTTTTTTAGCCACATTTACACCGATGAACACGCATGAACAATTGCTCAATGTTAAGTTCAATACAATGAGCCAAAATAAGCAAAATTAAGACACCGTTATCATATCAAGACCTATAAAAAAAATAAAATAAGTAAATAGCTATTTTTTTTATTCTTGTCGAATGAATTTTTTTAGCAACATTTAAACCGATAAACACGCAGGAGCAATTGCTCAATGTCAAGTACAATGCAATGAGCCAAAATAAGCAAAATTAAGACACCTATATCTTTTAAAAACCTTTAAAAAAATAAAATAAGTAAATAGCTATTTCTCCTATTCTTGTCGAATGAATTTTTTTTAGCTACATTTACACCGATGAACACGCAGGAGCAATTGCTCAATGTTAAGTACAATACAATGAGCCAAAATAAGCCAAATTAAGACACTCATATCATATCAAGACCTTGAAAAAAAAAAATAAGTAAATAGCTATTTTTCGTATTCTTGTCGAATGAATTTTTTGTAGCTACATTTACACCGATGAACACGCTGGAGCAATTGCCTAATGTTAGATACAGTACAATGAGCCAAAATAAGCAAAATTAAGACACCTATATCTTTTTAAAACCTTTAAAAAAAATAAAATAAGTAAATAGCTATTTTTCTTATTCTTGTCGAATGAATTTTTTTTAGCCACATTTACACCGATGAACACGCAGGAACAATTGCTCAATGTTAAGTACAATACATTGAGCCAAAATAAGCAAAATTAAGACACCTATATCTTTTTAAAACCTTTAAAAAAAATAAAATAAGTAAATAGCTATTTTTCGTATTCTTGACGAATGAATTTTTTGTAGCTACATTTACACCGATGAACACGCTGGAGCAATTTCCTAATGTTAGATACAGTACAATGAGCCAAAATAAGCAAAATTAAGACACCTATATCTTTTTAAAACCTTTAAAAAAAATAAAATAAGTAAATAGCTATTTTTCTTATTCTTGTCGAATGAATTTTTTTTAGCCACATTTACACCGATGAACACGCATGAACAATTGCTCAATGTTAAGTTCAATACAATGAGCCAAAATAAGCAAAATTAAGACACCGTTATCATATCAAGACCTATAAAAAAAAATAAAATAAGTAAATAGCTATTTTTCTTATTCTTTTCGAATGAATTTTTTTAGCAACATTTAAACCGATAAACACGCAGGAGCAATTGCTCAATGTCAAGTACAATGCATTGAGCCAAAATAAGCAAAATTAAGACACCTATATCTTTTAAAAACCTTTAAAAAAAAAAATAAGTATATAGCTATTTTTCGTATTCTTGTCGAATGAATTTTTTTTTAGCTACATTTACACCGATGAACACGCAGGAGCAATTGTTCAATGTTAGTACAATACAATGAGCCAAAATAAGCAAAATTAAGACACCCTTATCATATCAAGACCTTTCAAAAAAAATAAAATAAGTAAATAGCTATTTTTTTTATTCTTGCCGAATGAATTTTTTGTAGCTACATTTACACCGATGAACACGCAGAAGCAAGTGGTCAATGTTAAGTACAATACAATGAGCCTAAATAAGCAAAATTAAGACACCTATATCTTTATAAGACCTTTAAAAAAAATAAAATAAGTAAATAGCTATTTTTCTTATTCTTGTCGAATGAATTTTTTTTAGCTACATTTACACCGATGAACACAAAAGAACAATTTCTCCATGTTAAGTACAATACATTGAGCCAAAATAAGCAAAATTAAGACACCTTTATCTTTTTGAAACCTTTAAAAAAAATAAAATAAGTAAATAGCTATTTTTCTTATTCTTGTCGAATGAATTTTTTTTAGCTACATTTACACCGATGAACACGCAGGAGCAATTGTTCCATGTTAGTACAATACAATGAGCCAAAATACGCAAAATTAAGACACCCTTATCATATCAAGACCTTTAAAAAAAATAAAATAAGTAAATAGCTATTTTTTTTATTCTTGTCGAATGAATTTTTTGTAGCTACATTTACACCGATGAACACGCAGGAGCAAGTGGTCAATGTTAAGTACAATACAGTGAGCCTAAATAAGCAAAATTATGACACCTATATCTTTTTAAGACCTTTAAAAAAAATAAAATAAGTAAATAGCTATTTTTCTTATTCTTGTCGAATGAATTTTTTTTAGCTACATTTACACCGATGAACACGCAGGAGCAATTGCTCAATGTTAAGTACAATACAATGAGCCAAAATAAGCAAAATTAAGACACCTATATCTTTTTAAAACCTTTAAAAAAAATAAAATAAGTAAATAGCTATTTTTCATATTCTTGTCGAATGAATTTTTTTTAGCTACATTTACACCGATGAACACGCAGGAGCAATTGCTCAATGTTAAGTACAATACAATGAGCCAAAATAAGCAAACTTAAGACACTCATATCATATCAAGACCTTTAAAAAAAAAAATAAGTATATAGCTATTTTTCGTATTCTTGCCGAATGAATTTTTTGTAGCTACATTTACACCGATGAACACACTGGAGCAATTGCCTAATGTTAGATACAGTACAATGAGCCAAAATAACTAAAATTAAGACACCTATATCTTTTTAAAACCTTTAAAAAAAATAAAATAAGTATATCGCTATTTTTCTTATTCTTGTCGAATGAATTTTTTGTAGCTACATTTACACCAATGAACACGCTGGAGCAATTGCTCAATGTTAAGTACAATACATTGAGCCAAAATAAGCAAAATAAAGACACCTATATCTTTTTAAAACCTTTAAAAAAAATAAAATAAGTAAATAGCTATTTTTCTTATTCTTGTCGAATGAATTTTATTTAGCCACATTTACACCGATGAACACGCAGGAACAATTGCTCAATGTTAAGTACAATACATTGAGCCAAAATAAGCAAAATAAAGGCACCTATATCTTTTTAAAACCTTTAAAAAAAATAAAATAAGTAAATAGCTATTTTTCTTATTCTTGTCGAATGAATTTTATTTAGCTACATTTACACCGATGAACAATCAGGAGCAATTGCTCAATGTTAAGTTCAATACAATGAGCCAAAATAAGCAAAATTAAGACACCGTTATCATATCAAGACCTTTAAAAAAAAATAAAATAAGTAAATAGCTATTTTTTTTATTCTTGTCGAATGAATTTTTTTAGCAACATTTAAACCGATGAACACGCAAGAGCAATTGCTCAATGTTAAGTACAATACATTGAGCCAAAATAAGCAAAACTAAGACACCTATATCTTTTTAAAACCTTTAAAAAAAATAAAATAAGTAAATAGCTATTTTTCATATTCTTGTCGAATGAATTTTTTTTAGCTACATTTACACCGATGAACACGCAGGAGCAATTGCTCAATGTTAAGTACAATACAATGAGCCAAAATAAGCAAACTTAAGACACTCATATCATATCAAGACCTATAAAAAAAAATAAAATAAGTAAATAGCTATTTTTCTTATTCTTTTCGAATGAATTTTTTTAGCAACATTTAAACCGATAAACACGCAGGAGCAATTGCTCAATGTCAAGTACAATGCATTGAGCCAAAATAAGCAAAATTAAGACACCTATATCTTTTAAAAACCTTTAAAAAAAAAAATAAGTATATAGCTATTTTTCGTATTCTTGTCGAATGAATTTTTTTTTAGCTACATTTACACCGATGAACACGCAGGAGCAATTGTTCAATGTTAGTACAATACAATGAGCCAAAATAAGCAAAATTAAGACACCCTTATCATATCAAGACCTTTCAAAAAAAATAAAATAAGTAAATAGCTATTTTTTTTATTCTTGCCGAATGAATTTTTTGTAGCTACATTTACACCGATGAACACGCAGAAGCAAGTGGTCAATGTTAAGTACAATACAATGAGCCTAAATAAGCAAAATTAAGACACCTATATCTTTATAAGACCTTTAAAAAAAATAAAATAAGTAAATAGCTATTTTTCTTATTCTTGTCGAATGAATTTTTTTTAGCTACATTTACACCGATGAACACAAAAGAACAATTTCTCCATGTTAAGTACAATACATTGAGCCAAAATAAGTAAAATTAAGACACGTTTATCTTTTTGAAACCTTTAAAAAAAATAAAATAAGTAAATAGCTATTTTTCTTATTCTTGTCGAATGAATTTTTTTTAGCTACATTTACACCGATGAACACGCAGGAGCAATTGTTCCATGTTAGTACAATACAATGAGCCAAAATACGCAAAATTAAGACACCCTTATCATATCAAGACCTTTAAAAAAAATAAAATAAGTAAATAGCTATTTTTTTTATTCTTGTCGAATGAATTTTTTGTAGCTACATTTACACCGATGAACACGCAGGAGCAAGTGGTCAATGTTAAGTACAATACAGTGAGCCTAAATAAACAAAATTATGACACCTATATCTTTTTAAGACCTTTAAAAAAAATAAAATAAGTAAATAGCTATTTTTCTTATTCTTGTCGAATGAATTTTTTTTAGCTACATTTACACCGATGAACACGCAGGAGCAATTGCTCAATGTTAAGTACAATACAATGAGCCAAAATAAGCAAAATTAAGACACCTATATCTTTTTAAAACCTTTAAAAAAAATAAAATAAGTAAATAGCTATTTTTCATATTCTTGTCGAATGAATTTTTTTTAGCTACATTTACACCGATGAACACGCAGGAGCAATTGCTCAATGTTAAGTACAATACAATGAGCCAAAATAAGCAAACTTAAGACACTCATATCATATCAAGACCTTTAAAAAAAAAAATAAGTATATAGCTATTTTTCGTATTCTTGCCGAATGAATTTTTTGTAGCTACATTTACACCGATGAACACACTAGAGCAATTGCCTAATGTTAGATACAGTACAATGAGCCAAAATAACTAAAATTAAGACACCTATATCTTTTTAAAACCTTTAAAAAAAATAAAATAAGTATATCGCTATTTTTCTTATTCTTGTCGAATGAATTTTTTGTAGCTACATTTACACCGATGAACACGCTGGAGCAATTGCTCAATGTTAAGTACAATACATTGAGCCAAAATAAGCAAAATAAAGACACCTATATCTTTTTAAAACCTTTAAAAAAAATAAAATAAGTAAATAGCTATTTTTCTTATTCTTGTCGAATGAATTTTATTTAGCCACATTTACACCGATGAACACGCAGGAACAATTGCTCAATGTTAAGTACAATACATTGAGCCAAAATAAGCAAAATAAAGGCACCTATATCTTTTTAAAACCTTTAAAAAAAATAAAATAAGTAAATAGCTATTTTTCTTATTCTTGTCGAATGAATTTTATTTAGCTACATTTACACCGATGAACAATCAGGAGCAATTGCTCAATGTTAAGTTCAATACAATGAGCCAAAATAAGCAAAATTAAGACACCGTTATCATATCAAGACCTTTAAAAAAAAATAAAATAAGTAAATAGCTATTTTTTTTATTCTTGTCGAATGAATTTTTTTAGCAACATTTAAACCGATGAACACGCAAGAGCAATTGCTCAATGTTAAGTACAATACATTGAGCCAAAATAAGCAAAATTAGGACACCTATATCTTTTTAAAACCTTTAAAAAAAATATAATAAGTAAATAGCTATTTTTTTTATTCTTGTCGAATGAATTTTATTTAGCTACATTTACACCGATAAACAATCAGGAGTAATTGCTCAATGTTAATTAAAATACAATGAGCCAAAATAAGCCAAATTAAGACACCCGCGTCATATCAAGACCTTTAAAAAAAATAAAATAAGTATATAGCTAATTTTCTTATTCTTGTCGAATGAATTTTATTTAGCTACATTTACACCGATGAACAATCAGGAGCAATTGCTCAATGTTAAGTTCAATACAATGAGCCAAAATAAGCAAAATTAAGACACCGTTATCATATCAAGACCTTTAAAAAAAAATAAAATAAGTAAATAGCTATTTTTTTTATTCTTGTCGAATGAATTTTTTTAGCAACATTTAAACCGATGAACACGCAAGAGCAATTGCTCAATGTTAAGTACAATACATTGAGCCAAAATAAGCAAAATTAGGACACCTATATCTTTTTAAAACCTTTAAAAAAAATATAATAAGTAAATAGCTATTTTTTTTATTCTTGTCGAATGAATTTTATTTAGCTACATTTACACCGATAAACAATCAGGAGTAATTGCTCAATGTTAATTAAAATACAATGAGCCAAAATAAGCCAAATTAAGACACCCGTGTCATATCAAGACCTTTAAAAAAAATAAAATAAGTATATAGCTAATTTTCTTATTCTTGTCGAATGAATTTTTTTTAGCTACATTTACACCGATGAACACGCAGGAGCAATTGCTCAATGTTGACTACAATACAATGAGCCAAAATAAGCAAAATTTAGACACCCTTATCATATCAAGACCTTTAAAAAAAATAATATAAGTAAATAGCTATTTTTTTTATTCTTGTCGAATGAATTTTTTTTAGCAACATTAAAACCGATGAACACGCAGGAGCAATTGCTAAATGTCAAGTACAATACAAGTAGCCAAAATAAGCAAAATTAAGACACCTATATCTTTTTAAAACCTTAAAAAAAAATAAAATAAGTAAATAGCTATTTTTCTTATTCTTGTCGAATGAATTTTTTTTAGCTACATTTACACCCATGAACACGCAGGAGCAATTGCTCAATGTTAAGTACAATACAATGAGCCAAAATAAGCAAAATTAAGACACTCATATCATATAAAGACCTTTAAAAAAAAAAAATAAGTAAATAGCTATTTTTCGTATTCTTGTCGAATGAATTTTTTGTAGCTACATTTACACCGATGAACACGCTGGAGCAATTGCCTAATATTAGATACAGTACAATGAGCCAAAATAAGCAAAATTAAGACACCTATATCTTTTTAAAACCTTTAAAAAAAATAAAATAAGTAAATAGCTATTTTTCTTATTCTTGTCGAATGAATTTTTTTTAGCCACATTTACACCGATGAACACGCAGGAACAATTGCTCAATGTTAAGTACAATACATTGAGCCAAAATAAGCAAAATTAAGACACCTATATCTTTTTAAAACCTTTAAAAAAAATAAAATAAGTAAATAGCTATTTTTCGTATTCTTGACGAATGAATTTTTTGTAGCTACATTTACACCGATGAACACGCTGGAGCAATTGCCTAATGTTAGATACAGTACAATGAGCCAAAATAAGCAAAATTAAGACACCTATATCTTTTTAATACCTTTAAAAAAAATAAAATAAGTAAATAGCTATTTTTCTTATTCTTGTCGAATGAATTTTTTTTAGCCACATTTACACCGATGAACACGCATGAACAATTGCTCAATGTTAAGTTCAATACAATGAGCCAAAATAAGCAAAATTAAGACACCGTTATCATATCAAGACCTATAAAAAAAATAAAATAAGTAAATAGCTATTTTTTTTATTCTTGTCGAATGAATTTTTTTAGCAACATTTAAACCGATAAACACGCAGGAGCAATTGCTCAATGTCAAGTACAATGCAATGAGCCAAAATAAGCAAAATTAAGACACCTATATCTTTTAAAAACCTTTAAAAAAATAAAATAAGTAAATAGCTATTTCTCCTATTCTTGTCGAATGAATTTTTTTTAGCTACATTTACACCGATGAACACGCAGGAGCAATTGCTCAATGTTAAGTACAATACAATGAGCCAAAATAAGCCAAATTAAGACACTCATATCATATCAAGACCTTGAAAAAAAAAAAATAAGTAAATAGCTATTTTTCGTATTCTTGTCGAATGAATTTTTTGTAGCTACATTTACACCGATGAACACGCTGGAGCAATTGCCTAATGTTAGATACTGTACAATGAGCCAAAATAAGCAAAATTAAGACACCTATATCTTTTTAAAACCTTTAAAAAAAATAAAATAAGTAAATAGCTATTTTTCTTATTCTTGTCGAATGAATTTTTTTTAGCCACATTTACACCGATGAACACGCAGGAACAATTGCTCAATGTTAAGTACAATACATTGAGCCAAAATAAGCAAAATTAAGACACCTATATCTTTTTAAAACCTTTAAAAAAAATAAAATAAGTAAATAGCTATTTTTCGTATTCTTGACGAATGAATTTTTTGTAGCTACATTTACACCGATGAACACGCTGGAGCAATTGCCTAATGTTAGATACAGTACAATGAGCCAAAATAAGCAAAATTAAGACACCTATATCTTTTTAAAACCTTTAAAAAAAATAAAATAAGTAAATAGCTATTTTTCTTATTCTTGTCGAATGAATTTTTTTTAGCCACATTTACACCGATGAACACGCATGAACAATTGCTCAATGTTAAGTTCAATACAATGAGCCAAAATAAGCAAAATTAAGACACCGTTATCATATCAAGACCTATAAAAAAAATAAAATAAGTAAATAGCTATTTTTTTTATTCTTGTCGAATGAATTTTTTTAGCAACATTTAAACCGATAAACACGCAGGAGCAATTGCTCAATGTCAAGTACAATGCAATGAGCCAAAATAAGCAAAATTAAGACACCTATATCTTTTAAAAACCTTTAAAAAAATAAAATAAGTAAATAGCTATTTCTCCTATTCTTGTCGAATGAATTTTTTTTAGCTACATTTACACCGATGAACACGCAGGAGCAATTGCTCAATGTTAAGTACAATACAATGAGCCAAAATAAGCCAAATTAAGACACTCATATCATATCAAGACCTTGAAAAAAAAAAAATAAGTAAATAGCTATTTTTCGTATTCTTGTCGAATGAATTTTTTGTAGCTACATTTACACCGATGAACACGCTGGAGCAATTGCCTAATGTTAGATACAGTACAATGAGCCAAAATAAGCAAAATTAAGACACCTATATCTTTTTAAAACCTTTAAAAAAAATAAAATAAGTAAATAGCTATTTTTCTTATTCTTGTCGAATGAATTTTTTTTAGCCACATTTACACCGATGAACACGCAGGAACAATTGCTCAATGTTAAGTACAATACATTGAGCCAAAATAAGCAAAATTAAGACACCTATATCTTTTTAAAACCTTTAAAAAAAATAAAATAAGTAAATAGCTATTTTTCGTATTCTTGACGAATGAATTTTTTGTAGCTACATTTACACCGATGAACACGCTGGAGCAATTGCCTAATGTTAGATACAGTACAATGAGCCAAAATAAGCAAAATTAAGACACCTATATCTTTTTAAAACCTTTAAAAAAAAAAAATAAGTAAATAGCTATTTTTCTTATTCTTGTCGAATGAATTTTTTTTAGCCACATTTACACCGATGAACACGCATGAACAATTGCTCAATGTTAAGTTCAATACAATGAGCCAAAATAAGCAAAATTAAGACACCGTTATCATATCAAGACCTATAAAAAAAAATAAAATAAGTAAATAGCTATTTTTCTTATTCTTTTCGAATGAATTTTTTTAGCAACATTTAAACCGATAAACACGCAGGAGCAATTGCTCAATGTCAAGTACAATGCATTGAGCCAAAATAAGCAAAATTAAGACACCTATATCTTTTAAAAACCTTTAAAAAAAAAAAATAAGTATATAGCTATTTTTCGTATTCTTGTCGAATGAATTTTTTTTTAGCTACATTTGCACCGATGAACACGCAGGAGCAATTGTTCAATGTTAGTACAATACAATGAGCCAAAATAAGCAAAATTAAGACACCCTTATCATATCAAGACCTTTCAAAAAAAATAAAATAAGTAAATAGCTATTTTTTTTATTCTTGTCGAATGAATTTTTTGTAGCTACATTTACACCGATGAACACGCAGAAGCAAGTGGTCAATGTTAAGTACAATACAATGAGCCTAAATAAGCAAAATTAAGACACCTATATCTTTATAAGACCTTTAAAAAAAATAAAATAAGTAAATAGCTATTTTTCTTATTCTTGTCGAATGAATTTTTTTTAGCTACATTTACACCGATGAACACAAAAGAACAATTTCTCCATGTTAAGTACAATACATTGAGCCAAAATAAGCAAAATTAAGACACCTTTATCTTTTTGAAACCTTTAAAAAAAATAAAATAAGTAAATAGCTATTTTTCTTATTCTTGTCGAATGAATTTTTTTTAGCTACATTTACACCGATGAACACGCAGGAGCAATTGTTCCATGTTAGTACAATACAATGAGCCAAAATACGCAAAATTAAGACACCCTTATCATATCAAGACCTTTAAAAAAAATAAAATAAGTAAATAGCTATTTTTTTTATTCTTGTCGAATGAATTTTTTGTAGCTACATTTACACCGATGAACACGCAGGAGCAAGTGGTCAATGTTAAGTACAATACAGTGAGCCTAAATAAGCAAAATTATGACACCTATATCTTTTTAAGACCTTTAAAAAAAATAAAATAAGTAAATAGCTATTTTTCTTATTCTTGTCGAATGAATTTTTTTTAGCTACATTTACACCGATGAACACGCAGGAGCAATTGCTCAATGTTAAGTACAATACAATGAGCCAAAATAAGCAAAATTAAGACACCTACATCTTTTTAAAACCTTTAAAAAAAATAAAATAAGTAAATAGCTATTTTTCTTATTCTTGTCGAATGAATTTTATTTAGCTACATTTACACCGATGAACAATCAGGAGCAATTGCTCAATGTTAAGTTCAATACAATGAGCCAAAATAAGCAAAATTAAGACACCGTTATCATATCAAGACCTTTAAAAAAAAATAAAATAAGTAAATAGCTATTTTTTTTATTCTTGTCGAATGAATTTTTTTAGCAACATTTAAACCGATGAACACGCAAGAGCAATTGCTCAATGTTAAGTACAATACATTGAGCCAAAATAAGCAAAATTAGGACACCTATATCTTTTTAAAACCTTTAAAAAAAATATAATAAGTAAATAGCTATTTTTTTTATTCTTGTCGAATGAATTTTATTTAGCTACATTTACACCGATAAACAATCAGGAGTAATTGCTCAATGTTAATTAAAATACAATGAGCCAAAATAAGCCAAATTAAGACACCCGCGTCATATCAAGACCTTTAAAAAAAATAAAATAAGTATATAGCTAATTTTCTTATTCTTGTCGAATGAATTTTATTTAGCTACATTTACACCGATGAACAATCAGGAGCAATTGCTCAATGTTAAGTTCAATACAATGAGCCAAAATAAGCAAAATTAAGACACCGTTATCATATCAAGACCTTTAAAAAAAAATAAAATAAGTAAATAGCTATTTTTTTTATTCTTGTCGAATGAATTTTTTTAGCAACATTTAAACCGATGAACACGCAAGAGCAATTGCTCAATGTTAAGTACAATACATTGAGCCAAAATAAGCAAAATTAGGACACCTATATCTTTTTAAAACCTTTAAAAAAAATATAATAAGTAAATAGCTATTTTTTTTATTCTTGTCGAATGAATTTTATTTAGCTACATTTACACCGATAAACAATCAGGAGTAATTGCTCAATGTTAATTAAAATACAATGAGCCAAAATAAGCCAAATTAAGACACCCGTGTCATATCAAGACCTTTAAAAAAAATAAAATAAGTATATAGCTAATTTTCTTATTCTTGTCGAATGAATTTTTTTTAGCTACATTTACACCGATGAACACGCAGGAGCAATTGCTCAATGTTGACTACAATACAATGAGCCAAAATAAGCAAAATTTAGACACCCTTATCATATCAAGACCTTTAAAAAAAATAATATAAGTAAATAGCTATTTTTTTTATTCTTGTCGAATGAATTTTTTTTAGCAACATTAAAACCGATGAACACGCAGGAGCAATTGCTAAATGTCAAGTACAATACAAGTAGCCAAAATAAGCAAAATTAAGACACCTATATCTTTTTAAAACCTTAAAAAAAAATAAAATAAGTAAATAGCTATTTTTCTTATTCTTGTCGAATGAATTTTTTTTAGCTACATTTACACCCATGAACACGCAGGAGCAATTGCTCAATGTTAAGTACAATACAATGAGCCAAAATAAGCAAAATTAAGACACTCATATCATATAAAGACCTTTAAAAAAAAAAAATAAGTAAATAGCTATTTTTCGTATTCTTGTCGAATGAATTTTTTGTAGCTACATTTACACCGATGAACACGCTGGAGCAATTGCCTAATATTAGATACAGTACAATGAGCCAAAATAAGCAAAATTAAGACACCTATATCTTTTTAAAACCTTTAAAAAAAATAAAATAAGTAAATAGCTATTTTTCTTATTCTTGTCGAATGAATTTTTTTTAGCCACATTTACACCGATGAACACGCAGGAACAATTGCTCAATGTTAAGTACAATACATTGAGCCAAAATAAGCAAAATTAAGACACCTATATCTTTTTAAAACCTTTAAAAAAAATAAAATAAGTAAATAGCTATTTTTCGTATTCTTGACGAATGAATTTTTTGTAGCTACATTTACACCGATGAACACGCTGGAGCAATTGCCTAATGTTAGATACAGTACAATGAGCCAAAATAAGCAAAATTAAGACACCTATATCTTTTTAATACCTTTAAAAAAAATAAAATAAGTAAATAGCTATTTTTCTTATTCTTGTCGAATGAATTTTTTTTAGCCACATTTACACCGATGAACACGCATGAACAATTGCTCAATGTTAAGTTCAATACAATGAGCCAAAATAAGCAAAATTAAGACACCGTTATCATATCAAGACCTATAAAAAAAATAAAATAAGTAAATAGCTATTTTTTTTATTCTTGTCGAATGAATTTTTTTAGCAACATTTAAACCGATAAACACGCAGGAGCAATTGCTCAATGTCAAGTACAATGCAATGAGCCAAAATAAGCAAAATTAAGACACCTATATCTTTTAAAAACCTTTAAAAAAATAAAATAAGTAAATAGCTATTTCTCCTATTCTTGTCGAATGAATTTTTTTTAGCTACATTTACACCGATGAACACGCAGGAGCAATTGCTCAATGTTAAGTACAATACAATGAGCCAAAATAAGCCAAATTAAGACACTCATATCATATCAAGACCTTGAAAAAAAAAAAATAAGTAAATAGCTATTTTTCGTATTCTTGTCGAATGAATTTTTTGTAGCTACATTTACACCGATGAACACGCTGGAGCAATTGCCTAATGTTAGATACTGTACAATGAGCCAAAATAAGCAAAATTAAGACACCTATATCTTTTTAAAACCTTTAAAAAAAATAAAATAAGTAAATAGCTATTTTTCTTATTCTTGTCGAATGAATTTTTTTTAGCCACATTTACACCGATGAACACGCAGGAACAATTGCTCAATGTTAAGTACAATACATTGAGCCAAAATAAGCAAAATTAAGACACCTATATCTTTTTAAAACCTTTAAAAAAAATAAAATAAGTAAATAGCTATTTTTCGTATTCTTGACGAATGAATTTTTTGTAGCTACATTTACACCGATGAACACGCTGGAGCAATTGCCTAATGTTAGATACAGTACAATGAGCCAAAATAAGCAAAATTAAGACACCTATATCTTTTTAAAACCTTTAAAAAAAATAAAATAAGTAAATAGCTATTTTTCTTATTCTTGTCGAATGAATTTTTTTTAGCCACATTTACACCGATGAACACGCATGAACAATTGCTCAATGTTAAGTTCAATACAATGAGCCAAAATAAGCAAAATTAAGACACCGTTATCATATCAAGACCTATAAAAAAAATAAAATAAGTAAATAGCTATTTTTTTTATTCTTGTCGAATGAATTTTTTTAGCAACATTTAAACCGATAAACACGCAGGAGCAATTGCTCAATGTCAAGTACAATGCAATGAGCCAAAATAAGCAAAATTAAGACACCTATATCTTTTAAAAACCTTTAAAAAAATAAAATAAGTAAATAGCTATTTCTCCTATTCTTGTCGAATGAATTTTTTTTAGCTACATTTACACCGATGAACACGCAGGAGCAATTGCTCAATGTTAAGTACAATACAATGAGCCAAAATAAGCCAAATTAAGACACTCATATCATATCAAGACCTTGAAAAAAAAAAAATAAGTAAATAGCTATTTTTCGTATTCTTGTCGAATGAATTTTTTGTAGCTACATTTACACCGATGAACACGCTGGAGCAATTGCCTAATGTTAGATACAGTACAATGAGCCAAAATAAGCAAAATTAAGACACCTATATCTTTTTAAAACCTTTAAAAAAAATAAAATAAGTAAATAGCTATTTTTCTTATTCTTGTCGAATGAATTTTTTTTAGCCACATTTACACCGATGAACACGCAGGAACAATTGCTCAATGTTAAGTACAATACATTGAGCCAAAATAAGCAAAATTAAGACACCTATATCTTTTTAAAACCTTTAAAAAAAATAAAATAAGTAAATAGCTATTTTTCGTATTCTTGACGAATGAATTTTTTGTAGCTACATTTACACCGATGAACACGCTGGAGCAATTGCCTAATGTTAGATACAGTACAATGAGCCAAAATAAGCAAAATTAAGACACCTATATCTTTTTAAAACCTTTAAAAAAAATAAAATAAGTAAATAGCTATTTTTCTTATTCTTGTCGAATGAATTTTTTTTAGCCACATTTACACCGATGAACACGCATGAACAATTGCTCAATGTTAAGTTCAATACAATGAGCCAAAATAAGCAAAATTAAGACACCGTTATCATATCAAGACCTATAAAAAAAAATAAAATAAGTAAATAGCTATTTTTCTTATTCTTTTCGAATGAATTTTTTTAGCAACATTTAAACCGATAAACACGCAGGAGCAATTGCTCAATGTCAAGTACAATGCATTGAGCCAAAATAAGCAAAATTAAGACACCTATATCTTTTAAAAACCTTTAAAAAAAAAAAATAAGTATATAGCTATTTTTCGTATTCTTGTCGAATGAATTTTTTTTTAGCTACATTTGCACCGATGAACACGCAGGAGCAATTGTTCAATGTTAGTACAATACAATGAGCCAAAATAAGCAAAATTAAGACACCCTTATCATATCAAGACCTTTCAAAAAAAATAAAATAAGTAAATAGCTATTTTTTTTATTCTTGTCGAATGAATTTTTTGTAGCTACATTTACACCGATGAACACGCAGAAGCAAGTGGTCAATGTTAAGTACAATACAATGAGCCTAAATAAGCAAAATTAAGACACCTATATCTTTATAAGACCTTTAAAAAAAATAAAATAAGTAAATAGCTATTTTTCTTATTCTTGTCGAATGAATTTTTTTTAGCTACATTTACACCGATGAACACAAAAGAACAATTTCTCCATGTTAAGTACAATACATTGAGCCAAAATAAGCAAAATTAAGACACCTTTATCTTTTTGAAACCTTTAAAAAAAATAAAATAAGTAAATAGCTATTTTTCTTATTCTTGTCGAATGAATTTTTTTTAGCTACATTTACACCGATGAACACGCAGGAGCAATTGTTCCATGTTAGTACAATACAATGAGCCAAAATACGCAAAATTAAGACACCCTTATCATATCAAGACCTTTAAAAAAAATAAAATAAGTAAATAGCTATTTTTTTTATTCTTGTCGAATGAATTTTTTGTAGCTACATTTACACCGATGAACACGCAGGAGCAAGTGGTCAATGTTAAGTACAATACAGTGAGCCTAAATAAGCAAAATTATGACACCTATATCTTTTTAAGACCTTTAAAAAAAATAAAATAAGTAAATAGCTATTTTTCTTATTCTTGTCGAATGAATTTTTTTTAGCTACATTTACACCGATGAACACGCAGGAGCAATTGCTCAATGTTAAGTACAATACAATGAGCCAAAATAAGCAAAATTAAGACACCTACATCTTTTTAAAACCTTTAAAAAAAATAAAATAAGTAAATAGCTATTTTTCATATTCTTGTCGAATGAATTTTTTTTAGCTACATTTACACCGATGAACACGCAAGAGCAATTGCTCAATGTTAAGTACAATACAATGAGCCAAAATAAGCAAACTTAAGACACTCATATCATATCAAGACCTTTAAAAAAAAAAATAAGTATATAGCTATTTTTCGTATTCTTGCCGAATGAATTTTTTGTAGCTACATTTACACCGATGAACACGCTGGAGCAATTGCCTAATGTTAGATACAGTACAATGAGCCAAAATAACTAAAATTAAGACACCTATATCTTTTTAAAACCTTTAAAAAAAATAAAATAAGTGTATCGCTATTTTTCTTATTCTTGTCGAATGAATTTTTTGTAGCTACATTTACACCGATGAACACGCTGGAGCAATTGCTCAATGTTAAGTACAATACATTGAGCCAAAATAAGCAAAATAAAGACACCTATATCTTTTTTAAACCTTTAAAAAAAATAAAATAAGTAAATAGCTATTTTTCTTATTCTTGTCGAATGAATTTTATTTAGCCACATTTACACCGATGAACACGCAGGAACAATTGCTGATTGTTAAGTACAATACATTGAGCCAAAATAAGCAAAATAAAGGCACCTATATCTTTTTAAAACCTTTAAAAAAAATAAAATAAGTAAATAGCTATTTTTCTTATTCTTGTCGAATGAATTTTATTTAGCTACATTTACACCGATCAACAATCAGGAGCAATTGCTCAATGTTAAGTTCAATACAATGAGCCAAAATAAGCAAAATTAAGACACCGTTATCATATCAAGACCTTTAAAAAAAAATAAAATAAGTAAATAGCTATTTTTTTTATTCTTGTCGAATGAATTTTTTTAGCAACATTTAAACCGATGAACACGCAAGAGCAATTGCTCAATGTTAAGTACAATACATTGAGCCAAAATAAGCAAAATTAGGACACCTATATCTTTTTAAAACCTTTAAAAAAAATATAATAAGTAAATAGCTATTTTTTTTATTCTTGTCGAATGAATTTTATTTAGCTACATTTACACCGATAAACAATCAGGAGTAATTGCTCAATGTTAATTAAAATACAATGAGCCAAAATAAGCCAAATTAAGACACCCGTATCATATCAAGACCTTTAAAAAAAATAAAATAAGTATATAGCTAATTTTCTTATTCTTGTCGAATGAATTTTTTTTAGCTACATTTACACCGATGAACACGCAGGAGCAATTGCTCAATGTTGACTACAATACAATGAGCCAAAATAAGCAAAATTTAGACACCCTTATCATATCAAGACCTTTAAAAAAAATAATATAAGTAAATAGCTATTTTTCGTATTCTTGTCGAATGAATTTTTTGTAGCTACATTTACACCGATGAACACGCTGGAGCAATTGCCTAATGTTAGATACAGTACAATGAGCCAAAATAAGCAAAATTAAGACACCTATATCTTTTTAAAACCTTTAAAAAAAATAAAATAAGTAAATAGCTATTTTTCTTATTCTTGTCGAATGAATTTTTTTTAGCCACATTTACACCGATGAACACGCAGGAACAATTGCTCAATGTTTAGTACAATACATTGAGCCAAAATAAGCAAAATTAAGACACCTATATCTTTTTAAAACCTTTAAAAAAAATAAAATAAGTAAATAGCTATTTTTCGTATTCTTGACGAATGAATTTTTTGTAGCTACATTTACACCGATGAACACGCTGGAGCAATTGCCTAATGTTAGATACAGTACAATGAGCCAAAATAAGCAAAATTAAGACACCTATATCTTTTTAAAACCTTTAAAAAAAATAAAATAAGTAAATAGCTATTTTTCTTATTCTTGTCGAATGAATTTTTTTTAGCCACATTTACACCGATGAACACGCATGAACAATTGCTCAATGTTAAGTTCAATACAATGAGCCAAAATAAGCAAAATTAAGACACCGTTATCATATCAAGACCTATAAAAAAAATAAAATAAGTAAATAGCTATTTTTTTTATTCTTGTCGAATGAATTTTTTTAGCAACATTTAAACCGATAAACACGCAGGAGCAATTGCTCAATGTCAAGTACAATGCAATGAGCCAAAATAAGCAAAATTAAGACACCTATATCTTTTAAAAACCTTTAAAAAAATAAAATAAGTAAATAGCTATTTCTCCTATTCTTGTCGAATGAATTTTTTTTAGCTACATTTACACCGATGAACACGCAGGAGCAATTGCTCAATGTTAAGTACAATACAATGAGCCAAAATAAGCCAAATTAAGACACTCATATCATATCAAGACCTTGAAAAAAAAAAAATAAGTAAATAGCTATTTTTCGTATTCTTGTCGAATGAATTTTTTGTAGCTACATTTACACCGATGAACACGCTGGAGCAATTGCCTAATGTTAGATACAGTACAATGAGCCAAAATAAGCAAAATTAAGACACCTATATCTTTTTAAAACCTTTAAAAAAAATAAAATAAGTAAATAGCTATTTTTCTTATTCTTGTCGAATGAATTTTTTTTAGCCACATTTACACCGATGAACACGCAGGAACAATTGCTCAATGTTAAGTACAATACATTGAGCCAAAATAAGCAAAATTAAGACACCTATATCTTTTTAAAACCTTTAAAAAAAATAAAATAAGTAAATAGCTATTTTTCGTATTCTTGACGAATGAATTTTTTGTAGCTACATTTACACCGATGAACACGCTGGAGCAATTGCCTAATGTTAGATACAGTACAATGAGCCAAAATAAGCAAAATTAAGACACCTATATCTTTTTAAAACCTTTAAAAAAAATAAAATAAGTAAATAGCTATTTTTCTTATTCTTGTCGAATGAATTTTTTTTAGCCACATTTACACCGATGAACACGCATGAACAATTGCTCAATGTTAAGTTCAATACAATGAGCCAAAATAAGCAAAATTAAGACACCGTTATCATATCAAGACCTATAAAAAAAAATAAAATAAGTAAATAGCTATTTTTCTTATTCTTTTCGAATGAATTTTTTTAGCAACATTTAAACCGATAAACACGCAGGAGCAATTGCTCAATGTCAAGTACAATGCATTGAGCCAAAATAAGCAAAATTAAGACACCTATATCTTTTAAAAACCTTTAAAAAAAAAAAATAAGTATATAGTTATTTTTCGTATTCTTGTCGAATGAATTTTTTTTTAGCTACATTTGCACCGATGAACACGCAGGAGCAATTGTTCAATGTTAGTACAATACAATGAGCCAAAATAAGCAAAATTAAGACACCCTTATCATATCAAGACCTTTCAAAAAAAATAAAATAAGTAAATAGCTATTTTTTTTATTCTTGTCGAATGAATTTTTTGTAGCTACATTTACACCGATGAACACGCAGAAGCAAGTGGTCAATGTTAAGTACAATACAATGAGCCTAAATAAGCAAAATTAAGACACCTATATCTTTATAAGACCTTTAAAAAAAATAAAATAAGTAAATAGCTATTTTTCTTATTCTTGTCGAATGAATTTTTTTTAGCTACATTTACACCGATGAACACAAAAGAACAATTTCTCCATGTTAAGTACAATACATTGAGCCAAAATAAGCAAAATTAAGACACCTTTATCTTTTTGAAACCTTTAAAAAAAATAAAATAAGTAAATAGCTATTTTTCTTATTCTTGTCGAATGAATTTTTTTTAGCTACATTTACACCGATGAACACGCAGGAGCAATTGTTCCATGTTAGTACAATACAATGAGCCAAAATACGCAAAATTAAGACACCCTTATCATATCAAGACCTTTAAAAAAAATAAAATAAGTAAATAGCTATTTTTTTTATTCTTGTCGAATGAATTTTTTGTAGCTACATTTACACCGATGAACACGCAGGAGCAAGTGGTCAATGTTAAGTACAATACAGTGAGCCTAAATAAGCAAAATTATGACACCTATATCTTTTTTAGACCTTTAAAAAAAATAAAATAAGTAAATAGCTATTTTTCTTATTCTTGTCGAATGAATTTTTTTTAGCTACATTTACACCGATGAACACGCAGGAGCAATTGCTCAATGTTAAGTACAATACAATGAGCCAAAATAAGCAAAATTAAGACACCTATATCTTTTTAAAACCTTTAAAAAAAATAAAATAAGTAAATAGCTATTTTTCATATTCTTGTCGAATGAATTTTTTTTAGCTACATTTACACCGATGAACACGCAAGAGCAATTGCTCAATGTTAAGTACAATACAATGAGCCAAAATAAGCAAACTTAAGACACTCATATCATATCAAGACCTTTAAAAAAAAAAATAAGTATATAGCTATTTTTCGTATTCTTGCCGAATGAATTTTTTGTAGCTACATTTACACCGATGAACACCCTGGAGCAATTGCCTAATGTTAGATACAGTACAATGAGCCAAAATAACTAAAATTAAGACACCTATATCTTTTTAAAACCTTTAAAAAAAATAAAATAAGTGTATCGCTATTTTTCTTATTCTTGTCGAATGAATTTTTTGTAGCTACATTTACACCGATGAACACGCTGGAGCAATTGCTCAATGTTAAGTACAATACATTGAGCCAAAATAAGCAAAATAAAGACACCTATATCTTTTTTAAACCTTTAAAAAAAATAAAATAAGTAAATAGCTATTTTTCTTATTCTTGTCGAATGAATTTTATTTAGCCACATTTACACCGATGAACACGCAGGAACAATTGCTGATTGTTAAGTACAATACATTGAGCCAAAATAAGCAAAATAAAGGCACCTATATCTTTTTAAAACCTTTAAAAAAAATAAAATAAGTAAATAGCTATTTTTCTTATTCTTGTCGAATGAATTTTATTTAGCTACATTTACACCGATCAACAATCAGGAGCAATTGCTCAATGTTAAGTTCAATACAATGAGCCAAAATAAGCAAAATTAAGACACCGTTATCATATCAAGACCTTTAAAAAAAAATAAAATAAGTAAATAGCTATTTTTTTTATTCTTGTCGAATGAATTTTTTTAGCAACATTTAAACCGATGAACACGCAAGAGCAATTGCTCAATGTTAAGTACAATACATTGAGCCAAAATAAGCAAAATTAGGACACCTATATCTTTTTAAAACCTTTAAAAAAAATATAATAAGTAAATAGCTATTTTTTTTATTCTTGTCGAATGAATTTTATTTAGCTACATTTACACCGATAAACAATCAGGAGTAATTGCTCAATGTTAATTAAAATACAATGAGCCAAAATAAGCCAAATTAAGACACCCGTATCATATCAAGACCTTTAAAAAAAATAAAATAAGTATATAGCTAATTTTCTTATTCTTGTCGAATGAATTTTTTTTAGCTACATTTACACCGATGAACACGCAGGAGCAATTGCTCAATGTTGACTACAATACAATGAGCCAAAATAAGCAAAATTTAGACACCCTTATCATATCAAGACCTTTAAAAAAAATAATATAAGTAAATAGCTATTTTTCGTATTCTTGTCGAATGAATTTTTTGTAGCTACATTTACACCGATGAACACGCTGGAGCAATTGCCTAATGTTAGATACAGTACAATGAGCCAAAATAAGCAAAATTAAGACACCTATATCTTTTTAAAACCTTTAAAAAAAATAAAATAAGTAAATAGCTATTTTTCTTATTCTTGTCGAATGAATTTTTTTTAGCCACATTTACACCGATGAACACGCAGGAACAATTGCTCAATGTTAAGTACAATACATTGAGCCAAAATAAGCAAAATTAAGACACCTATATCTTTTTAAAACCTTTAAAAAAAATAAAATAAGTAAATAGCTATTTTTCGTATTCTTGACGAATGAATTTTTTGTAGCTACATTTACACCGATGAACACGCTGGAGCAATTGCCTAATGTTAGATACAGTACAATGAGCCAAAATAAGCAAAATTAAGACACCTATATCTTTTTAAAACCTTTAAAAAAAATAAAATAAGTAAATAGCTATTTTTCTTATTCTTGTCGAATGAATTTTTTTTAGCCACATTTACACCGATGAACACGCATGAACAATTGCTCAATGTTAAGTTCAATACAATGAGCCAAAATAAGCAAAATTAAGACACCGTTATCATATCAAGACCTATAAAAAAAATAAAATAAGTAAATAGCTATTTTTTTTATTCTTGTCGAATGAATTTTTTTAGCAACATTTAAACCGATAAACACGCAGGAGCAATTGCTCAATGTCAAGTACAATGCAATGAGCCAAAATAAGCAAAATTAAGACACCTATATCTTTTAAAAACCTTTAAAAAAATAAAATAAGTAAATAGCTATTTCTCCTATTCTTGTCGAATGAATTTTTTTTAGCTACATTTACACCGATGAACACGCAGGAGCAATTGCTCAATGTTAAGTACAATACAATGAGCCAAAATAAGCCAAATTAAGACACTCATATCATATCAAGACCTTGAAAAAAAAAAAATAAGTAAATAGCTATTTTTCGTATTCTTGTCGAATGAATTTTTTGTAGCTACATTTACACCGATGAACACGCTGGAGCAATTGCCTAATGTTAGATACAGTACAATGAGCCAAAATAAGCAAAATTAAGACACCTATATCTTTTTAAAACCTTTAAAAAAAATAAAATAAGTAAATAGCTATTTTTCTTATTCTTGTCGAATGAATTTTTTTTAGCCACATTTACACCGATGAACACGCAGGAACAATTGCTCAATGTTAAGTACAATACATTGAGCCAAAATAAGCAAAATTAAGACACCTATATCTTTTTAAAACCTTTAAAAAAAATAAAATAAGTAAATAGCTATTTTTCGTATTCTTGACGAATGAATTTTTTGTAGCTACATTTACACCGATGAACACGCTGGAGCAATTGCCTAATGTTAGATACAGTACAATGAGCCAAAATAAGCAAAATTAAGACACCTATATCTTTTTAAAACCTTTAAAAAAAATAAAATAAGTAAATAGCTATTTTTCTTATTCTTGTCGAATGAATTTTTTTTAGCCACATTTACACCGATGAACACGCATGAACAATTGCTCAATGTTAAGTTCAATACAATGAGCCAAAATAAGCAAAATTAAGACACCGTTATCATATCAAGACCTATAAAAAAAAATAAAATAAGTAAATAGCTATTTTTCTTATTCTTTTCGAATGAATTTTTTTAGCAACATTTAAACCGATAAACACGCAGGAGCAATTGCTCAATGTCAAGTACAATGCATTGAGCCAAAATAAGCAAAATTAAGACACCTATATCTTTTAAAAACCTTTAAAAAAAAAAAATAAGTATATAGCTATTTTTCGTATTCTTGTCGAATGAATTTTTTTTTAGCTACATTTGCACCGATGAACACGCAGGAGCAATTGTTCAATGTTAGTACAATACAATGAGCCAAAATAAGCAAAATTAAGACACCCTTATCATATCAAGACCTTTCAAAAAAAATAAAATAAGTAAATAGCTATTTTTTTTATTCTTGTCGAATGAATTTTTTGTAGCTACATTTACACCGATGAACACGCAGAAGCAAGTGGTCAATGTTAAGTACAATACAATGAGCCTAAATAAGCAAAATTAAGACACCTATATCTTTATAAGACCTTTAAAAAAAATAAAATAAGTAAATAGCTATTTTTCTTATTCTTGTCGAATGAATTTTTTTTAGCTACATTTACACCGATGAACACAAAAGAACAATTTCTCCATGTTAAGTACAATACATTGAGCCAAAATAAGCAAAATTAAGACACCTTTATCTTTTTGAAACCTTTAAAAAAAATAAAATAAGTAAATAGCTATTTTTCTTATTCTTGTCGAATGAATTTTTTTTAGCTACATTTACACCGATGAACACGCAGGAGCAATTGTTCCATGTTAGTACAATACAATGAGCCAAAATACGCAAAATTAAGACACCCTTATCATATCAAGACCTTTAAAAAAAATAAAATAAGTAAATAGCTATTTTTTTTATTCTTGTCGAATGAATTTTTTGTAGCTACATTTACACCGATGAACACGCAGGAGCAAGTGGTCAATGTTAAGTACAATACAGTGAGCCTAAATAAGCAAAATTATGACACCTATATCTTTTTAAGACCTTTAAAAAAAATAAAATAAGTAAATAGCTATTTTTCTTATTCTTGTCGAATGAATTTTTTTTAGCTACATTTACACCGATGAACACGCAGGAGCAATTGCTCAATGTTAAGTACAATACAATGAGCCAAAATAAGCAAAATTAAGACACCTACATCTTTTTAAAACCTTTAAAAAAAATAAAATAAGTAAATAGCTATTTTTCATATTCTTGTCGAATGAATTTTTTTTAGCTACATTTACACCGATGAACACGCAAGAGCAATTGCTCAATGTTAAGTACAATACAATGAGCCAAAATAAGCAAACTTAAGACACTCATATCATATCAAGACCTTTAAAAAAAAAAATAAGTATATAGCTATTTTTCGTATTCTTGCCGAATGAATTTTTTGTAGCTACATTTACACCGATGAACACGCTGGAGCAATTGCCTAATGTTAGATACAGTACAATGAGCCAAAATAACTAAAATTAAGACACCTATATCTTTTTAAAACCTTTAAAAAAAATAAAATAAGTGTATCGCTATTTTTCTTATTCTTGTCGAATGAATTTTTTGTAGCTACATTTACACCGATGAACACGCTGGAGCAATTGCTCAATGTTAAGTACAATACATTGAGCCTAAATAAGCAAAATTAAGACACCTATATCTTTATAAGACCTTTAAAAAAAATAAAATAAGTAAATAGCTATTTTTCTTATTCTTGTCGAATGAATTTTTTTTAGCTACATTTACACCGATGAACACAAAAGAACAATTTCTCCATGTTAAGTACAATACATTGAGCCAAAATAAGCAAAATTAAGACACCTTTATCTTTTTGAAACCTTTAAAAAAAATAAAATAAGTAAATAGCTATTTTTCTTATTCTTGTCGAATGAATTTTTTTTAGCTACATTTACACCGATGAACACGCAGGAGCAATTGTTCCATGTTAGTACAATACAATGAGCCAAAATACGCAAAATTAAGACACCCTTATCATATCAAGACCTTTAAAAAAAATAAAATAAGTAAATAGCTATTTTTTTTATTCTTGTCGAATGAATTTTTTGTAGCTACATTTACACCGATGAACACGCAGGAGCAAGTGGTCAATGTTAAGTACAATACAGTGAGCCTAAATAAGCAAAATTATGACACCTATATCTTTTTAAGACCTTTAAAAAAAATAAAATAAGTAAATAGCTATTTTTCTTATTCTTGTCGAATGAATTTTTTTTAGCTACATTTACACCGATGAACACGCAGGAGCAATTGCTCAATGTTAAGTACAATACAATGAGCCAAAATAAGCAAAATTAAGACACCTACATCTTTTTAAAACCTTTAAAAAAAATAAAATAAGTAAATAGCTATTTTTCATATTCTTGTCGAATGAATTTTTTTTAGCTACATTTACACCGATGAACACGCAAGAGCAATTGCTCAATGTTAAGTACAATACAATGAGCCAAAATAAGCAAACTTAAGACACTCATATCATATCAAGACCTTTAAAAAAAAAAATAAGTATATAGCTATTTTTCGTATTCTTGCCGAATGAATTTTTTGTAGCTACATTTACACCGATGAACACGCTGGAGCAATTGCCTAATGTTAGATACAGTACAATGAGCCAAAATAACTAAAATTAAGACACCTATATCTTTTTAAAACCTTTAAAAAAAATAAAATAAGTGTATCGCTATTTTTCTTATTCTTGTCGAATGAATTTTTTGTAGCTACATTTACACCGATGAACACGCTGGAGCAATTGCTCAATGTTAAGTACAATACATTGAGCCAAAATAAGCAAAATAAAGACACCTATATCTTTTTTAAACCTTTAAAAAAAATAAAATAAGTAAATAGCTATTTTTCTTATTCTTGTCGAATGAATTTTATTTAGCCACATTTACACCGATGAACACGCAGGAACAATTGCTGATTGTTAAGTACAATACATTGAGCCAAAATAAGCAAAATAAAGGCACCTATATCTTTTTAAAACCTTTAAAAAAAATAAAATAAGTAAATAGCTATTTTTCTTATTCTTGTCGAATGAATTTTATTTAGCTACATTTACACCGATCAACAATCAGGAGCAATTGCTCAATGTTAAGTTCAATACAATGAGCCAAAATAAGCAAAATTAAGACACCGTTATCATATCAAGACCTTTAAAAAAAAATAAAATAAGTAAATAGCTATTTTTTTTATTCTTGTCGAATGAATTTTTTTAGCAACATTTAAACCGATGAACACGCAAGAGCAATTGCTCAATGTTAAGTACAATACATTGAGCCAAAATAAGCAAAATTAGGACACCTATATCTTTTTAAAACCTTTAAAAAAAATATAATAAGTAAATAGCTATTTTTTTTATTCTTGTCGAATGAATTTTATTTAGCTACATTTACACCGATAAACAATCAGGAGTAATTGCTCAATGTTAATTAAAATACAATGAGCCAAAATAAGCCAAATTAAGACACCCGTATCATATCAAGACCTTTAAAAAAAATAAAATAAGTATATAGCTAATTTTCTTATTCTTGTCGAATGAATTTTTTTTAGCTACATTTACACCGATGAACACGCAGGAGCAATTGCTCAATGTTGACTACAATACAATGAGCCAAAATAAGCAAAATTTAGACACCCTTATCATATCAAGACCTTTAAAAAAAATAATATAAGTAAATAGCTATTTTTTTTATTCTTGTCGAATGAATTTTTTTTAGCAACATTAAAACCGATGAACACGCAGGAGCAATTGCTAAATGTCAAGTACAATACAATGAGCCAAAATAAGCAAAATTAAGACACCTATATCTTTTTAAAACCTTAAAAAAAAAAAAAATAAGTAAATAGCTATTTTTCTTATTCTTGTCGAATGAATTTTTTTTAGCTACATTTACACCCATGAACACGCAGGAGCAATTGCTCAATGTTAAGTACAATACAATGAGCCAAAATAAGCAAAATTAAGACACTCATATCATATAAAGACCTTTAAAAAAAAAAAATAAGTAAATAGCTATTTTTCGTATTCTTGTCGAATGAATTTTTTGTAGCTACATTTACACCGATGAACACGCTGGAGCAATTGCCTAATATTAGATACAGTACAATGAGCCAAAATAAGCAAAATTAAGACACCTATATCTTTTTAAAACCTTTAAAAAAAATAAAATAAGTAAATAGCTATTTTTCTTATTCTTGCCGAATGAATTTTTTTTAGCCACATTTACACAGATGAACACGCAGGAACAATTGCTCAATGTTAAGTACAATACATTGAGCCAAAATAAGCAAAATTAAGACACCTATATCTTTTTAAAACCTTTAAAAAAAATAAAATAAGTAAATAGCTATTTTTCGTATTCTTGACGAATGAATTTTTTGTAGCTACATTTACACCGATGAACACGCTGGAGCAATTGCCTAATGTTAGATACAGTACAATGAGCCAAAATAAGCAAAATTAAGACACCTATATCTTTTAAAAACCTTTAAAAAAAAAAATAAGTATATAGCTATTTTTCGTATTCTTGTCGAATGAATTTTTTTTTAGCTACATTTACACCGATGAACACGCAGGAGCAATTGTTCAATGTTAGTACAATACAATGAGCCAAAATAAGCAAAATTAAGACACCCTTATCATATCAAGACCTTTCAAAAAAAATAAAATAAGTAAATAGCTATTTTTTTTATTCTTGTCGAATGAATTTTTTGTAGCTACATTTACACCGATGAACACGCAGAAGCAAGTGGTCAATGTTAAGTACAATACAATGAGCCTAAATAAGCAAAATTAAGACACCTATATCTTTATAAGACCTTTAAAAAAAATAAAATAAGTAAATAGCTATTTTTCTTATTCTTGTCGAATGAATTTTTTTTAGCTACATTTACACCGATGAACACAAAAAAACAATTTCTCCATGTTAAGTACAATACATTGAGCCAAAATAAGCAAAATTAAGACACCTTTATCTTTTTGAAACCTTTAAAAAAAATAAAATAAGTAAATAGCTATTTTTCTTATTCTTGTCGAATGAATTTTTTTTAGCTACATTTACACCGATGAACACGCAGGAGCAATTGTTCCATGTTAGTACAATACAATGAGCCAAAATACGCAAAATTAAGACACCCTTATCATATCAAGACCTTTAAAAAAAATAAAATAAGTAAATAGCTATTTTTTTTATTCTTGTCGAATGAATTTTTTGTAGCTACATTTACACCGATGAACACGCAGGAGCAAGTGGTCAATGTTAAGTACAATACAGTGAGCCTAAATAAGCAAAATTATGACACCTATATCTTTTTAAGACCTTTAAAAAAAATAAAATAAGTAAATAGCTATTTTTCTTATTCTTGTCGAATGAATTTTTTTTAGCTACATTTACACCGATGAACACGCAGGAGCAATTGCTCAATGTTAAGTACAATACAATGAGCCAAAATAAGCAAAATTAAGACACCTACATCTTTTTAAAACCTTTAAAAAAAATAAAATAAGTAAATAGCTATTTTTCATATTCTTGTCGAATGAATTTTTTTTAGCTACATTTACACCGATGAACACGCAAGAGCAATTGCTCAATGTTAAGTACAATACAATGAGCCAAAATAAGCAAACTTAAGACACTCATATCATATCAAGACCTTTAAAAAAAAAAATAAGTATATAGCTATTTTTCGTATTCTTGCCGAATGAATTTTTTGTAGCTACATTTACACCGATGAACACGCTGGAGCAATTGCCTAATGTTAGATACAGTACAATGAGCCAAAATAACTAAAATTAAGACACCTATATCTTTTTAAAACCTTTAAAAAAAATAAAATAAGTGTATCGCTATTTTTCTTATTCTTGTCGAATGAATTTTTTGTAGCTACATTTACACCGATGAACACGCTGGAGCAATTGCTCAATGTTAAGTACAATACATTGAGCCAAAATAAGCAAAATAAAGACACCTATATCTTTTTAAAACCTTTAAAAAAATAAAATAAGTAAATAGCTATTTTTCTTATTCTTGTCGAATGAATTTTATTTAGCCACATTTACACCGATGAACACGCAGGAACAATTGCTGATTGTTAAGTACAATACATTGAGCCAAAATAAGCAAAATAAAGGCACCTATATCTTTTTAAAACCTTTAAAAAAAATAAAATAAGTAAATAGCTATTTTTCTTATTCTTGTCGAATGAATTTTATTTAGCTACATTTACACCGATCAACAATCAGGAGCAATTGCTCAATGTTAAGTTCAATACAATGAGCCAAAATAAGCAAAATTAAGACACCGTTATCATATCAAGACCTTTAAAAAAAAATAAAATAAGTAAATAGCTATTTTTTTTATTCTTGTCGAATGAATTTTTTTAGCAACATTTAAACCGATGAACACGCAAGAGCAATTGCTCAATGTTAAGTACAATACATTGAGCCAAAATAAGCAAAATTAGGACACCTATATCTTTTTAAAACCTTTAAAAAAAATATAATAAGTAAATAGCTATTTTTTTTATTCTTGTCGAATGAATTTTATTTAGCTACATTTACACCGATAAACAATCAGGAGTAATTGCTCAATGTTAATTAAAATACAATGAGCCAAAATAAGCCAAATTAAGACACCCGTATCATATCAAGACCTTTAAAAAAAATAAAATAAGTATATAGCTAATTTTCTTATTCTTGTCGAATGAATTTTTTTTAGCTACATTTACACCGATGAACACGCAGGAGCAATTGCTCAATGTTGACTACAATACAATGAGCCAAAATAAGCAAAATTTAGACACCCTTATCATATCAAGACCTTTAAAAAAAATAATATAAGTAAATAGCTATTTTTTTTATTCTTGTCGAATGAATTTTTTTTAGCAGCATTAAAACCGATGAACACGCAGGAGCAATTGCTAAATGTCAAGTACAATACAATGAGCCAAAATAAGCAAAATTAAGACACCTATATCTTTTTAAAACCTTAAAAAAAAATAAAATAAGTAAATAGCTATTTTTCTTATTCTTGTCGAATGAATTTTTTTTAGCTACATTTACACCCATGAACACGCAGGAGCAATTGCTCAATGTTAAGTACAATACAATGAGCCAAAATAAGCAAAATTAAGACACTCATATCATATAAAGACCTTTAAAAAAAAAAAATAAGTAAATAGCTATTTTTCGTATTCTTGTCGAATGAATTTTTTGTAGCTACATTTACACCGATGAACACGCTGGAGCAATTGCCTAATATTAGATACAGTACAATGAGCCAAAATAAGCAAAATTAAGACACCTATATCTTTTTAAAACCTTTAAAAAAAATAAAATAAGTAAATAGCTATTTTTCTTATTCTTGCCGAATGAATTTTTTTTAGCCACATTTACACCGATGAACACGCAGGAACAATTGCTCAATGTTAAGTACAATACATTGAGCCAAAATAAGCAAAATTAAGACACCTATATCTTTTTAAAACCTTTAAAAAAAATAAAATAAGTAAATAGCTATTTTTCGTATTCTTGACGAATGAATTTTTTGTAGCTACATTTACACCGATGAACACGCTGGAGCAATTGCCTAATGTTAGATACAGTACAATGAGCCAAAATAAGCAAAATTAAGACACCTATATCTTTTTAAAACCTTTAAAAAAAATAAAATAAGTAAATAGCTATTTTTTTTATTCTTGTCGAATGAATTTTATTAGCAACATTTAAACCGATAAACACGCAGGAGCAATTGCTCAATGTCAAGTACAATGCAATGAGCCAAAATAAGCAAAATTAAGACACCTATATATTTTAAAAACCTTTAAAAAAATAAAATAAGTAAATAGCTATTTCTCCTATTCTTGTCGAATGAATTTTTTTTAGCTACATTTACACCGATGAACACGCAGGAGCAATTGCTCAATGTTAAGTACAATACAATGAGCCAAAATAAGCCAAATTAAGACACTCATATCATATCAAGACCTTGAAAAAAAAAAAATAAGTAAATAGCTATTTTTCGTATTCTTGTCGAATGAATTTTTTGTAGCTACATTTACACCCATGAACACGCAGGAGCAATTGCTCAATGTTAAGTACAATACAATGAGCCAAAATAAGCAAAATTAAGACACTCATATCATATAAAGACCTTTAAAAAAAAAAATAAGTAAATAGCTATTTTTCGTATTCTTGTCGAATGAATTTTTTGTAGCTACATTTACACCGATGAACACGCTGGAGCAATTGCCTAATATTAGATACAGTACAATGAGCCAAAATAAGCAAAATTAAGACACCTATATCTTTTTAAAACCTTTAAAAAAAATAAAATAAGTAAATAGCTATTTTTCTTATTCTTGCCGAATGAATTTTTTTTAGCCACATTTACACCGATGAACACGCAGGAACAATTGCTCAATGTTAAGTACAATACATTGAGCCAAAATAAGCAAAATTAAGACACCTATATCTTTTTAAAACCTTTAAAAAAAATAAAATAAGTAAATAGCTATTTTTCGTATTCTTGACGAATGAATTTTTTGTAGCTACATTTACACCGATGAACACGCTGGAGCAATTGCCTAATGTTAGATACAGTACAATGAGCCAAAATAAGCAAAATTAAGACACCTATATCTTTTTAAAACCTTTAAAAAAAATAAAATAAGTAAATAGCTATTTTTTTTATTCTTGTCGAATGAATTTTATTAGCAACATTTAAACCGATAAACACGCAGGAGCAATTGCTCAATGTCAAGTACAATGCAATGAGCCAAAATAAGCAAAATTAAGACACCTATATATTTTAAAAACCTTTAAAAAAATAAAATAAGTAAATAGCTATTTCTCCTATTCTTGTCGAATGAATTTTTTTTAGCTACATTTACACCGATGAACACGCAGGAGCAATTGCTCAATGTTAAGTACAATACAATGAGCCAAAATAAGCCAAATTAAGACACTCATATCATATCAAGACCTTGAAAAAAAAAAAATAAGTAAATAGCTCTTTTTCGTATTCTTGTCGAATGAATTTTTTGTAGCTACATTTACACCGATGAACACGCAGGAGCAAGTGGCCAATGTTAAGTACAATACAATGAGCCTAAATAAGCAAAATTAAGACACCTATATCTTTATAAGACCTTTAAAAAAAATAAAATAAGTAAATAGCTATTTTTCGTATTCTTGACGAATGAATTTTTTGTAGCTACATTTACACCGATGAACACGCTGGAGCAATTGCCTAATGTTAGATACAGTACAATGAGCCAAAATAAGCAAAATTAAGACACCTATATCTTTTTAAAACCTTTAAAAAAAATAAAATAAGTAAATAGCTATTTTTCTTATTCTTGTCGAATGAATTTTTTTTAGCCACATTTACACCGATGAACACGCATGAACAATTGCTCAATGTTAAGTTCAATACAATGAGCCAAAATAAGCAAAATTAAGACACCGTTATCATATCAAGACCTATAAAAAAAAAAAAAATAAGTAAATAGCTATTTTTCTTATTCTTTTCGAATGAATTTTTTTAGCAACATTTAAACCGATAAACACGCAGGAGCAATTGCTCAATGTCAAGTACAATGCATTGAGCCAAAATAAGCAAAATTAAGACACCTATATCTTTTAAAAACCTTTAAAAAAATAAAATAAGTAAATAGCTATTTTTCCTATTCTTGTCGAATGAATTTTTTTAGCTACATTTACACCGATGAACACGCAGGAGCAATTGCTCAATGTTAAGTACAATACAATGAGCCAAAATAAGCCAAATTAAGACACCCGTGTCATATCAAGACCTTAAGAAAAAATAAAATAAGTATATAGCTATTTTTCTTATTCTTTTCGAATGAATTTTTTGTAGCTACATTTACACCGATGAACACGCAGGAGCAAGTGGCCAATGTTAAGTACAATACAATGAGCCTAAATAAGCAAAATTAAGACACCTATATCTTTATAAGACCTTTAAAAAAAATAAAATAAGTAAATAGCTATTTTCCTTATTCTTGTCGAATGAATTTTTTTTAGCTACATTTACACCGATGAACACAAAAGAACAATTTCTCCATGTTAAGTTCAGTACATTGAGCCAAAATAAGCAAAATTAAGACACCTTTATCTTTTTGAAACCTTTAAAAAAAATAAAATAAGTAAATAGCTATTTTTCTTATTCTTGTCGAATGAATTTTTTTTAGCCACATTTACACTGATGAACACGCAGGAACAATTGCTCAATGTTAAGTACAATACATTGAGCCAAAATAAGCAAAATTAAGACACCTATATCTTTTAAAAACCTTTAAAAAAATAAAATAAGTAAATAGCTATTTTTCCTATTCTTGTCGAATGAATTTTTTTTAGCTACATTTACACCGATGAACACGCAGGAGCAATTGCTCAATGTTAAGTACAATACATTGAGCCAAAATAAGCAAAACAAAGGCACCTATATCTTTTTAAAACCTTTAAAAAAAATAAAATAAGTAAATAGCTATTTTTCTTATTCTTGTCGAATGAATTTTATTTAGCTACATTTACACCGATGAACAATCAGGAGCAATTGCTCAATGTTAAGTTCAATACAATGAGCCAAAATAAGCAAAATTAAGACACCGTTATCACATCAAGACCTTTAAAAAAAAATAAAATAAGTAAATAGCTATTTTTTTTATTCTTGTCGAATGAATTTTTTTAGCAACATTTAAACCGATGAACACGCAGGAGCAATTGCTCAATGTTAAGTACAATACATTGAGCCAAAATAAGCAAAATTAGGACACCTATATCTTTTTAAAACCTTTAAAAAAAATATAATAAGTAAATAGCTATTTTTCTTATTCTTGTCGAATGAATTTTTTTTAGCTACATTTACACCCATGAACACGCAGGAGCAATTGCTCAATGTTAAGTACAATACAATGAGCCAAAATAAGCAAAATTAAGACACTCATATCATATAAAGACCTTTAAAAAAAAAAATAAGTAAATAGCTATTTTTCGTATTCTTGTCGAATGAATTTTTTGTAGCTACATTTACACCGATGAACACGCTGGAGCAATTGCCTAATATTAGATACAGTACAATGAGCCAAAATAAGCAAAATTAAGACACCTATATCTTTTTAAAACCTTTAAAAAAAATAAAATAAGTAAATAGCTATTTTTCTTATTCTTGTCGAATGAATTTTTTTTAGCCACATTTACACCGATGAACACGCAGGAACAATTGCTCAATGTTAAGTACAATACATTGAGCCAAAATAAGCAAAATTAAGACACCTATATCTTTTTAAAACCTTTAAAAAAAATAAAATAAGTAAATAGCTATTTTTCGTATTCTTGACGAATGAATTTTTTGTAGCTACATTTACACCGATGAACACGCTGGAGCAATTGCCTAATGTTAGATACAGTACAATGAGCCAAAATAAGCAAAATTAAGACACCTATATCTTTTTAAAACCTTTAAAAAAAATAAAATAAGTAAATAGCTATTTTTCTTATTCTTGTCGAATGAATTTTTTTTAGCCACATTTACACCGATGAACACGCATGAACAATTGCTCAATGTTAAGTTCAATACAATGAGCCAAAATAAGCAAAATTAAGACACCGTTATCATATCAAGACCTATAAAAAAAATAAAATAAGTAAATAGCTATTTTTTTTATTCTTGTCGAATGAATTTTTTTAGCAACATTTAAACCGATAAACACGCAGGAGCAATTGCTCAATGTCAAGTACAATGCAATGAGCCAAAATAAGCAAAATTAAGACACCTATATATTTTAAAAACCTTTAAAAAAATAAAATAAGTAAATAGCTATTTCTCCTATTCTTGTCGAATGAATTTTTTTTAGCTACATTTACACCGATGAACACGCAGGAGCAATTGCTCAATGTTAAGTACAATACAATGAGCCAAAATAAGCCAAATTAAGACACTCATATCATATCAAGACCTTGAAAAAAAAAAAATAAGTAAATAGCTATTTTTCGTATTCTTGTCGAATGAATTTTTTGTAGCTACATTTACACCGATGAACACGCTGGAGCAATTGCCTAATGTTAGATACAGTACAATGAGCCAAAATAAGCAAAATTAAGACACCTATATCTTTTTAAAACCTTTAAAAAAAATAAAATAAGTAAATAGCTATTTTTCTTATTCTTGTCGAATGAATTTTTTTTAGCCACATTTACACCGATGAACACGCAGGAACAATTGCTCAATGTTAAGTACAATACATTGAGCCAAAATAAGCAAAATTAAGACACCTATATCTTTTTAAAACCTTTAAAAAAAATAAAATAAGTAAATAGCTATTTTTCGTATTCTTGACGAATGAATTTTTTGTAGCTACATTTACACCGATGAACACGCTGGAGCAATTGCCTAATGTTAGATACAGTACAATGAGCCAAAATAAGCAAAATTAAGACACCTATATCTTTTTAAAACCTTTAAAAAAAATAAAATAAGTAAATAGCTATTTTTCTTATTCTTGTCGAATGAATTTTTTTTAGCCACATTTACACCGATGAACACGCATGAACAATTGCTCAATGTTAAGTTCAATACAATGAGCCAAAATAAGCAAAATTAAGACACCGTTATCATATCAAGACCTATAAAAAAAAATAAAATAAGTAAATAGCTATTTTTCTTATTCTTTTCGAATGAATTTTTTTAGCAACATTTAAACCGATAAACACGCAGGAGCAATTGCTCAATGTCAAGTACAATGCATTGAGCCAAAATAAGCAAAATTAAGACACCTATATCTTTTAAAAACCTTTAAAAAAATAAAATAAGTAAATAGCTATTTTTCCTATTCTTGTCGAATGAATTTTTTTTAGCTACATTTACACCGATGAACACGCAGGAGCAATTGCTCAATGTTAAGTACAATACAATGAGCCAAAATAAGCCAAATTAAGACACCCGTGTCATATCAAGACCTTAAGAAAAAATAAAATAAGTATATAGCTATTTTTCTTATTCTTTTCGAATGAATTTTTTGTAGCTACATTTACACCGATGAACACGCAGGAGCAAGTGGCCAATGTTAAGTACAATACAATGAGCCTAAATAAGCAAAATTAAGACACCTATATCTTTATAAGACATTTAAAAAAAATAAAATAAGTAAATAGCTATTTTTCTTATTCTTGTCGAATGAATTTTTTTTAGCTACATTTACACCGATGAACACAAAAGAACAATTTCTCCATGTTAAGTTCAGTACATTGAGCCAAAATAAGCAAAATTAAGACACCTTTATCTTTTTGAAACCTTTAAAAAAAATAAAATAAGTAAATAGCTATTTTTCTTATTCTTGTCGAATGAATTTTTTTTAGCCACATTTACACCGATGAACACGCAGGAACAATTGCTCAATGTTAAGTACAATACATTGAGCCAAAATAAGCAAAATTAAGACACCTATATCTTTTAAAAACCTATAAAAAAATAAAATAAGTAAATAGCTATTTTTCCTATTCTTGTCGAATGAATTTTTTTTAGCTACATTTACACCGATGAACACGCAGGAGCAATTGCTCAATGTTAAGTACAATACATTGAGCCAAAATAAGCAAAATAAAGGCACCTATATCTTTTTAAAACCTTTAAAAAAAATAAAATAAGTAAATAGCTATTTTTCTTATTCTTGTCGAATGAATTTTATTTAGCTACATTTACACCGATGAACAATCAGGAGCAATTGCTCAATGTTAAGTTCAATACAATGAGCCAAAATAAGCAAAATTAAGACACCGCTATCACATCAAGACCTTTAAAAAAAAATAAAATAAGTAAATAGCTATTTTTTTTATTCTTGTCGAATGAATTTTTTTAGCAACATTTAAACCGATGAACACGCAGGAGCAATTGCTCAATGTTAAGTACAATACATTGAGCCAAAATAAGCAAAATTAGGACACCTATATCTTTTTAAAACCTTTAAAAAAAATATAATAAGTAAATAGCTATTTTTCTTATTCTTGTCGAATGAATTTTTTTTAGCTACATTTACACCCATGAACACGCAGGAGCAATTGCTCAATGTTAAGTACAATACAATGAGCCAAAATAAGCAAAATTAAGACACTCATATCATATAAAGACCTTTAAAAAAAAAAATAAGTAAATAGCTATTTTTCGTATTCTTGTCGAATGAATTTTTTGTAGCTACATTTACACCGATGAACACGCTGGAGCAATTGCCTAATATTAGATACAGTACAATGAGCCAAAATAAGCAAAATTAAGACACCTATATCTTTTTAAAACCTTTAAAAAAAATAAAATAAGTAAATAGCTATTTTTCTTATTCTTGTCGAATGAATTTTTTTTAGCCACATTTACACCGATGAACACGCAGGAACAATTGCTCAATGTTAAGTACAATACATTGAGCCAAAATAAGCAAAATTAAGACACCTATATCTTTTTAAAACCTTTAAAAAAAATAAAATAAGTAAATAGCTATTTTTCGTATTCTTGACGAATGAATTTTTTGTAGCTACATTTACACCGATGAACACGCTGGAGCAATTGCCTAATGTTAGATACAGTACAATGAGCCAAAATAAGCAAAATTAAGACACCTATATCTTTTTAAAACCTTTAAAAAAAATAAAATAAGTAAATAGCTATTTTTCTTATTCTTGTCGAATGAATTTTTTTTAGCCACATTTACACCGATGAACACGCATGAACAATTGCTCAATGTTAAGTTCAATACAATGAGCCAAAATAAGCAAAATTAAGACACCGTTATCATATCAAGACCTATAAAAAAAATAAAATAAGTAAATAGCTATTTTTTTTATTCTTGTCGAATGAATTTTTCTAGCAACATTTAAACCGATAAACACGCAGGAGCAATTGCTCAATGTCAAGTACAATGCAATGAGCCAAAATAAGCAAAATTAAGACACCTATATATTTTAAAAACCTTTAAAAAAATAAAATAAGTAAATAGCTATTTCTCCTATTCTTGTCGAATGAATTTTTTTTAGCTACATTTACACCGATGAACACGCAGGAGCAATTGCTCAATGTTAAGTACAATACAATGAGCCAAAATAAGCCAAATTAAGACACTCATATCATATCAAGACCTTGAAAAAAAAAAAATAAGTAAATAGCTATTTTTCGTATTCTTGTCGAATGAATTTTTTGTAGCTACATTTACACCGATGAACACGCTGGAGCAATTGCCTAATGTTAGATACAGTACAATGAGCCAAAATAAGCAAAATTAAGACACCTATATCTTTTTAAAACCTTTAAAAAAAATAAAATAAGTAAATAGCTATTTTTCTTATTCTTGTCGAATGAATTTTTTTTAGCCACATTTACACCGATGAACACGCAGGAACAATTGCTCAATGTTAAGTACAATACATTGAGCCAAAATAAGCAAAATTAAGACACCTATATCTTTTTAAAACCTTTAAAAAAAATAAAATAAGTAAATAGCTATTTTTCGTATTCTTGACGAATGAATTTTTTGTAGCTACATTTACACCGATGAACACGCTGGAGCAATTGCCTAATGTTAGATACAGTACAATGAGCCAAAATAAGCAAAATTAAGACACCTATATCTTTTTAAAACCATTAAAAAAAATAAAATAAGTAAATAGCTATTTTTCTTATTCTTGTCGAATGAATTTTTTTTAGCCACATTTACACCGATGAACACGCATGAACAATTGCTCAATGTTAAGTTCAATACAATGAGCCAAAATAAGCAAAATTAAGACACCGTTATCATATCAAGACCTATAAAAAAAAATAAAATAAGTAAATAGCTATTTTTCTTATTCTTTTCGAATGAATTTTTTTAGCAACATTTAAACCGATAAACACGCAGGAGCAATTGCTCAATGTCAAGTACAATGCATTGAGCCAAAATAAGCAAAATTAAGACACCTATATCTTTTAAAAACCTTTAAAAAAATAAAATAAGTAAATAGCTATTTTTCCTATTCTTGTCGAATGAATTTTTTTTAGCTACATTTACACCGATGAACACGCAGGAGCAATTGCTCAATGTTAAGTACAATACAATGAGCCAAAATAAGCCAAATTAAGACACCCGTGTCATATCAAGACCTTAAGAAAAAATAAAATAAGTATATAGCTATTTTTCTTATTCTTTTCGAATGAATTTTTTGTAGCTACATTTACACCGATGAACACGCAGGAGCAAGTGGCCAATGTTAAGTACAATACAATGAGCCTAAATAAGCAAAATTAAGACACCTATATCTTTATAAGACCTTTAAAAAAAATAAAATAAGTAAATAGCTATTTTTCTTATTCTTGTCGAATGAATTTTTTTTAGCTACATTTACACCGATGAACACAAAAGAACAATTTCTCCATGTTAAGTTCAATACATCGAGCCAAAATAAGCAAAATTAAGACACCTTTATCTTTTTGAAACCTTTAAAAAAAATAAAATAAGTAAATAGCTATTTTTCTTATTCTTGTCGAATGAATTTTTTTTAGCCACATTTACACCGATGAACACGCAGGAACAATTGCTCAATGTTAAGTACAATACATTGAGCCAAAATAAGCAAAATTAAGACACCTATATCTTTTTAAAACCTTTAAAAAAAATAAAATAAGTAAATAGCTATTTTTCGTATTCTTGACGAATGAATTTTTTGTAGCTACATTTACACCGATGAACACGCTGGAGCAATTGCCTAATGTTAGATACAGCACAATGAGCCAAAATAAGCAAAATTAAGACACCTATATCTTTTTAAAACCTTTTAGCTACATTTACACCGATGAACACGCAGGAGCAATTGCTCAATGTTAAGTACAATACATTGAGCCAAAATAAGCAAAATAAAGGCACCTATATCTTTTTAAAACCTTTAAAAAAAATAAAATAAGTAAATAGCTATTTTTCTTATTCTTGTCGAATGAATTTTATTTAGCTACATTTACACCGATGAACAATCAGGAGCAATTGCTCAATGTTAAGTTCAATACAATGAGCCAAAATAAGCAAAATTAAGACACCGTTATCACATCAAGACCTTTAAAAAAAAATAAAATAAGTAAATAGCTATTTTTTTTATTCTTGTCGAATGAATTTTTTTAGCAACATTTAAACCGATGAACACGCAGGAGCAATTGCTCAATGTTAAGTACAATACATTGAGCCAAAATAAGCAAAATTAGGACACCTATATCTTTTTAAAACCTTTAAAAAAAATATAATAAGTAAATAGCTATTTTTCTTATTCTTGTCGAATGAATTTTATTTAGCTACATTTACACCGATGAACAATCAGGAGCAATTGCTCAATGTTAAGTTCAATACAATGAGCCAAAATAAGCAAAATTAAGACACCGTTATCACATCAAGACCTTTAAAAAAAAATAAAATAAGTAAATAGCTATTTTTTTTATTCTTGTCGAATGAATTTTTTTAGCAACATTTAAACCGATGAACACGCAGGAGCAATTGCTCAATGTTAAGTACAATACATTGAGCCAAAATAAGCAAAATTAGGACACCTATATCTTTTTAAAACCTTTAAAAAAAATATAATAAGTAAATAGCTATTTTTCTTATTCTTGTCGAATGAATTTTATTTAGCTACATTTACACCGATAAACAATCAGGAGCAATTGCTCAATGTTAATTAAAATACAATGAGCCAAAATAAGCCAAATTAAGACACCCGTGTCATATCAAGACCTTTAAAAAAAATAAAATAAGTATATAGCTAATTTTCTTATTCTTGTCGAATGAATTTTTTTTAGCTACATTTACACCGATGAACACGCAGGAGCAATTGCTCAATGTTGACTACAATACAATGAGCCAAAATAAGCAAAATTTAGACACCCTTATCATATCAAGACCTTTAAAAAAAATAATATAAGTAAATAGCTATTTTTTTTATTCTTGTCGAATGAATTTTTTTTAGCAACATTAAAACCGATGAACACGCAGGAGCAATTGCTAAATGTCAAGTACAATACAATGAGCCAAAATAAGCAAAATTAAGACACCTATATCTTTTTAAAACCTTAAAAAAAAATAAAATAAGTAAATAGCTATTTTTCGTATTCTTGACGAATGAATTTTTTGTAGCTACATTTACACCGATGAACACGCTGGAGCAATTGCCTAATGTTAGATACAGTACAATGAGCCAAAATAAGCAAAATTAAGACACCTATATCTTTTTAAAACCTTTAAAAAAAAATAAAATAAGTAAATAGCTATTTTTCTTATTCTTGTCGAATGAATTTTTTTTAGCCACATTTACACCGATGAACACGCATGAACAATTGCTCAATGTTAAGTTCAATACAATGAGCCAAAATAAGCAAAATTAAGACACCGTTATCATATCAAGACCTATAAAAAAAATAAAATAAGTAAATAGCTATTTTTTTTATTCTTGTCGAATGAATTTTTTTAGCAACATTTAAACCGATAAACACGCAGGAGCAATTGCTCAATGTCAAGTACAATGCAGTGAGCCAAAATAAGCAAAATTAAGACACCTTTATCTTTTAAAAACCTTTAAAAAAATAAAATAAGTAAATAGCTATTTTTCCTATTCTTGTCGAATGAATTTTTTTTAGCTACATTTACACCGATGAACACGCAGGAGCAATTGCACAATGTTGACTACAATACAATGAGCCAAAATAAGCCAAATTAAGACACCCGTGTCATATCAAGACCTTAAGAAAAAATAAAATAAGTATATAGCTATTTTTCTTATTCTTTTCGAATGAATTTTTTGTAGCTACATTTACACCGATGAACACGCAGGAGCAAGTGGCCAATGTTAAGTACAATACAATGAGCCTAAATAAGCAAAATTAAGACACCTATATCTTTATAAGACCTTTAAAAAAAATAAAATAAGTAAATAGCTATTTTTCTTATTCTTGTCGAATGAATTTTTTTTAGCTACATTTACACCGATGAACACAAAAGAACAATTTCTCCATGTTAAGTTCAATACATTGAGCCAAAATAAGCAAAATTAAGACACCTTTATCTTTTTGAAACCTTTAAAAAAAATAAAATAAGTAAATAGCTATTTTTCTTATTCTTGTCGAATGAATTTTTTTTAGCCACATTTACACCGATGAACACGCAGGAACAATTGCTCAATGTTAAGTACAATACATTGAGCCAAAATAAGCAAAATTAAGACACCTATATCTTTTTAAAACCTTTAAAAAAAATAAAATAAGTAAATAGCTATTTTTCGTATTCTTGACGAATGAATTTTTTGTAGCTACATTTACACCGATGAACACGCTGGAGCAATTGCCTAATGTTAGATACAGCACAATGAGCCAAAATAAGCAAAATTAAGACACCTATATCTTTTTAAAACCTTTTAGCTACATTTACACCGATGAACACGCAGGAGCAATTGCTCAATGTTAAGTACAATACATTGAGCCAAAATAAGCAAAATAAAGGCACCTATATCTTTTTAAAACCTTTAAAAAAAATAAAATAAGTAAATAGCTATTTTTCTTATTCTTGTCGAATGAATTTTATTTAGCTACATTTACACCGATGAACAATCAGGAGCAATTGCTCAATGTTAAGTTCAATACAATGAGCCAAAATAAGCAAAATTAAGACACCGTTATCACATCAAGACCTTTAAAAAAAAATAAAATAAGTAAATAGCTATTTTTTTTATTCTTGTCGAATGAATTTTTTTAGCAACATTTAAACCGATGAACACGCAGGAGCAATTGCTCAATGTTAAGTACAATACATTGAGCCAAAATAAGCAAAATTAGGACACCTATATCTTTTTAAAACCTTTAAAAAAAATATAATAAGTAAATAGCTATTTTTCTTATTCTTGTCGAATGAATTTTATTTAGCTACATTTACACCGATGAACAATCAGGAGCAATTGCTCAATGTTAAGTTCAATACAATGAGCCAAAATAAGCAAAATTAAGACACCGTTATCACATCAAGACCTTTAAAAAAAAATAAAATAAGTAAATAGCTATTTTTTTTATTCTTGTCGAATGAATTTTTTTAGCAACATTTAAACCGATGAACACGCAGGAGCAATTGCTCAATGTTAAGTACAATACATTGAGCCAAAATAAGCAAAATTAGGACACCTATATCTTTTTAAAACCTTTAAAAAAAATATAATAAGTAAATAGCTATTTTTCTTATTCTTGTCGAATGAATTTTATTTAGCTACATTTACACCGATAAACAATCAGGAGCAATTGCTCAATGTTAATTAAAATACAATGAGCCAAAATAAGCCAAATTAAGACACCCGTGTCATATCAAGACCTTTAAAAAAAATAAAATAAGTATATAGCTAATTTTCTTATTCTTGTCGAATGAATTTTTTTTAGCTACATTTACACCGATGAACACGCAGGAGCAATTGCTCAATGTTGACTACAATACAATGAGCCAAAATAAGCAAAATTTAGACACCCTTATCATATCAAGACCTTTAAAAAAAATAATATAAGTAAATAGCTATTTTTTTTATTCTTGTCGAATGAATTTTTTTTAGCAACATTAAAACCGATGAACACGCAGGAGCAATTGCTAAATGTCAAGTACAATACAATGAGCCAAAATAAGCAAAATTAAGACACCTATATCTTTTTAAAACCTTAAAAAAAAAAAAAATAAGTAAATAGCTATTTTTCTTATTCTTGTCGAATGAATTTTTTTTAGCTACATTTACACCCATGAACACGCAGGAGCAATTGCTCAATGTTAAGTACAATACATTGAGCCAAAATAAGCAAAACTAAGACACCTATATCTTTTTAAAACCTTTAAAAAAAATAAAATAAGTAAATAGCTATTTTTCGTATTCTTGACGAATGAATTTTTTGTAGCTACATTTACACCGATGAACACGCTGGAGCAATTGCCTAATGTTAGATACAGTACAATGAGCCAAAATAAGCAAAATTAAGACACCTATATCTTTTTAAAACCTTTAAAAAAAAATAAAATAAGTAAATAGCTATTTTTCTTATTCTTGTCGAATGAATTTTTTTTAGCCACATTTACACCGATGAACACGCATGAACAATTGCTCAATGTTAAGTTCAATACAATGAGCCAAAATAAGCAAAATTAAGACACCGTTATCATATCAAGACCTATAAAAAAAATAAAATAAGTAAATAGCTATTTTTTTTATTCTTGTCGAATGAATTTTTTTAGCAACATTTAAACCGATAAACACGCAGGAGCAATTGCTCAATGTCAAGTACAATGCAGTGAGCCAAAATAAGCAAAATTAAGACACCTTTATCTTTTAAAAACCTTTAAAAAAATAAAATAAGTAAATAGCTATTTTTCCTATTCTTGTCGAATGAATTTTTTTTAGCTACATTTACACCGATGAACACGCAGGAGCAATTGCACAATGTTGACTACAATACAATGAGCCAAAATAAGCAAAATTTAGACACCCTTATCATATCAAGACCTTTAAAAAAAATAATATAAGTAAATAGCTATTTTTTTTATTCTTGTCGAATGAATTTTTTTTAGCAACATTAAAACCGATGAACACGCAGGAGCAATTGCTAAATGTCAAGTACAATACTATGAGCCAAAATAAGCAAAATTAAGACACCTATATCTTTTTAAAACCTTTAAAAAAAATAAAATAAGTAAATAGCTATTTTTCTTATTCTTTTCGAATGAATTTTTTTAGCAACATTTAAACCGATAAACACGCAGGAGCAATTGCTCAATGTCAAGTACAATGCATTGAGCCAAAATAAGCAAAATTAAGACACCTATATCTTTTAAAAACCTTTAAAAAAATAAAATAAGTAAATAGCTATTTTTCCTATTCTTGTCGAATGAATTTTTTTTAGCTACATTTACACCGATGAACACGCAGGAGCAATTGCTCAATGTTAAGTACAATACAATGAGCCAAAATAAGCCAAATTAAGACACCCGTGTCATATCAAGACCTTAAGAAAAAATAAAATAAGTATATAGCTATTTTTCTTATTCTTTTCGAATGAATTTTTTGTAGCTACATTTACACCGATGAACACGCAGGAGCAAGTGGATAATGTTAAGTACAATACAATGAGCCTAAATAAGCAAAATTAAGACACCTATATCTTTATAAGACCTTTAAAAAAAATAAAATAAGTAAATAGCTATTTTTCTTATTCTTGTCGAATGAATTTTTTTTAGCTACATTTACACCGATGAACACAAAAGAACAATTTCTCCATGTTAAGTTCAATACATTGAGCCAAAATAAGCAAAATTAAGACACCTTTATCTTTTTGAAACCTTTAAAAAAAATAAAATAAGTAAATAGCTATTTTTCTTATTCTTGTCGAATGAATTTTTTTTAGCCACATTTACACCGATGAACACGCAGGAACAATTGCTCAATGTTAAGTACAATACATTGAGCCAAAATAAGCAAAATTAAGACACCTATATCTTTTTAAAACCTTTAAAAAAAATAAAATAAGTAAATAGCTATTTTTCGTATTCTTGACGAATGAATTTTTGTAGCTACATTTACACCGATGAACACGCTGGAGCAATTGCCTAATGTTAGATACAGTACAATGAGCCAAAATAAGCAAAATTAAGACACCTATATCTTTTTAAAACCTTTAAAAAAAAAAAAATAAGTAAATAGCTATTTTTCTTATTCTTGTCGAATGAATTTTTTTTAGCCACATTTACACCGATGAACACGCATGAACAATTGCTCAATGTTAAGTTCAATACAATGAGCCAAAATAAGCAAAATTAAGACACCGTTATCATATCAAGACCTATAAAAAAAAATAAAATAAGTAAATAGCTATTTTTCTTATTCTTGTCGAATGAATTTTTTTAGCAACATTTAAACCGATAAACACGCAGGAGCAATTGCTCAATGTCAAGTATAATGCATTGAGCCAAAATAAGCAAAATTAAGACACCTATATCTTTTAAAAACCTTTAAAAAAATAAAATAAGTAAATAGCTATTTTTCCTATTCTTGTCGAATGAATTTTTTTTAGCTACATTTACACCGATGAACACGCAGGAGCAATTGCTCAATGTTAAGTACAATACAATGAGCCAAAATAAGCCAAATTAAGACACCCGTGTCATATCAAGACCTTAAGAAAAAATAAAATAAGTATATAGCTATTTTTCTTATTCTTTTCGAATGAATTTTTTGTAGCTACATTTACACCGATGAACACGCAGGAGCAAGTGGCCAATGTTAAGTACAATACAATGAGCCTAAATAAGCAAAATTAAGACACCTATATCTTTATAAGACCTTTAAAAAAAATAAAATAAGTAAATAGCTATTTTTCTTATTCTTGTCGAATGAATTTTTTTTAGCTACATTTACACCGATGAACACAAAAGAACAATTTCTCCATGTTAAGTTCAATACATTGAGCCAAAATAAGCAAAATTAAGACACCTTTATCTTTTTGAAACCTTTAAAAAAAATAAAATAAGTAAATAGCTATTTTTCTTATTCTTGTCGAATGAATTTTTTTTAGCCACATTTACACCGATGAACACGCAGGAACAATTGCTCAATGTTAAGTACAATACATTGAGCCAAAATAAGCAAAATTAAGACACCTATATCTTTTTAAAACCTTTAAAAAAAATAAAATAAGTAAATAGCTATTTTTCGTATTCTTGACGAATGAATTTTTTGTAGCTACATTTACACCGATGAACACGCTGGAGCAATTGCCTAATGTTAGATACAGTACAATGAGCCAAAATAAGCAAAATTAAGACACCTATATCTTTTTAAAACCTTTAAAAAAAAAAAATAAGTAAATAGCTATTTTTCTTATTCTTGTCGAATGAATTTTTTTTAGCCACATTTACACCGATGAACACGCATGAACAATTGCTCAATGTTAAGTTCAATACAATGAGCCAAAATAAGCAAAATTAAGACACCGTTATCATATCAAGACCTATAAAAAAAAATAAAATAAGTAAATAGCTATTTTTCTTATTCTTGTCGAATGAATTTTTTTAGCAACATTTAAACCGATAAACACGCAGGAGCAATTGCTCAATGTCAAGTACAATGCATTGAGCCAAAATAAGCAAAATTAAGACACCTATATCTTTTAAAAACCTTTAAAAAAATAAAATAAGTAAATAGCTATTTTTCCTATTCTTGCCGAATGAATTTTTTTTTAGCTACATTTACACCGATGAACACGCAGGAGCAATTGCTCAATGTTAAGTACAATACAATGAGCCAAAATAAGCCAAATTAAGACACTCATATCATATCAAGACCTTGAAAAAAAAAAATAAGTAAATAGCTATTTTTCGTATTCTTGTCGAATGAATTTTTTGTAGCTACATTTACACCGATGAACACGCTGGAGCAATTGCCTAATGTTAGATACAGTACAATGAGCCAAAATAAGCAAAATTAAGACACCGTTATCATATCAAGACCTATAAAAAAAAATAAAATAAGTAAATAGCTATTTTTCTTATTCTTGTCGAATGAATTTTTTTAGCTACATTTACACCGATAAACAATCAGGAGCAATTGCTCAATGTTAATTAAAATACAATGAGCCAAAATAAGCCAAATTAAGACACCCGTGTCATATCAAGACCTTTAAAAAAAATAAAATAAGTATATAGCTAATTTTCTTATTCTTGTCGAATGAATTTTTTTTAGCTACATTTACACCGATGAACACGCAGGAGCAATTGCTCAATGTTGACTACAATACAATGAGCCAAAATAAGCAAAATTTAGACACCCTTATCATATCAAGACCTTTAAAAAAAATAATATAAGTAAATAGCTATTTTTTTTATTCTTGTCGAATGAATTTTTTTTAGCAACATTAAAACCGATGAACACGCAGGAGCAATTGCTAAATGTCAAGTACAATACAATGAGCCAAAATAAGCAAAATTAAGACACCTATATCTTTTTAAAACCTTAAAAAAAAATAAAATAAGTAAATAGCTATTTTTCTTATTCTTGTCGAATGAATTTTTTTTAGCTACATTTACACCCATGAACACGCAGGAGCAATTGCTCAATGTTAAGTACAATACAATGAGCCATAATAAGCAAAATTAAGACACTCATATCATATAAAGACCTTTAAAAAAAAAAAAATAAGTAAATAGCTATTTTTCGTATTCTTGTCGAATGAATTTTTTGTAGCTACATTTACACCGATGAACACGCTGGAGCAATTGCCTAATATTAGATACAGTACAATGAGCCACAATAAGCAAAATTAAGACACCTATATCTTTTTAAAACCTTTAAAAAAAATAAAATAAGTAAATAGCTATTTTTCTTATTCTTGTCGAATGAATTTTTTTAGCCACATTTACACCGATGAACACGCAGGAACAATTGCTCAATGTTAAGTACAATACATTGAGCCAAAATAAGCAAAATTAAGACACCTATATCTTTTTAAAACCTTTAAAAAAAATAAAATAAGTAAATAGCTATTTTTCGTATTCTTGACGAATGAATTTTTTGTAGCTACATTTACACCGATGAACACGCTGGAGCAATTGCCAAATGTTAGATACAGTACAATGAGCCAAAATAAGCAAAATTAAGACACCTATATCTTTTTAAAACCTTTAAAAAAAATAAAATAAGTAAATAGCTATTTTTCTAATTCTTGTCGAATGAATTTTTTTTAGCCACATTTACACCGATGAACACGCATGAACAATTGCTCAATGTTAAGTTCAATACAATGAGCCAAAATAAGCAAAATTAAGACACCGTTATCATATCAAGACCTATAAAAAAAATAAAATAAGTAAATAGCTATTTTTCTTATTCTTTTCGAATGAATTTTTTTAGCAACATTTAAACCGATAAACACGCAGGAGCAATTGCTCAATGTCAAGTACAATGCATTGAGCCAAAATAAGCAAAATTAAGACACCTATATCTTTTAAAAACCTTTAAAAAAATAAAATAAGTAAATAGCTATTTTTCCTATTCTTGTCGAATGAATTTTTTTTAGCTACATTTACACCGATGAACACGCAGGAGCAATTGCTCAATGTTAAGTACAATACAATGAGCCAAAATAAGCCAAATTAAGACACCCGTGTCATATCAAGACCTTAAGAAAAAATAAAATAAGTATATAGCTATTTTTCTTATTCTTTTCGAATGAATTTTTTGTAGCTACATTTACACCGATGAACACGCAGGAGCAAGTGGCCAATGTGAAGTACAATACAGTGAGCCTAAATAAGCAAAATTAAGACACCTATATCTTTATAAGACCTTTAAAAAAAATAAAATAAGTAAATAGCTATTTTTCTTATTCTTGTCGAATGAATTTTTTTTAGCTACATTTACACCGATGAACACAAAAGAACAATTTCTCCATGTTAAGTTCAATACATTGAGCCAAAATAAGCAAAATTAAGACACCTTTATCTTTTTGAAACCTTTAAAAAAAATAAAATAAGTAAATAGCTATTTTTCTTATTCTTGTCGAATGAATTTTTTTTAGCCACATTTACACCGATGAACACGCAGGAACAATTGCTCAATGTTAAGTACAATACATTGAGCCAAAATAAGCAAAATTAAGACACCTATATCTTTTTAAAACCTTTAAAAAAAATAAAATAAGTAAATAGCTATTTTTCGTATTCTTGACGAATGAATTTTTTGTAGCTACATTTACACCGATGAACACGCTGGAGCAATTGCCTAATGTTAGATACAGTACAATGAGCCAAAATAAGCAAAATTAAGACACCTATATCTTTTTAAAACCTTTAAAAAAAATAAAATAAGTAAATAGCTATTTTTCTTATTCTTGTCGAATGAATTTTTTTTAGCCACATTTACACCGATGAACACGCATGAACAATTGCTCAATGTTAAGTTCAATACAATGAGCCAAAATAAGCAAAATTAAGACACCGTTATCATATCAAGACCTATAAAAAAAAATAAAATAAGTAAATAGCTATTTTTCTTATTCTTGTCGAATGAATTTTTTTAGCAACATTTAAACCGATAAACACGCAGGAGCAATTGCTCAATGTCAAGTACAATGCATTGAGCCAAAATAAGCAAAATTAAGACACCCATATCTTTTAAAAACCTTTAAAAAAATAAAATAAGTAAATAGCTATTTTTCCTATTCTTGTCGAATGAATTTTTTTTAGCTACATTTACACCGATGAACACGCAGGAGCAATTGCTCAATGTTAAGTACAATACAATGAGCCAAAATAAGCCAAATTAAGACACCCGTGTCATATCAAGACCTTAAGAAAAAATAAAATAAGTATATAGCTATTTTTCTTATTCTTTTCGAATGAATTTTTTGTAGCTACATTTACACCGATGAACACGCAGGAGCAAGTGGCCAATGTTAAGTACAATACAATGAGCCTAAATAAGCAAAATTAAGACACCTATATCTTTATAAGACCTTTAAAAAAAATAAAATAAGTAAATAGCTATTTTTCTTATTCTTGTCGAATGAATTTTTTTTAGCTACATTTACACCGATGAACACAAAAGAACAATTTCTCCATATTAAGTTCAATACATTGAGCCAAAATAAGCAAAATTAAGACACCTTTATCTTTTTGAAACCTTTAAAAAAAATAAAATAAGTAAATAGCTATTTTTCTTATTCTTGTCGAATGAATTTTTTTTAGCTACATTTACACCGATGAACACGCAGGAGCAATTGTTCCATGTTAGTACAATACAATGAGCCAAAATAAGCAAAATTAAGACACCCTTATCATATCAAGACCTTTAAAAAAAATAAAATAAGTAAATAGCTATTTTTTTTATTCTTGTCGAATGAATTTTTTGTAGCTACATTTACACCGATGAACACGCAGGAGCAAGTGGTCAATGTTAAGTACAATACAGTGAGCCTAAATAAGCAAAATTATGACACTCATATCATATCAAGACCTTTAAAAAAAAAAATAAGTATATAGCTATTTTTCGTATTCTTGCCGAATGAATTTTTTGTAGCTACATTTACACCGATGAACACGCTGGAGCAATTGCCTAATGTTAGATACAGTACAATGAGCCAAAATAAGCAAAATTAAGACACCTATATCTTTTTAAAACCTTTAAAAAAAATAAAATAGGTATATAGCTATTTTTCTTATTCTTGTCGAATGAAATTTTTTTAGCTACATTTACACCGATCAACACGCAGGAACAATTGCTCAATGTTAAGTACAATACAGTGAGCCAAAATAAGCAAAATTAAGACACCTATATCTTTTTAAAACCTTTAAAAAAAATAAAATAAGTAAATAGCTATTTTTCTTTTTCCTGTCGAATGAATTTTTTTTAGCTACATTTACACCGATGAACACGCAGGAGCAATTGCCCAATGTTAAGTACAATACAATGAGCCAAAATAAGCCAAATTAAGACACCTATATCTTTATAAGACCTTTAAAAAAAATAAAATAAGTAAATAGCTATTTTTCTTATTCTTGTCGAATGAATTTTTTTTAGCTACATTTACACCGATGAACACAAAAGAACAATTTCTCCATGTTAAGTTCAATACATTGAGCCAAAATAAGCAAAATTAAGACACCTTTATCTTTTTGAAACCTTTAAAAAAAATAAAATAAGTAAATAGCTATTTTTCTTATTCTTGTCGAATGAATTTTTTTTAGCCACATTTACACCGATGAACACGCAGGAACAATTGCTCAATGTTAAGTACAATACATTGAGCCAAAATAAGCAAAATTAAGACACCTATATCTTTTTAAAACCTTTAAAAAAAATAAAATAAGTAAATAGCTATTTTTCGTATTCTTGACGAATGAATTTTTTGTAGCTACATTTACACCGATGAACACGCATGAACAATTGCTCAATGTTAAGTTCAATACAATGAGCCAAAATAAGCAAAATTAAGACACCGTTATCATATCAAGACCTATAAAAAAAAATAAAATAAGTAAATAGCTATTTTTCTTATTCTTGTCGAATGAATTTTTTTAGCAACATTTAAACCGATAAACACGCAGGAGCAATTGCTCAATGTCAAGTACAATGCATTGAGCCAAAATAAGCAAAATTAAGACACCTATATCTTTTAAAAACCTTTAAAAAAATAAAATAAGTAAATAGCTATTTTTCCTATTCTTGTCGAATGAATTTTTTTTAGCTACATTTACACCGATGAACACGCAGGAGCAATTGCTCAATGTTAAGTACAATACAATGAGCCAAAATAAGCCAAATTAAGACACTCATATCATATCAAGACCTTGAAAAAAAAAAAATAAGTAAATAGCTATTTTTCGTATTCTTGTCGAATGAATTTTTTGTAGCTACATTTACACCGATGAACACGCTGGAGCAATTGCCTAATGTTAGATACAGTACAATGAGCCAAAATAAGCAAAATTAAGACACCGTTATCATATCAAGACCTATAAAAAAAAATAAAATAAGTAAATAGCTATTTTTCTTATTCTTGTCGAATGAATTTTTTTAGCTACATTTACACCGATAAACAATCAGGAGCAATTGCTCAATGTTAATTAAAATACAATGAGCCAAAATAAGCCAAACTAAGACACCCGTGTCATATCAAGACCTTTAAAAAAAATAAAATAAGTATATAGCTAATTTTCTTATTCTTGTCGAATGAATTTTTTTTAGCTACATTTACACCGATGAACACGCAGGAGCAATTGCTCAATGTTGACTACAATACAATGAGCCAAAATAAGCAAAATTTAGACACCCTTATCATATCAAGACCTTTAAAAAAAATAATATAAGTAAATAGCTATTTTTTTTATTCTTGTCGAATGAATTTTTTTTAGCAACATTAAAACCGATGAACACGCAGGAGCAATTGCTAAATGTCAAGTACAATACAATGAGCCAAAATAAGCAAAATTAAGACACCTATATCTTTTTAAAACCTTAAAAAAAAATAAAATAAGTAAATAGCTATTTTTCTTATTCTTGTCGAATGAATTTTTTTTAGCTACATTTACACCCATGAACACGCAGGAGCAATTGCTCAATGTTAAGTACAATAAAATGAGCCATAATAAGCAAAATTAAGACACTCATATCATATAAAGACCTTTAAAAAAAAAAAAATAAGTAAATAGCTATTTTTCGTATTCTTGTCGAATGAATTTTTTGTAGCTACATTTACACCGATGAACACGCTGGAGCAATTGCCTAATATTAGATACAGTACAATGAGCCAAAATAAGCAAAATTAAGACACCTATATCTTTTTAAAACCTTTAAAAAAAATAAAATAAGTAAATAGCTATTTTTCTTATTCTTGTCGAATGAATTTTTTTAGCCACATTTACACCGATGAACACGCAGGAACAATTGCTCAATGTTAAGTACAATACATTGAGCCAAAATAAGCAAAATTAAGACACCTATATCTTTTTAAAACCTTTAAAAAAAATAAAATAAGTAAATAGCTATTTTTCGTATTCTTGACGAATGAATTTTTTGTAGCTACATTTACACCGATGAACACGCTGGAGCAATTGCCAAATGTTAGATACAGTACAATGAGCCAAAATAAGCAAAATTAAGACACCTATATCTTTTTAAAACCTTTAAAAAAAATAAAATAAGTAAATAGCTATTTTTCTAATTCTTGTCGAATGAATTTTTTTTAGCCACATTTACACCGATGAACACGCATGAACAATTGCTCAATGTTAAGTTCAATACAATGAGCCAAAATAAGCAAAATTAAGACACCGTTATCATATCAAGACCTATAAAAAAAATAAAATAAGTAAATAGCTATTTTTCTTTTCTTTTCGAATGAATTTTTTTAGCAACATTTAAACCGATAAACACGCAGGAGCAATTGCTCAATGTCAAGTACAATGCATTGAGCCAAAATAAGCAAAATTAAGACACCTATATCTTTTAAAAACCTTTAAAAAAATAAAATAAGTAAATAGCTATTTTTCCTATTCTTGTCGAATGAATTTTTTTTAGCTACATTTACACCGATGAACACGCAGGAGCAATTGCTCAATGTTAAGTACAATACAATGAGCCAAAATAAGCCAAATTAAGACACCCGTGTCATATCAAGACCTTAAGAAAAAATAAAATAAGTATATAGCTATTTTTCTTATTCTTTTCGAATGAATTTTTTGTAGCTACATTTACACCGATGAACACGCAGGAGCAAGTGGCCAATGTTAAGTACAATACAATGAGCCTAAATAAGCAAAATTAAGACACCTATATCTTTATAAGACCTTTAAAAAAAATAAAATAAGTAAATAGCTATTTTTCTTATTCTTGTCGAATGAATTTTTTTTAGCTACATTTACACCGATGAACACAAAAGAACAATTTCTCCATGTTAAGTTCAATACATTGAGCCAAAATAAGCAAAATTAAGACACCTTTATCTTTTTGAAACCTTTAAAAAAAATAAAATAAGTAAATAGCTATTTTTCTTATTCTTGTCGAATGAATTTTTTTTAGCCACATTTACACCGATGAACACGCAGGAACAATTGCTCAATGTTAAGTACAATACATTGAGCCAAAGTAAGCAAAATTAAGACACCTATATCTTTTTAAAACCTTTAAAAAAAATAAAATAAGTAAATAGCTATTTTTCGTATTCTTGACGAATGAATTTTTTGTAGCTACATTTACACCGATGAACACGCTGGAGCAATTGCCTAATGTTAGATACAGTACAATGAGCCAAAATAAGCAAAATTAAGACACCTATATCTTTTTAAAACCTTTAAAAAAAAAAAAATAAGTAAATAGCTATTTTTCTTATTCTTGTCGAATGAATTTTTTTTAGCCACATTTACACCGATGAACACGCATGAACAATTGCTCAATGTTAAGTTCAATACAATGAGCCAAAATAAGCAAAATTAAGACACCGTTATCATATCAAGACCTATAAAAAAAAATAAAATAAGTAAATAGCTATTTTTCTTATTCTTGTCGAATGAATTTTTTTAGCAACATTTAAACCGATAAACACGCAGGAGCAATTGCTCAATGTCAAGTACAATGCATTGAGCCAAAATAAGCAAAATTAAGACACCCATATCTTTTAAAAACCTTTAAAAAAATAAAATAAGTAAATAGCTATTTTTCCTATTCTTGTCGAATGAATTTTTTTTAGCTACATTTACACCGATCAACACGCAGGAGCAATTGCTCAATGTTAAGTACAATACAATGAGCCAAAATAAGCCAAATTAAGACACCCGTGTCATATCAAGACCTTAAGAAAAAATAAAATAAGTATATAGCTATTTTTCTTATTCTTTTCGAATGAATTTTTTGTAGCTACATTTACACCGATGAACACGCAGGAGCAAGTGGCCAATGTTAAGTACAATACAATGAGCCTAAATAAGCAAAATTAAGACACCTATATCTTTATAAGACCTTTAAAAAAAATAAAATAAGTAAATAGCTATTTTTCTTATTCTTGTCGAATGAATTTTTTTTAGCTACATTTACACCGATGAACACAAAAGAACAATTTCTCCATATTAAGTTCAATACATTGAGCCAAAATAAGCAAAATTAAGACACCTTTATCTTTTTGAAACCTTTAAAAAAAATAAAATAAGTAAATAGCTATTTTTCTTATTCTTGTCGAATGAATTTTTTTTAGCTACATTTACACCGATGAACACGCAGGAGCAATTGTTCCATGTTAGTACAATACAATGAGCCAAAATAAGCAAAATTAAGACACCCTTATCATATCAAGACCTTTAAAAAAAATAAAATAAGTAAATAGCTATTTTTTTTATTCTTGTCGAATGAATTTTTTGTAGCTACATTTACACCGATGAACACGCAGGAGCAAGTGGTCAATGTTAAGTACAATACAGTGAGCCTAAATAAGCAAAATTATGACACTCATATCATATCAAGACCTTTAAAAAAAAAAATAAGTATATAGCTATTTTTCGTATTCTTGCCTAATGAATTTTTTGTAGCTACATTTACACCGATGAACACGCTGGAGCAATTGCCTAATGTTAGATACAGTACAATGAGCCAAAATAAGCAAAATTAAGACACCTATATCTTTTTAAAACCTTTAAAAAAAATAAAATAGGTATATAGCTATTTTTCTTATTCTTGTCGAATGAAATTTTTTTAGCTACATTTACACCGATCAACACGCAGGAACAATTGCTCAATGTTAAGTACAATACAGTGAGCCAAAATAAGCAAAATTAAGACACCTATATCTTTTTAAAACCTTTAAAAAAAATAAAATAAGTAAATAGCTATTTTTCTTTTTCCTGTCGAATGAATTTTTTTTAGCTACATTTACACCGATGAACACGCAGGAGCAATTGCTCAATGTTAAGTACAATACAATGAGCCAAAATAAGCCAAATTAAGACACCCGTGTCATATCAAGACCTTAAGAAAAAATAAAATAAGTATATAGCTATTTTTCTTATTCTTTTCGAATGAATTTTTTGTAGCTACATTTACACCGATGAACACGCAGGAGCAAGTGGCCAATGTTAAGTACAATACAATGAGCCTAAATAAGCAAAATTAAGACACCTATATCTTTATAAGACCTTTAAAAAAAATAAAATAAGTAAATAGCTATTTTTCTTATTCTTGTCGAATGAATTTTTTTTAGCTACATTTACACCGATGAACACAAAAGAACAATTTCTCCATGTTAAGTTCAATACATTGAGCCAAAATAAGCAAAATTAAGACACCTTTATCTTTTTGAAACCTTTAAAAAAAATAAAATAAGTAAATAGCTATTTTTCTTATTCTTGTCGAATGAATTTTTTTTAGCCACATTTACACCGATGAACACGCAGGAACAATTGCTCAATGTTAAGTACAATACATTGAGCCAAAATAAGCAAAATTAAGACACCTATATCTTTTTAAAACCTTTAAAAAAAATAAAATAAGTAAATAGCTATTTTTCGTATTCTTGACGAATGAATTTTTTGTAGCTACATTTACACCGATGAACACGCTGGAGCAATTGCCTAATGTTAGATACAGTACAATGAGCCAAAATAAGCAAAATTAAGACACCTATATCTTTTTAAAACCTTTAAAAAAAATAAAATAAGTAAATAGCTATTTTTCTTATTCTTGTCGAATGAATTTTTTTTAGCCACATTTACACCGATGAACACGCATGAACAATTGCTCAATGTTAAGTTCAATACAATGAGCCAAAATAAGCAAAATTAAGACACCGTTATCATATCAAGACCTATAAAAAAAAATAAAATAAGTAAATAGCTATTTTTCTTATTCTTGTCGAATGAATTTTTTTAGCAACATTTAAACCGATAAACACGCAGGAGCAATTGCTCAATGTCAAGTACAATGCATTGAGCCAAAATAAGCAAAATTAAGACACCCATATCTTTTAAAAACCTTTAAAAAAATAAAATAAGTAAATAGCTATTTTTCCTATTCTTGTCGAATGAATTTTTTTTAGCTACATTTACACCGATGAACACGCAGGAGCAATTGCTCAATGTTAAGTACAATACAATGAGCCAAAATAAGCCAAATTAAGACACCCGTGTCATATCAAGACCTTAAGAAAAAATAAAATAAGTATATAGCTATTTTTCTTATTCTTTTCGAATGAATTTTTTGTAGCTACATTTACACCGATGAACACGCAGGAGCAAGTGGCCAATGTTAAGTACAATACAGTGAGCCTAAATAAGCAAAATTAAGACACCTATATCTTTATAAGACCTTTAAAAAAAATAAAATAAGTAAATAGCTATTTTTCTTATTCTTGTCGAATGAATTTTTTTTAGCTACATTTACACCGATGAACACAAAAGAACAATTTCTCCATATTAAGTTCAATACATTGAGCCAAAATAAGCAAAATTAAGACACCTTTATCTTTTTGAAACCTTTAAAAAAAATAAAATAAGTAAATAGCTATTTTTCTTATTCTTGTCGAATGAATTTTTTTTAGCTACATTTACACCGATGAACACGCAGGAGCAATTGTTCCATGTTAGTACAATACAATGAGCCAAAATAAGCAAAATTAAGACACCCTTATCATATCAAGACCTTTAAAAAAAATAAAATAAGTAAATAGCTATTTTTTTTATTCTTGTCGAATGAATTTTTTGTAGCTACATTTACACCGATGAACACGCAGGAGCAAGTGGTCAATGTTAAGTACAATACAGTGAGCCTAAATAAGCAAAATTATGACACTCATATCATATCAAGACCTTTAAAAAAAAAAATAAGTATATAGCTATTTTTCGTATTCTTGCCGAATGAATTTTTTGTAGCTACATTTACACCGATGAACACGCTGGAGCAATTGCCTAATGTTAGATACAGTACAATGAGCCAAAATAAGCAAAATTAAGACACCTATATCTTTTTAAAACCTTTAAAAAAAATAAAATAGGTATATAGCTATTTTTCTTATTCTTGTCGAATGAAATTTTTTTAGCTACATTTACACCGATCAACACGCAGGAACAATTGCTCAATGTTAAGTACAATACAGTGAGCCAAAATAAGCAAAATTAAGACACCTATATCTTTTTAAAACCTTTAAAAAAAATAAAATAAGTAAATAGCTATTTTTCTTTTTCCTGTCGAATGAATTTTTTTTAGCTACATTTACACCGATGAACACGCAGGAGCAATTGCTCAATGTTAAGTACAATACAATGAGCCAAAATAAGCAAAATTAAGACACTCATATCATATCAAGACCTTTAAAAAAAAAAAAAAAGTATATAGCTATTTTTCGTATTCTTGTCGAATGAATTTTTTGTAGCTACATTTACACCGATGAACACGCTGGAGCAATTGCCTAATGTTAGATACAGTACAATGAGCCAAAATAAGGAAAATTAAGACACCTATATCTTTTAAAAACCTTTAAAAAAAATAAAATAAGTAATTAGCTATTTTTCGTATTCTTGCCGTATGAATTTTTTTAAGCTACATTTACACCGATGAACACGCAGGAGCAATTGCCCAATGTTAAGTACAATACATTGAGCCAAAATAAGCAAAATAAAGACACCTATATCTTTTTAAAACCTTTAAAAAAATAAAATAAGTAAATAGCTATTTTTCTTATTCTTGTCGAATGAATTTTTTTTAGCTACATTTACACCGATGAACACGCAGGAGCAATTGCTCAATGTTAAGTACAATACAATGAGCCAAAATAAGCAAAATTAAGACACTCATATCATATCAAGACCTTTAAAAAAAAAATAAGTATATAGCTATTTTTCGTATTCTTGTCGAATGAATTTTTTGTAGCTACATTTACACCGATGAACACGCTGGAGCAATTGCCTAATGTTAGACACAGTACAATGAGCCAAAATAAGCAAAATTAAGGCACCTATATCTTTTTAAAACCTTTAAAAAAAATAAAATAAGTAAATAGCTATTTTTCTTATTCTTGTCGAATGAATTTTTTTTAGCCACATTTACACCGATGAACACGCATGAACAATTGCTCAATGTTAAGTTCAATACAATGAGCCAAAATAAGCAAAATTAAGACACCGTTATCATATCAAGACCTATAAAAAAAATAAAATAAGTAAATAGCTATTTTTTTTATTCTTGTCGAATGAATTTTTTTAGCAACATTTAAACCGATAAACACGCAGGAGCAATTGCTCAATGTCAAGTACAATGCAATGAGCCAAAATAAGCAAAATTAAGACACCTATATCTTTTAAAAACCTTTAAAAAAATAAAATAAGTAAATAGCTATTTTTCCTATTCTTGTCGAATGAATTTTTTTTAGCTACATTTACACCGATGAACACGCAGGAGCAATTGCTCAATGTTAAGTACAATACAATGAGCCATAATAAGCCAAACTAAGACACTCATATCATATCAAGACCTTGAAAAAAAAAAAATAAGTAAATAGCTATTTTTCGTATTCTTGTCGAATGAATTTTTTGTAGCTACATTTACACCGATGAACACGCTGGAGCAATTGCCTAATGTTAGATACAGTACAATGAGCCAAAATAATCAAAATTAAGACACCTTTATCTTTTTAAAACCTTTAAAAAAAATAAAATAAGTAAATAGCTATTTTTCTTATTCTTGTCGAATGAATTTTTTTTAGCCACATTTACACCGATGAACACGCAGGAACAATTGCTCAATGTTAAGTACAATACATTGAGCCAAAATAAGCAAAATTAAGACACCTATATCTTTTTAAAACCTTTAAAAAAATAAAATAAGTAAATAGCTATTTTTCGTATTCTTGACGAATGAATTTTTTGTAGCTACATTTACACCGATGAACACGCTGGAGCAATTGCCTAATGTTAGATACAGTACTATGAGCCAAAATAAGCAAAATTAAGACACCTATATCTTTTTAAAACCTTTAAAAAAAATAAAATAAGTAAATAGCTATTTTTCTTATTCTTGTCGAATGAATTTTTTTTAGCCACATTTACACCGATGAACACGCATGAACAATTGCTCAATGTTAAGTTCAATACAATGAGCCAAAATAAGCAAAATTAAGACACCGTTATCATATCAAGACCTATAAAAAAAAATAAAATAAGTAAATAGCTATTTTTTTTATACTTGTCGAATGAATTTTTTTAGCAACATTTAAACCGATAAACACGCAGGAGCAATTGCTCAATGTCAAGTACAATGCATTGAGCCAAAATAAGCAAAATTAAGACACCTATATCTTTTAAAAACCTTTAAAAAAATAAAATAAGTAAATAGCTATTTTTCCTATTCTTGTCGAATGAATTTTTTTTAGCTACATTTACACCGATGAACACGCAGGAGCAATTGCTCAATGTTAAGTACAATACAATGAGCCAAAATAAGCCAAATTAAGACACCCGTGTCATATCAAGACCTTAAGAAAAAATAAAATAAGTATATAGCTATTTTTCTTATTCTTTCCGAATGAATTTTTTGTAGCTACATTTACACCGATGAACACGCAGGAGCAAGTGGCCAATGTTAAGTACAATACAGTGAGCCTAAATAAGCAAAATTAAGACACCTATATCTTTATAAGACTTTAAAAAAAATAAAATAAGTAAATAGCTATTTTTCTTATTCTTGTCGAATGAATTTTTTTTAGCTACATTTACACCGATGAACACAAAAGAACAATTTCTCCAAGTTAAGTTCAATACATTGAGCCAAAATAAGCAAAATTAAGACACCTTTATCTTTTTGAAACCTTTAAAAAAAATAAAATAAGTAAATAGCTATTTTTCTTATTCTTGTCGAATGAATTTTTTTTAGCTACATTTACACCGATGAACACGCAGGAGCAATTGTTCCATGTTAGTACAATACAATGAGCCAAAATAAGCAAAATTAAGACACCCTTATCATATCAAGACCTTTAAAAAAAATAAAATAAGTAAATAGCTATTTTTCGTATTCTTGTCGAATGAATTTTTTGTAGCTACATTTACACCGATGAACACGCAGGAGCAAGTGGTCAATGTTAAGTACAATACATTGAGCCTAAATAAGCAAAATTATGACACCTATATCTTTTTAAGACCTTTAAAAAAAATAAAATAAGTAAATAGCTATTTTTCTTATTCTTGTCGAATGAATTTTTTTTAGCTACATTTACACCGATGAACACGCAGGAGCAATTGCTCAATGTTAAGTACAATACAGTGAGCCAAAATAAGCAAATTTAAGACACTCATATCATATCAAGACCTTTAAAAAAAAAAATAAGTATATAGCTATTTTTCGTATTCTTGCCGAATGAATTTTTTGTAGCTACATTTACACCGATGAACACGCTGGAGCAATTGCCTAATGTTAGATACAGTACAATGAGCCAAAATAAGCAAAATTAAGACACCTATATCTTTTTAAAACCTTTAAAAAAAATAAAATAAGTATATAGCTATTTTTCTTATTCTTGTCGAATGAAATTTTTTTAGCTACATTTACACCGATCAACACGCAGGAACAATTGCTCAATGTTAAGTACAATACAATGAGCCAAAATAAGCAAAATTAAGACACCTATATCTTTTTAAAACCTTTAAAAAAAATAAAATAAGTAAATAGCTATTTTTCTTTTTCTTGTCGAATGATTTTTTTTTAGCTACATTTACACCGATGAACACGCAGGAGCAATTGCTCAATGTTAAGTACAATACAATGAGCCAAAATAAGCAAAATTAAGACACTCATATCATATCAAGACCTTTAAAAAAAAAAATAAGTATATAGCTATTTTTCGTATTCTTATCGAATGAATTTTTTGTAGCTACATTTACACCGATGAACACGCTGGAGCAATTGCCTAATGTTAGACACAGTACAATGAGCCAAAATAAGCAAAATTAAGGCACCTATATCTTTTTAAAACCTTTAAAAAAAATAAAATAAGTAATTAGCTATTTTTCGTATTTTTGCCGTATGAATTTTTTTAAGCTTCATTTACACCGTTGAACACGCAGTAGCAATTGCTCAATGTTAAGTACAATACATTGAGCCAAAATAAGCAAAATTAAGACACCTATATCTTTTTAAAACCTTTAAAAAAAATAAAATAAGTATATAGCTATTTTTCTTATTCTTGTCGAATGAAATTTTTTTAGCTACATTTACACCGATCAACACGCAGGAACAATTGCTCAATGTTAAGTACAATACAATGAGCCAAAATAAGCAAAATTAAGACACTCATATCATATCAAGACCTTTAAAAAAAAAAAATAAGTATATAGCTATTTTTCGTATTCTTGTCGAATGAATTTTTTGTAGCTACATTTACACCGATGAACACGCTGGAGCAATTGCCTAATGTTAGATACAGTACAATGAGCCAAAATAAGGAAAATTAAGACACCTATATCTTTTAAAAACCTTTAAAAAAAATAAAATAAGTAATTAGCTATTTTTCGTATTCTTGCCGTATGAATTTTTTTAAGCTACATTTACACCGATGAACACGCAGGAGCAATTGCCCAATGTTAAGTACAATACATTGAGCCAAAATAAGCAAAATAAAGACACCTATATCTTTTTAAAACCTTTAAAAAAATAAAATAAGTAAATAGCTATTTTTCTTATTCTTGTCGAATGAATTTTTTTTAGCTACATTTACACCGATGAACACGCAGGAGCAATTGCTCAATGTTAAGTACAATACAATGAGCCAAAATAAGCAAAATTAAGACACTCATATCATATCAAGACCTTTAAAAAAAAAATAAGTATATAGCTATTTTTCGTATTCTTGTCGAATGAATTTTTTGTAGCTACATTTACACCGATGAACACGCTGGAGCAATTGCCTAATGTTAGACACAGTACAATGAGCCAAAATAAGCAAAATTAAGGCACCTATATCTTTTTAAAACCTTTAAAAAAAATAAAATAAGTAAATAGCTATTTTTCTTATTCTTGTCGAATGAATTTTTTTTAGCCACATTTACACCGATGAACACGCATGAACAATTGCTCAATGTTAAGTTCAATACAATGAGCCAAAATAAGCAAAATTAAGACACCGTTATCATATCAAGACCTATAAAAAAAATAAAATAAGTAAATAGCTATTTTTTTTATTCTTGTCGAATGAATTTTTTTAGCAACATTTAAACCGATAAACACGCAGGAGCAATTGCTCAATGTCAAGTACAATGCAATGAGCCAAAATAAGCAAAATTAAGACACCTATATCTTTTAAAAACCTTTAAAAAAATAAAATAAGTAAATAGCTATTTTTCCTATTCTTGTCGAATGAATTTTTTTTAGCTACATTTACACCGATGAACACGCAGGAGCAATTGCTCAATGTTAAGTACAATACATTGAGCCATAATAAGCCAAATTAAGACACTCATATCATATCAAGACCTTGAAAAAAAAAAAATAAGTAAATAGCTATTTTTCGTATTCTTGTCGAATGAATTTTTTGTAGCTACATTTACACCGATGAACACGCTGGAGCAATTGCCTAATGTTAGATACAGTACAATGAGCCAAAATAATCAAAATTAAGACACCTTTATCTTTTTAAAACCTTTAAAAAAAATAAAATAAGTAAATAGCTATTTTTCTTATTCTTGTCGAATGAATTTTTTTTAGCCACATTTACACCGATTAACACGCAGGAACAATTGCTCAATGTTAAGTACAATACATTGAGCCAAAATAAGCAAAATTAAGACACCTATATCTTTTTAAAACCTTTAAAAAAATAAAATAAGTAAATAGCTATTTTTCGTATTCTTGACGAATGAATTTTTTGTAGCTACATTTACACCGATGAACACGCTGGAGCAATTGCCTAATGTTAGATACAGTACTATGAGCCAAAATAAGCAAAATTAAGACACCTATATCTTTTTAAAACCTTTAAAAAAAATAAAATAAGTAAATAGCTATTTTTCTTATTCTTGTCGAATGAATTTTTTTTAGCCACATTTACACCGATGAACACGCATGAACAATTGCTCAATGTTAAGTTCAATACAATGAGCCAAAATAAGCAAAATTAAGACACCGTTATCATATCAAGACCTATAAAAAAAAAAAAAATAAGTAAATAGCTATTTTTTTTATACTTGTCGAATGAATTTTTTTAGCAACATTTAAACCGATAAACACGCAGGAGCAATTGCTCAATGTCAAGTACAATGCATTGAGCCAAAATAAGCAAAATTAAGACACCTATATCTTTTAAAAACCTTTAAAAAAATAAAATAAGTAAATAGCTATTTTTCCTATTCTTGTCGAATGAATTTTTTTTAGCTACATTTACACCGATGAACACGCAGGAGCAATTGCTCAATGTTAAGTACAATACAATGAGCCAAAATAAGCCAAATTAAGACACCCGTGTCATATCAAGACCTTAAGAAAAAATAAAATAAGTATATAGCTATTTTTCTTATTCTTTCCGAATGAATTTTTTGTAGCTACATTTACACCGATGAACACGCAGGAGCAAGTGGCCAATGTTAAGTACAATACAGTGAGCCTAAATAAGCAAAATTAAGACACCTATATCTTTATAAGACTTTAAAAAAAATAAAATAAGTAAATAGCTATTTTTCTTATTCTTGTCGAATGAATTTTTTTTAGCTACATTTACACCGATGAACACAAAAGAACAATTTCTCCAAGTTAAGTTCAATACATTGAGCCAAAATAAGCAAAATTAAGACACCTTTATCTTTTTGAAACCTTTAAAAAAAATAAAATAAGTAAATAGCTATTTTTCTTATTCTTGTCGAATGAATTTTTTTTAGCTACATTTACACCGATGAACACGCAGGAGCAATTGTTCCATGTTAGTACAATACAATGAGCCAAAATAAGCAAAATTAAGACACCCTTATCATATCAAGACCTTTAAAAAAAATAAAATAAGTAAATAGCTATTTTTCGTATTCTTGTCGAATGAATTTTTTGTAGCTACATTTACACCGATGAACACGCAGGAGCAAGTGGTCAATGTTAAGTACAATACATTGAGCCTAAATAAGCAAAATTATGACACCTATATCTTTTTAAGACCTTTAAAAAAAATAAAATAAGTAAATAGCTATTTTTCTTATTCTTGTCGAATGAATTTTTTTTAGCTACATTTACACCGATGAACACGCAGGAGCAATTGCTCAATGTTAAGTACAATACAGTGAGCCAAAATAAGCAAATTTAAGACACTCATATCATATCAAGACCTTTAAAAAAAAAAATAAGTATATAGCTATTTTTCGTATTCTTGCCGAATGAATTTTTTGTAGCTACATTTACACCGATGAACACGCTGGAGCAATTGCCTAATGTTAGATACAGTACAATGAGCCAAAATAAGCAAAATTAAGACACCTATATCTTTTTAAAACCTTTAAAAAAAATAAAATAAGTATATAGCTATTTTTCTTATTCTTGTCGAATGAAATTTTTTTAGCTACATTTACACCGATCAACACGCAGGAACAATTGCTCAATGTTAAGTACAATACAATGAGCCAAAATAAGCAAAATTAAGACACCTATATCTTTTTAAAACCTTTAAAAAAAATAAAATAAGTAAATAGCTATTTTTCTTTTTCTTGTCGAATGAATTTTTTTTAGCTACATTTACACCGATGAACACGCAGGAGCAATTGCTCAATGTTAAGTACAATACAATGAGCCAAAATAAGCAAAATTAAGACACTCATATCATATCAAGACCTTTAAAAAAAAAAATAAGTATATAGCTATTTTTCGTATTCTTGTCGAATGAATTTTTTGTAGCTACATTTACACCGATGAACACGCTGGAGCAATTGCCTAATGTTAGACACAGTACAATGAGCCAAAATAAGCAAAATTAAGGCACCTATATCTTTTTAAAACCTTTAAAAAAAATAAAATAAGTAATTAGCTATTTTTCGTATTTTTGCCGTATGAATTTTTTTAAGCTTCATTTACACCGTTGAACACGCAGTAGCAATTGCTCAATGTTAAGTACAATACATTGAGCCAAAATAAGCAAAATAAAGACACCTATATCTTTTTAAAACCTTTAAAAAAAATAAAATAAGTAAATAGCTATTTTTCTTATTCTTGTCGAATGAATTTTGTTTAGCCACAGTTACACCGATGAACCCGCAGGAACAATTGCTCAATGTTAAGTACAGTACATTGAGCCAAAATAAGCAAAATTAAGACACCGTTATCATATCAAGACCTATAAAAAAAAATAAAATAAGTAAATAGCTATTTTTCTTATTCTTGTCGAATGAATTTTTTTAGCAACATTTAAACCGATAAACACGCAGGAACAATTGCTCAATGTTAAGTACAATACATTGAGCCAAAATAAGCAAAATTAAGACACCTATATCTTTTTAAAACCTTTAAAAAAAATAAAATAAGTAAATAGCTATTTTTCGTATTCTTGACGAATGAATTTTTTGTAGCTACATTTACACCGATGAACACGCTGGAGCAATTGCCTAATGTTAGATACAGTACAATGAGCCAAAATAAGCAAAATTAAGACACCTATATCTTTTTAAAACCTTTAAAAAAAATAAAATAAGTAAATAGCTATTTTTCTTATTCTTGTCGAATGAATTTTTTTTAGCCACATTTACACCGATGAACACGCATGAACAATTGCTCAATGTTAAGTTCAATACAATGAGCCAAAATAAGCAAAATTAAGACACCGTTATCATATCAAGACCTATAAAAAAAAATAAAATAAGTAAATAGCTATTTTTCTTATTCTTGTCGAATGAATTTTTTTAGCAACATTTAAACCGATAAACACGCAGGAGCAATTGCTCAATGTCAAGTACAATGCATTGAGCCAAAATAAGCAAAATTAAGACACCCATATCTTTTAAAAACCTTTAAAAAAAATAAAAAAAGTAAATAGCTATTTTTCTTATTCTTGTCGAATGAATTTTTTTTAGCCACATTTACACCGATGAACACGCAGGAACAATTGCTCAATGTAAGTACAATACATTGAGCCAAAATAAGCAAAATTAAGACACCTATATCTTTTTAAAACCTTTAAAAAAAATAAAATAAGTAAATAGCTATTTTTCGTATTCTTGACGAATGAATTTTTTGTAGCTACATTTACACCGATGAACACGCTGGAGCAATTGCCTAATGTTAGATACAGTACAATGAGCCCAAATAAGCAAAATTAAGACACCTATATCTTTTTAAAACCTTTAAAAAAAATAAAATAAGTAAATAGCTATTTTTCTTATTCTTGTCGAATGAATTTTTTTTAGCCACATTTACACCGATGAACACGCATGAACAATTGCTCAATGTTAAGTTCAATACAATGAGCCAAAATAAGCAAAACTAAGACACCGTTATCATATCAAGACCTATAAAAAAAAAAAAAATAAGTAAATAGCTATTTTTTTTATTCTTGTTGAATGAATTTTTTTAGCAACATTTAAACCGATAAACACGCAGGAGCAATTGCTCAATGTCAAGTACAATGCAATGAGCCAAAATAAGCAAAATTAAGACACCTATATCTTTTAGAAACCTTTAAAAAAATAAAATAAGTAAATAGCTATTTTTCCTATTCTTGTCGAATGAATTTTTTTTAGCTACATTTACACCGATGTACACGCAGGAGCAATTGCTCATTGTTAAGTACAATACAATGAGCCAAAGTAAGCCAAATTAAGACACCCTTATCATATCAAGACCTTTAAAAAAAAAAATAAGTAAATAGCTATTTTTCGTATTCTTGTCGAATGAATTTTTTGTAGCTACATTTACACCGATGAACACGCTGGAGCAATTGCTCAATGTTAAGTACAATACATTAAGCCAAAATAAGCAAAATAAAGGCACCTATATCTTTTTAAAACCTTTAAAAAAATAAAATAAGTAAATAGCTATTTTTCTTATTCTTGTCGAATGAATTTTATTTAGCTACATTTACGCCGATGAACAATCAGGAGCAATTGCTCAATGTTAAGTTCAATACAATGAGCCAAAATAAGCAAAATTAAGACACCGTTATCATATCAAGACCTTTAAAAAAAAATAAAATAAGTAAATAGCTATTTTTTTTATTCTTGTCGAATGAATTTTTTTAGCAACATTTAAACCGATGAACACGCAGGAGCAATTGCTCAATGTTAAGTACAATACATTGAGCCAAAATAAGCAAAATAAAGACACCTATATCTTTTTAAAACCTTTAAAAAAAATATAATAAGTAAATAGCTATTTTTCTTATTCTTGTCGAATGAATTTTATTTAGCTACATTTACACCGATAAACAATCAGGAGCAATTGCTCAATGTTAATTAAAATACAATGAGCCAAAATAAGCCAAATTAAGACACCCGTGTCATATCAAGACCTTTAAAAAAAATAAAATAAGTATATAGCTAATTTTCTTATTCTTGTCGAATGAATTTTCTTTAGCTACATTTACACCGATGAACACGCAGGAGCAATTGCTCAATGTTGACTACAATACAATGAGCCAAAATAAGCAAAATTTAGACACCCTAATCATATCAAGACCTTTAAAAAAAATAATATAAGTAAATAGCTATTTTTTTTATTCTTGTCGAATGAATTTTTTTTAGCAACATTTAAACCGATGAACACGCAGGAGCAATTGCTCAATGTCAGGTACAATACAATGAGCCAAAATAAGCAAAACTAAGACACCTATATCTTTTTAAAACCTTAAAAAAAAATAAAATAAGTAAATAGCTATTTTTCTTATTCTTGTCGAATGAATTTTTTTTAGCTACATTTACACCGATGAACACGCAGGAGCAATTGCTCAATGTTAAGTACAATACAATGAGCCAAAATAAGCAAAATTAAGACACTCATATCATATAAAGACCTTTAAAAAAAAAAATAAGTAAATAGCTATTTTTCGTATTCTTGTCGAATGAATTTTTTGTAGCTACATTTACACCGATGAACACGCTGGAGCAATTGCCTAATATTAGATACAGTTAAATGAGCCAAAATAAGCAAAATTAAGACACCTATATCTTTTTAAAACCTTTAAAAAAAATAAAATAAGTAAATAGCTATTTTTCTTATTCTTGTCGAATGAATTTTTTTTAGCCACATTTACACCGATGAACACGCAGGAACAATTGCTCAATGTTAAGTACAATACATTGAGCCAAAATAAGCAAAATTAAGACACCTATATCTTTTTAAAACCTTTAAAAAAAATAAAATAAGTAAATAGCTATTTTTCGTAATCTTGACGAATGAATTTTTTGTAGCTACATTAACACCGATGAACACGCTGGAGCAATTGCCTAATGTTAGATACAGTACAATGAGCCAAAATAAGCAAAATTAAGACACCTATATCTTTTTAAAACCTTTAAAAAAAATAAAATAAGTAAATAGCTATTTTTCTTATTCTTGTCGAATGAATTTTTTTTAGCCACATTTACACCGATGAACACGCAGGAACAATTGCTCAATGTTAAGTACAATACATTGAGCCAAAATAAGCAAAATAAAGACACCTATATCTTTATAAAACCTTTAAAAAAAATAAAATAAGTAAATAGCTATTTTTCTTATTCTTGTCGAATGAATTTTATTTAGCTACATTTACACCGATGAACAATCAGGAGCAATTGCTCAATGTTAAGTTCAATACAGTGAGCCAAAATAAGCAAAATTAAGACACCGTTATCATATCAAGACCCTTAAAAAAAAAAAAATAAGTAAATAGCTATTTTTTTTATTCTTGTCGAATGAATTTTTTTAGCAACATTTAAACCGATAAACACGCAGGAACAATTGCTCAATGTTAAGTACAATACATTGAGCCAAAATAAGCAAAATAAAGACACCTATATCTTTATAAAACCTTTAAAAAAAATAAAATAAGTAAATAGCTATTTTTCTTATTCTTGTCGAATGAATTTTATTTAGCTACATTTACACCGATGAACAATCAGGAGCAATTGCTCAATGTTAAGTTCAATACAATGAGCCAAAATAAGCAAAATTAAGACACCGTTATCATATCAAGACCTATAAAAAAAAAAAAAATAAGTAAATAGCTATTTTTTTTATTCTTGTTGAATGAATTTTTTTAGCAACATTTAAACCGATAAACACGCAGGAGCAATTGCTCAATGTCAAGTACAATGCAATGAGCCAAAATAAGCAAAATTAAGACACCTATATCTTTTAAAAACCTTTAAAAAAATAAAATTAGTAAATAGCTATTTTTCCTATTCTTGTCGAATGAATTTTTTTTAGCTACATTTACACCGATGAACACGCAGGAGCAATTGCTCAATGTTAAGTACAATACAATGAGCCAAAATAAGCAAAATTAAGACACTCGTGTCATATCAAGACCTTAAAAAAAAATAAAATAAGTATATAGCTATTTTTCTTATTCTTGTCGAATGAATTTTTTGTAGCTACATTTACACCGATGAACACACAGGAGCAAGTGGCCAATGTTAAATACAATACAATGAGCCTAAATAAGCAAAATTAAGACACCTATATCTTTATAAGACCTTTAAAAAAAATAAAATAAGTAAATAGCTATTTTTCTTATTCTTGTCGAATGAATTTTTTTTAGCTACATTTACACCGATGAACACAAAAGAACAATTTCTCCATGTTAAGTACAATACATTGAGCCAAAATAAGCAAAATTAAGACACCTTTATCTTTTTAAAACCTTTAAAAAAAATAATATAAGTAAATAGCTATTTTTTTTATTCTTGTCGAATGAATTTTTTTTAGCAACATTTAAACCGATGAACACGCAGGAGCAATTGCTCAATGTCAGGTACAATACAATGAGCCAAAATAAGCAAAACTAAGACACCTATATCTTTTTAAAACCTTTAAAAAAAATAAAATAAGTAAATAGCTATTTTTCCTATTCTTGTCGAATGAATTTTTTTTAGCCACATTTACACCGATGAACACGCAGGAACAATTGCTCAATGTTAAGTACAATACATTGAGCCAAAATAAGCAAAATTAAGACACCTATATCTTTTTAAAACCTTTAAAAAAAATAAAATAAGTAAATAGCTATTTTTCGTAATCTTGACGAATGAATTTTTTGTAGCTACATTAACACCGATGAACACGCTGGAGCAATTGCCTAATGTTAGATACAGTACAATGAGCCAAAATAAGCAAAATTAAGACACCTATATCTTTTTAAAACCTTTAAAAAAAATAAAATAAGTAAATAGCTATTTTTCTTATTCTTGTCGAATGAATTTTTTTTAGCCACATTTACACCGATGAACACGCAGGAACAATTGCTCAATGTTAAGTACAATACATTGAGCCAAAATAAGCAAAATAAAGACACCTATATCTTTATAAAACCTTTAAAAAAAATAAAATAAGTAAATAGCTATTTTTCTTATTCTTGTCGAATGAATTTTATTTAGCTACATTTACACCGATGAACAATCAGGAGCAATTGCTCAATGTTAAGTTCAATACAATGAGCCAAAATAAGCAAAATTAAGACACCGTTATCATATCAAGACCCTTAAAAAAAAAAAAATAAGTAAATAGCTATTTTTTTTATTCTTGTCGAATGAATTTTTTTAGCAACATTTAAACCGATAAACACGCAGGAACAATTGCTCAATGTTAAGTACAATACATTGAGCCAAAATAAGCAAAATAAAGACACCTATATCTTTATAAAACCTTTAAAAAAAATAAAATAAGTAAATAGCTATTTTTCTTATTCTTGTCGAATGAATTTTATTTAGCTACATTTACACCGATGAACAATCAGGAGCAATTGCTCAATGTTAAGTTCAATACAATGAGCCAAAATAAGCAAAATTAAGACACCGTTATCATATCAAGACCTATAAAAAAAAATAAAATAAGTAAATAGCTATTTTTTTTATTCTTGTTGAATGAATTTTTTTAGCAACATTTAAACCGATAAACACGCAGGAGCAATTGCTCAATGTCAAGTACAATGCAATGAGCCAAAATAAGCAAAATTAAGACACCTATATCTTTTAAAAACCTTTAAAAAAATAAAATTAGTAAATAGCTATTTTTCCTATTCTTGTCGAATGAATTTTTTTTAGCTACATTTACACCGATGAACACGCAGGAGCAATTGCTCAATGTTAAGTACAATACAATGAGCCAAAATAAGCAAAATTAAGACACTCGTGTCATATCAAGACCTTAAAAAAAAATAAAATAAGTATATAGCTATTTTTCTTATTCTTGTCGAATGAATTTTTTGTAGCTACATTTACACCGATGAACACACAGGAGCAAGTGGCCAATGTTAAATACAATACAATGAGCCTAAATAAGCAAAATTAAGACACCTATATCTTTATAAGACCTTTAAAAAAAATAAAATAAGTAAATAGCTATTTTTCTTATTCTTGTCGAATGAATTTTTTTTAGCTACATTTACACCGATGAACACAAAAGAACAATTTCTCCATGTTAAGTACAATACATTGAGCCAAAATAAGCAAAATTAAGACACCTTTATCTTTTTAAAACCTTTAAAAAAAATAAAATAAGTAAATAGCTATTTTTCTTATTCTTGTCGAATGAATTTTTTTTAGCTACATTTACACCGATGAACACGCAGGAGCAATTGTTCCATGTTAGTACAATACAATGAGCCAAAATAAGCAAAATTAAGACACCCTTATCATATCAAGACCTTTAAAAAAAATAAAATAAGTAAATAGCTATTTTTTTTATTCTTGTCGAATGAATTTTTTGTAGCTACATTTACACCGATGAACACGCAGGAGCAAGTGGTCAATGTTAAGTACAATACAGTGAGCCTAAATAAGCAAAATTATGACACCTATATCTTTTTAAGACCTTTAAAAAAAATAAAATAAGTAAATAGCTATTTTTCTTATTCTTGTCGAATGAATTTTTTTTAGCTACATTTACACCGACGAACACGCAGGAGCAATTGCTCAATGTTAAGTACAATACAATGAGCCAAAATAAGCAAAATTAAGACACCTATATCTTTTTAAAACCTTTAAAAAAAAAAAAATAAGTAAATAGCTATTTTTCTTATTCTTGTCGAATGAATTTTTTTTAGCTACATTTACACCGATGAACACGCAGGAGCAATTGTCTCAATGTTAAGTACAATACAATGAGCCAAAATAAGCAAACTTAAGACACTCATATCATATCAAGACCTTTAAAAAAAAAAATAAGTATATAGCTATTTTTCGTATTCTTGCCGAATGAATGTTTTGTAGCTACATTTACACCGATGAACACGCTGGAGCAATTGCCTATTGTTAGATACAGTACAGTGAGCCAATATAAGCAAAATTAAGACACCTATATCTTTTTAAAACCTTTAAAAAAAATAAAATAAGTATATAGCTATTTTTCTTATTTTTGTCGAATGAAATTTTTTTAGCTACATTTACACCGATCAACACGCAGGAACGATTGCTCAATGTTATCTACAATACAATGAGCCAAAAGAAGCAAAATTAAGACACCTATATCTTTTTAGAACCTTTAAAAAAAATAAAATAAGTAAATAGCTATTTTTCTTATTCTTGTCGAATGAATTTTTTTTAGCTACATTTACACCGATGAACACGCAAGAGCAATTGCTCAATGTTAAGTACAATACAATGAGCCAAAATAAGCAAAATTAAGACACTCATATCATATCAAGACCTTTAAAAAAAAAAATAAGTATATAGCTATTTTTCGTATTCTTGTCGAATGAATTTTTTGTAGCTACATTTACACCGATGAACACGCTGGAGCAATTGCCTAATGTTAGATACAGTACTGTGAGCCAAAATAAGCAAAATTAAGACACCTATATCTTTTAAAAACCTTTAAAAAAAATAAAATAAGTAATTAGCTATTTTTCGTATTTTTGCCGTATGAATTTGTTTAAGCTTCATTTACACCGATGAACACGCAGTAGCAATTGCTCAATGTTAAGTACAATACACTGAGCCAAAATAAGCAAAATAAAGACACCTATATCTTTTTAAAACCTTTAAAAAAAATAAAATAAGTAAATAGCTATTTTTCTTATTCTTGTCGAATGAATTTTTTTTAGCAACATTTAAACCGATAAACACGCAGGAGCAATTGCTCAATGTCAAGTACAATGCAATGAGCCTAAATAAGCAAAATTAAGACACCTATATCTTTTAAAAACCTTTAAAAAAATAAAATAAGTAAATAGCTATTTTTCCTATTCTTGTCGAATGAATTTTTTGTAGCTACATTTACACCGATGAACACGCTGGAGCAATTGCCTAATGTTAGATACAGTACAATGAGCCAAAATAAGCAAAATTAAGACACCTATATCTTTTTAAAACCTTTAAAAAAAATAAAATAAGTAAATAGCTATTTTTCTTATTCTTGTCGAATGAATTTTTTTTAGCCACATTTACACCGATGAACACGCATGAACAATTGCTCAATGTTAAGTTCAATACAATGAGCCAAAATAAGCAAAATTAAGACACCGTTATCATATCAAGACCTATAAAAAAAAATAAAATAAGTAAATAGCTATTTTTTTTATTCTTGTCGAATGAATTTTTTTAGCAACATTTAAACCGATGAACACGCAGGAGCAATTGCTCAATGTCAAGTAGAATACAATGAGCCAAAATAAGCAAAATTAAGACACCGTTATCATATCAAGACCTATAAAAAAAAATAAAATAAGTAAATAACTATTTTTCCTATTCTTGTCGAATGAATTTTTTTTAGCTAGATTTACACCGATGAACACGCAGGAGCAATTGCTCAATGTTAAGTACAATACAATGAGCCAAAATAAGCCAAATTAAGACACCCGTGTCATATCAAGACCTTAAAAAAAAATAAAATAAGTATATAGCTATTTTTCTTATTCTTGTCGAATGAATTTTTTGTAGCTACATTTACACCGATGAACACGCAGGAGCAAGTGGCCAATGTTAAATACAATACAATGAGCCTAAATAAGCAAAATTAAGACACCTATATCTTTATAAGACCTTTAAAAAAAATAAAATAAGTAAATAGCTATTTTTCTTATTCTTGTCGAATGAATTTTTTTTAGCTACATTTACACCGATGAACACAAAAGAACAATTTCTCCATGTTAAGTACAATACATTGAGCCAAAATAAGCAAAATTAAGACACCTTTATCTTTTTGAAACCTTTAAAAAAAATAAAATAAGTAAATAGCTATTTTTCTTATTCTTGTCGAATGAATTTTTTTTAGCTACATTTACACCGATGAACACGCAGCAGCAATTGTTCCATGTTAGTACAATACAATGAGCCAAAATAAGCAAAATTAAGACACCCTTATCATATCAAGACCTTTAAAAAAAATAAAATAAGTAAATAGCTATTTTTTTTATTCTTGTCGAATGAATTTTTTGTAGCTACATTTACACCGATGAACACGCAGGAGCAAGTGGTCAATGTTAAGTACAATACAGTGAGCCTAAATAAGCAAAATTATGACACCTATATCTTTTTAAGACCTTTAAAAAAAATAAAATAAGTAAATAGCTATTTTTCTTATTCTTGTCGAATGAATTTTTTTTAGCTACATTTACACCGATGAACACGCAGGAGCAATTGCTCAATGTTAAGTACAATACAATGAGCCAAAATAAGCAAAATTAAGACACCTATATCTTTTTAAAACCTTTAAAAAAAATAAAATAAGTAAATAGCTATTTTTCATATTCTTGTCGAATGAATTTTTTTTAGCTACATTTACACCGATGAACACGCAGGAGCAATTGTCTCAATGTTAAGTACAATACAATGAGCCAAAATAAGCAAACTTAAGACACTCATATCATATCAAGACCTTTAAAAAAAAAAATAAGTATATAGCTATTTTTCGTATTCTTGCCGAATGAATGTTTTGTAGCTACATTTACACCGATGAACACGCTGGAGCAATTGCCTAATGTTAGATACAGTACAGTGAGCCAATATAAGCAAAATTAAGACACCTATATCTTTTTAAAACCTTTAAAAAAAATAAAATAAGTATATAGCTATTTTTCTTATTCTTGTCGAATGAAATTTTTTTAGCTACATTTACACCGATCAACACGCAGGAACGATTGCTCAATGTTATATACAATACAATGAGCCAAAAGAAGCAAAATTAAGACACCTATATCTTTTTAAAACCTTTAAAAAAAATAAAATAAGTAAATAGCTATTTTTCTTATTCTTGTCGAATGAATTTTTTTTAGCTACATTTACACCGATGAACACGCAGGAGCAATTGCTCAATGTTAAGTACAATACAATGAGCCAAAAAAGCAAAATTAAGACACTCATATCATATCAAGACCTTTAAAAAAAAAAAATAAGTATATAGCTATTTTTCGTATTCTTGTCGAATGAATTTTTTGTAGCTACATTTACACCGATGAACACGCTGGAGCAATTGCCTAATGTTAGATACAGTACTGTGAGCCAAAATAAGCAAAATTAAGACACCTATATCTTTTAAAAACCTTTAAAAAAAATAAAATAAGTAATTAGTTATTTTTCGTATTTTTGCCGTATGAATTTGTTTAAGCTTCATTTACACCGATGAACACGCAGTAGCAATTGCTCAATGTTAAGTACAATACATTGAGCCAAAATAAGCAAAATAAAGACACCTATATCTTTTTAAAACCTTTAAAAAAAATAAAATAAGTAAATAGCTATTTTTCTTATTCTTGTCGAATGAATTTTGTTTAGCCACATTTACACCGATGAACCCGCAGGAACAATTGCTCAATGTTAAGTACAATACATTGAGCCAAAATAAGCAAAATAAAGACACCTATATCTTTTTAAAACCTTTAAAAAAAATAAAATAAGTAAATAGCTATTTTTCTTATTCTTGTCGAATGAATTTTATTTAGCTACATTTACACAGATGAACAATCAGGAGCAATTGCTCAATGTTAAGTTCAATACAGTGAGCCAAAATAAGCAAAATTAAGACACCGTTATCATATCAAGACCTTTAAAAAAATAAAATAAGTAAATAGCTATTTTTCGTATTCTTGTCGAATGAATTTTTTTAAGCTACATTTAAACCGATGAACACGCAGGAGCAATTGCTCAATGTCAAGTAGAATACAATGAGCCAAAATAAGCAAAATTAGGACACCTATATCTTTTAAAAACCTTTAAAAAAATAAAATAAGTAAATAGCTATTTTTCCTATTCTTGTCGAATGAATTTTTTCTAGCTTCATTTACACCGATGAACACGCAGGAGCAATTGCTTAATGTTAAGTTCAATACAATGAGCCAAAATAAGCCAAATTAAGACACCCGTGTCATATCAAGACCTTAAAAAAAAAAAAAAATAAGTATATAGCTATTTTTCTTATTCTTGTCGAATGAATTTTTTGTAGCTACATTTACACCGATGAACACGCAGGAGCAAGTGGCCAATGTTAAGTACAATACATTGAGCCTAAATAAGCAAAATTAAGACACCTATATCTTTGAAAGACCTTTAAAAAAAATAAAATAAGTAAATAGCTATTTTTCTTATTCTTGTCGAATGAATTTTTTTTTAGCTACATTTACGCCGATGAACACGCAGGAACAATTTTTTCATGTTAAGTACAATACATTGAGCCATAATAAGCAAAATTAAGACACCTATATCTTTTTGAAACCTTTAAAAAAATAAAATAAGTAAATAGCTATTTTTCTTATTCTTGTCGAATGAATTTTTTTTTAGCTACATTTACACCGATGAACACGCAGGAGCAATTGTTCAATGTTAGTACAATACAATGAGCCAAAATAAGCAAAATTAAGACACCCTTATCATATCAAGACCTTTCAAAAAAAATAAAATAAGTAAATAGCTATTTTTTTTATTCTTGTCGAATGAATTTTTTGTAGCTACATTTACACCGATGAACACGCAGAAGCAAGTGGTCAATGTTAAGTACAATACAGTGAGCCTAAATAAGCGAAATTAAGACACCTATATCTTCTCAAGTTCTTTAAAAAAAATAAAATAAGTAAATAGCTATTTTTCTTATTCTTGTCGAATGAATTTTTTTTAGCTACATTTACACCGATGAACATGCAGGAACAATTGCTCAATGTTAAGTACAATACAATGAGCCAAAATAAGCAAAATTAAGACACCTATATCTTTTTAAAACCTTTAAAAAAATAAAATAAGTAAATAGCTATTTTTCTTATTCTTGTCGAATGAATTTTTTTTAGCTACATTTACACCGATGAACACGCAGGAGCAATTGCTCAATGTTAAGTACAATACAATGAGCCAAAATAAGCAAAATTAAGACACTCATATCATATCAAGACCTTTTAAAAAAAAAATAAGTATATAGCTATTTTTCGTATTCTTGTCGAATGAATTTTTTTAAGCTACATTTACACCGACGAACACGCAGCAGCAATTGCTCAATGTTAAGTACAATACATTGAGCCAAAATAAGCAAAATAAAGACACCTATATATTTTTAAAACCTTTAAAAAAAAAATAAGTAAATAGCTATTTTTCTTATTCTTGTCGAATGAACTTTTTTTAGCCACATTTACACCGATGAACACGCAGGAACAATTGCTCAATGTTAAGTACAATACATTGAGCCAAAATAAGCAAAATAAAGACACCTATATCCTTTTAAAACCTTTAAAAAAAATAAAATAAGTAAATAGCTATTTTTCTTATTCTTGTCGAATGAATTTTATTTAGCTACATTTACACCGATGAACAATCATAAGGAATTGCTCAATGTTAAGTTCAATACAATGAGCCAAAATAAATAAAATTAAGACACCGTTATCATATCAAGACCTTTAAAAAAAAAAATAAGTAAATAGCTATTTTTCTTATTCTTGTCGAATGAATTTTTTTTAGCCACATTTAAACCGATGAACACGCAGTAGCAATTGCTCAATGTCAAGTACAATACAATGAGCCAAAATAAGCAAAATTAATACACCTATATCTTTTTAAAACCTTTAAAAAAATAAAATAAGTAAATAGCTATTTTTCCTATTCTTGTCGAATGAATTTTTTTTAGCTACATTTACACCGATGAACACGCAGGAGCAATTGCTCAATGTTAAGTACAATACATTGAGCCAAAATAAGCCAAATTAAGACACGCGCGTCATATCAAGACCTTTAAAAAAAATAAAATAAGTATATAGCTATTTTTCGTATTCTTGTCGAATGAATTTTTTGTAGCTACATTTTCACCAATGTACACGCAGGAGCAAGTGGTCAATGTTAAGTACAATACAATGAGCCTAAATAAGCAAAATTAAGACACCTATATCTTTTAAGACCTTTAAAAAAAATAAAATAAGTAAATAGCTATTTTTCTTATTATTGTCGAATGAATTTTTTTTAGCTACATTTACACCGATGAACACGCAGGAACAATTGCTCAATGTTAAGTACAGTACAATGAGCCAAAATAAGCAAAATTAAGACACCTTTATCTTTTTAAAACCTTTAAAAAAAATAAAATAAGTAAATAGCTATTTTTCATATTCTTGTCGAATGAATTTTTTTTAGCCACATTTACACCGATGAACACGCAGGAGCAATAGCTCAATGTTAAGTACAATACAATGAGCCAAAATAAGCAAAATTAAGACACCTATATCTTTTTAAAACTTTTAAAAAAAATAAAATAAGTAAATAGCTATTTTTCTTATTCTTGTCGAATGAATTTTGTTTAGCCACATTTACACCGATGAACCCGCAGGAGCAATTGCTCAATGTTAAGTGCAATACAGTGAGCCAAAATAAGCAAAATTAAGACACCTATATCTTATAAGACCTTTAAAAAAATAAAATAAGTAAATAGCTATTTTTCTTATTCTTGTCGAATGAATTTTATTTAGCTACATTTACACCGATGAACAATCAGGAGCAATTGCTCAATGTTAAGTTCAATACAGTGAGCCAAAATAAGCAAAATTAAGACACCGTTATCATATCAAGACCTTTAAAAAAATAAAATAAGTAAATAGCTATTTTTCTTATTCTTGTCGAATGAATTTTATTTAGCTACATTTACACCGATGAACAATCAGGAGCAATTGCTCAATGTTAAGTTCAATACAATGAGCCAAAATAAGCAAAATTAAGACACCTATATCTTTTTAAAACCTTTAAAAAAAATAAAATAAGTAAATAGCTATTTTTCTTATTCTTGTCGAATGAATTTTGTTTAGCCACATTTACACCGATGAACCCGCAGGAGCAATTGCTCAATGTTAAGTGCAATACAGTGAGCCAAAATAAGCAAAATTAAGACACCTATATCTTATAAGACCTTTAAAAAAATAAAATAAGTAAATAGCTATTTTTCTTATTCTTGTCGAATGAATTTTTTTAAGCTACATTTAAACCGATGAACACGCAGGAGCAATTGCTCAATGTCAAGTAGAATACAATGAGCCAAAATAAGCAAAATTAGGACACCTATATCTTTTAAAAACCTTTAAAAAAATAAAATAAGTAAATAGCTATTTTTCCTATTCTTGTCGAATGAATTTTTTCTAGCTTCATTTACACCGATGAACACGCAGGAGCAATTGCTTAATGTTAAGTTCAATACAATGAGCCAAAATAAGCCAAATTAAGACACCCGTGTCATATCAAGACCTTAAAAAAAAAAAAAAAATAAGTATATAGCTATTTTTCTTATTCTTGTCGAATGAATTTTTTGTAGCTACATTTACACCGATGAACACGCAGGAGCAAGTGGCCAATGTTAAGTACAATACATTGAGCCTAAATAAGCAAAATTAAGACACCTATATCTTTGAAAGACCTTTAAAAAAAATAAAATAAGTAAATAGCTATTTTTCTTATTCTTGTCGAATGAATTTTTTTTAGCTACATTTACACCGATGAACACGCAGGAACAATTTTTTCATGTTAAGTACAATACATTGAGCCATAATAAGCAAAATTAAGACACCTATATCTTTTTGAAACCTTTAAAAAAATAAAATAAGTAAATAGCTATTTTTCTTATTCTTGTCGAATGAATTTTTTTTTAGCTACATTTACACCGATGAACACGCAGGAGCAATTGTTCAATGTTAGTACAATACAATGAGCCAAAATAAGCAAAATTAAGACACCCTTATCATATCAAGACCTTTCAAAAAAAATAAAATAAGTAAATAGCTATTTTTTTTATTCTTGTCGAATGAATTTTTTGTAGCTACATTTACACCGATGAACACGCAGAAGCAAGTGGTCAATGTTAAGTACAATACAGTGAGCCTAAATAAGCGAAATTAAGACACCTATATCTTCTCAAGTTCTTTAAAAAAAATAAAATAAGTAAATAGCTATTTTTCTTATTCTTGTCGAATGAATTTTTTTTAGCTACATTTACACCGATGAACATGCAGGAACAATTGCTCAATGTTAAGTACAATACAATGAGCCAAAATAAGCAAAATTAAGACACCTATATCTTTTTAAAACCTTTAAAAAAATAAAATAAGTAAATAGCTATTTTTTTTATTCTTGTCGAATGAATTTTTTGTAGCTACATTTACACCGATGAACACGCAGAAGCAAGTGGTCAATGTTAAGTACAATACAGTGAGCCTAAATAAGCGAAATTAAGACACCTATATCTTCTCAAGTTCTTTAAAAAAAATAAAATAAGTAAATAGCTATTTTTCTTATTCTTGTCGAATGAATTTTTTTTAGCTTCATTCACACCGATGAACACGCAGGAGCAATTGCTCAATGTTAAGTACAATACAATGAGCCAAAATAAGCAAAATTAAGACACTCATATCATTTCAAGACCTTTTAAAAAAAAAATAAGTATATAGCTATTTTTCGTATTCTTGTCGAATGAATTTTTTTAAGCTACATTTACACCAATGAACACGCAGGAGCAATTGCTCAATGTTAAGTACAATACATTGAGCCAAAATAAGCAAAATAAAGACACCCATATCTTTTTAAAACCTTTAAAAAAAAAATAAGTAAATAGCTATTTTTCTTATTCTTGTCGAATGAATTTTTTTTAGCCACATTTACACCGATGAACACGCAGGAACAATTGCTCAATGTTAAGTACAATACATTGAGCCAAAATAAGCAAAATAAAGACACCTATATCCTTTTAAAACCTTTAAAAAAATAAAATAAGTAAATAGCTATTTTTCTTATTCTTGTCGAATGAATTTTATTTAGCTACATTTACACCGATGAACAATCAGGAGCAATTGCTCAATGTTAAGTTCAATACAATGAGCCAAAATAAGCAAAATAAAGACACCTATATCTTTTTAAAACCTTTAAAAAAAAAATAAGTAAATAGCTATTTTTCTTATTCTTGTCGAATGAATTTTTTTTAGCCACATTTACACCGATGAACACGCAGGAACAATTGCTCAATGTTAAGTGCAATACATTGAGCCAAAATAAGCAAAATAAAGACACCTATATCTTTTTAAAACCTTTAAAAAAATAAAATAAGTAAATAGCTATTTTTCCTATTCTTGTCGAATGAATTTTTTTTAGCTACATTTACACCGATGAACACGCAGGAGCAATTGCTCAATGTTAAGTACAATACATTGAGCCAAAATAAGCCAAATTAAGACACCCGCGTCATATCAAGACCTTTAAAAAAAATAAAATAAGTATATAGCTATTTTTCGTATTCTTGTCGAATGAATTTTTTGTAGCTACATTTTCACCAATGTACACGCAGGAGCAAGTGGTCAATGTTAAGTACAATACAATGAGCCTAAATAAGCAAAATTAAGACACCTATATCTTTTAAGACCTTTAAAAAAAATAAAATAAGTAAATAGCTATTTTTCTTATTATTGTCGAATGAATTTTTTTTAGCTACATTTACACCGATGAACACGCAGGAACAATTGCTCAATGTTAAGTACAATACAATGAGCCAAAATAAGCAAAATTAAGACACCTTTATCTTTTTAAAACCTTTAAAAAAAATAAAATAAGTAAATAGCTATTTTTCATATTCTTGTCGAATGAATTTTTTTTAGCCACATTTACACCGATGAACACGCAGGAGCAATAGCTCAATGTTAAGTACAATACAATGAGCCAAAATAAGCAAAATTAAGACACCTATATCTTTTTAAAACCTTTAAAAAAAATAAAATAAGTAAATAGCTATTTTTCTTATTCTTGTCGAATGAATTTTTTTTAGCTACATTTACACCGATGAACACGCAGGAACAATTGCTTAATGTTAAGTACAATACAATGAGCCAAAATAAGCAAAATTAAGACACCTATATCTTTTTAAAACCTTTAAAAAAAATAAAATAAGTAAATAGCTATTTTTCGTATTCTTGTCGAATGAATTTTTTGTAGCTACATTTACACCGATGAACACGCTAAAGCAATTGCCTAATGATAGATACAGTACAATGAGCCAAAATAAGCAAAATTTAGACACCTATATCTTTTTAAAACCTTTAAAAAAAATAAAATAAGTAATTAGCTATTTTTCGTATTCTTGCCGTATGAATTTTTTTAAGCTACATTTACACCGATGAACACGCAGGAGCAATTGCTCAATGTTAAGTACAATACATTGAGCCAAAATAAGCAAAATAAAGACACCTATATCTTTTTAATCCCTTTAAAAAAAAAAATAAGTAAATAGCTATTTTTCTTATTCTTGTCGAATGAATTTTTTTTTAGCCACATTTACACCGATGAACACGCAGGAGCAATTGCTCAATGTTAAGTACAATACAATGAGCCAACATAAGCAAAATTAAGACACTCATATCATATCAAGACCTTTAAAAAAAAAATAAGTATATAGCTATTTTTCGTATTCTTGTCGAATGAATTTTTTGTAGCTACATTTACACCGATGAACACGCTGGAGCAATTGCCTTATGTTAGATACAGTACAATGAGCCAAAATAAGCAAAATTAAGACACCTATATCTTTTTAAAACCTTTAAAAAAAATAAAATAAGTAATTAGCTATTTTTCGTATTCTTGCCGTATGAATTTTTTTAAGCTTCATTTACACCGATGAACACGCAAGAGCAATTGCTGAATGTTGAGTACAATACATTGAGCCAAAATAAGCAAAATAAAGACACCTGTATCTTTTTAAAACCTTTAAAAAAAATAAAATAAGTAATTAGCTATTTTTCGTATTCTTGTCGAATGAATTTTTTTAAGCTACATTTAAACCGATGAACACGCAGGAGCAATTGCTCAATGTCAAGTAGAATACAATGAGCCAAAATAAGCAAAATTAGGACACCTATATCTTTTAAAAACCTTTAAAAAAATAAAATAAGTAAATAGCTATTTTTCCTATTCTTGTCGAATGAATTTTTTCTAGCTTCATTTACACCGATGAACACGCAGGAGCAATTGCTTAATGTTAAGTTCAATACAATGAGCCAAAATAAGCCAAATTAAGACACCCGTGTCATATCAAGACCATAAAAAAAAAAAAAAATAAGTATATAGCTATTTTTCTTATTCTTGTCGAATGAATTTTTTTTAGCCACATTTACGCCGATGAACACGCAGGAACAATTGCTCAGTGTTAAGAACAATACAATGAGCCAAAATAAGCAAAATTAAGACACCTATATCTTTTTAAAATCTTTAAAAAAAATAAAATAAGCAAATAGCTATTTTTCTTATTCTTGTCGAATGAATTTTTTTTAGCTACATTTACACCGATGAACACGCAGGAGCAATTGCTCAATGTTAAGTACAATACAATGAGCCAAAATAAGCAAAATTAAGACACTCATATCATATCAAGACCTTTAAAAAAAAAAATAAGTATATAGCTATTTTTCGTATTCTTGTCGAATGAATTTTTTGTAGCTACATTTACACCGATGAACACGCTGGAGCAATTGCCTAATGTTAGATACAATACAATGAGCCAAAATAAGCAAAATTAAGACACCTATATCTTTTTAAAACCTTTAAAAAAAATAAAATAAGTAGCTATTTTTCGTATTCTTGCCGTATGAATTTTTTTAAGCTACATTTACACCGATGAACACGCAGGAGCAATTGCTCAATGTTAAGTACAATACTTGGAGCCAAAATAAGCAAAATAAAGACACCTATATCTTTTTAAAACCTTTAAAAAAAATAAAATAAGTAAATAGCTATTTTTCTTATTCTTGTCGAATGAATTTTTTTCAGCTACATTTACACCGATGAACACGCAGGAGCAATTGCTCAATGTTAAGTACAATACAATGAGCCAAAATAAGCAAAATTAAGACACTCATATCATATCAAGACCTTTAAAAAAAAAAATAAGTATATAGCTATTTTTCGTATTCTTGTCGAATGAATTTTTTGTAGCTACATTTACACCGATGAACACGCTGTAGCAATTGCCTAATGTTAGATACAGTACAGTGAGCCAAAATAAGCAAAATTAAGACACCTATATCTTTTTAAAACCTTTAAAAAAAAAAAAATAAGTAATTAGCTATTTTTCGTATTCTTGCCGTATGAATTTTTTTAAGCTTCATTTACACCGATGAACACGAAGGAGCAATTGCTCAATGTTAAGTACAATACATTGAGCCAAAATAAGCAAAATAAAGACACCTATATCTTTTTAAAACCTTTAAAAAAAAAATAAGTAAATAGCTATTTTTCTTATTCTTGTCGAATGAATTTTTTTTAGCCACATTTACGCCGATGAACACGCAGGAACAATTGCTCAGTGTTAAGTACAATACAATGAGCCAAAATAAGCAAAATTAAGACACCTATATCTTTTTAAAACCTTTAAAAAAAAATAAAATAAGCAAATAGCTATTTTTCTTATTCTTGTCGAATGAATTTTTTTTAGCTACATTTACACCGATGAACACGCAGGAGCAATTGCTCAATGTTAAGTACAATACAGTGAGCCAAAATAAGCAAAATTATGACACTCATATCATATCAAGACCTTTAAAAAAAAAAATAAGTATATAGCTATTTTTCGTATTCTTGTCGAATGAATTTTTTGTAGCTACATTTACACCGATGAACACGCTGGAGCAATTGCCTAATGTTAGATACAGTACAGTGAGCCAAAATAAGCAAAATTAAGACACCTATATCTTTTTAAAACCTTTAAAAAAAATAAAATAAGTAAATAGCTATTTTTCTTATTCTTGTCGAATGAATTTTTTTTTTAGCTACATTTACACCGATGAACACGCAGGAGCAATTGCTCAATGTTAAGTACAATACAATGAGCCAAAATAAGCAAAATTAAGACACCAATATCTTTTTAAAACCTTTAAAAAAAATAAAATAAGTAAATAGCTATTTTTCTTATTCTTGTCGAATGAATTTTTTTTAGCTACATTTACACCGATGAACACGCAGGAGCAATTGCTCAATGTTAAGTACAATACAATGAGCCAAAATAAGCAAAATTAAGACACTCATATCATATCAAGACCTTTAAAAAAAAAAATAAGTATATAGCTATTTTTCGAATTCTTGTCGAATGAATTTTTTGTAGCTACATTTACACCGATGAACACGCTGGAGCAATTGCCTAATGTTAGATACAATACAATGAGCCAAAATAAGCAAAATAAAGACACCTATATCTTTTTAAAACCTTTAAAAAAAATAAAATAAGTAAATAGCTATTTTTCTTATTCTTGACGAATGAATTTTTTTCAGCTACATTTACACCGATGAACACGCAGGAGCAATTGCTCAATGTTAAGTACAATACATTGAGCCAAAATAAGCAAAATAAAGACACCTATATCTTTTTAAAACCTTTAAAAAAAAAATAAGTAAATAGCTATTTTTCTTATTCTTGTCGAATGAATTTTTTTTAGCCACATTTACGCCGATGAACACGCAGGAACAATTGCTCAGTGTTAAGAACAATACAATGAGCCCAAATAAGCAAAATTAAGACACCTATATCTTTTTAAAAACTTTAAAAAAAATAAAATAAGCAAATAGCTATTTTTCTTATTCTTGTCGAATGAATTTTTTTTAGCTACATTTACACCGATGAACACGCAGGAGCAATTGCTCAATGTTAAGTACAATACAGTGAGCCAAAATAAGCAAAATTAAGACACTCATATCATATCAAGACCTTTAAAAAAAAAAATAAGTATATAGCTATTTTTCGTATTCTTGTCGAATGAATTTTTTGTAGCTACATTTACACCGATGAACACGCTGGAGCAATTGCCTAATGTTAGATACAATACAATGAGCCAAAATAAGCAAAATTAAGACACCTATATCTTTTTAAAACCTTTAAAAAAAATAAAATAAGTAATTAGCTATTTTTCGTATTCTTGCCGTATGAATTTTTTTAAGCTACATTTACACCGATGAACACGCAGGAGCAATTGCTCAATGTTAATTACAATACTTGGAGCCAAAATAAGCAAAATAAAGACACCTATATCTTTTTAAAACCTTTAAAAAAAAAAAATAAGTAAATAGCTATTTTTCTTATTCTTGTCGAATGAATTTTTTTTAGCCACATTTACACCGATGAACACGCAGGAACAATTGCTCAATGTTAAGTACAATACAATGAGCCAAAATTAGCAAAATTAAGACACCTATATCTTTTTAAAACCTTTAAAAAAAATAAAATAAGTAAATAGCTATTTTTCTTATTCTTGTCGAATGAATTTTTTTCAGCTACATTTACACCGATGAACACGCAGGAGCAATTGCTCAATGTTAAGTACAATACAATGAGCCAAAATAAGCAAAATTAAGACACTCATATCATATCAAGACCTTTAAAAAAAAAAATAAGTATATAGCTATTTTTCCTATTCTTGTCGAATGAATTTTTTCTAGCTTCATTTACACCGATGAACACGCAGGAGCAATTGCTTAATGTTAAGTTCAATACAATGAGCCAAAATAAGCCAAATTAAGACACCCGTGTCATATCAAGACCATAAAAAAAAAAAAAAATAAGTATATAGCTATTTTTCTTATTCTTGTCGAATGAATTTTTTTTAGCCACATTTACGCCGATGAACACGCAGGAACAATTGCTCAGTGTTAAGAACAATACAATGAGCCAAAATAAGCAAAATTAAGACACCTATATCTTTTTAAAATCTTTAAAAAAAATAAAATAAGCAAATAGCTATTTTTCTTATTCTTGTCGAATGAATTTTTTTTAGCTACATTTACACCGATGAACACGCAGGAGCAATTGCTCAATGTTAAGTACAATACAATGAGCCAAAATAAGCAAAATTAAGACACTCATATCATATCAAGACCTTTAAAAAAAAAAATAAGTATATAGCTATTTTTCGTATTCTTGTCGAATGAATTTTTTGTAGCTACATTTACACCGATGAACACGCTGGGGCAATTGCCTAATGTTAGATACAGTACAGTGAGCCAAAATAAGCAAAATTAAGACACCTATATCTTTTTAAAACCTTTAAAAAAAATAAAATAAGTAAATAGCTATTTTTCTTATTCTTGTCGAATGAATTTTTTTTTTAGCTACATTTACACCGATGAACACGCAGGAGCAATTGCTCAATGTTAAGTACAATACAATGAGCCAAAATAAGCAAAATTATGACACTCATATCATATCAAGACCTTTAAAAAAAAAAATAAGTATATAGCTATTTTTCGTATTCTTGTCGAATGAATTTTTTGTAGCTACATTTACACCGATGAACACGCTGGAGCAATTGCCTAATGTTAGATACAGTACAGTGAGCCAAAATAAGCAAAATTAAGACACCTATATCTTTTTAAAACCTTTAAAAAAAATAAAATAAGTAAATAGCTATTTTTCTTATTCTTGTCGAATGAATTTTTTTTTTAGCTACATTTACACCGATGAACACGCAGGAGCAATTGCTCAATGTTAAGTACAATACAATGAGCCAAAATAAGCAAAATTAAGACACCAATATCTTTTTAAAACCTTTAAAAAAAATAAAATAAGTAAATAGCTATTTTTCTTATTCTTGTCGAATGAATTTTTTTTAGCTACATTTACACCGATGAACACGCAGGAGCAATTGCTCAATGTTAAGTACAATACAATGAGCCAAAATAAGCAAAATTAAGACACTCATATCATATCAAGACCTTTAAAAAAAAAAATAAGTATATAGCTATTTTTCGAATTCTTGTCGAATGAATTTTTTGTAGCTACATTTACACCGATGAACACGCTGGAGCAATTGCCTAATGTTAGATACAATACAATGAGCCAAAATAAGCAAAATTAAGACACCTATATCTTTTTAAAACCTTTAAAAAAAATAAAATAAGTAATTAGCTATTTTTCGTATTCTTGCCGTATGAATTTTTTTAAGCTACATTTACACCGATGAACACGCAGGAGCCATTGCTCAATGTTAAGTACAATACATGGAGCCAAAATAAGCAAAATAAAGACACCTATATCTTTTTAAAACCTTTAAAAAAAAAAAATAAGTAAATAGCTATTTTTCTTATTCTTGTCGAATGAATTTTTTTTAGCCACATTTACACCGATGAACACGCAGGAACAATTGCTCAATGTTAAGTACAATACAATGAGCCAAAATTAGCAAAATTAAGACACCTATATCTTTTTAAAACCTTTAAAAAAAATAAAATAAGTAAATAGCTATTTTTCTTATTCTTGACGAATGAATTTTTTTCAGCTACATTTACACCGATGAACACGCAGGAGCAATTGCTCAATGTTCTGTACAATACATTGAGCCAAAATAAGCAAAATAAAGACACCTATATCTTTTTAAAACCTTTAAAAAAAAAATAAGTAAATAGCTATTTTTCTTATTCTTGTCGAATGAATTTTTTTTAGCCACATTTACGCCGATGAACACGCAGGAACAATTGCTCAGTGTTAAGAACAATACAATGAGCCAAAATAAGCAAAATTAAGACACCTATATCTTTTTAAAAACTTTAAAAAAAATAAAATAAGCAAATAGCTATTTTTCTTATTCTTGTCGAATGAATTTTTTTTAGCTACATTTACACCGATGAACACGCAGGAGCAATTGCTCAATGTTAAGTACAATACAGTGAGCCAAAATAAGCAAAATTAAGACACTCATATCATATCAAGACCTTTAAAAAAAAAAATAAGTATATAGCTATTTTTCGTATTCTTGTCGAATGAATTTTTTGTAGCTACATTTACACCGATGAACACGCTGGAGCAATTGCCTAATGTTAGATACAATACAATGAGCCAAAATAAGCAAAATTAAGACACCTATATCTTTTTAAAACCTTTAAAAAAAATAAAATAAGTAATTAGCTATTTTTCGTATTCTTGCCGTATGAATTTTTTTAAGCTACATTTACACCGATGAACACGCAGGAGCAATTGCTCAATGTTAATTACAATACTTGGAGCCAAAATAAGCAAAATAAAGACACCTATATCTTTTTAAAACCTTTAAAAAAAAAAAATAAGTAAATAGCTATTTTTCTTATTCTTGTCGAATGAATTTTTTTTAGCCACATTTACACCGATGAACACGCAGGAACAATTGCTCAATGTTAAGTACAATACAATGAGCCAAAATTAGCAAAATTAAGACACCTATATCTTTTTAAAACCTTTAAAAAAAATAAAATAAGTAAATAGCTATTTTTCTTATTCTTGTCGAATGAATTTTTTTCAGCTACATTTACACCGATGAACACGCAGGAGCAATTGCTCAATGTTAAGTACAATACAATGAGCCAAAATAAGCAAAATTAAGACACTCATATCATATCAAGACCTTTAAAAAAAAAAATAAGTATATAGCTATTTTTCCTATTCTTGTCGAATGAATTTTTTCTAGCTTCATTTACACCGATGAACACGCAGGAGCAATTGCTTAATGTTAAGTTCAATACAATGAGCCAAAATAAGCCAAATTAAGACACCCGTGTCATATCAAGACCATAAAAAAAAAAAAAAATAAGTATATAGCTATTTTTCTTATTCTTGTCGAATGAATTTTTTTTAGCCACATTTACGCCGATGAACACGCAGGAACAATTGCTCAGTGTTAAGAACAATACAATGAGCCAAAATAAGCAAAATTAAGACACCTATATCTTTTTAAAATCTTTAAAAAAAATAAAATAAGCAAATAGCTATTTTTCTTATTCTTGTCGAATGAATTTTTTTTAGCTACATTTACACCGATGAACACGCAGGAGCAATTGCTCAATGTTAAGTACAATACAATGAGCCAAAATAAGCAAAATTAAGACACTCATATCATATCAAGACCTTTAAAAAAAAAAATAAGTATATAGCTATTTTTCGTATTCTTGCCGAATGAATTTTTTGTAGCTACATTTACACCGATGAACACGCTGGAGCAATTGCCTAATGTTAGATACAATACAATGAGCCAAAATAAGCAAAATTAAGACACCTATATCTTTTTAAAACCTTTAAAAAAAATAAAATAAGTAATTAGCTATTTTTCGTATTCTTGCCGTATGAATTTTTTTAAGCTACATTTACACCGATGAACACGCAGGAGCAATTGCTCAATGTTAAGTACAATACTTGGAGCCAAAATAAGCAAAATAAAGACACCTATATCTTTTTAAAACCTTTAAAAAAAAAAAATAAGTAAATAGCTATTTTTCTTATTCTTGTCGAATGAATTTTTTTTAGCCACATTTACACCGATGAACACGCAGGAACAATTGCTCAATGTTAAGTACAATACAATGAGCCAAAATTAGCAAAATTAAGACACCTATATCTTTTTAAAACCTTTAAAAAAAATAAAATAAGTAAATAGCTATTTTTCTTATTCTTGTCGAATGAATTTTTTTCAGCTACATTTACACCGATGAACACGCAGGAGCAATTGCTCAATGTTAAGTACAATACAATGAGCCAAAATAAGCAAAATTAAGACACTCATATCATATCAAGACCTTTAAAAAAAAAAATAAGTATATAGCTATTTTTCGTATTCTTGTCGAATGAATTTTTTGTAGCTACATTTACACCGATGAACACGCTGTAGCAATTGCCTAATGTTAGATACAGTACAGTGAGCCAAAATAAGCAAAATTAAGACACCTATATCTTTTTAAAACCTTTAAAAAAAAAAAAATAAGTAATTAGCTATTTTTCGTATTCTTGCCGTATGAATTTTTTTAAGCTTCATTTACACCGATGAACACGAAGGAGCAATTGCTCAATGTTAAGTACAATACATTGAGCCAAAATAAGCAAAATTAAGACACCAATATCTTTTTAAAACCTTTAAAAAAAATAAAATAAGTAAATAGCTATTTTTCTTATTCTTGTCGAATGAATTTTTTTTAGCTACATTTACACCGATGAACACGCAGGAGCAATTGCTCAATGTTAAGTACAATACAATGAGCCAAAATAAGCAAAATTAAGACACTCATATCATATCAAGACCTTTAAAAAAAAAAATAAGTATATAGCTATTTTTCGAATTCTTGTCGAATGAATTTTTTGTAGCTACATTTACACCGATGAACACGCTGGAGCAATTGCCTAATGTTAGATACAATACAATGAGCCAAAATAAGCAAAATTAAGACACCTATATCTTTTTAAAACCTTTAAAAAAAATAAAATAAGTAATTAGCTATTTTTCGTATTCTTGCCGTATGAATTTTTTTAAGCTACATTTACACCGATGAACACGCAGGAGCCATTGCTCAATGTTAAGTACAATACATGGAGCCAAAATAAGCAAAATAAAGACACCTATATCTTTTTAAAACCTTTAAAAAAAAAAAATAAGTAAATAGCTATTTTTCTTATTCTTGTCGAATGAATTTTTTTTAGCCACATTTACACCGATGAACACGCAGGAACAATTGCTCAATGTTAAGTACAATACAATGAGCCAAAATTAGCAAAATTAAGACACCTATATCTTTTTAAAACCTTTAAAAAAAATAAAATAAGTAAATAGCTATTTTTCTTATTCTTGACGAATGAATTTTTTTCAGCTACATTTACACCGATGAACACGCAGGAGCAATTGCTCAATGTTAAGTACAATACATTGAGCCAAAATAAGCAAAATAAAGACACCTATATCTTTTTAAAACCTTTAAAAAAAAAATAAGTAAATAGCTATTTTTCTTATTCTTGTCGAATGAATTTTTTTTAGCCACATTTACGCCGATGAACACGCAGGAACAATTGCTCAGTGTTAAGAACAATACAATGAGCCAAAATAAGCAAAATTAAGACACCTATATCTTTTTAAAAACTTTAAAAAAAATAAAATAAGCAAATAGCTATTTTTCTTATTCTTGTCGAATGAATTTTTTTTAGCTACATTTACACCGATGAACACGCAGGAGCAATTGCTCAATGTTAAGTACAATACAGTGAGCCAAAATAAGCAAAATTAAGACACTCATATCATATCAAGACCTTTAAAAAAAAAAATAAGTATATAGCTATTTTTCGTATTCTTGTCGAATGAATTTTTTGTAGCTACATTTACACCGATGAACACGCTGGAGCAATTGCCTAATGTTAGATACAATACAATGAGCCAAAATAAGCAAAATTAAGACACCTATATCTTTTTAAAACCTTTAAAAAAAATAAAATAAGTAATTAGCTATTTTTCGTATTCTTGCCGTATGAATTTTTTTAAGCTACATTTACACCGATGAACACGCAGGAGCAATTGCTCAATGTTAATTACAATACTTGGAGCCAAAATAAGCAAAATAAAGACACCTATATCTTTTTAAAACCTTTAAAAAAAAAAAATAAGTAAATAGCTATTTTTCTTATTCTTGTCGAATGAATTTTTTTTAGCTACATTTACACCGATGAACACGCAGGAGCAATTGCTCAATGTTAAGTACAATACAGTGAGCCAAAATAAGCAAAATTAAGACACTCATATCATATCAAGACCTTTAAAAAAAAAAATAAGTATATAGCTATTTTTCGTATTCTTGTCGAATGAATTTTTTGTAGCTACATTTACACCGATGAACACGCTGGAGCAATTGCCTAATGTTAGATACAGTACAGTGAGCCAAAATAAGCAAAATTAAGACACCTATATCTTTTTAAAACCTTTAAAAAAAATAAAATAAGTAAATAGCTATTTTTCTTATTCTTGTCGAATGAATTTTTTTTAGCTACATTTACACCGATGAACACGCAGGAGCAATTGCTCAATGTTAAGTACAATACAATGAGCCAAAATAAGCAAAATTAAGACACCAATATCTTTTTAAAACCTTTAAAAAAAATAAAATAAGTAAATAGCTATTTTTCTTATTCTTGTCGAATGAATTTTTTTTAGCTACATTTACACCGATGAACACGCAGGAGCAATTGCTCAATGTTAAGTACAATACAATGAGCCAAAATAAGCAAAATTAAGACACTCATATCATATCAAGACCTTTAAAAAAAAAAATAAGTATATAGCTATTTTTCGAATTCTTGTCGAATGAATTTTTTGTAGCTACATTTACACCGATGAACACGCTGGAGCAATTGCCTAATGTTAGATACAATACAATGAGCCAAAATAAGCAAAATTAAGACACCTATATCTTTTTAAAACCTTTAAAAAAAATAAAATAAGTAATTAGCTATTTTTCGTATTCTTGCCGTATGAATTTTTTTAAGCTACATTTACACCGATGAACACGCAGGAGCCATTGCTCAATGTTAAGTACAATACATGGAGCCAAAATAAGCAAAATAAAGACACCTATATCTTTTTAAAACCTTTAAAAAAAAAAAATAAGTAAATAGCTATTTTTCTTATACTTGTCGAATGAATTTTTTTTAGCCACATTTACACCGATGAACACGCAGGAACAATTGCTCAATGTTAAGTACAATACAATGAGCCAAAATTAGCAAAATTAAGACACCTATATCTTTTTAAAACCTTTAAAAAAAATAAAATAAGTAAATAGCTATTTTTCTTATTCTTGACGAATGAATTTTTTTCAGCTACATTTACACCGATGAACACGCAGGAGCAATTGCTCAATGTTAAGTACAATACATTGAGCCAAAATAAGCAAAATAAAGACACCTATATCTTTTTAAAACCTTTAAAAAAAAAATAAGTAAATAGCTATTTTTCTTATTCTTGTCGAATGAATTTTTTTTAGCCACATTTACGCCGATGAACACGCAGGAACAATTGCTCAGTGTTAAGAACAATACAATGAGCCAAAATAAGCAAAATTAAGACACCTATATCTTTTTAAAAACTTTAAAAAAAATAAAATAAGCAAATAGCTATTTTTCTTATTCTTGTCGAATGAATTTTTTTTAGCTACATTTACACCGATGAACACGCAGGAGCAATTGCTCAATGTTAAGTACAATACAGTGAGCCAAAATAAGCAAAATTAAGACACTCATATCATATCAAGACCTTTAAAAAAAAAAATAAGTATATAGCTATTTTTCGTATTCTTGTCGAATGAATTTTTTGTAGCTACATTTACACCGATGAACACGCTGGAGCAATTGCCTAATGTTAGATACAATACAATGAGCCAAAATAAGCAAAATTAAGACACCTATATCTTTTTAAAACCTTTAAAAAAAATAAAATAAGTAATTAGCTATTTTTCGTATTCTTGCCGTATGAATTTTTTTAAGCTACATTTACACCGATGAACACGCAGGAGCAATTGCTCAATGTTAATTACAATACTTGGAGCCAAAATAAGCAAAATAAAGACACCTATATCTTTTTAAAACCTTTAAAAAAAAAATAAGTAAATAGCTATTTTTCTTATTCTTGTCGAATGAATTTTTTTTAGCCACATTTACGCCGATGAACACGCAGGAACAATTGCTCAGTGTTAAGTACAATACAATGAGCCAAAATAAGCAAAATTAAGACACCTATATCTTTTTAAAACCTTTAAAAAAAAATAAAATAAGCAAATAGCTATTTTTCTTATTCTTGTCGAATGAATTTTTTTTAGCTACATTTACACCGATGAACACGCAGGAGCAATTGCTCAATGTTAAGTACAATACAGTGAGCCAAAATAAGCAAAATTAAGACACTCATATCATATCAAGACCTTTAAAAAAAAAAATAAGTATATAGCTATTTTTCGTATTCTTGTCGAATGAATTTTTTGTAGCTACATTTACACCGATGAACACGCTGGAGCAATTGCCTAATGTTAGATACAGTACAGTGAGCCAAAATAAGCAAAATTAAGACACCTATATCTTTTTAAAACCTTTAAAAAAAATAAAATAAGTAAATAGCTATTTTTCTTATTCTTGTCGAATGAATTTTTTTTAGCTACATTTACACCGATGAACACGCAGGAGCAATTGCTCAATGTTAAGTACAATACAATGAGCCAAAATAAGCAAAATTAAGACACCAATATCTTTTTAAAACCTTTAAAAAAAATAAAATAAGTAAATAGCTATTTTTCTTATTCTTGTCGAATGAATTTTTTTTAGCTACATTTACACCGATGAACACGCAGGAGCAATTGCTCAATGTTAAGTACAATACAATGAGCCAAAATAAGCAAAATTAAGACACTCATATCATATCAAGACCTTTAAAAAAAAAAATAAGTATATAGCTATTTTTCGAATTCTTGTCGAATGAATTTTTTGTAGCTACATTTACACCGATGAACACGCTGGAGCAATTGCCTAATGTTAGATACAATACAATGAGCCAAAATAAGCAAAATTAAGACACCTATATCTTTTTAAAACCTTTAAAAAAAATAAAATAAGTAATTAGCTATTTTTCGTATTCTTGCCGTATGAATTTTTTTAAGCTACATTTACACCGATGAACACGCAGGAGCCATTGCTCAATGTTAAGTACAATACATGGAGCCAAAATAAGCAAAATAAAGACACCTATATCTTTTTAAAACCTTTAAAAAAAAAAAATAAGTAAATAGCTATTTTTCTTATTCTTGTCGAATGAATTTTTTTTAGCCACATTTACACCGATGAACAAGCAGGAACAATTGCTCAATGTTAAGTACAATACAATGAGCCAAAATTAGCAAAATTAAGACACCTATATCTTTTTAAAACCTTTAAAAAAAATAAAATAAGTAAATAGCTATTTTTCTTATTCTTGACGAATGAATTTTTTTCAGCTACATTTACACCGATGAACACGCAGGAGCAATTGCTCAATGTTAAGTACAATACATTGAGCCAAAATAAGCAAAATAAAGACACCTATATCTTTTTAAAACCTTTAAAAAAAAAATAAGTAAATAGCTATTTTTCTTATTCTTGTCGAATGAATTTTTTTTAGCCACATTTACGCCGATGAACACGCAGGAACAATTGCTCAGTGTTAAGAACAATACAATGAGCCAAAATAAGCAAAATTAAGACACCTATATCTTTTTAAAAACTTTAAAAAAAATAAAATAAGCAAATAGCTATTTTTCTTATTCTTGTCGAATGAATTTTTTTTAGCTACATTTACACCGATGAACACGCAGGAGCAATTGCTCAATGTTAAGTACAATACAGTGAGCCAAAATAAGCAAAATTAAGACACTCATATCATATCAAGACCTTTAAAAAAAAAAATAAGTATATAGCTATTTTTCGTATTCTTGTCGAATGAATTTTTTGTAGCTACATTTACACCGATGAACACGCTGGAGCAATTGCCTAATGTTAGATACAATACAATGAGCCAAAATAAGCAAAATTAAGACACCTATATCTTTTTAAAACCTTTAAAAAAAATAAAATAAGTAATTAGCTATTTTTCGTATTCTTGCCGTATGAATTTTTTTAAGCTACATTTACACCGATGAACACGCAGGAGCAATTGCTCAATGTTAATTACAATACTTGGAGCCAAAATAAGCAAAATAAAGACACCTATATCTTTTTAAAACCTTTAAAAAAAAAAAATAAGTAAATAGCTATTTTTCTTATTCTTGTCGAATGAATTTTTTTTAGCCACATTTACACCGATGAACACGCAGGAACAATTGCTCCATGTTAAGTACAATACATTGAGCCAAAATTAGCAAAATTAAGACACCTATATCTTTTTAAAACCTTTAAAAAAAATAAAATAAGTAAATAGCTATTTTTCTTATTCTTGTCGAATGAATTTTTTTCAGCTACATTTACACCGATGAACACGCAGGAGCAATTGCTCAATGTTAAGTACAATACAATGAGCCAAAATTAGCAAAATTAAGACACTCATATCATATCAAGACCTTTAAAAAAAAAAATAAGTATATAGCTATTTTTCCTATTCTTGTCGAATGAATTTTTTCTAGCTTCATTTACACCGATGAACACGCAGGAGCAATTGCTTAATGTTAGATACAATACAATGAGCCAAAATAAGCAAAATTAAGACACCTATATCTTTTTAAAACCTTTAAAAAAAATAAAATAAGTAAATAGCTATTTTTCTTATTCTTGACGAATGAATTTTTTTCAGCTACATTTACACCGATGAACACGCAGGAGCAATTGCTCAATGTTAAGTACAATACATTGAGCCAAAATAAGCAAAATAAAGACACCTATATCTTTTTAAAACCTTTAAAAAAAAAATAAGTAAATAGCTATTTTTCTTATTCTTGTCGAATGAATTTTTTTTAGCCACATTTACGCCGATGAACACGCAGGAACAATTGCTCAGTGTTAAGAACAATACAATGAGCCAAAATAAGCAAAATTAAGACACCTATATCTTTTTAAAAACTTTAAAAAAAATAAAATAAGCAAATAGCTATTTTTCTTATTCTTGTCGAATGAATTTTTTTTAGCTACATTTACACCGATGAACACGCAGGAGCAATTGCTCAATGTTAAGTACAATACAGTGAGCCAAAATAAGCAAAATTAAGACACTCATATCATATCAAGACCTTTAAAAAAAAAAATAAGTATATAGCTATTTTTCGTATTCTTGTCGAATGAATTTTTTGTAGCTACATTTACACCGATGAACACGCTGGAGCAATTGCCTAATGTTAGATACAATACAATGAGCCAAAATAAGCAAAATTAAGACACCTATATCTTTTTAAAACCTTTAAAAAAAATAAAATAAGTAAATAGCTATTTTTCTTATTCTTGTCGAATGAATTTTTTTTAGCTACATTTACACCGATGAACACGCAGGAGCAATTGCTCAATGTTAATTACAATACTTGGAGCCAAAATAAGCAAAATAAAGACACCTATATCTTTTTAAAACCTTTAAAAAAAAAAAATAAGTAAATAGCTATTTTTCTTATTCTTGTCGAATGAATTTTTTTTAGCCACATTTACACCGATGAACACGCAGGAACAATTGCTCCATGTTAAGTACAATACTATGAGCCAAAATTAGCAAAATTAAGACACCTATATCTTTTTAAAACCTTTAAAAAAAATAAAATAAGTAAATAGCTATTTTTCTTATTCTTGTCGAATGAATTTTTTTCAGCTACATTTACACCGATGAACACGCAGGAGCAATTGCTCAATGTTAAGTACAATACAATGAGCCAAAATAAGCAAAATTAAGACACTCATATCATATCAAGACCTTTAAAAAAAAAAATAAGTATATAGCTATTTTTCCTATTCTTGTCGAATGAATTTTTTCTAGCTTCATTTACACCGATGAACACGCAGGAGCAATTGCTTAATGTTAAGTTCAATACAATGAGCCAAAATAAGCCAAATTAAGACACCCGTGTCATATCAAGACCATAAAAAAATAAAAAAATAAGTATATAGCTATTTTTCTTATTCTTGTCGAATGAATTTTTTTTAGCCACATTTACGCCGATGAACACGCAGGAACAATTGCTCAGTGTTAAGAACAATACAATGAGCCAAAATAAGCAAAATTAAGACACCTATATCTTTTTAAAATCTTTAAAAAAAATAAAATAAGCAAATAGCTATTTTTCTTATTCTTGTCGAATGAATTTTTTTTAGCTACATTTACACCGATGAACACGCAGGAGCAATTGCTCAATGTTAAGTACAATACAATGAGCCAAAATAAGCAAAATTAAGACACTCATATCATATCAAGACCTTTAAAAAAAAAAATAAGTATATAGCTATTTTTCGTATTCTTGTCGAATGAATTTTTTGTAGCTACATTTACACCGATGAACACGCTGGAGCAATTGCCTAATGTTAGGTACAATACAATGAGCCAAAATAAGCAAAATTAAGACACCTATATCTTTTTAAAACCTTTAAAAAAAATAAAATAAGTAATTAGCTATTTTTCGTATTCTTGCCGTATGAATTTTTTTAAGCTACATTTACACCGATGAACACGCAGGAGCAATTGCTCAATGTTAAGTACAATACTTGGAGCCAAAATAAGCAAAATAAAGACACCTATATCTTTTTAAAACCTTTAAAAAAAAAAAATAAGTAAATAGCTATTTTTCTTATTCTTGTCGAATGAATTTTTTTTAGCCACATTTACACCGATGAACACGCAGGAACAATTGCTCAATGTTAAGTACAATACAATGAGCCAAAATTAGCAAAATTAAGACACCTATATCTTTTTAAAACCTTTAAAAAAAATAAAATAAGTAAATAGCTATTTTTCTTATTCTTGTCGAATGAATTTTTTTCAGCTACATTTACACCGATGAACACGCAGGAGCAATTGCTCAATGTTAAGTACAATACAATGAGCCAAAATAAGCAAAATTAAGACACTCATATCATATCAAGACCTTTAAAAAAAAAAATAAGTATATAGCTATTTTTCGTATTCTTGTCGAATGAATTTTTTGTAGCTACATTTACACCGATGAACACGCTGTAGCAATTGCCTAATGTTAGATACAGTACAGTGAGCCAAAATAAGCAAAATTAAGACACCTATATCTTTTTAAAACCTTTAAAAAAAAAAAAATAAGTAATTAGCTATTTTTCGTATTCTTGCCGTATGAATTTTTTTAAGCTTCATTTACACCGATGAACACGAAGGAGCAATTGCTCAATGTTAAGTACAATACATTGAGCCAAAATAAGCAAAATAAAGACACCTATATCTTTTTAAAACCTTTAAAAAAAAAATAAGTAAATAGCTATTTTTCTTATTCTTGTCGAATGAATTTTTTTTAGCCACATTTACGCCGATGAACACGCAGGAACAATTGCTCAGTGTTAAGTACAATACAATGAGCCAAAATAAGCAAAATTAAGACACCTATATCTTTTTAAAACCTTTAAAAAAAAATAAAATAAGCAAATAGCTATTTTTCTTATTCTTGTCGAATGAATTTTTTTTAGCTACATTTACACCGATGAACACGCAGGAGCAATTGCTCAATGTTAAGTACAATACAGTGAGCCAAAATAAGCAAAATTATGACACTCATATCATATCAAGACCTTTAAAAAAAAAAATAAGTATATAGCTATTTTTCGTATTCTTGTCGAATGAATTTTTTGTAGCTACATTTACACCGATGAACACGCTGGAGCAATTGCCTAATGTTAGATACAGTACAGTGAGCCAAAATAAGCAAAATTAAGACACCTATATCTTTTTAAAACCTTTAAAAAAAATAAAATAAGTAAATAGCTATTTTTCTTATTCTTGTCGAATGAATTTTTTTTTTAGCTACATTTACACCGATGAACACGCAGGAGCAATTGCTCAATGTTAAGTACAATACAATGAGCCAAAATAAGCAAAATTAAGACACCAATATCTTTTTAAAACCTTTAAAAAAAATAAAATAAGTAAATAGCTATTTTTCTTATTCTTGTCGAATGAATTTTTTTTAGCTACATTTACACCGATGAACACGCAGGAGCAATTGCTCAATGTTAAGTACAATACAATGAGCCAAAATAAGCAAAATTAAGACACTCATATCATATCAAGACCTTTAAAAAAAAAAATAAGTATATAGCTATTTTTCGAATTCTTGTCGAATGAATTTTTTGTAGCTACATTTACACCGATGAACACGCTGGAGCAATTGCCTAATGTTAGATACAATACAATGAGCCAAAATAAGCAAAATTAAGACACCTATATCTTTTTAAAACCTTTAAAAAAAATAAAATAAGTAATTAGCTATTTTTCGTATTCTTGCCGTATGAATTTTTTTAAGCTACATTTACACCGATGAACACGCAGGAGCCATTGCTCAATGTTAAGTACAATACATGGAGCCAAAATAAGCAAAATAAAGACACCTATATCTTTTTAAAACCTTTAAAAAAAAAAAATAAGTAAATAGCTATTTTTCTTATTCTTGTCGAATGAATTTTTTTTAGCCACATTTACACCGATGAACACGCAGGAACAATTGCTCAATGTTAAGTACAATACAATGAGCCAAAATTAGCAAAATTAAGACACCTATATCTTTTTAAAACCTTTAAAAAAAATAAAATAAGTAAATAGCTATTTTTCTTATTCTTGACGAATGAATTTTTTTCAGCTACATTTACACCGATGAACACGCAGGAGCAATTGCTCAATGTTAAGTACAATACATTGAGCCAAAATAAGCAAAATAAAGACACCTATATCTTTTTAAAACCTTTAAAAAAAAAATAAGTAAATAGCTATTTTTCTTATTCTTGTCGAATGAATTTTTTTTAGCCACATTTACGCCGATGAACACGCAGGAACAATTGCTCAGTGTTAAGAACAATACAATGAGCCAAAATAAGCAAAATTAAGACACCTATATCTTTTTAAAAACTTTAAAAAAAATAAAATAAGCAAATAGCTATTTTTCTTATTCTTGTCGAATGAATTTTTTTTAGCTACATTTACACCGATGAACACGCAGGAGCAATTGCTCAATGTTAAGTACAATACAGTGAGCCAAAATAAGCAAAATTAAGACACTCATATCATATCAAGACCTTTAAAAAAAAAAATAAGTATATAGCTATTTTTCGTATTCTTGTCGAATGAATTTTTTGTAGCTACATTTACACCGATGAACACGCTGGAGCAATTGCCTAATGTTAGATACAATACAATGAGCCAAAATAAGCAAAATTAAGACACCTATATCTTTTTAAAACCTTTAAAAAAAATAAAATAAGTAATTAGCTATTTTTCGTATTCTTGCCGTATGAATTTTTTTAAGCTACATTTACACCGATGAACACGCAGGAGCAATTGCTCAATGTTAATTACAATACTTGGAGCCAAAATAAGCAAAATAAAGACACCTATATCTTTTTAAAACCTTTAAAAAAAAAAAATAAGTAAATAGCTATTTTTCTTATTCTTGTCGAATGAATTTTTTTTAGCCACATTTACACCGATGAACACGCAGGAACAATTGCTCAATGTTAAGTACAATACAATGAGCCAAAATTAGCAAAATTAAGACACCTATATCTTTTTAAAACCTTTAAAAAAAATAAAATAAGTAAATAGCTATTTTTCTTATTCTTGTCGAATGAATTTTTTTCAGCTACATTTACACCGATGAACACGCAGGAGCAATTGCTCAATGTTAAGTACAATACAATGAGCCAAAATAAGCAAAATTAAGACACTCATATCATATCAAGACCTTTAAAAAAAAAAATAAGTATATAGCTATTTTTCGTATTCTTGTCGAATGAATTTTTTGTAGCTACATTTACACCGATGAACACGCTGTAGCAATTGCCTAATGTTAGATACAGTACAGTGAGCCAAAATAAGCAAAATTAAGACACCTATATCTTTTTAAAACCTTTAAAAAAAAAAAATAAGTAATTAGCTATTTTTCGTATTCTTGCCGTATGAATTTTTTTAAGCTTCATTTACACCGATGAACACGAAGGAGCAATTGCTCAATGTTAAGTACAATACATTGAGCCAAAATAAGCAAAATAAAGACACCTATATCTTTTTAAAACCTTTAAAAAAAAAATAAGTAAATAGCTATTTTTCTTATTCTTGTCGAATGAATTTTTTTTAGCCACATTTACGCCGATGAACACGCAGGAACAATTGCTCAGTGTTAAGTACAATACAATGAGCCAAAATAAGCAAAATTAAGACACCTATATCTTTTTAAAACCTTTAAAAAAAAATAAAATAAGCAAATAGCTATTTTTCTTATTCTTGTCGAATGAATTTTTTTTAGCTACATTTACACCGATGAACACGCAGGAGCAATTGCTCAATGTTAAGTACAATACAGTGAGCCAAAATAAGCAAAATTAAGACACTCATATCATATCAAGACCTTTAAAAAAAAAAATAAGTATATAGCTATTTTTCGTATTCTTGTCGAATGAATTTTTTGTAGCTACATTTACACCGATGAACACGCTGGAGCAATTGCCTAATGTTAGATACAGTACAGTGAGCCAAAATAAGCAAAATTAAGACACCTATATCTTTTTAAAACCTTTAAAAAAAATAAAATAAGTAAATAGCTATTTTTCTTATTCTTGTCGAATGAATTTTTTTTAGCTACATTTACACCGATGAACACGCAGGAGCAATTGCTCAATGTTAAGTACAATACAATGAGCCAAAATAAGCAAAATTAAGACACCAATATCTTTTTAAAACCTTTAAAAAAAATAAAATAAGTAAATAGCTATTTTTCTTATTCTTGTCGAATGAATTTTTTTTAGCTACATTTACACCGATGAACACGCAGGAGCAATTGCTCAATGTTAAGTACAATACAATGAGCCAAAATAAGCAAAATTAAGACACTCATATCATATCAAGACCTTTAAAAAAAAAAATAAGTATATAGCTATTTTTCGAATTCTTGTCGAATGAATTTTTTGTAGCTACATTTACACCGATGAACACGCTGGAGCAATTGCCTAATGTTAGATACAATACAATGAGCCAAAATTAGCAAAATTAAGACACCTATATCTTTTTAAAACCTTTAAAAAAAATAAAATAAGTAAATAGCTATTTTTCTCATTCTTGACGAATGAATTTTTTTCAGCTACATTTACACCGATGAACACGCAGGAGCAATTGCTCAATGTTAAGTACAATACTTGGAGCCAAAATAAGCAAAATAAAGACACCTATATCTTTTTAAAACCTTTAAAAAAAAAAAATAAGTAAATAGCTATTTTTCTTATTCTTGTCGAATGAATTTTTTTTAGCCACATTTACACCGATGAACACGCAGGAACAATTGCTCAATGTTAAGTACAATACAATGAGCCAAAATTAGCAAAATTAAGACACCTATATCTTTTTAAAACCTTTAAAAAAAATAAAATAAGTAAATAGCTATTTTTCTTATTCTTGTCGAATGAATTTTTTTCAGCTACATTTACACCGATGAACACGCAGGAGCAATTGCTCAATGTTAAGTACAATACAATGAGCCAAAATAAGCAAAATTAAGACACTCATATCATATCAAGACCTTTAAAAAAAAAAATAAGTATATAGCTATTTTTCGTATTCTTGTCGAATGAATTTTTTGTAGCTACATTTACACCGATGAACACGCTGTAGCAATTGCCTAATGTTAGATACAGTACAGTGAGCCAAAATAAGCAAAATTAAGACACCTATATCTTTTTAAAACCTTTAAAAAAAAAAAAATAAGTAATTAGCTATTTTTCGTATTCTTGCCGTATGAATTTTTTTAAGCTTCATTTACACCGATGAACACGAAGGAGCAATTGCTCAATGTTAAGTACAATACATTGAGCCAAAATAAGCAAAATAAAGACACCTATATCTTTTTAAAACCTTTAAAAAAAAAATAAGTAAATAGCTATTTTTCTTATTCTTGTCGAATGAATTTTTTTTAGCCACATTTACGCCGATGAACACGCAGGAACAATTGCTCAGTGTTAAGTACAATACAATGAGCCAAAATAAGCAAAATTAAGACACCTATATCTTTTTAAAACCTTTAAAAAAAAATAAAATAAGCAAATAGCTATTTTTCTTATTCTTGTCGAATGAATTTTTTTTAGCCACATTTACGCCGATGAACACGCAGGAACAATTGCTCAGTGTTAAGAACAATACAATGAGCCAAAATAAGCAAAATTAAGACACCTATATCTTTTTAAAAACTTTAAAAAAAATAAAATAAGCAAATAGCTATTTTTCTTATTCTTGTCGAATGAATTTTTTTTAGCTACATTTACACCGATGAACACGCAGGAGCAATTGCTCAATGTTAAGTACAATACAGTGAGCCAAAATAAGCAAAATTAAGACACTCATATCATATCAAGACCTTTAAAAAAAAAATAAGTATATAGCTATTTTTCGTATTCTTGTCGAATGAATTTTTTGTAGCTACATTTACACCGATGAACACGCTGGAGCAATTGCCTAATGTTAGATACAATACAATGAGCCAAAATAAGCAAAATTAAGACACCTATATCTTTTTAAAACCTTTAAAAAAAATAAAATAAGTAATTAGCTATTTTTCGTATTCTTGCCGTATGAATTTTTTTAAGCTACATTTACACCGATGAACACGCAGGAGCAATTGCTCAATGTTAATTACAATACTTGGAGCCAAAATAAGCAAAATAAAGACACCTATATCTTTTTAAAACCTTTAAAAAAAAAAAATAAGTAAATAGCTATTTTTCTTATTCTTGTCGAATGAATTTTTTTTAGCCACATTTACACCGATGAACACGCAGGAACAATTGCTCAATGTTAAGTACAATACAATGAGCCAAAATTAGCAAAATTAAGACACCTATATCTTTTTAAAACCTTTAAAAAAAATAAAATAAGTAAATAGCTATTTTTCTTATTCTTGTCGAATGAATTTTTTTCAGCTACATTTACACCGATGAACACGCAGGAGCAATTGCTCAATGTTAAGTACAATACAATGAGCCAAAATAAGCAAAATTAAGACACTCATATCATATCAAGACCTTTAAAAAAAAAAATAAGTATATAGCTATTTTTCGTATTCTTGTCGAATGAATTTTTTGTAGCTACATTTACACCGATGAACACGCTGTAGCAATTGCCTAATGTTAGATACAGTACAGTGAGCCAAAATAAGCAAAATTAAGACACCTATATCTTTTTAAAACCTTTAAAAAAAAAAAATAAGTAATTAGCTATTTTTCGTATTCTTGCCGTATGAATTTTTTTAAGCTTCATTTACACCGATGAACACGAAGGAGCAATTGCTCAATGTTAAGTACAATACATTGAGCCAAAATAAGCAAAATAAAGACACCTATATCTTTTTAAAACCTTTAAAAAAAAAATAAGTAAATAGCTATTTTTCTTATTCTTGTCGAATGAATTTTTTTTAGCCACATTTACGCCGATGAACACGCAGGAACAATTGCTCAGTGTTAAGTACAATACAATGAGCCAAAATAAGCAAAATTAAGACACCTATATCTTTTTAAAACCTTTAAAAAAAAATAAAATAAGCAAATAGCTATTTTTCTTATTCTTGTCGAATGAATTTTTTTTAGCTACATTTACACCGATGAACACGCAGGAGCAATTGCTCAATGTTAAGTACAATACAGTGAGCCAAAATAAGCAAAATTAAGACACTCATATCATATCAAGACCTTTAAAAAAAAAAATAAGTATATAGCTATTTTTCGTATTCTTGTCGAATGAATTTTTTGTAGCTACATTTACACCGATGAACACGCTGGAGCAATTGCCTAATGTTAGATACAGTACAGTGAGCCAAAATAAGCAAAATTAAGACACCTATATCTTTTTAAAACCTTTAAAAAAAATAAAATAAGTAAATAGCTATTTTTCTTATTCTTGTCGAATGAATTTTTTTTAGCTACATTTACACCGATGAACACGCAGGAGCAATTGCTCAATGTTAAGTACAATACAATGAGCCAAAATAAGCAAAATTAAGACACCAATATCTTTTTAAAACCTTTAAAAAAAATAAAATAAGTAAATAGCTATTTTTCTTATTCTTGTCGAATGAATTTTTTTTAGCTACATTTACACCGATGAACACGCAGGAGCAATTGCTCAATGTTAAGTACAATACAATGAGCCAAAATAAGCAAAATTAAGACACTCATATCATATCAAGACCTTTAAAAAAAAAAATAAGTATATAGCTATTTTTCGAATTCTTGTCGAATGAATTTTTTGTAGCTACATTTACACCGATGAACACGCTGGAGCAATTGCCTAATGTTAGATACAATACAATGAGCCAAAATTAGCAAAATTAAGACACCTATATCTTTTTAAAACCTTTAAAAAAAATAAAATAAGTAAATAGCTATTTTTCTTATTCTTGACGAATGAATTTTTTTCAGCTACATTTACACCGATGAACACGCAGGAGCAATTGCTCAATGTTAAGTACAATACATTGAGCCAAAATAAGCAAAATAAAGACACCTATATCTTTTTAAAACCTTTAAAAAAAAATAAGTAAATAGCTATTTTTCTTATTCTTGTCGAATGAATTTTTTTTAGCCACATTTACGCCGATGAACACGCAGGAACAATTGCTCAGTGTTAAGTACAATACAATGAGCCAAAATAAGCAAAATTAAGTCACCTATATCTTTTTAAAACCTTTAAAAAAAAATAAAATAAGCAAATAGCTATTTTTCTTATTCTTGTCGAATGAATTTTTTTTAGCTACATTTACACCGATGAACACGCAGGAGCAATTGCTCAATGTTAAGTACAATACAGTGAGCCAAAATAAGCAAAATTATGACACTCATATCATATCAAGACCTTTAAAAAAAAAAATAAGTATATAGCTATTTTTCGTATTCTTGTCGAATGAATTTTTTGTAGCTACATTTACACCGATGAACACGCTGGAGCAATTGCCTAATGTTAGATACAGTACAGTGAGCCAAAATAAGCAAAATTAAGACACCTATATCTTTTTAAAACCTTTAAAAAAAATAAAATAAGTAAATAGCTATTTTTCTTATTCTTGTCGAATGAATTTTTTTTTTAGCTACATTTACACCGATGAACACGCAGGAGCAATTGCTCAATGTTAAGTACAATACAATGAGCCAAAATAAGCAAAATTAAGACACCAATATCTTTTTAAAACCTTTAAAAAAAATAAAATAAGTAAATAGCTATTTTTCTTATTCTTGTCGAATGAATTTTTTTTAGCTACATTTACACCGATGAACACGCAGGAGCAATTGCTCAATGTTAAGTACAATACAATGAGCCAAAATAAGCAAAATTAAGACACTCATATCATATCAAGACCTTTAAAAAAAAAAATAAGTATATAGCTATTTTTCGAATTCTTGTCGAATGAATTTTTTGTAGCTACATTTACACCGATGAACACGCTGGAGCAATTGCCTAATGTTAGATACAATACTATGAGCCAAAATAAGCAAAATTAAGACACCTATATCTTTTTAAAACCTTTAAAAAAAATAAAATAAGTAATTAGCTATTTTTCGTATTCTTGCCGTATGAATTTTTTTAAGCTACATTTACACCGATGAACACGCAGGAGCCATTGCTCAATGTTAAGTACAATACATGGAGCCAAAATAAGCAAAATAAAGACACCTATATCTTTTTAAAACCTTTAAAAAAAAAAAATAAGTAAATAGCTATTTTTCTTATTCTTGTCGAATGAATTTTTTTTAGCCACATTTACACCGATGAACACGCAGGAACAATTGCTCAATGTTAAGTACAATACAATGAGCCAAAATTAGCAAAATTAAGACACCTATATCTTTTTAAAACCTTTAAAAAAAATAAAATAAGTAAATAGCTATTTTTCTTATTCTTGACGAATGAATTTTTTTCAGCTACATTTACACCGATGAACACGCAGGAGCAATTGCTCAATGTTAAGTACAATACATTGAGCCAAAATAAGCAAAATAAAGACACCTATATCTTTTTAAAACCTTTAAAAAAAAAATAAGTAAATAGCTATTTTTCTTATTCTTGTCGAATGAATTTTTTTTAGCCACATTTACGCCGATGAACACGCAGGAACAATTGCTCAGTGTTAAGAACAATACAATGAGCCAAAATAAGCAAAATTAAGACACCTATATCTTTTTAAAAACTTTAAAAAAAATAAAATAAGCAAATAGCTATTTTTCTTATTCTTGTCGAATGAATTTTTTTTAGCTACATTTACACCGATGAACACGCAGGAGCAATTGCTCAATGTTAAGTACAATACAGTGAGCCAAAATAAGCAAAATTAAGACACTCATATCATATCAAGACCTTTAAAAAAAAAAATAAGTATATAGCTATTTTTCGTATTCTTGTCGAATGAATTTTTTGTAGCTACATTTACACCGATGAACACGCTGGAGCAATTGCCTAATGTTAGATACAATACAATGAGCCAAAATAAGCAAAATTAAGACACCTATATCTTTTTAAAACCTTTAAAAAAAATAAAATAAGTAATTAGCTATTTTTCGTATTCTTGCCGTATGAATTTTTTTAAGCTTCATTTACACCGATGAACACGAAGGAGCAATTGCTCAATGTTAAGTACAATACATTGAGCCAAAATAAGCAAAATAAAGACACCTATATCTTTTTAAAACCTTTAAAAAAAAAATAAGTAAATAGCTATTTTTCTTATTCTTGTCGAATGAATTTTTTTTAGCCACATTTACGCCGATGAACACGCAGGAACAATTGCTCAGTGTTAAGTACAATACAATGAGCCAAAATAAGCAAAATTAAGACACCTATATCTTTTTAAAACCTTTAAAAAAAAATAAAATAAGCAAATAGCTATTTTTCTTATTCTTGTCGAATGAATTTTTTTTAGCCACATTTACGCCGATGAACACGCAGGAACAATTGCTCAGTGTTAAGAACAATACAATGAGCCAAAATAAGCAAAATTAAGACACCTATATCTTTTTAAAAACTTTAAAAAAAATAAAATAAGCAAATAGCTATTTTTCTTATTCTTGTCGAATGAATTTTTTTTAGCTACATTTACACCGATGAACACGCAGGAGCAATTGCTCAATGTTAAGTACAATACAGTGAGCCAAAATAAGCAAAATTAAGACACTCATATCATATCAAGACCTTTAAAAAAAAAAATAAGTATATAGCTATTTTTCGTATTCTTGTCGAATGAATTTTTTGTAGCTACATTTACACCGATGAACACGCTGGAGCAATTGCCTAATGTTAGATACAATACAATGAGCCAAAATAAGCAAAATTAAGACACCTATATCTTTTTAAAACCTTTAAAAAAAATAAAATAAGTAATTAGCTATTTTTCGTATTCTTGCCGTATGAATTTTTTTAAGCTACATTTACACCGATGAACACGCAGGAGCAATTGCTCAATGTTAATTACAATACTTGGAGCCAAAATAAGCAAAATAAAGACACCTATATCTTTTTAAAACCTTTAAAAAAAAAAAATAAGTAAATAGCTATTTTTCTTATTCTTGTCGAATGAATTTTTTTTAGCCACATTTACACCGATGAACACGCAGGAACAATTGCTCAATGTTAAGTACAATACAATGAGCCAAAATTAGCAAAATTAAGACACCTATATCTTTTTAAAACCTTTAAAAAAAATAAAATAAGTAAATAGCTATTTTTCTTATTCTTGTCGAATGAATTTTTTTCAGCTACATTTACACCGATGAACACGCAGGAGCAATTGCTCAATGTTAAGTACAATACAATGAGCCAAAATAAGCAAAATTAAGACACTCATATCATATCAAGACCTTTAAAAAAAAAAATAAGTATATAGCTATTTTTCGTATTCTTGTCGAATGAATTTTTTGTAGCTACATTTACACCGATGAACACGCTGTAGCAATTGCCTAATGTTAGATACAGTACAGTGAGCCAAAATAAGCAAAATTAAGACACCTATATCTTTTTAAAACCTTTAAAAAAAAAAAATAAGTAATTAGCTATTTTTCGTATTCTTGCCGTATGAATTTTTTTAAGCTACAATTACACCGATGAACACGCAGGAGCAATTGCTTAATGTTAGTTACAATACAGTGAGCCGAAATGAGCAAAATTATGACACCCATATCATATTAAAACCTTTAAAAAAAATAAAATAAGTATATAGCTATTTTTCGTATTCTTGGCGAATGAATTTTTTTCAGCTACATTTACACGGATGAACATGCAGGAGCAATAGTTAAATGTTACGTACAATACAGTGAGCCAAAATAAGCAAAATTAAGACACCCGTGTTATATCAAGACCTTTAAAAAAATAAAATAAGTGTATAGCTATTTTTCTTATTCTTGTCGAATGAATTTTTTTTAGCTCCACTTACACCGATGAACACGCAGGAGCAATTGGCCAATGTTAAGTACAATACAGTGAGCCTAAATAACCAAAATTAAGACACTTATATCTTTTTAAGACCTTTAAAAAAAAGAAAATAATGAAATAGCTATTTTTCTTATTCTTGTCGAATAAATTTTATGTAGCTACATATACACCGATGAACACACTGGAGCAATTGCTAAATGTAAGGTACAATACAGTGAGCCAAAATAAGCAAAACTAGGACACCCATATCTATTCAAGACCTTTAAAAAAAATAAAATAAGTAAATAGCTATTTTTCTTATTCTTGTCGAGTGAATTTTTTTTAGCTACAATTACACCGATGAACACGCAGGAGCAATTGCTTAATGTTAGGTACAATACAGTGAGCCGAAATAAGCAAAATTATGACACCCATATCATATAAAACCCTTAAACAAAATAAAATAAGTATATAGCTATTTTTCGTATTCTTGGCGAATGAATTTTTTTCAGCTACATTTACACGGATGAACATGCAGGAGCAATAGTTAAATGTTAAGTACAATACAGTGAGCCAAAATAGGCAAAATTAAGACACCCGTGTTATATCAAGACCTTTAAAAAAATAAAATAAGTGTATAGCTATTTTTCTTATTCTTGTCGAATGAATTTTTTTTAGCTCCACTTACACCGATGAACACGCAGGAGCAATTGGTCAATGTTAAGTACAATACAGTGAGCCTAAATAACCAAAATTAAGACACCTATATCTTTTTAAGACCTATAAAAAAAAGAAAATAATGAAATAGCTATTTTTCTTATTCTTGTCGAATAAATTTTATGTAGCTACATTTACACCGATGAACACGCTGGAGCAATTGCTAAATGTAAGGTACAATACAGTGAGCCAAAATAAGCAAAACTAGGACACCCATATCTATTCAAGACCTTTAAAAAAAATAAAATAAGTAAATAGCTATTTTTCTTATTCTTGTCGAGTGAATTTTTTTAGCTACATTTACACCGATGAACACGCAGGAGCAATTGCTCGATGTTAAGTACAATTTAATGAGCCAAAACGAGCAAAATTAAGACACCCATATCATATCAAGACCTTTAAAAAAATGAAATAAGTATGTAGCTATTTTTCTTATTCTTGTCGAATGAATTTTTAGTAGCTACATTTACACGGATGAACACGCAGGAGCATTTTCTCAATGTTAGGTACAATACCATGAGCCAACATAAGCAAAATTAAGACACCTATATCTTATTAAGACCTTAAAAAAAAGAAAATAACTAAATAGCTATTTTTCTTATTCTTGTCGAATGAATTTTTAGTAGCTACATTTACACGGATGAACACGCAGGAGCATTTGCTCAATGTTAGGTACATTACAATGAGCCAAAATTAGCAAAATTAGGACACCTATATCATTTAAAGACCTTTAAAAAAATAAAATAAGTAAATAGCTATTTTTCTGATTCCTGTCGAATGCATTTTTTTTAGCTACATTTACATTGATGAACACGTTGAAGCAACAGCTTAATGTTACGTACAATACAATAAGCCAAAATAAGCAAAATTAAGACACCCATATCATTTCAAGACCTTTAAAAAAAAAAATAAGTAAATAGCTAATTTTCTTATTCTTATCGAATGAATTTTTTTTAGCTACATTTACACCGATGAACATGCAGGAGCAATTGCTCAATGTTAGAGCAATACAATGAGGCAAAATAAGCAAAATTAAGACACCCATATCATTTCAAGACCTTTAAAAAAAATAAAATAAGGAAATATCTATTTTTCTTATTCTTGTCGAATGAATTTTTTTTAGCTACATTTACACCTATGAACTCGCAGGTGCAATTGCTCAATCTTAAGCACAATACGGTGAGCCAAAATAAGCAAAATAATGACTCCCATATCATATCAAGACCTTTAAAAAAAATAAAATAAGTAAATAGCTATTTTTCTGATTCCTGTCGAATGAATTTTTTTTAGCTACATTTACAACGATGAACACGCAGAAGCAAATGTTTAATGTTAAGTACAATACATTGAGCCAAAATAAGCAAAATTAAGACACCTATATCTTTTAAAGACCTTTAAAAAAATAAAATAAGTAAATAGCTATTTTTCTGATTCCTGTCGAATGAATTTTTTTTAGCTACATTTACACCTTTGAACACGCAAAAGCAACTGCTCAATGTTACGAACAATACAATGAGCCAAAATAAGCAAAATTAAGACACCCATATCATTTCAAGACCTTTAAAAAAAAAAAATAAGTAAATAGCTATTTTTTTTATTCTTGTCGAATGAATTTTTTTTAGCATTATTTAAACCGATGAACACGCAGGAGCAATTGCTCAATGTCAAGTACAATACAATGAGCCAAAATAAGCAAAATTAAGACACCTATATCTTTTTAAAACCTTTAAGAAAATAAAATAAGTAAATAGCTATTTTTCTTATACTTGTCGAATGAATTTTTTTTAGCCACATTTACACCGATGAACACGCAGGAGCAATTGCGCAATGTTAAATACAATACAATGAATCTATATAAGCCAAATTAAGACACCCGTGTTATATCAAGACCTTAAAAAAAATAAAATAAATGTATAGCTATTTTTCTTATTCTTGTCGAATGAATTTTTTTTAGCTCCATTTACACCGATGAACACGCAGGAGCAATTGGTCAATGTTAAGTACAATACAGTGAGCTGAAATAAGCAAAATTAGGACACCTATATCTTTTAAAGACCTTTAAAAAAAAAATTACTAAATTGCTATTTTTCTTATTCTTGTCTTGTGAATTTTTAGTAGCTACATTTACACGGATGAACACGCAGGAGCATTTGCCCAATGTTAGGTACAATACAATGAGCCAAAATAAGCAAAATTAGGACACCTATATCTTTTAAAGACCTTTAAAAAAATAAAATAAGTAAATAGCTATTTTTCTGATTCCTGTCGAATGAATTTTTTTTAGCTACATTTACACCGATGAACTCGCAAGAGCAATTGCTCGATCTTAAGCATAATACGGTGAGGCAAAATAAGCAAAATAAAGACTCCCATATCATATCAAGACCTTTAAAAAAAATAAAATAAATGTATAGCTATTTTTCTTATTCTTGTCGAATGAATTTTTTTTAGCTCCATTTACACCGATGAACACGCAGGAGCAATTGGTCAATGTTAAGTACAATACAGTGAGCCTAAATAACCAAAATTAAGACACCTATATCTTTTTAAGACCTTTAAAAAAAAGAAAATAATGAAATAGCTATTTTTCTTATTCTTGTCGAATAAATTTTTTGTAGCTACATTTACACCGATGAACACGCAGGAGCAATTGCTCAATGTTAGGTACAATACATTGAGCCAACATAAGCAAAATTAGGACACCTATATCTTTTTAAGACCTTTAAAAAAATAAAATAAGTAAATAGCTATTTTTCTGATTCCTGTCGAATGAATTTTTTTTAGCTCCATTTACACCGATGAACACGCAGGAGCAATTGGTCAATATTAAGTACAATACAGTGAGCCTAAATAACCAAAATTAAGACACCTATATCTTTTTAAGACCTTTAAAAAAAGAAAATAACGAAATAGCTATTTTTCTTATTCTTGTCGAATGAATTTTTTGTAGCTAAATTTACACCAACGAACACGCAGGAGCAATTGCTCAATGTTAGGTGCAATACAGTGAGCCAACATAAGCAAAATTAAGACACCTATATCTTTTTAAGACCTTTAAAAAAATAAAATAAGTAAATAGCTATTTTCCTGATTCCTGTCGAATGAATTTTTTTTAGCTACATTTACACCGATGAACTCGCAGGAGCAATTGCTCGATCTTAAGCATAATACGGTGAGCCAAAATAAGCATAATAAAGACTCCCATATCATATCAAGACCTTTAAAAAAAATAAAATAAGTAAATAGCTATTTTTCTTATTCTTGTCGAATGAATTTTTTTTAGCTACATTTACACCTATGAACTCGCAGGAGCAATTGCTCGATCTTAAGCACAATACGGTGAGCCAAAATAAGCAAAATAATGACTCCCATATCATATCAAGACCTTTAAAAAAAATAAAATAAGTAAATAGCTATTTTTCTGATTCCTGTCGAATGAATTTTTTTTAGCTACATTTACACCGATGAACACGCAGAAGCAACTGCTCAATGTTTAATACAATACAATGAGCCAAAATAAGCAAAATTAAGACACCTATATCTTTTAAAGACCTTTAAAAAAATAAAATAAGTAAATAGCTATTTTTCTGATTCCTGTCGAATGAATTTTTTTTAGCTACATTTACACCTTTGAACACGCAGAAGCAACTGCTCAATGTTAAGAACAATACAATGAGCCTAAATAAGCAAAATTAAGACACCCATATCATTTCAAGACCTTTCAAAAAAAAAATAAGTAAATAGCTATTTTTCTTATTCTTGTCGAATGAATTTTTTTTAGCTACAATTACACCGATGAACACGCAGGAGCAATTGCTTAATGTTAGTTACAATACAGTGAGCCGAAATGAGCAAAATTATGACACCCATATCATATTAAAACCTTTAAAAAAAATAAAATAAGTATATAGCTATTTTTCGTATTCTTGGCGAATGAATTTTTTTCAGCTACATTTACACGGATGAACATGCAGGAGCAATAGTTAAATGTTAAGTACGATACAGTGAGCCAAAATAAGCAAAATTAAGACACCCGTGTTATATCAAGACCTTTAAAAAAATAAAATAAGTGTATAGCTATTTTTCTTATTCTTGTCGAATGAATTTTTTTTAGCTCCACTTACACCGATGAACACGCAGGAGCAATTGGCCAATGTTAAGTACAATACAGTGAGCCTAAATAACCAAAATTAAGACACCTATATCTTTTTAAGACCTTTAAAAAAAAGAAAATAATGAAATAGCTATTTTTCTTATTCTTGTCGAATAAATTTTATGTAGCTACATTTACACCGATGAACACGCTGGAGCAATTGCTAAATGTAAGGTACAATACAGTGAGCCAAAATAAGCAAAACTAGGACACCCATATCTATTCAAGACCTTTAAAAAAAATAAAATAAGTAAATAGCTATTTTTCTTATTCTTGTCGAGTGAATTTTTTTTAGCTACAATTACACCGATGAACACGCAGGAGCAATTGCTTAATGTTAGGTACAATACAGTGAGCCGAAATAAGCAAAATTATGACACCCATATCATATAAAACCCTTAAAAAAAATAAAATAAGTATATAGCTATTTTTCGTATTCTTGGCGAATGAATTTTTTTCAGCTACATTTACACGGATGAACATGCAGGAGCAATAGTTAAATGTTAAGTACAATACAGTGAGCCAAAATAGGCAAAATTAAGACACCCGTGTTATATCAAGACCTTTAAAAAAATAAAATAAGTGTATAGCTATTTTTCTTATTCTTGTCGAATGAATTTTTTTTAGCTCCACTTACACCGATGAACACGCAGGAGCAATTGGTCAATGTTAAGTACAATACAGTGAGCCTAAATAACCAAAATTAAGACACCTATATCTTTTTAAGACCTATAAAAAAAAGAAAATAATGAAATAGCTATTTTTCTTATTCTTGTCGAATAAATTTTATGTAGCTACATTTACACCGATGAACACGCTGGAGCAATTGCTAAATGTAAGGTACAATACAGTGAGCCAAAATAAGCAAAACTAGGACACCCATATCTATTCAAGACCTTTAAAAAAAATAAAATAAGTAAATAGCTATTTTTCTTATTCTTGTCGAGTGAATTTTTTTAGCTACATTTACACCGATGAACACGCAGGAGCAATTGCTCGATGTTAAGTACAATTTAATGAGCCAAAACGAGCAAAATTAAGACACCCATATCATATCAAGACCTTTAAAAAAATGAAATAAGTATGTAGCTATTTTTCTTATTCTTGTCGAATGAATTTTTAGTAGCTACATTTACACGGATGAACACGCAGGAGCATTTTCTCAATGTTAGGTACAATACCATGAGCCAACATAAGCAAAATTAAGACACCTATATCTTATTAAGACCTTAAAAAAAAGAAAATAACTAAATAGCTATTTTTCTGATTCCTGTCTAATGAATTTTTTTTAGCTACATTTACACCGATGAACACGCAGAAGCAAATGTTTAATGTTTAGTACAATACATTGAGCCAAAATAAGCAAAATTAAGACACCTATATCTTTTAAAGACCTTTAAAAAAATAAAATAAGTAAATAGCTATTTTTCTGATTCCTGTGGAATGATTTTTTTTTAGCTACATTTACACCTTTGAACACGCAAAAGCAACTGCTCAATGTTACGAACAATACAGTGAGCCAAAATAAGCAAAATTAAGACACCCATATCATTTCAAGACCTTTAAAAAAAAAAAATAAGTAAATAGCTATTTTTTTTATTCTTGTCGAATGAATTTTTTTTAGCATTATTTAAACCGATGAACACGCAGGAGCAATTGCTCAATGTCAAGTACAATACAATGAGCCAAAATAAGCAAAATTAAGACACCTATATCTTTTTAAAACCTTTAAAAAAATAAAATAAGTAAATAGCTATTTTTCTTATACTTGTCGAATGAATTTTTTTTAGCCACATTTACACCGATGAACACGCAGGAGCAATTGCGCAATGTTAAATACAATACAATGAATCTATATAAGCCAAATTAAGACACCCGTGTTATATCAAGACCTTAAAAAAAATAAAATAAATGTATAGCTATTTTTCTTTTTCTTGTCGAATGAATTTTTTTTAGCTCCATTTACACCGATGAACACGCAGGAGCAATTGGTCAATGTTAAGTACAATACAGTGAGCTGAAATAAGCAAAATTAGGACACCTATATCTTTTAAAGACCTTTAAAAAAAAAATTACTAAATTGCTATTTTTCTTATTCTTGTCTTGTGAATTTTTAGTAGCTACATTTACACGGATGAACACGCAGGAGCATTTGCCCAATGTTAGGTACAATACAATGAGCCAAAATAAGCAAAATTAGGACACCTATATCTTTTAAAGACCTTTAAAAAAATAAACTAAGTAAATAGCTATTTTTCTGATTCCTGTCGAATGAATTTTTTTTAGCTACATTTACACCGATGAACTCGCAAGAGCAATTGCTCGATCTTAAGCATAATACGGTGAGGCAAAATAAGCAAAATAAAGACTCCCATATCATATCAAGACCTTTAAAAAAAATAAAATAAATGTATAGCTATTTTTCTTATTCTTGTCGAATGAATTTTTTTTAGCTCCATTTACACCGATGAACACGCAGGAGCAATTGGTCAATGTTAAGTACAATACAGTGAGCCTAAATAACCAAAATTAAGACACCTATATCTTTTTAAGACCTTTAAAAAAAAGAAAATAATGAAATAGCTATTTTTCTTATTCTTGTCGAATAAATTTTTTGTAGCTACATTTACACCGATGAACACGCAGGAGCAATTGCTCAATGTTAGGTACAATACATTGAGCCAACATAAGCAAAATTAGGACACTTATATCTTTTTAAGACCTTTAAAAAAATAAAATAAGTAAATAGCTATTTTTCTGATTCCTGTCGAATGAATTTTTTTTAGCTACATTTACACCGATGAACTCGCAAGAGCAATTGCTCGATCTTAAGCATAATACGGTGAGGCAAAATAAGCAAAATAAAGACTCCCATATCATATCAAGACCTTTAAAAAAAATAAAATAAATGTATAGCTATTTTTCTTATTCTTGTCGAATGAATTTTTTTTAGCTCCATTTACACCGATGAACACGCAGGAGCAATTGGTCAATGTTAAGTACAATACAGTGAGCCTAAATAACCAAAATTAAGACACCTATATCTTTTTAAGACCTTTAAAAAAAAGAAAATAATGAAATAGCTATTTTTCTTATTCTTGTCGAATAAATTTTTTGTAGCTACATTTACACCGATGAACACGCAGGAGCAATTGCTCAATGTTAGGTACAATACATTGAGCCAACATAAGCAAAATTAGGACACCTATATCTTTTTAAGACCTTTAAAAAAATAAAATAAGTAAATAGCTATTTTTCTGATTCCTGTCGAATGAATTTTTTTTAGCTACATTTACACCGATGAACACGCAGGAGCAATTGGTCAATATTAAGTACAATACAGTGAGCCTAAATAACCAAAATTAAGACACCTATATCTTTTTAAGACCTTTAAAAAAAGAAAATAACGAAATAGCTATTTTTCTTATTCTTGTCGAATGAATTTTTTGTAGCTAAATTTACACCAACGAACACGCAGGAGCAATTGCTCAATGTTAGGTGCAATACAGTGAGCCAACATAAGCAAAATTAAGACACCTATATCTTTTTAAGACCTTTAAAAAAATAAAATAAGTAAATAGCTATTTTCCTGATTCCCGTCGAATGAATTTTTTTTAGCTACATTTACACCGATGAACTCGCAGGAGCAATTGCTCGATCTTTAAGCATAATACGGTGAGCCACAATAAGCATAATAAAGACTCCCATATCATATCAAGACCTTTAAAAAAAATAAAATAAGTAAATAGCTATTTTTCTTATTCTTGTCGAATGAATTTTTTTTAGCTACATTTACTCCTATGAACTCGCAGGAGCAATTGTTCGATGTTAAGCACAATACGGTGAGCCAAAATAAGCAAAATAATGACTCCCATATCATATCAAGACCTTTAAAAAAAATAAAATAAGTAAGTAGCTATTTTTCTGATTCCTGTCGAATGAATTTTTTTTAGCTACATTTACACCGATGAACACGCAGAAGCAACTGCTCAATGTTTAATACAATACAATGAGCCAAAATAAGCAAAATTAAGACACCTATATCTTTTAAAGACCTTTAAAAAAATAAAATAAGTAAATAGCTATTTTTCTGATTCCTGTCGAATGAATTTTTTTTAGCTACATTTACACCTTTGAACACGCAGAAGCAACTGCTCAATGTTAAGAACAATACAATGAGCCTAAATAAGCAAAATTAAGACACCCATATCATTTCAAGACCTTTAAAAAAAAAAAATAAGTAAATAGCTATTTTTCTTATTCTTGTCGAATGAATTTTTTTTAGCTACAATTACACCGATGAACACGCAGGAGCAATTGCTCAATGTTAGTTACAATACAGTGAGCCGAAATGAGCAAAATTATGACACCCATATCATATTAAAACCTTTAAAAAAAATAAAATAAGTATATAGCTATTTTTCGTATTCTTGGCGAATGAATTTTTTTCAGCTACATTTACACGGATGAACATGCAGGAGCAATAGTTAAATGTTAAGTACAATACAGTGAGCCAAAATAAGCAAAATTAAGACACCCGTGTTATATCAAGACCTTTAAAAAAATAAAATAAGTGTATAGCTATTTTTCTTATTCTTGTCGAATGAATTTTTTTTAGCTCCACTTACACCGATGAACACGCAGGAGCAATTGGCCAATGTTAAGTACAATACAGTGAGCCTAAATAACCAAAATTAAGACACTTATATCTTTTTAAGACCTTTAAAAAAAAGAAAATAATGAAATAGCTATTTTTCTTATTCTTGTCGAATAAATTTTATGTAGCTACATTTACACCGATGAACACACTGGAGCAATTGCTAAATGTAAGGTACAATACAGTGAGCCAAAATAAGCAAAACTAGGACACCCATATCTATTCAAGACCTTTAAAAAAAATAAAATAAGTAAATAGCTATTTTTCTTATTCTTGTCGAGTGAATTTTTTTTAGCTACAATTACACCGATGAACACGCAGGAGCAATTGCTTAATGTTAGGTACAATACAGTGAGCCGAAATAAGCAAAATTATGACACCCATATCATATAAAACCCTTAAACAAAATAAAATAAGTATATAGCTATTTTTCGTATTCTTGGCGAATGAATTTTTTTCAGCTACATTTACACGGATGAACATGCAGGAGCAATAGTTAAATGTTAAGTACAATACAGTGAGCCAAAATAGGCAAAATTAAGACACCCGTGTTATATCAAGACCTTTAAAAAAATAAAATAAGTGTATAGCTATTTTTCTTATTCTTGTCGAATGAATTTTTTTTAGCTCCACTTACACCGATGAACACGCAGGAGCAATTGGTCAATGTTAAGTACAATACAGTGAGCCTAAATAACCAAAATTAAGACACCTATATCTTTTTAAGACCTATAAAAAAAAGAAAATAATGAAATAGCTATTTTTCTTATTCTTGTCGAATAAATTTTATGTAGCTACATTTACACCGATGAACACGCTGGAGCAATTGCTAAATGTAAGGTACAATACAGTGAGCCAAAATAAGCAAAACTAGGACACCCATATCTATTCAAGACCTTTAAAAAAAATAAAATAAGTAAATAGCTATTTTTCTTATTCTTGTCGAGTGAATTTTTTTAGCTACATTTACACCGATGAACACGCAGGAGCAATTGCTCGATGTTAAGTACAATTTAATGAGCCAAAACGAGCAAAATTAAGACACCCATATCATATCAAGACCTTTAAAAAAATGAAATAAGTATGTAGCTATTTTTCTTATTCTTGTCGAATGAATTTTTAGTAGCTACATTTACACGGATGAACACGCAGGAGCATTTTCTCAATGTTAGGTACAATACCATGAGCCAACATAAGCAAAATTAAGACACCTATATCTTATTAAGACCTTAAAAAAAAGAAAATAACTAAATAGCTATTTTTCTTATTCTTGTCGAATGAATTTTTAGTAGCTACATTTACACGGATGAACACGCAGGAGCATTTGCTCAATGTTAGGTACATTACAATGAGCCAAAATTAGCAAAATTAGGACACCTATATCATTTAAAGACCTTTAAAAAAATAAAATAAGTAAATAGCTATTTTTCTGATTCCTGTCGAATGCATTTTTTTTAGCTACATTTACATTGATGAACACGTTGAAGCAACAGCTTAATGTTACGTACAATACAATAAGCCAAAATAAGCAAAATTAAGAAACCCATATCATTTCAAGACCTTTAAAAAAAAAAATAAGTAAATAGCTAATTTTCTTATTCTTATCGAATGAATTTTTTTTAGCTACATTTACACCGATGAACATGCAGGAGCAATTGCTCAATGTTAGAGCAATACAATGAGGCAAAATAAGCAAAATTAAGACACCCATATCATTTCAAGACCTTTAAAAAAAATAAAATAAGGAAATATCTATTTTTCTTATTCTTGTCGAATGAATTTTTTTTAGCTACATTTACACCTATGAACTCGCAGAGCAATTGCTCAATCTTAAGCACAATACGGTGAGCCAAAATAAGCAAAATAATGACTCCCATATCATATCAAGACCTTTAAAAAAAATAAAATAAGTAAATAGCTATTTTTCTGATTCCTGTCGAATGAATTTTTTTTAGCTACATTTACAACGATGAACACGCAGAAGCAAATGTTTAATGTTTAGTACAATACATTGAGCCAAAATAAGCAAAATTAAGACACCTATATCTTTTAAAGACCTTTAAAAAAATAAAATAAGTAAATAGCTATTTTTCTGATTCCTGTCGAATGAATTTTTTTTAGCTACATTTACACCTTTGAACACGCAAAAGCAACTGCTCAATGTTACGAACAATACAATGAGCCAAAATAAGCAAAATTAAGACACCCATATCATTTCAAGACCTTTAAAAAAAAAAAATAAGTAAATAGCTATTTTTTTTATTCTTGTCGAATGAATTTTTTTTAGCATTATTTAAACCGATGAACACGCAGGAGCAATTGCTCAATGTCAAGTACAATACAATGAGCCAAAATAAGCAAAATTAAGACACCTATATCTTTTTAAAACCTTTAAGAAAATAAAATAAGTAAATAGCTATTTTTCTTATACTTGTCGAATGAATTTTTTTTAGCCACATTTACACCGATGAACACGCAGGAGCAATTGCGCAATGTTAAATACAATACAATGAATCTATATAAGCCAAATTAAGACACCCGTGTTATATCAAGACCTTAAAAAAAATAAAATAAATGTATAGCTATTTTTCTTATTCTTGTCGAATGAATTTTTTTTAGCTCCATTTACACCGATGAACACGCAGGAGCAATTGGTCAATGTTAAGTACAATACAGTGAGCTGAAATAAGCAAAATTAGGACACCTATATCTTTTAAAGACCTTTAAAAAAAAAATTACTAAATTGCTATTTTTCTTATTCTTGTCTTGTGAATTTTTAGTAGCTACATTTACACGGATGAACACGCAGGAGCATTTGCCCAATGTTAGGTACAATACAATGAGCCAAAATAAGCAAAATTAGGACACCTATATCTTTTAAAGACCTTTAAAAAAATAAAATAAGTAAATAGCTATTTTTCTGATTCCTGTCGAATGAATTTTTTTTAGCTACATTTACACCGATGAACTCGCAAGAGCAATTGCTCGATCTTAAGCATAATACGGTGAGGCAAAATAAGCAAAATAAAGACTCCCATATCATATCAAGACCTTTAAAAAAAATAAAATAAATGTATAGCTATTTTTCTTATTCTTGTCGAATGAATTTTTTTTAGCTCCATTTACACCGATGAACACGCAGGAGCAATTGGTCAATGTTAAGTACAATACAGTGAGCCTAAATAACCAAAATTAAGACACCTATATCTTTTTAAGACCTTTAAAAAAAAGAAAATAATGAAATAGCTATTTTTCTTATTCTTGTCGAATAAATTTTTTGTAGCTACATTTACACCGATGAACACGCAGGAGCAATTGCTCAATGTTAGGTACAATACATTGAGCCAACATAAGCAAAATTAGGACACCTATATCTTTTTAAGACCTTTAAAAAAATAAAATAAGTAAATAGCTATTTTTCTGATTCCTGTCGAATGAATTTTTTTTAGCTCCATTTACACCGATGAACACGCAGGAGCAATTGGTCAATATTAAGTACAATACAGTGAGCCTAAATAACCAAAATTATGACACCTATATCTTTTTAAGACCTTTAAAAAAAGAAAATAACGAAATAGCTATTTTTCTTATTCTTGTCGAATGAATTTTTTGTAGCTAAATTTACACCAACGAACACGCAGGAGCAATTGCTCAATGTTAGGTGCAATACAGTGAGCCAACATAAGCAAAATTAAGACACCTATATCTTTTTAAGACCTTTAAAAAAATAAAATAAGTAAATAGCTATTTTCCTGATTCCTGTCGAATGAATTTTTTTTAGCTACATTTACACCGATGAACTCGCAGGAGCAATTGCTCGATCTTAAGCATAATACGGTGAGCCAAAATAAGCATAATAAAGACTCCCATATCATATCAAGACCTTTAAAAAAAATAAAATAAGTAAATAGCTATTTTTCTTATTCTTGTCGAATGAATTTTTTTTAGCTACATTTACACCTATGAACTCGCAGGAGCAATTGCTCGATCTTAAGCACAATACGGTGAGCCAAAATAAGCAAAATAATGACTCCCATATCATATCAAGACCTTTAAAAAAAATAAAATAAGTAAATAGCTATTTTTCTGATTCCTGTCGAATGAATTTTTTTTAGCTACATTTACACCGATGAACACGCAGAAGCAACTGCTCAATGTTTAATACAATACAATGAGCCAAAATAAGCAAAATTAAGACACCTATATCTTTTAAAGACCTTTAAAAAAATAAAATAAGTAAATAGCTATTTTTCTGATTCCTGTCGAATGAATTTTTTTTAGCTACATTTACACCTTTGAACACGCAGAAGCAACTGCTCAATGTTAAGAACAATACAATGAGCCTAAATAAGCAAAATTAAGACACCCATATCATTTCAAGACCTTTCAAAAAAAAAATAAGTAAATAGCTATTTTTCTTATTCTTGTCGAATGAATTTTTTTTAGCTACAATTACACCGATGAACACGCAGGAGCAATTGCTTAATGTTAGTTACAATACAGTGAGCCGAAATGAGCAAAATTATGACACCCATATCATATTAAAACCTTTAAAAAAAATAAAATAAGTATATAGCTATTTTTCGTATTCTTGGCGAATGAATTTTTTTCAGCTACATTTACACGGATGAACATGCAGGAGCAATAGTTAAATGGTAAGTACGATACAGTGAGCCAAAATAAGCAAAATTAAGACACCCGTGTTATATCAAGACCTTTAAAAAAATAAAATAAGTGTATAGCTATTTTTCTTATTCTTGTCGAATGAATTTTTTTTAGCTCCACTTACACCGATGAACACGCAGGAGCAATTGGCCAATGTTAAGTACAATACAGTGAGCCTAAATAAGCAAAACTAGGACACCCATATCTATTCAAGACCTTTAAAAAAAATAAAATAAGTAAATAGCTATTTTTCTTATTCTTGTCGAGTGAATTTTTTTTAGCTACAATTACACCGATGAACACGCAGGAGCAATTGCTTAATGTTAGGTACAATACAGTGAGCCGAAATAAGCAAAATTATGACACCCATATCATATAAAACCCTTAAAAAAAATAAAATAAGTATATAGCTATTTTTCGTATTCTTGGCGAATGAATTTTTTTCAGCTACATTTACACGGATGAACATGCAGGAGCAATAGTTAAATGTTAAGTACAATACAGTGAGCCAAAATAGGCAAAATTAAGACACCCGTGTTATATCAAGACCTTTAAAAAAATAAAATAAGTGTATAGCTATTTTTCTTATTCTTGTCGAATGAATTTTTTTTAGCTCCACTTACACCGATGAACACGCAGGAGCAATTGGTCAATGTTAAGTACAATACAGTGAGCCTAAATAACCAAAATTAAGACACCTATATCTTTTTAAGACCTATAAAAAAAAGAAAATAATGAAATAGCTATTTTTCTTATTCTTGTCGAATAAATTTTATGTAGCTACATTTACACCGATGAACACGCTGGAGCAATTGCTAAATGTAAGGTACAATACAGTGAGCCAAAATAAGCAAAACTAGGACACCCATATCTATTCAAGACCTTTAAAAAAAATAAAATAAGTAAATAGCTATTTTTCTTATTCTTGTCGAGTGAATTTTTTTAGCTACATTTACACCGATGAACACGCAGGAGCAATTGCTCGATGTTAAGTACAATTTAATGAGCCAAAACGAGCAAAATTAAGACACCCATATCATATCAAGACCTTTAAAAAAATGAAATAAGTATGTAGCTATTTTTCTTATTCTTGTCGAATGAATTTTTAGTAGCTACATTTACACGGATGAACACGCAGGAGCATTTTCTCAATGTTAGGTACAATACCATGAGCCAACATAAGCAAAATTAAGACACCTATATCTTATTAAGACCTTAAAAAAAAGAAAATAACTAAATAGCTATTTTTCTTATTCTTGTCGAATGAATTTTTAGTAGCTACATTTACACGGATGAACACGCAGGAGCATTTGCTCAATGTTAGGTACATTACAATGAGCCAAAATTAGCAAAATTAGGACACCTATATCTTTTAAAGACCTTTAAAAAAATAAAATAAGTAAATAGCTATTTTTCTGATTCCTGTCGAATGCATTTTTTTTAGCTACATTTACATTGATGAACACGATGAAGCAACAGCTTAATGTTACGTACAATACAATAAGCCAAAATAAGCAAAATTAAGACACCCATATCATTTCAAGACCTTTAAAAAAAAAAATAAGTAAATAGCTAATTTTCTTATTCTTATCGAATGAATTTTTTTTAGCTACATTTACACCGATGAACATGCAGGAGCAATTGCTCAATGTTAGAGCAATACAATGAGGCAAAATAAGCAAAATTAAGACACCCATATCATTTCAAGACCTTTAAAAAAAATAAAATAAGGAAATATCTATTTTTCTTATTCTTGTCGAATGAATTTTTTTTAGCTACATTTACACCTATGAACTCGCAGGAGCAATTGCTCAATCTTAAGCACAATACGGTGAGCCAAAATAAGCAAAATAATGACTCCCATATCATATCAAGACCTTTAAAAAAAATAAAATAAGTAAATAGCTATTTTTCTGATTCCTGTCGAATGAATTTTTTTTAGCTACATTTACACCGATGAACACGCAGAAGCAAATGTTTAATGTTTAGTACAATACATTGAGCCAAAATAAGCAAAATTAAGACACCTATATCTTTTAAAGACCTTTAAAAAAATAAAATAAGTAAATAGCTATTTTTCTGATTCCTGTGGAATGATTTTTTTTTAGCTACATTTACACCTTTGAACACGCAAAAGCAACTGCTCAATGTTACGAACAATACAATGAGCCAAAATAAGCAAAATTAAGACACCCATATCATTTCAAGACCTTTAAAAAAAAAAAATAAGTAAATAGCTATTTTTTTTATTCTTGTCGAATGAATTTTTTTTAGCATTATTTAAACCGATGAACACGCAGGAGCAATTGCTCAATGTCAAGTACAATACAATGAGCCAAAATAAGCAAAATTAAGACACCTATATCTTTTTAAAACCTTAAAAAAAAGAAAATAACTAAATAGCTATTTTTCTTATTCTTGTCGAATGAATTTTTAGTAGCTACATTTACACGGATGAACACGCAGGAGCATTTGCTCAATGTTAGGTACATTACAATGAGCCAAAATTAGCAAAATTAGGACACCTATATCATTTAAAGACCTTTAAAAAAATAAAATAAGTAAATAGCTATTTTTCTGATTCCTGTCGAATGCATTTTTTTTAGCTACATTTACATTGATGAACACGTTGAAGCAACAGCTTAATGTTACGTACAATACAATAAGCCAAAATAAGCAAAATTAAGACACCCATATCATTTCAAGACCTTTAAAAAAAAAATAAGTAAATAGCTAATTTTCTTATTCTTATCGAATGAATTTTTTTTAGCTACATTTACACCGATGAACATGCAGGAGCAATTGCTCAATGTTAGAGCAATACAATGAGGCAAAATAAGCAAAATTAAGACACCCATATCATTTCAAGACCTTTAAAAAAAATAAAATAAGGAAATATCTATTTTTCTTATTCTTGTCGAATGAATTTTTTTTAGCTACATTTACACCTATGAACTCGCAGGAGCAATTGCTCAATCTTAAGCACAATACGGTGAGCCAAAATAAGCAAAATAATGACTCCCATATCATATCAAGACCTTTAAAAAAAATAAAATAAGTAAATAGCTATTTTTCTGATTCCTGTCGAATGAATTTTTTTTAGCTACATTTACAACGATGAACACGCAGAAGCAAATGTTTAATGTTTAGTACAATACATTGAGCCAAAATAAGCAAAATTAAGACACCTATATCTTTTAAAGACCTTTAAAAAAATAAAATAAGTAAATAGCTATTTTTCTGATTCCTGTCGAATGAATTTTTTTTAGCTACATTTACACCTTTGAACACGCAAAAGCAACTGCTCAATGTTACGAACAATACAATGAGCCAAAATAAGCAAAATTAAGACACCCATATCATTTCAAGACCTTTAAAAAAAAAAAATAAGTAAATAGCTATTTTTTTTATTCTTGTCGAATGAATTTTTTTTAGCATTATTTAAACCGATGAACACGCAGGAGCAATTGCTCAATGTCAAGTACAATACAATGAGCCAAAATAAGCAAAATTAAGACACCTATATCTTTTTAAAACCTTTAAGAAAATAAAATAAGTAAATAGCTATTTTTCTTATACTTGTCGAATGAATTTTTTTTAGCCACATTTACACCGATGAACACGCAGGAGCAATTGCGCAATGTTAAATACAATACAATGAATCTATATAAGCCAAATTAAGACACCCGTGTTATATCAAGACCTTAAAAAAAATAAAATAAATGTATAGCTATTTTTCTTATTCTTGTCGAATGAATTTTTTTTAGCTCCATTTACACCGATGAACACGCAGGAGCAATTGGTCAATGTTAAGTACAATACAGTGAGCTGAAATAAGCAAAATTAGGACACCTATATCTTTTAAAGACCTTTAAAAAAAAAATTACTAAATTGCTATTTTTCTTATTCTTGTCTTGTGAATTTTTAGTAGCTACATTTACACGGATGAACACGCAGGAGCATTTGCCCAATGTTAGGTACAATACAATGAGCCAAAATAAGCAAAATTAGGACACCTATATCTTTTAAAGACCTTTAAAAAAATAAAATAAGTAAATAGCTATTTTTCTGATTCCTGTCGAATGAATTTTTTTTAGCTACATTTACACCGATGAACTCGCAAGAGCAATTGCTCGATCTTAAGCATAATACGGTGAGGCAAAATAAGCAAAATAAAGACTCCCATATCATATCAAGACCTTTAAAAAAAATAAAATAAATGTATAGCTATTTTTCTTATTCTTGTCGAATGAATTTTTTTTAGCTCCATTTACACCGATGAACACGCAGGAGCAATTGGTCAATGTTAAGTACAATACAGTGAGCCTAAATAACCAAAATTAAGACACCTATATCTTTTTAAGACCTTTAAAAAAAAGAAAATAATGAAATAGCTATTTTTCTTATTCTTGTCGAATAAATTTTTTGTAGCTACATTTACACCGATGAACACGCAGGAGCAATTGCTCAATGTTAGGTACAATACATTGAGCCAACATAAGCAAAATTAGGACACCTATATCTTTTTAAGACCTTTAAAAAAATAAAATAAGTAAATAGCTATTTTTCTGATTCCTGTCGAATGAATTTTTTTTAGCTCCATTTACACCGATGAACACGCAGGAGCAATTGGTCAATATTAAGTACAATACAGTGAGCCTAAATAACCAAAATTAAGACACCTATATCTTTTTAAGACCTTTAAAAAAAGAAAATAACGAAATAGCTATTTTTCTTATTCTTGTCGAATGAATTTTTTGTAGCTAAATTTACACCAACGAACACGCAGGAGCAATTGCTCAATGTTAGGTGCAATACAGTGAGCCAACATAAGCAAAATTAAGACACCTATATCTTTTTAAGACCTTTAAAAAAATAAAATAAGTAAATAGCTATTTTCCTGATTCCTGTCGAATGAATTTTTTTTAGCTACATTTACACCGATGAACTCGCAGGAGCAATTGCTCGATCTTAAGCATAATACGGTGAGCCAAAATAAGCATAATAAAGACTCCCATATCATATCAAGACCTTTAAAAAAAATAAAATAAGTAAATAGCTATTTTTCTTATTCTTGTCGAATGAATTTTTTTTAGCTACATTTACACCTATGAACTCGCAGGAGCAATTGCTCGATCTTAAGCACAATACGGTGAGCCAAAATAAGCAAAATAATGACTCCCATATCATATCAAGACCTTTAAAAAAAATAAAATAAGTAAATAGCTATTTTTCTGATTCCTGTCGAATGAATTTTTTTTAGCTACATTTACACCGATGAACACGCAGAAGCAACTGCTCAATGTTTAATACAATACAATGAGCCAAAATAAGCAAAATTAAGACACCTATATCTTTTAAAGACCTTTAAAAAAATAAAATAAGTAAATAGCTATTTTTCTGATTCCTGTCGAATGAATTTTTTTTAGCTACATTTACACCTTTGAACACGCAGAAGCAACTGCTCAATGTTAAGAACAATACAATGAGCCTAAATAAGCAAAATTAAGACACCCATATCATTTCAAGACCTTTCAAAAAAAAAATAAGTAAATAGCTATTTTTCTTATTCTTGTCGAATGAATTTTTTTTAGCTACAATTACACCGATGAACACGCAGGAGCAATTGCTTAATGTTAGTTACAATACAGTGAGCCGAAATGAGCAAAATTATGACACCCATATCATATTAAAACCTTTAAAAAAAATAAAATAAGTATATAGCTATTTTTCGTATTCTTGGCGAATGAATTTTTTTCAGCTACATTTACACGGATGAACATGCAGGAGCAATAGTTAAATGTTAAGTACGATACAGTGAGCCAAAATAAGCAAAATTAAGACACCCGTGTTATATCAAGACCTTTAAAAAAATAAAATAAGTGTATAGCTATTTTTCTTATTCTTGTCGAATGAATTTTTTTTAGCTCCACTTACACCGATGAACACGCAGGAGCAATTGGCCAATGTTAAGTACAATACAGTGAGCCTAAATAACCAAAATTAAGACACCTATATCTTTTTAAGACCTTTAAAAAAAAGAAAATAATGAAATAGCTATTTTTCTTATTCTTGTCGAATAAATTTTATGTAGCTACATTTACACCGATGAACACGCTGGAGCAATTGCTAAATGTAAGGTACAATACAGTGAGCCAAAATAAGCAAAACTAGGACACCCATATCTATTCAAGACCTTTAAAAAAAATAAAATAAGTAAATAGCTATTTTTCTTATTCTTGTCGAGTGAATTTTTTTTAGCTACAATTACACCGATGAACACGCAGGAGCAATTGCTTAATGTTAGGTACAATACAGTGAGCCGAAATAAGCAAAATTATGACACCCATATCATATAAAACCCTTAAAAAAAATAAAATAAGTATATAGCTATTTTTCGTATTCTTGGCGAATGAATTTTTTTCAGCTACATTTACACGGATGAACATGCAGGAGCAATAGTTAAATGTTAAGTACAATACAGTGAGCCAAAATAGGCAAAATTAAGACACCCGTGTTATATCAAGACCTTTAAAAAAATAAAATAAGTGTATAGCTATTTTTCTTATTCTTGTCGAATGAATTTTTTTTAGCTCCACTTACACCGATGAACACGCAGGAGCAATTGGTCAATGTTAAGTACAATACAGTGAGCCTAAATAACCAAAATTAAGACACCTATATCTTTTTAAGACCTATAAAAAAAAGAAAATAATGAAATAGCTATTTTTCTTATTCTTGTCGAATAAATTTTATGTAGCTACATTTACACCGATGAACACGCTGGAGCAATTGCTAAATGTAAGGTACAATACAGTGAGCCAAAATAAGCAAAACTAGGACACCCATATCTATTCAAGACCTTTAAAAAAAATAAAATAAGTAAATAGCTATTTTTCTTATTCTTGTCGAGTGAATTTTTTTAGCTACATTTACACCGATGAACACGCAGGAGCAATTGCTCGATGTTAAGTACAATTTAATGAGCCAAAACGAGCAAAATTAAGACACCCATATCATATCAAGACCTTTAAAAAAATGAAATAAGTATGTAGCTATTTTTCTTATTCTTGTCGAATGAATTTTTAGTAGCTACATTTACACGGATGAACACGCAGGAGCATTTTCTCAATGTTAGGTACAATACCATGAGCCAACATAAGCAAAATTAAGACACCTATATCTTATTAAGACCTTAAAAAAAAGAAAATAACTAAATAGCTATTTTTCTTATTCTTGTCGAATGAATTTTTAGTAGCTACATTTACACGGATGAACACGCAGGAGCATTTGCTCAATGTTAGGTACATTACAATGAGCCAAAATTAGCAAAATTAGGACACCTATATCTTTTAAAGACCTTTAAAAAAATAAAATAAGTAAATAGCTATTTTTCTGATTCCTGTCGAATGCGTTTTTTTTAGCTACATTTACATTGATGAACACGTTGAAGCAACAGCTTAATGTTACGTACAATACAATAAGCCAAAATAAGCAAAATTAAGACACCCATATCATTTCAAGACCTTTAAAAAAAAAAATAAGTAAATAGCTAATTTTCTTATTCTTATCGAATGAATTTTTTTTAGCTACATTTACACCGATGAACATGCAGGAGCAATTGCTCAATGTTAGAGCAATACAATGAGGCAAAATAAGCAAAATTAAGACACCCATATCATTTCAAGACCTTTAAAAAAAATAAAATAAGGAAATATCTATTTTTCTTATTCTTGTCGAATGAATTTTTTTTAGCTACATTTACACCTATGAACTCGCAGGAGCAATTGCTCAATCTTAAGCACAATACGGTGAGCCAAAATAAGCAAAATAATGACTCCCATATCATATCAAGACCTTTAAAAAAAATAAAATAAGTAAATAGCTATTTTTCTGATTCCTGTCGAATGAATTTTTTTTAGCTACATTTACACCGATGAACACGCAGAAGCAAATGTTTAATGTTTAGTACAATACATTGAGCCAAAATAAGCAAAATTAAGACACCTATATCTTTTAAAGACCTTTAAAAAAATAAAATAAGTAAATAGCTATTTTTCTGATTCCTGTGGAATGATTTTTTTTTAGCTACATTTACACCTTTGAACACGCAAAAGCAACTGCTCAATGTTACGAACAATACAATGAGCCAAAATAAGCAAAATTAAGACACCCATATCATTTCAAGACCTTTAAAAAAAAAAAATAAGTAAATAGCTATTTTTTTTATTCTTGTCGAATGAATTTTTTTTAGCATTATTTAAACCGATGAACACGCAGGAGCAATTGCTCAATGTCAAGTACAATACAATGAGCCAAAATAAGCAAAATTAAGACACCTATATCTTTTTAAAACCTTTAAAAAAATAAAATAAGTAAATAGCTATTTTTCTTATACTTGTCGAATGAATTTTTTTTAGCCACATTTACACCGATGAACACGCAGGAGCAATTGCGCAATGTTAAATACAATACAATGAATCTATATAAGCCAAATTAAGACACCCGTGTTATATCAAGACCTTAAAAAAAATAAAATAAATGTATAGCTATTTTTCTTTTTCTTGTCGAATGAATTTTTTTTAGCTCCATTTACACCGATGAACACGCAGGAGCAATTGGTCAATGTTAAGTACAATACAGTGAGCTGAAATAAGCAAAATTAGGACACCTATATCTTTTAAAGACCTTTAAAAAAAAAATTACTAAATTGCTATTTTTCTTATTCTTGTCTTGTGAATTTTTAGTAGCTACATTTACACGGATGAACACGCAGGAGCATTTGCCCAATGTTAGGTACAATACAATGAGCCAAAATAAGCAAAATTAGGACACCTATATCTTTTAAAGACCTTTAAAAAAATAAAATAAGTAAATAGCTATTTTTCTGATTCCTGTCGAATGAATTTTTTTTAGCTACATTTACACCGATGAACTCGCAAGAGCAATTGCTCGATCTTAAGCATAATACGGTGAGGCAAAATAAGCAAAATAAAGACTCCCATATCATATCAAGACCTTTAAAAAAAATAAAATAAATGTATAGCTATTTTTCTTATTCTTGTCGAATGAATTTTTTTTAGCTCCATTTACACCGATGAACACGCAGGAGCAATTGGTCAATGTTAAGTACAATACAGTGAGCCTAAATAACCAAAATTAAGACACCTATATCTTTTTAAGACCTTTAAAAAAAAGAAAATAATGAAATAGCTATTTTTCTTATTCTTGTCGAATAAATTTTTTGTAGCTACATTTACACCGATGAACACGCAGGAGCAATTGCTCAATGTTAGGTACAATACATTGAGCCAACATAAGCAAAATTAGGACACCTATATCTTTTTAAGACCTTTAAAAAAATAAAATAAGTAAATAGCTATTTTTCTGATTCCTGTCGAATGAATTTTTTTTTTAGCTCCATTTACACCGATGAACACGCAGGAGCAATTGGTCAATATTAAGTACAATACAGTGAGCCTAAATAACCAAAATTAAGACACCTATATCTTTTTAAGACCTTTAAAAAAAGAAAATAACGAAATAGCTATTTTTCTTATTCTTGTCGAATGAATTTTTTGTAGCTAAATTTACACCAACGAACACGCAGGAGCAATTGCTCAATGTTAGGTGCAATACAGTGAGCCAACATAAGCAAAATTAAGACACCTATATCTTTTTAAGACCTTTAAAAAAATAAAATAAGTAAATAGCTATTTTCCTGATTCCTGTCGAATGAATTTTTTTTAGCTACATTTACACCGATGAACTCGCAGGAGCAATTGCTCGATCTTAAGCATAATACGTGAGCCAAAATAAGCATAACAAAGACTCCCATATCATATCAAGACCTTTAAAAAAAATAAAATAAGTAAATAGCTATTTTTCTGATTCCTGTCGAATGAATTTTTTTTAGCTACATTTACACCGATGAACTCGCAGGAGCAATTGCTCGATCTTAAGCACAATACGGTGAGCCAAAATAAGCAAAATAATGACTCCCATATCATATCAAGACCTTTAAAAAAAATAAAATAAGTAAATAGCTATTTTTCTGATTCCAGTCGAATGAATTTTTTTTAGCTACATTTACACCGATGAACACTCAGAAGCAAATGCTTAATGTTTAGTACAATACATTGAGCCAAAATAAGCATAATTAAGACACCTATATCTTTTAAAGACCTTTAAAAAAATAAAATAAGTAAATAGCTATTTTTCTGATTCCTGTGGAATGATTTTTTTTTAGCTACATTTACACCTTTGAACACGCAAAAGCAACTGCTCAATGTTACGAACAATACAATGAGCCAAAATAAGCAAAATTAAGACACCCATATCATTTCAAGACCTTTAAAAAAAAAAAATAAGTAAATAGCTATTTTTTTTATTCTTGTCGAATGAATTTTTTTTAGCATTATTTAAACCGATGAACACGCAGGAGCAATTGCTCAATGTCAAGTACAATACAATGAGCCAAAATAAGCAAAATTAAGACACCTATATCTTTTTAAAACCTTTAAAAAAATAAAATAAGTAAATAGCTATTTTTCTTATACTTGTCGAATGAATTTTTTTTAGCCACATTTACACCGATGAACACGCAGGAGCAATTGCGCAATGTTAAATACAATACAATGAATCTATATAAGCCAAATTAAGACACCCGTGTTATATCAAGACCTTAAAAAAAATAAAATAAATGTATAGCTATTTTTCTTTTTCTTGTCGAATGAATTTTTTTTAGCTCCATTTACACCGATGAACACGCAGGAGCAATTGGTCAATGTTAAGTACAATACAGTGAGCTGAAATAAGCAAAATTAGGACACCTATATCTTTTAAAGACCTTTAAAAAAAAATTACTAAATTGCTATTTTTCTTATTCTTGTCTTGTGAATTTTTAGTAGCTACATTTACACGGATGAACACGCAGGAGCATTTGCCCAATGTTAGGTACAATACAATGAGCCAAAATAAGCAAAATTAGGACACCTATATCTTTTAAAGACCTTTAAAAAAATAAAATAAGTAAATAGCTATTTTTCTGATTCCTGTCGAATGAATTTTTTTTAGCTACATTTACACCGATGAACTCGCAAGAGCAATTGCTCGATCTTAAGCATAATACGGTGAGGCAAAATAAGCAAAATAAAGACTCCCATATCATATCAAGACCTTTAAAAAAAATAAAATAAATGTATAGCTATTTTTCTTATTCTTGTCGAATGAATTTTTTTTAGCTCCATTTACACCGATGAACACGCAGGAGCAATTGGTCAATGTTAAGTACAATACAGTGAGCCTAAATAACCAAAATTAAGACACCTATATCTTTTTAAGACCTTTAAAAAAAAGAAAATAATGAAATAGCTATTTTTCTTATTCTTGTCGAATAAATTTTTTGTAGCTACATTTACACCGATGAACACGCAGGAGCAATTGCTCAATGTTAGGTACAATACATTGAGCCAACATAAGCAAAATTAGGACACCTATATCTTTTTAAGACCTTTAAAAAAATAAAATAAGTAAATAGCTATTTTTCTGATTCCTGTCGAATGAATTTTTTTTAGCTCCATTTACACCGATGAACACGCAGGAGCAATTGGTCAATATTAAGTACAATACAGTGAGCCTAAATAACCAAAATTAAGACACCTATATCTTTTTAAGACCTTTAAAAAAAGAAAATAACGAAATAGCTATTTTTCTTATTCTTGTCGAATGAATTTTTTGTAGCTAAATTTACACCAACGAACACGCAGGAGCAATTGCTCAATGTTAGGTGCAATACAGTGAGCCAACATAAGCAAAATTAAGACACCTATATCTTTTTAAGACCTTTAAAAAAATAAAATAAGTAAATAGCTATTTTCCTGATTCCTGTCGAATGAATTTTTTTTAGCTACATTTACACCGATGAACTCGCAGGAGCAATTGCTCGATCTTAAGCATAATACGGTGAGCCAAAATAAGCATAATAAAGACTCCCATATCATATCAAGACCTTTAAAAAAAATAAAATAAGTAAATAGCTATTTTTCTTATTCTTGTCGAATGAATTTTTTTTAGCTACATTTACACCTATGAACTCGCAGGAGCAATTGCTCGATCTTAAGCACAATACGGTGAGCCAAAATAAGCAAAATAATGACTCCCATATCATATCAAGACCTTTAAAAAAAATAAAATAAGTAAATAGCTATTTTTCTGATTCCTGTCGAATGAATTTTTTTTAGCTACATTTACACCGATGAACACGCAGAAGCAACTGCTCAATGTTTAATACAATACAATGAGCCAAAATAAGCAAAATTAAGACACCTATATCTTTTAAAGACCTTTAAAAAAATAAAATAAGTAAATAGCTATTTTTCTGATTCCTGTCGAATGAATTTTTTTAGCTACATTTACACCTTTGAACACGCAGAAGCAACTGCTCAATGTTAAGAACAATACAATGAGCCTAAATAAGCAAAATTAAGACACCCATATCATTTCAAGACCTTTAAAAAAAAAAAATAAGTAAATAGCTATTTTTCTTATTCTTGTCGAATGAATTTTTTTTAGCTACAATTACACCGATGAACACGCAGGAGCAATTGCTTAATGTTAGTTACAATACAGTGAGCCGAAATGAGCAAAATTATGACACCCATATCATATTAAAACCTTTAAAAAAAATAAAATAAGTATATAGCTATTTTTCGTATTCTTGGCGAATGAATTTTTTTCAGCTACATTTACACGGATGAACATGCAGGAGCAATAGTTAAATGTTAAGTACAATACAGTGAGCCAAAATAAGCAAAATTAAGACACCCGTGTTATATCAAGACCTTTAAAAAAATAAAATAAGTGTATAGCTATTTTTCTTATTCTTGTCGAATGAATTTTTTTTATCTCCACTTACACCGATGAACACGCAGGAGCAATTGGCCAATGTTAAGTACAATACAGTGAGCCTAAATAACCAAAATTAAGACACCTATATCTTTTTAAGACCTTTAAAAAAAAGAAAATAATGAAATAGCTATTTTTCTTATTCTTGTCGAATAAATTTTATGTAGCTACATTTACACCGATGAACACGCTGGAGCAATTGCTAAATGTAAGGTACAATACAGTGAGCCAAAATAAGCAAAACTAGGACACCCATATCTATTCAAGACCTTTAAAAAAAATAAAATAAGTAAATAGCTATTTTTCTTATTCTTGTCGAGTGAATTTTTTTTAGCTACAATTACACCGATGAACACGCAGGAGCAATTGCTTAATGTTAGGTACAATACAGTGAGCCGAAATAAGCAAAATTATGACACCCATATCATATAAAACCTTTAAAAAAAATAAAATAAGTATATAGCTATTTTTCGTATTCTTGGCGAATGAATTTTTTTCAGCTACATTTACACGGATGAACATGCAGGAGCAATAGTTAAATGTTAAGTACAATACAGTGAGCCAAAATAAGCAAAATTAAGACACCCCTGTTATATCAAGACCTTTAAAAAAATAAAATAAGTGTATAGCTATTTTTCTTATTCTTGTCGAATGAATTTTTTTTAGCTCCACTTACACCGATGAACACGCAGGAGCAATTGGTCAATGTTAAGTACAATACAGTGAGTCTAAATAACCAAAATTAAGACACCTATATCTTTTTAAGACCTTTAAAAAAAAGAAAATAATGAAATAGCTATTTTTCTTATTCTTGTCGAATAAATTTTATGTAGCTACATTTACACCGATGAACACGCTGGAGCAATTGCTAAATGTAAGGTACAATACAGTGAGCCAAAATAAGCAAAACTATGACACCCATATCTATTCAAGACCTTTAAAAAAAATAAAATAAGTAAATAGCTATTTTTCTTATTCTTGTCGAGTGAATTTTTTTAGCTACATTTACACCGATGAACACGCAGGAGCAATTGCTCGATGTTAAGTACAATTTAATGAGCCAAAACGAGCAAAATTAAGACACCCATATCATATCAAGACCTTTAAAAAAATGAAATAAGTATGTAGCTATTTTTCTTATTCTTGTCGAATGAATTTTTAGTAGCTACATTTACACGGATGAACACGCAGGAGCATTTTCTCAATGTTAGGTACAATACAATGAGCCAACATAAGCAAAATTAAGACACCTATATCTTATTAAGACCTTAAAAAAAAGAAAATAACTAAATAGCTATTTTTCTTATTCTTGTCGAATGAATTTTTAGTAGCTACATTTACACGGATGAACACGCAGGAGCATTTGCTCAATGTTAGGTACATTACAATGAGCCAAAATTAGCAAAATTAGGACACCTATATCTTTTAAAGACCTTTAAAAAAATAAAATAAGTAAATAGCTATTTTTCTGATTCCTGTCGAATGAATTTTTTTTAGCTACATTTACACCGATGAACACGTTGAAGCAACAGCTTAATGTTAAGTACAATACAATGAGCCAAAATAAGCAAAATTAAGACACCCATATCATTTCAAGACCTTTAAAAAAAAAAATAAGTAAATAGCTAATTTTCTTATTCTTATCGAATGAATTTTTTTTAGCTACATTTACACCGATGAACATGCAGGAGCAATTGCTCAATGTTAGTGCAATACAATGAGGCAAAATAAGCAAAATTAAGACACCCATATCATTTCAAGACCTTTAAAAAAAATAAAATAAGGAAATATCTATTTTTCTTATTCTTGTCGAATGAATTTTTTTTAGCTACATTTACACCTATGAACTCGCAGGAGCAATTGTTCAATCTTAAGCACAATTCGGTGAGCCAAAATAAGCAAAATAAAGACTCCCATATCATATCAAGACCTTTAAAAAAAATAAAATAAGTAAATAGCTATTTTTCTGATTCCTGTCGAATGAATTTTTTTTAGCTACATTTACACCGATGAACACGCAGAAGCAAATGCTCAATGTTAAGTACAATACAGTGAGCCAAAATAAGCAAAATTAAGACACCTATATCTTTTGAAGACCTTTAAAAAAATAAAATAAGTAAATAGCTATTTTTCTGATTCCTGTCGAATGAATTTTTTTTAGCTACATTTACACCTTTGAACACGCAAAAGCAACTGCTCAATGTTACGCACAATACAATGAGCCAAAATAAGCAAAATTAAGACACCCATATCATTTCAAGACCTTTAAAAAAAAAAAATAAGTAAATAGCTATTTTTCTTATTCTTGTCGAATGAATTTTTTTTAGCTACAATTACACCGATGAACACGCAGGAGCAATTGCTCAATGTTAAGTACAATACATTGAGCCAAAATAAGCAAAATTATGACACCCATATCATTTCAAGACCTTTAAAATGAAGAAAATATGTAAAGAGCTATTTTTCGTATTCTTGTCGAATGAATTTTTTTCAGCTACATTTACACCGATGAACACGCAGAAGCAAATGCTCAATGTTAAGTACAATACAGTGAGCCAAAATAAGCAAAATTAAGACACCTATATCTTTTGAAGACCTTTAAAAAAATAAAATAAGTAAATAGCTATTTTTCTGATTCCTGTCGAATGAATTTTTTTTAGCTACATTTACACCTTTGAACACGCAAAAGCAACTGCTCAATGTTACGCACAATACAATGAGCCAAAATAAGCAAAATTAAGACACCCATATCATTTCAAGACCTTTAAAAAAAAAAAATAAGTAAATAGCTATTTTTCTTATTCTTGTCGAATGAATTTTTTTTAGCAACAATTACACCGATGAACACGCAGGAGCAATTGCTCAATGTTAAGTACAATACATTGAGCCAAAATAAGCAAAATTATGACACCCATATCATTTCAAGACCTTTAAAATGAAGAAAATATGTAAAGAGCTATTTTTCGTATTCTTGTCGAATGAATTTTTTTCAGCTACATTTACACCGATGAACACGCAGGAGCGATTGCTCAATGTTAAGAACAATACAATGAGCCAAAATAAGCAAAATTTAGACACCCATATCATTTCAAGACCTTTAAATAAAATAAAATAAGTAAATAGCTATTTTTCGTATTCTTGTCGAATGAATTTTTTTGCAACTACATTTACACCGATGAACACGCAGGAGCTATTGTTTAATGTTAAGTACAATACAACGAGCCATAATAAGCAAAATTTAGACACCCATATCATTTCTAGACCTTTAAAAAAAATAAAATAAGTATATAGCTATTTTTCGTATTCTTGTCAAATTAATTTTTTTCAGCCACATTTACGCCGATGAACACGCAGGAGCAATTGCTCAATGTTTAGTACAATACATTGAGCCAAAATAAGCAAAATTAAGACACCCATATCATTTCAAGACCTTTAAAATAATGAAAATATGTAAAGAGCTATTTTTCGTATTCTTGTCGAATGAATTTTTTTCAGCCACATTTACATCGATGAACACGCAGAAGCTATTGTTAAATGTTAAGTACAATACAATGAGCCAAAATAAGTAAAATTTAGACACCCATATCATTTCAATACCTTTAAAAAAAATAAAATAAGTAAATAGCTATTTTGCGCATTCTTGTCAAATGATTTTTTTCAGCTACATTTACGCCGATCAACACGCAGGAGCAATTGCTCAAGGTTAAGTACAATACAATGAGCCAAAATAAGCAAAATTAAGACACCCATATCATTTCAAGACCTTTAAAAAAAAAAATAAGTAAATAGCTAATTTTCTTATTCTTATCGAATGAATTTTTTTTAGCTACATTTACACCGATGAACATGCAGGAGCAATTGCTCAATGTTAGTGCAATACAATGAGGCAAAATAAGCAAAATTAAGACACCCATATCATTTCAAGACCTTTAAAAAAAATAAAATAAGGAAATATCTATTTTTCTTATTCTTGTCGAATGAATTTTTTTTAGCTACATTTACACCTATGAACTCGCAGGAGCAATTGTTCAATCTTAAGCACAATTCGGTGAGCCAAAATAAGCAAAATAAAGACTCCCATATCATATCAAGACCTTTAAAAAAAATAAAATAAGTAAATAGCTATTTTTCTGATTCCTGTCGAATGAATTTTTTTAGCTACATTTACACCGATGAACACGCAGAAGCAAATGCTCAATGTTAAGTACAATACAGTGAGCCAAAATAAGCAAAATTAAGACACCTATATCTTTTGAAGACCTTTAAAAAAATAAAATAAGTAAATAGCTATTTTTCTGATTCCTGTCGAATGAATTTTTTTTAGCTACATTTACACCTTTGAACACGCAAAAGCAACTGCTCAATGTTACGCACAATACAATGAGCCAAAATAAGCAAAATTAAGACACCCATATCATTTCAAGACCTTTAAAAAAAAAAATAAGTAAATAGCTATTTTTCTTATTCTTGTCGAATGAATTTTTTTTAGCTACAATTACACCGATGAACACGCAGGAGCAATTGCTCAATGTTAAGAACAATACAATGAGCCAAAATAAGCAAAATTTAGACACCCATATCATTTCAAGACCTTTAAATAAAATAAAATAAGTAAATAGCTATTTTTCGTATTCTTGTCGAATGAATTTTTTTGCAACTACATTTACGCCGATGAACACGCAGGAGCAATTGCTCAATGTTTAGTACAATACATTGAGCCAAAATAAGCAAAATTAAGACACCCATATCATTTCAAGACCTTTAAAATGAAGAAAATATGTAAAGAGCTATTTTTCGTATTCTTGTCGAATGAATTTTTTTCAGCTACATTTACACCGATGAACACGCAGGAGCGATTGCTCAATGTTAAGAACAATACAATGAGCCAAAATAAGCAAAATTTAGACACCCATATCATTTCAAGACCTTTAAATAAAATAAAATAAGTAAATAGCTATTTTTCGTATTCTTGTCGAATGAATTTTTTTGCAACTACATTTACACCGATGAACACGCAGGAGCTATTGTTTAATGTTAAGTACAATACAACGAGCCATAATAAGCAAAATTTAGACACCCATATCATTTCAAGACCTTTAAAAAAAATAAAATAAGTATATAGCTATTTTTCGTATTCTTGTCAAATTAATTTTTTTCAGCCACATTTACGCCGATGAACACGCAGGAGCAATTGCTCAATGTTTAGTACAATACATTGAGCCAAAATAAGCAAAATTAAGGCACCCATATCATTTCAAGACCTTTAAAATAATGAAAATATGTAAAGAGCTATTTTTCGTATTCTTGTCGAATGAATTTTTTTCAGCCACATTTACATCGATGAACACGCAGAAGCTATTGATAAATGTTAAGTACAATACAATGAGCCAAAATAAGTAAAATTTAGACACCCATATCATTTCAATACCTTTAAAAAAAATAAAATAAGTAAATAGCTATTTTGCGCATTCTTGTCAAATGATTTTTTTCAGCTACATTTACGCCGATCAACACGCAGGAGCAATTGCTCAAGGTTAAGTACAATACAATGAGCCAAAATAAGCAAAATTTAGACACCCATATCATTTCAAGACCTTTAAATAAAATAAAATAAGTAAATAGCTATTTTTCGTATTCTTGTCGAATGAATTTTTTTGCAACTACATTTACACCGATGAACACGCAGGAGCTATTGCTTAATGTTAAGTACAATACAACGAGCCAAAATAAGCAAAACTTAGACACCCATATCATTTCAAGACCTTTAAAAAAATAAAAATATGTATATAGCTATTTTTCGTATTCTTGTCAAATTAATTTTTTTCAGCCACATTTACGCCGATGAACGCGCAGGAATAATTGCTCAATGTTTAGTACAATATATTGAGCCAAAATAAGCAAAATTAAGACACCCATATCATTTCAAGACCTTTAAAAAAAATAAAATAAGTAAATAGCTATTTTTCGTATTCTTGCCGAATGAATTTTTTTAAGCTACATTGACGCCGATGAACACGCAGGAGCAATTGCTCAATGTTAAGTACAATACATTGAGCCAAAATAAGCAAAATTAAGACACCCATATCATTTCAAGACCTTTAAAATGAAGAAAATATGTAAAGTGCTATTTTTCGTATTCTTGTCGAATGAATTTTTTTCAGCTACATTTACACCGATGAACACGCAGGAGCAATTGCTCAATGTTAAGAACAATACAATGAGCCAAAATAAGCAAAATTTAGACACCCATATCATTTCAAGACCTATAAATAAAATAAAATAAGTAAATAGCTATTTTTCGTATTCTTGTCGAATGAATTTTTTTGCAACTACATTTACACCGATGAACACGCAGGAGCTATTGTTTAATGTTAAGTACAATACAACGAGCCTAAATAAGCAAAATTTAGACACCCATATCATTTCAAGACCTTTAAAAAAAAAAAAAAAAGTATATAGCTATTTTTCGTATTCTTGTCAAATTAATTTTTTTCAGCCACATTTACGCCGATGAACACGCAGGAGCAATTGCTCAATGTTTAGTACAATACATTGAGCCAAAATAAGCAAAATTAAGACACCCATATCATTTCAAGGCCTTTAAAATAAAGAAAATATGTAAAGAGCTATTTTTCGTATTCTTGTCGAATGAATTTTTTTCAGCCACATTTACATCGATGAACACGCAGAAGCTATTGTTAAATGTTAAGTACAATACAATGAGCCGAAATAAGTAAAATTTAGACACCCATACCATTTCAATACCTTTAAAAAAAAAAAAAAAAAGTAAATAGCTATTTTGCGCATTCATGTCAAATGATTTTTTTTGCAGCTATATTTACATTGATGAACAATCAGGAGCTATTGCTCAATGTTAAGTACAATACATTGAGCGAAAATAAGCAAAATTTAGACAGCCATATTATTTCAAGACCTTTAAATTAAATAAAATAAGTAAATAGCTATTTTTCGTATTCTTGTCGAATGAATTTTTTTGCAACTACATTTACACCGATGAACACGCAGGAGCTATTGTTTAATGTTAAGTACAATACATTGAGCCAAAATAAGCAAAATTTAGACACCCATATCATTTCAAGACCTTTAAAAAAAATAAAATAAGTATATAGCTATTTTTCGTATTCTTGTCAAATGAATTTTTTTCAGCCACATTTACGCCGATGAACACGCAGGAGCAATTGCTCAATGTTTAGTACAATACATTGAGCCAAAATAAGCAAAATTAAGACACCCATATCATTTCAAGACCTTTAAAAAAAATAAAATAAGTATATAGCTATTTTTCGTATTCTTGTCAAATTAATTTTTTTCAGCCACATTTACGCCGATGAACACGCAGGAGCAATTGCTCAATGTTTAGTACAATACATTGAGCCAAAATAAGCAAAATTAAGACACCCATATCATTTCAAGACCTTTAAAAAAAATAAAATAAGTAAATAGCTATTTTTCGTATTCATGCCGAATGAATTTTTTTAAGCTACATTTACGCCGATGAACACGCAGGAGCAATTGCTCAATGTTAAGTACAATACATTGAGCCAAAATAAGCAAAATTATGACACCCATATCATTTCAAGACCTTTAAAATGAAGAAAATATGTAAAGAGCTATTTTTCGTATTCTTGTCGAATGAATTTTTTTCAGCTACATTTACACCGATGAACACGCAGGAGCAATTGCTCAATGTTAAGAACAATACATTGAGCCAAAATAAGCAAAATTTAGACACCCATATCATTTCAAGACCTTTAAATAAAATAAGTAAATAGCTATTTTTCGTATTCTTGTCGAATGAATTTTTTTGCAACTACATTTACACCGATGAACACGCAGGAGCTATTGTTTAATGTTAAGTACAATACAACGAGCCAAAATAAGAAATTTAGACACCCATATCATTTCAAGACCTTTAAAAAAAAAAAAAAAGTATATAGCTATTTTTCGTATTCTTGTCGAATGAATTTTTTTCAGCCACATTTACATCGATGAACACGCAGAAGCTATTGTTAAATGTTAAGTACAATGCAATGAGCCAAAATAAGTAAAATTTAGACACCCATATCATTTCAATACCTTTAAAAAAAATAAAATAAGTAAATAGCTATTTTGCGCATTCTTGTCAAATGATTTTTTTCAGCTACATTTACGCCGATGAACACGCAGGAGCAATTGCTCAAGGTTAAGTACAATACAATGAGCCAAAATAAGCAAAATTTAGACACCCATATCATTTCAAGACCTTTAAATAAAATAAAATAAGTAAATAGCTATTTTTCGTATTCTTGTCGAATGAATTTTTTTGCAACTACATTTACACCGATGAACACGCAGGAGCTATTTTTTAATGTTAAGTACAATACAACGAGCCAAAATAAGCAAAATTTATACACCCATATCATTTCAAGACCTTTAAAAAAAATAAAATAAGTATATAGCTATTTTTCGTATTCTTGTCAAATTAATTTTTTCAGCCACATTTACGCCGATGAACACGCAGGAGCAATTGCTCAATGTTTAGTACAATACATTGAGCCTAAATAAGCAAAATTAAGACACCCATATCATTTCAAGACCTTTAAAAAAAATAAAATAAGTAAATAGCTATTTTGCGCATTCTTGTCAAATGATTTTTTTCAGCTACATTTACGCCGATCAACACGCAGGAGCAATTGCTCAAGGTTAAGTACAATACAATGAGCCAAAATAAGCAAAACTTAGACACCCATATCATTTCAAGACCTTTAAAAAAATAAAAATATGTATATAGCTATTTTTCGTATTCTTGTCAAATTAATTTTTTTCAGCCACATTTACGCCGATGAACGCGCAGGAATAATTGCTCAATGTTTAGTACAATATATTGAGCCAAAATAAGCAAAATTAAGACACCCATATCATTTCAAGACCTTTAAAAAAAATAAAATAAGTAAATAGCTATTTTTCGTATTCTTGCCGAATGAATTTTTTTAAGCTACATTGACGCCGATGAACACGCAGGAGCAATTGCTCAATGTTAAGTACAATACATTGAGCCAAAATAAGCAAAATTAAGACACCCATATCATTTCAAGACCTTTAAAATGAAGAAAATATGTAAAGTGCTATTTTTCGTATTCTTGTCGAATGAATTTTTTTCAGCTACATTTACACCGATGAACACGCAGGAGCAATTGCTCAATGTTAAGAACAATACAATGAGCCAAAATAAGCAAAATTTAGACACCCATATCATTTCAAGACCTATAAATAAAATAAAATAAGTAAATAGCTATTTTTCGTATTCTTGTCGAATGAATTTTTTTGCAACTACATTTACACCGATGAACACGCAGGAGCTATTGTTTAATGTTAAGTACAATACAACGAGCCTAAATAAGCAAAATTTAGACACCCATATCATTTCAAGACCTTTAAAAAAAAAAAAAAAAGTATATAGCTATTTTTCGTATTCTTGTCAAATTAATTTTTTTCAGCCACATTTACGCCGATGAACACGCAGGAGCAATTGCTCAATGTTTAGTACAATACATTGAGCCAAAATAAGCAAAATTAAGACACCCATATCATTTCAAGGCCTTTAAAATAAAGAAAATATGTAAAGAGCTATTTTTCGTATTCTTGTCGAATGAATTTTTTTCAGCCACATTTACATCGATGAACACGCAGAAGCTATTGTTAAATGTTAAGTACAATACAATGAGCCGAAATAAGTAAAATTTAGACACCCATACCATTTCAATACCTTTAAAAAAAAAAAAAAAAGTAAATAGCTATTTTGCGCATTCATGTCAAATGATTTTTTTTGCAGCTATATTTACATTGATGAACAATCAGGAGCTATTGCTCAATGTTAAGTACAATACATTGAGCGAAAATAAGCAAAATTTAGACAGCCATATTATTTCAAGACCTATAAATTAAATAAAATAAGTAAATAGCTATTTTTCGTATTCTTGTCGAATGAATTTTTTTGCAACTACATTTACACCGATGAACACGCAGGAGCTATTGTTTAATGTTAAGTACAATACATTGAGCCAAAATAAGCAAAATTTAGACACCCATATCATTTCAAGACCTTTAAAAAAAATAAAATAAGTATATAGCTATTTTTCGTATTCTTGTCAAATGAATTTTTTTCAGCCACATTTACGCCGATGAACACGCAGGAGCAATTGCTCAATGTTTAGTACAATACATTGAGCCAAAATAAGCAAAATTAAGACACCCATATCATTTCAAGACCTTTAAAAAAAATAAAATAAGTATATAGCTATTTTTCGTATTCTTGTCAAATTAATTTTTTTCAGCCACATTTACGCCGATGAACACGCAGGAGCAATTGCTCAATGTTTAGTACAATACATTGAGCCAAAATAAGCAAAATTAAGACACCCATATCATTTCAAGACCTTTAAAAAAAATAAAATAAGTAAATAGCTATTTTTCGTATTCATGCCGAATGAATTTTTTTAAGCTACATTTACGCCGATGAACACGCAGGAGCAATTGCTCAATGTTAAGTACAATACATTGAGCCAAAATAAGCAAAATTATGACACCCATATCATTTCAAGACCTTTAAAATGAAGAAAATATGTAAAGAGCTATTTTTCGTATTCTTGTCGAATGAATTTTTTTCAGCTACATTTACACCGATGAACACGCAGGAGCAATTGCTCAATGTTAAGAACAATACAATGAGCCAAAATAAGCAAAATTTAGACACCCATATCATTTCAAGACCTTTAAATTGGTTCTTCCAAACTCAATGTAAACTTAGAATTATTAATTTTGGCACTGATGCTGCAATTGGTATTCAGGTCGATGCACCGGCCCAAACCTTATGTGACCAAAGGGTCTAAAGTCTGAGGTCTGATTTCCTTAGGTTGATCCCGAGAGTATAAGTTTTGATTTTTTATATTCGTAACCTATCCTGTTGTAGGCCGTACCGTATGCGTCAAATACTTTTTGGGCATTTTATATAGGACCTGCTGCATTCTAGTTCTGGGAGGGGGGTCATTTAGCCTTGATTAGCTTGCTTAGTGGTTATGGACCGATTTAGAAAGTACAGAATTACATGTCTATTTCTCAAAATAAGTTGTAGGTAGCTATACTCCAATCATGGTAACCGCTTTCTATAGCCTGTTTTCAATCCAGTTCTGGGGGGTGGGTAATAGTATCCTAGCCTGGTCAGTGGTTAAGGGTCAATTTAGGGAGAACTTGGCCCATATCCCATGAAGTTACAAGTGGCAGGCAGTTATTATTGTTTTTTTTCCACATTTAAACTTAAAATGGAACGCTTTGTTAATAGGTACCTACCTAACGTAATCTGTACCAATACTGCCCCAAAACACTGTAGAAGTGCATACTAGGCTGACTTGTTATTTTTAAATAGCCTAACTTGATAAATTGAGTTGAATTAGGACCTGTGCGACTTTAGGGAAACGATATTTCTGAACTTTGGTCTTGAACGACTGCAGTACGGTACATAGGTAGCCTACCTACCATATTAGATTGCTATGTATCAACAGTATAGAAATAGGCTGGCAGTTTTGCCCTGGGGTTACATACGGTATGGCTAGGGTTTGAAGTGTCTACTGACCTTTGGAAGAACGTCAAGAAATGGATAACGTAAGCCTAGTGTGTGCGCATATTACAAAAATATTGCGTTGCGTCCAAGGTAAGTGCCTAATGTAATGAATTGTAATAATATGCCTGGAGCGGTCCCTATGGCAGGCTTATGGCACCCACAATACGACCACTATTGAGGAGCCATTTAAAATTTCTGTTTAGGAAGAACGATGGCGATACGTAATAGTGCCTCTCTTATCCAAATTTTAAATTTGCCGCTCTTTTTAAAATAAATTGTCAAAAATTACAGAAAAAGGCATTACTTTTCTATATTAATTCTACTGCCACGACAAATATTGACAATCAAAAGTTCAGAAACAGCAGCTCGTTCTAGGGATCCAAATTTTTACAAATGTATCGATACCGGTATTGGTACTGGTATTGTATTGAAAGAAAAGTATCGATACCATGAGGTATTGGTATCGAATGGAATGCCAGCTCGCGGGGGTGCGTCCATGGACCCAGGGTATCAAGGGGCCTTTGAAAAATTCTGGTAACTTCTTTAAATAAATAAATAAATATTCTAAAATAACCAATAACTATAATGTTAGACGCATATGACTAAAAATAAATTCAATATAATAAAATTGGGGAATTGCAAATTACAATTTCTAAACAATCAGGCCCGCAAAATTAACCTAGACCAACCTCTATACTTAGCTTACGAAAGAACACTCACACAGCAGGTTGGTGACTATTTTAAAAATTAAAAAAAATTGCGGGAAAAAGTTTAGTTGTGTGGTATGGATTATTTGATTCAATACCAGCAAATAGGTATCGATACCTGTAAGTATTGAATGAAAAGTATCGGGTATCAATACCAGTGGTATCGAAAGGAAAGTATCGATACTAGTATTATATCAGTAGTATCGTTGGATCCCTAGCTCGTTCCACCGACCGGCTAGGGCTATTTACAAAAACGGTGACGTGGTAGCAGACATTCAAGGCTTAGGTGTCGTCTCCACGGACCTCTCATTGCCGAATGCAAATGACATTGACGGAAATTAGAATTTTTCTTATAGAAATCTATTAAAATGTTTGTACCTAACATAGCCCATGACGCCATTTTTTCATTTTAGTTTGTGATTTTACTGTATGATCAATTTTAACTATGGCATAGAGGAAAATAAACATTTCCGTCAATTCTGCAATGCGAGGTCGGTGGAAACCCGCCTAAGTCTTGAATGTCTGCTACCACGTCACCGTTTTTGTAAATAGCCCTAGCCTGTCGGTGGAATGGGCACCTAAATTTGGAGAGAAAAAAAACACAATTTTTGATTAAATTGGCAAATTGCCACACAGTACCTGTGCGTCTGCACCGCGGCGCTGATGTCAAAACGGTCACGTGACCGTCTCTAGATTAGAGGTGTGCCGTTCCTGTTTTTTTCTGGAGCTTGCGTTACCAGTTCCGGTGATTCAAGAATAACGGTTTCGAATACGCGTTCTTTTAGGAACCAGTTCCTGGCTTAGGCTTAATCCCAATACTGGTGACTAGTAATCGTACTTGGTCATAATCTGTAGGAACCAGTTTGCCAATGGTTAGCTTATGTAAAAAATAATATCATTACCACTAATTTTCCATGGAGTAAGAACTTGTTAAATAACTGACCGGCAATCTGGATATCCCCATTTTGCATTGCGTTCCTCAAGAACCTAATATTTAGTATCCGGGAGCCGTTGCAACCAGTTCCTAGTTCAAGAACCGTTCTTAGGAACGGCTCCAGTAAGAACGACCCACCTCTACTCTGGATGGCCACATAGCTGACCTGTTGCATGGAGGTTTGAGATCAGCAGAGCAGCCGCAGGGCTCAGGCAGTCAGGCTCGACGCCTCGACCTATAATGGTCTATGTTGGTAGCATCCGGTACGGAGTTTTGGGCATTTTGCCTTGGTGATGCAATTGTGTGCCTTTTTTTGATAGGATGGTAGAATTGAAGTCTACCAGCATTAAAAAATGCTACCAACTAGTGCAGTTTTTGTCACAGTATACGGTTTAGCTGTGGTTTGGAAGTGAAGTGGTTGAAGCGTTGCAAATTAACTCTAATAACGGCCATTGCCCAATCGATCGAGTGGCTAATGAAGTTGATGAAATGTTAAATGTTGTAATTTCTGGAAGTCCTAAAGGTATGCTTATTAAACCTTGTAGATCCTTAACTTAGCTAGCAACTTACTACCACTGTTTTATTGACTGCAGCATTATACTAAACAGTGAGCATAGCACAGCATCTTTGACTTGGTTCACGGGAAAGGACAAGATGAGATAACTGAATAGTCAATACGGTAGGCTACTGATGAAGTGGGAAAAACCTAACCAAGCCCTAGGGTGACGAAAAATGCATAGGGCTAATGCAAATATAGGCTACGCCTGTGTATACGATCATAATTATGTTAAATTTTTTCATTAGAAAATCAATCTTCCAAAACTTAATTAATTTTTTTTTACCGCCGGTGTCAAACTTTTCAATAGCTACCTAGCATCTTTTATCGAATCGATCTAATTCGGTGCCTAACCATTATTTTGATATTTCCAGCTTTTTTTGTTCTATATATTGCTGATGTATACGAACTATCCTGGCTGGAACCATTTTTCAGCATTACCTACTTAAAAAAAGTCGTGCCTTTTTCTGCTCACTGCTGCTATAGCTAGGACCTACTAACTTAAGTGTACAGAAAGAAAGGAAATTGTCTTCATTTTCCATATGGGCGATTTTTTTTACAGCTGTGTTCCTATGAATGAATGAATGAATGAATTTAATATAATAAATTTACATCTACATCTACCCACACTATAAGTGCAACCCAAAGGGCCGACTTGTTACGTGGGTGAACAATTGTCTTTATACACAGGATGTGTCGTCACATTTACATATACAATTATTTAATATTTATTAGAAAGTTAAAATACTAAACAATCTAGGCCTAACTCTGTAGGAAAAATTTGAATATTGAGCAGTTTACAACTCAGGATTGGTTTTTTGCCCATGTTTTGGCGATTGATTTGAATTGAGGCAAGTGACACTGGTCTCTATAATGTCCGTTGGTAAGGTATTAAACAAGGCTATTGCTTTAAATATATGTGAATGGTCGAAAATATGTCTGTATGCGCGTACCATATATAAATTATTCACAGATCTTGCTCTTGTACCAACGGAATGAATGTCGCTAATATTAGGAATGCTGTTGACTATGGTAGGTGCATACATAAACAAATGAAACTTATAGAGCTCTTCAAGTGTAGGTACACCAAACTCCGCATATATCCTCTGAGTGGGATACCTTCTGCAGCGGTTTAACGCTATTTTGACAACACTATTAATAGTACGCTTTAAACGATCCTGGGAAGAAGAGTAAGCTCCACCCCACGCAATAAGGGCATAAGTAACTATAGACTGTACAATGCCAAAATAGGTTTGTCGTAGTAAGTTTATTGGCAAAATTTGTTTTAATTCGTGGAATTTGTAAAAAGTTTTGCGAACTCGTGTTGTGTTATTTTTTATTTCCTCTTACATCTTGCGGCTCAAGACAAGATGATCCTAGTCAACTAATTCACAGCGCAGCAAGCCGGCTCTAACTGAAGGATTTTCCGCACAATGCTCCCACGTAGAAATCCGAACTGGGCTTCACACTCTCGTTATTCCAGCAGCCAACAGTCTAAGAAAACATGTACATACGCTGCCGTAGGTAGATCCTCTTCGCGATCCTATATGTACGGGTTTGTAGTACCTATCCCTACCTGTACTACTAAGGAAAGCATGAAAATCGCCATGTCCTTTATGAAACTGTTAAGTAAAGAAACCAAGCTGTCCATCCTTAGTAGTTTCTGTTTATCTTAATTATTAGGTTCCAAGTCCAACATCCAGCATTTAGGCTGCCGTTCCATGAGCTCTTGTACTAGTAATACGATAGGCGGGAGTTTTGCCAGAACGGAAGCTGCGTCAGTCGAAACCGTTCGGTAGCTTCTGTACCGATTCAACTTTGTAGTCAGACGTCATAGTTCTGCGTGTCCTCCGGAGATTATACTATTCAGTCCTACCACTTTCAAGGCCTACAATTACGGGGAGGGACATCCCTTAACTGAGAGCGGTGAGAAATGCTAATGCTTCCCTAAATAAATTGCTGAAACTATCTCTTAGAGAAAGCTTTCTACACTGCCACTGACGCGCTAGCTGAATGAAGAACTACCTGATTCAGACGATATTTTGACGATTTTACTTTATACTTTCATGTTGATTAGGCCTACCGTTTTGTATAATTAAACAGATTTTGGGCTAACTCAATGTAAGGGGGTTTCACTCCAAAAAAAGTGTTTGTTATATACGACTAGTATATATAGCAATATAATTCTGCATAATGCGTGCATACATTATAACAACATTTGACAATACAGTAATATAATTCGAACCCCTGTAGGTCCTGTAGTCCGAACCTCAACTAATCCGAACGTGAAGTAAATAAAAATAAATATTGTGCTGTACATACTCGTAATTTAGTGTACTGTCGAGCAAGAGTGTCCGAAAGAAACATTCTTCCTATACGGTTTTTGTAACACATGATAAACCATTTTATTGTTACATAAAAACAACTTTTAGTGGGTAATACACGTATGTGTACATTACATGTGAAAGCACAATGTTTTCTATAATCCGAACACCCCCGGTCACAGTTAATTCGAGATTAATAAGAGGTTCTACTGTACTACGATTTTTCTTCAGTAGGTACCGTACAAAATTTACATAAATAACTATGCCTCTAGATACGGCTTCACAATAATCAACTGAAATTCAACAATTGGCTCCAATCTGTGTTGGAAAAGGGCGTAAATATGTACGTATATCACAATTACAATGTAACGAATTCGCGTGAAACACTATTAAATTTATTGTTACATAAAACCAACTTTTAGTGGGTAATACACGTGTGTATGTGTACTTTACATGTGAAAGCACAATGTTTTCTATAATCCGAACGATTTGATAATCCGCGGACACCCCCGGTCACAGTTAATTCGGATTAAAGAAGTTCTACTGTAATACGATTTTTTTTTCAGTCGGTACCGTACAAAATTTACATAAATAGCTACTTTATGTCTCTAGATACGGCTTCAAATAATCAACTCAAATTCAACAGTTGCCTCCAATCTGTGTTGGAAAAAGTGGTACCTAAATAGGTACATATCACAATTACAATATAACAAATTCGCATGAAACACTATTAAATTTACAAAATGCTAAACAGTAAAAGGGGGGCCCCGGCCGCAGGACGCACATGGTTGACGAGGAGGACTGGTAATGGGGGCAGGATGTGGCAAACGCTGCAGCCAGAAGACGTACGGACAGACGGACTTTTTAATTTACATGGGGAAAAGCAAATAATGAAAAAAATAATAATAATAATAAAGAAAAAAAAAATAACAACAGAAAAAAGTATCCAGTAAGTTGAAAAGGGGGAAAAACAGCGTATCTGAATGGATCATTACTGCCACTGTACCTAGGCTCCATTTTAAGTAAAAAACACGGTTATATAGTAGTAGGTTTTAAGAATTTGAAGATTGCTTAACGCTTAATTACTTTAATTTAATTGTTAAATATTTTTATGTTGTAAATCGCTATATTGGAAAATGTAAAAGGCTTCGTTGTTGGATCCGTTTATTCTGTTGGCATATATCATTATTTATTTATTTAATATTATTATTAGTTAATGCATAGTTATTGCAATTTTAATCTGTGAGTTGGTATAACGCATGTATATAATATTTTTTTATAATTTTGTTTATTTGGAATGAAGAGCCCCAGCCAACGCTCTTCATGGTGGCACCCATCCTATAATTATACGGTAGATCTCCAATTGGTGCCTCCCATATATATTCGCAATGTTTTTGTTTGGTTTTGTTTTGAATGTTACAAATTAATTATAAAACTGGAGCTTAAATGCCTGGTGATGAGTGTGTTTGACGTGGGTTTTAGGGAGTCTAGATACCCGATACGTTATGACTAGTTTAATAGGTGCACGCAGGATCTTATTTTCTCAATCAAACCGCCCAGCGGTCTTAAAGCATAGCCCGTTGTTTGTGCAACTTTGTGTACATCACATCCTACAGCACAGGCACTGTAGTCTTTTGGAATGAAGAGCCCCAGTCAACGCTCTTCATGGTGGCACCCATCCAATTATTGTACGGTAGCTCTCCAATTGGTGCCTCCCATATATATTCGCAATGTTTTTGTTTGGTTTTGTTTTGAATGTTACAAATTAATTATAAAGCTGAGGTGATGAGTGTGTTTGACGTGGGTTTTAGGGAGTCTAGATACCGGATACGTTATGACTAGTTTAATTGGTGCACGCAGGATCTTATTTTCTCAATCAAACCGCCCAGCGGTCTTAAAGCATAGCCCGTTGTTTATGCAACTTTGTGTATCACATCCTACAGCACAGACACTGTAGTTTTTTGGAATGAAGAGCCCCAGCCAACGCTCTTCATGGTGGCACCCATCCTATTATTGTACGGTAGCTCTCCAATTAGTGCCTCCCATATATTCGCAATGTGATTGTTTGGTTTTGTTTTGAATGTTACAAATTAATTATAAAGCTGGAGCTTAAATGCCTGGCCATGAGTGTGTTTGACGTGGGTTCTAGGGAGTCCAGATACCCGATACGTGGTGAGTAGTTTAATTGGTGCACGCAGGATCTTATTTTCTCAATCAAACCGCCCAGCGGTCTTAAAGCATAGCCCGTTGTTTGTGCAACTTTGTGTACATCACATCCTACAGCACAGGCACTGTAGTTTTTTGGAATGAAGAGCCCCAGTCAACGCTCTTCATGGTGGCACCCATCCAATTATTGTACGGTAGCTCTCCAATTGGTGCCTCCCATATATATTCGCAATGTTTTTGTTTGGTTTTGTTTTGAATGTTACAAATTAATTATAAAGCTGAGGTGATGAGTGTGTTTGACGTGGGTTTTAGGGAGTCTAGATACCGGATACGTTATGACTAGTTTAATTGGTGCACGCAGGATCTTATTTTCTCAATCAAACCGCCCAGCGGTCTTAAAGCATAGCCCGTTGTTTATGCAACTTTGTGTATCACATCCTACAGCACAGACACTGTAGTTTTTTGGAATGAAGAGCCCCAGCCAACGCTCTTCATGGTGGCACCCATCCTATTATTGTACGGTAGCTCTCCAATTAGTGCCTCCCATATATTCGCAATGTGATTGTTTGGTTTTGTTTTGAATGTTACAAATTAATTATAAAGCTGGAGCTTAAATGCCTGGCCATGAGTGTGTTTGACGTGGGTTCTAGGGAGTCCAGATACCCGATACGTGGTGAGTAGTTTAATTGGTGCACGCAGGATCTTATATTCTCAATCAAACCGCCCAGCGGTCTTAAAGCATAGCCCGTTGTTTGTGCAACTTTGTGTATCACATCCTACAGCACAGACACTGTAGTTTCAGGCCATCGCAGTCGATTAACGTTTTTCGTTTTAAATAATGGTCACATATTATGCTGCAAATTTGTTCCATTCGCAGCAGCATAAATAGGCTTACGGTAGTGTATGTTTTAATATGCCGGTATTATCTAGTTCAAATTTTAACTTTGCTGCTTCTAATACGACTACTTGAGACCTCCCAATGCTTTTCTATGTTGTTTTTGTTTAAAATGAGTTATCATGTGTGTGACCTTGAGATTTGTTTCAAAATGGCCATTGCCAAAGTTGCTCGTTATTATTTGTCAGCCATTTGCTTTCATGCAGACATAATGAGGTGCACTTACAACATCAACAGCCATTCAGCCGGCAATGAACCTTTGTTGCTGCTGAAAATTGTGCAAATAAGAGAATGGCTTCTTTGCTTTTTAGAGGTCTCAATCTGAACCGGTTCTATTAAAAATAGCTGTTTCTGCTGCGTGATCGATGAGAGAACATTTTTACTTTCACTTATATTTGAAGTATAGTGAAAGTATTGCTTTAGCCAAGGCCAACCCATTAGTATCCAAGTTACTATACCTAGTCTAGCCATACCGTATGTTCTGTTACAAATGTTAGTAAACTCCACTGCATTCCAAAAAGTGTTAATTTGATTTTTTTTGACGATACTGATGTTTAACATTGCCTTTGTTATTATTCTCTGAAAATCCAAATAAATGCGGGAACTGCAGAGGACAGGGCAGCGGTAATAGCCCCCTATAGGGTGTGGCCCCACCAAAACTGCGATCTTCTAGCTTATGCTGCCCGTAGTTGGTTCGCGTAAATAATGTATATATAATGGATGAGAATTGAGGACAAACCAAAATGTGCCGACCTCGCTCATCTCGCCCCCCCCCCTCACAATTATAAAAGCTATGGAAAAACGTATTTGACGAAAGCCAATGAGGAAATGTTCACTGTTGAAGCATCTTTGAATAAACAAATTGACATGGTCTACGCAAAATCATATCGTGTAGCAAACCCAAAAAAAAAAAAATGTCCGAAGGTTCTGCGTGGCCACCATCCTTCTTCAGTGATGGTCTGGTGGCAAGGGATGTCTGAGCTCCATTTCAACGAAAAAGGGGTGAAGACGGGTTCTTGAGCGTCATGTGAAAGCTCTGACCCAGACCATGTTTCATCGTCAACAGTGGGTTTTCCAGCAAGATTGCCCCTGGCCACAAAGCCAAAACACCACACAAGAGGGCTACAGCTCAATGTCCTTCAGTTATCAATTATCAAGGCAGACCAATAGCCCTCTAGTAGCCCCCCCCCCTCCCCGCGCAGACCTTAACCCATTGGATTATTAAATATGCTCCGTTTTAGAGGCCATGGCCTGCTCTCAGCGACACAGTAATTTATTTCGATGCTCTCAAGAAGTACCCTCAAGAAACAGCGGGGGGGGGGGGCATTTCGAATAGACTTTATTTAATTTTATTGCTGAAGAGTTAAACAGTGAATTATATCATTCTGATAATTGCCATTGGCATATTTTTCCTTCAACAAAAAAAATACATAATTTTATAGTGTATAATAAAACATAGGCCTACAGCTAGACTAGGTAGGTATTGGAGTGAACTTTTTTAGTTTAAAACAAAATTTTAAAACAAATATCCGAATTCATAAGTATAATTCAAGTAGAACAGGCTACATCTACATTATTTCAATTCATAAAAATATTGAGCTAGTAGAGCATTGAGCATTGGTTTTAGGGGGGAAAAAATGCATAATTTCAATCATTTCCTTGCGCCACTAGCTCTTGCTCATTGTCCGGAAGCAAATCGAATTTGTTGCGAGTATGAACGAAAGTATGTGCAAGAACACATGGGTTAGTATGAAGGTGGTCTGAAAAATTTTCGGCAGCAGCATAAAGATGGCAGCTGTCGACTGTCGACTGAGGGAGTAGAATTGCTACTGGCGCTCCCCAAAATTTCATCAATTTCGGAAGCGACAAGTTCTTATTTTACAAGCGTTTGAGTAAGTCGATATATGCGTGTTATTTTATTAGCATGTGATAAATCTCAATCTCTCAACAGCTGAAAAAATTAATGGCACCAACTGAGGAACAAAGCTGGCAATCGAGATCATGATGTGATCAGCAAGTTCTCCAATAGCGATTTAACAAGCATTTTCCGACACAATTTTCATCATTATTTTCTCATCTGTTTCACATTGGAATTTCGACTTTGGCATCTTTAACTCGTTCTTCTCGGTCGCCGCAGAGGACCACCCAATTTCTCGATAAATGTAAAAACCTTTTAAAACTGTAAAACCGGTAAAAGTGGCATAAACATTAAAATGAGAAGAGGCTACTAAAATAATTTTGGACACTAAAGGGTTTTCATATAAAGAGCAGCTTGATTGTAGCCTATTCAGTTCTCCTGCCTTTATGAAGGCCGCTTTATTTTTGAATGTCGGGGCCTTAAAGCAGTAAGGTTGGTGGGAAACTTAACTGGGAAATCCTTACTGACCCCATATCATGCCTTGCACAGTTCATGTTATGTCTGTCGTTGCACATACTCTATGTCTAACCAGCAGTGCATGCTGCCTGAGGATGCGCCAGCTATAAAAACTACGCTCTTCATTCTCAATGTGCTGAATCTTAGGTCCCTTACAAGCTACTGTACTATTAATGATAGGATTCAGCTCAGTAACGACTTAATTCAACGGCGGCCTTCGTGCGATACAGCCCCCGATCTACACCAGTTGCAGATCAACTTCCTATGGTGCCGAGTAGAATTCATAGAACGTGCTTTTAGAAGAGGAATCTTCGCACCCTGAACTCCGGCAGCTTAAAAACTCTTCAAACGTTAAGTCGATCCTTGAGATCTGTGATGAATATATGAGACAACTACATGAAGGCATTCACATGGTTATCGGACAATTCATCTTCGATCTCAAGCAACGACTTAATCGCTTGTGTTCAAATTCAGTACGTAATGCGGTGAGCTACTGTAATTTCATATTAGAATTCGCCTAAACACCAGTGACCTGGCCAGTGCCTATACATAGCCATTGGGCAGCACAGCGGCGATAGGAACTGACAATTAGGTGTAAGAGTTGTATAGCGGACCAATAACGGTAGCGGAGTCCAAGGAAAGCAAGCTTTGGTGTTCAGAACACATCCAGAGGGCACCCCACACGGAGGAGCTAAGTAGGCGCTCTGGATTAAAAAGGTCCTGTGGGCGCTGTTGTTGGGAAAAACCCATGCTTCAATAGCAGTACAGTATGACCTGAGGCAGCTGGGAAACGTCTCTACTTCTCACTTCACTCCACTTCACTTCACTTCACTTCACTAAGGGCCCAACCACATCACAATGTCGAAAAATCTTGTCCTCTTCTTTCTTCCTGTCTTCATAAAATCATAATTTCACTTCACCAAAGACCTATTGTAAGCCTAAGCACTTCACGATGTTTTCAATTTCACAGTCACTTAACCTAGCCCTAGACTCTCCGACACCCAGCTGCCTCAGAACGTTTAAGTGAAGTGAAGTGCGCCCACTTTGACTTCCACATCCAGTAGTCCTAGCATGACTATACAACATTAATTTAGCACCTTTGTCACAAGAGCTATCAAAAGATGCATATAAAACAGGTGGTTACGTATTTGGGAGGATTGCTGTTAACGCAGAACAGGAGAAGTAACAAGGAGGTAAAAAGCAGGATGGATGACTTAGCATTTAATAGAAGATAAAGATCCTAGGCTCAAGACGTCGTGACGGACCGGGTGGAGAATAAGAAATGGGTCCGGGGTGACCCCCTCACAAAGGGAAGAGGAAGAAAAATAAATAAATAAAGATGCTAAAATCAGGAAACATAACTCTTGCAACTCGGATGGTACATTGCTTGGTGGTAGAGAGAACCGTTGGCGATGCGGTGCTAAGGTAAAATGATGAATATCACGGGAGCTGGGCTCACCAATGATGAAGTGATTTAGCGTAAAGGACGTAGGCTAGAGAGAAGGAAAGAGGGAAAAAAGCTCAAAAAATGCCTGGATTGCCATGGGAAGATAGATGGGACATACGCCCTCTCACACTATACAGTGATGTTTATAACGCTATGGAGGGATTGACGAAAAGGAGGGACGAAAAGAATGGCAGAAGGCTGAACACGTTGTTGCATACCTGAAGAAGAATTATCCAAGTTACTAAATGAATATGGTAGGTCATGCCAGGGCTGCAGACCTTAATAGCTCCTCTGTCTGGCGTTCTCTAGGTGAACCGTCCATCCAAAATGCATGCATTCATTGTGCTCAGCCACGATCCTTAGTTCGCTATACAACTCTACACTAGACTGGCTTATTCTAATAATCCACTCCAAATACCCAGTCGTATGCCAAACTGAAGTTAAACTAGCCTTTGAAGGACTTATAGGCTAGCTGTCGTTCATTTTGCAAAGCAATCTTCTGAAAAACACATTAGATGATCTCCCCAGCCCCTTAAGAAGATGACCTTACCTAGCATACAACGCAGAGTGTACGCAGCAGCAACCGAGAAACCAAGTAGCTACTGACGCTATCGAGCCTTATAACCAATAGACTGTAGCTCTGGGCGCCTAAGATATAGCAAACTGAGAATGGCAGCGTTGCTTTTAAAGCTGCTACATCCTTAACGGCGGCATGTAATGCAGGTTAGACACATAATATGTGCATGCAACACACATAGCATGCTCTGTGCAAGGCGTGTTGTAGGATCAGCAGGTATTCCCATGCCAAGATTCCTACCAATCTGGATGCTTCGGCCCCCCCCCCCCCAAAAGCGCCACCTTCATAAAAGCTTCAGGAGAAAAGAGACAATCAAGCTGCGAAAAAGGACAGGGCTAAAATCAAATTCATCCTCCGATCAAGCAGCAGTGACTATCATCATATTTTAAATGTTGGGTAGGCTGAAAATATTAAAAACTGTTAAAATAGACATATTTTCAAAAGTTAAAACTGTTGTTTCTGGCTAACTACAGTAGCTGTGCTGCGCAAAGAATAAATATTAAAAACATAAATTAAAATTTTTTAATAGGTAAAAAAACAGTTGGGTTTGCTGAAAAAAGGCAATTTTTAAAAATTAAAACTGTTGCACAGGCCCCAATTTCTTTCGGTAGGCCTTTAGGGCATAAGATTAAAAACGTTATATTATATGCGTTATACCAACTCATTGCCAACTACTAGTTTGAATGCGATTTGTTTTAATTGAATTACAGTGGGTACTCCGTATACCCATCAATGATGGAAGGGTGACAGTGGCAATATTGATCCATTCAGAGGCATTAGAAAAATAAAGATAAAAAATTACATACCCAGCCGTTGAGGTGGGCGCCTACTTCGGACTGGGGGGAGAACCGAAACTGGCAGGCCTTGCACGACGACGTACACGTCCTGCCACCATTCCCAACCGTCGTGGTCAACTAGCAACTCCAGCTCAGTGCGGCGGATCCGGGGGAAGGGCACGGGGGACGACGCGGGGGATGAATGTGGGGAAGGGCTCCTGTTGACCAGGGCTGGATCTGGCTGTTGCTGTTGTTGCTGCTGCTGTTGTTGCTGCTGCTGTTGTTGTTGCTGTTGTTGTTGTTGCTGTTGTTGTTGTTGTTGTTGTTGCTCCTCCTCCTCCTCCTCCACCTCCTCAATCTGCTGCTGCTCATCCTCCTCCTCCTCCTCCTCCTCCTCCATCTGCACACTAAAACAGGGAAAATAGCAGAATTATTACAGGCGCACAATATAATTATAAAGGCTTTCACTGCTGTAGTCAGATGATTAAGTAACAGAAGCCGGGTGTGAACATACAAACCGCGGTCGAAATATTCAGAGACACCACGTAGACTTCTCGATATGATTGTATCTTGGAGGCTTCGTAGCAACGTTGAGAAGTTAAACAATAAAAAATATCAACTGGATCCGGTCGTCGGTCTCGTGAACAAAGCTAATCACGGCTAGACATCGCAACAAAAGAATTATTGTCATAAAAATTTAAATTTTCACCTTGATGATTTTCCTTTATTACAACTTTATGTTTCTTCGCTCGAATGAATATTTGGATGTGTAAGTTCAATGTAGGGGAGTTGGGACATTCGCTCACGCCAAAAATGTGGGGCAACCGGTATCGTCGTCAACAAATTGCTGTTCATAGCAGACGTGCAGGGGAAATTAAAAAAAAAAAAAAAAAAAAATAGTCCTGCATAGAACTCTAGGTGAACTGTAAGTTACATAGAATATTTTTCAGTACTTACACAGGCCTCAACGCCTGTATGCCAGACCCTGAGGGCACACCTGCGGGTAAGGCAGGGGGCAGCCGCCGGGCATACGCTGTCCCAGGGGACATGGGTCGCGGTGGGGCCTCTGGTGCCACTAGGGCCTCTGGTGCCTCCTCGGGCTCTTCCCTGATGGGAGACAATCTCGGCCTGAAATAAAGAAAACGAATAAGTGACAACAATGTCAGATTCAGTACATCATGCCGAATTTCTTCAAATCAAATTAGTCACTTAACAAGCAGACGTTTCGAAGAGAAGACATTTTGTGTAGTAATGGCAAAAGGCTACGATACTTCCAAACGTTTGGTCTACGCATCTTCGGTGGCATGGCTCTGCGTTGACTTGGAAGGTTGCAGGTGTCTCGGAGACTCATTTTTAAGTTGCTGTCAGAAAGTAAAATGTTCTTCAGGCAAAACAAATAAAGATTTATTCCTTTTAATATAACAACCACCTCCCTTCAGCAACCACCCTGCACTCAATCCTATTCCTCTGATAATAAACACTGAAGCCAGTGCAGGAAAGACGAGGGCGAAGCTAATAAAAAGGCCAATTCTACGCAGTCTACCCAGGTCCATCAGTGTTGCGTCGTTCAGGACCACGGCCATGACTAATTCGCTGTACACACCTTAACCGCATTGGAGTCCTGCGACCTATGTGGACACCGCCAAATGGACGCATAACATCTCACGTCGTGCCCGGCGATCGACCACACACCAACAAATGAAGGCGAGTTGTAAAAAATCGCACGTCGCTACTGGTCAGCGCGTCACCAAATTTGATCGGTTGGCTGCTAACATTTTCCTATGCGAAAGAGGTCAATTAAAAAAGTCTGTGACACTTACAATGCCGCTATGGCCGGCCATTTCCGGGCGGTTTCCACCCCATGAAGGGGCCGCATCGTTGGCCCCATCATCTCCATGAGCCACAGAAGGAAGATTGGATGGGAATCATCAGATCTAGAAAAAAATTGAACAAGTGAATTAAAACTACTGTATATTCCCCTTTTGTCTAGCACCTAAATCTAAAAAAATGTGCTTTGACAGTTGAATTGTGTGAGGGAGTCGTAAATTAGTAACTTTCTGCATATGCACAATATATGTACATATTTATTTTGAACAAGTGGATCAGACGAATCAGACCGTGTTCGCTCGTCCTCTCGTCTAGCACACGGTGAGCTTTAATGAAATGTATATCCTCCATGATTATCCTTATAGGTATCTACAATATAAAGGGTTCAATTGCCACTTACACAATTTTTAGAACCGTAAAATCTATTTAGAGCCCTACTTGTGACCATATGACTGAAGTGAATGGATTTTATTTTATTTTTCTGTTCATTAACGTAAATAAATTACTTCATTGCTTCTGTGAAATGTTAAGTTAAGTAAACTTACGGTGAGGCCGGGGGCGTGCTGACGGATGCCAGGGGCAAACTGAACGAATAAAAATGTAAAATTCATTAAAATTACTTGATTTTCTTGTCTTTCATACATACATTATAATTATGTGTATTTAAAAAAAAACACTCAATGAATTGTAAGTTCACTAGACCCATGCACCGTCAGGGTCGAAGCTTCCATTTTGCTTTTGTTGGGTTCTAAGCACTGGCATAATAACTTAACAATCTCTAATGCTCATCTAACCCTTCAAATAGTTTCAAAAGTCAGTTTAAAAAGCAATAATGACACTTGTTTGTTTCCATGTTCTTTCAAATTATCAAAGTGGCGGCTTTGTTGACGCTTATTGTTCCAAGTATTTAAATCCCGCCAAAACTCAAAACCACTTTTTTGGTTCCTGTCACCTCAAAACGTGTGAATCCACTGAAATCTCGAAATTGAAAATTTTACTCCATCACAAAACATTCCTTGTGCTACGTATAAATAGGAAAGCAAAAATCATTTTTCTGATGAATATTCTTATCTGCGTGCTTTCTAACTTCAAATACTAAATTTACCTGGGACATTGATGTTTGACCACCATGCATTTGACAGTGTTAATGTTTGCTTTCCTATTTATAGGTAAGTAGGCCTATAAAGAAAGCTTTTTCGAAATGTTCTATTCCGAGATTTCAACGGATTTGAAGGTTTAGGGGTCCCATCCAGGAACCCCAAAAAGTGGTTTTTACAAAACGTCAGTCGGTCTGTTTGTTCGTCGATTTTTGGGCAAATTACACGGTGGATTTGAATAAAATTTGACCTGTAGGTTCACAAAATTAGTACCTCGCGAATATATTTTTTTATTTTTTAAAACTCAATTTTACATAGATACATTTTAGTTATTAGTATAATTTAATACTGAATTTTGAGACTTTTTACCTTCAAGAACCTAAAAAATATGACTAAAAAAATTATTTCTCAAAACCGGCTCAAAACTTTCTTTCCAACTTCACGTATGTTATAAGGGTTAAATAGAGTAAAAAAACGCAACCAGTTTCTTTCCCAATCAAAGTTTTGGTGTTATAGCCTATTTTGCTGTACTTACCGTTCACCATCAGGGCTATCGCCCTCATCATGTGGTGAGCTGGGCGCCGGTGGCGAGGTGGGCGCCGGTGGCGAGGTGGGCGCCGGTGGCGAGGTGGGCGCCGGTGGCGAGGTGGGCGCCGGTGCCGAGGTGGGCGCCGGTGGCGATGTGGTCGCTGGTGGGCTCGCGGGCTGCGGGGGTACCGTGCCCGGGCAAAAACTTAAAAAAAATCCATATCTTAGTTATTATTAGTTTTAGAGGGATAGGAAAACATATGACTGAAAGCCTTCAATTTTATCTACGATAGTGGTAATCAACACTTTGGGCGACAAATCGAAGATTTCAAGATGGCAACCAGTCAAAGTGATAATGATGTGACACATGCACATATAAGCTCATTCGTCTACAAAGGGCTGTAAAGGGAGGAACCAGACTGCGCTGAATTAATTCAACAGTTAGAAGCGGGATCGGTGCTTTTAAGAAATCTCCCTCGGCCTTTACACCTGCTCGGCCAGAGCCAAAAGGTATTTAAAAAAAAGATTGACAGTTCATACCCTGCCAGTATAACAGTGTTGTAGGCTATTATAGTCATCTTCCCGTTGTAGACCTTGCAATCGTTCTATCGATCAATTCTCTGCATTGGGGTAGGGAATGTCGAGGCAACCAAACATGAGGCTAAGACAATTATTTACCATGGGACTACTCATATTATCCATCTTGGTACCTATACTTTTTGATAAATAGGCCTAGGAAAGAATGTACTCATATCGTACCGGTTGTTTTTTCATTTTATTTCAGAATGTTCTAATTTAATTTGAAAAACATTATATACAGTATATGGGTAGATAGAGGCATTAAAAAAAAATAGATATTTCTGTTAAATTATACAATACAGGTAATCAACTAGTAATTGACAAGAAAGTACTTAAAATAAAATCGTCAAAATATCGTTAAAATCAGGTAGTTCTGTCATTGTCATTGTGCTAGTGCCTCTGTGATAGTGTAGAAAGCTTTCTCCACTTGATGGTTTCTAAGCAATTTAGGGAAGTTAGAAGCATTTCTCGCCGCTCTCAGTTCAATCGGGATTTTTCTAAGGTAGGCGAAATCTTGTAGTATAGCATCCAGTCGCTCACACTTGGCTGTGCGTGGTGCTGGTCTTGCAAGGTCTCCCCGTTGCCTCGTGCTGTAGGTGTGGTACTAAACTATTTAAAATGGCGATTGAAGAGAATACCGGGAGAAAAATGAACATTTAGTTGTGCTACCCTTTTTAAGAGTTACAAAATATGGGTATACCTGTACACTGCCCCCAAGACATACTAAAAAATCAGAGTTAGGCTACACCAGGTTTTGCAAATTTAATGTCGACTTTGACTGGCCCATACCGTACATTAATAAAGTACATTTTTATTTACTTGCATAGCAACTTGAATATTATAAAATTTGGTAGAATTTGCCGTCTTCTCTTGCAACTACGAGGCTCCCTGGCTTTCTTTCAAAAGTAGAAACAGTCACATATCAAAATATCTCTGCGAACTGTAAGCATTATAGCCTACTTCACTGCACCTACCTTTTGGCAGCAGGGCCATCGCCACTATCCGTCGTCATAGGCCGCTTCTTTGCCGTGGCCTTCGCTGTGGCGGGCGCCATGCCTGAGGGCTTACTCGAAGCCGTCGTGGGCCTTTGTCCCTTTGGCCTTTGCCGCCTCACAGGTGGAGGAGGGGCTACTCCCCTGGAGTAGGGGGTTGGACGCCTAAAACACAATGTACCTACATTTCAGCAATTTTTTTTTTAAATGAACATGAAAAGTTAACCATAACAGGGAACTAGATCATTCACTCGTATCATATTTAAACGTCTGTAACAACGGGGTTCCATTAAAATCAACATTTAAATTTCATAATTTTTACATTCCAATTCCAGTTTTGCGCAAAGTTCAATTTCTCTTAAATTATCGATCGTTGCGCGATAAATAAAATGTCATCAACTACAAGATAATGCAATATATTCCTTAGCGCTTTCATATGGTACATTATGCTGTCGTCACTAACTCCGAGTTATGGGGGTTAAAATGCTGAAATATTTTTATCGCGCAATGTATATATGTATGTAGAAGCTAAAAGCTAATCCACTGGAAGTTATGTTTCCGTCGTAAAATTGCCTTTGTTTAAGAACTCGCAGTACGCAGTAGCAGAAAGAGAGAAATAAAACCTAGCCTATAGCTACTATTCATGGCCAAAAAAGGTAATATAAACAGAAGGACATATGACACAAATGAGGAATAGCTGAATGAAAGCTGTCATTTTGTGTGGCTACTGTAGAAATAAATGTATTTCTGTTCAATTATACAAACAAGGAAGTATAAATTTCTGTTAGCTTAAAGTTAGTACCTACGGGCAACGAACGCTAAAAAACGGTGTAGAGGGAATTGTTTGCAACACAATTTTTGACTTCGTAACTTTGTTTAGTTAGGAGGTGAACATATCAACAGTCCTCACCCGGAGCCCTTGAGCCGGGGGCCGCCTTTTTGCCAAATGCACGAACATGGTCATAGCAACAGATGTACGTTTGTATTATGATGACCATCCAGTACTCACTATCGGTTTGTATGTATAACGGCGTATATGTTGTCCAATACGTATTAAACCTCTTAACAATAGGATTGGCTTAACTTTAGATCAAACAGTAAAGTAATATAAATAAATTATTGAAGGGAATTTAATGCTCTACTGAATATAACTTCTTGCTCATTTATAATCTGTGTTCCGATGGTATAGGGCGGAAATATCGTCAGGGCTCGTATAGTTTAGATTAGTTTAGATGTAAGCGAAAAACAAAAATCATTCAAAGCCCGCTCCCCCCCCCCCTCTCCCTTCGACTCAAGGGTTACGGGTGAGGACTTTTGATATGTTCACCCCCTAACTAATCTAAATAAAGTAACGAAGTCAATAATTGTGTTCCAAACAATTTCTTCTATACCTTTTTATTGCCTGTAATAAGTATATAATCGTCAAAATATCTTCAAAATTAGGGTGTTCTGTGATTGCCATTGTGCTAGCGCCACAGTGACAGCGTAGAAAGCTTTCTTTTGGAGATGGTAATTTAGGGAAGTTATAGTTCTCAGTTACCTTGAGAGTTTTCTAAGGCAGGTGAACCCTTGTATTACATGTTCCAGTCGCTCACACACTTGGCTGTGCGTGGTGCTGGCCTTACAAGCCCCCCCCCCCTTTGTCTCCTATTGTAGGTGTGGGTGTCCCCATTTTGTTTAAATTTCCCCCATACCTCAGGGCTTAAGATATGTGAAATGAAATTATTTAACATGTATGTACTTGGGGCTGTCATGTTACACATATATATAGGCTATATATATATCTTTACATTACTTCCTTAATTGAGTCATGCTCTATCAGCTAACGCCCGAATTTTAGGAGTAAAAAATGGGAGGACCTTACGGCAACCAGTTGCAGAAGAACAATAAAATTATTTCTTTAAACTCCAGTCCAGGCTTTCCATAAGCAACCAATATACCAACAGTCATTCAGTAGGCTACGTATGATATATCATATTATTATGTATGCCACATTCAAAAACAGGCGCGAAAAACACAGCGTATGGGAACACAGTTCATCCTGCTGCTGAGGCTTACAAGTTTGATGGCCTCAATAGCTGTGTACTACAGAATACCATAACATATGCCGTGTACATTATCCAAAAAACTTGTCAAATTGTGCTAACCGGTCTGATGAGAGTTGGAAAGTTTGTAAAATGGTTGTTGGGTGGCTACACTACGGGGACCAATGATACCCGAATTATTTTAGCAATAGAAAAAACTGAGTCCAGTTATTATGTGTTGACGTTTTAAATGGCAGTTGGGTCTGTGGTTATAGGCAAACTGCTATCGGGGGCAACGGGTTACCCACAGACCGTCGAACGTATAGTTTGCCATTGCTTCTATTTAAACGGTAATAAGCTGCTATACATACAGATGCAGGCCTATACATACGATATTTTAACTGCAATACTGAGAAATGGAGGGGTATGCTGAAAAAGCAGTAGCTTTGGACTTTGGAGGTAGCTTTTTGGAAATCGGTATTGGTAGGGAAGGTTTGGTAGATGGAGTAATCAGGGCATTCTTTAATTAAGTGAGGAATTGTAATGGTACCTGATTATTGTGAAGAGTTGCAAATAATATCACAAGGGGTTATCGGATGAGGAAAATATTACTAGTGTAAAAATCTAATTTCACTGTAATTATTATTCATTTTCTTCGCCGGTGCGGCGGTCCTCGGACGTTTTAACGACGTATTCCATCCAACTAATCTTATAAAACGTAGGCTACTATGTCTTCTCCATTGACTATTGCGTCTCGTTGTTTTATATATGCCACTCTCTGTTTTCATACAGGAGTCAATTTTTTTTGTTGAATTTTAATTCATGACCCCTACTATCCAGCCAATCAAAAATCAAAAAATCAAAAATGCAAGTTGTTGTCGCTGATAAGCGATGAAGGCTACCTAATTTACACTCTATTCCATGTGATGGTAATCAGAACAGGGTTAAATACGTTTGTATAATTATTTGTCCACAGTAGAAGCATCAACTGGCAGTTTCTCCCTGTGTTTACATACTGAAAAGTGTTCTATTATGACAGTAAAAGTGACTATAAAAAGTCTAAGTTTACTATACTTACATTGAACTTCTTTTGGTCGGGGCTGCATTCATTATACAAGTACGGGTTAACAACTTTCTCATTATAATTTTTTTAAACCTACCTTGTCCTGCCCAGATTGGCGCTTCCACTTAACAATGAAGAAGCCGCCTCCTGTAGGCGTTGGGCTTCGGTCTTGCGAGCCATCACGACTGTAAAAAAAAGAGAAAAACTACTATTTTAATTCTCACCTCCAGGTCATACTTTTCTGGGGGTGGCACTTCGGTGCTATACCACCCCTTAACAATTCATTAGTAAACCCACCCGATAATCCACTTGCATTACTTTCAAGACAGCCGTCTGAAGCATTATCCTTGGACTGTTACAAATACATGATTTTTATTTATTTCCAGACGGCTCACTTGCTAATCAGGGTCCTCGAGTCGTTGGACTAGCTGGCCCAGTAATGCACCGCCAATGCTGATGCTCAGGTAGATGCCACCTGCCCACACTTCATTTGTTAAGACCATAGTACCATATTATAAGCCTGCCATACCTCCCGGTTTACCCGGGAGGCTCCTGGTTTTCAGCCCAATCTCCCGGCTTCTGGGTGAATGTTTTCGGGAGGCCGTAATCTCTCGGTTTAGGAAAATCTCCCAGTTTTTCTAAGACATGAAATTGAGTGGTGTAATTTTACGATTAAGTATACATTTTAATCGAATTATGTGCAATTGTATTCATCGCCTGTAAATGCTAATCTCCGCAAAACCCCTCTATTTCAGGCCTATTGTTCACAATTTTTCAAACGGGGGAGACCCCCTGGCCCCCTTGTTTCCAACTACCTACTTAATTAGTTAATTCATTACATGTAAAACCAGAAGGTTACTGCTATCAAAATGAGCAAAACCCCACTACATCAAGCCAATTTTTCAAAAAAAATTTAACCGGGGGAGACCCTCGGGCAATTTTCGCCTTTATAATCTAAATGTTACTGCTATCAGTATACGTAAAGCCCCATTATTTTAAGCCAAGTTTTACAAATTTTTCTACCGGGTGAGACCCCCCTGGCCCCCTTGTTTGCCACTACTAACTTAGTATATTTATCGGCTGTAAAATCTGAACATTACTGCTAACTAAATGCGTAAAACCACATTAATTTAAGCCAATTTTTCAAAAAAAAATTCTACCGGGGGGGACCCCCGGGCCCCCTCTTGTTTCCAACTACCTACTTCATTCATCGCATGTGTAAGATCTGAACGTTACTGCTATCAAAATGCGTATAACCACATTATTTTAAGCCTACTTTTCAACACAATTCTACCGGGGGAGACCCCCGGGCCCCCCTTGTGAGCAGTAGTATTTTCCGCCTGTCAAACTCCGCTATTTAGATCTGAACGTTACTACTATCGATGTACCTAAAACCTCATTAATTTAAGCCAATTTTTCAAAAAAACATCTACCGGGGGAGACCCCCGGGCCCCCCTCGTGTGCAATTGTGTTCACCGCGTGTCAAATCTGAATGTCTAAAAGCTGCATACAGGGGTACGTCCTTGAGAACGGGTTTCCCCGTGGAGGCCCTCTATATTTTTGATGCTAACTTATTGCACTTGCCCTAGATGTCGAAAAAAATGGGTATAGTGTATACTGTATAAGCCAAACTAGAACCTCCCGGTTTTTTGAAAAATAAATCTGGCAGGCTTACCATATTAGGATTCAGGTAAGAAACCTAAGCTTACTACAAAATCATTAGAAAGCTTAAATTACTCGAATAAATTGAAACAAGACACCATTCGTATAACTAGGCCCGGTGTACAAAAACTATTTATACACCTTACGGTCTTTGGAGCAAACGGTTTGGCGCAAAACCGAGTCTACTTTAAAATATTTTTCTCGCTGAGCTCACGTCCGATTTAGCGGGTGTATCGGAGCTAACAAAAAAGTTGCACCTGTAAAGGGGGAAAGGTGATTTGTGGTAGCATTAGATGGATCCTACCTTGTTGAAGGCTAGCGGCTTGTTTTTTTTATCAGGGTACGGTGGAAATTAGTAGTAGTAGTAGGCAGTGAAATTTGCAATGACAATTTTGAAAATCAGAAAGGAGACATCAATCTTCGGTGAACATCTATCGAGTGTTTGTCACTCTAAAGGTCTGGTTAAGATGGTAGAAATAATTATAAAAGTGACAAATAAAAATCTGTGACTGGAGGGCCTTATTCTCTTGTGCCTCAAGTAGGGTTGCCAACTTACTCTCCTTCAGAGTATTGCACTCTTTTTCATGCATGTGAACTCTACAAACTGAAGGTCATTTAGAGTAGGTACGCAAAAATACTCTTTTTCTGAAAGAAGAAGCAAAATATTTTTTTATAAATTTAATTAGAAATGAGCTATTTATTTATAAATTTAGATTTGCAGTGTGAAGAGGCTTTTAGTAGCTTTCAAAAGAATAAGAATTCTGCGAAAACCTAAAAAAAAATATTGTTTTCATTAGTAATTCGAACCCCCTGATTTACAATAAAATGTTGTGTATAAAAGTGTATTTTCGGCGTGATTTTGACTCATTTAACAGTAAGTACTCTTTTTTAAATACTGTACTCATTATTTTCCTTCTCCGAAGTCAGATGTACTTTATTTCGAGAAAAAAAAGTTGGCAACCCTAGCCTCAAACGACATGCAACGACACTAAAGCGGCCTCTACACGGTCAATAATAATGACATTACCAGCAATGGGCTGCAACGTCATTACTATACAGTAATGATGGAGCTGTGATCAGAAAATCCGAATCCCTATCATTATGTCAAGACAGGCCCGTACCCAGGATTTAATTGGGGGGGGGGGGGGCAAAAACACATTTTTTTTATAAATGATAGGTTCATCCGTAGTGATTTAAGTAGTTTTAGCTAAAACACTTACATTATTTATTATTTTTTTATCAAATTTAGGGGGGGGCCATGGCACCCTTCGCCCCCCCCCCTTCCTTGGGTACGGGCCTGTGTCAAGACATGTAGCGTAGTGGTGCGGACTCTGACTTTCACCCGAAAGGTTGTTGGTTCGAGTCCCACACTATATAGCTGATTTTTCTGGCCATTATTCGGAATGCATGTAAAGCAGGCGGTCCCGGGGCTTCCTAGTTGAGTGTATATAGCCCTAACTCCGCTAGGTTGGCTTAGTAATAGAAACAACAAAAAGACCTTATTTATTTATTATTTTTCGTTATTCCAGCTTTGTCCACGTTACACAATCATTATTATTACTGTCATCTTGATAAGGTAATGTCATTACTACTATTAAGCACTCATATTATGTATTTCATACAGTATACATGTGGCTCATGCGAATAGCTTCTCTCCGGAAGCAGTCCCAGCAGCAGCCTATTCTCTTAAATTCTCGGTGATTACAAGTCAATAGCCGCACACAGGCTCAAATCAGCACAGTTAATGTCCCCAAGGTTATGCACCTGACTGATCCCTTTCTAGCTCACTTCAATAATTACTGTATCACTGAAATCAGGGACGCCGACTTGGGGGGGGGGGGGGGGGCACGGTCCATCTTGCCCCCGCAGACTAATTTCTGGGGGGGGGGGGCAGCGCCCCCCAGAAGCAAGAACCCTTAGTGCAGTTTATTTATTTGTCTCCCTTAATATTTCAAACATTAAGATAAAAATAAATCACATAATTTGGCATTTGCACCGCACCAACTTTAAGAAACTTTTTCGCGCCAATTTTGTTCGTATAGCCAACTTTCGAATGATTTTTGATATAAAGGCTTTAGTAAATAATTTTATAGAAAGAGCGAGTGTACGTCGGTCAATGCTTTCTGCATTATACTTATTTTAAGTAACCATTTACCAATGCATTTTCCTAATACTTTCCAGAGTACCGAATTTTGCCCCCCCCCCCCAGAATTTTGAAAATTCGGCGTCCCTGAGTGGAATTATAATACAGTAATAGTGTATACTATATACTGTATGTCTGTCATAGCTTATCACAGAAAGGATACTACACCTTTTAAAAAAACGTTAGCACCACAATAGCTCAGTCGTTATATTCCCTACATATTTTATTATATATTACGAAGCAGCTCGTTTGATCAAACATGAGTTCTAATAAATTAATACCATGAACAAAATAAAATAGAGCTTCCATATTAATTTTACACACGATTCTTTAATTCCCATTTTAAAAAAAAATGTTAATAATACTAGTACTTCTAGGGTTGCCAGATTTACAAAAAATGAAAACCGGATAGGGAGTCAATGGGCCATTCAATTTAATTTTTTCTAAAAAAAAAAAACTGATTTTCTCTAGTCTTCAATTTTGTGCATTTTGAGAAACTTTCTATTATAGTAATTAGGCCTAGTATCAGATTCATAAAAGTATTTCGTTCAATCCTCCAGACAACAAAAATTTGCACACTCGAGCGAAAGAAACGGACAAAGCATTGTCCCGGTCAAATACTGTCCGGTGAAAAACCGGACACCTGCCAACCCTAAATACTTCTATACTATAAGCCATATGCTAATGTGCGTACATTGCCAAGTTCTCAATTTAATAAAGTAATTTTGGAACCCCTAATTGCCTAATAACTTTATTATCTGGTCTGCCTCCTGTCAGGTTCTTGTACTAAAATAAGAACAAAAAGTTCAATAATACTGCAATTTATTATTGCTTTCCAATTTATATGTAGTATAAGGAAAGCTTTGTGATGGTCGAAATTTTCGATTCCGAGATTTCAACGGATTTACACGTTTTGAGGTCCCAGGAACAAAAAAAAGTGGTTTATACGAAATGTCTGTCTGTCTGTCGCTCTGTCGCTCTGTCTGTCGCTCTGTCTGTCGCTCTGTCTGTCTGTTCGTCAATTTCCGGGCAAACTACTCGGTGGATTTGTATGCGATTTGGCGTGATAGTTCACAAAAATCATACCTCGAGACGATTTTTTTTATTTTGGGCTTACTCGGAATGGGGGAGCTTATTTTCAAAAAACTCATAAAAAACTTATAAAAAAATTATTTCTCGAAAACGGCTCCAACGAGTTCTTTTAACTTTACATATACTTTAGTAGTCGTTATTAATGTTGACACAAATGCGGGGGGTCACTCTTGCCCCTGGATAGTTTGCTTCTGGGGGTAAAAAAATAAAAATAACTTAATGTTAATGAAAAATGACTAAAAAATAATTTTTCTGTGAAACCTTTCCATCAATGATTTCTACCTTCAGGCATGTTTTAGGTGTTACATTGAGTAACGAACCCGGACGGATTGCTTTCCCAAAAAACTATTTGGTTTTGTGCAAAAAAAAATGTTATTAAAAAAATGATTGAAAATTCACGGTCAAATGCATTGCGTGCCCTGCCATTATTGCTGTGTGGTAATTTATTGGTCTGACCTATCTAGAATTTACCTCACCTCCAGTGACGTCAGGTGGGAAACCCCCCCCCCCCCCCCCCCCCCCGATATATCGGAAATTTAACAACAGGAAAATTATTTACCATGAAATTACTCATTTTCTCTAGCTACTACTTGATAAATTGGAAAGCATGTTCGAGCAAACTCGGACCGGTTCTTTTCATTGTTTCTGAAGTTATGGCTAATATGTAATATTTTTTTCCCCAGCCGGTACCCCCAGCACTGGGAGCACATAATATAGCCTACTTGTATACAGGGTGGTCCAGACCATCCGTCCAACTACTTTTTCTCGAAAACGAATGACGTCGGAGGTCTGAATTTTTTTTTATCATTACAAAGTGGGAGCTAATGCATTTCTGGAAATTAGTTTGGAATTTTTTGGGGACCTCAAAGGGGGGTTTTTGGGGGGTTCACATGCTGTTTTGCAAATTTTGCAAATTATGAATTAACACTAAGCTTTCAAATGATGTGCAATTTGACATACCGTTATAGGCCTATCTGATTATTCCGAGAAACAGCATATGGACCCCAAAAAACCCCCCTTTCAGGTCCCCAAAAAATTCCAAACTAATTTCCAGAAATGCATCAACCCTAACTTTGTAATGATAAAAAAAAATCAGACCTCTGAAGTCATTCGTTTTCGAGAAAAAGTAGGTGGACGGATGGTCTGGACCACCCTGTATATAGGATAGGGTAATACAATGTAACATATTCATGTACCGAAATAATAATAATAATAATATTTTTTTTTTTTCCTAACTGGTTACTCCACCAGCTAGGGGATTATATTAATTCAAAATAAAAATAGACTAATTACAATTCACGACCACCCCAAAGCTTCCACTTGTCGGGGGTGGCGTCTTCTTCACTAAATGTTGCAACTTTTTAAGGGTATTGTGGGTTCAATAGGTCTTGCCTATTGAGTCTCTAACAACCATTTTTTTATTACTTGCTTTGCTTTCCCAATTTTTTCTTCATTTTTTATAGCTTGGGGGATTTCGTTGAACAATGTTTTTATTAGCACATTATTTTCCCTGTCCCCATATTTATTGTATGTAATTGGTATCTGTAACCTTTGTTGTTGCCTCGTATATCTAGTTTTGTCCGCTGCTTTATATTTATCGTCGAAATAATTTTGTTTTATAATTTTAAATTTTAAGATTTTATTGCACGTTAATAATTCAGCATGTTGATATTTCGAAAATGTATCATTGTATTTTTTGTTAAATTTTTCCGAATACATATTAGTTATAATTCTATCTTGTATTTTTTGTATTTTTTGTATGTAAGTGTTATTATCACGTCCCCATGATGTGATCCCATAACTGATAACTGATTCCACTAGTGCATGGTACACCATCTTTCTAGCTTTCAAAGGAACTCCATATTTCAATTTATGTAGTACTCCACTTGACGATCTTAGCTTTTTACACACTGAGTCAATTTGTGTCAATAATAATTTTTTTTTTTTTTTTTTTTTTTTCCCTTGACCGGTAACCCCGGACAAGGTGCATATATTGAGAACAACAATTTGTTATTAATCAGCATTATCACGCTCAAGCTTCCGCTTATCGAGCGATCATAGTGCAGTGGCTCTGCAAGATATAAATATAATTAATAATAATTAATAATAATAAACCATTATATAGTACTCACTCTAGCTTTCTGCAATGAGTGAGATCCTTCTGAACTCTGAAGGATGTATTTACATATATTTATTGTTTATACTATTATATATTATTATATATTGATGTAAAATTATATGTATAATGAAATGGCTAATAGTCTGTATTTAAAATTAAGTATTTTTTTAATTCTTTTTTTATTTTCCCTATTTTGTTCAATTCTTTTAGTTTAAGTGGCAATTTGTTAAATATCTCTGGTAAAACTGTTTCATTGATAATAATAATAATAATAATAATAATAATAATAATAATAATAATAATAATAATAATAATGGTAAATATATGTAAAGTAAATTAAAACTAAAAGATAAAAATTATTAATTTGAACCCACTTGCGTAAAAGTTGCTCAGAAGCCAGAGGGCTGAAATATTGGGGTTTTACGCATTTTGAGAGCAATAAGGTTTATATATTACAAAGAATCAATATAATTGGGTACAAGGGGAGCTTGGGGGTCTCACCCGGGAGAAAGTTTTTGAAAAATAGGACTGAAATGGTGAGGTTTTACGCATTTTGAGAGCAATAAGGCTTATATATTACAAAGAATCAATATAATAGGGTACAAGGGGAGCTTGGGGGTCTCACCCGGGAGAATTTTTTTTGAAAAATAGGGCTGAAATAGTGAGGTTTTGCGCATTTCGAGTGCAGTAACACTTAGATTTTAGAGGCAAAGAATATAACTGCTGCCCAAAGGGGGGGGGGGCAATTACCCTCAGTGCCGGTCGCTGTGTCCGCCTCTGCCTTCTTGTACTTACCACGCCTTGGTAACTATTTAGTTTGAAACATAATTTTCAGTTGTCTGTAGCCTATTAACCAGCGTTGAAATCTAAATTTATTCTGAAGGGTTGTAACGACACGAGCCGACGACGAATCTCATCAATGGATAGCCAAGACACTTCAAAGTTTATATAGCCGACATAATTATTATGTGTGTGTTATTTTATCTGTATATAGTATAAGGCACCGGGCACGACAGTTTTGTGGTATTGTATCTCAAATCGTTCTATTGTATACCTAGTCCTACCATAATTGTTCTGTCCCTGCGGCATTTTGGCCACGCTGACTGTATCTCAAGGGTTGATGGTTGTCAACCCTGGCATTGTTTACATTGTTCTTTCTGCTAGTGGAATAACACCAGTTGCGGTTAAAACTTCGCCCTGTTGAGATGGAATGGGGTACTGATGAAAACCGTATTACCGTGATATGCCTCCACAAGTATGGTATGCCTCCTAATGACATTTTTAAAACTTTGAAGCCTTTAAAAATAACTAAAAGAAATTGTGTACCGTGCAATTAATCGTTACAACGAGACTTCTAGTTTTGAAGACGGGCCGTGATCTGGGCGTCCGAGGACTGTGAGGACTGCTAAAGCAGATAAAGTGGTGATGGAGCGAATTCGGAGAAATCCACTCCGAAAGCAGAAAATCATGCCAAGGAACTCGACATGTCCAAGAGGTCGATGTCATGACTTGTCTGGGACGATCTACAGATGAAGGTCTATCGGAGATCCACATGACACCTGCTCACTCCAGCACTACGAGCTATCAGGAGGACCAGAGCGCAGGCGTTACTTACGTGGCACGCAGCTCAAGGTCATGAGTGGATCCTTTTCAACGACGAAAATTTTTTTGTGATAGAAGAGGTTTACAACCGCCAAAATGACAAGGTTTATGCTCATTCATCTCGGGAAGCCAGGGAAGTTGTTCCCAGCGTGCAACGAGGTCATCACCCGTCTTCAGCAGTGATGGTGTGTTGGGGGGTGTCGTACCAGGGGGTGACAACCCAGCATTTTGCGAAAAAGGCGTAAAAACTGGAGCTAAAGTGTACCAGAATAACGTTTTGGAAGGAGTAATGAAGCCCCTCAATACCACTTTGTTCAACGGGCACGATTGGTGCTTCCAGCAAGATTCAGCGCCAGCCCACAAAGCCAAAACCACTCAGGAGTGGCTCAGAACAAAAATCCCTGATTTATTGCTACAGCAGACTGGCCCTCTGGTAGTCCAGACTTGAACCCCCTGGTGGTCAGTTTTGGAGGCCAAGGCCTGCACAAAGCGTCACCCAAATTTGGATAGCCTGAAGCATTCCCTCATCACAGCAGCCCAAGATTTAACTCAGGAAACCGTCCGTGCCGCAATAGATGAGTGGCCGCAACGTCTTCAGGCTAGTGTTCAAAATGATGGTGAACATTTTGAAATTTAGTATGTTTTATTAGTTAAATATGAATAATTAAATATAAAAAAATAATAATCGAACCATATTAAACTTTTTGATTCCTTGCACCATGCCATAACCTTAGGGACAGAACTAGGTATATTCACATTTCAAATGTAATAGTTAAGACCTCCCTCCTCATAACAAATTTACACAATAATTTCTCTCAATTTACCATGCATTGTACAATTTGTAATATGTAAGAATTAGGTATTAAGATATAGGTGTTCTTGTGTTTATTTGTGTGCACATTATGTGCTGTGTCTTCAACGCGATTTGCCTTCTTTCAGCAACGCTGTCAGCCTGGCAGGGGGAGTGACTCTGTTTATTAACTTGAGGCACCGCGTAAGGGGAGAAGGGGAGTTGAGTGACAGGGTGGACCTCCTGATTATAGTGGATTCCGAAACACTTGGGGAACATAGTAGTCACATGAGGACTCGACACGCACTTAAACCCTATCCCTGCCAACGCTGATAACTGATTAATCAGACTGATCAAACTATTCGACTCGTATCTGTACATGGTTAAGTTATACCTTCGCCTACTTCATTGCTTTAATGGTGAGCTTGTCTCAGCTTGTCCATTATCGCTCATAGACGGTGTAGTTTGACATCGAGAACGTATAGCAGTTTGCCAATGGCCAAAAATTCTTACGGAAACAATACAAATCATGTCTGAAATCCATGGGGTCGTTGGCATTGGACAAGGGACCTATGGGCCACTATAAGTAGGCCTGGGTCCATAAAAAGTTCTTAAAAAAAATAACCTAACCTATGATCTAACTATTCAACCTATATAGTTATGGACTAAGTGCCCACGTTATTTTATAAAAGCCCAAAGTTTTTCTGGGCGTGACATAGATGTAAGAATGACCATGGACTATAAAGTTTGGGTTGTGGTTACTTGGGCAGGTAACGGGTATTAAAGGTGTAAAAAAATAGTATCTATACTTTGTTTAAAATATATATCGCTCATTTTTTTTATATTTTCTTAGGGATAACTTTGGAAATCTCGCCATCAATTGCCAGATACTTATGACAGTTGCTACTCCCTTCCAGACACTCGCTACTAAACTTAAATTAATTATAGGTATATATACTTTTGTTACAGTAAAAAAGCAAAATTTGATATATGTTGCTTGGGGGCCTAAGGACTATTAAGAAATGTCAACTCAACAGCCGCACAGTTTAAATGGTTTTTACATCTTACTAGACACATTGAAAGTTCGCTTTAAGTGCGAACGCGAGGTAGCAATACAATGAAGCGGGTGCGAGTGATATGAGAGGGCGGTTGTATTATTCAATTGCGCTCGCACTTATAACTATCTATCAATGTGTCCAGCAAGATGTAAAAACCATTTAAACTGTCCGGCTACTGAGTTAACATTTCTTCATAGGTCCCCAAGTAACATATATAAAATTTAGCTTATATACTATAACAAAAGTAAAATTACCTATAATTAATTAAAGTTTAGGTCAGACCAACACATTAACATACAGCAATACTGGCAGGGCACGCAATGCGTTTGAGCGTGAATTTTCTATCATTTTTTCATAAAAACATTTTTTTGTACAAAACCAAATAGGCCTACTGGCAACCTGTCCGATTTCGTTACTCAATTTAACACCTAAATCATGTCTGAAGTTAGAAATCATCGATGGAAAGGTTTCGCAGAAAAATTATTTTTTCGTCATTTTTTATTAAAATTTAGTTATTTTTATTTTTTGTACACCCAGAAGCAAACTATCAAGGGGAAAGCGACCCCCCGCATTTTATCAACATTAATAACAACTACAATATATGTGAATTTAAAAGAAATAGTTGGAGCCGTTTTTGGGAAATAATTTTTTTAGACGTTTTTTTGGAGTTTTTGATAATGAAACCCCCCAAATTGAGTTAGCCCCAAATAAAAAAATGGTCCCGAGGTATGATTTTTGTGAACCTACATGCCGAATTTCATCAAAATCGACCGAGTAGTTTGCCCGGAAATCGACGCACAGACAGACAGAACGATGACAGACATTTCGTAAAAACCACTTTTTTGGGTTCCTGGGACCTGAAAACGTGTGAATCCGTTGAAATCTCGGAATCGAAAATTTCGACCACCACATTTATACCACGTATAAATTGGAAAGCAAAAAATTGAGCTTTATATTTTAATGAAGTTTAGGTACTAAAGGTTACCTGCCCAAGTAACCACAACCCAAACTTTACAGTCCCTGGTCGTTCTTACCTGTATAGGAGTTATGCACAGGAAAACTTTGGGCTTTCTAAAATAACGAAGGTCTGGTACTTGTGGGCTCTTGCCCTATTACGCCACTGCCATTGCATTTGGCCAGCTCAGTGCTGCATAAGCGACACTGGGCTTTTCTTAGAATGGGCATGCAACCGTCTGGCCCGACGTCAAACAGCCTATAGATAGAGGCAACCGAGGTGTCTATTAAACAGGAGTTCGGAATATGGGGCCAGAGGCAGATCGAGAACCGTACAAGATTATCAACTGATCCAGATAGAGAAGTAGTAATGTATATGTAGTGTTTATAATATTTTTAATAAGTAATTCTATTTATCTGCGTGTCCCGGTGCATTGATTATTGCTTTCCAATTTATACGTAGTATAAGGAAAGCTTTGTGACGGTCGAAATTTTCGATTCCGAGATATCAACGGATTTACACGTTTTAAGGTCCCAGGAACCCAAAAAAGGGGTTTTTACGAAATGTCTGTCTGTCTGTTCGTCGATTTCCGGGCAAACTACTCGGTCGATTTTGATGAAATTCGGCATATAGTTACATAGTTACAAAAGTCATACCTCGGGACCATTTTTTTTATTTGGGGCTAACTCAATTTGGGGGGTTTCTATTTTCAAAAAACTTTAAAAAAACGTCTAAAAAAATTATTTCCCAAAAACGGCTCCAACGATTTCTTTTAAATTCACATATATTGTAGTTGTTGTTAATGTTGATAAAATACGGGGGGTCGCTTGCCCCTTCATAGTTTGCTTCTGGGGGTAAAAAAATAAAAATGACTAAATTTTAATGAAAAATGACTAAAAAATAATTTTTCTGTGACACTTTTCTATCGATGATTTCTACCTTCAGGTATGTTTTAGGTGTTAAATTGAGTAACGAAACCGGATAGGTTACTTTCCCAAAAAAGTATTTGGTTTTGTACAAAAAAATGTTTTTTTGAAAAAATGATAGAAAATTCACGCTCAAATGCATTGCGTGCCCTGCCAGTATTGCTGTGTGGTAATGTGTTGGTCTGACCTATCTAGAATTTACCTCAACACCAATGACGAGTGACGTCAGGTGGACAACCCCCCCCCGAGATATCGGAAATTTAACCATAGGAAAATTATTTACCATCAAATTACTCATTTTCTCTATCTACTAATTTTGATAAATAGGAAAGCATGTTCGAGTAAACTCGGACCGGTTCTTTGGTAAGTGTTTCGTCTTATATTATTGCAGGGTGGCCAGATATACTTTTCTCAAGAGTATTTATACTACTTTTGTGTTCCCAATTCGACATACATTTTCTTTTTGCGCTCTTGATGAGAATATATTTTTAAATCAGATCCTACTCTTTTACAGAATTTTGCTAGCATGCTAGACTGCAGTGGTTCTCAAAGTGTGGTCCACAGGCATACATCTGGTGGTCCACGGACCACGGACCAAAGTATGAAATAAGAAAATAAAACAGCTGAGTTATTGGAAATTTGAAGTAAAGTACAGTAAGTCTTGGCACTGAAGTATAAAATCCAACCGATACAAGTCCTAAACATTTAATCAAATATAAGCATGTAATTGTAGGCACAAATCATCCTAGAATTTGACAATTTTCCTGTCGCCGCTATATGGCGGTCGGTGGGCGGTGGTCCACGGACAAAAAGTTTGGGAACCCCTATGCTAGAGGAAGTGCATTCTTCAGCTTAATACAAGTAACTTGGATCGCAAAAAAGTACACAAGGTAGATTGTAATACTAGTTTTGTTATTCATGTCGCTATTGCTTCACTCAACGTTTGTTAACAATTAAAAGAACTGGTCCGAGTTTACTCGAACATGCTTTGCAATTTATCAATTATTAGGTAGAGGAAATGATCAATTTCATGGTAAATAAATTTCCTATGGTTAAATTTTGGATTTCTTGTGGGGGCGGGGGGGGGGGGTTGTTCACCTGACGTCACTGGAGGTGAGATAAATTCTAGATAGGTCAGACCAACACATTACCACACAGTAATAATGGCAGGGCACGCAATCCATTTGAGCGTGAATTTTCCATAATTTTTTGCACAAAGCCAAATAGTTTTTAGGGAAAGCAACCTGTTCGGTTTCGTTACTCAATTTACCACCTAAAACATGCTTGAAGACAGAAATCATCAAATCATCGACAGAAAGGTTTCGCTGAAAAATTGTTTTTAGTCATTTGTCATTAAAATTTAGTTATTTTTATTTTTTTACCCCCAAAAGCAAACTATCAAGGGGCAAGCGACCCCCCGCATTTTGTCAACATTAATAAAGACTACAGTATATGTGAATTTAAAAGAAATCGTTGGAGCCGTTTTTGAGAAATAATTTTTTTAGACGTTCTTTTTAGTTTTTTGATTATAAACTCCCCCAAACCGAGTAAACCCAAAATTTAAAAAAAAATTGTCTCGAGGTATAATTTTTGTGAACAGACAGACAGAGCGACAGACAGACATTTCGTAAAAACCACTTTTTTGGGTTCCTGCGACCTCAAAACGTGTAAATCCGTTGAAATCTCGGAACTGAATATTTTGACAATCACAAAGCTTATTTCCTTATACTACGTATAAATTGGAAAGTAGTAATCGTGTTATCCTACGATTTTTTAGTGAATAAATAGGCCTACTATACTCCATCACATCAATCTGTGATTTAAAGAAAAGAGTGTTGACAACCACCTTCCCCCCTCCCCCTCGCATGGCTCTTACGTACCGTATGGATGTATAGCCTATATACTTTTTTGATTTTGAAAATCTGACCACCCTGATTATTCTATTTAATTTAATTTTTAATTTGATCTTAATTATTATTTTTTTACTTAGGCATAGTTACATATACAATATAAATATTCGACTAAGAAGCCTAATACCAGCCTCAACAAATGGGGCGCAACAGGTGGGCCATTATAAAAAGTCTACCGTAAAATAAAATCAACTTTTTATGCAGTAAGTGATACTAGCTACAAATAAAGGCATAGAATATTCACTTACTTCCTCAAAAGCACAAACGAAGCTTGAAGACACACTGCGAAGTAACCCGCAAAAATCACCAAGTCAAAAAAGTCAAAAATCACCAAGTCAGATAAAATAATCGTAGCAAAAACACAGTGAAATAACAAAGAGCGATATATGTAATCGAATAAGAATGCGAACGCGCACTGTACTGCCTCAACCAGCCGTGGAAGGGCTAGCTACAAATAAAGGCATAGAATATTCACTTACTTCCTCAAAAGCACAATCAAAGCTTGAAGACAAACTGCGAAGTAACCCGCAAAAATCACAAAGTCAAAAAAGTCAATAATCACCAAGTCAGATATAATAATCGTAGCAAAAACACAGTGAAATAACAGAGACCGATATATGTAATCGAATAAGAATGCGAACGCACACTGTACTGCCTCAACCAGCCGTGGAAGGGCAATGAACTTAGGTGGTCTCAGGGGTAAGTTTCTATCGATTTTTTCTGACCATCGATTCATCGATTTACAATTCAAGTAGTTGGGCCATTATAAAAAGTCACCCGTAAAATAAAGTTATACTAACTATATTGGTGTATAAATTTTTAAAAAAGCTACTTCTTAAAGAGGGCAAAAAACTGGCAACAAAATATTAAATCAAGAAAAGACAATTGTAGATGTCTATGCTCGATCCTTGGAGAACTTGAAAACAAACACAATACGGCATCATTCAATAGTTCATATAACTTTATTTAAAATATATGGTAAGTCTTAATTAATATGCTAACGTTTTCTAATTAACTTACTCTCGTAGTCAAGCCTTGATGCAATCGAGAAAGCTATTCTTACTCTACTAAGCAAGCACTTACCGTACGTATACTACTTTTATTTTGTTTTTTTCTACAACCGTATGTTTGGCTGTGCCCAGGGGGGTAGTCCATGGGGTCCAGACCCCCCCCCCCCCCCGCTCGAAATAAATTTTTGTAACCTGTATGGGTTGAAGAATTTATCCATTAATTCATTAATAAATTACGGTAAAAAAAATTAGACCCCCCCCCCCGGAAATCAAAACCTGGGCACGGCCTTGACCGTATGCATAGCATAATCACTGTATGTCTCAATTACTGACTCAAATTTTAGTCAGGACATGATACGTAGTGATACGGACTCTACGTTTCACCCGTATGGTTGTTGGTTCGAGTCCCACACATGCTGCATTTTCTGGCCATCCTTCGGAGAACATGTAAAGCAGGCGGTCCCGGGCTTTCCTGGGTTGGCTTGGTACCGTACTGGAACAAGACGTCATTATTTATTAAATATTAAGGTCCAAGGGTGGCAAGGGTGGATTTTGCCTACAATTTAGGGGGGGGGGGTCAGCGGGCAGGTTCAATGGATTGTTATATTAAAAAACATTATTATCTTTAATTCCCACTGTAAACCCATTGTTATCTAGTGTAAGTTCATTTTTTGGGGGGGGGTCCGGACCCTCTGACCCCCCTAAAATCCGCCCTTCGGGAGGGCCGGACTAACCGAGTCACGAGTTGGAATGTGATTGCGACCAACTGAGATAAGCGGGCTAGGTAGGCTACCTACTTAGCTTCCCTCACTCATCCAATTACTGTGGTTAAAGGGTAAATGTCTAGTGAAGCTACCCCTAATAAAATAACTTTAAAAAAAAATCCGCACACAAACAATTCAATCCGAATAACCTCTTCAGTCGCCTCTGTAGGTAATAGCTGTGTCGAGTTACGACAGGTCACCGATTGCATCATGTGTAGAGACAAGTACGAACAAGCTACCACTATATGCCATTGAATTGATTATGTATCGTTTATTTAGCTTAAGAGAAACCCATTTCGGAAAGAATTAATGTTCGGCGAGGTCTATTTATTTACTTGCATTTATATGATCGAATGTTTGCATTGGCAGGTATGACACTTATTGCTCGTGACAAATTTTATGGAAGGAACATGTCAGAGGCATGTATATAGAACAATCCTTGCTTACACATTATTGCAGTATTATATGGAGTATATAACACTGACTTTTAAATTAACTTTTGGTTGAAGAGGCAACCTCCACGTTATAACTGAAATTAGAGGATAAATAAAATCTGGACTTGGCGGGATTCGAACCCACGATCCACGCCTAACCGGGGCGTCGTCTTAACCGCTCGATCACAAGCCCGCCCCGGTTAGGCGTAGATCGTGGGTTCGAATCCCGCGAAGTCCAGTTTTTATTTTTCCTCTAATTTCAAGCCTTGCTTAATAAATTATCTTGCACATGGACCGTTTGCCTTCCACTATAAATGCATTTTCACCCAACATGGTAGCTTAACTAGACTGATACCAACTGCCTGAGCATAGGATGTAGCTGAATTCGCATAGTCATTGCCTACTTAAAGTTATAAAAAACTAGCCCAGTCAATATGGACATTTCAAATAACAAAAATTCCGTCAGAGTCAATTTTTGGAACAGACCTTGGGTTTACCATTATAAATAAAATGTCATAAGTCCCCATCGATCCCATGTGTGCTAAAAAAGTTGTTCGGGGTCAAAGGTAACAATTTCAGTTCTTTTTTAGTTCTTCTCGAAAACGGTAAGTGTTATCAAAAACTTGTTGTACTGAAGTTGTAGATCTTAAAATTCTCAACCAAAAAAGGTATCAATTTTTTTTTCTTCTGAAGGTGCATTTCTGAGATATCGCGTTTGTAAGAGTCACATTCCACATAATATGGACATACAACCGCTTTTTTTCTTTTTTTATTAATAAAGATTGTTCGCTTACAAAGAATTCAATGAATGTATCCGAATAACCTCTTCAGTCGCCTCTGTAGATAATACCTGTGTTGAGTTACGACAGGTCACCGATCGCATGATGTGTAGAGACTCGCACAAGTACGAACAAGCGACCACCATGCCATAAGTCCTTAAGAGGATATGCTACGCAGAAAATGAGCACCCCAAAATTTGTTGTTTTTATGGACTTTTTATTTTTTATTTAATTAACAAAGCAATTCATTAAAGATTTGGCTCATGGAAGTTGTAGAAGACTACTTTGTGCATTATATAATCGGGTATTTTTACTTTTCGGTTTTGTAGTTCTTCCAAAAATCCCAGAATACGCATAATTTTAGTCCGTTCTGGTATTTATGAAAGAACTAAGGTACCAAAAATTTAATATTTCCTATTACATGATGCGTGAAGCAGTCTTCTACAACATCCATGAGCCAAATTTTTAATGACTTGCTTTGCTAATTAAATAAAAAATAAAAAGTCAATAAAAACAACAAAATTTGGGGTGCTCTTTTTCTACGTAGCATGTCCTCTTAAACACAATACAAATTTAGGTACTTAAGCACGCCTGTTCGCGTCTCTTTCGTGTATTGTATTAACTTAGAATGGGCGTGCAGCCGTCTGACCCGACGTCAGACAGCCTATAGTATAGAGGAAACCGAGGTGTCTACTGTCTATTAAACATTAAAATTATTAAAAGTATACGATAACAATTATGACTACAAATAATGACTATAACTAATTATGGGGGATCATACCGCTTACAAAACAATTTTTCCGCTTCTCTTGTTGGTCATTCGGATCGCTCGCTCTTTTATATTGTACATTTTTCAGAAATTTCATTGGATATTTTTTTTGTCTGTCTTACATAGTAGTTTTTATTTTTCCTCTTAAAATCCGATTCTATCTATTCTGTCAAGCTATTTCGTTTCGGGGGGGGGGGGAGGCTACGGCCTTGGGTGACGTTAGCTGTCGAAAATCTTCTATATTCATCAACAACAAAAATACAATGTTCAGGAAAAGTACAGATAGATAAGCCCTTCACGGGCCTTAGCGTCAAGGCCGGATTAAGTAAGTGTGTTGGATACTGGCAAAAAAAAAAAACTGAATCCCTCCTATAAAGTATATAAGCTGTGATAATACACAATTGGTTTTTGTCAAGCAGTCTGTCTTGAATAAAATGTATAAAATTCAATAGGGTGAGTCCTATTTCTTGATTGCATCGTCTACTTCTTCCTTTCAAATTTTAATATTTTGCAGGTAAAAAATAATTCATACAAGTTTTTGAAGAAGAAAAAATGAATTGTGCATTATCAAAGTTTATTTATTTCATGTAGTCTTCAAAGTGTGAGTTTGCCAGTATAGAAACCGTGGAACGAGGACGAGAGATGTCATGCTGTTTTTCAAAAATTTGTTAAGTTTCCTCTTTATGAAATTGTTGGATCGAATTTCTTGAAATCCTATTGATTTTTTTTAGCTTCATGTGAGAGTGCCGTGGTACATGACGTGTCAGATTAGCAAGCAGCAACGAAATCCTATATGCAGACCGAGATTGGCCAATTACCTATATGCACCGGTTTTACAGAATAGACAAGAGCCTGCCGAAATAATCCATGCTGGAGACACCTTCAGCTTCGACAATGACACCATATTATCACGTCTCAACACTGAGGTAAGTTTAGAAGAATAGCCTAGTAGTAGGCTACATTACTAGGATGCTGCTCTGTAACCACTTACCGCGCTTGATGGTATCTAGGCTATATATCCAGAACGCCTAAAAGGAAACAAACCTCCTTAAGGTATTATCAGTTGACTTGGTATTAAATCCATATTTATTCATTTATACTGTATAGGTCGAAGGGGTCGCAATACCATGCGTTAATGAGAGTTAGCCTATTTTGTAGTTTTATAGTCTAATGCAGAGGATCTCAAACTTTTTCGTCGCGGACCACTAAATGATTTGAAATTGCATCGCGAGCCACTAAATTCTACATTGCAATATTTATTTATATTTCCTTCCTAAAAAATAGCTTTACAGGCGTACGCAGGAATAGGAGTAAGGGGGGGGGGGGCAAGCCAGGGGGTGGATCCAGCGACCAATAAATATGATACCTCGCCTTACTACCACCCCCCTCTCCCCCGAGGCAAATTTTTCGAAGGATAGGCAAAATGCTTTATTTATTTACTTTATTCTGCTGCCACCTACGTACAAAGAAACACCTAGGCCAATGCATTCCCCCATTGGTCTAGCGATCTACTCTATTTAATATTGAATTGGTTCTCGTCAATCTTGAAAAAAATATATATGACTTAAATTGAAAAAAAAACTTGTCATTCAATTCAATTCTATCTAGTGTATAACTGGCAGACGAGACCACACCGCGACCCACACTTTCAGAACCCCTGGTCTAATGTATATCTGCGGAATACACTATGCATTAAAATCAATGTAGGCTGTAGGCGTGATAATATATACATTTTTTCAGGAATGGGCCTTAGTTCATCAATTTTCAAAAGCGGGCAAAAGGTACATCCATTGAAGAGTCTGTTGAAGAACCACAAATTCTTGTTTTTTGTGATTGGGACGAACGATAGCCTGCATTGCTGCCGAAAGTGATGGGATCGCCTGGCAAGTGGGAAACTTATGTAATTATCCCTGGCCTAGGACTATGGAAATATTGTTTTGTGAACGGCATGTTGAGAATCAGAAGCTTACACAGTGGCGGATTAACCACAAGGCCGACCAAGCACGTGCTTGAGGTATACTCTTGTAATGATTTTAAAAAACGTGTAAGCTTATTTTAAAAAAAATATCAGCAAAATATTATAAGCCTGTGTTCGCACCGAAGCTAAATCAGCCAATAAATAGACGTTTGTTGTGCCTATGCTATCATATAAACGAGTAACAGCATAAAATCTAAAGAATACACTAAATACAATTGAATTCTAAACAAAATTACACTATATATAGGATCACAGTCACCACAGCCACCCCCGAAAAAAATCCTGGCTGCGGGCTTGCTACACAATGGGACTTTAGCCTAATTAATGTCCGCTAAATTTCTTTTGCTTGTGCAGTATACCCATGCGTGTGAAAAAATCCTCAGGTAATTGCTAAGTACCGGTACTAAACATTTATTTATAAAAGCTACGGTAGCTGAACGAGCTTATGCCATGCGTCCAGTATGGCGGTATGGCGTCGACTTTCGGATGAGAAGTTTAGCCAGATCCATATCATACAGTACATATATTCAAATGTATATATATTCCTCTTTATACCTATATAGCCCTTCAGGAGCGTAATTATTTGAAGGCCCTTTAGCCTTTACGATACACCCCTGTAGTGAGTTATTCATTTATTTATCCTGAGCTATCGTAAAAAGCCACAATAAAGCTATTCGAGTTATTAGTAAAGTAATAAGAGCGTTTCACTTAACATTGTGCCTTGCTTCATTGCAGAGTCGAAGACTGAGGAACTTGCATATAATTGCTCATATTTTAAAGAAAATACCATAAAAGTATTTTTCATAACACCCATCTCTGGTCACGGTGCTGGGTAACCCTTGGGCGGCTGGACAGGATCACCAAACATCTAGAAATCATATGTAAGCATAAATTGTTTTGTAAGTTTTGAATTACAGCTGCCCGATCATGGCGATTTTGTATTATTATAATATACCTGGGTTGATATATCATACCATGTCACGGGTTGGTATTAATTCAATGGTTTAAAATATAAATGAACAGTAGGCCTGTGACGGTGGAAGATCTTAGTCTGCACAATCTGTATGCCACCTCGAACTAACAAGAATTAACAAAAATGCGCTAACAACTTTTCTCCCTAATTTCGATCAGGTCATGTTACTAGGTGATTTAAATATTAATCTCCTAACTGGCGGAGCCGAGCAGGACCGTCTCAGGGCAATAGTATCTGAGTTAAAGCTTACCTAAATTATCAGGGAGCGAAGGTTTATTTTGATTTTTTAGGACTGTGTCTTCAAATCTTGGCGAGAAAATAGTCATATACCAGCATAACATTAGAAGTCTTGTAAACAAGGTACAGCTAACAGAGTTGGAGCTTGATAAATTACACTATCCCCAAATTCTCTGCCTTTCAGAAACATGGCTATGCACAGATCATGTGTGTAAAATTGAAAATTATAATTTAGCAGCTAGTTATTGTCGCGCAAACAAGGCAGGTGGCGGCGTAGCAATTTATACTAGAAAAGACTTGGCGTTTTCCACAATCGACACATCGCGCTTTCAGTCAGAACAAGTCTTCGAAGTCTGTGCAATTGCAATAACTATGCCTACACCCATAATTATTTGTTCCGTATACATGTCCAACGCATCCTTTACAAATAGATTTATAATGGAGTCTGAACTATTTTTAGATTGGCTTACTGATAAGCATCCTAATCGACCTATTTTCTTTCTTGGTGACATGAATGTCGACGTATTAAAGGATACCATGGCGAATAAACTCTTGGCTGATACTCTCAAGTCTTTTGGCCTGAACAACTTGGTGCAGTCACCTACTCGAATTACAAATGAGTCCGCCACATGCATCGATCATTGTTATACTAATAATAAGTTACCTGCAGAGGTACACGTTTTAGACACAGCGTTATCCGATCATAAAATAATACTTACTACTATTCACATATCGCCAGCCCCTGTTCAAAAGACAGTTACTTTTCGCAGCTATACTGATGAGAATTTTCAGCTTTTTGAAGATAAACTGCTTTCGGAAACTTGGTCTGCTGTCTATGAAAGTGGTGAGGTAAATGCAAAGTTTTCGAACTTTTGTAACAGCCTAAAGCATTACTTTGAAATGTGTTTCCCTCTTAAAACAGCTTCTTGTAAAGCCAAGTTCGAATGTAAATGGATTACAAAGGGCATACTCATCTCGAGGGAGAATAAGGCCCGACTATTTTCACTATGGAAAACATCCAACTGTAACAATTCCAAATATCAGTATAAGACTTATCTGAAGGCTTATAAAAAAGTGGTTAGGGCCGCAAAAATCATGAACAATGACGAGACCCTAAAGAATTCGGTAAACAAATCCAAGAAAGCTTGGCAAATCATCAACGGCGAGCTGGGCAGAGGAGGCACTAACAGAAGTAACGATATTGAAATTGAATCGTCTGAAGGTGTCTTATTGAAGGACAAGAAAAAAATTGCTGATGAGTTCAATAATTACTTTGTCAACATTGCTACGGCTTTAACAAGCACTATGACAGGATCGGGAAACCTCACAGACCCCCCCAATGATAATGTTCTCATTTTTTATCCAACCAGTGTTTCTGAACTTTGTAAATTAGTGAATGAGAGGCCTGGCAAAGCCTCATCTGGAGCCGATGGCATTCCAGATTTCATCTTTAAACGATTTTTTCACTGTCTGGCAACAGTTGTGTGTTATTTATACAATGAATCACTGTCATCTGGCATTTTCCCCGATGTATTCAAAATCTCGAAAGTAATCCCAATTCATAAAAAAGGCTCTAAAACTTCAGTAGGTAATTACCGTCCCATAAGTCTTTTACCAGCAATTTCCAAACTATTGGAAACAGTAGTCCGTAAAAGGCTACTTTCTTTCTTAAATGACAATGAAATATTATCAAATTTTCAACATGGCTTTGTTCCCGGTAGGTCAACGAAATCGGCTATATCCGCTTTTTTGGATACAGTATATCAGGCAATAGATTGCAATGACTTAATTACAGCGATCTTCCTTGATTTATCCAAGGCTTTTGATAGTATGAATTTTGATATTTTGCTCAGCAAACTGTGGCATATTGGTGTCAGGGGCAAAGAATTGAGCTGGTTCCTCACCTACCTCACAAATAGGAAGCAGTTCACAGAGGTGAACGGATCTAAATCAGACACACAAACTGTTACAATGGGAATTCCTCAGGGATCTGTCCTCGGTCCAATTTTATTCATTATTTTTATAAATGACTTAGCCAAACTACTTGAAGATATTGTGATTTATGCTGATGACACAAATGCACTTATCCGTGCATGCAATGAAGCAAATTTTAAGCAAAAAGCGGATTATATTGCGAAAGTACTGGAGAAATGGTTCGCAGACAATCGCCTTATCATAAATCCTGATAAAACAGTTGCGGTGAATTTTCATACAAATAGGACTATAGGCCACACGGAACCTCTAACTTTATGCAACCAACCTGTTACGTATAAAAATTCCACCAAAATTCTTGGAGTTGTAGTAGATAGCGAGTTATCTTGGAGGAACCACATTGACTCTTTACACAAGAGGCTTTCCTCTATCGTATATATGTTCCGCTCTCTAAGGCATAGAGTCAGTAAAGAAATACTTCTTATGCTCTATTATAGTAATTTCGACTCATTTCTTAGATATGGGGTAACTTTCTGGGGGTGTAACAATTACAGCAAAAAAATATTCCTACTGCAAAAGAAGGTACTGCGAATTATAAGCAATAATACCCAATTTATAAATAATCGCCCAATATCATGTCGGGATATATTCAGAAACCTTCAAATTTTGCCGCTACCATCACTGTATATGCTTGAATGTATTTGTTTTACGCATGAAAATCCTCAGAGGCTCATTAGATTTGCGCAGGTTCATGAACACAATACTAGGTTTAGAAACAATGTGGTTCTTCCAAATCACTCCCTGAAGCTGACTGAAAATCAGGACATTTATGTAGGCAGTAAGCTCTTTAACATTTTACCTCATGATTTGAAAAAAGTTCCATCCTCCAAACTCTTTCGCAAACATCTGAAAACACTCTTAACGGTAAACGCTTTTTATTCGGTCGATGAATTTGTTAACTTTATGACACAGGCTCTATAGCCTACGATGTTACGGTACCTCATTATTTTGTATAGTGATTATTTTGTATTATTTATATTGTACGCAACGATTTCTATGTATTCTTCGAATACCTTTGAAATAAACAGTATCTTATCTTATCTTATCTTATCTCAAACTTGTCACATTCAATGCCACCCATCACACATCTGAGACAATAAACACGTGGATAGACCACATTATTGTCTCAGAAGCTACCAACGTACTCAACCATGGTCAATTTTCAGTTAGTGATATTTCAAAGCACGATTTAATTTATGTCTCCACCTCCATTCGACCGCCTAAACCCCCTCCGAAATTTATGACTTATCGCAACTTTAAACTGATTAACCTTGAAAATCTGAAAATTGACTCAGAATCAATTGATTGGGCGCCTATATATAATCAAAACACATCACTAGACAACAAAGTTAACTTTTTTAGCAGTAAAGTAAACCAGTTATATGATTCTCATTCCCCAGTAATAGCAAGAAGATGCACCAAACCTGCGTGTCCATGGCTCACTCGGGTTATTCGTGAACTCATGAAAAAACGCGACGGGGCTCAAAGGGCTTTAAAGAATGTCCCAACATTGGCGAACGGCAGAAGGTACAGGCTTTTAAGAAATAGGGTGAAGACGATAATACGAGATGAAAAACGAAAGCATTTTGCATCTCTAGCAAACACTCTTAATACCAAACAGACCTGGAACAAACTTAGAGGGCTTGGGCTCGGGAATGCCAACCAAAATGAAAGCAGCACTGCCAACTTCACCCCAGAGGAACTAAAAGTCAATTTTTGTTCTCTACCGACTCCTGACCCTGGCGCTGTCTCCTCTTCAGTCCGCCAAATTCTGACTCGACCTCCCCCCTGTACCAACCTTTTACATTTAAGCAGGTAACCACTGCAGAAGTTGAAAAGGCTATAGGCCGCATAAAATCAAACGCTGTAGGGGGTGATGAGATCTCTATTAAAATGCTCCGAATGATTCTCCCCTCCATTATTACCCCTTTTTCATTTATTATAAACTACTCATTTAAATCCAGCACCTTCCCCTCCCAGTGGAAAATGGCCCATGTTCGCCCCATACCAAAAAAGAAACAACCTCTATCTGCATCAGGCTTTCGTCCTATTTCAATTTTACCTGCCTCCTCTAAGGTCATAGAATATATAGCTCACGATCAGATCTCCTCGTTTGTGCTCCAACACAATCTCTTTGATAGGCACCAATCTGGCTTCCGTCCTCTGCATAGCACCACCATAGCCTTACTTCAAATGACTGAGGACATTAGACGGGCCGCTGACTCTCGCCAGCTAACCCTATTAATCCTACTAGATTTCAGCTTGGCGTTCAATTCAATTAACTTTGAAATACTTCTAGCCAAATTGCAAGCCATTGATTTCTCTAACTCAGCAACAAACTGGACAGAGCAATACCTAAAAGGTAGACGGCAGCGTGTCTCTATGGAGAACAGCAACAAACAGACAGTTTTTTCATCTTGGAGGGACCTAACATGCGGTGTACCCCAAGAAGGGGTGTGTGCCCCCCTCTACTTCTCCATTGCAGCACTAGATCTTCCCACTGTCCTTGAATATTGCCAACACCACGGATAAGCGGATGATTTCCAAATATATTTACATTTACCGGCCTTCGATCTCCATGAGAATTTTAATAAAGTCAATGCCGATCTTAATAGAGTGTCCTCATGGGCTAAAAACAATTTTCTTCTGCTAAACCCAATCAAAACCCAATGCATTCTCCTTGGACCACGAAGAACCCTATCCTCCCTTGATTATTCCTCCCTCCCCCCAGTGTTAGTACTAGGCACTAAAATCTCCCTAACCACGAGCGTGAAAACCTTGGGATTACCATTACTGATGATTTATCATGCGGGACGCCCAGGTGACCAACACCTCGCGAAAAACTATGGGCTCACTATACGCTCTTAGGCGCCTGAAAAATTTTCTGCCCCCTAATCTGAAGAAACGGCTCGTTCAAGCCCTTATATTTCCTCTCCTAGACTACTGTGACATAGTCTACAGCGATATGACCGCAGCACAAGCAACTCACCTCCAGAGGTTGCAGAATAACTGCGTTAGGTTCGTACTGAATGTCAAGTCGTACAGAGACCACATATCTCCACTCCTGAACTCTCTGGCTTGACTGAACCTCCAACGTCGGCGTCAACTTCACCAAGCATGCCTGGTCTTCAAAGTGCTGCATACCCAATCCCCATCCTACCTCTTCTCGTCCCTTACACCACTTTCCTCGCGAGCTTATAATACTCGTGGGGACGACCTCCTTCTAACCCATCTCTCTCATTCCCGAATCTTCCACTCTTCATTTCTCATCTCTTCCTCTACACTATGGAACTCGATACCCATAGAAATTCGTGCCTCTCCTTCTCTCAACGTATTTAAAAACAAATATTACAAGTTTCTCCTTAGTCAGCAAACCACTGTCACCGGTTGATCAAGGCAAGGCTGCGTGTGAATGTGTGAGAAAATGTGTGTGTGAATGTACAGTAGATGGTAGCGAATGTGAATTAGTATGTCTGTTATCTTGAATGAAAGGTATGACTGATATTCTGAATGAATGTAGTTTATAAAAATATATTTCAATCAAACTATATCGTTGTTATGTACAGTTAGGTGTAAGAGAGGGCCATAGGCCCTAATCTCGCTGTATCTACATATTTCTTTTTTAATAAAGACTTTATTATTATTATTAGGCCTAAAGTAAATTTCAGATAATTCAAATTGTGTGCCTATTCAAACAATTCTATAAACCGGTCACAACTTTGCGGGATGATCCTATAGAAGAAATGGGAATACCCCAAAAGGTAGTGAAGATGGTGCAGGTATGCATGAGGGTCGCGGGCTGGAGCAAAGGCGGAGGGAAGCCTGTCGGATCCCTTTGATGTAATATCGGCAGTGAAACAAGGGGACGGGCTCTCATCGTGTCTCTCTAATCTGGTGTTGGAGAAAGTGGTAAGGAGAGATACTGAAATGCCAGGTGGGGTTGAGATAGGCGGTCAGATAAGAATCCTCGCGTACGCTGAAGACCTGAACATTATGGCTCATGACGAGGAACAGGTGGTGGCCTTGGTGAAGGCAATAGAGGAGGATGCTAGATTAGTTGGACTAAAGATTAACATAGGCAAAACAAAACACCTTATAGTCCAAAGAAGAACCAGTGTCTACCAGGCGAAGGTAGACCGCTTCGAGTCGGTTCAGCAATTTAGATACCTCGGCTCGGTGATGACAAGTGACAACTGCATGGGGGAGGACATTAAGAACCGTATCAAGGCTGCGAATGTGGCTTTCTTTCAAGTCCGACCGCTATTTAGATCTCGACTCCTGTCTAGAACTACAGAGGTTCGCCTGTACAAGACCCTAATTCGGCCTGTTCTAATGTATGAGGCCTAGACACTTTTCATTAAGGACGCCCAAAGATTAAGAGTCTTCGGGAAAAAAATGCTTCGCATTATCTTCGGCGGTAGATGGGAGAACGGTGTCTGGAGGATTAGACACAATGCCGAAATACATGCCCTATTTGACTCTCTGAACATAATGTCAGAACTAAAAGGGCGTCGAATCCAATGGCTAGGTCATGTACACCGTATGCAAGCGGAGAGGTCGCGCCGAAGCTAGTTTTCGAAGGTACTGTCTACCTCCCTAGGCGTCCCGGTAGGCCAAGACTAAGATGGGGAGACCAAGTACTCGGAGATATATGCACCCCACCGGCACCCGAGATTGGAAGCGAGCGGCGGAAGATCGTCCGAGGCGGCGTGTAGTGGCAGCGGCCAAAAGTCCCCCCGGGCTGGACGCGCCAACCTAAGTCAAGTAAGTCATTTAAACAATTGAATGATCTTCAGCTATATTTTTGGTGAGTTTCTTAATTTTTTCTCCCTACAAGTTTTAAATTTAAATTTTAAATATATTAAGAACTATAAATAATTTGTCTAAATCTAAGGGAGACAAAATTAAGAAACTCATCAAAAATATAGTCAAAGACCAATTGTTTCAATTTACCCAATTTGAATTTTATGCGCTTTGCACTCTCGCGGCAATTAGGCCTACTAACATCAAAAATTAAAAAAATCTGAAATTTACTGTTTATTTATTTTAAGCAATTGAATTAATACCATCACGTGACATACTATTATATATTAACCCCGGTATTATAATAATACGAATACGCCATGATCGGTCTGCAGCAAATAAAATTCTTGTAGCTTATGTGTAGTTTTTTTATGATGCGAACTCACCTGAGAAGGTGTATTAACCATTAATCAAGTCTCCAGCTATGGCGACCATGATGGCGATTATTTTTAATTTTAACCTGGTTTGAAAAATGTAAATAACATAGTTTCAAAATCGAAACTGCTATTCAAAATGGTTTTATTTACATTTTTAACACCAAGAATAAATTAATACTACTTTTGGCCGCTGCCTCTACACCACGCCATCTTGGACGATCTTCCGCCGATAAATTCCAGTCTCGGGTGCCGGTGGCGTGCACATCTTCTAGCATTTGCTATTACATTACATTATTGCATAGAAATTCGCAGACTATGGACCGAGGCAAAACGCTCGACCTCACCATTAGGAATATGAGAGATCGCTGCGAAGATGATTTCGTTGAAATTGAAAAAAAAAAGTAGTGTCAGGTTAGCCTAAATTTAAATACAATTTTATGTAAGCTGTACTTTTTCCTTCATTACACCAGCCTTCGGGTAACAATACGTACTAGGTGATAGTGGAGAAGTAATGACTTATTGACCCTATGATTACACCCTCTAATATTCGATCGAAGAAATATTTGGAATGTTGTTAGAAGTAGCCTATATGCGATTTGAATCTTTCCTATTTTTCTTAAGAGATCCAGCCCGTAGGAAATTGGCAGCCCAAAATTTAGTACTTTTTTTTATTTATTTAATTAATTCAGCAAGTTATTAAAGATTTGGCTCATTTAAGTTGTAGAAGACTACTTCATGCATCACATTGGCTAATAAGGTAGCCTATTTTTAATATTTGAAATTCTAGTTTTTTCGTAAATACGATAACGATTTACACTCGGTAGGTACCTACCTAATTTGTAAATTAATTATCGTGTTTATGAAAAACTTACAATTTCAAAAATTAAAAATACCTTATAAATTATAAGGTTAGCATGAAAACAAGTCATAGTCTTATTGTTCGCCTTTTGTTCGCAATAAAGTCGTTTTTTCATTTCATTTCACTTCATTTTCATAAATTATGCATGAAGTAGGCTATACAATTTAAATGAGCCAAATTTTTAATAACTTGCTTAGTTAATTAAATAAAAAACATAAAGTATTCAATTTCATACTCCTACAATTTCCACTCTTAATTTCATATCTATTATTCGAATGTGTTATAGGAGTATTGCGTACCTATAAAAAATGCTGCAGGATACTTTACAGGTACATTCAAACAGTACCTACCGGGTGACCGAACACTTGATAGTACAATACTCGTTGAAATGTAGTGACGTCTCCTGCCTATGGGCTTTCTGTAAAGCTAAATAGGTACCTCTAATTGAATAAATACACTCAATATAACACCTCTAATTGTTAAAAATATATAAAAAAGGGCTTTTTTTAAAATAATAGTCTCCTTAGTAACTTTGTAAAACTTCAGCACCCGCCTTTGCCCAACATATAAACACCCACAGTCATGCCTGTGACTTCGATAATTCTAAGATCTTAAGTTACATGTAGCCAACAAGGGGAACCTTCTTGATAATTTAGAAACCATTGAGATTAGGGAAGCTATGGCTAAAAACAAAATGTTACTTAATGACATAACCTTTTTAAGTAGTTCTCCCTTGTTAGCGCTACCATTGGTTAATGTTTAAATGTTCAATTTAAAATTGTTTACTTTATGCGATGCTGTGTAGCCTATATCTTGACAATGCGTTTTGTTTTAGCTTGCATACCGTTTTGTTTTGTCTTTTTTTTCAATTGCACTTGACGATGACGTGAGCCGAAACCGGTTGTGTTTTTTAATTTATTACGTAAAACTGAACTAAGTAATTTTTTAACAATGAGGGCTTTTTTTGTTCTATTAGGCTACTACTACTACTATTAGGCTATAAAGCCCTCTCTTACACTCAACTAGGAAGGCCCGGGACCGCCTTATTGCTTTACAGAAATAAAAATATTAAATATTATTATTATGATAACGTTCAAGATCACACTGGCGACCCCAGCACTAGAGGAATCAGCTTTGAACAATGGGAACCACCTTGCAACACTAGTCAGCCTGTTCAAGTACGCGTGCTCGAATTACGGAAGGGGCTCTCCAAAACTAACACTCACTAGTGCACCTCCGAGGACGTTGCCAGCCGCGCACCGGGGACAGGGGACGGCGTCTCTAACCTAAGTCACTTGAATGGCTATGTTGAAGAGGCTGTGGCAGCCTGGCCGGTTGGAGAAAACTACTGCTGGCAATGAAAACACCCGTGTTTCCTATTCGAGAACTCACGATATAATAAACACAAATTAAAGACAGGGTACAAACAGTAAAACAGAATACACAAAACACCATTTATAAAACTATACTACCTTATAAGCTAAACATATTAAACATACAGATATATTGTAGACCCTGGGCGGCTGGTGGCCCACCCTAGCTACTACCCAGGGCCGTTCCTAGGTTCACTATTACAATATTACTCTATATGTGACGGTATATGACCGTAACAGGCTATTATACGCCATATAATAATTTCTAAAAGTTTTATAATTCCAGCCTAGACTTGTAGCATAGACGAGCCCAAATTGCTATTGAAAAATATGTTCCCAGGTTAAAATAATAATATAATAAGCATAGAAAGAAGCAGCGATTGAAAAATGTTGCTACCCTCACCAGCTCAAATTCGGACACTTGAATATTTTACCCACTTATTTCTAAAACAAAATGTTTTCTCTTAAAAATTTAGACCACCTAATTAATTTTAATTTACTACAATATATTAAAATATGGACCATTAGGTAATGGCTGAAACGACAAATCATCCCCTGACTATATTTTAACGTTTCAATATGAAAATTTCCAAACCTAAAAATAAACGTTTAAAAAAATATCTTATGAAATAAGTGTGTACAAAATTTAAGTCTCCGAACTTGAGCTGGTTAGGGTAGCATAAAACAATTGCAATAGTTATGTACTGTAGGTCTAAGTCTTTGAACAAAAATTATGGAGTAGGTGGTTAAAATACTACTTTTTTAAAGTAACAACTAGGTCTCGACAATACTCTTCATCAATAGAAATTGTTAAAATCGCCATGGCGTTGTCGAATGTATTATAAAGAACAAAATCGCAAGTCGGGAGGTTTAAAATTAACATTCCTAACTGCACCTGGCTATAATGCGCATGATTGCCCTTTAAACTATAAGTTCCGTCTATATTTTTCGTTAAATAGCCAGATTTTTTGTTTGATAATGCATCGAGCATGTCTATGAGTTTGGTGGTTTTCCCCAACCATGGACATTTGATTTCTAATAGTTTTACGGGTAAATTATTGTTCATAATAATGCCATCTGGGGAGTATCCCAGCCATGGGTGGTCCTCAAGAATTACAAGGCCCGTCTCTGCTACAGTCTCTCCTGTTAAACGACTATACAGGTCTCGAGCTACCGGCTCGTTGTCTACTCCATGCTGTACGTATTTATTTGAAAAAGGTTTAGGCATTGCCAAATTTCTCGCCATCCCTTCCCAATCTCCCTTCTTGTACGTGTAAACAGCACGGCAACGGCTCCCTGTAATCCGCCAGCGGCGCTCCTTCTTCCACTCGCTGCGTAGCATCGCAGTTCGAATACACAGTTCTACTGCAGTGCTGGTGGTTACCACATTTCTCCTGTAGAAATCGCGGCAACATGAAAGTGGGTCGGCAATGGGTTCCTGCAACACAAACATGGATTTATGAAAACATTTGAAATGCGTGAGCCTCCCCCTGCATTTCCCCTTCTGATTTTTATCACGTCCTCTGGTACCAGTCCCACTCTACTGGGATCGTCCTCAATCTGGTTTCTGTATCACTTTCTTGGCTTCTTCTTAATGTTCACTCTGCTTCTCTAGCCATTATTCATTCACTTCACGTGTCCACATTTACACTTTATGGTATGTTAACCAAATATTTGACATGCTAAGATAATATAGATACCTACAACCCAACCACATTGAAGTTCGTCCACCTATGATTTTTAGGTTAACTCCTACTTTGGATTTAGTTTTTATCTAAACTAATGAATCTATCGAAATAATGATAACTGAAATTTAATTGTGATAGAAGGACTGTCATTAAACTGGAGCAAACAAATTTCAAAGAAAACAGACGAGAAAGTTATGGACAGAATCGCGGACCCTTGCGCCCACATTGAAGTTCATCCAATCCCTTATCACTGAATAAATTCACGCACTGTCATTAAAATGACTCTCATTATATTTGAAAACGAGTGAATATTTACCCAGTTCCATAAAATTATACACACTACTACATTCGTACCAACCCTGTTTATTTAACTTAAATCCAAAATATACATATGTTGCATAAAAATGTTCCACATACCTTCGTCCTCAAGAGAAATTAATTATCAATCAATGATAAACAAACATCAAAAGATATAAATTTTTTTTAGTGACATTGTTTTGACTATATTGAAAAAGAGAAAAAACACAAAATGGGTGACTTTTGCCTTTTATATATTATGTTGTTCTGTGACTTTTGCAGTGGAATATCTCATGAACCCTCGTAAGTTTTGTCGCTATTTTTGAAATTTCGGTGTCTCTGGAGTTTCCTTTCAACATAATGACAACATTTAGACCCAAATTAGAACATTCATGTTTTTTTGTTTTGGGCCACCTAGCACCCCTCATATTTCCACGCCCCGGTCGGACGTTAACACCTTGAGTTCGGCCATTGTTTTCCCACTGCTCTAGCTAGCTTGGAAATGGCATGACCATAACTGATTTAACTGATTTAACTGCTCTGGCCAGTTGTTCAATCCTTTCCTCAAGAGTTGTCCTCGGTCTGCCGATGGGTCTTCTTCCCATTTTAACTTGGATAGCAAGCAGTCCTGATGTATCACCTTTCGAAAATGTTTGGGGTGCAATGAAGAAGAGGGTACAGAGGAAAAGGCTGGGCACCGTAACACCACAAGAATGTGCAGCCCTTGTCAATACGGTGCCTAGTAGAATAATTGATGTTATTAAAGTACGGGGACATGTCACAAAATATTGTTAGCACCTCCAAATGAATTGGACGAACATCAATGTGGCTGCAGGAGTCCACGATTTTGCCTTTAACTTTTTTCTGCGGTTTGGTTTAAAAGATTTGAAGAATGAATAATTATCTTCAATATCACTATTACATTTTAGTTATCATTTTTTTGATAGCTCCATTAGTTTAGATAAAAAATAAATCCAAAGTTGGACTTAGCGTAAAAATCACGGGTGGTGCCAATTGCGCTTCCAGGTACGGAAACGAATTTTTTGTAGGCCTCATTTTCGTTAAAACCCGCAAGATTAAGTGTAGTAACTATTTTCTCTGTCGCCTGCACATTAAACAGTAAAGAAAATGATTAGGGCTTATAAATAATGAAATATACGATTTTTTACTAGAATAGTAATAACTACGATACTTGCAACTTGTAATAGGCAATAGTTTTACAATGTCTCTACATAAAATTGACTACTGTTAGACCAGTAATGGAAACAAATGCAACACCGAGTAGGCCTATATTCAATTTTGTTAATGTAGGCTTAAGGAATAATTGGAATATAAACGAAATATTTGCGTCGCTGATGAAGTAGTAGGCCTTAATAACACTAGCAGAATAAAATAACGAAGAACCAGTAGAATCCGGGCTGATGGGCCGTGGTCGAATTGAAAGTGAACTTCCAAACGTTTCGTCAACATCTGCGGTCGACATCCTCAGTGGCGCTGCGCAGACTCGCTACGGAGCCACCGAGGTACAACCTTCGAAGTCTACGCAGCGCCACTGAGGATGTCGACCGCAGATGTTGACAAAACGTTTGGAAGTTCACTTTCAATTCGACCACGGCCCATCAGCCCGGATTCTACTGGTTCTTCGTTTGACTCCGGCCGTGAAAGCCTTTGCAGTTACAGAATAAAATAACTTACCAATTTTGCCTTCTTGTAGCAACAGAACGTGTCTACAGGTTGAGCACTATAGCGGCTTTGGGCATCTGTTTTAAGTGAATCCCAGAGGCATCTTTTATCCGTGCTTGAAATTTTGTCCAATTTTGAGACATCTTTCCTGAAAGGGTGAAGGTACCGATTAGCAATATTCAAACTTCCACTTGATAAAAAACTAATATAACATGAACATGGTAAGCTTAACGTTAATTCAATTAATAAAGTTAAAGAAGCCATGTGCCATTAATTTGTGATATATACTTCAGTAGAAATCACGAATTTATGAGCTACTGAAGTACAATTTGCTTGTCAAGTGTTGTATTAATCATCCTATTGCAGCACAATTCGAAATGAACAATTTTTCCAATTTAAACATTTAATATGAGCTTTACATCTAAATAAATAATAATTATATATATTCTACATAACATTCAGGATAAGTTGTGTAAATCTGTTTCCTGTTTCGTTGGTAACCTCGAAAGTCTTACCCATTGAACTATATATATATACACTGGAAACACCAGGAGCGCTAGGGATGTCGGCAACGGACAAAACCTGATATCTTGAACTTTATGGCAGAAGCGTTCCATACCATATACACTTACGTGTAAATTTGATGTTTTTCAATAATTTTTTTAATACGATTTATTGACATTTTCTGCTTTTGTAATATTTTTTTATTTAATATAGAACAATATTCTATGGTCACACACCGGCATTTATGAAGATTTATTAATATTTAGCTAGGAATATGTTACTAAGAAAAATTGTGTCAAGCAGCAATTTAACAAAAGATAGTCAAACTATTTAGTGCAATCTAACCATGTTCGTCTATTTAATTGCATTGGGACTAAATTTGAAGTGTTCAACTTGCTAAATTTAGGCTCCTACCTATACCAGGAGTAGATCCAGCCCATTGGGGGGGGGGGGGGGGTAATTTGGCTCACAATATAATAAACAAATGTAGTATCCTTTACATTATAACGTAATGAGTTAGGCAACTTACAACAGGCTAGCTTATAAGATTTTGGGGGCAGCTCCCCCTTTCAGCTGTCAGCTGTCTGACAGGGGGCGGATATCCCCCCCCCCCCCCAAAAAAAAAATCAGTGAATCTATTTTATAAGGTAATTTTTATAACGCTCTGATTTAATCGATACTACATAGGTTTTTCCTATTTTGACCCACAGCTCCCCCCCATGATGAGCTGGATCCGTCCCTGATCCACCCACACCGGCATTCGAATTTTTAAATCTCATAGCCTACTTTTTATGCTTACACGATGTGAATATTCTGTGTGCTATCATCAACGAAAAAATATTGCAGTGTTGATTTAGGGATATCAATATCAATAAGCCTAATAATTTCTAGACATTTTGCAGTGCGTGTGATTTGCAAGAAAGCCACGAAATTCACTCAAATGGGAAATAAAAACACTTTTTTCCTCTGTAAATTTGCCTTACAGTGTTTCGCTATTTTTATTCACTATAAAAACTTAGGTTCTGCAGGACTAGACCTACTTAGGCAGCAGGAATTTTCAGCTTCCTAAAAGAATTTTAAACTTGACTAACTAAAAAATGCCTTGAGGTTGAAACAATAATAATAATAATAATAATAATAATAATAATAATAATAATAATAATAATTAGGCCTAGTATTAAAATTATACAGGACAATCAAGGCAGTAGCCAGGATTTTTTTTTTTGGGGGGGGGGGGGGTAAAAATTTCATTGGGTATTACATAGTGGTTTTTATGTTTCCTCTCAAAATCCGATTCTATCTAGTGTCAAGCCATTTCATTTCGGGGCAGTAACGGTTTCAGAAAAAGTTTTCGGGGGGGGGGGGGGGGCGCGGTAGCCCAAAAAATATCGCGTTTCCCTTACTTGAGCAATAATTTCTCTTAATTTCCTTCAAAAGTCCATTCTAACTAGAATAATGCTATTTCACTCGGGGGGGGGGGGGGGGGGCGCCCCCTCCGCCCCAAGGATCCCCCCTTGGCTACGGCCTTGAAGACAATTGAAAGTGTGCGATTTGTTAACATAATGATTAATACAACTGAAAGAACCGGTCCGAGTTCACTCGAACATGCTTTCCAATTTATCAAAATTGCTAGATAGAGAAAATTAGTAATTTTATGGCAAATGTTTTTCCTATGGTTAAATTTCCGATATCTCGGGGGGGGGGGCGGTTGTCCACCTGACGTCACTGGAAGTGAGGTAAATTCTCGATAGGTCAAACAAACACATTAATTACCACACAGCAATAATGGCAGGGCATGCAATGCATTTGAGCGCGAATTTTCTATCATTTTTTTCAAAAAATAATTTTTTGGGCAAAACCAAATATTTTTTTGGGAAAGCAACCTATCCGGTTTCGTTACTCAATTTAACACCTAAAACATGCTTGAAGGTAGAAATCATCGATAGAAAGGTTTCGCATTTTTTAGTCATTTTTTCATTAAAATTTAGTTATTTTTATTTTTTTACCCCCAGAAGCAAACTATCAAGGGGCAAGCGACCCCCCGCATTTTGTCAACATTAATAACGACTACAATCTACGAGAATTTAAAAGAAATCGTTGGAGCCGTTTTTGAGAAATAATTTTTTTAGACGTTTTTTTGGAGTTTTTTGAAAATAAAACCCCCCCAAATTGAGTTAGCCCAAAAAAAAAAAATGGTCCCGAGGTATGATTTTTGTGAACCTACATGCCAAATTTCACTCAAATCCACTGAGTAGTTTGCCCGGAAATCGACGAACAGATAGACCGACCGACAGACAGACATTTTGTAAAAACCACTTTTTTGGGTTCCTGGGACCTCAAAACGTGTAAATCCGTTGAAATCTCGGAATCAAAAATTTCGACCATCACAAAGCTTTTCTTATACTACGTATAAATTGGAAAGCAATAAACCCATAAATGTTGCATCAACTAATGACCAAACCATGCGATCACTTACTTGTGAAAAGTAATATTTCCCCCGTTTCTCGACATATCTTGAACCTATTAGTGCATTTATAAGCAGAGCAAGATATGACCATTATGTCAAACCAAAGAAAAACTCAATAAATGGGTAAATAGATTAAATAACAGGCAATGAAATACGTCTAAATCGCATTGAACGCAATGGAGTTAACCACTTCTTGCCATAATACCCCTTTTGTCACGTGACCAAAAGTGAAGACATTTGTTCAGCGTGGGCTAGGTGCCGTGGTAGCAATCCATGTATATCAATGGTCTTACCTAGCTAAGTAGCCTACTACAACATAATATATACTACATACCCAAAACAAGACAGCAGTATGGCCATAATATGTTTGCACTGGCCCGATGCTCCTGCTTTGCAGCTACACACAAAGTTATTTAGCTGCCCATTTATAGTGATTGCGCCGTTAACAATATGTGGCTCATCTGCCAAGGCCGAAGTTTGCTGGACAAGACCATACATTTTAATGGACTTCTTTGTGCTTTCTGCAGGCACAATTCCGCACAATAATACATGTTTCCCCAGGAATAATTGCTCCCCCTCCGAGTAGGTTCTACTACCCATATCTGCATTGCATGCCGTCAAAATGTCAGGCATTTTCACAAGAACTTGTAGCTAGTCGAAGGACGATGCAATTGAATAGGCAGTGTAGACTTGAATTGGTTTGTATTGCAGTGCTTCGACTCAAGTTAGAGTAATTTAACACACAGTGGTTACAATATGAGCTGTGAGGCGAGAACGATACATGCTTACAATTAATATTGAATTTGATCCAGCCTGCTTCCATATAGAAAAACCAACTCTGTGTCCACAGCTAAAGGAGTTGATGAGACACAGAGGGTAGATTAAAGATATTATTGAATAAGAGAAATAAATACGTAAAAGGAAGATTGAGGAATATTGAATTATCTGAATGTGAACAGCGCCATCTACCGGGAAAAAGGTGAAGCTGGAAGCAGACTGGTTATTACACATGTGGGACTAAGTGGTCCCCACATTACCCCCCTCCTAAGACTGGAAGTCGGAGAAATGTCGTGGAACGTGGACGTGACGACCTGAGCGAGTGGTGCGAGTCGGTGGTGTCGGCACGACGTCAGTGGCAGGAAGTGGTGAGGAGACCTTCTCCTGAGGTTTATCTTGAGCAGGATGCTGATGCGGGGGGTTGATCGTAGACTGGTGAGACGGTTCGTCTGTACTGGCATTAATGTAGGCCGGCTTGACCCTGTCCATTGACACAGTAACCGCACGACCGCGACTTGAAATCGTAACTGTTTTGTCGGTGCGACTTAACACAGGGAATGGTCCCGCATAAGGACGTTCGAGGGAAGCACGGACGTGGTCTTGTCTCACGAAAACGTGCGTGGCCTTGGCAAGGTCTTGTGGGATGAATGTTTGATGAGCCCCGTGTCTCTTGACGCGAGTGGGGCGTAGTGAGTCGAATTTCCTTCGAAGTGAGATGAGAGTGTCCGCCGGACTCTGATTTGAAGGAGGAGTTGTCAGCATCTGTCCTGGTAGTTTTAATGGTTCACCATAGACCAGATCTGCTGGAGAAGCTTGAAGATCTTTCTTAAGAGTGGCGCGCATGCCCAGTAAAACTAGCGGAAGGGCTTCCGTCCATTTGTCATTGGCATGACACATAATGGAGGCTTTGAGTGAGCGGTGCATACGCTCTACCATGCCGTTGGATGCAGGGTGGTAACTGGTAGTCCGTGCATGGTGAAATCCGCATAATCGGGCCAGGTCAGCAAACAAATGGCTCTCAAACTGTCGGCCGCGATCTGTAGTAATTGTCTCCGGGCACCCAAACCGGCTGATCCAGCAGGAAATGAGGGTTCTGGCGACGTTTTCGGCGGTGATGTTCACCATAGGAGCGGCTTCCGGCCATCGCGTGAAACGGTCAACGAGTGTTAGCAAATACGTGTAGCCTTCCGACGGTGGTAATGGGCCTACAATGTCGAGGTGTATGTGCTGAAACCGTCGGTCAGGCTGAGTAAAGGTTCCAATCGCAGTGAGGGTGTGTCGATGTATCTTGGACAATTGACAGTTGACACACAGACGAGCCCAGGCGCGGCAATCCTTACGGATAGAAGGCCATATGTAGCGTTGGGCAACCAGGTTAGCAGACGCTGCTATTCCTGGGTGATGTAGGCTGTGTAGGTGCTCGAAAAGTTGTCGACGTAATGGTTTGGGCACAAATGGGCGTTGTATGTCTTGACTAGAATCGCACGTAAGGACTGAATCAGAACCCGGAATGGGAACATCAACGAGGATGAGGGACGTCTTTCTACTGGACCGAAGCTCTTTGAGTTCTCTGTCGTCTTTCTGAGCAGAAGAAAGTTGTTCAGGAGATACGGGAGTAGAGATTGCTTCGATTCTTGAGAATGCATCAGCGGCCAAGTTGTCCTGCCCAGCGATGTATTGGATGTCCGTGGTGAATTGAGAGACGAATTCCATTTGCCGCATTTGGCGAGGTGAGCAACTTGTTTTTGGATTCTGAAAAGCGTGCGTCAACGGTTTGTGATCGGTATATACGACAAAAGCGCGCGCTTCTAGCAAGTATCGGAAATGACGAATGGCGTCGTGTACCGCAAGCAATTCGCGATCGTAGGCGGACCATGTTCGTTGGTTTTCTTTAAGTTTCTGCGAGAAGAATGCCAACGGCTGCCAATGATCGTTGATCCGTTGTTGGACTGTAGCTCCGATACTGGTGTCTGATGCATCTGTGACTAGTGCAATCGGAGCCGTATGATCTGGATGCGCGAGTAGGGTGATGCGTGCCAGACTGTGTTTGCATGAGCTGAAAGCTTCGGTAAGCTTTGTTGTCCATGGTATCGTAGCGTTCCCTTTTACCTTGTCTCCAGATAACAACGTGTTGAGTGGTGCTTGTTCGTTGGCTGCATTTGGTAGGAACCGGCGGTAGTAGTTAATCATGCCAAGGAAACGGCGTAGATCTTTGAATGTCTTTGGAAGAGGGTATTCAGTGAGTGCCTTTACCCTGTCTGGTAGGGCTTGTGTGCCTTCTGCTGACACGAGGTAACCAAGAAAGCTGATTGACCCAACGCCGAGGGTACACTTGCTAGGATTAATGACCAGGCCATATTCTCGGAATCGTTGGAAGAGTTGACGTAGGTGTGATTCGTGCTCCTGCTTATCACTCGATGCAACCAGTACGTCGTCGATGTATGAATATGCCCACGGGAGGTCGCGTAGGATGTTATCCATGAAGCGTTGGAAGGTTTGAGCAGCATTGCGAAGACCGAATGTCATGAATGGGAATTCGAAAAGGCCGAACGGAGTATTTATTGCAGTCTTTGGAATGTCACCATTGGAAACTGGTATCTGGGTGAATGCTTTGACCAGGTCTATTTTGCTGAATACGGTTTTTCCTCGCAATTCTGCACTGAAATCTGCGATGTGGCGGACTGGGTACGCGTCAGGAATTGTTCGAGCATTGAGCCGTCTGTAGTCCCCGCATGGGCGCCATGAATGGTCGCTTTTAGGTACTAGGTGTAATGGTGAGGCCCATGGGCTGTCGGACGGACGACATACGCCGGTCTGGATCATGTCGTTGAACTCCTTTTTGGCGATAATAAACTTGTCCGGGGCCAACCGGCGTGGGCGAGCGGAGACGGGAGGTCCGTCTGTCGTTCTAATGTAGTGGACCGTGGAGTGTTTGACCTGGTCTGTGGGTTGTCTCGGCCGCGTGAGGTCGCTAAACTCCTCAATTATTACTTTTAGACTGGCCGGGGTACTGTGCGGTATTGTTAAGGTAGAAACGCTAGGTTGCTTGGAGGGGCTTTGACACAGGTTCGCCTTGCGATGCGTTGTCCCGTCGATCAGCTTTGAGTTCTGGAGATCCACCAGCAAATTAGAGGCTGCGAGAAAGTCTGCACCGATGATGGGTTGCGTGACATCGGCAATGATGAAATTCCAACGGAAACTGCGTCGTAATCCCAGGTCCAGTTGTTGAGCTGTTGTTCCGTACGTATTGATGATTGTGCCATTGGCGGCAGTCAGCTCGAGTTGAGTACGACGGAGCGGTAGGTTGAGACGGGCACGTGGAAAAACGCAGATGTCGGACCCTGTGTCAATGAGATAACGTATCTTGGTGCAAGGGTCCGTGATAAGAAGGCGATGTGAGGTTTTAAGCAGGTGTGTAGTGGCGCAGGCAGGCCCTGCCTTTACTGGCTGCGATCGTCGTTTTTCGGAAATCTGCATGGCTGCTGGCACTTTCTGGCCTTCCTCCCATAGGTTTGGTGGTAAAAACACCAAGTTGGGTCTTGTTTAGGCGCTGGTGAACGGAACTGGCGCTGGAACCGTGGCTGTGTGGCACGTTGTCCGTATCTGTCGGCGAACTGTGCCTGTAGAGCCGCGACGTTCTCTGTTAACGTCTTCAATAGGTCCACAGGGGCCATTGTGCACTCAAGAATCCGGTCACGTGTTGCTGAATTGATGGTGGCCATCTTGTCGGCGAGGTTCGCGACGTCATCTAGTGACAGGTGATCATGACCGATGATTGCCAATTGTATAGCGTGCGGGAGGCGAGACGTCCAAATGGTGCGTAAAACCGAGTCTGATATGGCTTTCTCTGCGAGGGCCCGCAGTCTCCGGAGAAAAGAGCTGGGAGTTTTGTCCCCTAAGTCTTCCGACATTAGTAGCTGAATGCGACTGCTTGCTGGAAGACTCATTCGTTGGATTAATTGCGTTTTTAGCTCAGTGTATGGGTTTACTGGTACTGGGGCAGCTAACAAATCTGAGATCTCGCTGAGGGTACTTTGGTCGAGCGCTGAAAGGACGTGGTAATATTTCGTCGTTTCCATTGTGACCCCAGCAAGTGCGAACTGAGCCTCCGCTTGAGTGAACCACAGTGCCGGTGACAGGTTGGCCGACTGTGTCCAGAAGGGTGGAAGCTTGACCGAGACTGCCATCGTACTAGCAGGGCCTGTCATCTTGGTTGTAGCCGTGGGTGTCGGTGTTGTGGCTGTAGCAGTTGTAGCTGTAGCGGTCGTAGCTGTAGCGGTTGTAGCTGTAATGGTTGTGGCTGTGGTCTGCGGCATCTTGCAGGTTGTGGCTGTGCTGCTGCGGTGAATGTAGCTGCTCCGGGGTGGTTTCCACCGCCTGTGGCCGGATGAGACGTTCTGGAGGCTGGAACTGGAACGGGCTGGAACTGGAACGGGCTGGAAGCTGGAACTGGAACTGGCTGGAACTGGAACTGGCTGGAAGCTGGAACTGGCTGGAACTGGAACTGGCTGGAAGCTGGAACTGGCTGGAAGCTGGAACTGGCTGGAACTGGAACTGGCTGGAAGCTGGAACTGGCTGGAACTGGGACTGGAACTGGCTGCAACTGGAGCTGGAAGGCTGTTTGTTCCGTTGTCGAGGGTCACCAATGTAGCTAGTCGAAGGACGATGCAATTGAATAGGCAGTGTAGACTTGAATTGGTTTGTATTGCAGTGCTTCGACTCAAGTTAGAGTAATTTAACACACAGTGGTTACAATATGAGCTGTGAGGCGAGAACGATACATGCTTACAATTAATATTGAATTTGATCCAGCCTGCTTCCATATAGAAAAACCAACTCTGTGTCCACAGCTAAAGGAGTTGATGAGACACAGAGGGTAGATTAAAGATATTATTGAATAAGAGAAATAAATACGTAAAAGGAAGATTGAGGAATATTGAATTATCTGAATGTGAACAGCGCCATCTACCGGGAAAAAGGTGAAGCTGGAAGCAGACTGGTTATTACACATGTGGGACTAAGTGGTCCCCACAAACTGAAGCACTCACTTCCATTGCAGTACACTCAACTTAACTTTAACAGTATGCTACACATAAAACCAATGAAAAACTACTTAAAACACTAGTCAATTAATATTTTAAATATTGTTAAATAACACGGAATAACATTACAAAATGTGGTTTGACCTGTTCCCCACTATAAATGGCGGCGCATTTTAAGATGGCGGTGGACTTAATGGAGTTCTTGCGCAGGTAAAACAAAGATGGCGGGCTGTCGGAAAGGGAGGGGGTACCCCTGATTCTCGGACATCACCCCCTCATTTTAACATGGAGTGTATAGGCTTTCCAATGAAATTTATTTTATTTTAAGAAATTTTCGCTTTTAAATGGCAAATTAGTGCTATTTATATGTTCCTTCAATAGTTGCGCGGGTACTGACAAAAAATTACAGCAAAGCAGCTGCAAATAATTGACAAAAAATATTATTTACTTGTGTATCTAATTTTATTTCATTGGTTGTGATACTTCCGCGAGGGCAGAACAGATTTTTAAATGGGTATGTGTAATGTATTAGTAATGATTTATTACCATAACCATACAACTTTACTGCATAACTACCATGAAATATAGCCTAGTCGGCTGGGCTGTCGACACGTTAGCCTATCATGTTCTTTGTAAATATTAGTAGCGTAAAAATGGTTATTGTCTCTCTATAATACTATCACTAGAATTCAATTTAGTATCTGAGCACCAAAGCAGTTAATTTTCGTAGGGCCACAGGCCGTTTGTTTTTGTTTTCGGGGGGGGGGGGTCCAAATTTTTTAACGTAATTTATTATTGAATTAATGGTCATCGAGCAATACAGGTTTACATAAAAAAATTATTTCGGGGGGTGGGGGGTGGTCCGGACCCCATGGACCACCCACCTGGGCACGGGCATGGCCACTGCAAAGTAACGACGATATATATTAATATACATTATTGATCCAAATCAAGGCCGTAGCCTGGATTTTTCGGGGGGGGGGGGGTCCGGACCCCATGGACCACCCACCTGGGCACGGGCATGACCACTGCAAAGTAACGACGATATATATTAATATACATTATTGATCCCAATCAAGGCCGTAGCCAGGATTTTTCGGGGGGGGGGGGGTTCAGAAATTTAATTGGATATTAGTCTACATGATAATTTATTTTTTTCCTCTCAAAATCCGATTCTAATTAGTATCAAGCCATTTCATCACGGGGGGGGGGGGGGGAAGGAGGTTGAAATGGACCACCTCCTGGGCACGGCCATGCATATATATGTGTATTTTGTAACTTTAAATATTGTGGACTTCGTTCTGCCACAAAGATGCAACATCCACTTGCATTTCTTAATTTTTTCCAGTGGCTTGGGGAACGATATAATTCGGACCACTCTCATGTGTGTTCTGTCCTGGTGTAGGCTATCACTATTACACAAGCCATAGCGGCAATGCTTGACCATAACGCTAGAAATATGAATAATAACAACTTAAAACTGTAAAAATCAATAGCGCTCAATGCATTTCATATCCTCCAATGGCCGAACAGCTGATTTTGTTTACATTATTTTCGCAATCACGCATGCGCTGTTAGCTCCGCCCTCTTGCTTTGACGTCACTACGTAAGAACTCTATTCTGCTGCCGTTTGCCGTATAATTATACGATTTTGCGTATAATTTGAAGGCTTGCGTATCGTCGTGCGTATAATGTTAAATGCGTATAATTTCATATAGTTTGAACAAAGAAAATGCGAGAAAGCAATCTTGAATATTCAATAACAAAAAATCCATTTTTTTAGCATTTGAAAATTAGCGGGAGTTATTTGTTGGTATAAACCATAGAAATATATAAACTGGGACGGCGGTACCCATAATATCCCTTATCAGAGATAAATACCAACGTAAAAATTTCGAAGTCTTACACATTTCAGCATAGCAGAACGGATACCTGGACCCGGTCAAATCTCTGTACTTGGCCCATGAGGACTATTTACCCAGCGAAATTGCGTATTTATCTTGTGCAGGCCGCCATATTGATAACAGTCTACAGCCACGCGATGGTAAAAACTGTGGCTAGACCTAATCATACCGTGTTTCGCTTATGGTTTCGGTATAGCCAATCCGAAGAATCAGCGGACCGACCGTCATAGTTTCTGGTTTTAGGATACTTATATATTTCTTCTAGACATGTTACCACATCCGAAATAACTATGTTTTACTCAGCTCGGAACCAATATTGAAATGGGAACAAAGTATCAGATCCCACTAATTGGCTAAGCTTAGGCATATGCATGCATTTAAATTTTTAAGTTTAAAAAGTTTACATGCGAAAATTTCAATGATTTCAAAAATTGGCGGGAAAAAAGTTTTGCCAACAAGAAGGAAGTGTGAAATTTGAAGGTAAAAAATTAAAATTTTAAGTAAATAACCGACTAGGGCACGAAAACATAAAAAAAAAAGTTTAAGGGGGGTATTCCATATACGTAAAACGTCAACGAAAAATTGAAAAATGACGTTTTAGCAGACATTAAAGACATACTAAAAATTCTGCTACCACGTCAATTTACGTCATTTTGACGTCATTTTTCAATTTTTCGTTGACGTTGTACGTATGTGGAATGGGCACCTAAAAAAAACAATAAATAAAAAAATAATGCAATATTTTTTTTATTTTTGCAACTTTCGTATCTTTGCGTATCTTTTTCGGAGTAGCACTAATCTCAGGCCCGTTCAGGCCAGGCCAGGCCGGGGCATTATGACGTCATTATCATTGGCGTCGACTGCGGGGAGATAAGTCGTGGAATCACAACTTATAGCTTGTGCCGGTGACTCAGCGGTGAGGCGCGATCTATTATCAGTAACATTTTAACTTATTATCTTTTTCTATACTTCGTGCCTGTTGATTCTGACTGTCAATATAGTTTTTTTTTCATCTTTCATCTTAGTTTTTATTAATTAACAACATAAGCCTTCCATCTCTACGCAGACTGAAAATGAATAGTTGAAGACCTAAAAAATTGATAAGATATTTGTTTTAAGGAGATTATTATGTAGACACTTAACTTATCTATTATAAATTAAGTTATAATATGTAGAGATATCAATAAAAAGTCTCCACCATATTTTAACTTAATATATAATTGATAAGTAAAGTATCTACATAATAGTCTCCTTAAAACAAACATCTCATCAATTTTTAATACACAAATGACGGATTATTAACAGATTGAATAGCCGCCTAATACTAATTAATTATTCAATTAATAATAAAAGCATTACTGGAAGGCTGACACAAAACTAGTCTCTCCCCATAGAATAATGTCTCTCCCCACGTTATGCGCCAATGAAAACTCCACAAAATTTATTATTTATTGACATGGTGTACAAAAATGTTACGTGTAGTTTTATCGTATCATTATAATATAATTAAGTGATATTATATTACAAATGTAATGTTTATTCAATAAATAAACATTTAAAACTAAAATAAATAAATTTGTATTTTTCTTTTGTCTGTGGTCTAAATTAAGGCCGGCCTGGCCTGGCCTGAGATTAGGGAATGCCTCTTTTTCGCTTCCATTGCGTATAATTTTAATTTTCCGAAGGTGCCCATTCCATATACGTACAACGTCAATGAAAATTATGAAATTGAAGGTGGTAGCAGACATTAAAGACATACTAAAAATTCTGCTACCACGTCAATTTACGTCATTTTGACGTCATTTTTCAATTTTTCGTTGACGTTGTACGTATGTGGAATGCAGGGCTGCCACATTCCGTGGTTTACCTCGGAATTCCGTGGGAAATAATTTTATTCCGAAAAATTTCCGGGGTCAACAATTTTTGAGGTTTTTCTGTGGGATTTTAGGGAAATTTGTTTTTATTTTATTTTTTTAGATTTTTGTCGAATGACCATTGATTCTCTCGCGGTTTCATAAAATTGTCGCAAAATTCAAAAAATATAAACACTATTTCCACCTCGAGCCCTACACCTCCATATGATTTGCATGCTGAAGCAGGGGACCAATCGAAAGTCCACCATATTTTGGCCTAAAATTTTCGCGCCAAATGAAACTCAATAGTTATCATATGGCAGTTATGACAGTTGTCAGCTATTTATTACGACTTAGCTGTCGTGTGTTTCCCGCCGCTAGCGCACTAAAAATTATTTTAGATTTCTGCATGTTTTTAAAAAGTTACTAGCTTGAGTAGCTTCAGCTTTGTATAATGAATAAAAGTTAGATGAACCTGAAATAAGATGCCGAGAATTTCATCTAAGCCTATAAAAGTGTGAGGGTGAGAAAAAAGTCAAATCAAATGATTAAATCATGGGAGCCTATTACATTATTTCCATCGCAAACCTATTTCAAGAAAGGTTTGTAAGTTTATACATACATACATTGGCGTAAATAGGGGGGTCCTGGGGGGAGGCTAAGCCCGCATTCCCCCCCAGGATTTCTGGTGACAAAGACGTTATGGAGGCGAAAGGCATAGTATCCACAATAACGAAAGGGAAATTAATTCTTGGTACCGGTATGCTTATTTTACATGAAAGACATCATGAAAAAATCAACACATTGACTTATTTTCACAAAAATATATTACTCAAAATGCTTAAGATCCCAATAGGCCTATTTCAGACCTATTTTTTCAAGCTTTTTCTTCGGGAAAGACCCCCGGGCCCCCTCAGTGTTAGGTTTATTTGTCGGTACAATCTCAACTGTACTGCATGAAAAATTCGTAAAACCTCACTAATTTGGACCTATACATCAATTTTCCTTCTCCGGGGGAGACCCCCGGCCCCCCATTCTCCAGGGTTTAATATGCGTAAAACCTCACTAATTTGGGCCTATTTATCAATTTTTTTCTACGGGGGAGACCCCCAGGCCCACCCATCACCAGGGTATAAAATGCGAAAAACCTCATTAATTTGGGCCCATTTATCATTGTTTTTCTCCAGGGGAGACTCCGCGGGCGCCCCCTTCTCCAGGGGATAAAATGTGTAAAACCTCACTAATTCAGGTTTACCATAACATTAATGGCTTGGATTCACGGAGAACAGCTTAGATCTGATAATGACAACCCAAACAAGGTTACCCAGCCCCCTATAATGCTTTTCTCAGCGCTCCAAGTATTTTTAATTGTCAACAGCCAATTTTGAATTTGCCACAATTAAAGGTACCTACTTATGGTATACGTGGGTGTAGCTTAGGAGCCTTAGACTATAGGCTACCACTCTAGCTTCTGAAAATTAGCAAGATTAAAAGATGAAAAATAACTCACAACTTGGCGTATTGGGTCTCGTTAGATTTAACAAAGAACACAAAACAAAAATGAAAAGTTTACAATGGTTGAAATGGTTTTAGAAATTCCTTTTACAGTATAACTGAAATTAGAGGATAGATAACAACACTGGACTTAATTCGAATCTACGATCTACGCCTAATCCCGTCCAGTTTTTATGTATCCTCTAATTTTAGTTATAACGTGCTGATTGCCTCTTCAACCAAAGCTAATTTAAAAAGTCAGTGTTATATACTCCATATAATACTGCAATATAATTAATTAGATGTCAAAAATAGAAAGTCTCCAGTTATATGTAGAAAACTGGTGAAGTAGGCATGGTGACGTACAGCAGTCGATAATCTCATAAATAATAAAAATCCGCCTATGCTTAGCATACTACATGAAAACAAACTTAAATCCAGTTTAATTTGTAACATCCTTGGTGTTCAAAAATGAAAAAAAATGATATATAAGGCGCATATTCCATCAACGTCAATAGTGATAGTAAATGTAGTATTGACGTGGTAGTAGACATTAAAGACAGTCTAAAAATGCCTGCTACCACGTCAATACTACATTTACTATCACTATTGACGTTGGTGGAATATGCGTCTAAAAGGGACCAACATTTTAAAAAAAATCCGGGGTATTCTGAGGAACTATTTAACAATTTCCGAGGAATACGGCAGAAGTCATTTGGCAGCCCTGGTGGAATGGGCACCGTATGTGGAATGGGCGCCGAACGGCAGCCCTGCTGAGAATCTGACAAGCCTGGACATCATTATTTTTTATTTTTTATTAGTTTTTTGTCTATGCCTGGACATAATAATAATAAATATATTTATTATTATATTATTATTATATAGAACATCCTTGCTGACAAGTAATTACAAGACTTTAAGACTACAAGTACAATTACAATATAAAGCTTTTCCCGTTCTACTTCTAGAGAAATTAGAGAATATACATTCTAATAAGATCTCATTTAGTCATTTTTGGCTTGCTGACGTGCTGTTGTAAGCTGTAAGTCGCCCGCCGACGCTGACAGTATCTAATAACAGTAATATCTGTGAGAAATCCGGAATGTTACTTGAAATCGTGATTTGTTTGTTTCTCTACGTGTTATGGGATATTTTCTTGAAAATAAGACTGCCCAGTTTGGCCGGAAAACACGTTATGGTAAGTTGTGTATGTTGTATGATTAGCCTAGCCCTGTATTACTGTAAGTGCGTCATTATAATCAAATTTGCCTTATAAAATGAGTGTGAATTTGACTGAAAGTTCACAAACTGACGTTGCTGCACTACAGCTACATTATTAATTATACTCCGAAATAGAAAGGAAATGTTCACGATCTTGCTAACACTACAACCAAAGCCACATGCTTAATAATAGATGTTGCTTTATGATTATTGAAGCTTCTCATTAATAAGGGATTCGGAGCAAGTATTAATTTTTGTAATAATCATATATCTTGTTCAAACTACTTTACATCGTGTGATTCCCTGCATCACTTGTACGTACTTAATATTGCACGGCAAGTTATTTTTTGTTTAAGGTCACTGGTGGATCATGTGGCATTGGCAAAGCCGTGGCTATAGAGGCAGCAAAGAGTGGAGCCCATGTAACCATAGTCGCGCGGGATAATACAAAGTTGGAAGTCGCAAAGTCAGAAATAATTCATGCGTGCGCTGCTCCTGACTCGCAGAAGATAACTGTCTTACCAAGTAATAAATGGAATTGAATTCGTTTTGAAATAGCACTTGCATATGTTTCCTTTGGTCGACATCTGCAGTGGCTCTACGCAAACTGCGCAAAGGCGTTAAAGACAGTCTGCTACCTGCTACCACGTCAATATCACTATCACAAACGAGGTCGGTGGACTTTGCGCCAAAGTTTGTGCCTCGGAGGTTCATTAGCCACGTTTCGAGAATTTGGGAACTGAGCCTCTGAAATTCAAACTTTGAAGTTTGCATAGACAGTGCCACTGACGATGATCGCCGAAGGTGTAGACAAGCCATTACGAAGTTCTCATTCAAATCGGCCATATGCTGTTAAATTAAATTAACCTGTAGAGCAACTAATACCTACTAAAATAATGATCAGTAAGCTCTTAGAAGTTTTTAATTCAGCGAAAAAATAAGACGCAATCGTGTGAGCTGATTACCACTTTATTCCCACTGTCGACTGAATGGAAATACAGATCAAAGCACTTCGCCCTTAGTTTTTCCATCTTTTAGGCCTATATGCTTGCGTACAAGCTCCCAACTAAGCCGCATCAGAAAGTCAAAAAACCACTTCTTCCCCCTAATAACTCGCCCCGGTCGGACGCTAACTCCTCCAACAACTCTTGCTCCAGCGAGTTGTTCAATCCTTTCCTCGAGGGTTGTTCTCGGTCTGCCGATAGGTCTTCTTCCTTGTGGCATTGCTTCCACGAACCTCCGGGTGGTCCTTTACAAAAAATCAAACCTAAATAATGTCTCCTAACCCCATTTTTAATTTTATAATAACTGGCGATTTTAAGACACATAATAATTTGTTTTTTGAAAAACAATGTTACGCGACTTAAGTATCTATCGCCATGCCAATTACAAACAAACCGAACCCCTAAAACGAGTATACGGGTTGTCAGCTTTTATTCCCAGGTGGTGGCCATATTTATAAAGCTTGTACCGGCAGTAACTGAGTAACATGAAGTCATTGCCTGCGGAAGCTCAAAGCTTATCTTTATATGGGCATTGTATTTTTAGCTGTTAACATGATGTTGATCTTAGATAAATCTGTTAATTTATATTTTTTATTTAATTTCATTCGCAAGTTGTGGAAATTTGGTCCCAAGTTTTAGAGGACTATTACATTCATAATATACCATAAGGATTTTTTTAGCTTTGGTGCTGTGATTTTTCCATTAAACTCATAGCTTACAGAAATTCACCGAATTATCAAATTCATGGGAAAATTACTAGCCTACATCGTAATGATATTGTGAATATAATAGTCGTCTACAACGTGAATATACCAAATCTTAACAACCTACCTATGAACTTAACCCGCTAAATAAAGCATCTGAATAGATGGAATTGTAAAATATAACAATCTATTTCAGTGGACGTTACTCAACCTTATCTGCGGACAGAGTCGGCGTTGATTGATTTGGAGAACAACGTGGCACCCGTGTACATGTTAGTCAATTGCGCTGGAGCTGCTGTTTGCGCGACCGTTGATAACGATACTGAAGAAAATTACAGGTAAATAATATTTTACATTATACGCTGAATTTAATGTAGACTGGAAATTCAATGTGGGTCATTGACGTTCTTTGTTTGTATTTATAATTAATCATCTAGTCAAATAGGCAAGAGCATGAGCGATTTATTTCCATTATTCCCTGAAAGAAATGCTGTTCATCAGCATAACACAAGAAATGCTCACCCTTTGGATTTGCCCAGATGCTCCTCGGCAATTTTTTTTTTTCTTTTTAAAAAAGATTAATCGCATACAAACAATTCAATATCCGATTGACCTATTCAGTCGTCTCTGTAGGTTAGTACCAGTCTTACGACACGTCTCCGATCGCAAGACGTGTAAAGCCTCGCACAAGTGCAAGCACGTTACCAACTCGCCATCAGCCATGCTAATAAAGATTTTTCAGGATTCAAGGCCGTGATGATAAGGAGATCCACTCTACAGCTTGGACGAGTTCAGGGAACTGTGTTGGGATGCATAAACATACCCCCCCCCCCCCTCCTCAAATGTATGCTTTCCCCTTTCCCATGAAACTTTTTTTTTTGGACGCCGTCTATCCCATGGACAAAGGTTAATTGATTGATTGTCTGTATTGGGCGAAATTTCAGGTAAGCTGTATTCTTTGAAAGCCTTAAAGTCGGGTTAGGAGACCCAGACAACTTCTCTTACCTCTTCCTTTTACTATTGGCGTCTATAGAAATGCATAGGTACTTAAGATGTTTTAAGTCTAAATATTACCGATTTTAGTTATAGCGAAAACAATTGGGTGCTGCCTGCCCTATTTTGCATGTGAAATTAATCTTTGGGATTAAATGTATGTATACATATACGGTAAAATATTATATTCGCATTGATTCGAATAATGATGGATCGCCTCCTTGCTGTTATAGGCGCATGCTGGATCTGAATCTGTTGGGATCCGTTTTTCCGACAAAAGCCCTTGCAAAGCGCATGGCTCGACGCAAGGAAGGATACATTGTCATTACCACGTCTATCGCTTCCCTTCTTGGTATCTATGGTATGGGTGCATATTGCGCTTCAAAATGGGCTCTGCGGGGATTTGCTGAAACGCTTTACCAAGAGGTAATCTAATTACTCATTTGTACAGTACCTCATTTGACTTGAGTGTCGTTAAACTTGGACACCAATAAGTGTCGGTATAAAAAGACAGACTGGGTATAATTGCTAAGCTGATCTAGTAATTAACACAAAATAATTGTTTATTAATCATCTATACATTATGGACTTGAATTTGTCACATTTATACCACAATTCACCATGCCACCAATAAACAATTATCTCTATTTTCTATACATTGTAGTAGTTTATTAACACCCCTATTGCAGGAAGGTCATTTTAGCGAAATCCTTAGTGATACTGAGTGTATTAGATTATAACAAACTTTATAAACAATCACAATAAAAAATGCACATGGAGTTGGCGATTTATTTATTTATTCAATTGTCTGGTTCTTCTGCTCCTATTATTACTTCTAAATTGTTCGTTAAGAATTCTTATTGTAGATTATTTAATTTTTAGGTATCAGTTGACAATGTGTCAGTAACTCTATGCCTTCCTCCGGACACGAACACGCCAGGTTTCGAGCAAGAAAACCTCGGTAAACCTGAGGAAACAAAATTGATTTGTGGTGGGGGTGGTTTAGCACAGCCTGAGGATGTCGCTAAGAAGCTCCTTTCTGACACTTTGGTAACAATTTTAGTATTTTTATTAAGAAGCAATCGGACTGTCCATTTTTTGAATAAAATCCAATTTCACAGGAATATTACACTCCTAAGAACAAATGCTCCCCTAAATTTTGATGCACACTAACACGTACGCGAATTGCCACAAAGTTTGAATTCATTTGACCTGACATTCTCAGTGTCAGCTATTTTCTACAAATCAAGTATTAGCCGATCGGTGTTAGTCATTGGCACAAGCAGTGCATCAAGAAGTGTAGGAACATTAATGGCTAGGGATATGATATTTTTTAAAGCTCTAAAATCTATTATCGACTTCGATGGCCAGGTGGTAACGTGCTTGCACTTGTGCGAGTCTTTACACGCCATGCAATCGGAGACGTGTCGTACTCATCACGGGTAATAGCCTACAGAGGCGACTGAAAAGGTCAATCGGATACATTCATTAAATTGTTTGTATGCGATTTATCTTTAAAAAAAAAAAAAAAAAATGCTTGTGAAATTTTGAATAGAATTTTTACACCTGTAAGGTTTTTCTCTCTCCGATTGTCGAAGTATTTGTTGCTAGGCTTTGCGCATAAAAGTCGGGGGTAGTTACTGAGGTGTCTATGAACATGGCTAGCAAATGTTGTGTAAAATAAGGTAGCTTCTTCCAAGTGCCAACTAAAACGAGACTATAAAATATATACATTATATATTTACAACCAAAGGCTTGTTAAAACGGGATTAACAGAGTTACAAAGTTAGTTAAGTTACACACTGCACTGCACTTTACTGTGACGCGTGAGGGACAACACTCTTTCGGGACTGAGTTCTATGTGGTACTGCGTAAAGGCGCCGCCACACTGCTGATGCAGCTCATGGTAGCCAGTTCTATTACTAATTTTGTAATGGAGTCCATGTGTCGCCATTCTCGTGAGAATGTGCCGGTTTGGCTGGTTACTGGAAGTCCATCTGTTCCAATATATAATGGCGTCATTCCCGTAGAATTTGGGGTTGATGTGTCTTGCCTTCTCTCTCCTATCCCTCAGGAACTGCGCTAGTGCCAACTAAACGAATCAAGAATAGTTCTACCCGAGGCTACTACTATATATGCATATCTTTGATTCTTCAATTCATCACTAATCTACCAATTTTGTTTTCAGAGAAGACGGTTCTTTAGCACGATAGGAGTAGGAAATCTGTTGGCGGCTAGCACAGCTGGGTTGAGTCCTCCATCTTCTTGGCAGGAAGTGCTTTTCCAGGCCTCCTTAGCAAGTTCACTCCGGGCTTTAGGAGCCTGTTTTGGACTGTACGCTAAAAATATAATTCAAGTAACTCAGAAAAAACGCAGTGTCATTGAGTCGGCTAAGAAACTAGAATAAGGGTTGAAAACTGAAAGACTGATTGTGTTTGTAATTTCATTATTAGGCAAAAATGAGTTTTTACTTTGTGTGTGTGAATAATTTTGAATGTAATATACTTTTAGAGCTTATTGTTTGTGTGCCAAGAATTTTAGACTATCATCACCTATTCCATTCGCGGAACGCCTACTTATTGTGGCCCCCAGGAAGTGTAGGTTTTCCTAAGTTAAGTGAAATTAATGGATAATTAAATGTTTCGCCTTGTGTTGGAAAGGGATTGAATAGCGTATAAAGAAATATTTTGGTAAGAACGTTGTGCGGTGGTTTTCGTATTCTACATACTATCGTTTAGTGGGAGACTACGTCTATCCGCCTGACATTAGGTACCTACTTTAGTTTCTATACAAATTTAAAGATGGGACGAAGTTCTGGTGCATTTTACCATAAAAAGTTTCACTTAATACCTAAATTGACAGTTAATGTTTCTCACACTCTCCGTAGCAATTGAATACAACAAATTTTATTATTGTAGGCTACATTTGTAAAATATCTTTTTATTTTGGCTCATAGAATGTCATGAGCTATGAAATAACCTAGCCTACCGCAGCAAGACTGTAAAGCCAAAGCTATAGATGCTACGAACAATAACTTCATATGGTTAAGTAAGACATTTAAAGTAGGCTATGCGGCCCCAGCTAAGATCCATGCAACAAGCTTTGTCCGGGATGGGATACATCTAAGCAAACCGGGAAGCAGAGACCTTGCTAGTCACTTAAAAAACTACTTGAGCGCCATATCTCCTCTAATAACCTAAAAATTAATGAAAGCCAGGACAATTTGGGTATTGCACACTTAAATATTTGCTCACTAAGAAATAAGGTTAATGAACTGGAGGTTTTTATGCAGGCAATTAATAAGAAACTCGATGTAATTGTTCTTTCAGAGCACTGGCTGTCAACAGATACCGTGCAGTACTTTATCCCCGAGGGCTACCAACTTAAATCCGCTTTTTGTAGGGACTCTGCCCAACCTCACGGGGGTGTACTCATCTGCTGTAAAGTGGGCATGGAGTGTACAGAGATAAGGGAAATTGCAGACCTGTCGATTGAAAAGCACTGCGAACTGTCCGCAGTCAAAGTTGAAAATTCAGTAGTCATTGGCGCATATCGTACCCCTGATGGCTCCATGCCCGTTTTCCTTCAGATTATGGGCAGGGCACTTGAGCTCGCCCATAAACAAAGGCGTGCGTACGTGTTAGGGGATTTTAATGTATGTTGCCTAAAGAAAGAAAGGGACTTCACAACATTGGCAGAATTGTTTGCAGAGTTTGGCTACAAACATATTATAAACAGCCCAACTAGGGGCGAGAGTTGTATCGACAACATTTTTGTAAAAGTATCGAGTGAAATCCCAAAAGGGGAAGTACTAAAGCATTCAATATCTGACCATTACGGTGTATACTGCCAGGAAAAAGGCCTTTTTGCGAGGGAGAAATCGGAACCTTTTTTCTTTTCTCGCTGCCCCAATAATATAACACTCAAGAAATTTTCTGAAAGTCTCTTACAGCTGGACTTATCCTTCTTAATTTCGAATGAACTGCACATTGACACAAAATGGGAAACTTTTCTAGCACTGGTAATAAGTTGTTATAATACCACATTGCCAGTAAAAAAGATTAAGAAAAAACCCCATGTCAATAAAAAATGGTTCAGCGAAGAATTAAAATTAATGAGGGACTCGTTGAGAGATATGTATTGCTATTATAATAGCTTTCCGACTGTAGTAAATAGGAAAAGGTATAATAAAATTAAGTTTCAATACAGAAAAGCCATTAATGATGCAAAAATAAAATTAAATGACAACGAAATAAAAAAATCTGGGAACCCAACCAAAAAAATGTGGAGCATTATAAACTTAAAAAGAGGAGTTGTTAAAGTGCCAAATGACAGTTCTAGCCGGCCGAAACCAAGTCATCTCAATGAGTTTTTTATAAATATAGCCTACCACAAAATCTGAAACAAAACTTAACTGACCCAGTAAATATGAATGATGCACTAGACTTCTCAGTGATTCATTGTCAGCGATTCCATTTTGAACCTATCACTGAGAAACACCTCACTGAATTGGTGAAGGAAATAAAAAATAGCTCCGCGACGGACATAGATGGAATAAATACTCAGATAGGGAAGATAATAGCTGAAACCCTTCATACCCATCTACACTATCTTATAAACAGCTGCATAGTGAGCTCAACATTTCCAAAATGTTTAAAAATCGCCAAAATAGTGCCTATCTTTAAAAAAGGGGATAAATCAGACCCAAATAATTATAGGCCCATTATAGGCTAAGCAGAGAAATGAAGTTATTAGAGGAAAAGTAAAGAGCTGGATGAATGCAAACGGTCTCACATTGAATGAAGCCAAAACTGTAGATCTAGTTTTTACAATGCGTGAAATGCCTCCGAACATTGTGGAGAGCGTTAAGTTTCTAGGCGTTCATCTTGACCCAGGCATGTCCTGGCAGACACACTGTGACCTATTGTGCAAAAAACTAAGTTCCCTATCTTTCTTACTACGTAGCCTGTCGTCCAGTGTCTCGGTCAGCGTTTTACGTTCATGCTATTTTGCATGCTTTCATAGCCATATAGAGTATGCTCTCTCGGTATGGGGCCACTCAGTGCATGCAACACGAGTGTTCGGCTTGCAAAGGAGAAGCATACGAGTGCTGGCCTCCAGAGGCTACATGGAAGACTGCAGAGAAGACTTCATCTCACTTGAAATTTTGACACTGCCCAGTGCCTACATACTAAAATGCCTGTTGTATGTGTTCGATGAACGAAGCTCTTATATAACAAACTCAGCCGTGCATAACTATAACACCAGAAATGCTGGAAATCTTCAGGTGCAGTTCACTAGAATAAATAGAGTCAAAGATTGCGGAAATTATTGGGGCATAAAGTTTTTTAATTACCTTTCAGAAGGCACAAAGGCACTGAGCAGGAGCAATTTCAAGGTTCGGGTGAAGAAGGCTCTTATACGGAGGGCATACTATTCCCTGGCCGAGGCATTGGAGGATAGGCTGGGAGAGTTATAATTATAATTATAATTGTGTATTGTAATATTTGACAAGGATCCTCATCGGCTACTTATACTAGGCTATATTATATTTAACTTATGACATAATTTATAAAAAAATGACGTAATGTATGCCATATATGGTTCTAACATTTAAATACATGATTGATTCATTGATTGATTGATTGAGCATAAAAGCCACAGTAGTTTAAAATTTTCAATGTGAAAGTAAATCAATTGTCAATAATTGAAGGTGCTAATAGGCGGGGTTTCCACATACGTCAATGGTGAATGAGAAATATGGTTTTGACGTGGTAGCAGTCATTTTTAGTATGTCTTTAATGTGTGCTAAAACGTCAATTTCATTTTTCTCATTGACCATTGATGTATGTGGAAACCCCGCCTATAATGATGCAGAAGAATTGGGGCCGTCGCCGAACAAAAAGATCTCCCCAGCAGAACTCAGCAGCTACTATTATCTCTCTCTATATTACTCTTATATATGGTACTAGCCACTGAGTAGGCTAGACAGCTTTGGTGTGGTGACTCAACTTATTCTAATCGCATTGACGCATTCTTCCTGATCATTATTAATTCTTAGGCGGGGCTTCCACATACGTCAATCGTCAATGAGAAATATGAAATTGAAGGTTTAGCAGACATTAAAGACATACTAATATTATATATATATATATATACCACGGCAAAACCATATTTCTCATTGACGATTGACGTATGTGGAAACCCCGCCAAATAAAGGCATCTACTGTACATGTTTCATTTTAAATTTTCCCGCGTAAAATGCTAGTGCCACTATCTTTTATTTTATTTGTGTCCAGGTCCAGCTTCGTCTGCTCTTCAACCATAACATTCAATTTTTATTTAATTTTAAAAGGCAATTAATTGTTAATAAAGAAGAATAAATGGGAGGCGACCACGACCATCATCATAAGTTTCCAAAAATGCCCGACTGGCGGAGTTACAAAGTAGAAGATGTTCCTCAGTTGATGAGGACCAAGCGAGCTTTAGCATCTCTTGGATTGAAGGATCCATGGCTTAGGTTTGTCCATAATGATTTATAACTAATTTCGGATTGCTCCAAAACCTCCGTTTGTTATCAATATTGAAGGTCTTTTTATGGACGTCAGCCTACTTGAACCAGTAAAGGTCTAAGCTATCCTGTGGTACCAAAAAGTCGGATGAAAATGCATATAGAGGAAGGCGGACGGCAAGATGCTTAATGTTTTAGCAAGGATTGTCTCATTTGCAAGCTTCTGTTTCATAAGTGACCTGAGTAGGCTGAATTTGTCACATTCACCACGAATCACCTAAATTAATGTTACCTACAGTACAGTAGGTTAAATTCCTCGTAGATTAGGGTGTTCCAAGTCATTATTATTATGTTGCAGAAATGAAGTTTGGCGTTACAATACAAAAGTGTTTGGAACGGAAAGACAAAGAATTGTCACATTTCTTTTCCGTGGATTCAAATGGGGTCTTCTTGCTGCTGTACTCACTGTCGGGTTAGAAAAGGCGCTGTCGTCGGGTGATCACGGACATGAAGAGCATGGTCATCATTAAAGTTTGGTTGGTTAAATGAATTAATATTTAATATATGGATTAGCTCACTCCTGTCGTTATTTGTAAAATAAATTTTTAGTAAAAACTGTTGCAAATTATGATGTGGATTAGGGAGCTGATGAGAGGACGACTCCATTGCTAGCTGCTTCTTGTTGGAAATCCTGATTTGCAGCAATATGCAGTCAGACCCTTTACTCATGGACGTTATAAGAAAAGTGGTTTCATTCTAGTATGGTCTTTACTTTTTAAACCTGGGTTTTGCGTATTTTCTTAGTACATACCCTAGGCCTAATTGGTTTCATATACCTAAAACTACTCAGTTTTACAAAAATTGCCACAGCCCTACCCTCTCCCCTTAGCCCAAGGGCTGGCGTCGACCTTGTCCTTACTGTAATGTTATGCTAAAGAACTTGGTCATTCAGCAATATATTGTATTGGTGTATCATGCTCTTTTTCACAGTCACATAATCTACTGCATAGTCATATGGGCCCCCTCTGCAGGGATGGCCGATGAGTTTCTGCTATAAGAAATGGCAGTCAAGATTTCAATGTCCGATAGCTGGAGGGACCACTGCACGTCTCTGCATCTATGGGCACAATAATGTATTCAAGTATATCCAGTCCTGCTTATTGTACACATAAAAGCAAATGTAGAACTATTCCCCGTGAGAAATACAACCCTTTCACGTAATACAAGGAATGCTCACCTTTTTTGATGCCCAGCTGCAATCTGAGTAAGCCCATTTCTTCCTTCCCCAATTCGGCAATTAGATCACTATTAGGCTCTACTCTACTAAGATAAAAACCTTAAGGAATTTAAGGACGAAATTGAGCGCAATATGAGGGAATGTATAGTAAGGAAGAAACTGGGAAAATAAATAGGGACACCTAACTCCTAATAACGTATACATAAACTGTATGCATAATATGTTAAATAATATAATAATAATGTCTTGGGGTACTTTTTATGGATCTAGGCCTACTAATTGTGGCCTATTGGTTCCATGCCAATGGATTTTTTAAACATTATTTATATTGTTTCTGTATGCATTTTCGGTCATTGAGAAAATGGCATGCGTCTACGTCTACCCTTCAGTGAGAAATATTTCACTTCAAAAAGTTGTTAAAAATGACGCGCCGAAGCAGTATGAATCCAGTTTTCCTCCTGGTTTAGGTTGTGTTCCATGCACAACTAGGATTTATTGAAGCGTGTGAGTTGAGTATTAAAAAGGTTTTTTCCCCCTGAAAAATCACGTTTTCGTAGTTTGACGATTAATCTGAATTTTAGGTTCTATCATCACCATAGAAAAGGAATGTCATTTAAAACGGGACATCAATTTTTTAGTATAATTAATTATTCATAAACGTACATAATTTAATGGAAATGAAAAATACGCTTTGACTTTGGTCGAAACATTGATTAATTTAAATTTTGATTTTATGAAAGAAAATAAACTTTTTATAGGAATTTTACACCACTCAGCTGAGGTTTCCATTGATGTAAATTTGATTATAAAAACGGATCAGTTACACAAGTATATATTAAACAGTATTAAACTGATCGATGCTATATTTCCAGTTAATTTACGGTCAAACTCAGACCAGTGGAAACGTCGCCTTATCTAGTATCTAAATAAATGGATCTGCCACTGAGCCACAGTGAAATCGAGGCTTAGAACCAAGACTGAAAAATTGCCATAACTCTTGGGGAGCATTAGTCTACTGGTTCCTTAGGAGTTGTTCAAGCTCGTCGGCGGACCGGAGGAGAAATGCAGCGCTTTCCCTGTATCCGGTGACCAGTTGACGTACTGCCGTCATTTCCGCTGGGTTTAACTTATGGCTCAATAACGGTTTCGTCTTCATGCTCAGGTCTGCTGGCCCTGAAACAAGTCGACACCAATATTTAATTTCAATTATTTGGTTTCGAAGGAATCCGTACTGCCACGGTGAGTCTCACGATCGCATGAAAAGTCCCCTTCCGGTATTTTTTACCGAGACTTATCAAGCTGTCGTGGGGCACACCGTTCAGAGTGCAGTGCATCTGACTCGAGAGTCAAGTTCTCACATTGGATATTAACTTTGAGGAATGAAGAAGAAAACTAGTTAGCATAATTTATACTGCCATCTAAATCAAGCTGGGAGCCTGACAAGTATAATTTAACTTAATTACAGCTGAACATGCCCTTAAATTGCATTCATTTTATTACTTTGGAAAACCCTTTCTCAAGTGGGAACAAAATAAAGGATGTTACCATTACCGTTGGTGAGGGAGCAAGGGAGGGAGAATAAGCCTGGAGATGAGTAGCTGGCAGCAGCTCTCTGGAATGCCTGTGAAAAGTTTGGACGATACATGGCTGTGGGGGCTGCTGCCACTGCGGCAACCGCTGCCGCCACCGATCCCACGGGTCCTGACCCATTTAGCAAGCTTGGACTGAAACAAAAACCAATGAATCAGCTTTAACGCAGTGAAAATGCCGTATTTGTATAGAACAATATTTAAAATAGGCAGAGAAAAGGAGTGGTTCAGAATAAAAAAAAATCCTCTCAGTACTTTTCCTTAGTAATTCTTCTCAGTGCGGGCCTGATACCGTAACAAGATCACCCGCATACAGGCACTGTACTATTAATGGCAATCCCATGCGTTCACGAGAGAACTAGTTCAGGAATAATTATTATTAATTTTTTTACGACGGTTTTTGTACTGCCATATAATTCGTCGAGAAACACTACCTGAGACTCGTGCCGCCAGCTAATCCCATAGGATCCATCTGTGTTTTATTGGTGGGGGGAGTAGGAGGCCGACTTCCCGTGTCCATTTTGGTCGGCTTGTCGGTGGAGAGAGGAGAGGTGTACATGTCTTTCTCCCTGGTCTCGCCGCCGTTCCCCGCCCTCGACGTCGCAACAGAATCTGTCGTCCCACCAGGCATGGGTTGCGTCACTGGTTCCATCCCCATCCGCATTCGTTTAGCATTGTGCGACTCATTTTCGCATGCTTGCGCTAGAATTTGTTCCGCCTGCACTGATGTTAGGTGAGCTGGTGTGGGCCTACTTTGCTGTGGACAAGAAATTGGCTACTATAAATAGACTATCAAGGATTTTTAAAATCTGGCTGACACCATAGAATATTTGCCAAATATAATAAATATTACTGGTAATGACAATAAACATTGCCTACCTTTATGGGGTCTAGTATTTACTTCAGAATATACTAATATTAAAGTCATAGAACACTAGTGATGGTCTTAAATTTTGAACTTTAAATCGACTGGAAAATATATCCAGAAAAGGGAACCTTCCACACGATCCTTGAAAAAGGGCATCAATCGTGGTTTGAGCATCAACTGCCTTTTCATGAAACAATGTGACGGTTTTCTGTTTCTTTTTTAATATGCCTCGTATCCCTAAAATATGTCTTTTAGTATTGCTTGGTAAAACAATTGTCAAAGTTCCTATAGAATTAGCTGCTGTGATTGGGTTGTTAATTCCCAAAAATGACGCACATACTTAACTCATTAGAGAAACGCATCGTATCACTTTTATTTTTTTCGCACAGAAAACAAGTTTACTTTGTTTCTATGAATTATAAGAAACTAGATTCTGCAAAGTAAGTAAGTACGACAATAGCTAAAACTTGACTACTAGACAAATTATGATTTGTATGTAGATGGTCAACTAAAAATGTTGCTGTTTGGTAGGCTTGGATATAGCATTTGTTCCCGCCAAAATAATATTTGAATTTTTAGCAAATTTATTTGATAATCTACACCCAAATGATAAAATTAGTCAGTTGATAACTATTGTTGTACTTTCTTCGTAGAATCTAGTGTGTTATAAATAAATAAATAAAACGCAGCTTGTATTTCTATTCGAAAAATAAAAAGTGGTACGATATGCCTCTCTTCACAAGTTAATCATAGGTTTTATTTTTGGGAATTGACAACCCAAAAAAATTTGGGCGTTTTGCTCCTGTCACCATTTACCCTACCCCAAATCACCAGGCAATGGCTCACTACAAAATGTTCAGAGCTATCTTCAAGGTCACAAAATACAAAATCCTACAATTTCTCCATATTTTGTTTCGTCCCTGTAGGACTTCTATTGCAGTGTTATTATCTGCATAAAGTGCAATACTGTACATTGAATTAGAGCTTGCACGTTAAGGCTCCTTTACGAAAACTGTTGCTACAATGCAATATTTTTTTCGTAGTTTTTTTCAGTTTGTCTGGCGCAGATCCGTCAGAATAATAAATAAATAAACAAATAAATAAGGACTTTTTATTGTTTCTATTACTAAGCCAACCTCGCGGAGTTAGGGCTATAAAGCCCTCTCTTACACTCAACTAGGAAGGCCCGGGACCGCCTGCTTTACATGCCCTCCGAAGCATGGCCAGAAAATGTAGCCAGTGTGGGACTCGAACCAACAACCTTTTGGGTGAAAGTAAGAGTCCGTACCACTACGCTACATGCCCTGACCAGAATAGCTCAATCCTTAAAAAATTAGGTCCATTGTAGCAAGACTTAAGCGGGGTTTCCACATACGTCAATGGTCATTGAGAAACATGAAATTGACGTTTTAGCAGACATTAAAGACATACTAATATTATATATATATATTATATTTCTCATTGACCATTGACGTACGTGGAAACCCCGCCTTACCGGTTCCCATGCCGGTCCTCCGTCCCGCGACCGTTTGTTTCTCCTGCATGACTTCAAGTACGTGCGAATTCTTTTTCTTGCTCTCTCAGAGAACTCTGGAAACTGTCTGGTACAGCTGTCGATTATAGCCTGGATCTTCTCTTTCGGTTGCTTTGATATAGGGACAATTCTGTCCAAATTCTCATCCACGAATAACCGAACAAACATCTGTAACAAGTACGATTGCCTACCATGAGTAACTCTTATAGAAGTTTGCACTTTGATTTCCGAAAGTTTCTGTTCAATAAAATTAATGAAGGAAATTTTACGTAGATTTCTCTGAAATGGACAACGGTGAATCGAGCTCACGCTCACTTACTTCAAATATTAATGGTGGTTACAATTGTTCAAATTTTGGTTTGAAAATTATTGGGCATTAATATGAATTGCAGATCTGTTTTTATACGCTTATATATTAGCTTCACCTGTATGTATGTTTGTAACCGACTCCTTTGGGCTCGATTTTGTCCTATTTCGAACGATCAGATTTAATTCAAACTTTGCACACCTGTCAAAGACCGATGACAATGCAATAATTCAATTACAATATCCGATTATCCTGATTCAATTCGCTAATAAAAATTATTGAATTTCTGTCCGCATCCTTTGCATGAGAGTGTAGCGTCTGCTGCCATGGCAACGAAGGGCCACCTCGGGCGGCTGTTGCCAGGAGATCTTGTTTAGCAACGTTAAAATAAAACAACATTGTATTCAGAGTTTTTGAAGCTCAATAAAAAAGTAATATTTGAAGGCAGTGTGACTTATTAGTTATTGCATGTGTAATAACTACCTACAAGAGTAAGAGAGATAAGGCTAGTTCCAGACTTACCGTAAGCCGGAGTTACCGTAAACCGGAGAGCAATGCCTAAGCATTCGTTAACATAGTCTTGTTACATATTAGACATTATCAACAATAATATAGAAAATTCAACTAAAAAATGGAAAATAAATTTTAATTTGGATTAAGAATAGTGTAAATAAAAAATAAATGTATGGACCCTATTATTGTAAAAAAGCGTTGGGATCAGATTTCATTTAAAGTGCTATGGCGCCCATTCCACATACGTACAACGTCAATGAAAATTATGAAATTGAAGGTGGTAGCAGACATTAAAGACATACTAAAAATTCTGCTACCACCTTCAATTTCATAATTTTCATTGACGTTGTACGTATGTGGAATGGGCACCTATTTAAGATGTTATCAAAGTGAGGATCCTTCTACTTACAGTGTATCTATCAATAACATGTTTACAACTATTGACACTATGCACCCCACGCTTTTTTACAATAATATACATTTATTTCTTATTTACACTATTCTTATTCCAAATTAATATTTATTTTCAATTTTTTTAGTTGAATTTTCTATAAAAGCGTGTTTTTAGTTTTTTAAACTATTATTTATTTTAGGTTTAGATCAAATTGCTTAAGGCGCTTATTCCACCTACGTCAATAGATATAGTAAATGTGGTATTGACGTGGTAGCAGACATTAAAGACATACTAAAAATGTCTGTTACTACGTCAATACCACATTTACTATTGACTATTGACGTAGGTGGAATAAGCACCTAACCTGGATGAACATTATAGTAGCATCAGAGTATAAGCTCTGAGAAGTCTATATATTTTTTATAATATGACTGATTACTTGACAGAAACTAGTAATACCTACTTACATTAAATGCCTTAAGGCGCTCGGGATCGTACTTTTGGGGGTCTATCTTTTCTTCTGCTTCTTCTTCTTCGTCTTCATCGTCGTCCTTGTTGCCTGAAGAAGAAGTCTCGTCATGTACAGAGGCAGCATCTTGCGTTGGACTCTAGAAATTATAAAAATCTCCTTTGAGTAAGCGCCGTTCAAAGACAGTTGTATAAACCATCTAGCAGCTAAATTAACTTAAGATTTTCGATTTGGTTATGGTGCCGCCAACTCGGAGTCTGTCAGATCGTTCACCAAACGCAAAAGGCTGAGGCAGTTTTGAACAGTTCTTAAAATACTCCATTTGACCGTTAAATAAATAAATAAAAAGGGACTTTTGTTGTTCTATTACTAAGTCAACCTAGCGGAGTTAGGGCTATAAAGCCCTCTCTTACACTCAACAAGGAGGGCCCAGGACCGCCTGCTTTACATGCCCACCGAAGCATGGCCAGAAAATGTAGCAAGTGTGGGACACGAACCAACCGTTAAAGCCATTTGAATCTGAATTTAGGTTTTACACTTTTCAATTTTCTTGGATGCATATATTATTTGGATCGAATTTTGGAACAATTAGAATGTGTACCAGGGGGGAATAACCGTTAATTTTATATCAACACTACAGTACATCAGGTATTACAACCAACCAGGTCATTCCAGTAAGAGTTAATTTAGTAACCTCACAGCTTGGAGTGTCCTGTTGGCCGTATTAAGGGCATGGAGGGTGAGGGCTATATTGCCTCACTATCCATTAGTATATTAGGCACCCCACCCCCGCCGCCCCGACCAGTGGGCTTCAATTAATTATACACCAATGTGAGGGATATTGTCACTTGAGTTACGCATTGTGAATAGCTACTCACCGCTCGGGTAGGAGGAGTTTGCTTCGATAAGGATGATAATGGATTATGGTAGGCATTCCATAGGTTTCCAGCTTCTTCAGGTAAATCATCGCCGTTTCTCCCTGCAATTAACAATAAAGCAGCTCAAAATTAACCTTCTGTATTAAGAGATAATGGGAGGGGGAAACATCTTATAAGTGTAAAAATCAAATCTCATAAAATATCAATCGTGATGTTTTACGGTAATTTTGGCATTAATATGGTGATATGAACCTTTCAGGTAACTTTTCTGTGCCTACGTATGTAGTTCGTACGCTCCAGGCTATCTGGATCCATAGCGCCTGCAATGAAGCGACAAAAAGTAGTTTCTGTGTGTAAGCGGGTGGTAAGCCCAACACTTCAATATTAAGTCAAGCGCGCAGAACTTACTGCGCCGGTGTCCTACTGTCAGTTATTTGTTTGTTTTTAATTTGCCGCTATTAATATTTTTTATGTTGGAACCCTGCAACCTGGAAACTAAGATAATAAAATAGAGTAGATGAAGCCTAGCCATATGCTAAGTAAGGCCAACAGCGGAGAAAGGAGAAAATGTGTATGGTTCCAACGTAAAAAAAAAAGAAAATTGCGGTAAATGAAAAACCAACAATTCAAATAGCGGGGCTGACAACAGAATCCAGCGCAGTAAGTTACTGCGCACTTGACTCGCAATCTAAACAGCAGCTTTATTATGACTGTGATTAGATTATGACGGGCGAGAACCTCCAAGCTTAATCAGATACTATTTTTTACCACTGCATCGCATGCGCTGGGAATGGCCCACCTTACCCGTCGGGTTGGAACCATACCACCTGGAAACGCTTCCTTTGCTATCGGCAATACTTACCTTATGGTTAGGCGCCTAAAAATGCTATTTTATTATCGTTGGTACGTTCTAATTTATGCGTGGAAATCTTACCAGATGCATTCCAAGCTAGTAGCATCATTTTTAGCTTTTCTGTGTCTTTGTTGCCTCCGTAACCCGAATCTTCCTCCGGCAGTTCAGTGTCACCCATCACGGCTCCTACTTCCTCCTGTAACAAAATACCACAACCGTGAATGATGAGAATTGTCAGTTCTGAAAAAATGCATGTTAAAATATTGTGTTAAAATATGCACGGGAAATTCAAATAATAAATTATTAGAATACATTGTTTAATAATTGAAGGAAATACTAATAAACATTAAAATATACAGGTAGAATTTTGAAATATAATAAGAATTTTAATTAATGTGTAGGGGAGAAAAAAATGAAAACTCACCAAAAACATTAATTTATCAGTTTTAATTTCCCGCGCATTTTGCACTCATTTGTTAATTTAATAATTGAATAAACCCCGGTATTATAATAATCCCAAATCGCCATAATCGGGCTGCAGTAACACTGTGCCCTGCGGCCTGCTCACATCCCAGTCCACGTCCCACACTGGCTACATTTTCTGGCCATGCTTTCGGAGGGTATGTAAAGCAGGCGGTCCCGGGCTTTCCTAGTTGAGTGTAAGAGAGGGCTTATAGCCCTAACTCCGCTAGGTTGGCTTAGTAATAGAAACAATAAAAAGTCCTTATTTATTTATTTATCCCACTACTAGTATACGTAGAAAATCCGTCACACTGCATTAAGTAAGCGACGCTTCAAAAGGTATACGATATATTCGTATATAGGCTATTTGCTATCATAGCTATCATAGCTCCTAAAAGGAACGAGCTCGTACAAATAAATATGCTTGGGGGGGGGGGGGAGTTGTGCTCACTAAAGGAGGAAGGGGTTATGGTAAGGGGATGAGGCTTGAGGGATAGACATTAAGGGTTCCAGAAAGGAGATAAGAAGCATTGCCGAAATATGCCGCTTTGAACAAGAACCCATAATATGGTCTTTTGAATTTTGATCCTTGTCTCGGTTGTTTATTTCCAATTCATTCTCTCCCTGCTTTCTATCACTGGACATTTCTATAATAAAGCTGTTTTTAATAGCATTCGTGTTAGACGCAAGACCATAGTGGGTGTCGTCAGCTATGGTGCCCATTCCATTGACCGGCTAGGGCTATTTCCAACAACGGTGACGTGGTAGCAGACATTCAAGGTAGCGTTTCCACCGAGCTCGCATTGCAGAATTGACGGAAATGTTTATTTTCCTCTATGCCATAGTTAAAATTGATCAATGATCACACAGTAAAACCACAAACAAATAAACTAATATTAAAAAATGGCGTCATGGGATATGTTAAGTACAAACATTTTAATAGATTTCTATAAAAAGAAAAACAAACATTTCCTTCAATCATTTGCATTCTGCAATGCGAGGTCGGTGGAAACGCTACCTAAGTCTTGAATGTCTGCTACCACGTCACCGTTGTTGGAAATAGCCCTAGCCGGTCAATGGAATGGGCGCCTATGGGCAGAGGGCAAACTATGCCTCCACCCTAGAGGTAAAAAGAAAATTAATCGGAATTAGGATCACTTTAATAATTTCAACTTTTCAACGAGTGCTCTGGGGTGGCTATTACTATTTACAATTAATTAGCAAGCATACATGATACGTCACGGGAAGAAGTCAGACTATTGCAAGACCTAATACATTGACACGACTAAAGATGGTGGATTAGACGTAAAATTTTAAGTTATCTTTTACCAAAAGGCGTTCAGTGTGTTTAAAGTTGGCCGGACGAATAAGGTTTCCCCCACTTGGGGAGAAGGTCTTGATCATCAGCCCTGGTGATACTATCGCCTTTCTTTGTGCCTTATCCAAAATGGTCTTATGTAGTGCTCGTAGAGTAAGATTTTTGACCAAGAGATTAATAGAATTTGTTTGAGGTGGTTGCGATTGAGAAGTGCCGGGCCTTCCCCCCTCCCTACCTCCCTACCTTATGTGATAGAAAATTAATCATTCTTTCTGTGGTTTTCTTCAAAGGCGACGACTTATAAGCCAGCACTATAAATATTTATCCTTGCCCCCCCCCCCATTGCGCAATATTCATCCAAAATTGAAAAGAAATATAATATATAAATATAAGAACAAGATTTAATATATAAATATAAGACCAAAAACATCAACACAAAGAAAAACTTTCTCTGGGTAGGCTATAACCTACAGTGGATTTTCTAGAGCAAATTAGAGTTAGATGAACCAACATGGGGAAGGTCGACAGGGGTAGGGAAGAAAAAAAAATGGGAAGAGAACTTTCAGAGAAAGGAGTGAAGGAAAGATAGATTAAGAAGGGGGCGGGAAGGGGCAGGGGGGAGGAAAGGGTAGCTGTTGGCCGCAGGGGGATAATGAGCGCGAAAAACCAAGATGAACAAACTTTTATTATGGAAGGGTAGGAGGAAGGCACTCTCATGGCGAGCAGTGTAATAAAATGGCGTTTGTAAACGCAAAGTTTTTGGTAAGGTAGCGAGGCAGCGAGTTTGTTAATTTGTTCGGCATATGCCTAGCCAGGTCAGGGGTCGTGAACCTTTTTGTACCCGGAGCCATATTTCAAGGTTCCAGCAAGTCATGAACCATCCAGGAGCCATATATGTCAAACACCCCACAAATTACATGCATATGAAGTTAGTCTTCAGCAGAGGGGTGGCTTGGAACGCTGTCATGAAATAAAATTGCATGGATTGGCAGATTGTTTTTTTTTCAAGGACATAAAAAAAATTTAGAGGTCGGTTAGTCGATGTTCCACTGTACTGTATATAGGCTACTGATGCGGTTTACCTAAAATCGGGTTATGCTACAAATAGGCACGTTATCGTCAGTCACTTGTCATCTTAACTTATTTTTAATGATTTCCATATTTGACAACATACACCATTTCTAAGGAGCACTTTTATTTTCATTTTGATTAGCGGAACCTAATTAACTTATGACTATTTGTTGCTGTACACTGTCTGAAGACTTTGGGCGCCCCTGGTTTCGATCCCAAAAACCGACATATTTTATTTTTCATTCAAATTACCGGTACTATGAAATTTATTTAAAATCTGTATTCAATTCACCTCTGGTAGATAACTACTCGTATGCAGTTTTTGCAGCATACTGCCATTTAAAGAAGTTTGTTTTGAATGCTCCAGACTCTAATGCGTGTCGAATAGAAATTTTTAATCATTTATTTCATTATAATGAAAAGTGGGTAGCTTAATCTTTGGAAATTCTCTGCTACTAGGCTAGTTATCTCTACCAAGTGAATGGAGTATATTAGCCGAAATTTACATGGGTAATATGTTTCAAAATAGCTTGAACATGGCCGTGCCCAGGGAAGGTGGTCCAAGGGGTCCGGACCCCCCCCCCCCCCAATAAAAGGGCTTTACACAAATTTAAATTTAATTACATATTTTAGGGATACAATTTTTCATTTTATGTAAACCTGTATTGTTTGAAGAATTGGACTTTCATTAATAAAATGCAGGGTAAACAAATTTTTGGATATTAATTAAATTTGTCAAAATAACTCAATTCAGCCATTGTTTACAAAAAAATGTGGAAAGTTGAGAAAAATTTATTAGAAAAACTAAGGCAACGTAATTTGAATGATTTTTTTATTTATATAAAAGTATCCAATCCTCCGCTAATTCAGTAAACGCCACATTTTAAACTAACTACCTGTGGCGTTTACCGACGACAAATGCAGACATGTGAACAATGGAAGGGGGCATTGAGAGCGAACAAAGACCGGCGGTAGGCTACAACCATATACAGTAAGTGTGCCCCTTGACACCGCTTAGGATACCACATTGTGTGAGGGCAAGACCGACGTATTTAATTATTTAATTTGTTCTGCAGACTATACAATAAACGGGAAATGTGATAAATTCAATGAGCGACATGTGAGGTCTTCTGAAATTAACATATACAGTATGTATTGCTGCCTTCATTTATCAGACAGACCTTTCTTCGATACAACTCTAATGGGCATGCCTAACCTCTACAGTCATTCTTTCTTCCATATTTACCGTTTTTAGGTAGGCAGTAAGTCTAACTTTTATAGGAATGAAAGTTCATAGTAAACATAAAAGGAAAGTTGCCGTTGAGCCTGTGGAGATCATGAAAATGTCATATTGAACTATAGAAACGAAATGCCATATTTCACAGACAAGTTGCCAGGAGATGCACCAAACGACGTATAGAATTAGGCAAGATATATACACGGATGATTCTGCACGAGCGACTTGCCGACGTCTTTCTCCATTATAGCCATAGGGCTAGCAGAATATTTCTTGTCGATTTCTGAAGCTGGTGTGAAAACCACAGAGACACACTTCAGAAGAGCCAACCAAGATGAATTCACCAAAAACAGAGCCTGTTCAAAAGTACAGAAAACTTGGTAGTGTACACAGCGTTGGCAGGGGAACATAGTGGGACGTGATAACGCGAAAAACTGCCGGTCAGTCAAAGTGCGTGTCGCTTCCTGGTCACATCCGAATTAATCGTGTAACTTTCCTACGTTCCCCAAGTGGTTCGGAATCAACTCTAATCAGGAGGCCCACCCTGTCAGTCAACTCCCCTTCTCCCTGAGATGAAGAAGTTTTACCTTTAGGGTACCTCAAGTTAAGAAACAGGCTCACTCCTCCGCCAGGGTTGGTTAAAAGCAGAAATGCTGAAACCAGGCATTGGAAGACAAACAATTTCAGAAGATTTCTATGAGCTGGCGTGTCTGGGGGAAAACAGTGCACTTTCGTGCGGTTGGCTTCAGAAATCTTCTGTTAGCCCTATGGTCACAATGAAAAAAAGACGTCGGCAACTTGTGGGAGCGGAACCGTCCGTGTGTACCGGGACCACACTTGCTACATTTTCTGGCCATGCTTCGGAGGTCATGTAAAGCAGGCGGTCCCGGGTCTTCCTAATTGAGTGTAAGTGAGGGCTTTATAGCCCTAACTCCGCTAGGTTGACTTAGTAATAGAACAAAAAAAGTCGATATGTATTTATTTATTTATATTGACGTAGGTATATTATGTGGCCATCCCAATTTTGGAACTTGTTTTGTAAAAAAAAATACTGACTGAGGAAGTCGAAGTAATTACAAACCTGTGGCCAATTGGTGTTAGTGACAGCGATATAATGCACATCAAAACGTAGAGGAACATTTCTTTTGTGCAATAAGCTATTTTCTTACAGCTTTGCTATCGACATTTCCTGAGAAATTGGTTTTAATTTTTTTTTTTAACGACTGTGGGGGTCTGATTTTCTCCTACGTAGGAGGCGACCCCAGGACCGAGACTGCGCCGCGCGTGTTACTAGTTACTAGACCTCGCAGCCCACAGGAGCATCCGAAGCAATGTAAACAAGCAGAACGCAATCGTGGAGGGAGTAGTTGACAGTCTGTGATTTGTGTCTGTTGTCTAAATTCTGACGCCACACGGCCTAATCCAAACTTTCTGACCCGAAGACTGTTCTAGTCATGCCCTAAAATTACCATGGCAGGCAAACTTAGTATATTACGTTGTGTGTGTGACCCTACCGATCAACTTAGGTAAATTATTGTAACGCACATCGAACATTAACATCTTTAAGAGTCATTCATTAAGTGTCTCCCTTCTAATTCAATTATTCACTGGGGCAATCAGGCACTAGTTAGTTAGTGAACTGAATAACCTATTGGACAGTAGACTGCTGGTTCAGTAGAGTAGTGACCAGGCAAGTAATGAAAGAAGGGAGGGTCGCACTATTGATTTCCAGTCGAAATAGACGGGTCGTGTGAATGTGGAGGGTGTGCTCTAGGGGGGGAAACACAAAAACCCATGGGGGTAACTCGCCGGCCTGACCACCTCTCTCCCACATAACCTCCCCATGCCCCTACCCCTACTCCCCCCGCCCCCCAGTCTTGTTTCTGTTTGAAGAACCTCTCCGTCGCCAGGACTGCCGGCAGCAGCAACAGTGGAAAACATCAGTTTGGTTTTATAACATTCACCCAACCCCCCCGTATTTTCACCAGGCCTTTGCTTCAACTATTCTCCAGTTTTCGTTATAATATACTGTGTGTCCAAAATTGCACGGTCAAACATCGATTTTGAAATGAACATACAGTAAATGTTTGGTGGAATATATATAATGAAAAAATGTAGGTCGAAATCCTTATGGAAATCTCATGAGACAGGGAAGGAACATAAATTTAGTGGTTCCATCTATTGTCCATATGGTGCCCATTCCATTGACCGGCTAGGGCTATTTCCAACAACGGTGACGTGGTAGCAGACATTCAAGACTTAGGTGGCGTTTCCACCGACCTCGCATTGCAGAATTGACGGAAATGCTTATTTTCCTCTATGCCATAGTTAAAATTGATCAATGATCATACAGTAAAATCACAAACTAATATTAAAAAATGGCGTCATGGCATATGTTAAGTACAAACATTTTAATAGATTTCTATAAAAAGAAAAATTCTAATTTCCGTCAATGTCATTTGCATTCTGCAATGCGAGGTCGGTGGAAACGCTACCTAAGTCTTGAATGTCTGCTACCACGTCACCGCTGTTGGAAATAGCCCTAGCCGGTCAATGGAATGGGCGCCTATGGGTATCATGTTATTTGGGCCATCTGTAGCCTAACCGGGCGACAGCCGCTCATTTCTCCTCTACTGAATGTATCGCGGACATTAAGGCCATTCCCTAGAAATTGCTTGACACTAGACTTCATATTTGTGAGACTGAGACATTTATTTGACTAGTATTATGCGTACATACAGTACCTACCTTGGCTCTATGTAGTGTACAGACGTTTCATTTCATATTGGAGGGGGAGGGGGGCGGTTAAATTGGTCTGTGATCTATAAAATAGAACTGATGCATAAAAAAGCAGGTGCATGTTCAGGTTGATGAAGATGCAATCGTGCATTACGAAAAAATAAACAAATTTGTTCGATAAGAAACATATAGAATAGGCTTTATTAGTTTCAGATTTTTACATGTTTGTATTCTACAATGTCTTTTCTATTTTATTTTACCAACCTTTCAGCGAGGAGAGCAGGGAAAGAAAGAAGGAAAATAGTCTTTATGTTTGGTTTACATTGGGCGAGAGAGTGATTTCTGATAGACGGGCAGAGTTATTTCATAGAAGTGCACCGATAAGGACTTCTGGACGGCACGATCATGTTTCAATGCATGGAGGTGGCGCCCAGATTTAAGAGTAATTAAGGGTATGCGATAGGAGCAGAATTCACCTACGGCTAATGCAGAGTACGAGTGCGTGAAAAACATAATCAGATGTAACGCCTGTCCTAACTGAGACATTGAATAAAGAGAGGTAGGCCTGAGGTCACACGCACGCAGGTAGTGTAGAAGTGTGGGTGGGTTAGGACGGCACCTGTGTCCCCAATTTGGCCACTCCCCGGAGCCCGAGCCTCTTCGGCCCACAGGGCCTCTTTGGTCTTTTCGACACACAAATCATTTTGGGCTTGGTGAAGGCCGTGCCCAGGTTTTGATTTCGGGGGGGGGGGGTCCATTTTTTTTAACGTAATTTATTAATGAATTAATGGATAAATTCTTCAAACAATATAGGTTTACATAAAAAAAATTATTTCGGGGGGGGGGGGGGGGGTCCGGACCCATGCATGGACCACCCCCCTGGGCACGGCTCTGGGCTTGGTGAGGGATATTGCATGGAACCTATCGCATAACCCCCTTTCATCATAAGATCCCTTCCAGAGTAATATTGTCATTATTATAATTGAGGAGCTTGGTTACAAACGTGGCCAACTCCATTTTTTTTACAAAATGGGGTTTTGATCCGACCTTGCAGAAAATTGTATTGTCCACCTGCACGTTGTAAAATAAAGTGACAAATGCAGCCAGATTGCGCACAGAAGCGCTGAGAAGTCTAGGGTTAGCTATAAACGTAATGCAATTTTCAACAGAAAATCCACTCTCCTGAAAAATAAACCAAATAATTCTATTGTAAGTTGTATTGTAGTAGTATCTATTGTAGTTGGCCATGTTTGTAAACATATATTATTATTATATTTGTATATCATATTTATATTAGATAGGTAACCAACACGTGAAACCGCCCACAGGCCATTGCCTTGCGGTATTGGTATTACCATAGTATTAAATTGTAATTGCTGTTGGTATGGATACAATAATAATAATAATATAATATCATTTTTGAAGAATTTTTGCATAATTGCAGAATATTAAGAAGATGAGAGTTTCCGAAAGCCAGCTATGCATTCGGTAGAAAGGTGGTTACTTTTCATTATACCCTCGTGAAAGCTACTAATGGACAACTTTTTTATAGAATTACCTGCTGTGATTGGAGGGTCAGGGTCAATTCCTACTTATAGCGACCATGATTGACTTATGGAGAATCTTTGCTTTGATTGATGTTTGGTTGTCTTCTTTCCCGCCATAAATAACCAAAATTTCTCTTACGAACATTCCGTATTATAGTAATCAATAACAATTAGTCTAAATCAATTTCTTTTAAACCAATGTTCAAATCTCACCTTTTTCTACCTTCATGCCCTCAAAAGTCTCAAAGATTAGTGCATTAGTTACCTCAAAAGAGCAAATTAGACACTTTCACTAATTGCTTATTGTACAAATTCAAATTTCACAGGAAATATTCATTTAAGTATACAATTTTAGTACAGCCTATTATAGTTTAATAAAATATAATATCATTAATTTATAAGTGGATAAGCCCTGTAGTAGGCGGACTTATGGGCCCAAATAGCGGCCTGAGTCCCTGTAGCCCTTAACAACGATTACTACTACTGTCTACTACTACTACTACTAGCCCTGTAAGCACCAGGTAGAGCCAATTCTATGAAGAATGAAAGGTTCGGCAATACGAATGAATAAAATTAGCAAAGCATTAGGGAGGTTGACAACTTATTTTCAATACAATAAACTATAGGCAACCTCGTCTGTACTTGAAGTTGAGTGAGCATGGACGCGACGAGAGTGCTGATCGGCTAATTCAAATGCAAGTTAGTAAGCAATATTTTATTTAAGCAACAGGTTGCTACCCCCTCCACTATTCTTGGTTTCCCCAATCATTCACAGGCTTCCTTCCTTGCTCGTGATGTCACCAAAGCTTTCCATTCAAATCTAGCGTACGTTTCAAACTTTTTGTTCTCCTATAACCATATCATCATAATATAACAATATAAGTAGTATAGAAATATGCTCGTACACTTGTAAAATTGAAAAAAATGGACTAATGCATTGAAGATGGCGATAGCAAAGTACTTTTCAATGCCATCTGTTGTGCAGTGTGTTAAAATATTGTCCAACTTAATTTTTTTCATGGGTAGGTCAACCGGCAACTGGGGGAAGGGGTACTTGCCTTTTCAGCTTGAATTCCACACTTCTGATTAATTTTATTTACGTAAGTTACGGACCTACTGTAGTCTACATACGGGAGATATCAGGAGACAAATTTTATTAATTAATAATGCATGGGAGATAAAAGTTTTGGAAATAAGAGGTGAAAAAATTAGGGTTTTAAGTAGGGATACCACATTTTCCTATAAATCAATTCCGGACAGGCTACAAAAAGGTTTTTTATGTGCATATACTTAGGTAGGCTACTACTTATAGCGTATTTCCTTACTTCCGGAGTTTTGGTCTACCAAGGGGAGGGGGTCCCGGCTAACCACTCTGCTCAGGCGCGGATACAGGCAAGGGCGGATTTTAGGGGGGTCAGAGGGTCCGGACCCCCCCCCCCCCCCCAAACAAATTAACTTACACTAGATAATAATGGGTTTACAGTGGGAATTAAAAATAATTATGTTTTTTAATAGTATATTCCACTGAACCTGACCGCTGACCCCCCCCCCCTAAATTGGAGGCAAAATCCGCCCTTGCCCAAAAATCAGCGTTCACTACATAAAATTGAGAATATTTGAAACTTATTGAGTATTTAAATTTATTTTGGCATAATTAATAAACTATTGACACATTATTATAAAAAACTAAAAATTATGTGGGTGTTAGATGATGATGGGACATATTGAAATCGCAAATGATCACGTTAGACTTAATGGTTTAGGTTTGGCTTTGATGGATGTGCATAGGCATGTTGCCTTTGATGTGGAGTAGATCATTATCAATAACCAGTCAACGTCAGCCCTTTCTTGCTTCCATATTTATAACTTGGTATAAGGAAAGCTATGTGATGCTCAAAATTGTCTACTTCGAGCTTTCAATGAAATTTCTCGTTTCGAGGTCCCGGGATTTCAAAAATATTTTTTGCGGGGCAAAAGCTAAGCCTGGTTGCATTAAAAATGCATAAAACTCCAATATTTCATGCCTATTTTATAAAAAAAAAACTGGGACCCCCTGTCTTCAATTATATGAATTTTTGTCGGTAAAATCTCAATCTGGCTACATTCGAAATTCATCAAATCCCAATACTTCAGGCCTATCTTTTCAAAACGTTTCCTCGGGGGAGATCCCCGCGGGCCAACATGAACTGAAATCTCCTCTCGAAATTCCTGGATGGGTACGGAGTGCTTTCGGATAGGGAAAATAGCCGGAGCCTAAATATACCCCAAGGACAATTAATTAGCCTGCGGTCATAGCCACACTTGACTATTATATGCTAATATATAAATAAGAAGCACATACTGTGTATACGTTCTTTTATAGTCGTAGTAAGCAGTAATTATAAATTAATTAATATCGATTTTTTTTTGTTCTATTACTAAGCCAACCTAGCGGAGTTAGGGCTATAAGCCCTCTTTTACACTCAACTAGGAAGGCCCGGGACCGCCTGCTTTACATGTCCTCCGAAATATGGCCAGAAAATGTAGCAAGTGTGGGACTCGACACTCGAACCAAAAACCTTTCGGGTGAAAGTTGGAGTCCATTCCACTACTCTACAATTATAAGGGAGGATTTCCAAGCAAAATTCTTAATTATCCCCCCCCCCCCCGTGAAAAATGTCTAAATCTGAGTTTGCCTCTCCCTCACCTGTCAAATAATGAGTATTTACAGAACATAAATTAGGCTATAATTTTCAGATTTTTGTTTTCTTACTGTTGATACATGAATACTTTACAGGTAAACAGCTTCTTAGCACTGAGTTAACCTTGTGGCAAAGAATCTGTACTTTGTTTTGAAAGACAAGAAAATGCTAAAAAAAATTGTATTCGAACTCTATAGTAATACAAGACGTAAATTGTACGACGATGAATAGTAAACATGCTTACTTCATAATAAGCGTCAAAAATGATTACCTGCATAGGCTATGCCAAATGTCGGTATATTCACTTTGAGGGTTGATGCAAAATCCAGCTCCGGCCATACATTCTCTCTGAGGGGGGGGGGGGGTTGTTGTGGAGTCCCCATAGCCATCATTAGCGCAGCAGATCGTTACACATAGCAGGCGAAAGCTCTTGGGTAGAGTTGGGGGAGGGCGGGCTCCCTTTAATTCTGTAATGGATGGTAGCCAACCTAATACACCAACGATGGACAAACATGTAGTCGGCAAAATGGAATTTAATTCTCTGCTGTTCTGTGTTGGTTGCTAAACTGCACTATTCCATTATACCGAGATAACGAAGCCGAATATACCGTACAGTACAGTAGTATAGTAATTGTTCTACGCTAGAATAGGAAGGCCAATTATTCTTGTAGTGACCAAAAATTATGCCCAATAATGAAAGAAATTAATAATTGCTCGGTGAATTAGTATGGCATGCTTCGCGTTACACGGATTCAGAGCAACTAAGCTTAAAATATACAATCCATTTATAGACATACTCGTATGGTGCTGAAACATGCAGCCAATGCCTCAAAACAACGAATATTTGCTGAAAGAACCCTCGTAAGGCTCAAATACGGAGGGGATAACGTACGTGGTGTGTGTAGAAGGTGAGCCAACGTGATCCTTGAAAAAGACATCGTTCATTCGTTCCCTGCGCAAGTGCCCAAATAAAAAAACTCAGTTGATGTGGGCATATGGGGAATGACTCAACACCGAGCTCCAAACTTCGTAAACAGAGCGAGAATGGGGGGCAGGGGAAAGTGACCTGCGAAAGATATAGTGTGTAGAAGGTGAGCCATAGGTGAGATAGACGTGATCCTAGAAAAAGAAGACATCGTCCAGTTCGCAAAGCCCAAATAAAACATTTCAGTGGATGGGGGCATATGGGGCGAAAGGCGAATGGCTCAACACCGAGCTCCTAAACTCCGTAAACAGAGCGAGAATGGAGGAAAGTGGAAAGTAACCTCCGAAAGATGTCAGTGGTGACTTGGCTGAGGAAGAAAAAGGACGGAGATGTTTGGAGAGGGGTGATGGTGCGAGAGGCCAAAGCTCACTTTGAGCTGTAGCGCCGAGGATGAAGACGAAAGTGGTGAATTAGCCAACTGTAATATTGTATGGACCTCGGAGGATTTAAGGGCACTCCCAAGTCCCTACGAGTCTTCGTTACAAAAAGGGCCCTTAACCCCAGAAATTATACTGTGCCTTGCGCGATTTAATTAACTCGTGTATAGGGGACTAGGCCTGGGACTGTAGAAAATTCTTCCTTTAACCACTGCTCTATACGGGATGTTGTGGTCCTTTATATCGAGTTTCTATTCCCATGTAAATCGCTGTCGTTAATTAAATATTTTATTACAGAAGATAATTGTCATATCTTAAATTTCTCAGTCTTAAAAACATTTTTAATTTTAGTGAAACAATTTTCTGCTCTTAATAAAAGAAAAAGTAGGCTGTATAGGTTCCTACGACGCACTAGTGAAAACCCCTCAGAATCAACGGCAGCATAGAACTTCTGCTAACTAGGACCTCAAGAGCATCCTGAGAATTCTTCAGTACGGTAGGAGAGGAGTGCGACCTTGAAGAGAGTGAGAGAGCACGTAAACTTTGCAGTGGCGCTCTTAGTGATTGGAATTCCTCTTTGGTTTGTAATTAAAAGTTAACTGCCAGAAAGCCTTTGAGACTACGATAAGGAAATGTCAGGAGGAAAAGACGCGGAGTCGAGGGGGAGGGGGGAGGCGCGGTTCGCCTCGACGACGACTATGTATCGGGACCGGTCCGAAGGGCTGCCAGAATCGATCGGGCGCCCATCCTGTCAAAGGAAGGACGCGCACCCCATGGGGTGGGGTTCTACCTGACCCCAACTCTGGAGGCGAGGGGGGGGGGGAGTGAAACTTGCTTTTTGTTCCTCTTTCCTCTGCCTCGTTTTATAAAAGCTGGCCTTCATTTTGATGAAAGCTCGCAAGAAGGGGCATAAAACTTTCTACGCTCGGCTTTTATTTTCCACGAGGTGAATCGTCAAAAATCGCCAGGTGAAACAGCAAGAATACAGAAAACAGGGTGGATTTAATGACTCCCCCTTAATTAGTAAATTCGTAAGATACCTAGTAATTTTTTTTTGAATAAAACTCAACTTTTCAACAAAAAAATTACCTTTTAAACTTACAATTAACTTGTGACCCCCCCCCCCCCTTACATTTTCCCCTGGAACCTCCCTTGTTGAGATATATATATAGGTATTCAGTGCTTGGAATTTTCTTTACCGGGCTTTCGCAAGCATAGTAAAAGGCAGGGTGAAGTACAATAACCAAATATGGACACAGGCAGTTACCGTAGCTATTTGAATGCTTGTCGAACTTGAATATTGATACAGCACTTAGAATTTCGTTATCGCCGCATTTTGAGAATACCTTGGTAAGACCATGCAACTAAAGAGGATTGAGGAAGTCCTAACCCAAATAAATGAAAAAAGGACCCTTGTTGCATCCATATCCACTAGGAGGGCACGCTGGATCGGATACCTACTTCGGCATGATAACTTAGTCAGCTGCATCATTGAAAGGACAATAGAAGGCGTAAACCTACGGGGACGGCCACGAAACTAATATCTCCAACAAGTTAAAAATGATTTGGGGATAACGTTATATTTGGAGCTGAAGAGGACATGTCAAAATCGCTGAGACTGGAGACATCGCTGCAATATGTTGCTGCCAACCAGCCATCATCCGGCTGTAACTTGAAGAGAGAGAGATAATAGGTAAGTTAAGTATCTACATAATAGTCTCCTTAAAACAAAACAAACGCCAATGACAAAATTCACTGCTTCACAAGCACTTTCACAAGTGAGGCAAATGGTCGGTGGAATAGCCGCCTTACGACCGCCGAATAGTTTGTGGTTGTTTGTGTACACTAGTCACAAACTGCTATCAGGAAATAAAACAAGGTTGCCCATCAGGGACCATTTGCCTTTGCCCATTTCGCATAGGGTGTGTAATGTTTATGTCTATTATGCTTAAGAATAACCAGAGACAGCAGAGTTTCACCTATTAGTTCAAAATTTCCAAATTTTTGAAAGGTGAGAGAGTATTTTGCTGCTATTGCAATTCATAATGGATATTAATAGTTTATACCATCTAATGTGACTATTAATACTAATCTATTTAAGCTTAAAAACAAACTGATTAAAATAAAAAAAAGAAGCCAGGAAAAGAGGGAGTGGAGTAAACGTAGCAAACTAGCAGAGTTCCAGGAAAGTTTGTCCTGCTCAGGAGCTAATCGACCAATTGGACCAATCGACCAATAAGAATTGAGGAATTGAGTATAAGCAACAATTAAATTTTCCACGAACAAACGAGTAGGTAGATACATAATGTAAGACATGTAGCGATGTACGTCATTACGCGTTCGCGGAAAAATTTTTATCCGAATGGAGGGGGCATGGAGGAGGGGGAATCCATGGGTGTGCTGTACTACTAGTAATAAAAGATTTTTCTGTGTTTCAATTCTGGCTTTATCAAAACTGTTAGGTGCAATGTGTCTCCCAACTTACACAACAAGACCAAGAGCTATATATGCAGCGAGATCTTTCGAAACTACGTCTCCATGTTACACCGGGCGCAAAGCTGAAAACCATTTGAAAATTTAAACGACACCGGGATTCGAGCTCGCGGCTCTACCTTTGCGATAAAGTGCGCTGACTACCTATCACACCTGACACCTCTCTCTAACTCAATGATTGACATCTTCTTGAAGCCTCTACGGAATGCTCTCGGTGACAAGGCCGCATAGTATGTCTTCAATTGTCGCCCTTTCTCTAATTATTTGATCCCTGTAGACGTTATCTACAAAGCTGATAGGCACTCAAGCAATATAATCACTATAGTATTGTATATTGCCTAGGTACATTCTAACGCTGAAGTGTTACTTGTATGTAGTCTGAAATTTTGGCCCCAATGGTCACATTATGCAATCCACTTGAAATATTCAATGAGTAGACAGGAATGCATGTGAGCTTTCTTGAGGCTTCGCACTTATTTAGGGCACGGTCCTTCAAATTGCATTAACCTGCCCAACAATAAGAGCTCATCAATACCATTTTCCCTGCCGGGTTGCCGTTTTAGGCATAGGGAAATCTGGCAACAGAAAATGTTCCGCTGTGTCGCATTCCTGTACTGTATCTATATCACTCTGGACGTACTTACTACGCATTATACGCCTTAATGTAGTCAGCATAGTCTATACTGCGTCAATGCTCGCATAAAATTGGCAACATGTGTCATGTAAATCATTTGTATTTGCGGCGGAAAAGTAGACATCGTTACTGATTTCATTATTTTAGTTTAAATATATATTTCTGTTAAATTATACACCCAAGTCATCAACAAGTAATCGACAAGAAAGCATAAAGTAAAATCGTCAAAATATCGTCAAAATCAGGTAGCTCTGTCATTGTCATAGTGCTAGTGCCTCAGTGACCGTGTAGAAAGCCTTCTCTAAGAGATGGTCTCTAAGCAATTTAGGGAAGTTAGTAGCATTTCTCACCGCTCTCAGTTCAATCGGGAGGTTTCTAAGGTTGACGAAACCTTGTAGTATAGGATCAAGTCGCTCACACTTGGCTGTGCGTGGTGCTGGCCTTACAAGGTCTTCCCTTTGCCTCGCGTTGTAGGTGTGGGTGTCCCAATTTTGTTTAAATTTCCCCCACCCCTCAGGCTTTAGATAATACATAAAATGCATTTACATATACATATAGGTAAAGACTTGGGGCTGTCATGATTTTTAATGTTATGCAGTGAGAGCGACAACTGTTTATGGACATGTCGTACAGCCAGGCCTTCAATAATACAACCTTCGATTTTTTTTTAATATTTTGGTGGGCGGGGGGGGGATCATTTAAAAATTTTGGGAGGGGGATTCTAACCCCTAACCCCACTGGCCTTCATCACAATTTACAAGTAATTCAGTACAATACCATAGTATTATTGACAGTACAGCTTTAATAAATAAAACAGACGGAATACACGACAATGAAAGACTAGAATTTAGCACGCAAATAAGCTTGTTCTGCCAATTCCTCCTCAAAATATTCGTCAATTTCAGTGCATTGCACAATAGGAGGGATACAATATGCAGCATAATGCCGGACTAAACAAGTAGAACCGCTAATGAATTTGATGGGTAAACAGTAAACATTGCATCTGCGTCCCTATACCAAATGCCGTCAAAGCTTTGTCCCCAATGCTGCAAGGCCCGGTCGGGTTGCAATGTGAAATCACTGAGCTACGTTCAATTTTAGGTCTGATTGGTATGAGCCCCCGAGCAATGCGGCAGTCAACCAACTTTTCCCCTAATTGACTCACCCCCCCCCCCCTCCAGAGTTCAGGTTCACCTGCATTGTAACGATGCAGAGTTAAAAATTTTAATGTCGTTTTTTTCTACAAGGCGTGCCTCAAACGATTGATAATGCGACTGGGGACGAGAAGAGAAAAGGCAACCCATCAAGCGTTATCGCATGAGGACTGATAGAGAAACATCTTTCCAGACCTATGCACTATTTCGGATGTTATGGCCAGCAGTATTTTTCCCTTATCGGGGAAGTTAAGGTATCCGTTATGGTGTATGATGGGTCGAGCCTTTTTTTTAGCAGTAAGGCATGTTCGTCACCCTTCAAAGCGCGGCTTCGCCACTCTGAAGTTTGGAGGACATTTTAGTCTGATGAACGAACTCTCTCGTTTGTCTTTGGCCTGTATACTACTGTATGAATATTCAGGGCGGCAGTCTTAAATTCATTCAAAGTACTGGTATTAGCGGTGAAACCGGGGATTTTTGTTTATTTCCAGTGCCCACAACAATGCAATGAAACCGCATCACCACCTCATAGGACCGCCGTAGGCCAGACGAGAAAAAGCCGTTTCATCCTTACTTGTGTGTAGGTACATAACATGAACTAACCCCATCTTATCAGACGCACTAACATATACCCACATATACATATGTATCTCCGGGCCCGGTTATCCAAAAAGAACTACATAAAATACAACGACTTTCTCTAATCAAAGCAGTCAGCAGCAAAAATGTATGGCATACCCTCTCCCCCCATTCTCGATGCCGACGGGCCCCATTGAGGGGAGAGGGGCGGGGAGGATTCACCCACCCCTCGCTCCCACTGCCTTCCTACTCCCAACTTAACCTCTGCTACCTTCTCTCTTCTCCTGTCTGCTTGAAACACAGCACTGAGTGTACTCACGGCAAGTACTTCGCTGCTGCAACTTTTAGACCAGTGCTGGGCGATAGTTCATAATTGGGGTTGGGATGACTACAGCCAATTTTGTTTCCCACCACATCCTACACATTCATCTATTAATATCAGTTCGCTTATACTATAGTACTTGTGTACTCGGAACTTGAAGGTACTCATTTAGTAAATATGAGAAGGTATTCAATTCACATTCACAACCTATGCAGTATGTTCAGTTAGTTATAGGTCTTTCAATCCTTAAAGCAATAAGTTTTTTCCTATTTGAAGTATTTGCTTCCAATCTGTTAAGGGTTTTATAGCTTTCCTAATAAAAATCAAAGCCTAAATCCCCAGCACTAAGTACAAAAATGACTAGTCACGCAATTGCAATACATAATTTTTTAAACGAATAAACTTACAGTCCAAAAAGTATAAAATATAGTAGAATAAAAAAATGAAATTAAAATTGTAGCTATGGTTAGTGGTTAGTGCATCCATTGAGCATTCGCAGTTGCATTTTGTAACCATGAAACAAAATTCCTTTGCAATAAATCCCGATATTCCATCCATGGTCAGTAACGGGTACACTCACTGTCTATAAATCATGTCAAATTCAAACACTTATAAACAAATCAACTTGTGCATAATTCAACAAGGATGTAGAACCAATTTTTTTTTTGCCATTTTATTATGTGTTGTAACTACCAAAAACACAAATTAAAGGTAGCAGGGCGTTGCCGGATAGAGAACACCCTGTATGCATAGACCTAAATAGAAATGGGGGACCGAGCTTCAGGGAAGGGTGCGAGGTGCCATGTGTCGCTGGGGTGACTCACCGGGTATCTTCGGCAAGGGGTTTCCTTATCACATTCATTCCCTTTTCACCTGCCAGAACCACTTCACCTGCTATTCTCCTACCCTTTATGTCACATCATAGATAAATAGTGGTTTTACCCTGTGGGAAGAGTGCCCGCACGTTAATTTCTGATTCCCATACAATATTATGCATACATAACTTTTTCTTCTACTTCTTCGGCCGGTAGGTACTCCCCTGCACCGAAGGAATAGATTTATAAATATAATCAGTTATACCCTTGTAATACAAAAATCCTGTGGGCCCCCAATAATCTTCTTCTTTCTTTTCCTTGTCCAGTATTCCCTGCTGGACAAGGAGCATACATTACAAAATACAATAACTTACATTATAATACATCCCGTATCCCCAATATAGCGCTTATTTGGGACAAACGGCTCATACAGTGCTGCTAAGGCACTATATACCCGGGTATTGTCATCCGCCATTTTGTATCCTATAATTCCTATATGGTAAGTATTGTTAAGAAAGTAAAAGATTGAAAATAACTAAAACCCCTTATAATATTTTTTTTATTAAACACTTCCCTAATTGGCAGAACGTTTTTTTTTTAAATAATAATAAATAAATAACGATAAATTTCTAAAAATAAATCGGTAAACACCCAATGGTTTGCTTATAGACCAGACTTAAAATGGATACAACATGGCGGATGACAATACCTGTCTAATATAGAGCCCTAAGTGCTGCTAAACAAGGCTTAATCATTTATCATAATAATAATAATAATAATAAATATAATGAAAATATTATAATATAATAATAACTAGTGGCCCCTTACCTTAATACCTGCGTATGGAGTGTTTAATAAAGTATACGGATGAGAAACCTGGACTATAGCAGATAAGGAAATCAAGAGGCGTGAAACGTTTGAAATGTAGTGTTACAGAATGATGCTGGAATCGGCCGGAGGGACCACGTGACAAATCAAAGAGTGCTAGAGGCTATTGAAGAAGAGAGACAGCGGCTGCCCCATATAAATAGTAGAAGAGAAATGAGTAGGGTATTTATTAAGACACGAAAATCTGGTACATACCATCATTGAGGGCACAGTCGTAGGAAGCAATAGAAGAGGGCGGCCGAAGAAGGAATTCATAGATCAATTGAATTAGGACACAGAAGCTCGAACGTGCCAAGAGCTGAAGAGGAAGGCGAGAGAGATGGAGGATGATATGCAGGGAGTTGCTGCCAACCAATCGTTGAGATTGTGACTCAGGAAAAGCGAGCATTCGCAGAATGTTTTGTTTGGCAGAATGAAGTGACATGACTATGTTTGGCGTATTTCTGGGGAAACTGAAAGGAAGGGAAAGTGTAGATACCCCGTATGTGTAGTTTGGTGCACACAGGTCTTTGTATTATTATTATTATTATTATAATTATTATTACGAAACTATTCTAGTATAAATTAATAAGAGATAACTATTTTAAAAAAGAATACCAAATAGATGATAAAGGGAAGTACAATACAAGAAACCCAAAAAAGCTTAAGTTTGAGATAACATATAACAAATACGGAGAGAGATTAAACAAAGTACTTATACCATAGATATTTAATGAACTTCCTCCACAAATGAAAAAATTTAAACAGATGGGTGAGTTAAAAGCGGGTATAAAAAGATGGCTGGTCAATGGGAGTTAATAATAATAATAAAAACTGACATTAAAATAACAAGTTAAAATAACATAAAAATTAAATAAAATAAACATTATAAATAAATAACAAAAATAAATGATTTAGCCTTGTTTAGCAGCACTTTATGAGTCTTTTGTCCCAAATAAGCGCTAGCTTGGGGATGCGGGATGGTATTATTATGTATTGTATTTTTGTAATATATGCTCCTTGTCCAGGGAATACTGGACAAGGAAAAGTAAGAAAGAAGAAGATTATTACTATTTAGAGATAGACAGTTCAAACTGATATAGGTCTTGGGACCCTTTGAACAACATAATTAGTGGGGTCACAGGAGTATCCCAATAATTTATACTATGTCCATTGCTAATTTACCAACTATTGAAAAACAACAGCATAACCTTTTTAGAAGGCAGGTCAATCAGATCGACCTGGTTGATGTAGGCAGACCCAACACACTCCAACACTACAACCGCGCCCGCCACAGACCCACAGTGCTGGACAGTGGCCAACCACGTGTTACGAGGGTGGGTTCCTCGGACTCATTGTAGTTAATTTGATTTGATTTGATTTGAGTGCCGGCCGACGGTAGGACCATCATGTCCTATTTTGGCCATGTGGGTAAAAAACCACCCAAACAAAATAAAAATCGGTACAAAACCGATCGGAAGCACTTTTTCCGACAGAGCATAATTTCATTGTATCGAAGATACGGTATTGGATATTATTTGGTGTACATGGTAGGTTCACAGTACGGTACGTCTAAAATATCTTACCTTGTGTATAATACTGGGCTTCCTTTTGGAGGACATCCTCAAAGTTTTTAAACGTTCATCTTGCAGCATTCGATTTATCAGTCACTTACTTCCCCCAGGCACAACAAACTAATTTTTGACTGCTACAAACAGCACAGTCTACCTAGATGTCAACTTTAGTTAGCTGCGCTGAAATCCCCAAAATTGCCATGGTATTAAAATATGATATAATTTTTTTAATTAATTACCATAGTAAAACATTGGGTTAACAAAATGATAGTAATTGTGTCTAGGTCTGCAGTAGAACATAAGTTATAATTTACTTTATTTTTTAAAGAAAGTGGGGATTAAAAAACGCGCGGCAGCGGATGTGTGTCGAAGGGTTGTAAAAACGTGTTTTCATTGAAATACCTTTGCATAAATTACGGTTGTCGCGTGCTGGCCACGTGCCAGTGGGTGTTTCAATAACAGTTTTTCAATGACATTGTAATTTATTACATATGAAAATTTGACAATTATTTCGCAACTAGATAAATCCCAATGGCAGTTTATATATTTAATATACACTAGTCACTAGAGTAAAACTACGTTGAGTTGAACCATACATCACAGCAGAAAAATCACGGTACGTTAACTGAGGCTTACTGTAAATTGTGTTACGTCAGTCATCTTACAAATGATATATTCGCTGCGAGCTTCCGTATATATCATTAATGAGACATACAGTATGCCTCAGTCAACTTACCGTGGTTAGTATGCTGTGACGTATGACTCAACTCAGCGTAGCTTTACTATAGTGCATAATGTTCTATTGAGATTTTGAAGATAAACCTAGTTTGTGTATTCCGTAATCAGATTCGTAAAAAAATTGTGGTATATCCGAATTCAATACGTAGTGTAGTGTACCTTAAGGGGGAAAAATAAACTAGTATTGAGAGCTCCACTTCCAAGTAACAACAAATCTTGGACAACTGGTTCCAAAAAATGATCTTATGAGCATCATAATTACGACGCAATATGTAATAGAAAAACATATCCCCTCGACTATGTATTCAAATAAATTTGAAAAATTAGGCTCGCATACTAGGATTAAGGGCTGAATATACATCATTCATAATTTGATAATATACTGTAAAATATAATAATAATAATTCGTATATTTTCTCTACATTTGTTTTACACAAATATACCTCAATTTCCAAACGAAAGGAAACAAAAAACGAAATTACATGGACGTCGTTAGTTAATAATTAACTGTTACGAGCATAAGTCGATCTGAACTACCTACATAAAAGTAGTGTATTTGGAATAAGGAATGGTATAAGAATAAATGATTAAAAAGTTACAAGTCTGTTTTTGGCGCCAACTCTTGTCTGGTGTTGTCCAATTTTACAGATGGAATTTAATCACTGATCACGATTAGATCTATATTTTATTTGGTATTAACTTGATATTAACTGAGTAAGCACACACGTGTCGTGTCACTAGCACTCGGCCCTTGTCACCCACTGTTCTGTCAGGGCACCACTACTCAACTGACTGTACTGTGGAAAGTAGAAAGGGACGCGGGATGGGTCTAGCACGAACGTCATGCGGGTTTAACGAGCTACTGCTGAGCCCCCCCCCCTCCCCGCAACCCCCTTCCAACTTCCTAAACCCCGAAATAGCTCCAGTTTTAAGGTAGTTTTTTTAACGGCTTTTGCTGAATTTCTCCAAGGCTCAGGATTAGGCTCTGTTTCACTACTAGTGGCTAAACTATACCTAATAGGGGTATTCACTGCGTTTCGATTTCCCTAAGGGAAAGTAGGAATAGAACTCCAGTTTTTCTACGTAGAAAAATAATTGCCATGGAAACGCATAATATCTCTAAGTTTCTTTACCCGACCTAACCTAACCTACTTCCATATAATAAAATATAAAATAAATAATATAATAAAATATAATAAAAACCAAAATTCAAATGCTAAACAATAACAAATATGGCCGTTTGGCGTTTTCGATATCCCAAGCTCAGTTTACCCAACCAAGTAGTTGGAGAAAGTGGGGGAATGCTTTGAAATACATTTCTTTCTGGCATTATTTTTCTACCATAGAAAAACTGGAGTTCTGTTTCTACTTTCCCTTAGGGAAATCGAAATGCAGTGAATATAGTATAAACGGAAAATAAGAGCAAGTACTGATAGCATGTACATGTACGTAATAAATCTCTAGAAGACTCCATCTAGCCAGACTAGGTTTATCATAAAGTAACAGAGGATATCTGTCATGTGGCTAAGGCCTTTTGATCAAAAACTAAGATAACTTGAGAACTCTGCCGGCTAATCGAGCACAGAAAATACATACAGGCTCAAAAAAAGCAGCTTAATGTTGTGACGAAATTATTTCATTCTTTCGTTATAAATAATGTTATACTATAAAACTAATAAAAGCTTATGAACAAATGGACCCCCGCATTTTCCGTTGGCACAAAGTCATATTTCTCTAGAAATTAAAATCGAAGAGCCATAAATGAGATGTCATAAAGTAGAAGAAATGTTCCTCTTCATTTAGATACAAAGTATGTGGTCGTGGCTAACACCTATAGACCGCAATTTAGGAACTCCTTCCGCCTGACATATTTAGCGACCGTTATTATTGACTAATCAAATCAATAGCTCTAGCCGACCGGTACATAATGTACATCAAAGTGTGGAGGAATATTTTTTCTAGTTTATAACACCTCATTTATGATCAATATTTCATGACAAATTTGAATTTGGAAAACAGGGGGCTCTTAATATAATTAAGTACAATTTGTTTTCGGATATATGATGTATGGTAATCAGGTTAGTAGTCTACACCTTGTATTAGACATTTCAATGTTTTGAAACAAAGTGAGTAAGTTACCTTTGGTTGGCCATAACCAGTGCCGGATCACCAACTAGGCACACCAACTGCCTAAGAGCCCAGAGCTGCCTGAGGGCCCACAAATTTTGAAAAAAAGTTAATTTATTATGTAATTTTTCAAAACTTTTCATAATGCCTTGAAAAATTTTTAAAATAGAAAGTTTTCTCGCCAAAACTTTAAAATTTGCTACGTTGGCTATGGTTAATTCAAGTCACGCCGTGTTGACACTTTCAATATTTATTGGATATTTTGTATGTTTGTATAAGGCGGCTATTCCACTGGGCAATTTTACTTCAAATTTGATTTTTTCATTGACGTTTGTTTTGTTTTAAGGAGACTATTATGTAGATACTTACTTATCTATTATAAATTAAGTTATAATATGGTAGCAGACATCATTAATAAGTCTCTAACATATTATATCTTAATTTATAATAGATAAGTTAAGTATCTACATTTTTTTTTTTTTTTTTTTTTTTTTAAATTGGGGTACAGGTGTTACCTGTGTGCACTTAAGCCTATTGGGCCTATTGTGCCCTAAGTATCTACATAATAGTCCCCTTAAAACAAAACAAACGTCAATGACAAAATTAAATTTGAAGTAACATCGCCGGTGGAATACCCGCCTAAACCTTTCATATACAATAAACATAATATGATATATTTTGTATTATTCTTAGTCACCTTACTTAGTAAGACATAGAGCTCATAAAGGGGGGAGGAAGGCCCACCAATTTCATTGCCTAGGGGCCCAGAGAAGGTTAATCCGGCCCCGGCCATAGCATAGTTCAAGTAGGCGTATTTACGGTACGAGAATCGATCGGCGGAGCTTGCAGCTCGTTAAATCCGCCTTGGGTACACAAGGACTGCCTTTGGAGGATGTTATCCCTCAGGTCGCCTCACCCTTGGGGAACAAGGAAGCGAACCCTACCGCCCCCCTCCCCCCGAGTAACCCCCTCCCTTACTTTACCCCACACACGACTGGACTACACACCGATGCTCTCCTTTTGCTACTTGTTCCGCAATTGGAGGGTTATTCAATATACTATACTGTCAAACCAGAAAAATATTACAAGTACCAGCTAAAATAACAAAAAGCTAGCGACGGGTTTGGGACAGTGGTCAGCATACCACACCGGCAGACTGGAGACTCAGGTTCAAATCCTGTGTCTGTCTATTTTTTTATGTCTTTTTGTAGTGAAACTTCTTAAGGCGCACCACATACAGATTTTTAGCAGGGTAGTAAGTTGAGCTGGTTCGTGACGGCCCCCTGTGGCGCGACACGCTCGATGGGGTGCCTGAACACCCCATTTAAATTGCATGGGCGGGCATAAAGCACTATCACTTTTTGGGCAAATGCAGAAGGCCTAACTCAATTTAAATTATACCCATGTCTTCGTCAATTCTTCCTCTTTCTGGCCATGCTATACTTGATATGATACGGCCAGGGGTTCGACTTTGGGGGGTGGAAACGTGACGGGCTGCGCCCAATTTTGCCGATTTTCGGCGAAAATAGGCCTTTTTCAGCAGCGTTTTTGGAGGGGTTAGTATCAATTTGAAATCGTCAAGCTACTTTAGTTCTTTTCCACCTTTCTTATTCTTTCCAGACATATATTCAGTTTTACTATCCGCCTCTTCATTCAGGCCTAGGTGAGTGTGTAAGCCGACGGAAAACCGGTTCAAAGGGTACATTTACCATTACATGCATAGAGTAAAAAATTCCACAGCCCGCAATTTTCAACCGAAATGAATTTTTAACGTTTCATTAGAAGCAGTATGAATTAATGTTTCAAACGAGTATAAATATACATAGTTCCAAATTTACCCCTTCACCCCTTAAACACGAGTGGAACACAAAAATAGTAAACTGAGACGCATTTCCAGCAATCCTATTTGAATTGCATGGGTGGGTTAACTTAACTACTAAAAACAATGATTTGTTTTACATTGTGAGGCTAGTTTGTGTATTTAGCGGTTTGGTAATATTGAAAAATACTACATTTTGAAAAAATAATATATATTGAAAAAAAACCGAGTGTGTGCTTAAGATCGCACGGCTGAAGTGAAAACGTCATTAGAATTCTCAATCAATTGAGTACAATTTTAGTAAGTATATGTAGTAAATAATAATATGCATTATGTAGTATTACTAGAGATTGCGTGTTCGTAGATTGAATGAGAAACAAGTCAGAAATTAATACTATATAATACATAATATTGTATTACTTACTGTTTACATAAGTTATCAATTGATTGGGATTGCCAATGAAGTTTGACTTCTGCCGTGCGGTCTTAAGCACACACTCGGTTTTTTTCCTCATATTTTATTGTCTGTAGGGGTTTCCTAGAAAGTTAAATAGATTTACTTTAAAAGGATTATCTGATACAGGTGACTAAAAATGACTAAAAAATCATTTTTCTGTGGCACCTTTCTTACTTCAGGTATGTTTTAGGGGTTAAATTGAGTAACAAAGCCGAACAGGCTGCTTTCCCAAGTAAAATGTTGGTTTATAATAAAAAATTATTATTTCAAGAAATTATGGATAATTCATAACCCAATACATGTGCATACCCCTGTCATTATTACTGTGTTGTATTACCTATATTGGGCTGACCGTTCTTTACTATGCAATCGTCCCAACGATCAATTCAGTGCTTCGGGATTTTACGGTCTTAACGATATGAGTACCTGCTACTTATACAAAGAACCAGTCCGAGTTTACTCGAACATGCTTTCAAATTTATCAAAATTAGTAGATAGAGAAAATGAGTAATTTCATGGTAAATAATTTTCCTATGGTTAAATTTCCGATATCTCCGGGGGGGGGGGGGGGGGGTGTCCACCTGACGTCACTGGAGGTGAGGTAAATTCTAGATAGGTCAGACCAACACATTACCACACACCAATACTGGCAGGGCACGCAATGCATTTGAGCGTGAATTTTCTATCATTTAAAAAAAAAAAAAATTTGTACAAAACCAAATACTTTTCTGGGAAAGCAATCTGTCCGGTTTCATTACTCAACTTAACACCTAAAATATACCTAAAAGTAGAAATATTTTTCTCGCGCCGTCTAATTCGTATTTTTTTTTCTTCTCTCAGTGTAAGCCTGGTTCATAAAAAACGCCATGCTATAGGTCCTACATAATATAATATAGGAAAATGGGAAATGTTAGGCCGATAGAGCAGTAAAGCGACAAATTGAATAATTGGAAGTTGTGAAGGGAGAGGAGCATCCGAACTGTTATAGCCTAGGGGCGGCAAATTCCTTAAACAGGCCCTGAGTTTAGACTTTTAGGAGTTAAAATGAACCTCACATTTATTCATCTCTCCCATCGCATTTACTGCACATAACGCAAACATATACCCATAAGTACATCTCTTTTTCATCAGCAAAAGTGCATTTATGAAAATTACTGCACTTTTTACAGGTAAAGTATACATAAAATTCTTTGTGCGTTCGCCTGTGAATTATGACATGTCAAGGTACGTGAATAGGCTCTGCCATCTAGGTAGGGTAGGCACCAGAGGAATGAGATGAAAGCTTTAACTGATGACCACAACGAGTACAATGGTGTCTGCCAGTGCAAGAAAAATGGAATTTCCACTTTTTGTTAAACTAGGCAATTAGATCCAGGCCTGGCTGTGCAGTGGTTCGTTACCTTTGCGACGTGGTTTGCAATGCAGTCAATACTCTGCAAGAAATTATTTTGTCTCTGGCTAGCCATCCTTAGTTTGCAATCATACAAACACATAGAAAATATTCATATTTATTAATGAATTAAGTTTCATTAAAGTTTTTTTTTACAAGATTTTTCATTGAGATGACCAATTTATCGTATTTAATGTTCGGTGTTTGAAATTAGAAGAAAGAAAGAAAATTGTCTTTATTTTCCATATGGGCGCACTTGACGATGGCGTGAGCCGAAACCGGTTGTGAATTTTTAATTTAATTTTATTCGTAAAACTATACAAAGTTAATTTTAACAATGAGTGACAGCAAGTTTTACAAAGTTACTAAGGAGACTATTATGTTTATGGGCGAAAAGATCCATTTGGTAACGAGCATCTGAAGACATACAACTTGCGGCTTGCCGTACATAAATGTATTTGGCAGGGGAAAATTCGGATTTATTAAATTAGCACGCCACAGGCTTATTAGGTAGTACCAGGAGACCAAGCATAAAGCTCGGCTGATGTAGTGAAATTAAATTATTTAGGCAATAAATGAAATTGCTATTTTCACAATTATGCTTAATAGGATTTTTGTAATGGATAGGTATGATAAGGTACGATAGATAATCAGTGGCGTAGCCAAGGGGAGGGGGTCGGCGGGGTCCGGACCCGTCCCCCAAAAAATTTAACAAAACAGAAAATTTTTCAGATATTTATTCAAAAAAATTCCCCGGGGAGACCCCGGTCCCCCTGTTTCCAGTTTTGTTAATAATATTGTCGTCTGCAAAATAATTTTTTTTTGTGCCGACAAACTGTTTCAGGCCTAGCTTTTAAAAAACATTCCCCACGGTAGCCCCCGGGCCCCCCTTCAGCCCCCCAACCCCTCGGGTGGGGAAATTAAGTTCATGCCCCTAATTAGAAGATGCGTACGTCCATGAGGACAGCTTTCCTATTTTTCTACTATTTTACGAAAATACGGGGGGGGGGGAGGAGCACCAAATGAAACACCACCCCATTCGAAAACCTATCGTAAACGGGCAAACTTTATTTATTGATGTTGCATGAAAACTGGACCCCCCCCCCAAAAAAAAAACCGGTCCGAGTTTACTCGAACATGCTCTCCAATTTATTAACAATAGTAGATAGAGAATATGAGTAATTACATGGTAAATAATTTTCCTATGGTTAAATTTCGGATATCACGGGGGGGGGGGGGGAGGTCGTTCACCTGACGTCACTGGAGGTGACGTAAATTCTAGATAGGACAGACCAACACATTAATTACCACACACCTATACTGGCAGGGCACGCAATGCATTTGAGCGCGAATTTTCTATCATTTTTTCAAAAAATAATTTTTTGTGCAAAACCAAATACTTTTTTGGGAAAGCAACCTATCCGGTTTAGTTACTCAATTTGACACCTAAAACATGCCTGAAGGTAGAAATCATCGGTAGAAAGGTTTCACAGAAAAATTATTTTTTAGTCATTTTTCATTAAAATTTAGAAATTTAGTAATTTTTATTTTTTACCCCCAGAAGCAAACTATCAAGGGGCAAGCGACCCCCCGCATTTCGGGGGGGGGGGGGGTGTTGTCCACCTGACGTCACTGGAGGTGAGGTTAGTTCCAGATAGGTCAGACCAACACATTACCACACAGCAATAATGGCAGGGCACGCAGTGCATTTCAGCGTGAATTTTCTATCATTTTTTCAAAAAAACATTTTTTTGCACAAAACCAAATAGTTTTTTGGGAAAGTAACCTGTCCGGGTTCGTTACACAATTTAACACCTAAAACATGCTTGAATGTAGAAATCATGGATAGAAAGGCTTCGCAGAAAAATTATTTTTTAGTCATTTTTCATTAAAATTTAGTTATTTTTATTTTTTTTCACCCAGAATCAAACTATCAAGGGGCAAGCGACCCCCCGCAATTTGCCAACATTAATAACAACTAAAATATATGAGAATTTAAAAGAAATCGTTGGAGCCGTTATTGAGAAATACTTCTTTTTTTAGACGTTTTTTTTTAATTTTTTTGAGAATAAAAACCCCCCCAAATTGAATTGGCCAAAAAAAAAAAAAAAAAAAAATTGTCCCGAGGTATGATTTTTTGAAACCTACATGCTACATTTCATCAAAATCGACCGAGTAGTTTGCCCGGAAATCGATGCACAGACAGACATACAGACAGACAGACATATCGTAATAACCACTTTTTTGGGTTCCTGGGCCCTGAAAACGTGTAAATCTGTTGAAAGCTCGGAATCGAAAATTTCGACCAACACAAAGCATTCCTTATACTACGTATAAATTGGAAAGCAAAAAACTCTGGATACGCTACTGTTGATAATGGATATGTACGAAAGTCAGGTTTGGTGAAGCTAAAAATTGGCAACTTTTAAATAGATGGATGAAAAGTAGCCAACTTTTGTTTCCATTGTTGACATAGACGGCCGCTCTGGACAGTGTTTACATTTTCTGTCTCTTTTCCTTGTTATTTACGACAGTACCAATTTTCATGCGTGTCTAATGTGTATTACTACATTGATTCAATAGCGATACTTCTATAGCAATTTCATAATAAATAGGAAAGCTAAAAACTCCAAAACTTTGTATAGATCGAACTGTGAAGATAATTTATGGGGATATGTTACGTAGGAAATTGGGACACCAAAATCTATTACTTTTTATTTTTTATGTAATTAACTAAGCAATTAAATAAATATTTGGTTTGTTTAAGTTGTATAAGATTATTGCATACATGCGTGTTCGTGTATAATAGGGTATTTTTAATTTTTGGTATAGGTTAGTAGTTTGTCAATTAATTTTACGTTACGAGACATTTTAGCCTCCAATAACGTTTATGACAGGAGTATTTTCACAAAACATATTTAAGGCACCGTAAATTAAAAACACCCTATACGATGATGAATGAAGTAGTCTTTTACAACATAAATGAGCCAAAGCTTTAAAAACTTGCTTAGTTTTTTTTTTTAAATAAAAGATTAATCGCATACAAACAATTTTTTATTAATGCATCCGATTGACCTCTTCAGACGCCTCTGTAGGTTAGTACCCGTGTTGAGTTACGACACGTCTCCGATCGCATGGCGTGTAAAGACTCAAACATGTGCAAGCACGTTACCACCTGGCCATCGAAGTCGGTAAAAGTAAATTCAATAAAAAAGAAAAAGTCAATAAAACCAAAGGATTTTGGGTAGTCATTTGTCTACGTATCCCCTGAATACAACGCTATACAGTTTCTATACATGACCGTATTCAAAGTATCCATGGACACATCACGGAAGCCCCAGCATAAGGGAGAAAGTCAAATACAACCCTTGTCAACTCCATGAAATACAATATCAAAACTTGACATGGATATCATACACATTATATAATGTACAGAACTTGAAAAGGTGGGCCTATCCCAGGGATAGGTTTTGCAAAAAGGATCGCAGAAGGTTACGAGGTAGGGAAGACTGGAATTGGAGAGGAGCGCGGTCAGCTCGTGAACTAATCCAACCCTTTGGGCACACACTCTCCTGGCAATAACCTTTGTACCGAGCAAAAAGGACCGCTCTCCTCTACTTTCGACCATGGTTTAGTCGCCATAGAGACCAAAACCCTCTCCAACGGTTTGCACGGCCCGAACCTTTTATTTCATGTCATTATACTTACGCGTGGTTAAGAAACAATCGAAGGGGAAAAGTGTGTACCAAGGCATGGACGAATACAGGAGGGGGGCAGGGGGTAGCTGCCCCCCCCCAAAAAAAAATTTGGTAATTATATAGTAAGTTAATTTATTACGCTATGATTTAATCGATATGTTTTTCCTTCCCCCCCCCCCAAATGGGCTGGATCCGTCCCTGTACACAGGGGTTTACAAAATCAAATTTATCAGGACATATTGATCGCAGAGCTGTCAAAAATATCACATCCCTTACCAGAAATGCTGCTCTACATTTTGATATGAAGCCTTTGCTGATTTAAATGGAGGAACTAAATCAAAATTAGTAAATGACAAAATCTGTTTTCGCGTTTATTTCAGTATGAGGCTTCTCGATACACCACACCGAAGGAACTACTCAAAATACATCCGTTTGGAACAGGCTACTGTAGCCATATAAATCTTACTTCTATATCCATCCGCACAAGTGGAAAAATTGTTCTTCAGAAAGAGAATTTGATTTTTTTTTCTGTGAGTTAAATTTTTTTCATGCGACGGACAATGTTTTCTGATTTTCGTACTCATTTTGTACTTGTATTTTTTTGAGTTGCGTCCTTTCACCCATGAAATGCGAATTATACTGCCATACATTCTACATACATAAAAAAAAAACTGCAAATAGTCGGGTGGAACGACGGAGGAGTAACTTTGATTCAAAATTCATTTACGGTAGTCTGTGTACTATTCAGAAATACAAACTAGATATTTAAAGCCATGGGTCGTAACGTTCACCTGATAGGCAGTAGTGCCAACACAGCCTCTCAATTTATCTTTTCAGTACAGTTTTTTTCCAATATAAAATTTTTGTTTTTATACTAGTGTAACCCAAAATCTTGCGGTTGATGAAATCCAAACTCATATCAATACTTCTCTACTTATGCATGCAGATAATTGTACAACACATAAGAAGACGTCACAGATGTAAAGTGCATGTTTTACCGCTTAATATTACTATCGAGTAGCATTACAATATTACTTTAAAGTAGCAACTAATAGCAGAGAGAGAGAGTGAGTGATAAGTGTATATTGTATAATTAAACTTCGTCCAACTAGATTCAGTCTTAGATTTTCCTCTTAGATACGAGACAGTTGAAGATAAGAACGGCCGAGTAGGGGTCGGGATGGCAGAGATAAGTAGGAGGGGAAGGATTTTCCTGAAGGACTCTGCCCGCGACTTGTTCCCAGCAGCAAAAAAGGGCACAGAAAAATGTCCTGTCGTAAGACAAAAACAGAGCTGAGCTGGGCCATCCCCTCCCCCACTAAAAGAGGGTGGGGTGGGTCGATGGGATGTGGAGGTTGTTATGCCTCTGAGAAGCTTAGGCTCAGGGGTGCTGTTTTCTTTCACATCAATGTGGTATAGGTTTATTATCTACACGCATTTTCTCTTCCCCTCACCAAAACCAACAGGTATACTCTATTGAAAATGTCAGCTATTGCTAACTACTTTACGTAGATAGGAAGGTTATAGCAACGGCTACTTGACAGCATACATCCATACAACACTACATCTTTTAAAAAAATTTACGTCTGGGATGCTATAAGGTATACTATTTTTGTCATTTGGCGACTCGTATATAATTATGTACTTGGTTAAGTTATGCCTTCGTCTGTTTCATTGCGTCAAAGGCGGGTATTCCATATACGTCAATCGTCAATGAAAAATTGAAAAATGACGTTTTAGCAGACATTAAAGACATACTAAAAATTCTGCTACCACGTCAATTTACGTCATTGTTACGCCTTTTTTCAATTTTTCATTGACGATTGACGTATGTGGAATACCGGCCTAAGACAATTACAATAGTCATTTCGCAATTAAAAACTATAGCTACGAGAATACAGCCATACCCATACTCTGGAGCTCATTCTACAAGTATGTATATCGTATTTTGATTTATTCAAAATATTCATTCCGTTCAGGCGGAGGGGACTAGATTTATAATTACAAGGTACTTTTTAATTAAATAAAAATAGGCAACTGATCCACACCCAAGATTCAAGCTCACAAGCTCAAACTAACTCAGCTGATTATGGCAACAGATATAGTTGTGAATAAGGATAACAGACAATGTTAGCCTATTTATTTATTTTTATTTTTTCAATTTCTAGCCTACTCATAGGCAGTGCCAGGCTTGGCCTTGTGGGGACCCCTTTCTCGGGCAGAAAAGTCGTACACCCTTACACGAATATTCCACTACCATTTATAAAATAGAGACTCAGGATGCAAAATAGAATAGAGTAAGGCGAATAATCATTAATGCCACGGCACGTTCCAATCTCCCGCCAAATATTTTGACATGTTTATTTATTTGCTTTAGTTTTTTTAATCTATTACGATTATGTATGCTCATAGGTACCTGTGCCTTATATATATTTTGTTGAATTATTTGGATCAAAATGTATCACTTTATCACGGTATCGATAGGGCAGTCACCTTTAAAAAATTAAATTACTACAAAATAACTTTCTGGTTGACTTACCTTGCCATCAGAAGGTCCACCGTATGATTCAGTTTTCCGCAAATCCTGCACGCCATCTTCCAAATTCGAGACCAATTTCTTTCTGCCATCATACCGGGGGATTGGGTAGCAGATTGGGAATCGACTAACAGCACATTTATAAATTTGATTACGTTCGAATATTCCCTTTCGGGGAAAATCAAATGGCCGACGGCTGGGTTTCGGGGTTTTCAAATTTTCTAGAGATGAATCAGATGATTCTGTGGAAGGGGTACTAGGATAAGGGTGTGTAGAGTCCCGGTCAGAGCCCGAGGAAGTATCGGGGTGTCGATTTTCATTGGGGAGAGGGGTGGAATGAAGTAAGCGGCCCTGGTCATGTTTACAAAGGTTTTCGGGGCTATTCTGTCCGGAAGCGAAAGATTGCTCGTTGGCAGAGCTGGGGGTCGTGTCTGACACGTCTGTGTCGGGCTTGGCCTTCTTTAAATCGACCTTCGTTATGAATGACAGTGGTCTTTTGATGGCAGGCGAAATTGGTCTTCGTTGACACTCGGAGCAACTAAGCAGAAATTTGGTGACTGCCTCTCTTGGAAGAAAGGAATAGGTTTCCGTTATCTGAAAGTAATAAGTCCAATTTGGTTTGACGATAAAAATATGCCCAATAAGATATACACAACTCTTAAAAATAGGCTAGGGGTGTCCAGCTCCCTCCAGTTTGGAAGCGTGTATTTTTGTTAGGAACAGTTTCAACCACCTTTGGGGTTTCCAATAAAGAAAAATATTTTTGTTATTATTTAAAGCCAGGGCTTTTTATGGTGCTGCACTTAGATTGGTATTATTGCACCTGATTGTTGAACGGCCTATTTGAGCTCCTTACGTGTGCAGTAGATTTGTCCAGGAAAGGGGTACAAGGCTGATGCTGGGAGCAACCTTGGTGAGTCGTTTGCCATTCCAGGCTGTACCTGAACCTGTTCCCTGTCCATACGAGACATCTTTCAATCACGTCTGTCTTTGTCTCGTCGCTTTGACATTCCTCAGTCCCCTGCTTGGTGCACCTAGCCAAGGCCACTGCACGTGACATGTAGGTACTCAACCTACCTACTGCTTCCTCCCTACTTCGGGTTAAATGATCAATCTCAGCCTGTTGCAACTATAACACCTTGCGTCGGCCGCTTCGCCCGGAAAAACAACTGGCAGCTTATTTTACACTAACTGGAATACTACTGTGTTTGTGCCAACATTTCCCCTATTTGTTACCTACTGTACCTATGATGGTGGCCGCAGCAAACCTATAGATACTGTATACCTTGAGACCATTCATCAGATTCATAGGAAATTAGGAACGATACAATAGATTCAATATATAACAGTATTATATGGTATTAAACTAATTAAGGTTGAAGAGGTAACCTCTAATTTCGGTTACTAACTATAGACTATTGATAATAGAGTGTCGAGTCTGATCCCTGTAGTATGATATAATTTTAAATGTAAAGAATTTTAATGGAAATAATAAAGTTATTGTATTACTGTATTAATGAAAGTCGCTGCAATTCAATTAGCAGTGTTATGACAATAACACAAGAATTCTCGCCAATCATTTATCTCATCTTGCCTGGCAGGGCCGTTAAGTTTGCCAGCCTTGCTTGCTAAGCTAAATAAAACAACAACAAAAAAACAATTTCAAGACCGGAGTCATGCCACACCTGTAGACAAACACAAGAGAACCATTCTAAACTACAACTAGCAACAGTAACCAAATAAGAGAACAGCTCCGCACACACATACCGACCGGCGCAAATACTCGATACAGTCCCGTGCCAAAAAATCAATTTAAAAAAAAAATTTTCATCTTGTCTTGAATGAAGAATTTATTGATTGCATCTTGTGCGAGGCACAACCCGCCGCTGGCCCAAGACGTACGTATAATATACAAAAATAGAGGTAACCCATACAGTATTAGTTGAAAAGAACCTCAGAGCAGCATTTTGAACCACAAGAAACCTTTGTTCAAATGTATTGGTTCATCATATTAGTGCAAAAGTAATACTATATCAGTATAGGCGTATAGGATACCGTAACGTAATAAAAGAACCCGTACATGCTTTCCTATTTATCAGACAGAAATTTCATCAGTCAGAAATTACGTAAAACCACTTTTTTGTTCCTGACACCTCAAATCGTGTGAATGCGTTGAAATCTCAGACTCGAAATTTTCGACCATCTCTTTCCTTGTGGCTTACACTAACGTATAAAATATGAATAGGAAAGCAATAATGTGCATGGCTTACTACAATAGCTCTGCCTACTGCAATGCGAGTAATTTTATCATTTATTATTAATTTTAAATCATGATCATATTTTAATTTAAGGAATACTACTATTGTCGTTTTAACAAGTTGTGCAATTTCTGGATCTTCCAATTATTGTAATTGAGAAAAGTATATAATTTCGGAGCTTCAAGAAGCTAGTCTACATTTCGGGTGTTGGTCAAAGGAACGGAGGAGGGGCGACTAGATAACTTCATCGACACGGCGCTGGGCTCCTCGCAAAGCCTCGCAAGGTAAAGCTGTGATTGCCAGGCAGACTGGAAAACAGGCTGGAGGAGTGACTCCAGCGGTAAGCTAACCAGGCGCAACCACTGCATTGTTCACCTGCATCATAGAAACGTCCGCTTTTTTGCGGCATTCATTGGCAGAGAGGAACATGCACCATACTTCTTTATGTGGAAGGAGGTTGTTACGAACCTGCTCACCAACAATATTAAAACGTCGCCGTTGTTCAATAATTAATTGCACTTTTAAAATAGAGAAACAGAAATTCTTGAAAGAGGACTACACAGAGAATACGAGAAAAAAAATATCCACTTGTGACGCAGTTTTGAAAAGCGATTCACTTTCTACGTTATTTTATGAAGTGTTCAATTCAATTTTCCCAATGTTCCTAGCTGAAAGAACAGTGATGTTCGATCGAAAACCTGATTCTTAAGTCATCGGTAGCACAAATTGATAGTCAATGGTCGTACTGACAACTGCAACTGGTACAAAGCCTATTTTGTAATACAACTCTCAGGTTTATACTGAAGAAGAAACAATTGACTAGACATTATTGGAAGGTTGGAAGAACCATTTTTACAAAAATATAGGCCAACAACCGTTGGCGGGCTGGATGGGGCTGGAAATCGGCCCTGGCCCAGGGTGGATTTTGCCTCCAATTGGGGGGGGGGGGGTCAGCGGGCAGGTTCAGTGAATTATAACATTAAAAAACATAATTATTTTAAATTCCCACTGTAAACCCATTGTTATCTAGTGTAAGTTATTTTATTTGGGGGGGGGGGGGGTCCGGACCCTCTGACCCCCCCCCCCCAAAATCCACCCTTGTCCCTTCCTCAGGTCAAAAAGGCGGACGCACGCTTACATTTGAAACTCAAAATGCAGTTGTAATGGTTGTTATTCACACAAATTTTATTTTATTTTGAGATGTGTCACGATTTTTTTCCTTTGGATGTCCGGCCGCAAACAACTATTTTTGGTCCGGCCCACCGGGCAAATGCCCGTCTGCCCACCGGCCCAGTCTGCCACAGCCCGTAGGAAATTGGCAGCCCGAAATTTAATATTTTTTTTTATTTTTTATTTAATTAACTAATCTTGTTATTAAATATTTGGCTCATCAAAATGCATCATATTATAAGATATTTGTAATTTTCGAAATTGTAGTTTGTACATAAACACAAGTTTTCACGTACAATCGATTTTATAAAAAAACTACTATTTCGAAAACTAAAAATACCTTATTATATGATGCATGAAGTAGTCTTCTACAACTTCGATGAGCCAAATCTTTAATAACATGCTTAGTTAATTAAATAAAAAATAAAAAGTATTAAATTTCGGGTTGCCACTTTCCTACGGGCTGTACACTCTTAAGAGACACTCACTCACTCACTCACAGTTTCACGACACTCACTCACTAGGTATTGTTCGATGCCTGAAGGTCAATGAGGTATTTCGAGTAGCTTTTCTTTTATCGGTGTGGAATGTCGTATTAAAAAAAAAAAAAAAACGGACACTATGGATGTCAGGTGATACACGTCAAAGGAAATTAAAAAATTTAGCCAATTCGTGTTATGCGCTTATTATTCCACCTACGTCAACAGTCAATAGTAAATGTGGTATTGACTATTGACGTAGGTGGAATATGCGCCTTAGAGAAGGACACATTCTGTACATCAAAATATGGAGGAACATTTTTTATATGGGATGTGACAATTTAGGTATTGGACTACGATTGATTTTTCCTGTGAAATTGACTTGAACTGTTTGTCCCTTAAAAATTAAAATAAACATACTACAAAGATCGGAAATGCAATACTACAGTAGGTACGACAGTGTCGGAGAGATTCACAAAATAAAATAAGCACTAATGTTATTTGAAGAAGAGAGGAGCGGGCTGGTGTTAATTTACGCCGGGAAAGCCTTCGCTGATACCTATTTATTTTCATTTTTGCTTAGAGCCCCAGTGGCTCCCTGAAATTCAGTTCATATTTTACAATATAGGCATACTTTGCATATATTGTGTATTCTGTTTAATTAAGAGGCAATCGGAGGGAGCCGTATAAGAGTAAAGGATAGAAGAGTACAAACTAAATATCTCATGAAATATTAATCGAAGAGTTATCAAAAATATCAGGGAAACTGAAGAAATTTTTCTGAGCAGTTTGAAATTTTTTAACGCAGATTGACCATATTAATAAATTTGAAATAAACGATTGGTGTGATAGTGAAAGCCACATAATATAATATAATAATAATTCAATACAATAATGCCATGTTACAGCGTTTTCTTAAGTCCATATCGCAAGGCAAGGGCCCGTGTGCCACTTATACTATCTGGCTATGGAGGGGGGGGGGGTATATTGAAATGTAGAGGAGCATTCCTGCTGATTGAACGGATAATCTTGACGACTCTGCAATCGATATTTCCTGTGAAAATCGACTTTGTACAAAAAATGTGTAGGGGGGTACTCCGATTTGCTCCTAACTACTTAATTTAAGTAATAAATAAATAAATAACTGTTGAATTTTTTGTTCTATTACTAAGCCAACCAAGCGGAGTTTATAGCCCTCTCTTACACTCAACTAGGAAGACTCGGGACCGCCTGCTATACATGCCCTCCGAAGCATGGCCAGAAAATGTAGCAAGTGTGGAACTCGAACCAACAACCTTTTGGGTGAAAGCTAGAGTCTGTACCACTATACGCTACATGTCCTGACTTTATAGATATGGTTATTTCACTAGAAATAAAATAGTAAAAGGGTAGTTATAAATGGAAAACTTACCGTTCTGTATGTCCTCTTCTGCCCAGCGTGTTTCCCACCTCTTCCGTCGATTTCCACATGAACACCATAGATTATGTCAAAGAAGTTCTCGACGATAGCCACTTTCTTATACTCCGATCCAATATCCTACAAATAAAATTAAGCACTATTAGGCAAATATATACTGTGTATTTTATATAGTCTTAATATGCACCCTTTAACGGTCACTAGATGTTACAGAGAATTTATTTTCAAAAATTAGTAAATGATTTGGAGTATTACAAATCGTGGCTGTAAAAAAATATCCTTTGAGGCTCGGACAATAATGGGAGTGATCCAAAAAAACTGTCTTAATTAGCCTTGAATAAAATACTCAACTACAGTTCGGTGTAGTGAATTTTTGTACTAATGCCGCTAATCTTAGAATTGCAATACGCCTACTTCAGTTAGAGCTAATTTAAATAGGTTATTTTTGCACCAAATTGAATGGGGGATACGCCCCAGAAGTTTGTCGCCGTTTGCCTGACACACCATGTGGCTTGTATAAGTGTGCAAGTTGAGACTTGGCACAAAATGGTCATTGTCTGTGACAATAAGTTACAAGTACGCTAAAGTTACAATATAGATACAGTTAAATATGCATAAGCAGAGTTTAAATTTATGTAACATAGTATCAGTCTAAGATGATAATTTCTTTATTTTGGAATATTCAGACAGTTTACCGGATATTTCGGAGGCCAAAATTTCCACCCCTGCTGTAATTAATTAGATTGTATCAATCAATCAATATATTCAAAATTAAGAATACAATACAAAATATACATATTAGAAAATGAACCCTACAGTGTGGGCATGTGGCCCGTAATGGGTTCTGTCTCCAGAATGTCTCCAGCATTGCATTATTTTAATCTGGGAATATACTAGGGTATACTGTCTATACTATACTAATTGATCATACCGGAACTACCAACTACTACTATTTCCCCCCCATTTATTTCAGTTCAAACTACGCAACTACCACTGAGTAAATGTTTTCTTAGAAATTTACAATGACTCAGTCGAGCAGTCGTCGACGTCGTCGTCGTCGTCGTAGTCGTCGTCGTCGTCGTAGTAGTAGTAGTAGTAGTAGTAGTAGTAGTAGTAGTAGTAGTAGTAGTAGTAGTAGTAGTAGTAGTAGTAGTAGTAGTAGTAGTAGTAGTAGCAGAAGAAGAAGTAGCCAAAGGGTAATCTAACCCAGATTTGAAACTAACTCGGAGTTATACACATAACCCGGCGACTTGTAAACAAATCTATTAAATATTAAACTTTCAATTATTATATTATTGTATTGGATGCTGATCCGCCTATGTTAAGCAAATGCAGCAATGAACAGTCATCAGTTGCATTGAAAATGGTAAATGGGTGGCTCCATTTGCCCTTTGCCCTTAATTAATTGAAATTAATAAAGATCATTCTTAAAACGCAAACCAATCCAAAATAAGGACAGCAGCTAAATTCGCGTAGGCCAGACTGTGGAGACGAGCTGACACCTCCATCATGCAGGAAGCTGGGACCTGGAGAGTACCCTCCTCGGGGGAGGCAGAGGGGAGGGGGGAGGGGTGTTAGCCACCTTAGTGCTGGGGGGAATGGGGGACCGGGGTGCAGACATAAGGGCAGCCATTTCGAGTCTTGGGGCTTTCTTTTCCGTTCTTTTATGCCGCACTCCTTCCCTCTTGCTTGCGGATTTAACGAGAAAAGGTTTCTTTCTGCGCAGTAGAAAGAACATACAGTATTTTTCGAGCTTCATTTTCAAATGTTAAGTTCAGTTACGTACAGTAATAAAAAATACTTTGGGGGGGGGGGGGCAAGTCCAGATCTACTACCAACTTTTTTCCACGGGTAGATGACGTTGCATGCTACCAACCGGAACATCATCCAATTAGATTTAGATTATAATTAAATTATGCGTTACAATTACTCACATTACTTAATTTCGTCTTACATTTTCCCCATTTCGGGAGGGTTAGTGTTTTATTATTAATTAATTAATTTATTGCCAAAGAGATGAGTTAAGAGGAGTAGGTATTGTACTACCCGACCACGATAGGATGGCACTTGGAACACTTATAAAAATCGAATAAACTCGGTGTTCCACTTATGCAAGTTTTCGAATAAACAAAGTGTTCCATCCTATCGTGGTTGGGTAGTGAGTTCCATTGTATACAGCATGTTTTTGGTAGGCGGGGATTCCACCAACGTCAATAGCGATATTAAATGTTTTTTGGCGTGGTAGCAGACAGTTTTAGACTGTCTAAAAATGTCTGCTACCACGTCAAAAAACATTTAATATCACTATTGACGTTGGTGGAATCCCCGCCTTACACAATTGTCGACCTTCACGGTTGCCTATATTAGTCTGAAATGAGTGGCTATTAACAAGACAATGTCTTAACATTCATTTCAATTCAATTACTATACCCGACCACGATAGGATGACATTTGGAACACTTGTTTGAAAACTTGCAGAAGCCGAACACAGAGTTTATTCGATTTTTGTGTCCCAAATGTTATCCTATCGTAGTAAAAATCACGAATTCAGGAGCAACCTTGAATGTACTTGTAATAAGTCAGATAACCTAAGAAGCCTGAAGTTTTCAATTCTCTGGTATGGTCTGAAGGCCACCAGATTTTTGGCCTTAATAGCGATAGGTTTTTTATTTGTGGCCATAATGGTTAGGCAATCGTTTGCAGTGGGGTTTTCCACGTAGATCTTATGAGAAAATTTTCGGTACTTTTAAAAATCATGAGAAGTGGTCTGATTTGAGAGTACCCCCGAACTTTCGATCTTATTTATCAATTATGTCAGAAAACTAAAATGTTGAAAAAAATAATAATTATGTTTTAATGCTGACTGGCGGAGTTTTTTATATGATAGAAGGCTCTAAAGGAACGGCCGTAAAAAAATGTTGTGAGAATTTCTTTTAGCCGAGGCTCAAAGGGGGAGTTAGGTAATGAGTGAGCTTTAAATCCGCGCCCGTTTCTAAAGTAAGGCGTATAGAGGTGGGCGGGGGGGGGGGGGGAGGGGGGGGATGAGGGTCGACGGGAGGGGGTGCGAGGGTTCTCCCAGTGGGGGCGCTCAGTTTTACTTAGGACAACTTCAGGATAAGGGCGCACCCAGAAAATGCTCCCTCAAAATATATCCCGGGAAAATTTTTCTTGGAGGAAAAACCTTTCTTCAGCAGATTTTTCTTTGGTTTGCAGAATAATGAACATAGCACTACTGTACAGTATGTTGTTGTTAAATTTGAGTCTACTTTGTTTATTTTATAACGGCAATTTGGTTGTATTTGCAGTGTCCCCACAATAGAATTCGGAATGTTTCGCAATATACCACCGAGTCAATTACTGACTACGGTTGCAATAACAAACACGAATGTTTGAAAACAAACAAGAGGGCCGTAACATTTTAAGAGACAACCAGACAACCAGCAGGAGGGAGCACAATGATGCCTAGAAACCAATCGCCCCCCCCCCCCCACTCGGTAACATAATTGCCATCCCCCTGTTATAAATGTGGCTTTGTTATACAATTTTAGCTAAATTATTTCGGTTGCTTTCATAAGATAACATACTGTATTTCAAATTTCGAAATTGGAGGATTTAGAAAAAAATTGGCTTGGCGGGATTTAAGCCTTCGATCTACGCCTATCCGGGTTGTCGTCTTACCGACCGTCTGGACCGGATAGGCGTAAATCGTGGGTTCGAATCCCGGCAAGACCAGTTTTTATCTAAATCCTCTAATTTACCTCTTCAACCTAAGTTAGAGTATAAAGTATTGTAATACTGCAATATAACAATACATTTCAAACTTCACTTGTTTTTGTATCCTTGATATGAAAAAACTTTTATTATTTAACAAAGGGTTAGTTGTACTACTGCCCGCTGTGTTAGTAGTTATTAGAGGCACGAAATGTCCCCCCCCCCCCCTACCCCTAACAATGGGCTCCACCGTAATTGTCAGGACATGTAGCGCAGTGGTACGGACTCTGACTTTCACCCGAAAGGTTGTTGGTTCGAGTCCCACACTGGCTACATTTTCTGGCCATGCTTCGGAGGGCATGTAAAGCAGGCGGTCCCGAGTCATCCTAGTTGAGTGTAAGAGAGGGCTTTATAGCCCTGACTCCGCTAGGTTGGCTTAGTAATAGAAACAATAAAAGTCCTTATTTATTTATTTATTTATTTAATTGTTCGCTGACTGTGAGGCCCTTACCTTTAATGACTATTATCACAGCAGACAGTAGGTACAACTAACCCTTTCATAAATAGGAATGCAAAAATATTCTTATTGGTACTTGTTCTTGTCCCAAATGAACGGTGAGATGAAAATTTTGCAATCATGTTAGCATGAAAACAAGACTTTATAGTCTTATTGTTCGCCTTTTGTGTTATTAGCAATAAAGTCGTTTTTTCATTTCATTTCATCATTAATACAAAACCCGTACATAAACAAAGCCACAAAACATTGCACAGTTTTTTAACCCAACCTACTCGGAGAGCGGAAATGGACGAAAATGAAAAATGAACAGCTCTGCAACTACTGCGAAAGAAAGTTAGAAAGAAAATCCCCCATTTCCGTGGATGGGTTAGTATACTGTAAGGTCCAGGCACAGGAGCGCTCATTTAAAATGCGATCCTTAGCACTTGGGGAAAAAAGAGGAAAAAATGTCCTATTTTCAGAGGCAAGCATTCCCCGAAGCGCTCACGTTGGTTTTTGTGTAGGCAAAAAGGAAAACCTTTCTGGGTATTGGTATAAGAAAACAGGTTTGCCCATAGTTTTCCAATAGGTAGAGTTGGTTTTTTAGAAATAAACGAGGAAAGCTGGATAGTTTTTTGGACTCAAAGTCTCAGTGCTTTTGGGTTGAGGTCTGGGGGGCAGCTGAAGGGGTGAGGTGGGAGGGGGGTGGGGGCAGCAGGACGTTGGGCTACGAGGCCTTTTCCTCCTTTTCCATCTTCAAAGGCTCCCACGCCACGGAACATCTCGCTGCTTCGGGCCCTTCAACCCTTCCAAAAGGGAAGCTGGTTTCCAAGATGAACAGAGCTTTGATTTCCACCGTGGCCATGGGTTTTATTTAACATCTCTTTCATTTTACAGAATTGAAAAATTTGTTTTGCTATATAGGGTTATAGCCGACTGTATATTCGTAATGGGTGAATTAAGCTTTTTATGTCTTCTTATTTTATTATTATTATTATTTTTTTTTTTTATTGGCTTAAGGGTATACAGCCAAATCCAACCAAGCAAAAGACTGCTATCGGGAGCTCACTGGACAACGAGGTTGCCCAGGGACCGTATAAAACAGCTTGCCCAACGTCCTACCACTTTTGTCCGATACTCTCCAGGAAGCGGACCACCTCCGTCAGCACCTCTTTGTCCTAAATTATTTTATTATATAATACACGGATTTTATATTACGAAGACATCAGCATGCCTAATGAATAATTTTTCTATCAGAATTTAATAATTAACATAATAGTTTAGAAGGAAGCTGCCGTTGGCCTTGGTCACCCCTGGATCACTCCAAACTAGGTTGGCTGACATATTTTTTAAAGGTAATACTAAAGTTATAAAAATTCCGTCCGTTCAATTAGCAGATAAGTATTTCATACTGTGTACTATGTGGTTTTTTTTTAGATTTCGTGCAGGGTGTGTCCACGAAACTGATAGGGGGGGGGGGGGAATAAATAAATAAATAAATAAACATTGACTTTTTGTTCTATTACTAAGCAAACCTAGCGGAGTTAGGGCAATACAACTAGGAAGGCCCGGGACCGCCTACTTTACATGGCCTCCATAGCATGGCCAGAAAATGTAGCAAAAACTCGAACCAACAACCTTTCGGATGAAAGTCGGAGTCTGTACCACTGCTCTACATGTCCTTATGCTAACGTCGTACGCTTCTAGTCACACCAAGGGGTCTTATTTCTCAGCCTCATTACATTGCGCTAATGGTTTGTAGGTTGGTATAAAATAAAGGCGCTTCTAGCGGATTGTCATCAAGGACGGATACCGAGTAGGGTGGGGGGGGGTGGTCTAGCTGCCCCCAAAATTTAAAAAGTCTGTTGTGAGTAAATTAATTGCGTTATTATTTAATCCATGCTAAAAGAGTTTATTCTATTTTGACCCACCAGTACCCCTTCAAAAGAACCGGTCCGAGTTTACTCGAACATGCTTTCCAATTTATCAAAATTTGTAGATAGAGAAAATGAGTAATTACATGGTAAATAATTTTCCTCTAGTTAAATTAGTTAAATTTCGGATATCTCTGGGGGGGGGGGGGTTGTCCACCTGACGTCACTGGAGGTGAGGTAAGTTCCAGATAGGTCAGACCAACACATTACCACACAGCAATAATGGCAGGGCACGCAATGCATTTCAGCGTGAATTTTCTATCATTTTTTTCAAAAAAACATTTTTTTGCACAAATAGTTTTTTGGGAAATTAACCTGTCCGGTTTTGTTACTCAATTTAACACCTAAAACATGCTTGAATGTAGAAATCATGGATAGAAAGGTGTCGCAGAAAAATTATTTTTTAGTAATTTTTCTTTAAAATTTAGTTCTTTTTATTTTTTTACCCCCAGAAGCAAACTATCAAGGGGCAAGCGATCCCTCGCATTTGGTCAACATTATTAACGACTACAATATATGTGAATTTAAATGAAATCGTTGGAGCCGTTTTGGAGAAATAATTTTTTTAGACGTTTTTTATGAGTTTTTTGAAAATAACCCCCCCCCCCCCAATAGAGTTAGCCCAAAATAAAAAAAATTATCCCGAGGTATGATTTTTGTGAACCTACATGCCGAATTTCATCAAAATCGACCGAGTAGTTTGCCGGGAAATCGACGCACAGACAGAGCGACAGACAGACAGAAATAAATACTCTAGGATTATAACTGTAAAGAAACAAATTTTGAATAGCACTTTCCATTATAAAATTATCTCGTTTACATTTTTAATATCAGGGGATTAAATAAATACCGGTATTATAATCGCCTCGATCAGGCTGCAGCCCTCGCAATGGCAGCCACAACAGAGCCGTGTGCCTATGATGAGAAGGCCCAGCATCAACGGAAAAGAATAACACGGGTTATTATTTAACCCATTTTAATGTGCTATTAAAACTAACTAGCTCGTTTAAACTAAAAAAACAGGCAATCCCTAAAAAATGGGGTTACCCCAATATAAAATAAAAATTGCCCCGAGATGTGATTTTTGTGAACCTGCATGCCAAATTTCATCCAACTCCACCGAGTAGCTTGCCCAAAAATTGACGAACAGACAGATATACATTTCGTAATCATGGGACCTCAAAACGTGTAAATCCATTGAAATCTCGAAATCGAAAAATTTCAACCATCACAAAGCTTTCCTTATACTAAGTACAGTTGAAATTTGGCTTTCTTTTTTCATTTCGATTTATATTTTTCAGACTTTTCCTACATTGCCACAGGTTCAGTATGTGAGTGCCCCTAGTTCCTAATAGGTAAATAAATGTTGTTAACTCTATAACTGGATGTATATCATCTCTACTGATGTTTAAAAGTTCATAAGTCTTGTTATGAAGGCAGCCAAAAAGCCTGTATAAAGGCCCCCCTCGGATTATGTAGTACAGAGGGCACTATCTTATCTCGGGTTGTCGGGAGGGTGGTTGGGGGAGGGGGGGGGGGGAGAGGGCTGTTGGAGAAAGAACTAGTCATCACGAAATCTTCAACAACCTTCCTCAAAGCAATCCTTTGTTTTCGGCTCAATGGAAAATCCTTCCTCTGCTTTGAAGCTCCACCTGCGTTTTGGGATTAATTTGTGCATGAGCTTTCTCCAGGATCTTTCTAGCCTGGAGGGACACTACGGATCAGGGGTATACAGTTAGATCCGACGTTTCCACGCTTTTCCTACATTCAGCTCCATTTACTGTAGGTTAAAAACTTTATTTGCCATGTCACCGGGCATGACATACACAATATTTTAAGCTTTTGCAATAATTTCGATTCCGATGAACTGTACAAGTGAAGTTTCCAAAATATTTAATATTAATAAAACTGACACCCGGTTTTTTTTGGATGACATTAATTCCTTTCTTTCTGAAGCCGTAAAGATGTGTATTGCCTACGTTTTGAGAAAGCTCGTATTTTTTTAGGAATTTTTCATATGATTATTTTGATTTCTTTGCGGCTGCATAGCGAGGTAATAATTAATTTCGTCATAATAACACGGCCATTCCTTGTTTACAAAATGTTTTCTCCCTTATGGCCACTAAACTGTTATGGAGAGCGTTAAAAAAAATTTAATGCATAATTTTCATCTGAGCCTTAGCAGTCTTAGTGCTGACTGCTAAGTTTGTAATTCAATAACGATTAATTGAAGCAATGCTACTTTTTGGCAAATACAGAAAGAAAGATTAGAAATACAGAATCGTAGAACATCTACATATGTACTCGTATAAATGAATCCCGGCAGGCGCAACTAATAAATTTAAACAAAAAAAGAAATTTAAGACATGCGGAAAATTATTATACCTTACTAAAAATACCAGTTTGCAAAAAAATCTACCTGGGACTGATACACAATAAAAATAGCATACAGGGTCAGGGGAAACCTTACTAGGCAATTCGATCTAATTTGCGTTACTATGGTTACCAATTTAGCGTAATGCAACATAGTTTTTTCATGACCACCACCGACCGGTTTCGGGCATTTGCATCTCCCAGTATACTTAACAATGTAATTGCCTACGAAAATGGCCATGATGAGTCCAATATCGCAAGTTTAAAATGTAAGATTTTAATGTTATTCATTACAGTACTTAATTTGTAATAATTGGGGACTGTGGCACACTGTTCTAGCCGAAAACATTATTTTTAAGATTTATCTCTTGCGTTGGTGCAAAGAAATGCTTATAACTCTGTACTTTAGGTTTCTTGTTAGACATTTAATACAAATCGCTTGCTTCGTATTCGACAGAAAATACAATAAATACATTTCACTGTAAAATATTTTTTTTGTGAATTATGATTATTCATGTCCAATTATAATGAGATATAAGATACTTGGTCGATAAGTCTGTAGAAAATCCGAGAGATAGCGCTGTTTTTTTATTTTTTTATTGGCTGTGGCCGTTGATCATTTTGGTTGAATAGCAGTCTGATTGGAACTCAGTGCAAGTTTCAATTTGCTACTATTTTTTGTGGCAGTAGTGATTTTTATAGTTCAGTGAGTTGTAGCTTATTTTAAACCATGGACCAAAAGGAATCTCGTGTCGTAATTTAACCTTTTTTGTTTTTAAATCAAAAAAGTGATAAATAAACAAGAAACAAATTCTTGATAAACATTATGGGGCCTCGTCAGTTAAAACTGTGCATAATTTTCGAACCGTATACAGACGGGTACAGAAGACGCCGTTCGTTGTGGAAGTAACGTCAGTCCTCCAGAAATGGTTTCGTGAGATAGCTCAGGCTGTGCGCATCTATAGCGACAGAGTGCAAATATCTTACATGAACACTTTAACATAATAAAGCAGTCTGCAAGATGGGTGCCGTGCTTGCTTACTGCTTCCAAAAACAGAAGCGCACCAAGCTCTCTTCATTGCATTTAAAGCTGTTTCAAGAATGCCCTGAAAAATTTATTCGACGATTTATTACACCCCAGAAACTAAACAAAGGGTAGCCAGCGGTGAACATGCGCTAAAGAAGGCAAAACCTTTTCGGTCAGTAGGCAAGGTCATGACGACCATTTTCTGGGATGCAAGGGGCGTGATACTTAGGCAGGGTTTCCACCGACCTCGATAGTGATAGTGATATTGACGTGGTAGCAGACATTTTTAGACTGTCTTTAATGTCTGCTACCACGTCAATATCACTATCACCACTATCACTATCACTATCGAGGTCGGTGGAAACTCCTTCTCAGCAAAGGAGGAGCAAACGCAAGCAAGGCAGCTTTTGCTGTTTGCTAAAATGGCAGTGCTGACCTGTTCATCCATTTACAAATATAGAAAAGAAGGGAAACCTAAAAGTATCCCCATCCCTCCACGCCTTTTCGAGCAGTAGTTTTTTTCCAGAGCAAAGTGACCCAACACAAGCAAGGCAGCTCTTGGCGAAGAGGGGTGAAGGGGGAGGGAGAGCAGTAAGCTGACGGACGAGTCGGGGTGGAAGGAGGAAACCCTATGAAAGAAAGCAGGGGGTTGGGGTGCCGAGTTAATGTGAAAGTTTAAGAAGAGTGGAGAGTGGACAAAGAGGGCCCTCGCCCTTCTTATTGATTTCTCCGAGCCCACAGTAAGCGACGGGTCGGCGCCTGCTGCACCCCCTGGCATCCCCGAAACAGTATCCCACCCCACACACTTTCATTTACCCCCACCCCAGCCTCACGTCGGTCACTTCGGTCTTAACACGACGGCGAAGGCTAACTTCCCTCTATTAAGCTACACGAAAAAAGTTCCTGTGGTTTTAAGCAATTTCATTGCTCCTTTTGCGAGAAAAAAAAAACCTAGATAGGTGCCCTTTGGCTTTAATGTTTAAGGTTGCTGAGTTAATGGTGTATGTATAATATTGTACATACTCGTTATAGATGGCTTTACAGGCAAAATAAAAAGGAAGCCTGCTTAGACATCACGATAGCAACAAAGAGCAGATGACCAAATGGGTACTTGCAACTACAACTACCGCGAAATTGAACTACAGAGACCTATGTCGAGGTCGTTTCGTGCTATAGCCTATAGTGTGGAATTTTTGTTTAATTTTTCACTTGAATTTGTGGCTTGTTTCCAAAACTAAACTATTTTTTTTTTAGTTACTGAATAGATGCAGTGTAAACAATGAGAGGGAGGGAGGTGAGCCAGGAAATTATCAGCCGCATTGAACAAGCTCGATATGTCTTCATCAAAATGCAGAAAGTACTTCGGTGCCGGAATCTGCAGTTAGACCTTAGATTTCGAATGGTGACATGTTATGTCTTCCCAATCGCTCTCTATGGCTTGGAGGGATGGACGTTGCCACAAGCTATGATGGAGAACTGAATCAGTGAACGAAATGTGGATGTCGTGTCCCTAATGCTAATGAGGCGAATGAGTACAGAACACGAGCTGCTGTTGACAGTTAAGAAACGAAAACTAACGTGCTGAAGAATGAAAAATGTCGCCATCCGCATGTTATAATCCAGGGAAGATGGAAAGACTGAGGGTTCCAGGCAGAAGAAGTACACTTTGGTTGAAAAACCAGCGGCAGTGGTTTGGCAAGAGCCCGACTTCCCTTTTCAAAACAGCAAGGTTTAAATTGCCATGATGATCGCCAATCTTTGCTAAGAGGCATAGAAAGTAGAAGAAGAAGATTGAATGGATTTTGAAGTTGAACTTGAAAAAGTTGAACACAAGACTTATGAACCGTACAGAGAGAGATATACTAGAATACTTTACAGAAAACGTAGAATCCACCCTAAAAACCTAAAATAGTGTACTTTAAAGAACAATATTATCCAGTCGCACAACCGACACCCGCGGCCCCAATCGCTGAATGAGCAGCTTAACCACCATATTCGATGCAGCCATCTATTGAAAGACTGTGAGAGCGATCGCTCCCATTTGTACACCATGCCAGTGATAAATGCAACGCCAACAATGAAAATTTGTATTGCCTGAAGATTGAGAAGGAAGCTGGAATGGGGCAGGTGAGTTTATGCATGGATGGAAGTGTAGCAACAGGTTGTCCACTCTCCAGTTAACTTTGATTGCTAACCAAACAGTCGAAAGCAGAGCGGAATTTAAAATGTTTCTAACCATACAAATGTCTTTTTCACGATTAAATTAAACTTATCTTGATTACAAGGACCCAATGGCCCATTTTGAGACGCTGTTGGTCTATGTAATTGGAACTAACGGTGCCCTGAAATAAAGTCTCATAAGATAACTCATAAATGTTAGGTAAGCATGACATTGTAACTTTGTATGGAGACAATGTTTATTCTCTAACTTAAGAACTTAAGACCTTGCAATAGACATAAGAAATTTTATTTGAGATCCCGTTTTCAACCTTGTGATCTAAAATGTCACTTAAGACTTTCAGAATGTTATTTTGATTAAGTTGATAATGAATAATTAATTATGTACATGAGCCATAAAACGCATTCCTCCTCTATTTAATTAGCCATGTAACTATAAACTAAATAATTTCGACCCATTGACTTGGCTACAGCTATGTCTTCAAAGCAACTGAACGTCAAAGTAATGATGCGTTAAGGTCTCAGAGGCGAAAATCCTTAATCTGCCCCTCTTCGTAGTGAAAATGTAATCCCGTAATGGCGATTTGACAATGAACGAATATGTGACTGCGAAGTGAGTAATTAATTAATTTGGTCGAAAATACGGTACGCGGCCATTCCCTCCTTTATGTACACAATATCTTGAAATCTCTCCATTAACAAAATCCCTTTCGGCTCTGGCCAATCAGGTGTAGGGAGATTTCATAAAAGCTTCGCTTTGCGGGGCGGCAATTTCTCTTTCCCTTACAAATGTTAACATATTGTACTATTAAATGACACTAACACATATTTCGCACAATCGCCGACCCCACTTTCGCCCTTATGTAGACGACTATGAACTAAAAATTAGATTTTATTCTATTCCCTAAAAATATCCTAGTGAGTGGGACAAGAGTTAAACGCAAACTAAGTCAAATATTACTTATATCAGGATAGACAGAATAAATATAGACTAATAATTATGAACACCAAAGAGACGGGTTAGTTGCTGTAGCCAATTAAAAATCTCCCTTAAATCAAACTTGGATTTTGTTATTAAACAATCAAGAATGAATATAAATAATAGCTGTACAACATCACTAAAATTAAACGGTATTGGTGAAGTACAGTAGTAGACCAAAAAACCCGTATTGACAGTGTAAGGTAACAATCAAGCCCTTTCTGGTTCAGTTTAATGTATCTTGCAACTGTTCTGTTAATACAGGGCAGTCTGGTTCCTCCTTTTACAGTATACTATGTAGAGCAGTGGTCGCCAACCTGTGCCCACGGCTATAGTCCACGCAAATGAGAAAAGTATGGACATGGAATGTTTTGATCCTGTGCAACACTATAAAAATATTCCTTGCACCATTTTGTGTTACCTTGTTGCATTGGATGCAAGGCATAACGAAAATTGTGCAAAGAATGTTTTTACAGTGTTGCACAGGATCAAAACATTCCAGGTCTATACTTTTCTCATTTTGCGTGGACTATACCAAAGCCCCGCATAGGCATTTTGAAAATAAATGCTTCATCAATAAATGAAGTAATTTGTAAGAAGTATTGATATTTTTAGTAGAATATTTAGTGGCAGGAGGGGGGGGGGGTAGATTTAGAGCCAATTTACATCAAGGACTCTGCAAAGAATTTACTCCAAGTTTTGTGTTCGGCGGTGCGAAAAGGTTGTAGACGACTGGACTTATGTGCACGTGTCACATCATGTTCACTTTGATCGGGCTTTCTCAGTCACATGTTATCCCACCTCTCTGTTATGTTAACTGTTAAATGAGACATGTATTATTTTAAGGTTTTGATTGGCCGCCATTTTGAAACAATATTGTGGATAAAGCTGGTTAATGAACTCAATCAAAACATTTGTGTGACAATTTTTTTTGTCAAATTTAATCAAGATCGGATAATATCTACGGAAGTTAGTTTCCTAAAATCAATACACATAGTACATAATATAAATACAGTATATATAAAATTTAGAACGGGGGTGGTTTTAGGCTCAGGGGGTCATGATATGAAAAGTTGCGAAGAGATTTTCCGGTAGTCGAACATTGTTCGACGTCTCAATAGGTAGATAAATCGCCCTAAAACGCGTGTCTATTAATTATTGTAAAGTGCTTTAATGCATCTCATCCACGCTTCCAACGCATTATGGAATGCCATGCCTACATTCATAAAAGGAAATTTAACGACAAAATTTACGGCGGTTTACAAGCTTTAGTGAAATATATTAAAAGTAAGTCATAACACGAACCTAGGCTAAGAGAATTAGTAAATAAAAATTTCAGTTTTGCCCTGCCGTCGTAGTTATGTAACCCGTGCGGTTTTTCAATCGTATATCACTAGATCAGCGAATCACCGGAGGAAAAGAAAAGTAACGATACACTGCGACTGCAGAGAAACGAGTGATTTTCTCAAGATTAAAAAAACTTGAAAAGGCCCTAAGAGGCATCCACTGAGGTGTGAGGTTAGGGTGTAAATGAGATATGCCGGCTGACACGGTTGGAAGCTGCCCCAATGATTCTCCATAAATAAAGAATAACTAGGTAGAAAGAGCGTAGAAACTAGAAAGCAGGCGAGGGTGCTAAGATGTACCGCCATATGGGGTGTCCTCGCACCCCTATAGGGAGGTTGGGGGAGGGGGGGGGGAAGGCGCCCCATTGGCGTGTTGTTTACATAGGCGCGATGCTATATTCCCCCAAATAACCTATAGTACATTTCGTTTCTTTTTCATGGACAGTTTGCACTCAGCTTTTGAATCCAATGTCGATAATTCGATAAACTCTAGACCTTGAAATAAGCAATATGGCAGATTCTGGTGGGGTTGCTCCAAGAAGCACCGTTACGAACAAATCAGACACGCCTACTTCGCCCACTATGGGCCCGTTTATAGCAGGCGGTTTGTGGGAGCAGGTCTGGCATAAAATAATAATGATTTTTTCTCTCATTTCCTCGCCCAATATTCCCTGAACAAGGAGCATAATTATTGACCAATACAATACATAATACCAATATTTACCATGACAAATCCAATTAAAGGAAAATTTTCGGGAAAATCTAGGGTACAATAGTCGTAGTACTTATATGGTTACTTTCCGACCAAAATATGGAAACACTATTTAAGAAAAGTGCGACACTGTTATTTTCAGCCTCTGCTATTGTTAAATAAGATGACAAAGTCGACCTTTTTGCTGTTTTCATATTTACATAGTCACCATAACATTCCTACGACTTCTGTAAAACCTCAAATTTACTTACAGGGGTAAATAGTGAAACATAAATGTTCTCAAAACAACTGATTGCTGTTCATGGTTAAATATGTTAAAAGGGGAAACTCCCCTGCTTACAAGCAGCTTAAATCTAAAACTCTGAACTCGGAGTTAAAAAAAACTGATATATTGTTCGTTCATCATTGACCGTTTGCGCCAGATGATTGTCAAGACACATGCTCGAATCTGATGCGAATTGGCAGAAGCATGTGAGACAATGATTGAAAAGCAGCGATACGGGGACGAATGAACCCGGTAATAAAGTCTAAGCCTTCCAAACAATAAAGATGACTCGGCGTTTAATACACAAATGGCGTCAAACTCACTAAAAAAAAAACTCCTTTTAATAACAATTCTGTACGAAAATAAAATGTCTTACCTTATTTCCACTGGGAACGTATAGAGAGATCTCAGATCCATGTCGCCCCACAATACTGTCAGCAGGCCGCCACAGGTACCCAGCAGGTGGTGAATCCCGGAACCCCTTGTTCCGCACCCAGAACCTGAATTTGGAATTCTCAGCGCAGGCCGTCTCCTCGCCGCAAAGTACCCGCTTGATCCGCGCGCATTTGCGAAGGGTGATGGTCTTGGTACGGGACTGGTCGCCGTAAGTTCGCAGAACCCATTCCTGGTAACCATCGTAACAATCCATGATTAACAGCATTGAATGATAAGTGGTCTCAATCTAATGCGTCCACACATACCAAAGCACAACTACAAAAGCTTTAAAAATAAGCAAGCACCTTAATAATAAAAACAAGTCCAACACCAAAACTTTTATTAATAGGAGTCCCCATCACCAACAAAATTGAATATGATTAATATTGAAGTGGCTGTAATGTTCTTGGAGAAAAAAAACATGTGTCAGATATGTAGATCTGTGTAGATGTCACATAAAAGGTCTGATGCTGTGAAAATAATGCCTAAACCAAAACAATACGACAAATAAAGTAGGAGGAAAAGCCCAGCACCAATGGTAAAATCTTTGACATTAGCTGAAAAGTAATCAGCAGTCGGTTCACATCAAGTGAAACATTACAGATGTAAATTTAAAGCGCTGAAGGTCGGGAAAGCTTTCCTTCTAGACCAATATAACGTATAGGTAGAGAAGTAAAATGTGAAATGCCTTTGGAAAAAAGCCCAGCACTGATGAATTTTTAAAAACAGTAGCCGTTAATCACTGATATTCGATCTGAAAAGTAATCAGCGCTCGGCTTATGTTAACTGAACAAATACAATTTATAAATGAAATGTCTTAGAACTGAAGTTGTGATAAGAGCTAATAAATGAAAACAATGCGCTAAGAAAGTATGACGAAAAGTCCACCACCAATGAAAACAATCTAAACCAATATCGGATAACTAGTGAAAGTGCAATGGAAAGAAATCAGCATTCTGCTTAGCTTATCTGAAATTCTACAGGTTCTCAGTAGGCCTTAAGGTCGACAGAAGCCTGAGTGAAAACAGTGGTCTTTAGGCTCGATTTTCGGTCAAATTTTTTTCTACAAATGCTCCACAAAGCAAGTCTCTATAATTTGATGAATTACGGGGCTATTTTGGAAATTGTTATCTTCCAAATATTTTCATGCCAGGTCAGCCCATCGGCGTTGAAGGTCGTCACATTTGATCGCCTACTTATTTGGTCCAATGCCACGGTGGTCACTTTGGGGAAGTTCAATGAGCGCAGCGTAACAACAACAACAAGAAACTGAGTCAGGAAGAAATAGGTGGAAGAGCACTCGCGCAAGTTGATGGTAAAACAATAGGTTGCTGACTTATCACTGAACACAAGACAACTAGACTCTGCTGACAACTGATAGGAGGGAGACTGTTGGCGGGGTAGTACTGGACCGGGCCGGGCTGCTGCAGAAGGGGTAGCAAGGGTAGCCAGAGGGGGTGCCCGTTGAGTCATCCTCTGCTGGGCCCTCCCTTCATCAGAGCCCACAACATCCCTCAAAGACATCATAATTAAATAAATAACTAGTACAATTATTTTTCCTTAGTCCTATTTATACGTTAGTATAAGGAAAGCCTCGTGGTAGTCGAAATTTTCGATTTCGAGATTTCAACGGATTTACGCGTTTTGAGGTCCCAGGAACGAAATATCTGTCTAACGGTCCGTCGATTCGTGAACAAATTACTCGATGGATTTCCAGGCGATTCGTCAGGTAGGTTCACAAAAATCATATCACGGAACCGTTTTAATATTTGTTTTGGACTAACTCTCAATTTTGGGGGGTTAACCCCAAAAAATTAAAAAAAAAATCCTTAATTTTTCCCTCAAAATTAGCTCTGACGATTTATTTTAAATTCACATATATTGTAGTCCTCATAAATGGAAGGAAAAAAAATTGGCCGCATCCCCGTTGACAGTTTGCATCCGGGGAAAAGACTAAATTATCATGAAAAAACCCTAATTTTTCTTTTTACTGGGGAACCGTTCAACGTTGATTCCTTACTTCAGCGGGCCTACAATGCCGTTTAGTATTAACTTATTTTTGGGGTTGCAAATTTTCAATACCATTTTCACCTTTAAAATTATCTTGTTTACATTTTTAATTCCAGATTAAGATCAAAAATACAATATAATCGCCCCCTGGTAGGTATTAGGTACTAAATAGAGTAACAAAACAAAACAGGTAGCTTTCCAAAGTTTTTGTTCTGTAGAAAAAAAATATTTTTTGAAAGAAATTATTAAGGAAATTATTAATTTTTTTTTAAGTCATGACAACGGGGCTTACACCTAATGGGAGTTTCCTATGCGTGTAACATGTGAAACACTATTTGCTCTACAGTCGTATGGATCCGTTCTAATTATTCTCTGTCATACTCATACAATAGTGTACACGATAGAGCCAGAGGTAACAGAAATTCGGGCATCGTTTGATAAAGAAATTAAATTGAAAACTAATACAATATGGCAAAAATCGCTTCAATCTTATTCTAAAGAACGGGTAGATATCTCGAAAATTTCGACTATCAATCAGCTTTCCTTATCCTACTACGTGTGTATACGTGCATTGGAAAGCAAAATCGCCGTTGTAGTCAATGAGAGGTAAGGGTTATAAAAATGTGTTAGACGGGTCAGTTGTCAGTTTTTCTTCATTTGTGCATTAAAAATTGATGAGATTTTTGATTTAAGGAGACTATTATGTAGAAAATTAGGGACCGTCCATTAATCCCGTGAGGTTCGAAAGGGGGGGGGGGGTAATAAGGAAATATCATAAGGGGGGAGGAGGGTATAATAAGATATCACGTGTATTTATTTTTTCGTCAAATGCATGATCCCATGATTACACCTTCCTTCAATATTGTTTGTATATGAAAGTCAAAAACAACCTGCAACCTTTCTGTCTAGACATTTTTATCATGGTCCTTAATTTTCTACAATAGAATAAAATTAGATTATACTTTATACCTGTATTGAAAATAATATTATAAAAATTATATAATTCTTTGTATAGTAGATACTAAAAAATACACGTGATTTTGGAAGGGGGGGGTAGTCTTAAACCTCACCACGTATCACCAAGGGGGAGGGGGGAGGCTTAAAAAATGTTAAAAGAAACATCAGGAGATTAATGGGCGGCCCCTTAACTTAACTATATATATATATATATATATATTAAGTTATAATATGGTAGAGACGTCAATAATAAGCCTCTACTATATTATAACTTAATTTATAATATATAAGTTAAGTATCTGCATAACAGTCTCATTAAAACAAAATTCTCATCAATTTTTAATGCACAAATAAAGAAAAAATGACAAGTGGAATACCCGCCTTAACAACATGGGCCAGTCACAATGCTGGGCGTTTTGAAGTGACTTATGTGAAGTTTATGAGGATACATCCACAACTTTAAAATAAACAGACTTTCGTATCAAATGTTAATTTATCAAATGGCTCGTTTCTACACCACACTAGGAAGTACACCACTAAAATGATTGAAAAAGTAGGCCCATAGCTCTTGGTGAAAAGAATCAATATATTACGAGAAAACATCCCACGACCTCTGATGACCTTCCCGACTGGTCCAGCAGAGATGGTGTCCCAGCTCCGCTGCGGGCTAACCCTTCACTCTGGGCCACTCACAATCTCCTGGCCTTTGGCCTTTCTCCAGGAGATTCCAATACGGAACACCCCTTCTTTCTGCTGGACCACCATCTCCGCTCTCTTCAGAGCGGCAGATAAATCCTGTTTGTTATTGTGAATCATTTGTGGGCCCAAAAGCCGTTCTTGCTTATTGATGCTGCGACTATGGGAGATGAGCTATTTTACATCCGTTTGTGACCTATCTGGCAGTTGAGGTCATAACGGACAAATACGTTTCCCATAAATGTCAGGTTAACAGTTTATGAACAGCAGCCGTAGCCCCAGCGGGAAAGAATACATTGCCAGGGGAACTATTTAAGTTTAAGTTTAATACTGTGTTAAAAAGAACCGGTCCGAGTTTACTCGAACATGCTTTCCAATTTATCAATTAGTATAGATAGAGAAAATGAGTACTTTCATGGTAAATAATTTTAAATAATTTGGGCCACAACCATTTTACCAGATGTATTCAATATAATCCAAAGGGAAACCAAAAATGCCTGGCAGGCTGCATGGCGAGACACCATTAACAATAAGTTAAGAAGCATCAAACCAGTTATTGGGGATTGGCAAACCTCATATCGCCTAAATCGATCAGAAGAGACTGCTCTTGCCAGATTGCGCATAGGGCACACCCGCCTTACCCATCGACATTTGATGTCTGGTGACCAGCCCCCTACATGCAGCAGGTGCGGAGTCCCACAATCAGTGGAACACATAATTACCGAATGCCCTATATACGCAGCGGGCAGATTTTCGTTACCGAAACCACACACCCTGCCAAACTTATTAGGGGACAAGCATGGGCCGGTCACGGCAACGTTAAGCTTTCTAAGCAAGACCGGAGTCATGGCCCACCTGTAGACTGTAGACAAAACCATTCTAAAACACCCATGACTTCCGCACACACACACACACACCGACCGGCGGAAATACTCGAAAGAGTCCCGCGCCTTTAAAAAAAAAAAGGTCAGGTTGTTCACCTGACGTCACTGGAGGTGAAGTAAATTCTAGATAGGTCAGACATTACATTACATAACCACACAGCAATAATGGCAGGGCAAGCAATGCATTTGAGCGTGAATTTTCATTTTTTCAAAAAAAAAAATTTTTGCACAAACCAAATAGTTTTTTGGGAAAGCAACCTGTCCGGTTTCGTTACACAATTTAACACCTAAAACATGCCTGAAGCTAGAAATCATCGATTGAAAGAATTCGCAGAAAAATTATTTTTTAGTCATTTTTCATTAAAATTTAGTTATTTTTATTTTTTTTTTACCCCCAGAAGAAAACTATCAAGGGGCAAGCGACCCCTGCATTTTGTTAACAATAATAACGACTACAATATATGTGAATTTAATAGAAATCGTTGGAGCCGTTTTTGAGAAATAATTTTTTTTAGACGTTTCTTTGGAGTTTTTGAAAATAAAACCCCCCCAAATTGAGTTAGCCCAACCAATCCACGGCCATAAGACTGCGGCTGGGTCACGCCTCCTTCCCATGCCATCTTGCACGGATCGGTGTCCGGGAGACTCCTCTCTGTGAGTGTGGATCAAGAGGGTACTCCGGACCACATCACTTTTGAGTGCCCCCTCTACAGCCGGGAGAGGACACAGCTTATTGGCAGGTTGCAGGACCAGGTGAAGTTGCCGCCATTCACGTATATGGATGTGCTCCAGGACTTGGACAAAGAGGTGCTGACGGAGGTGGTCCGCTTCCTGGAGAGTATCGGACAAAAGTGGTAGGACGTTGGGCAAGCTGTTTTAGACCTCGTTGGCCAGTGATCTCCCGATAGCAGTCTTTTGCCAGGTTGGATTTGGCTGTATACCCTTAAGCCAATAAAAAAAAAGAATTAGCCCAAAATAAAAAGAATGGTCTCGAGGCATAATTTTTGTGAATCTACATGCAAAATTTCATTAAAATCGGCCGAGTAGTTTGCAGACATACATACAGACAGACAGACATTTCGTAAAAACCACTTTTTTGGGTTCCTGGGACCTCAAAACGTGTAATTCCATTGAAATCTCGGAATCGGAAATTTCGACCATCACAAAGCTTTCCTTATACTACGCATAAATTGGAAAGCAATAACACGCTCGTTTAACAAAATTGTTTTGTCATGTTTCGCCTACGCCTAGCATATGTTAAAATGATCTAATTTCTGTAGACAAACAATTCGTAATATTTAATTCTTCTCCCGCTTTAATTCCCATAAGTCGATTCATATGGATTGGAGTTTATTTACACGTCTTATTTCCGGGTAAATTATTCTTCTTCGTAAGTGGAAGGCCAGCTAGGGCTGCTGAACTGTCAAATTTAGTGTGCCGCATTGTAACAGCCTAGTACTGCATACGAGATCTGTCCAATTATAAAGTATCTAAATGCTCTTCTTTTTTTTTTTTAACTGATTCATGTGTCCGTATTCCGTATTTTTAGATTTGATCAGATTTAGAAATGCATTTCATGGGGCATGGATGCATTACTGTAACCTTGAGATCCATTGTGATTGGGAACCCTTAGCTTGGGTGGCTCAAGATCTACAGAGGACTTATGGGCTTGCTCCAACAAGATAGAAGAATAATAATAAGAAAGAATAAGAAGAAGAATTCTAAAAACATAAAAGTGCTTAACGGGGTTGTCGATTGCATTGCAATATGTTCCTACTTCCCCAGAAAATCGCACAGGTGCGTAAAGTTGGCGGGGAAACTGTCCATCATGCCCCCCATGATACTGGGACGACCCACTAACTTTTGCCAAAAGAGCGGTACTCTCAAGAATACCACCAAAATCTGGATCAGGCTGTTATGACCTTGAGTGCGCGTTTAGAAAGCCCCTTTTTTTCAAATCCTAAGACACACTGAAAAATGTCTTCTTGGTGAAGACGAAGAATTAGAAGAGTCACAACGAAGGAATTGTACGAAGACGACATTAGAGACTACGACAGGCTTAAACTGTACCGCGGTATGGAGCTAGATGTGGCCAAGTATAAGGGAGTCAAGCTTGTGCATTTTGGTGATATAAGTTTTAGAAATTAATAAGTCAGTCTTCATATATTATGTATCGTATGTTTGAGTTACTTTACATTTGCGAAGCTAGTGCTGACAGTCCCAGTAACAACATGTGCTGCATGGCGCTCATTTTCAAACCATCGGAGGGTCAGGACATATTTGAGGTCCACCATTTATATTATAGGATAGGATGTTGAGATAAACTCACTTAATAAGCAGGCTTACGCATGTATACTAAATGGTCATGTAGCGCTAGATCCCTTTATGCAAAGCTTAGATAATTCTAAAGCAACTTGTAACCAAAGAACATCATTGAGGGTATGGTTGAAGGCACTAACTCAAGAGGACGACAGAGGAAGGAGTACCTACCTAGAGGATGTCAAGAAGGACCTAGGGTGCGACACCTATAAAGAAATGAAAAGGACCCCACACAACAGACAAGAATGGAGGAGAAGAATACAACATTCGCTGCAAACCAATCCCTAGACAGCAACTCGAGAAGAATTCTGCCGGCATTTTGTATCTCTAGACACAAGATCCATCAATATTGTATCGTTTTCAAGATAATAAATCAAATTAAGACGTGGAAATGGCGTTATGCAAAATATCACCAGCAGCCTGATCATGGCGCTTATAATACTGGTATTTATTTAATCCCCTGGTATTAAGAATGTAAACAAGATAATTTTATAATGGAAAGTGCTATTCAAAATTTGTTTGTTTACATTTTTAATACCAGGGGATTAAATAAATACCGGCATTATAATCGCCATGATCAGGCTGCAGATTGATAAATGACAGATCCAGAGGTAAGAGCAGCCTAGCCAAATGCCGTGTTGATCTTTGACTTTGGGCCTGCCTTCCACTTAAGTTATATGACTAGGTAACGCTATAAAATATACAGACACTGACATACCTCTGTCTTGAGTAAAACTGTGTCAGTACTCAGGAGATTTACATAATAATTAAATTAATTTATAAACTACACTTTGAAAAAATGAAACCTGAAACAGATGTTTGATGTTTACAAACAATAAAATAAATACATTTCAAAGAATATGCCGTAGGACTGGTTAGTATTTAAACTCCTCTTTTAAAAATAAATATTTTTTATTTTTTATTAAAATGTAATTTAAATGTAGTATACCTTGTTTTAAAATTAAATTGATTTTTAGTTTTATTGCTTTTAAGCTTATTGTCTGTGATGGAATACACAAACATTTTGCAAAACATGGCCGGCTAAATTGATTGGCAATTTGCACATTTTTTTCTAACTTTCCCAAAAAGTAATAACAAAAATGTGCCCTTGCTATTAATATGAAGCTCTAACAATGATAATAACAAGTCAGCAGTCTTCCTGGGAGGTGCAATACCTTTCAAAGGAGCACCTCGATGGATTTGATTCTTATAAGGTATCTTAAGTAGGGCTTATCTATTTAAACACATTAAAGTATTTAGTAACTAGCCCCTAGCCTAAGGGTTAATTGTAATGCAAGGGTTGTCTTATTTACATGTCTCTGACAATCTTCCTTCCATAAAAAATTTTATGAGCAATTTGTCCTATACCTGCCCATGCAGAAATTCGCACTAAGTTCGGCTGTAACTCAAGAACTATACTTTTCCGACATTTAATTCTTTCGGAAATGGGTTTCTTTAAAGCTAAATCAACGATATAGAACCAATTTTTGTGTTTTTATGAGGGGTAGCTAAACTGTACCTTTACCACAATTAGTAATGGTTTCAAAACTAGCATTGTGATTATTTAACTGCCATGAGTAAATTAGGGTGACTGCGCTAACCACCGTTAGCTATCACGTTTACCCCTATCCGAAAGCATTGCGTATCCGCAACCTATCATACCTCACGTACATTAAAAGCATATTACCTTTATATTTGAAGTGTTAAATTGAAGAATTGTAGACTCTTGCCACTTAATGGAGAAATGGAACATCATAGGAAGAAGTAATAACGCAATGATCCAAAGTAAATAAACACCATGTGTTCGTTAATCTGATAATGGGTTGTATCCAAAACCGGTCATTATAATAATTTAATTACTGAGGATCATTGCGTTATTACTTTTCCCTAAAGGCTATTTTTTTTAAGTACTTCTGTGGACCCAGGCCAACTTAAAGTGGCCCATAGGTCCCTTGTCCAATGCCAACGACCCCAATGATTTCGGACATTATTTGTATTGTTTCCGTATGAATTTTTTGGCCATTGGCAAACTGGTATGTTCTCGATGCCAACCTACACCGGCTACAAGCGATAATGGACAAGCTGAGACAAGCTCACCATTGACGCAATGAAGCAGGCGAAAGCATGAATTAGTTTTTAATTAATTAAGTACAGATACGAGTCTAATGCTCCCTAAGATGT